>CATOUR010000127.1:2544547-3816821 GCA_951848785.1 Callosobruchus maculatus
AGGTGCTGATATTGAACCACTAACCTCTAATTGAACCCTGGTCCAATTAAGGCCATTCTAAATTTCTAACACTCTTGAATCTGAACCTTCGTGGTTCTGTACTAAACGCAAGTTGAAATGATTCAGTGCCTGTACTGCCATACTTGGTTTCATTGGAAATGTGTTGATGTTGGACCAAAAAAGAAATTATTCAAGTGTTCATCTCTTGCAGTGCAGAATTTTCTTATACATTTTGTTAGCAGTTATTAGAAAAAAAATATGTTTCGGTTCATACCAACTTTTCTTAAAGAGACATTAGTTGAGTTTAATTTGTTTTTCTGGAAATATTATTCCTACTTTATCAACATTTGAGGGCAGATTCAATTTAGGAGACCACGAGTTCAATTTGAGCACCTGGTTGCCTAAAATGAACCATTTGCAACACGATCTTAATTTTGCTTTTCTCTTGCTTCTAAGAATAAACATAATTTATGCTTCTCAAAATAATTCCTCAATGTTTAGAGATTTGTTTTGTATTATCAAATTATTTCATTTTTTTTAATGGTACGGACAATTTTTTAAAATTTGCTTCAACATCTGAGGGCAGATTCAATAAGGCAACCTCACCCTACTTTTTTGTATTAATCTGGTGTTTAAACGTTTAAGCACATTTCTTCTGTCAGCGTATATATCACTATACGATATACATTTCTGTTTTCACAAACTTTTATTTTTTGAGTGTACCATTTTCATGTTTTGATGTGCACTTTTAGTTGCATCAAGTTCTCGCTCTTACAACTACGTTGCTGAAGATATGGAACAAATAGGAAACAATGTGCAGAAGGAATATCAATTTTTACCTGAGGATCAACAGGAAGAGACTAGATTCCCTATCATGGATCCTAGGAAGCCATTTGTATGCCAACACTGTGGTGTTGGCTTCGCTAGGGAAAAAGCTCTATATTCCCATACAAGGTAATATGTAACATAGAGCATATATCTATTAAAAATTTAATTGTATTGGTTGGTAACTAGGGGGTGTAACCGCTATCTTGAACATTTAGAGTGATTTTTCACTGAAATCCACGTAGCATATGCTTGCAAAAATATGTGCTTTTCAAACCTAGGATTTACTGGAGTAATTTTTGTTTAATACTTTTTGACGAATCTATTAAAATAAAGTGGTGGGGGTAATTCAATATTTTTTTAAATAAGCAGCTATAATAGGCCAGGGTATATAATTTTTGAAACGGAAAAAAATTATAGTGGGGTTAAAACCATTGTAAAAGGAGAACACAATAAAAATGAAAAGAAAAATAATTTACGGCCGGGAACAGGGTCACTTTTTAATGCTTAAAAAACTGTATACCTCGATTTCCAGCAAAACTACATGCCCTATAGAAAAAACTCAAATGGCAAAGTTGTACGTAATAAAAAGATCTACAACTTTTTTATTTACACGTTTTTCACATAACCTCAAAATTCGAAAATTCAAAAACCAAGTTTTTGTTTTTTTTTTGTTTGTTCTTTAACCATCATTTTTTTCTTTCACGAAGTTCAGTGAAAACTTGCATTTTTATGTTCTAAATACACCTCAATTTACTTGACTTAAAATATCTATTTGTTCACCTTATTTTGACTTCAATATCGAAGAAACACCCTGATTTTCAATCGACAATTCGGCCGTCAAAATATTTGCTTTTTTCAAAAAGTTGGTGTGCTTTCTGTTCGCCGAAGCCTCTAATTTTCGAATATATCTATTTATTTATGTATTTATTAGTGTTAAAATACACTTACGTGTTTACACAAGTCAGATTCGAGCGTCTAGAGTCCAAGATTATTGACAAGTCGTCACTATTATAATAAAATTATTTAAAATGCCGAGATAATTCTATAAAAAAAAACAGACAGACACACATTGTCAAGCTACAGTATGTAAATAAAAAATATATATATATATATATATATATACATACTATTATTAATAAAATTTTATAAAAAACCGATATAAACCTATAAAAAAAAGACAAACACACATTAACAGATACAGTGTGTAAATTAAAACAAAAATATACAGATCCACTACTTAGGTTCGCTGAAATTATGACTCAGAAATTCTTCGTAGCTATAAAACGCTTTGTTTAATAGGTATGACTTAAGCTTTTTCTTAAACAACCCATGACTCAGATTTTTGAAAGAATCTGGTAAAATATTATAGAATTTGATGCAATAGTAGTTAGAGCCATTTCTAGATGTTTGCAGTCTTTGTTTAGGTATATTTAGTATGCATATTCCGTGTGCGATAGCTGTGAATGTCACTACGGGTTTTGTATAGATGCAAGTTGATATGTATATGGCATAAACAAACAAATATATAAAGAGAGGGTAGTGTTAAAATTTTGAGTGTAATGAAGGCATCTCTACAGGGTTGGGTATATTGCAGTCCTGAAATGTATCGGATGCAGCGTCTTTGGAGAGCAAAAACTTTGAGCATATGAACCGAATGGCCCCAGTTCAGTAGTGCATATGATATTTTTGACTGGAAGTAACCGTGTTTTGTGGTTAAGAGAACATCATGAGAAACACAGTTTTTTAGATTTCTGATTATAAAGATGCATTTTGCTAGCTCAGAAAGAGTGTTGTTAACATGGGCCTCCCAGGTCATATGTGTATCTACCCAAACCCCTAAAAATTTTACTGACTGTAAGGGATCAATGTTATGTTTACGTAGACTGATTATCATCGATTGTGTTTTGGAATCATTTAATGTCAGCTTATTTGCCAAGAACCATTTTTCTAAATTTTCTCTAAACATGGCATTTTCACTGCATAGTGGTTCTATAAATTTTCCGCTATGTAACATTGTCGTGTCATCGGCAAATATTCATTGCAGTATTGTATTTACGAAGGTCATTGATATAAATTAAAAATAATAGTGGCCCAAGGACCGAGCCACCAGTAGTAACTATTTTTTTCGCAGAAGTGGTGTTGTCAAAATTGACGTACTGCTTCCTGTTATGTAAATAAGATAATAGCAGTTTGATAGTTGAAAGTTATAGTATGATAGTTTTTTTGATAGGATATCATGTTGAAGATCATGAATGGATATTTCCCCCATAAAGATATCCATAAATTCACTTGGGTACAAGCAACTAGAGAGCTGCGATCGATTATAGATTATGTGATCCAAAGACAGCATTCAAAGTTGAAGACAACTGACGTGAGGGTACATCGTGGATCAGAATGTGGATCTGATCACCACCTAGTCGTGGCAAAAATAATAGTGAACTACAGAAAGTCAAAGACCACAGTGAACAGTAACCAGCAACATAATGATATAAGTGAGCCAAAATATAATATAGGAAGCCTCATTCAAGATTCGACTCAGTTCCTGTACAAGTTAAGATTAGCAACCAAACTACAAAATATAAGAAGCACAAACGTCACTGCAGAACAACTATATGCTCAGATTAAAGAATGCATTCATGGATCAGCTAAAGAAGCTTTAGGATATAAACAAGTACAGAAGAAAGGAACTCCAGAATGGTATTCGGAAAAAATAAATGACCTGGTCGAGAAGAAAAAGAAAGCCTATAACAAATGGCTGAGTACAGGTAGAGGAGAAGACAGAAGAACATACGCTCATTGGAATAGGAAGGCTAAGAAAGAAATAGCAAGGAGTAAAAATGAACTGTGGGAACGGAAGTGTGAGGAAATAGACAGATATATCGGAGGAACAAAGGTATCTGAAGCATGGAGAACGATAGGTAACCTAAGGAAAGAACGAAAATTCAATGACAGATTATCTTTGATAAGTTTGAATGAATGGGTAAGCTACTATAAGTCACTGCTTACGGAAAATAGACAAGAATTTGAAATAACAAATAACATAGATATAGCCACCGAAACTGCATGCAATCAAGAAGTGAACAAAATAACAGTAGAAGAAATAAAGGAAGCTTTGAGAAAGTCCAAGAACGGGAAAGCGGCTGGGCCTGGAAACATCCCCATCGAGTTAATCAAGTACGGGCCAGATATACTGCTTGAAAATCTGGCAAACTTATTCAATAGGTGCTTGCTAGACGGTGAAGACATCCCGGAAGAGTGGAATTTAGCATATATTAGCTCCATTCACAAAAAGGGCAATAAGAAAGAATGCCAAAATTATAGGGGTATAAGTGTAACAAGTGCGGTGGGGAGGTTGTATGGCAGAATAATTAAACAAAGAATAGAAATAGACATGATTAATATAGAAGAGCAGTCAGGATTCCGTGCTGGACGATCATGTATTGACAATGTTTTTGTATTACAACAAGTATTAGAAAAACGAATGTCTCGAAATCTGTCTACTCACCTTATATTTGTCGATCTGGAAAAGGCTTATGATACAGTACCCTTGAAGAAACTATTTGAAACACTGACAAGTTTTGGCCTGAGTAAAGCCTATGTCCGCGCCATATGGAACATATATAAGGACTCGAAGAGCTTGGTAAGAATGGGAAACGCACGATCAGAAACATTCTTCACAACAAAAGGGCTTAGACAGGGATGCAGTTTATCACCCACACTGTTTAAGATATATATACAAGAAGCCATCCATAACTGGAAAAGGAAAACAGCAGGAATGGGAATTCAGATGGATGAGCAGTGCTTAACAACTCTTTTATTCGCTGACGACCAAGTGATTATAGCGAGTGATGGACACGACGCAGATTATATGTTCCGGAAATTGAAAGAAGAATATGAGGCATGGGGTCTATCAATAAACATAGATAAGACAGAATATCTAAGAGTAGGGGAAGAACAGGAAGAAGATCCAGATCTATGTTTACACAGGATAAAGAAATGCAGTCAATTTAAATATCTGGGAAGCATCATTTCGACAGACGGAACATCAAAAAAAGATATTGAAAATAGGACCCATCAAGGAAAAAAGGCCATTCGACTACTCAATTCATTACTCTGGTCAAACAAAATGAAGCATTCAACAAAAATGACAATCTACACAACTATTGTAGAGCCCATTTTAACGTATGGCTGTGAATGCTGGCAACTCACGGAAAAAGGGAGAAAGATGATCGAAACGGTGGAAATGGATTTTCTAAGAAGATCGTGTAACATCTCTAGATTGCAACATGTGCGGAACGAAGAAATCAGAAGGAAAACAAGGCGCATAGTTACAACAGCAGAGAGAGTAGAATCCAGGCAGCTATTATGGTACGGACACGTAATGAGGATGGAGGAGACAAGGTGGCCAAAGAGGGCATTGAGGTACACACCACATAACCGGAGAAGGAGAGGAAGACCGACTACACAATGGATAGATGGAATTAGGAGAAACATGGGAGATCGAGCAATCGGTGAAAATGAATGGAAGGATAGGAAGAAATGGCGATCGAAATGCGGGATGCGGCACAAGCTGTAGGACCCCCGCCTGTATATATATATCATGTTGAACACAAGCAAAAGCTTTTGAAAGATCAAAAAAATTTGTCAGACAATAGGAATTATTTTCAAAAGCCACGTTTATAATGTCGATTCTGAAAAAGTTAGCTTCATCTGTGAACATTATGTCACGGTCAAACAAGGGATTATGCACAATTTTGTCCAAAAACCATTGACAAAAATTAACGCGCAAGGGAAAGTGTGGAGGAAGTAACGCTTGGATCCGTTGAATATGATACGGGTACAATAGAAAATCGTGCAAAATTTTCCAAACCAGGACGTGCAAGATATTCAGATTATTTCCAATTTTTCGAGTACTAAGCTCAGGATTTTCATCAATCGAATTTAAAACTGCTTCTTCAATTTCTGGAGTTCTTACAGTCCGATGGGCTCCTTTTAATTGATTGGTTGGCTTCAAAGTACCTGTGTCAGTCAACCTTCTATGTGCATTTGCATATGTCTATCTGGTATGACTCTTTTAAGAAACCGCTCTTGATACAATCGCCTTGCTTCCGGCGATCTGCCATCAGCCAAATCATACATATAATGTATATCTGCCAACTCCTCATTAGTAAACTCTACCATTATTTTTCAAAATAACACTGCTCGTATAACACCAAATTAATAAATCCCGAAGAACTGAATTTAAAGACTGATGAAGTCTCAAACAAAATAATGACAACCGCCTTGACAACAGAAATCAGAATCACGCCGCTTCTAGTGTCTTAATCGCAAACATATGACTCAGGCCTACTACGATAACTAATAATTCTTTCTTACTTATGTAATTTTTTCAATGTTTTATTGACAGTGTACTTTTTAAATCTGTATTCAATTATGAGCAGATTTGATCTCTTGAATTTTTTTAGTCCGAAGCACGGGTTTCATCTAAAAAAATATTGTTGGAATCATGCAGAGAAACGGTTTTTTCTTTTTAAGCGAAAACCGTGCATCGGATTGAAAAAATCAAGTGTTCAACTTTGGTTAGAAATGAGTGGGCATTTCAAAAATAATCTGTATTTTAGGAGAAATCAGTGGCGTACCATCAATGTCTGCCAAAATAGGCAGGTCAAATTACGTACGAACTCCACTGGTGGAAATTTAAGAAAAAGTGATGGATTAAAAAATGCGTCTTGATTCATATACATGTATGACGAATTTCATTAAAATAAATGAAGTGGTATTGTAGATATTAATAATAAATTATTTATTATTGAAAACTTTACCACCCTGTATCTCAAAAGGTTCATATGAAGTTAACTTCTTAAAATTGACCCAAAAATCTCCCCCATAAATATTGACATTCAATTAGGGTATTCCGATTTGCATTTTTTTTTTGTTTATCAATGTAGCATGTGATCTTATGTTTCTTGAGTAACTAAAGTGTAAATATTAATAAATAGCTCACAATTTTAGATAATGATTTAAAAAAATCGATTTCGAATTTTTTTCAATTTTTGCTTTTTATGAGAACATTTACTATAGCAGTATATATATTCTTTACACCATCGAAAATTAGAGGTTTCGGGGAATAGAAAGCTCACCAACTTTTTGAAATAATCAAATATTTTGACGGTCGCATTTTCGATTGAAGATCAGGGTGTTTTTTCGATTTTGAAGTCAAAATAAGTTGCACAAATAGATGTTTCAAGTCAAGTAAATTGCAGTGCATTTAGGACATAAAAAGGTAAGTTTCCACGTGGTTTCCACCAAATTCCGTGAAAAGAAAAAAATGGTTAAAGAAGAAAATAAAAAACCAAAAACTTGGTTTTTTGAATTTTTCTCATACATTTTGAGGTTATGTGAAAAAAGTGTAAATACAAAAGTTGCAGATCTTTTTATTACCTACAACCTTGCCAATTGACTGTTTTCCATAGGGCATGTAGTTTTGCCGGAAATTGAGATATACCGTTTTTTACAATGAAAAAGTGACCCCCTACCCTTTCCGACCTATCGGCCGTAAATTATATTTCTTTACATTTTTATTGTATTCTCCTCCTTTTACAATAGGTTTCATTCTACTATTTTTTGTCACTTTTTATTGTTTGGGAAGGCTTCTACCCTGGTCTGTAACTCGTAAACGACTGAATGGATTTTGACAAACTTAGTCTTATTGAAAAAAGCATTAATTGTTCCTCAAACCCATCTTACGCTAGAGCGTATTTTTGATATAATATCCGGAAACTGCACAATCCTCCAAAAAATCAAATGCGTTAATGTGACTTTTTTTCATAAAAATCTAGAGAAATGATTATGATATATTAACGAAAACCGTATTCCAAACGTGAAATATCGAAAAAAGAATCTTGTTTCATTATAAAATTTCATAAGTTATAATTCTTAAATATTAAAGATATTCAGTTCAAGAAATTAAAAGAAAGCGAATAGGAACATAATAATCAAAGCACATAATATGCAAGTGCAAGGTAGGTAGAATATGATGAGCACACCATACAGAAAAATAAAAATCAACTTGGTCCTTTTTTCTTAATAATTCCTAATTTGTTTAATGTTATTTTCTTAACTAAAAGTACTTTTATTATGAAAAATTATCAAATTATAGAAATTTATCTATAAATCTTGAAAAAAGACTAGCAAATAACAATAAGTACCAGTGTAATAGTACGCTTTTTTGAGTTATATGATAAATAATTCTTTCTTGGATATTTTAGGTTAGGAATAAGATATCGACATACGGTTTTCGCTAGCCTATTTAGGTACCATTTGGCTAGAATTTCATGAAAAAAATCACATCATTGCATTTGATTTTATTGGTAATTTTGGCAGATTTCAGTTATTATATCGCAAAACGCGTTTTAGCGGTATACTAGAAAATAGACATGTTATAGGTAAGATGGGTTTGATCGAACAATAAATGCTTTTTCCAATAATGAATGTTAAAGACGGCAGTTACTCCTCCCCCTGGTGAACATCTTGAAAATCTGAAAATATTTTGGTAATAATTTTTTCACCTCAAATATTTATGGCAAATAGTTTCCGAGGCACAGCACCTTGCCTCCTCCCAACACAGAATAAAGAATACTACCCTCCGATTGACACTTTCAGATTGCACGCGGAGGGTGACAGTCCCTTCGAGTGCCAGAAATGTGGTGAAATGTTTTGGGATTCAGGACAGATGCGCGAGCACAAGAAGCAAAAGCACGGCGACCTTGAAGAATATGACGACGGTGATGAGGACGGTGATTATTCTGAAGAGGACTCAAGGTACGGCACCTTCTACTGTACCACTTGCGGCCTCTCCTTCCACAGGTACGTCAACAAGAATGATTCTCATCACAGAACCAAAGCTACCCAACGAATTCGAATAGATTAGAAAAAGTAACGCCCATGCTCTAATAGGCATGAGTGTGTTCCCAAGACCCCGTTGTTATTATTTCCTGTGTTCACAAACACGATTATATTTTTTACAGAAATCCGCAGGATTTAAATCTTGTGGAATTGTTAAAGTAGTCTTTTAAAACCCAAAATCCACTTGAAACTATAACAATAAACCAGAAACGGTCAACCTAAACAAAATTGCTATTTTATTTATACAGGGTGGGCCAATAGTGCGTGGACGGAAGATTGTGGACTTACTAAAAAATATTTCTAAAATCTGTCATTGATCATGGTAGGGACCCTTGAGGGCTATAACGTAAAAAGATTTTCATAAATTTTGGCGTTTATACGGGGTGATTCATATAAAACTTATATTTTTTTTAATGGACCCCCCTATATATTATTATTATAATAATAAGCAATAACAATCAACGTAGAGGACATTTCTGCTAAAGGTGTTGTTACCAGGGGTTGTCCGCAGGGAGGTGTTCTGTCACCACTGCTTTGGAACGTGGTTCTGGATACCCTCATCAATCACCTCAACAGCAATGGACACTACACAGTAGCATATGCGGATGACATAGTCATCCTGCAAACAGGTAGATTTGAGAACACATTGGGTGAACGCACCCAAGTAGCACTCAAATCAATAGAAAAGTGGTGTCTAGAACACTCATTGTCCATCAATCCCAAGAAGACAGATGGTTCTGTTCACCAGAAAAAGGAAGATCAGGGGCCTAAACCCCCCTGAGCTTCTCAGTGTCAAGCTACATTTCTCTGAAGAGGTGAAATATCTTGGTATTACCCTCGACAGAAAGCTGACGTGGAACTCTCACTTAGATAGTAGAGCCAAAAGAGCATATGTCGCTTATAAACAATGTCGGCGAACAGTGGGACGCACTTGGGGCCTGTCGCCAAGAGTTACCCACTGGATCTATACCACAATCATTAGGCCTATGCTAACGTATGGAGCCATTGCCTGGGTACCTAAAGTTCTGCAGGCGACGGCGATTAATAAATTATATAAAATACAACGTATGGCCTGCATTAATATAACAGGAGCCATGAGCACAACACCGACTGCTGCTATGGAAGTAATAATTGGCATTACCCCTCTAGATATTTACATCAAGGAGGATGCGTTACTGTCAATGTTACGACTTCGCACGGTTGGTATTAATCCAGATGTAGGTATGGGACGACTGAGGCAGCTGGTATGGCGGGAAGCGCTAAAGGCACTACCCATGCTACAAGCAACCAGCGACTCAATTAAACCAACATTCGTTTTTAAGAAACCCTACAAAATAGAGATTAAACAGAATATTGAGCCAAATGTGACAAATGCAATTTGCATATACACAGATGGCTCCAAAACAAGGGAAGGCACTGGATGTGGTGTATACTCCAGGTCTTTAAACCTAAGAACAAAGTGGGCTATGGGCAAACACGCCAGTATCGTTCAAACGGAACTGGCTGGCATATCGATAGCCGCAAATGAACTAGCCAGGAGAGATGTATCTGGCAAAACTGTAGCAATCTGCACTGACAGCAGACAAGCACTTCTAACCCTGAAAAGACCTTGTATCACCTCAGGGCTAGCAATGGAATGCCACCAATCTTTAGCCCATGCTTCGGACAAAAACAATATTGTCCTGAGGTCGGTTAAAGGGCACAACAACAACAAAGGCAACCGTATAGCGGATGGTCTAGCCAGGAAGGCCGCTGACCAAAGAATTTTAGGACCATGTGACCTTTCTGGAATGTCGACAACCACAATTTCGGAAATAGCCAAAAAACACTCCCATGCCCATGGTAAAACGATGGGAAGAACTACAAGGATGTCGATTTGCCAAGGAAACCCTTGCAGGTTTTGACATCTCCAAGAAGTATTTGGCGATGACCAGACCAAACCTACGTCTCTTAGTAGGATTCCTGACTGGCCATTGTCAACTCAGGAAACACCTCCACACTATGGGGTTAAGTGACACACCGATATGTAGAATGTGTGAAAGTGAAGACGAAACTGTGGAACACGTCATATGTGAATGCCCAGAGTTATCTTCTATTAGAGAGTGTGCGTTCGGCGAGTCTTGGCCTACACCTGCCCACATAAGGGAGATGTCCCCTAGCGACTTGTTCACCTTCCTACAGTTGGCAGGATGGACGATGACCTGAGGAGGAAACAACTCCCTGGGAGGATGCACAATGGGCCAGTTGTGGCCTAAGTGCAGTGGGACCACTCACCCTCCCCTCTCTACAGATACAGAATGGATTCCTTGGTGAATTCTAGTATGACCTCATATATCATACATGGAACAAACTTACGAACCGTTTAGGCGCAAATCACCATTTTTGGTATAAGTAGGTATCACAAAAAAATTGAATATCGCAGCGATTATAAAGCTTAGAAGGTCGCGATACGACTAAGCATGATATGCGTCACCTTCGGTCATGCAGTCGGCATAATTTGAATTCTTTTTGTACTTGGAGTAATCAGTAGATTAATTAAGGAAACTTCAGTCACGGATAACTTGATTTTTTCAAATGGAATTGCCTATTTTGGTTTAAAAAATCAAATGTAAAATTTCATTACTTCTAACGATATAGCATTCTCGGTATCAATTTTTTTTTGTTTTCATTTTATTTCTAATTTTCAGTCAAATCGGCGTTTTTCAATTTTCCTGCGAGCAAGCAACTTAGCAGGCCATAAAAAATAAACAAAAGCCCGTTAATATGGAAGAAACCAACTAACTTAGTAGGAAGATGCAAACTAACTAGAGTAACGAGGCAAGATTATGAAAATTCCTTACAACATATTAGCTCTAACCAGAAACAATAGCGGTAACAAGAACGCTCATTTTTTACAGCCTACTAGCTATTAGCCAATTTCCAGTCAGTAAAAAATATTTAATCAAAGGAAAACTAGTAGTGATTGTTGCTGGCAGTAGAATATCTATGTCTTCTGAATAAATTTTCACATTTAATGCCATAAAAACGTAACCATCTCGATTTCCGTAAGTCAAAAGTAATGATGCCTCTGACTAGAACCCTTCAATTTCTTCAGTAGGTACTTCTACTTATTAGCAAAATCGCGGAAAATGAAACTTGAATTGCGGTCTCTTTGAATTGTAAAACATAATTTAGTTTGTAGAAAACTACATGAAATAAACACAACATAGCGTAATTTAAAAATTCTAGCAGTCATTTCAATAGATGTTCAGAATGCTCCAGTTAGAGATATCTTCACTTTTGACATAATAACTAAACGGAATTTTTTTATCCCATTAAATGTGAAATTTTATTCTAAAGATGTTAGAC
Source organism: Callosobruchus maculatus (assembly GCA_951848785.1). Classification (NCBI taxonomy): domain Eukaryota; kingdom Metazoa; phylum Arthropoda; class Insecta; order Coleoptera; family Chrysomelidae; genus Callosobruchus; species Callosobruchus maculatus. The sequence continues at coordinate 2,556,629 of CATOUR010000127.1, forward strand.
TGTAAGCAAAAATTGCTGGTAATTTTCCTTTTGTTTCAAAATTTTTAATTATTTTGGAAAGTTGTCAAGCTCCAGTAGACCTCAATAGCTAGTAGGCTGTGAGAAACAAACACTTCTGTCATACCCCGGCTTCTCATTGACATTAGATATCTTGCCGCTGCTGTATCCGGTTAGAGCCGATGTGTTGTAAGGAATTTTCATGATCTTGCCTTGCTGCTCTAGTTTGTCTGCATCTTTCTACTAAGTTAGTTCGTTTCTTCCATATTAACGGGCTTTTGTTTATTTTTCATGGCCTGCTAGGTTGCTTGCACGCAGGAAAATTGAAAAACACCAATTTGACTGAAAATTTGAAATAAAATGAAAACCAAAAAAGATTGATATCGAGAATGCTATATCGTTAGAAAGGTAATCATATTTTACATTTGATTCTTTAAACCAAAATAGGCAATTCCATTTAAAAAAATCATGTTATCTGTGTTTGAAGTTTCCTTAATTAATCAACTGATTTCTTCAAGTACAAAAAGAATTAAATCTAGCCGTCTAACCTAAGGTGACGCATTTCATGCTTAGACGTACCGCAAAGTCACGGCCTTCTAAGTTTTATAATCGCTGCGATATTTTTTCTGATACCTACTTATACCAAAAATGGTGATTTGCCTAAACGGCTCGTTTAAACTTCCATGTATGATTAGTGCATGCACCTGGTTCTACCCGGTTCTACCCGGATATTTCATCAGGCCACAGAACCGGTTCTAAAAAAGATGAGACCCGGGTTTCGGTTCCATAACGGTGCCGCAAGAAGTTTAAATTTCGCGCGCCCAGTCTCGTGTTTTGTAACTAGATGAGACCTGAGTTGTGATTGGCGCGCCGGTAGTGACTGTCACGTGTGCGGATTGCCCGACGGAGCGTTTGCAGTTCGCATTCAATGCATAGCATGGAGTTAGATTCAGTTCTCAGCATTTTTCACCGGTAAAAACAAAACTTGTGTTTAATGGAGGTTAAGAACAATGATTTAATTGTTATAACCGCTTAGTGCATACAAAAATAAACGTACTGCTGCATTTCGTTACTTTCTACATTATTTTGTTTTTTAGTAATTCCATTCTAAAGTTTAAAGAAAGGAGTTCAAATTCAGCCAATCAGTGCTAACCGCGCGAATCATCAGCAGTGCATTGTTGCCAAGAACAGCTCCTACTCGCAGACGGGAACAGAAGACAAGATAGATGAGCCAGCCCGCGTACAGCTCCGGCATTTCGCGCGCCATCAGAATGCGGCAACACAGCACACATATCTGTCTTTTGATTGGCTGTTCGCCTTTAGGGCAGTGACGTCACTGCCCTAGGAGAATTCAAATATTTTCCTTATTTTCACGGCTTTCCTGTGCCCAAAAAAAAGGAGAAAAAAATGGGATGCTTTTTATTAGGTACTCTATCATATGCAACCAAAAAAAAAATTCATGATACTAGTCCATTGTGGTAATTTGGTAAGTTCTTAGTTTACCTTATTTGCTTCTTGCAGTGAGAATCGGTTCAGTAAACAAAATTTTTTGCAGTTACCTACTTACCTATAGCACTTACCTCCTTATAGGTTAAAAACAGAGAGATATGGGTGAATAAAATACGGTCTACGTACGCTAATAACGTGATGCGTTGTTTTGTTTACACGATGCCTTATATGCCTCTCAAAGATCAATTATGAACGAATGGACGACATACACGATTATAACGTAAACGTTATCTCAATTTTGTAGTTCTGTGATGACTTTGACATTTGTCACTGGATGGACTGACAAGATGACATGACAGATGACATAACATTGACACTATTGACATGCGGTATTTCCCAAACGTACTCGCGCTAATGATCTATGAACTACGTACGATTTTATCTTTCTTTATGTTTAATTTCAAGTTCCTAACACTTACTTATGTTCTTAATAACTATGTTATGTTATCTTCGTTATTTTTTTGAAATAAATGTTACTTCAATATGAATTAAGTTTTTTTTAGTAGGCACCCTAGAACCGGTTCGGAACCGGTTATCCAGGTAAAGTGCATTTAGAATCGGTTCTGAAAATTCGAGAACCGGGACCGGTTTTGCATGCACTATGTATGAAACATAAAGTCACACTAGAATTCACCAAGGAATCCAAATATGCAATAATATATAAGGGGTTTCATTTAAAAAAATGTAAGTTTGATATGAATCAACCTGTATAAACTTCAAATTTAAATGAAAATATTTTTACGTTATAGCCGTCAAAGGTCCCTACCATGAGCAAGTGACAGATTTTTGAAATATTTTTTAGTAAGTTCACAATCTTCCGTCCACGCACTATTGGCCCACCCTCTATTTCTCAAAAATGGTGATTTGTGCTAAACGGTTTGCTTTAAGTATCACAAAAATCGACCAATAAATCCAAATATGCAATAATAGACAGGGAATTCTATTTTAAAAAAAGTAACTTCGATTTCACAAATTTATTGGACACTCTGTATAATGGTAAATATTTTTGTAACATGTGCGCTCTACATGTTTTATTTGAGACATTTTTTCTATCTCAAATAGGGAGGTAGCTATCGTCCACCCATACATCATTGATATATACCCTCTACATGATCATGCGCGCAGCTAACATGTTAAATCACAGAAATTTTGCGTCTAACATATTTTTCGTGATGAAAATTTCATCAACTATCTGCAAATTTTCAAAATCTGAAATTCTGTAAAATACGCCAAACATTTTTTTGGCTGTACTAAACTGCCGTCAGACGGTAGCCCACTGATATTCTGCTAATAGCATATTCGTATTCTTGTAAAAATTGCTATTTCCATTATCAGTTTATTGTTTTCGACTTGTTTGCATTATAATTGTGACAATTTGTGCTGAATTATTGGCATTGCCTGGGGTAAGTTTTCCGATTAGTCTTGCCATGTTGTTTGAGCAAGAAACGCTATGGGCCAATGATACTGATGCTGCAATTGTAAATGTAAACAATAGTGGTGAGAATCAGACTCAGTTTTTTTATTGTAAGCAATGATGAAGTTGTATTTGAAAGTGAAAATCAAGTTTCTGATGAACAGTCTGGAGTATTTGACCAGGTGCTTCTTCCAGGCCAAAGCAATATGAATAACGTCTTTGTATTAGATAATGCAAATGTATCATCCCAGTGTGAGTTATCTGTAGAATCATCTGCGCCTGATAACAGGCAATTCTGGTATAAGACAACTGAAATCGCTCATCTCTAAGACCATGTGAGATTGTAGAGCAGGATATAATACCTGATCCAATTGAAGTTGAGGAAGTTTATATCAGTGAATCAGTTCCAAATGACGTCATCAGTTCAGCAATCATCTTATTGAAAACTTGGAGTCACTGATATCACATTTCACATTGCCGACAATGAAGATGCCTGTTCCAATAAAAAACGAGGTCGTCCAAAAGAATAAGACTTAATCGACATTGGATTATCAGAGAGAAAGGAAAGAAGTACTGTAACATCTGTGAAAAATTCCCATAATGTTGCATGATGTATTTCTCTGGGTATAGTTTTCAGTAAAGTCTGGAACCGAACACCAAATTTTAGATTTGATCGACAATTAGAGGAGCAGACTCAATTTGCATTTTCTCCATTATTACAAGTTTTCAGGAGAAGCAAAAAAATAAACTGCTCGACTTAATTAAAGGAACGCTTTTTTGGATGCTTTTTTCTCCACCTGTATGTTCTCAATGAAATTATGGTTTAAACGTGAATATATCCTTGAGTTTTCTCTAAACAGTAGTGTGATTTGCGTCGCGATCGCGTAAAATGTGCCGCTGCTAAGACAAGTAGAGTTACTAGGTGTTCAAAATAAAAGTTGCAAGAATTTTGGTGCGAGTTTGACCATCAAATTCACTGAGTTATGAGCCACTTTCATTATTCTTTTGTAATGCTCAGATGGTATGAAGATATTTTTCACACTAAAATGTAAACTTTCTACTGGATAGTGTCCCGTTCTACACACGCAAGAAGCGAGATTTCTCGGTTAAAATTCGAAAATGCAGGGTTGCGGAAGTAGAGGTGGGTCAGAGCCCTGGGGGTCACATACGGCGCTACGTTGATACGAACAGTTGTAGGGGACTTCATACCATCTGAGTATTACAAAAGAATAATAAAAGTCACTCATAACTCACTGAATTTGATGGTCAAACTCGCAGCAAAAATCGTGCAACTTTTATTTTGGACACCTAATAACTCTACTTGTCTCAGCAGCGGCACATTTTACGCGATCGCGACGTAAATTACACTACTGTTTAGAGAAAACTCAGGGCTATATTCACGCTTATACCGTAATTTCATCGAGAACATACAGGTGGAGAAAAAGGCATCCAAAAAAGCGTTCCTTTAATAAGTTGAGCAGTTTAGTACAGAGAAACCAAATCATAGAGAAAAAAAATTGGAATAATATAATCATAATAATTATGAAAGAAAGTTGAAAAACAACTTGTAAAAATAAAAAAAAAACTATTGGACATAATGCAGTTTAATTGTCTAATTTGAGTTTCATTGTTAAGTAGCAAAAACAAAAATTTGGAAAATATTTGCAGCAGATTAGAATGAAACAACAAAATATAATAGTATGTGTAAACTATTATTAATTTTTTTAATAGAATCATTTTGATTCTTCTCACCGCATTCAAAAACTTCTAGTTCCATTCCAGTTCCTTACATCACTAGTTTGGCACAGTTTTCTCAAGTATTGCTATTATTTCAGCTCCCGAACGAACAATATACGAAAATGAAATCGCAATCAAAATGGATTTTATCTATGGACTTTAATCAGTTTGTTTGTCTAAGTATGATTTCCGAATAACACGGAGACTAGATGCATTTTGTCTGTCTTATTGTTCATAATGGGTAAGTATTTGATCATAGGAATACAGCGCCACCTTTATCTCAAATATGGAAAGTTTCGACAAAATGCTTTTGAAATTCTGCTCCTTATAACAGAACCTTTAACGGGCAACATACCTACTGATCAAGCTGTTGGAACGTCATTTCAGTGGGCTACCTTTTGACGGCAGTTTAAGTACAGCGATTACAAAGCCGTCAAATACGTCACTTCAATGACTTCACATCTGTTAACGGCACCCTAGTAGGCTGCCGTTGAACGGCAGTTTAAATACAGCGATTTTTTTTGCGACATGCGCAGGCTCTCAAAATCTTAGGTCACGGATCTGGACCAGCTAACATAACGTCAATAAAGCCTACAATTATATATCCAGCCTCAGTATAATGGTCCGGAAATTTGACGCTACCTCCCGTATCACATCAGCGGCCAGTGTGCGACCTGCCACCACCTGCCACCATCATCAAGCTGCTGCTTTAGGATTGTGCAGACAAACAAAATTCTTGTATACTTCTCTAACCTATTGGAATTCGTTGACACTACCAGACTTTAATTTTAAGCTACTTTCAGATATGACAAATAATTATCCCAAATTGGGATTTTGAAAAAAGATTGATTATGTTTTAAAAAAAAATTCTTAATTACAAGTATATTGATATTTAATGCGATATTTAATATGAAAAACTTAAATTTTCAATTCAATTAATTGTAAACAATTCAAAATCTATAAAATCTTAAACAAAATGACATGACTATGAACTCGCCAGGATTGGTCACCATAGTTGTAACGTCATAATGTTAAAACTCAACCTCAGACCTATTTCCCCACATCCGATCGTGTTAGTGAGTCGTGATACTGTCCATTCCGTTTGTTTTGTATACTTTTAGGTTATCTGATATTTGAATTTTTGATTTCAATAACCAGAAGTTTTTAAAATAAACCTCGGATGTTGTATGCTTTTATGTGTGCTATTTATAATCAATATCTGACTGAGGCGAGAACTGGGGATCTATTTTTTTATTGTGTTACAAACTAACGCAATTGATAACTATAACGTTATACTTTTTCAATAATTATAAGTTGATATTCTGATATTACTTTGATACATACATTTAAAAATCTTTTTAACAAATGCGTCATCTACTGTCGACGTTTTGTATTCAATAATGATAAAATACTATTGGATGATACATAATTATAGCCCTCAATATCCAATAGAATCCTTTCGTCAGACAAAATCAAATAGAACATGTTTGTCAGAACCCTTGTCAAAATAAGCATGTTGATAGAATGGACATTTACATAAATAATATTTAATAAGAGTGGTGATATAAAATACCTGCTTACATCGAAATGGTCTTCAAAAAAGAAATCGATTTTGTTTTTAGAATATCCCGGTGCACTGCTTGTAACAATTTTGTAGTATTCGTAGATAATGACATAAATCAAAAACGATAACTTTTGTGGTTTCACATTTTTAACGCTGTACTTTACGACGAATTCGAATAGGTTAGAAGAAGCAACGCGCATGCTCTAACAGGCATGGGAGTGTTCCTAAGACCCCGTGTTCACAAACACGATGTTACTTTTTACAGAAATCCGCAGGATTTAAATCTTGTGGAATTGTTCAAAATAGCCTTTTAACACTTATGCACTGTAAAAACCCAAAATTTACTCACTATAACAATTAACCTAAAACGATCAACCAAAACAAAGTTGCTATTTTTTATGCCCCTATAATAGTGCTTCTTTACCTGTTATCTCGTCGCGGGTATACAAAGGGTATACGGGTTTATCAGCGATTTAGCTGTCAGTGTGCCAGCATTACCAAGCTGCCGCTTTAGGATTGTGGGGACAAACAAAATGCTTGTTTATTTCTTCTAACCTATTCGAATTCATTGGTACTTATTATCTCTGTATAAACCTTAATGTGTGAAAATTAACATTATGGCGTCACACGCGCTCTTCGGGAGCTGTCGGCGTGTCTTCGGTACTGGATTCAAAAAATATTTTTTTTAACTTATATAATTATGGTCTTTGCATTTATCACATTTTTTCCAAAAACCGAATTGCACACATGCACACGAGTTGAACGCCTGACATAAGGGATTTATTGAGAGTTGACCAATAAGGGTTGCTCTTGTCTACCTGTTGCTTGGCGATGTGGTGGCGTTAGTGTTAACGTCTGGTGCTTCATTTGTTTATTTCTGGTCTATTTGATATGTGGATACAGTATAATTAGTAAAAATATGTGTGAATTCCAGACAGGACAACCTCCGACGTCACCAGCGTGTCCACGTGAAGGAAGAGTACGCAAACGAAGCGGAATACGCCCACGTGTGTAACGTTTGCGGAGAATCTTTCACTGAAGCTCTGGACCTTCTGGCGCACGCAGAGATCCACGCTAGGACTTCGGAACACCGATGCATGATATGCGGCGAAGTGTTGCAGGACGAAACGTCCTTGGCGGTACACGTACAGGTGAGCGTTACATAGACATTACTAGATTACAGAATGATAATAGTGCGTTATTTACAAGAGGGTACCCTATAATCAATTACCGAGATACAGCAAAACCGCTTTTTCAGTAAAAAGTACCTACTTAAATATCTCCAAAACTGCCGCAACTGGAACCATAAAATTCAATACCTGGGGGTCTTTGAATATGCAGAATTCAAAAATGCTAACAGCAATGCCTGATATACCACTTTTACGTTTTACGTCATAATTTTATTTTAAATGGAATGTCCTATTTATGACGTGTAACATAAAAGTGGTAAGCCTGACAACATTAATCTTAGCATTTTTGAATCCTGCGTGTTTATAGACCTCCAGGTATTGAATTTTACTCTGGTGCTGCCATGCACCCCAGGGGATATAGAACAGAGTACGAGAGATGCCGGATTTACTTGAACTACTCGCTCTCCACGCTCGAGCTTGTACAGGCAAACACTCCCGACATAGTCCTTCTCGACCACCAACAGAAGACGAAGTTCGTTACAGAGTTTTCGGCACCTGCCGAAGTGAACGTCGTCTCTAAGAAGGAGGAAAATCAGACCAAATATCAGGAGTTGCTCGGACGACTTCGCAGGCTTTGGCCAGACTACACTGTAACTGCTGGTTGTGGTCATTGGATCGGTAGATGGAATGAGGAATACTCTTCACTGCGCAAAATGCCGGTGTACCGTGCGGCGGCGCATATCCTAGTCGCCAGAATGCAGTTATCCGTGGGTCCCTTTGTCTGCCTGATTCGCGAGCCCAGTGATTGCTCACCTCACGGTGTGAGGAGTGGTCACTGGGTAATGGAACGGGAGCTCGCTGTGTCGGAAGCCGGGCTCTACTTTTTTGTTTGAAATTAATAAAAACCCGAGAAAACGAATTTGAATTAAATGTATTGCTATTTCATTTTTGGTTTGCAGGCAAAACACGGAAAGAACCTACCTCCAAACACCTGTATGCTATGCGGCAGGGCATGCAAAGATCGTCGTACCCTTCTCAAGCATTCGTGGGAGCATTCGAAGGAAAAAGTATTCAATTGTCCGAAATGTAACAAGACCTTCCACAACAAAGCACGACTGAAGAGGCATATGCTCTCACACAGGTAATGGATAAATAGACACTTTCATTTGCTACTTGCTGGTTATGTACAAAGATGTATCAGAAAATAGCGAGACTGGTGCTTTAGTATGACAATTAAATAGTTATTTGAAATTATTCAACAACTATCCTTCAAACTACTCTCCATTATGTTCAATAAAATTTTCCCATCACTGTATCCACTTGGCATAAATTTCTGAGACACCATTTTTTGATTGTGTGTTTAGTATGAATTTGTGGTTCTTGGATTTGTAGACCGACGTCGTGGAGCGTTGAGGCTTATTGTTTCGCCACCATGGTGGCATCTTCAGAAGCTATTTCACTTCGGCGACTTCCGAAATTCTGACGGCTGGATGATTTGCGGCTGTATGTATACCTGTTAGCGGTGACGTGGCCCAACTTTGGCAGTCCTGCCCCATCGCGGTATTGCAATTACTGCGTTTCCACGGGCTTTCGAAACATTTTCAAAACGCTTTAAGTTTTGAAATATATCGTGGAAACTTCAAGTGGGTGCGTATTCAAAATGTTACCTGTTCAAGGTCGATTCATTCATTTTTGGCACCTTATCGAGATCGAAATGTCGTGGAAACACCAGCAGTTCCTTTTGAAAGGGACCATGTGCAGTGTGTGCTGTCTAATTTCACTATGGTCAGTTTGTTGAAGTTTGTTCGAAATTCGATTCTGAATATTTATGATAAACAACAAAATTGGTTATAAAACTAGGAAATGACTTTTTTCAAGAGTATCAGTTGAAAATGTTTTGAAGGCGTTCTGAAAATCGTTTCGAACCCTATCGTGGAAACACCGACAATCCAAAATAGAAAAACGTTTTGAAAGCAGCTTCGAAATCCCATGGAAACGTAGGGTCGTATTCATAGTTTATACTTGAGGGTCTCTTAAGTAAGGTTTTGTGTTGCGAAACTTTACTTGAGGGTCCCTTAAGCCGGCGCCACATATGCGGGTATTTGCCGAGTATCAATACTCGCCGTTTTTCAACCTTGCTCGCCGAATAGCGAGCACGTATCGCCCTACATGTGCGTAGTTGGCTATGTTTAGTTTCGAGAAGAAAGGGAATGGGAAAGCCCGAATATTCATAGCACATTGAAACTTATTTATTATTACAATTTATCGACAGTAGAATCAACGTCATCCTAAAAATATTCTGAAATATACAGGGTGTTTCGGGAAAGTAGGATAGTGATCAACTTGATTTTTTTATATGGTAGTATTACTTTTTTTTTAATTCTTCTAGTTTCCATCATTGATCTCTATTAAACCCTAAAATATTATTGCGATCTTGCCAAGTTATAATTTATTTTCTATTAATTTCCGGATTTGTAAGGTCGCAAGTAATACCTCCAAATTGATATATTCCTTTAACTTTTCTCAATAATATTATACAGCGAGTTACTTAAATATATTATTTTGGATGACACCAGCAATGTGCAGGGTGTTATTGGAAGAATTTTAAATTACGGTAATTTGAAGGTCATTTTACTTTGTTTTTTCTAAATGTAACACCCTGTACGTTTTCTTTTAAATCGAAATATCTACTAATACCCTATCTCGCCTTGTAATTTTTTTCGCGTTTGCGACATTGCCAAGTTATAAATTATTTTTCTAAATTTACAAACAAATATCCCCGATTTTTATTAATAGAACACACTGCATATTTTATTTAATATAGAAGTATTCCCTAATAATGGTTTACAGCATGAACAAGTTTCAACTGGTGTTCCTCACTGCCTTCTCAGTAAACAGTACCGGAAGGCTTAAATATTTCCAAAACTGCCACAGCTGGGGCGGTGAAATTCAATACTTGGGGGTTTTTGAACACACAGAATTCAAAAATGCTAACATGCTAACAAATAAACAATGCGAATAAAGTTTTTAATTCTCTAGTCCGGCCCTGTTCCTGTTTCTGTGTCAGTATTCGGGTACTTATTTGTGTTCGGCAAATTCCGACCATTCGCACAAACTGCTCCAGCCACACTAGTAGGCGTTTGCCGAATTGCGAATATTCGCTGTTCGTTGTTCCCTAAATGCCGCATGTGTGGCGCCGGCTATGGCGCCGGCTGAATGCTCGGTGCTCGGCATATGGCGAGTATTTGGGTAAAATCCTGCAGCCACATAGCCGAATAGCAATTAATCGGGGTTGGTTGCTCGCCGAGTACCGCATATATGGCGCCGGCTTTACGTAAGGCTCCCTTGAGTAACACTCAAGTAACGAAATTTCAACGTAACAGTTCTTTGCAGTCAAGGCGATTTTGTAGGTTAATTTTGGAGTACGGAGTTGTCAGCTTCTGTCACATCCGGAAAAATGTCCGGCACAAAACATGAAATAGTGGAACAAATCAAAAAGAGATAACAGAAAACATCAAAATGTCTAGGAAACATACACAAGGAAAGCCACACTTGAGGGTTCCTCAAGTATCTCCTGATTGTTACTTAAGGAACCTTAAGGCCCGATTTTATCAACAGGTGCTTTTTAACAAAGGCTTCAGAGCAGCCCATTCAAGAACATGCATCTGTCAAAGTTCTCTGAAAATGATTGATTTCTCTTGAAAAAAAGACATACTTCATATACAATCGACCATTATAAGCCATCTAGTATCTTTTTCAGTCTGATTTTCCATCCCAAATGGGTGAAAAATTGCATTTTCTTGTTTAACAAAGAGTTTAGCAATTGCTAATCTGAACTAATCAGATTCCACAAAACCAGTACATTTGAACACTAGTTTTTTCTTCTACCAAAATGATAATGATGACATAAAATAGGGTTTTGAATAATTTTTTTTTGTAATAAATGGAGAGATCAAATAATATAAGTTTTACAACAAAACTTTTTTGTCGCAATAATTCAAAAGTTATATCAAAATAAAAATGGGTTTTTGAATCCAGTACCGAAAACACGCCGACAGCTCCCGACCCCGTGTGACTTACTTCGTGAAAATACTTGTAACAGTTACAACTAAAATGTATAGTTGATGCAACATAGGCAATGAAGTTTGCAGCTCGAGACGAAGTCAGCGATTGAAATAAATATCTTTTTGAATGCTTGAAATTAGATCACAAATCCCAGTAATAAAGTACCTAATCAAATATGTTTCGTTGAGGCGATCCGCTCCGCAAGATGCTGGGTGGCCTAGTGGTATCGTGTTCGGCACTTCGACAGCGAATCACTGTGTTCGAAGGTGGTGTTGGTTCTAGACCCCAGCCCTTGCAACTACCTTTTTTATTTTTTTAACCAAAATATTCATTGTAATGCTTTTTACTCATGTTACACACAATGTGTTTTTGAATCAAATTTTATTAGACGTTTTACAAGTACAACAAAAATTAAGAATAATTTTACTTTTTTGGAATAATTTCATTTTGATACCGCAATCAGAGCAATTGGCGATTGATATTGACGGATAAACTTCACTTCCACTGACTTTGAATTCTTCACCGCCTCCGGTACTTAGCTTTTGCACTATGTCAAGTAAAATGTCTAATAAAATTTGATTCAAAAACATATGTATGTCGATGGTACAAAAAAATGTGTGTAACATGAGTAAAAAGCATTACAACGAATATTTTGGTTAAAAAATAAATAAAAAAAGCAGTTGCAAGGGCTGGGTCTCGAACCAATATCCCCCTCCAACACAGTGATTCGCTGTCGAACATTATACCACTAGCGGAGGGGATCGCCTCAACGGTACATATTTGATTAGGATTAGGTACTTTTTTACTGGGATTTGTAATCTAATTTCAACCAACCAATATTTATTTCGATCGTAGACTTTATCTCGAACTGCAAACTTCATCGCCTATGTTGCAACAAATATACATTTGTTACAACAATAGTTTTGTTATAAAACTTATTATACAATATGATGAAAAGTGTTATCCAGCTTTGACATTTTGTTTTCAATATTGATAAAATACTATTGGATGATACTCATTAACCTAGCCCGCAATACCCAATAGAAAGCTTTTGCTAAATAACATCCAATAGAAACGCTTTGCCAAAGCCTTTGCTAAAATATGTATGTTGATAAAATCGGGCCTAGTTATTACTCAAGGGACGACTATGAATACGGCCTGTAGTAGTTGTTTTCAGGTCCTTTAGGATGGGTACCCATGTCCGGTTGACTTTCTATGTTTCAACCGAACGCAAAACGCTATCGTATATTTTTACTTCTCTTTCATCTTTTATATGGGTCGGAAAAACACTGACATTTCAATAATTAATTTCATAGCCGAAACGTTGAATCAAAGTCCTTTTGAGGGTACATTTGTAACAATAAAATTGTTGCTTGGTGATGAGCCACCAACCAACATATTGCTCATAGCAACCAGCAGCTCAATTGGTTCGCATGAGACAAGGGTATGTGGGTGCGTGCGTGTGTGCGTGAGTCTAGCTAGCCGCCAAGAAATGAAAAATAGGACAACAATGGTTTAATAAAGACTTATTTCAGTATATATGAATGCAGTACATTTGTATTCTATCTAATTAAATTAAAATAAAATCAATAACTTATCTTCGGAGGGAAGTCCAGGGAGTAGTTCTCATGGTGCTCTTCCGAAGAGAAGGTGGTGCTCCAAAGAAGATGTTACATGCTGCTGGTGGCACCCCAAAGAAGGCTGGCTTCTTCAGGAGTTCTTGTGGTGTCACCCCGAAAAAGTGTTCATGATGGTGGCATGGAAGAGGTGTGGTGCCCTTCCAAAGAAAGGTGGTTTTCCTTGGTGGCACCCCAAAAAAAGTGGTCTTGATGGTGGCACCCCGAGAAAGGGTGGTTTTCCTGTGAATGAGTTATGGCTGGTATTAGCACCTTGTGGAGAACTTCACAGGACTTCACGATCTGTTTCTGAAGTATGGATCTTCATGCGTTCTTACATTTTGATAAATTGCATTCATATACTTCAGAAACAAATCTATGAAATAGCATGGGCATATTAAAAAGCCAAAAAGCAGATAACCTTCAAATGTTCACATGGTAAAGATCAAAAAAGAAAATATAGATATATACAAGAGCGAATAGATAGAACAATAGTTAAAAAAATGATTATTAAATGCTTTGTATTTTCAGTCCTACCGGATCTTTTCAGATATATAGTGATAAATAAGAAACAAAGAATAACGTTCAGCGACTCTTTTGTTAGATAATTGATAAATATACAGTGTATGATTGACTTGATATTTAAAGATTAAAATGTTCGCCATCACATGTTCATGGAAAAAAATGTATAAATCGGAAAAATCACATTCCTACACATAGCCGTAAAATAAAGAGCAGAAGCAATAAAAATATGCGAAACCATAGCAATCAAATCGTTATGATTTTGTATTGGGGATATGAATCCCTTACCTTGGTTAAGACATGTTGCACACACACACAAAAGATTGTCTTAGAGAGACATAATTATATTAGGTGTTAACTGTTTGAGTTCAGAACTAGAAGGAAAGAGGTGTGTTTCGAAACAAAAGGTAACCTTGGTGGAGAGCGAGAGCGTACCCCCATTCATTAGATCTTTCCCAAAATTTGTGCGCACTTGCGCAGTGTGTATAATTAATAATATTTCCAGCTGAAGGAAGTAGAGATGGGAAAAGGTAGAGGTGAGAAGCAAAATAGTTATAAAAATGTACTAGTATAATGAGGAAGTAGTTGCTAAAAATGGAAGTTGTAAACTATTTGTACATGGTAGCCAGGTAAATAAGGTAAAAATAATTTTGAAAACGGGTGAACCGTTACACATTAAAGATAAGGCTTTCATGTTTCATTGTGTGTGTTATAAAATTCTTTGTCTGAAAGGTGTCTGATATATCCTCGTACATTTTACAGTACGGTGTACAGATCACATAAACAAAAATGGTACATCACAATGTCATCTTGCCGATGGCGTGAGCGCATGGAAAACTTAACGGTGGCGTGAGGCATTACGTTGTTTCTTATAATAAAGTAATTGTTTCTAGGAACAAAGTGGTGAGTTGCGAGGTGTGCGGCGAGGAGTTCCCTGATGGACGTTCACTGATGAACCACCGACACAGCCATTCGAGCGTCAGCGGCAGGCAGTTCCCGTGCCGCGAGTGCGGAAAGACGTTCGGCTCGCGCAGCTCCCAGCAGATCCACATCCGCATCCACACCGGCGAACGCCCCTATGGCTGCCGATTCTGTTGGAAGGTAAGTTCGTATTGCTTCCGTTTATTTTTGTTATATAAAGGGTCTTAGAACCAACGAATTCGAATAGGTTAGAAAAAGCAACGTCCATGCTCTAACAGGCATGTGACTCCCAAGATCCAGTTGTTATTATTTACTGTGTGCACAAACACGATGTTATTTTTTACAGAAATCCGCAGGATTTAAATCTTGTGCAATTGTTCAAAATTGTCTTTTAACACTTATGCCCTATTTAAACCCAAAATTCACCCAGAACTATAACAATCCGAAACGATCAACCAAAACAAAGTTGCTATTTTATTAGGCCACTATATATATATAATAGTGCTGTTAATTTTAGGGTTCTTTACCTGCTATTTTCTCTCGCGTATATTTATAAAGGGTATACGGGATTATCAGCGATTCAGCGATCAGTGTGCCAGCATTACCAAGCTGTCGTTAGGATTGTGGCACAAACAAAATCGTTATTTACTTCTACTAACCTATTCGAATTCGTTGGTTAGAACGCACTCCTAAGACGCTGCGCCGCCATACATGCATCATCTGTATATTTTTGTGATTTTCCTTAATATGATCTATCCATCTTCGTCTAAATACGATGTTTTGACGGGATTCTGAGATGTTTCGTTGTTTGGTCAGACGCACAGATTTTCAGAATTTACTTGCTATGACTCCACAGTACATCACAACTTCAAATTTCTTCAAAATCGGTCGGCGGATACTGAGATTACGCGGCTCGGAAAATAACGCGCGTTTTAGACCATATATTTGGGGTATTCTTATTTTGACGAGTACTGTCATCGCCTGAAATATTTGAATGGCCTTAGTTAACTTGATATATCCGTGGCCAATACCCTTACCGACATTGAATTTGTTTCTGTTCACTGCTTTCATGTCAGCCCGATACCGGGCTTTACCCGGGTCTACCTGATGAGTTCCAAAAGATTCGAAACAACGCTTTCATGGAATAGGAACACCGTGCATAACGGGATTCAGGACATGTTCCAAACAAGGATTGTGATATCCTTAACGCTCACTTTGATAAAGGTGGAAATCATTTTCTTTGAGCCAAGTGAAGTTCTCGTCTTGTCTACCTACATATCGGTAGTATATTGTACTTGTCCTACATGAAGAAACGTTTATTTAACTACAGGCGTTTGCGGATGGAGGTACACTAAGGAAACACGAAAGGATACATACTGGAGAGAAGCCTTATGCTTGTGCGGTGTGTCCCAGAGCTTTCAACCAGAGGGTGGTTCTACGGGAGCATATCAGGTCCCATCATTCTGGACCTGATCCGAAATATTCCAACAGGTAATATTCAATTTAATTTCTGATACTTATCCTGTGGTCATTTCTGTTCCATGGAGTTTCACTAGCTCATCAATAAAAAAACGACGTTGTGTGCTGGAAGATAAACTTTACTAACGTGAACATACTTTCCTAAACATCTTCTCAAGTTTTCCAAACAGTCCATTATTTGATTTATTAACTAATTAATAATGTTATTATCTAAAAATATTGATAATTAGTATCCGACCGAAACTACTTTTTACGGCCGAAACCGAAACATCAATATAACGTCAGTAATTTTTTCGTGGATATAAAAATGAATAACGTTTCATCAGCATCATCACACCTTATTTCAAATAAATTATTTATACTTTTTGAAATAAGAAGTTAATTTGAACCAAATATCAACTATTTTATATTTATATTATATTTTGTATCTACTAAATAACACACCAAACTTTGGTCAATCTTTATGACACTGTTATCAATTAGCTGCCTTAAAACTAAATTTCTGAAGTACCTACGTCCTAAGTATAACCACTAAGTATTTTTGAAAGTAAGGAGTTTTCTCTGAATTTAAGAAACTGTTGTGAGCTGCATTGACCTACAGCTATTGTTGACTATCAGTATATAAGCTACCCTCCAGCGTAGTGAATAGTGAGTCCGTGAACCTGTTCAAGAACAGACTCGATAACTGGAACAATATACGTACGTGATGTGTCTTAGCTTAGTTAAGTTTGTATTGTGTCTAATCGTTATTTGCATTTTGAGTTTATAGCGCTTCGCGCTGCTCTACTCATGATAGTGTTGTAATAATAATAATAATTCATAACTGAACAATCTAATATTGTAATATTGTAAGCGAGAAACAATAATTTATCAACTTTCTTTGCAAATAGCTTCCTCAGTCTGAATAAATTTGACTAGTAGCATTAAGTAGATGTTCAGAGGAAACAGTCGTCAGTAAGGCAGATGTGAATTTTAGGGGAACCTTTCTCAAAGACAGAAATGGACTGAAATTCTAGTGAAAGTAATATCTGGGTTTCTTTGCAAGCTTGGCTCCGATAAATAGGCTTTTTAACTTGTGATAAGTTATTATCATCATCTACCCAGCAAAATCAGATCTTCGCTTGAAGATTAGTGCTCCGAGGGCGTCCGATCGCAGCGCCAAATCCATCGCTTTTAGTTTCGGTTTCGGCCGTAGTTTCGGCTGGATGGCAGCCGAAACCGAAACCCGTTTTTTGGCCGAAACTAGGCCGAAACCGAAACCGAATGTTCGGTCGGACACTATTGATAATTTATTTTCTATATATGTATCATGTAAATTATTAATGAGTCATTAGTAGTATGTACAGTATTTAGTGTTTGTGAACTGTTTGCCGCTTTATTTCATTTACGACTGCCCCAGCTTCTTCGGTTTTATTTCCAGTACTTTTGATTTCGCTTATAATCATCTTTCTAGGCGGACACTAACACTGGCGGCTCGTCGGATGACGCAGATGAAGCGCTGCTTCGCCTCTGATTTTCACCTGAATATTTTTTATTTAAAAGTTTCTGAGAATATTAAAAACCTTTCACGCTTTCATAAAATTACATTATGATATATTATATTAACAGAATGCGCAGTGTGAACATGGTAATAGCCCTTCTGGGAACCGTAACGCGCTAAGTGCCTCAGCTGCTGTGCGCTACTGTATAAAAATGTGCTGTACGTATACGAGAGAAGCAGCTTCCAAGGCGAGGAACTATTGCATCTAGGAAACAAATCCAGCAAGTGCGGTTGCTATGGCAACCGCACGAGACGCACGCACTCGTTTCCCTATATACCGTGTGAAGCAAATTGCTGTTTTATAATAATTCACGATGTTTCCTGTGTATGCCGGAGTTTGTGTTTTACTGGAAAAACCCTTTTCTATGTGGAATGACGATGATAAAAAAGACTTTAAAGTCTGAAAAGCCTTCCCCGTTATTAAACGTAAATAAAATGGCGAAGATTAAAGACAAAGTGTACAGTCGAAATTTAAAAAAATCGTAGTAAGGTGACTTTGAATGTTGTGTGGTAGTTACTATTTAAATAAGCTTTTCTGTGTGCCGTGTATGATAATTAGTTCTAAGTCATCAATGTGGTACAAGTGCGGTTTCAATGACTTCGGAAATATGACACGTGCTCTCCTTAAACATGAAGATTCGGCGGATCATATGCGTGCGTTGCGCACTAGGCAACTTCCGACCAAACTTCAGTTAGACAAAGTGACGGCTACCTAAATAAACTCAAGGATTTCGAATTCGTGCTTTTGGTTGTTGTTTTTAACGATATTTTTGGGGTAACAAGTTCGACTATTCGACGTACTACAAAAGAAATCATATGGTATACATTTCTGCATTCTGCAAATAAAAAATGCGTTAACAGCAAAAAGAAATGAAAGCACATTCATTAATATTTTTGATATGGCTCCATCAAGAACAACTGCTCCAAGTGAACAACGCGACGGCAGAACAAGAACAATGTTACACGAGATCAGCTGGTTGAAAAATATAGATATATAATATATAATAATAATATATATACAACCCCTTTTGAAGATCTGGAAAAGCTCCTTTTTGTAGCCTTAATGGATTCTTCTAGATTCCAAATCTATTCTGAAAATTTTCCCACCCAAGCACTAAGTAATTTGAAAGAGATGTACCCAAGCATATTCACAGAGTTTCAATGAACAGCAGCTGATGTATAACGATTATTAATATCATAATATTAAACCACACAGATTGATGGAATCATTATTTGAGGATAGCAGCATGTAAGGAAGCTTATAAGCTATTGTGCTTAATAGTTACTATTCCGTCTACGAGTGTTTCGGTAGACCGCAGTTTTTCGTGTCTGAAGCGAATCAAAACCTACTTGCGAAGTACAATGTTAGAAGACAGGCTCACAAACTTATCCAAAATCTGTATCGAGAAAGAACTATTAAATGAACTAATAGCTTCACAGCCATTTTACGATGACATTATAAATGAGTTCGCAAATTTGAAGGACATACGTATTTGTCTCACATACAAACAGTAAAATTTCCGTAAATTAGTCGTGCGCCTACTATCTACGTCAGTGGCGTATATAGAAGGAAGTATATAGAAGATTTCGGGGGGGGGGGCAATTGGAAAACATTTTCATACATTATAATATTGGCGTATTATAATCCTAACTTCAGCCTATTCCAGACGTCAAAACTGAATGCGTGGCTGGGCGGGCCCCCCGGGGCCCCCCCTTATATACGCCACTGATCTACGTACCTGGTATTTGGCGCATGTCACTGAATTTAGATAAGTTTTTTTTGTATAATATTTTAATATTTAACATAGTAGTGTATCTATACGTATAGATTAAAAAAATAGTAGGAGAGGGGGGGGGGGGGTCAGGCGATCCTGCTTCACCTATTTGTAAAGTCATCGGCTGCCACTGGTCACTAAAGGTATTTTTATATATTCGATTATAAGACGAAATATAATCGTTAAATTCATATTATTGTAACGGGTGGCCTACTAAGAATGGACCCAGGCAATATATCGGTAACCGTTAATCATATAAATTCGAGCAAAGCATATTAGGTGGATCGGATTCTTATCCGAAATAGCTAGAAATGATTTTCAAGTTCTGCAAATAGCCGCTAGGGAGCGTAATAAGTTTTACGATAAATCAGAAAAAAAGGTTTTTCTCAAAAAATATGCAAATAATATTATTATAATAATTATATATTATGAATTCAACCTTCATGTAGAGTGGACAATTTTCGATTATTTGGGTCAAGGGTTTTTTTGCTCTATCTTGTAATGTGTAGTGGTGGGGGAACGTCAAAGAAGTTTTTATTTAAATAGCAATAACTTTGGTATAGGTTAACGGAATTAAACAAGCTAGGTCTCGTTTGAAAGAGCCTGAAAATCTATTACATAAAAAATTATCCAAGTTGATTTACACCTTTTCCAGCTGTAGTTTCTAACCCGTCAAATGATAATTCAAAACAATCAAGTTAATTTTCCAACTCATCAGTTGTAAATTCAAACTGACAGATATAAATTACACCTGACAGTTTGGAATTACAAGTGACGAGTTGGAAAATTAACTTGACCGTTTTGAATTATCACTTGACGCTTTAGAAACTACAGCTGGAAAAGGTGTAGACTTAGTAGCTAGAGGACAGTATATGGCATCATTACGCCTTATTACGGAAACTTTGAATGGTATGCTTTCTTTTAACATAGATAGACAGAGGATGAAATTCTTAAAAAGTCTGCTTCCTCTCTTTATTCAAACCGGAGATATCAATAAAACAACTACTTTTAGTTTCAGAAACAGTTGGTGCCCTGTAGGGATATAGCCTCCGTCACAACGTTGTAGTAATCATCCTACACAAAAATACTCAAGTAAAACCACTAAAAATTATAATAAAAAATAAAAATCATGACTTTGACGTCAATCTGGGTTGATCACAAAGTGCTATATAAAAATATAAACTCAGTAAGCGAAGATAATCATTGTGAATGGATCTTAAGAATTAAGGCCAATTAACAGCAAAATAGGGCAATAGTGTTCCGGGGATTCCCAACCATCCTATCCGAGACTCCATCCTACATCGTCTCATTTTAACCACTACAAACAAAAAAAATGGAGTCAAGTTGATTGACTCAGTACTTCCCACACATAATGATGATACCATTTTATTATTTCCCATTTGATGAAGCTATAGTCTAAAATCCCCTAGCAACTAAATTATCGCCCATCTGCTCGCAAAAACACCATCCAACACAAAAACCTTCATAAATAGTTTCTTGGGTCTCCCTCCTTAAGAACTAGGGCGCCACAGTTTTTTTCTACATGCTTGAACTGGCCGATGCGAAACGATCAAGAGCCTCCAACCCGTCTAAAAACGAAGTTTGAGCTGATTTTATGTTTTTGGTTTTTTTATTATGGCTGCGCCCCACTGACACGGTTTTTAAAAAAGAGAGTCGTTTTCCATTCTCGCAGCGGTAATAAATTCTGTATCAAAATTTTATTAAAATCAATTCAATAATTTTCGCTTTACGCAATATACATAGAACGAAATAAAGCAAAACTCGTATGTACAGATCACAAAATTGGTTTCTGTAATAGGCAAGCCAATGTTCGGATGGACTTAAAAAAGTGTAATATGCTGATAGGTATTTCTTCTACAGGTCAATAGACGGACTATTATGAATACAACAAATTTTTCAGTTTTACTACCCCCCACCCCCCAACCGCCCCGATTTCACGCCACCCAAAAAAAAATTTGAAAATGATCAGGAACCCGTAAAACGCCTAAAAACAAAGTTTGAGCTGTTTTCGTATTTTTTGTTTTTTTATTATTGCTGCGCCGCCACTGACACTATTTTTCCAAAACATACGGGTTTTCCAACCTCGCTGCGGTAGTAATACTGTGTCAAAATTTCGTTAAAATATAGAACGATCTAAAACAATACTCGTATGTATACATCACAAATTCCAAGTCCCTTGGTTTTTATAATAAGCAAGGCAATGTTCGGATGTACGTAAAAAGTGTATTATGCTGCTAAGTTTTTCATTCAAAGATCAATGGACAACTCATTATGAGTACAACAAATTTTTCAGTTTTACAACCCTCCACCCTCCAACCACCCCAAATTCACTCTCACCCAAAAAAACGTAGAAAATGATCAGAAACCCCTAAAACGCCCAAAAAAAAGGTTTGAGCTGTTTTTATATTTTTAGTTTTTTATTATTACCGCGCCGCCACTGACCCGATTTTTCCAAAACATACGGGTTTTCCATCCTCGCCGCGGGAGTAATACTGTGTCAAAATTTCATTAAACTCAATTGAACAATTTTCGCGCTACACGATATCGAACGATCTAAGACAATACTCGTATGCATACATCACAAATTCTAAGTCCCGTGGTTTCTATAATAAGCATACAACGTTCGGATGGACCTAAAAAGGTGTATCATGGCACATATCAGTGGACAGTCCATTACGAATACAACAAATTTTTCAGTATTACAACCCCCACCTCCCCAAATTCACCGCCACCCCCCCCACCACCCCAAATTCACCCCCACCCAAGAAAAAGTAGAAAATCATCAGGAACCCCTAAAACGCCTAAAAACGAAGTTTGAGGCATATTTGAAATTTTTCGTTTTTTGCTAATTACTCCGCCCCCCCCCGTATAACGATTTTCAAAATTATAGGAACATTACCTACTACGACCCCACAGCATAACGCTGCCCAAATTTCATCACAATTCATGCAGTGGTTACTAAGATTACGAGGGTAGAAAAACGCGACAGACAGACAGACCGACCGACGGAAATGAGTGACGTGGATTTTCGTTATGTACACATCATAAAACGCCCAAAAAGCGTATTATCTCAAAATCGAAAATTTTCGCGATCACAATACTCCAATCACCTATCGGTGTGGGAACTAAAAGATTTATGTCGCTAGATCTTCCTTCACAGGTCAGTGGACAGCCTATTATGAATACAGCAAATTTTTCAGTTTTTCAACCCCCCACCCCAATTTCAACCCACCCAAAAAACTCAGAAAGTGATCAGGAACTTCTAAAACACTTAAAAACGAAGTTTGAGCTGCTTTTATATTTTTAGTTTTTTTATTATTTCCGCTCCGCTAATGGCACGATTTATAAAAACCATACGCATTTTCCATTCTCGACACGGTAGTAATACTGTGTCAAAATTTCATTAAAATCAATTGAACAGTTTCTTCGTTACATAATATAGAACGATCTAAAGCAATACTCGTATGTATACATCGGAAAGAATTCTAAGTCCTTTAGTTTCTGTAATAGGCATAAGGCAATGTTCGGATAGACCTAAAAAAGTTATTTATGTCGCTAGGTCTTCCTTCACAGGTCAGTGGGTAGTCTATTATGAATACAACAAGTTTTTCAATTTTACAACCCCCCCAACCCCCAACCACCCCAATTTCCACCCCCACCCAAAAAAAGTAGAAAATGATCAGGGACGCCTAAAAACGGAGTTTGGGGAATTTGAAATTTTTCGTTTTTTGATAATCACTCCGCCGCCAATGCACCGATTTTCAAAATTATAGCAGCATTACCTACTACCACCCCACAGCATATCGCTGCCCACATTTCATCACAATCCATGCAGCGGTTACTGAGATCACGAGGACAGAAAAACGCGTACAGACAGACCGACCGACAGACAGACAGACAGACCGACAGACAGACAGACAGATCGACAGACAGTCCGACGGAAATGAGTGACGTGGATTTTCGTTATGTAGACATCATGAAGCGCCCAAAAAGTGTATTATCTCAAAATCGAAAATTTTCGCGATCACACACCTATCGGTGTGGGAAGTAAAAAGTAGAAAATGGTCAGAGATCTCTAGAGTACGCAAAAACAGGGTCTGAACGGCTTTTATATTGTACTGTTTCTTTTTTCATTTAGTTTCACCGCCAGTAACACAGTTTTCGAAAACCATAGACATTATCGGTCTTCACCACAGCCCACGTGACAGCTTTGAAAACATTTTTTGTCTTAGGGAGGGCAGCATTCGGATAAAACCGAAAAGTATATTATGTCGCTCCTTCACAAGTTAATGAAGAGCCCACTACGAATACAAGAAATTTTTCAGTTTCATAACCCCCCATCCCCAAACTACCCCAATTTTATGATTATTATGAAAACAACAAAAATTTCAGTTTTACAACCTCTCAACCAACCTCAATTTTACTCCCACCTAAAAAAATTGAAAAATGATAAGGAACTCCTAAAACGCGAGGAATTTTTGAAATCCATCGTTTTTTTCTAATTACTCCGCCGGCGCCGCTCATGCACCCATTTTCAAAATTATATTAGCATTACCTACTACGACCCCACCGCGTATAGCTACCCAAATTTCATTACAATCCATGCAGCGATTACTGAGATTGCGAGGCTAGAAAAATGCCAACAGGCAGATAGACAGACCGTCGGGAATAAGTGACGTGGATTTTCGTTATGTAGATATCATAAAACGCCCAAAAACCGTGTTATCTTGAAATTGAAAATTTTCGCGATCACAATACTCCCTCACCTATCGGTGTGGGAAGTAAAAGAGAATAAAAATTTGGTTGACAAGCATATCTATACACACCCTTAGATATTATGTGAGTGGATTGTATTTTTATCTCCAGCATTTTAAAATGAGTATAATTTTTCCCAGTTAGGAACTGAATCAGGTTCATATCTGGAAAGCATGAATACACTGTCTGTAAAAACGTTATGTATATGTATACAATATGTGGTATAAACGTATCGGTTAGAATGTATTTTTTATTCCCGATGCAAAAAAGTGTGAACCTAAATCCTAACGTTCGCCGTGTGGGCCTGCTAGCAACCTAAATTTTAAATATATACATACAAATTTGGTTAAAAATCTTAAGAGATCTCAGTAATCTTAAGAATGGTAACTGCTCAAAACCAATTACAGCGATTTATTTTTAAATTTTAATAGTCCTTAACTTTTGGCCTGCAGCGTATATGAATAAATCACCAAAAATCACCGCCTACAAATTTAGTCGATGCCCAAAACAATATCTATCTCATTTCAAAAATGAATGAATCTCAGCACATTCATAAACGGTAGTTTGCACACTTTTGTATTGGTGGCGCTTTTATCAGTGTCCCAGTAGGCGCGCGATTGTTCAATGCAAGGCTCTGGCTGTAACCGTTTTTGACCCTTTACAATAATAATTTTTGGCACAAAAACGTTGTTTTCATTTTCTTAAAACTTCAATATATGCTAATGTCGATCCAGATTTTAGAATAAGTTTATAAAGGGTGATTAACGAGACAGTGAATTCAATAAAAAAAAAACGCCACATTTGGCAGTTTTTTAATAATTATCTATTAGGAAATTTCAAAAAATACGTCGACATTTATCTAGAACAATCCTTTTTCTCCAAGCTCATACTTTTTTTAGTTCAGTAATCCCAAAATTAATAGTCAAAAAATGGTTACAGCTGAACCATTGCAAACAGCTCTCATGTACGTACTATAACCCCCTCATAAGGCTGCCGCTCTCAATCATTGTTTTTTCAATTCTTCACATAATTTTCTTTCAAATGACATAAAACTACTAAACTTAAATTAATTACAGGTAATTGCGGCTAATTTTACTTCCCACACCGATAGGTGAGGGGAGTATTGTGATCGCGAAAATTTTCGATTTTGAGATAATACACTTTTTGGGCGTTTTATGATTTCTACATAACGAAAATCCACGTCACTCATTTCCGTCGGTCTGTCTATCTGTCCGTCTGTCTGTACGCGTTTTTCTAGCCACGTAATCTCAGTAACCGTTGCACGGATTGTGATGAAATTTGGGTAGCAAGATGCTGTGGGGTCCTAGAAGGTAATGTTCCTATAATTTTGAAAATCGGTGCGAAGGCCGGCGGAGTAATTAGCAAAAAATAAAAATTTAAATATTCCTCAAACTTTGTTTTTTAGCGTTTTAGGGGTCCCTGATCGTTTTCTACTTTTTTTCTGGGAGGTGGTGAAATTGGGGTGATTGGGGGGTGTGGGGTTGTAAAACTGAAACATTTGTTGTATTCATAATAGGCTATCCACTTACTTG
The DNA here is from genome assembly GCA_951848785.1 of Callosobruchus maculatus. NCBI lineage: Eukaryota > Metazoa > Arthropoda > Insecta > Coleoptera > Chrysomelidae > Callosobruchus > Callosobruchus maculatus. The sequence continues at coordinate 2,582,227 of CATOUR010000127.1, forward strand.
TGAAAGAAAGACCTAGCATCATAATATACTTTTTAAGGTCCATCCGACATTACCTTGCCTATTATAGAAACCAAGGGACTTAGGATTTTCTGATGTATACATGCGAGTATTGCTTCTGATCGTTCTGTATTGTGTAACTAGAAAACTATTGGATTGATGTTAATGAAATTTTTACACAGTATCATTACCGCGGTGAGGATAGAAAACGTTTATATCTTTTAGAAATCGTGTCAGTGGCGGCGCAAATAAAAAATATAAAAACAGCTCAAACTTCGTTTTTAGGCGTTTTGAGGGTTCCTGATAATTTTCTACTTTTTTTTTGTTGGGGGTGAAATTAGGGTGGTTGGGGGGAGGGGAGGGACTTAAAATTTTCTGACGTATACATACGAATATTGCTTTAACTCGTTCTGTATTGTGTAACGTAGGAACTATTGGATTGATTTTGATGAAATGAAATAATACTGTGGTAATATAACAGTGGCGAAGATGGAAAACGTTTATGGCTTTTAGAAATTGTGTCAGTGGCGGCACAGAAATTATAGAAAAATAAAAAATATAGAAACAGCCCAAACTTCGTTTTAGGGGTTTCGTAATCATATTCTACTTTTTTGGGTGGTGGTGAAATTGGGGTAGTTGGGGGGTGGGGGGTCCTGAAACTCAAATTTTTTGTATTCATAATAGGCTATCCATTGACCTGTAAAAGGAAGACCTAGCGGCATATAACACTTTTTTGGTCGAACGGGCGATGATTTGGTTGCAAGGGAAACTCAGACTAGCTTCATGCTATGGGAAAATAATAAACCGGTATCACCGTAATGTGTGGGAAGTACTGAGTCAATCCACTTGACTTCATTTTTTTTGTTTTGAGAAGCATCAAACATAGAATAATATCATTTTTTTATTTGTAACAAAGCCAGTGGTGTAGGAGTTTTTGAAAGAAAATGTTTATTCTATACCCATGTTAATTGTATACCCATATCTCCACCACTTGTTTTGGTAATTTATCGCTATATTCTCTAAATCGTGGAGAATCCTTAGCTTATCCTGTGTGTCAAATTTTAAAATTTTTCTAAGCAGCCGTTTAGGAAATATTCAAAATAAAGAACAGTCACCTGGAGCGAAAATAGCTGATAAAAATAATGGCAACCTCTGTTTGCGGCCATTTTCCAACTGGCAACCTTGAATTTTTGTAAGTAGTTAATAGGGATGAAAATTTAATTGTGTTTAAATTTTTTTGAAAAAAAAAACATGAGTGCAGATAATCAACGGTTATACCTGTTCACACCTGGCAACCCTGAGGATGCGGCAGATTGAGAGCTGCCAACCACTTGTTTTTCAATTCTTTACATAATTTTCTTTCAAATGACATAAAATTGACTGAAAAACCATATTACATCAGCGAATGAGTGACACTAAAATTAATTACCGGTAATTGCGGCTAAGGCAACCTATCGTTAATCTATTCTATATTTTTTCAAAATTCGTTTAAAATTAATGTTATCAAAAAAACAGATACCTGCAGAATCGAGCAGTGGGATCTTAGACTATTAGGACTCTTTTAAAACCTGATACTAAACTTTTGCTTTTGACATTGCTTTGAAATTTCGTTTAAAATTTTTTGAGCAGAAATATCTTTTAAACATGGATTGTTTTATGTTTCAGTATGACCCCGTATTGTTGTGCGGTGTGTTCGGACATGTTCGCTACCTCCCAAGATTTGATCCTCCACTTAATCCATCATTGCGACATGAACACAGCCATGAAGAGGCAGCCACAGGTCGGTCCTAGAAAGTATAAGCGACGGAGGAAACTTAAACCTCACGAACTGGAGTTGATTTCTGGCAGGATCGAAGGGGACGATAACGATAATAATTTAGATGTGAGTGAAAAATTGATAAGTCAAGATATATCGGAAAATAATGAGACTGGTGGTATAGTGTAACTATTAAATATTTATTTCTGTAACAACTATCCTTGAAAGCGCTTTCCATTCTGTTCAATACACTTATCCCATCCACTTGTCCAACCACACAAAATCAAAAACAAACTGCACAAGATAACTAGCCAGGGTTGCAAAAAGCATGTTTTTTTTTAATTAAAAACAAACAGGTGTTCTTTGTTTAAAACTTTTTTCTGTTAAAAACCGTACAAATATTTTACAAAAAAAATGTTTAAAACAGTTTAAAACACAGCAACTAACAGTAGCCAGTAGCAAACTACACTACAACTACACTACATTTCCGATGTTCGGGAGCAATCTATGAATAAATTTGCATTATTTTGCTGTCACATATCGCATAGTGCATGTAAGATCTGTGGGTGAGGTGCTGTGTAAGAGTGTTAAGTGTAACCTAACAACGTAACAACCCGCTACCCTCGCCGCTACCATACCATGTAATTACTGGCTGAAAAAAAAGATGCTATCTGAGTCCATTTCATAACAAGAAATGCAAGATGGAACTGTTTGTATTGGTGGATAGAATGAAAATCCATATGAAAGTTTGCAATACGTCCCCTACGTCTACATCTATATCTTTTGATTCTGGAAATTTGGTTGGTTGGTTTTGGTTATTCAAAAGCATTTTAAAAGAATGAAGCTGAATTTTGACCTGCCGTTTTAAAGTTATACTTAAAAAAAATTGTTTTAAACATAATAACCCTGTAACTAGCACACAAACGATCACCACAGGATTTTCCGCAAATCAAATACTAATCGACGCTACTGATGGCAATTTGGACGGCAGCCGACTAGCTAATCAAGCGAACACTGCGCACCTATACAACTATGACGTCGCTGTATTCAGATGGATTTGGATTTTTTTTTGAAAAACGATGTTTTCATTTTTTTTGTGATGAGTGGATAGATCATTATATAATAAGTTTTTTTGTAACAAAAATATTGTTTTCGCAATAATTCAAACGATATATCAACATAAAAATTGATTTTTGAATCCAGTACCGAAGACACTCTGACAGCTCTCTAACAAAACCAAGCGCGTGTGACGTCAGAAAGTTTTCACGTCCTACTATTATTTTTTTCTAGATTCGCAGCTAATGGTGAAAAGATTTACTTGTGTAACTAGTGCACGATAGACGATGAATGAAGTTTGCTGCTCGAGATGAAGTCTGCGATCCAAATAAGAATGGTTTTCATGTTTGAAATTAGATCACAAATTCGAGTAATAAAGCACCTAATCAAATATGTTTTGTTGAAGCAATGCTTGCGGCGTCATGGTCTACCATGACCGTTGATCTATCAAAGGTTAAGCTCGCAACTAGTTGGTTTCTTCCATCTTAACGCGTTTTTGTTTATTTTTCATGGCCTGCTAGGTTTCTTATACGTAGGAAAATTGAAAAACATCGATTTGACTGAAAATTTGAAATAAAATGAAGACTAAAAAAGATTGATATTGACAATCCTACTTTGTTGGAAAGGTTATCAGATTTTACATTTGCTGGTATAAAAAAATTAGGCATTCCCATTTGAAATACTCAAGTTACCTGTGATTGAAATTTCCTAAATTAATCTACTGATTTCTCAAATACAAAAAGAATTAATATTTGACCATCCGACCTAAGATAAACTAGGTAAAGCATTTCATGCTTAGTCGCACCGCTGCGATATTAAACTTTTTTCTGATACCTACATACCTGCACCAAAAATATTGATTTGCCACTAAACGGTCTGTTTAAAAGTTTCATATATGATAGTCACACTAGAATTCACCAAGGAATCCAAATATGCAATAATATTTCGGCGACTTTATTCAAAAAATGTAAGTTTGATATGAATGAATAAACGTCAAAATTTAGGTGAAAATATTTTAAGTCTATAGCCCTCAAGGCCCCCTGCGATGATCAGGTGACAAATTTTTCAAATATGTCTTAGTAAGCCAACAATCCTCCGTCCACTCACTATTTGCCCAGGCTATATAGTGCAACAAATATACACTATTTACACAAGCAACTTCTTTTCACGATTAGCTGGGAATCTAGAAAAAAATAATTGTAGGATGTCGTTGGTGAAAACTAATATTTTGACGTCACACGAGCTGTCGGCGAGTCTTTGGTACTGGATTCAAAAATCCATTTTTATTTTGCTATAACTTTCGAATTATTGCGAAAAAAGTTTTAACGTAGAGGTTATAATTATATGACCTTTCCATTTATCACATAATTTTCTTTTCGAAAACCCAATTAGGGGTCAGTAAGGCACGTAATTCGTTATGGGCATGTAGAAGGGTTCTAGGAGCGAATTGGGGCTTGACACCCAAAGTGATGTTCTGGCTCTATACTACAGTCGCAAGGGATATGGATCACTGGTGTGGTGGCCATGTGTAAAGATGGAGACAATCAAAGCAAAGCTAAATGAAATTCAACGCTTGACTTGTGTTAGTATAACAAGTGCAGTACACACGACTCCATTGAGCGTGCTCGAAGCACTGCTGCATTTCCCTCCACGCGCCTTGGTGGTTCAAGGGGAGGCAAGGGCGTCTGCGTTCCGATTGTGGAGTCAAGGCAGTTGGTCCTTTGTGAACCCTGGCAGGGGACACTCTGCCATCCTCTCGGAACTGCAAAGGGAAGACCTTAGATAAGGAAAAAGATGGGATACCGCGCGTCACTCCATTGCTATATGAATTAGTTGTGACAGAAAACGATTAGCTGTCAAAATTTTGGTGGAAAACAATTTGGTACGGTAGTATTTTTTTGTGATATTTAGGGTTTTTAAAACCAATAATTGTAAAATATTGTGGTGTGCATAATGGTAGGATGTGCAGCTTACAGTTGTAAAAGCCACAGCAGTAGGAAGGAGAATTATCTGAATACCTTGACTACATTGCAAGTGAAATTGGAAACAAAAATGGAAATTTCCTAATACTAGGAGATCTTAATGCAAAATCACCATTATGGGGGTCACCGGTCACAGATGCACGAGGTAGGGTTCTGAGTGAATGGTTGGAGACACTCAACCTAGTCGTCTTGAACAATGGCACTACACCTACGTTCGAAAGGGGCGGTTACTACTCTTTTATTAATGTTTCGCTAGCATCACAGAGCATGGCAAACATGGTGGCTGACTGGTCTGTACTAAACAACAAAACGTTGAGTGATCATCGTCACATCCTCATCAACATTGAACAGAAAGTCTTAAGAAGCAGCACTATCAGAGGTAAACACAAAGTGCTTTTTAATGAAAACGTTTTTAAAAGGGTACTTCAGGCGAAGGCAGAGCAACAAGGTGATGAACAGATTACACCGGAATTATGTACCGATATTATTAAGGTGGCCTTGAGACATAGCTTATCTAGGAACAGAAGTGCGGGTATGGTGATGGTTCCTTACTGGTGGACATCTGAAATAGAAGAAAAAAGAACTGACTGTACAGCGACGTATAAACCGAAGAAAAACGAATTGCGTCGATTAATTGCAACCTCGAAGAGAAAACACTGGGAAAACCTATGTATGTGCGGAACTAGGGAATGACGACTGGGGCGACGGATACCGTATTGCAATGAAACGACTACTTAGTTCTAAACCTCTAGAATGGGGTATTTTCCGAACAAAATTTTATGACGGAATATTGATGTTACGTCCCCAAAAACCATGTAACTAACATTTTTACTTTTTACTGTGAACGCGAAGTGGCTTAAAAGCACCTGCAAAGTTCAAACATAAAATTTCGCGCCAAAGCTGTGACGTAATAAATCTTGGCGTGACGTAATAAGTCTTTCATGGAGCTATCCTTAGAATGTGACTGTACCTTGTCATCTGACCTCCTTTTCCCCATCTACAGACATAACCTCCGCTTCGTATTGATATTGACAGATGTTTGTTTACATCATTTCATGATCTATCTTGGTTAAATGAGATACCGAGACAGTCGTGACACTAGGGGAGGTTATGTATGCATGACACTAGTAACAGGCTGTTAAAGACGAGTGTTGCCGAATGACGAGTAAAATTCTGAAAAGTAACTATGAAACATTCTCAGAGTCAACTGCTAATTACATAACAATGCAAAAAATTGAATAGCTGTGCAATATAACATTTATAGTCCACAAAAAGAGGGAAACTAAATAAACATAAAATAAAGTTTACATCCTTTATAGAAAAACTATGCAAAATATTAACAACGTGACAACCTTGAATCTACGCCCAATTCAAATTAAAATAGTCACATCCTACCTACATCCGGCATAAAAATCACTTTTGATTGGTTGATTTCTTAGCCGGGAGGTTTTTAAATGAGCTCTTTTCAAAGGGATGATTTTCAAAGTCTATCTTTACTCCACGTGGGCAGAAAAAAGTTGAGCAAACACTGACGTCATTACAAATTAGATACAAGCAATCCATTTCAGCCATTAACAGGCAATATTAGCAAGTTGGAAAATACCCCATTGCCGGAAGAAATGAAGATTGCGATAGTGCGGGATCTGTTTCCGGTCTTCCAGGACAGCACGGTGTCACCAACGATATCTGACCCGCTAACACCTAATCACTTTTGATTGGTTGATTTCTTGGTCGGGAGGTTTAAGAGATTTAAATGAGCTCTTTTCAAAGGGATGATTTTCAAAGTCTATCTTTACTCCACGTGGGCAGAAAAAAGTTGAGCAAACACTGACGTCATTACAAATTAGATACAAGCAATCCATTTCAGCCATTAACAGGCAATATTAGCAAGTTGGAAAATACCCCATTGCCGGAAGAAATGAAGATTGCGATAGTGCGGGATCTGTTTCCTGTCTTCCAGGACAGCACGGTGTCACCAACGATATCTGACCCGCTAACACCTAATCACTTTTGATTGGTTGATTTCTTGGTCGGGAGGTTTAAGAGATTTAAATGAGCTCTTTTCAAAGGGATGATTTTCAAAGTCTATCTTTACTCCACGTGGGCAGAAAAAAGTTGAGCAAACACTGCCGTCATTACAAATTAGATACAAGCAATCCATTTCAGCCATTAAACGGGCAATATTAGCAAGTTGGAAAATACCCCATTGCCGGAAGAAATGAAGATTGCGATAGTGCGGGACCTGTTTCCGTCCGGTCTTCCAGGACAGCACGGTGTCACCAACGATATCTGACCCGCAACACCCTTCTCCCAAGAGGAATTGCAGACGGCAGTCCAAAAACTACGCAACGGATCAGCTCCAGGACTTGACGCCATACCTCCAGAGGTTGTCAGATTTGTGGCCGAGATGGCTCCAGAGTTCTTATTGCGGGTATACAATGAACAGCTTAGCAAACAGCAGTTCCCTGATATATGGAAAATAGCTAAGGTCATTTTAATACAAAAGAATGGGAAGCGACAAGTTTTCATCATACAGACCTATCAGTATGCTATCCGTGCTGTGTAAGTTAATGGAAATACTACTCAGAGAACGACTACTGGATGAACTGGAAAGGGGATCTAATTTATCTACTCGGCAATTTGGATTCAGGAGGCAACGTTGTACTATAGATGCGATAGAACATGTGCTAAATATAGGTAAAGCAACACCTCACAAGTACTGCGTGCTAGTAACGCTGGATGTGAGGAATGCATTCAACTCGGCCTGTTGAATCCAAGAGATGCGTAGAAGGGGCATCACCAGAGGTCTGGTAAATATCGTTGCGGATTATTTTAGGAAACGATATGTGCAGATCGGTCAAAAGTACATTGAAGTTACTGCTGGAGTGCCGTAAGAATCGGTACTTGGTCCAACACTCTGGAATATATATTATCATGGAGTTTTAGAGCTTGAGCTTCCAGAAGGCGCGCTTACAGTAGGATTTGCTGATGATTTAGCGTTGACAGTATGTGCAAATGATGAAGAAAGTCTGATGTTCGAAACATTGGACATTATACCTGATACTTAAGTGGATGGAGGATCATCATCTAGAGATAGACCAGAAAAATCAGAGGCTGTCCTCATTAAAGGTGCTAAGAGGAAAGCAGTACAGAATGTCGTTTCCAAGCTTGCAGGAGCGGTCCTGAAAACGAGAAAAGAGGTTAAATATCTTGGTGTGATTATAGATCAGCAGTGGACCTCACATTAAAGCTAAAATTAAAAAGGCTGAGGAAAGGTTGGCTTCTCTGACCAGGATACTCCCAAATATTGGTGGACCGAGCACGAAAAAGAGAGTTGTACTGCATGGCGTGGTGAATTCTATAGTGCTATATGCAGCGCCAATTAATAAATACAGGGTGATGCTAGAAAGGCTGCAACGTCGCACATTACTGAGAGTGGCATGTGCGTATAGAACTGTCTCCGGTAAAGCGCTGCAGGTAATCACCGGAGTCCCTCCATTAACTCCGCAGATCGAAGAGAGATGCCGGCTGAACAGGAGGGTGCAAAATGAGCCGGAAATCAAGATTGTGAAGAGACATTACCATCAGATGCTGGCAGGACGAGTGGGATGCAAATCACAGTTCGGCACAGTGGGCGAAAAGGTTAATTCCAAACTTGAAGAAGTGGTTGGAGTGTCCTTTTCGAAGAACCAACTACTTTCTGACACAGTTTCTTACCGGTCATGGATGTTTTAGAGTATATGCTGCAAGAATAGGGAAGGACGACACCGATGCTTGTATATACTGCGGTGAAAGGGACACCGCAGAACATACGATCTTCTTCTGCGATAGGTGGACTAGAATAAGGCAAATGCTGTGGTCGGAGCTAGGGACAACGTTAGATGCTGGCAACATCATACATTATATGATGGTCAGTGAAGTGCATTTAAGAGCAGTTGAAGGTATGATTGTGAAAGTTATAAGAGAAAAGGAGAAAGAAGGGAGATTAATTAAGTAAACTTGTGTTCATATTTTTTGGTGCATTCTAAGTTTATGCAAATATCTCTATATCTAGTTCAGAGATATATATGTATCCAAAATATAATTACACATGTACCACTAGCATGCAAATCATTTTAGTGCACTCCGTGCGAGTGTAGAATACTGAAAAAGTTCACCTAGGGTAACACTTTTGCACTGGGTTCTTCCAGTGGAATACACATCAAGAAACATCAACTTGTTTTGACAACAATCTTTGCATATATTACTACTACTATACTATACTATTTACTCGTTTGCCTGAAAACTGTTCAATGGTTTCCATGTAATTGCTAATTCTAATTGCTAATTTCTTCCTAAATACATATTTGTTGATCCTCAGAAGATGAGCTGGATTCTGCCAGTTCAAGCAAGGAAATTAAAAGTTTGTTTTTTCGTTAACTCTACTCATTCTGACTGAAAATAGGGAAAATCAACTAGGTGTTACTGTATTCAAAGATAGAAAGTTTAAACAGATGAAACACAATTCTATGATTTGAAGTTTCCCGCTCGAACCTACATTTTCTTGGTTCACTCCACGACACTCACTTTGAAATCGGTGCGAAATTATTGCACTCAGTTCGACCGCTCCCAGAATAGAAAACCAGTGCAGCCAGAGTGCAACCAGTGAAAAACGCTATTAAATTTGAACTGTGGATAGTGAAATTGGCCATAGAGAACTCGTGAATAACAATATTTTAATAAATTTTATTTGAAAATAGATTGTTTCTCCAAATAGCTTAAGGGGCCTGGATACACACATTTATACATACGTATTTGCCATGTAAAACACGGACTCACAATTTCTCTCATAAGTCACTCTATTTTCAAACTACATATATAATATTTCAGAAGGCGATAGTTAAGACCTTAATGAATGACAACTATTTTCGATTTTCTCAAAAAAGTGTTTTAATGAGCAAAAAAACTCGCAATGCAAAATCATACATTCTATAAATGCATGTAATTTAATAACCAAACACGATATAAAAAAAGCTAAATAGTTGCACAAGCGCAAGCTTTCTTCTTCAATTTGCTCTTTGAGTCATTACTGTAAGTTTAAAGGTTGTGTCAGGAGCTTGGAAATGCGAAATTCATTTTTATGGTGACCTTTGGACCTTACCTTTGGATTTTTGGACTTATCTCCCCTCATCTTAGACACACACGCTGGAGAAAGGGAACAGGCGGCCACGCCCCCTCGCTAACACAAGAATACGTCTTTTCTTGGATTCTCAATTTCGCGCGCTATACCCTAGACCCCTAACCATAATGTTAATCCCATTAGCTACGGCACTGGGACTAGCGCTTTGGTACTTTTTGGTAACAGAGAACAGAGTGATTTAATTTCTCCTACATATGGCTTTGACTGCAAATTTGCTGTGAAGTATCGTACAAGGGTAGAGCGGGTTCCAAACGGTAAGCGGCCTTTTGAGGGGGAGGGCCAGTCTGGTACACGGACGGCTCACTTATCGACAAAATCCGGCGCATGGGGTCTGTGGGCCAAAAACAATGCTCTCCCTTTCTCTGGGAGGATACACCACAGTATTCCAAGCAGATATATATGCGATTTTAGCTTGTGTCTTTCGTATTCACAAAATTCAGGGACCTAGCAGCCGGATCACCATCTGCTCTGACGGTCAGGCAGCATTAAAAGCATTAAAGTGCTTGTAGATTTACATCAAGGCTCGTTCTGTGATTTAGAAAGGTCTTGGATGACATTTCGGCAAGACATCAGGGCCTGTATTCTTGAAACGGGGAACAGCGTTCACGGGAGAACGACAATGCTAACTGATATGTACGTTCTCTCGTGAACGTCGTTCCCCGTTTCAAGAATACGTGCCCTGGTGTCATGTGGTTGCCGAGTCATGCTGGAGTTTGTGGCAATGAAATGGCGGACGCGGTCGCAAGGTGAGGGTCAAGGAATAATTTCCTGGGTCCTTAGTCGGCTGTGGGGCTGGCAGCAGGTACTATTAGAAGGAAAACAGAGGTGTGGTTGCAAAATCAGCATCTTATGAGATGAAGAGGAATATCTGGACATCTCCGTCGAGCTAGGGAACTTATTTTAGGACCTCTGGCCAAGTTGGGGCGGTTCTGTTTCTCACCGGGCAGAAACCGGCTAAGGTTACTTGTCGGCCTGCTATCCGGCCATATCACCTTCAAACTCACTTACGTGATGTGATGGGGGTGGCAAGTGATCTGCTGCTCATGCTGTGGCGAGGAGGAAGAGTCCTCAGCACACGTCCAAGGGTTCTTGAACCTGAGGATATAAGATGGGCAGGACCCAAGGCCGTCCTGACCTTTGCGATAAGGCTGGACTTGAGAACTAGGGTAAGGAGAAGTGCAGGAGGACCCCCTTGTAGGTCTATGCACTGGTGGTTCTGGTCACCAGAAAGCCTCTCTCCCTCTTTCATTCATTCATTCATATCGTTGTTTTCCAGACGATAGAGGACCACTTCAACCACATCGACGAATCGGAAGAGGAGCCGGAGCGAAGGCGGCGACAGTACGGGGGCAAGCGGGGGCCGAAAAAGGCGTCGGGGGCGGCGTCGCCCGGAGAGGGTGGGGACGAGGCCGCCGCACACCAGGAGTTCATCATGTTCGACGAGCACGACGCCGAAGCGACGGCAGCGGCCGTCGAGAGTCTCACCAATCCGTCGCCCAACCCGAACAAGCAGACGCCCACCAAGAACAAGCAGAAGAAGCTCAAAGGCGATCAGAGCGTGCCTAGCAGGTAAAACCGCCTCCTTATTCGATTCTGCCGGGTGGTCAGATAAGAATGGAAAGTGCTGTATCTCGGAAACTATTTGCCATAGAGACTTGCGGTGAAAAAAAATATATTACTAAAGTGGCTAAAAGAAAGCCCTGAAAAATATTTTCAGATTTCCAAGATGGTCGCCAGGGGACGTAACCGCCGCCTTAAACATTTAGGGCCGGTTGTACAACCACAGTTTAACTCGAGTTCAACTTTGAACCGAGTTCATTTCTAATTTGCTGTTGTACCAACAAAGTTCAACCGTTGACTTCAGTTCAACCTCGGATCACGTTGAACGGCCACCGAGGAGCGTTTAACGGTGGTTCAAGGTTTAAAATGGCGATGTTTACGACCAGCTGATCAGTTTCTAACCTGAATATCCGACGTGAATGATACAGTCAAATGCGATATTTTCCCTTGAGTAACATAATGGAGTACTTTGACGAACCTTTGACCGAGGATGACATTGTTAGAAAAAACGAATTGAAAAATGCCCAATGAAATTTGTACCTAATGTATCGTGAACAAATTCTCCATTAATTGTAGGTACATCAGCAATTTAAAGTTTCCGCATCATCGTCGAATATAGATGTGAATCCTGTTCTGTGGTCCAATTGTTTCTTTTATTGATATGTCGAAGTCCTGTATTTTGAAACTCAGCGAATGCCCACCGCCGGTACTATGGATGTACTGTTTCTCATCGGCAAATTTTTGTTTTGTCCTTTTTTTAAATTTTCGTATTTGCTTTTCAGTACCTTTGCTTCACGAAATATCTCTCCACGCAAACACATACAAGTTCATTCTTATATTTTTTCTTATTTGCGGCCTCCTCTTTTGCCGTAAAATTAGTCGCCCTTTTTTTTGGATTCCATTATAAAATTGACTGACAACAAAGTTTGATGAATGTCAGAATTTGACATTCATAGACGTGACATTAACATAACCTGCATAACTTTAAACATTAAAAACGAAAAGTAACCAGTTTTGCCACGAAATACCCTATATCCATTTCTACCAATCCTCTTTTGATCCAGTTCAGCTGATCCTTCCCAGAATCGAGTTTGTACAACGCGTCAACCGTTGAACCTTGTTCATCGCTGAACTTAAGGTTACGTGATCGGGAGTTCACTGAGCGTTTGTACAACCGGCCCTTAAAGTGATTTTTCACCGAAATCCGCCTAGCAAATGTTATCAAAAAAAGAGAGCTGTCAGAGATACTTTGAAAAAGTTACTAGAAACTGGATAACTCACAATTTTTAAAAGGTATCCGAAGTTATTTTGGGTATCTAGTTATTCTTAAAAAAAAAGGAACTAAGGAATTTAGTATATATTAATAATTACTAAATTCCATAACGTCGATGTATTAGGTAAAGTTGTTAAGTGAATAAAAAATTAGATTAGAATGTAGATTTTTATCTTTCGGAAACAGGAAACTATGTATATACAAATCCTGTAAATGAAACACGTTTAAAAAGATATCGTGGTCCCAGGACCAAGGATGTTAATATACAGGTATATTTGGTTTTATACGTTACATGTATGTTATGTATGTATAAAACATACACTGTAGCGATCGAGTATAGGTTATGCTATTATGGCTGACTGTTTTCGCTGGATTATTGTTTAAATGGTATTTGGTGATTTCAGCCTTGTGGAGTGCAGAGTCTCTAAATTCCCAACACAAGATATAGAAATAATGATCGATACCATAACAATACAAATGATTTCTTGAGGTGGTTGGTCACCTTTTAGAAACACTATATTGTGCTTAATAATTACTTTATGATGTTCTTATGTATTCGGACATACCAATATGATGTATTTTTTGAAATTTTGAATCCCTTTTTTGTGTAGTATTTCTCCGATTTTACTTCCGCATTTACTTGAAATATACCAGTTAGTGTGTAATTCTTCGATATCTCGCAAGGTACACCTGATAGAAGAAAATGTCAAATACAAAAGTTATTTGGTAACTTAAGACGCATATTCTAAAAATATTTTAAAATATACAGGGTGTTGCGAGAAAGTAGAATAGTGATAAACTTTTTTTATATGGAACTATAACTTTTTCTTAAATTTTTCTAGTTTCGATCATCAATCTCTATTCAAGCATAAAATATTTTTGGGGTCGGTTGCGACGTTGCCAAGTTATAATTTATTTTCTATTAATTTCCATACATCCAAATTGATATATTCCTTTAACTTTTCTCAAAACTGAAATTAATAAGAACAGCAGTTCACCTAGAAAATTATGGAATTGTATTAAAAATTTGTGTTTGTATATTATATTACTTGAATATTGAGTAGATATTATTTTGGATGTTACCAGCAATTCGTATCTACAGGGTGTTTTTGGCAGAATTTATTATTACGGCAATTTGGTCATTTTACTTTGTTTTTTTAAATGTAACACCCTATATTTTTTATTTTAAATCGAAATATCTACTAATTCCCTATCTCGCCTTGTAATATTTTTTTTTCGCGTTTGCGGCGTTGCCAAGTTATAAATTATTTTTCCAAATTTTTAAACAAATATCCCCGATTTTGATTTATTTTAAATAGAATCCTCTACTTATTTTATTTTTATTTTGATTTTTTCTGATATCTCTTTTTTTTGTGGCAGTATTTCGATGCATGCCGGACATTTTTCTGGATGTAACAGAAACTGACAACACCGTTCTCCAAAATTAACATACAAAATCACCTTGACTGCAACGACATGTCATGTTGATATTTTGTTACTTGAGTATTACTCAAGGGAGCCTTTCGTAAGGGACCCTCAAGTAAGGTTTCGAAACACAAAACCTTACTTAAGGGACACTCGAGTATTAAGGGATCTACTATGAATACGACCCTCAGATACTTGTTGGCATTTAAGATACGTTGGTTTTGGGATGGTTTTTGATGTCTTAGAGGCTTTTCGGTGCCTTAGATACTTTTTTTAGATACAGCTCTTTTCATAAAGTATCTATTATGGAAAATCATAAAGGAACTAAGATACAGTAACTTAGATACTTTAGAGTAACTAAGATACCCTAAAGTAACTAAGATACTTTTTCCAGACAGCTCCGCCAAAAAAATATGCTAACACTTCAAAATAAAAGGCATTTATTGTTCCATCAAACCCATTTTATTCTAGTCTAATTCCTAGTGATACCGCTTGAGTGCGTTTTTTATATAATAACCTAAAACTGCAAAATTCTCCATAAAATCAAATGGAATGATGTGACTTTTGTTAAGAAATCATTATTATGTATGTATTATTATGTTGTAATTTATTCGTATTTTTTTCAAGACTGAACGACAATATTTCATGAGTTAATAATTTTTTAATAATACAATTATTTTTAGTTCAAACAATAATATAAAACGAGTTGGGGATTACTACGAAAAAAAGTATCATGCTGATTTTAGACATTTGTGTTTCCATCATAGCGTACTATCTTATTCTGCTGACCTTGCACTTGCATATTATGTGCATTAATTATTATTTGTCCTTACTCGCTTTTTTATAATTTCTTGAACTGAGAATACTTTTAATATTTGAGAATTATTAAGTTATGAAATTTTATCCTGAAAAAGACTAATAAATGGCAATAAGTACTAGTAGCTTTTTTAAATTAAGTGATAACTACATATTATTTCTTCGATATTTCACGTTAGGAATAAGATATCGACAAACGGTTTTCACTAGCCTATTCAAGTATCGTTTCTCTAGATGCTTATGAAAAAGTCACATTATTGCATTTGATTTCTTTGGAGAATGTTGCAGTTCTCAGTCATTATATTAAAAATCGCGCTCCGCGGTATCACTATGAATTAGACATATCATAGGTAAGATAGGGTTGATGGAACAATAAATGCTTTCAATACCACCAAGTTTGTTGAAACTCGTTCAGTCGTTTAGGAGCTATAGCTGTCTATTCAAACAAACTTTGAGTTACCCCCCCACCACTTTATCTTAATAAATACGTCAAAAATGTTCGTAAAATTGACTAGGTAGATTTCATTGAAAAATCACTTTTAATGTTAAAAACAACAAAAAAGCAGTTACGCTCCCTGTAAACCATTTTGGAAATTTGAAAATATTTTTCAGGGTCTTCTTCTCGCCACTTTAGTAATAATTTTTTTTATAAATCTATGGCGAATAGTTTCACCCGGTACATGGGCAGCCTCGGAGGCTAAGGCCCATTTCGCACCAAATCAGTCAGCAACAGTCAAGTCTAGTCACATTCAATCAAGCCACCGAAACCAATTGCTTTCACATGAAGTAAGTCATGCAAACGAAATCGGCGACCAGTCAGTTCAACGTTTTGTGACCAGACTACTATCTAGTTGAAATGTACGAGTTTCTTCATGCAATGGTTTTACGCCGATTACAACAAAGTAGAAAAATGAGGCAAAAAAAGAAACAATTGTGGATTCATCCCATTAACAGAAGAAGGCTACATTTTGGATCATTTAATCACTTGTTTCCTGATTTATTGGCCGACCCAAGAAAATTTTACAATTACTTTAGAATGAGTGCATATTTATTCTTTCAGTTATTGAGTCTTATAGCACCAAACTTGTTAACTGTTCAATGTCCATTTTTATGATATAATGATGCACCGCCGTCACATTCTCAAAAGACTTGTCAGGACTGGCATAAATATTCGATCGGCTGAGTCAGAGACAGTCCGATCACGTCGGGACGGGACTGGCACGGACGTGACTCGGTCAGTCTGAAAGCAATTTTTCACATAATGCGTAATTTCAATATAAGTTCTAGTCAGTTGAATCTGGGAGCGTCTGACGTAACTAGACTTGACTGTAGCCGACTGATTTGGTGCGAAATGGGCCTAAGGGCCCCACACACGTCGTTCTTTTTTGGCAGTTTTACCCGCGCGAGTAAGACGGTACGGGTAAACACGAACGACGACCATGTCCACTAATGATGTCAAATACAGGTATGGTTTAACTATTGTGGATTGAATCACATTTTATTCAAGCTGTTATACCAGGATGCATTAATTTGTATGAGAAATCACGTAATAAATAAACGCAAAACATGCCCGAAAACCATCTGAAGGCCCCCGATACTCAAATACAATCAACCAAAGAAATTACTGCTTGACGGCGACACGCTGTACAACCAGTCAGCCTTTAATATTTTGCTGACCGACTTTGGACACGTGACTCACCGCCGGATAGAAGCCCCTTTTTTTGCTGCCGTTTTTATTAAGCCTTGGAGACACCTAGTTATTTGTTGGAAATACATTAGCGGGTGAATATTGTCCCATCAGGTAGCGAATCTATTGAAATGAAAGTATTTGATACCAAAACAGCCCCCCCCCCCCCATGGCTCCCCGACGCGCCGCCGCTGTCTTCAGACATTGCTCATTACTCAAGCATTTATTTATGTAATATACTATTTCTAACTTTTACTCCAGGCCCTATCTTCGATAGGTCTAATGATACTGAAAACAATGGACATGCATTTTCTAAATTACATTCGGGTAACAGTGCTCCAATCTTTCTATCCGACCAAAGATTTTTGAAAATAGTCTACCTAGGTTTATAGTCGGTGATCACTGTTCACCTGTACACAGACCGGTAGGTATACCGGTCTGCAGAGCTGAAACAAACAAATCCTTTTCAAAAAGATTTAAATCATAAATCATTATAATTTCGAAAAGTATTTAAATCTTAAATCATTTTGAAGGGAGAAACTCACTTAAATCAAAAATCATAATATGATTTTAACCATTTTTGGCATGATTTAAATCCTTTTTTATGATTTGAATCATTTATTGGGATTTAGGTCATTTTTTATTGTTTAAATCGTTTTTTGGGATTGAAATCTTTTCTATGATTTTAAATCGGTTTTTGGGGTTTAAATCATTTTTTTATGATTTAATCGTTTTGGGATTGTAAATCACTTTGATGGTTCAAAATCCTTTCGCAAACACAAGCTTGAGAATAAGTTAAAACAGCAACAACAACATTTAAATCAAGACTATATTCTACAAAGAAGTTTGGCGAAATAAAATAAAATAGGTATAAATCAAAGGCAAAAGTAACACCATTTATAAAAATATATGTCGGGTAACAGTCAACAGGTAATTAACTTAGTACTAAGTAAGTACCTACTACCTACTACCAGTACTCTCACTCTCGCCAATATTTGTCAGACGAGTGGATTTCCGCGCGCATCCTTGGCGGGACGTTCTGGGGACCCAGACGTATCAGTCGAACTTGAGCAGGCGACGCCACTACACGAGAGTGGTTCAGCGATACAGTGTCGTACTTTGATTTTTGTCGACGATGAGTAGTGTAAGGCGATGTGCAGCCGATCAGTTGGAAAAAAACTTCATTAAATACATCGGTGGATATTTAGTCCGAGAATGTCTAGCTAAGCGTTCGTGTCAAACGTGCATCAATTATGCGAATGCTTGCTGCGATGACTTGGATGGAACTTCTATATTTACGCTTCATGAGGCCTTCAGAAAAACGTAATTACACCTGTTTGGTGATTTATACATGAATTTATATTTCAGAAAAATTTCGAAAACATTTGGGTCAAAAATAATACTGCCAAGAGGTTGGTATGTGCTTTTAAATTGTTAAACCTCCATCATCCCTGTAAAGATTTCAATTGCGAATTTCTATACAACTTACATACATGCTAGGATAAGGATTTATTATAGTATAAAATATGCTAACAGAAACTTTAAACTGTCCAATCGAAATAGGAAACTGGTTGTTTGGCGACGTGAGTGATTTTTCGGTCATTTATAAGCTCATTAACAAAGATTTTTATAAGGATATTCCAATAAAAGTCAATGATGTAAAGGAAGTCACTATCACAATTGCCTCAAAGCTTTTCATCCCTTCTCATCCTTCACCTAATAAATCCTTGTCATAGGCTA
Organism: Callosobruchus maculatus; assembly: GCA_951848785.1. NCBI lineage: Eukaryota > Metazoa > Arthropoda > Insecta > Coleoptera > Chrysomelidae > Callosobruchus > Callosobruchus maculatus. Next base: position 2,600,698 of record CATOUR010000127.1, read on the forward strand.
AAAAAATCCGCAATTTATTTTTATGTGCGAATGCACTTTCTATTGTATTGTATAGCTATTTATTTTTTGTCAAACCTTTCATCAAGTCCATAACGTAATACTCTAGGTTTTCTTGTCGTTTCTTAATTTTTTAATGTTTAACTGCAAAAATATCGTTTCTTTCTTGAATAAATAGTATTTAGTTTATTATATCCAATGATTCTTCTATGAATGAGATACATAAGTTGAATTACCTTTACAAGCAATTTGATTGAAACTGTTGCTATGTTATTAAAAAGCCTCACAAATAAAAATACCGTATATCAATAGTTTAGTCTGATAATTCTTCTACAGTATATTCAATCTCAAGATAGACTTCAAATAAACAGTCGCATGCAACATTCGCGTGTTTACTGTCCGCTAACGTCTGCAAACGCGCCAGCTATAGTCCAGTGCAATTATGAAATTTTATCTGACTATTTAAAAGAGTTGCCCTATGAGCCCATTGCAACTCAAAAGTAGCCAGTTGCCAGTTTGAAATGATCATTAGGCAATGAACACTTGACATTGCATATTTGGATCTACTTTCCAGTCAGCCTTGGAGATTCTGACTTGCCAAATTATAACACACAATTTACACTATTAGGCACCCCACCCACACGAGCCGATCACGCACGCTGGCTTGTTTTCATTTGGTCTAGCTTGGCTGTGAATACAGAATAAGTATGATGAGAAGCAGCCCGAGTTCAATTTTAAAATTTAAAATCATTTATGCTGAATAGCAAATTTTTTAAATATTTTAGTTAAATCTCTTTGTCGAAAAATATTTAAATCCAAATCATAAATCACTAAGCTGGCAAAAGATTTTAGATCAAACGATTTAAATTAAAAAAAAATACCATAATTATTTTGACTCCTTCAGATCCTCGTATTGGTTCTATAATACCAAATACAGGAAAGAAATAATCAGATGAACCATTTTCTAATCGATAAAAACCGGAGCTAATATTTTGAGGTACAGCGCCTCGAATTTGCACTACGCATACAGACGACAGCTGTTTTTCAAGCTGTCTCATCCATGAGGCATTTCCGAGCCAGCGATGTGGATGCCTGTGATGCCTCCCAAATCTATCAATTGGCATATGAGCAGAGAGACTAATGACGAGGGACTAAGGCGATTCAATATCCCGATCACTTCAGCGCCCTTCCTTTAACTGCTCAACAGTAGACAGAATTTCATTGTTGTGACTGTGGTTACCAACCTACTTACCAAACCAAAAAAAGATTTAAATCATCGATAAAGGGGGGTGGGTTGGCCCAGTGGTTAGGGTCGAGGGCTCGTGACCGGAAGGTCCCGGGTTCGATTCTCGTTAGAGGCGGAAATTTATTTCTGGTTTTTTCAACCAAAAATAAATATCCATAAAAAAAAAAAAGCTCAGCGAGAATCCCCACCTGAGCATTCACTGTTGGCTTCTAATTAACAGTGCTGTTCCTAAGTGGCGCCGGGAAACAGTAACAAAGCCTACACAGAACACGAGGCTAATGACCAAAGTAGTCGATGCCGATGACACAGAAGTAAAAATCATCGATAAAGTTTCAGCTCTGCCGGTCTGTGTATTTAATTCAAAAACATGGACTTTTGAGCGTTGTCACTGTTCTTGTACACCAACGATTATGTATTTTTAAATGGATACAAAGTGTTTGATGAATTCGAGTCTTTATTGTTGTAGACCAAAGATGATCCATACCCAAAAAACCAGAGTGCCAGTCGAAACATATGAAGATGGTAGGATTAAGCATAAAACCAAAACTCTTGTGACGAGGACACAACCGGCGGAAATTAAATCGAGCACAGGTAAAGTTGAAAAAATGATCATTTGCAATTATTTTTTAATTACTTTAAATTATTTCGTGTTCAGTAATATATACAGGGTGTCCGGACCGACAACGACAGGTGACAGACCTCACATTTTAATGGACATTGAGATAGAAACATGAAGCTTTAAAATGCTTAATTTTCAAGATGCAGGGTGTCAAAGTTTTACTTTTATTTTCGTTTTTTCTCACGTATTCTGCAACAAAACGGCACAACGATCTAAAATTACGTATTGGGGGTTTTTTAAGGTGAGAAATACAAATTCAACCACTGTATTGCTATACGAGGGTTGCTCTATACCTCCGTCAATCCACCAGTACGCAGACAGCTGTTTCACGCTTATTAGCGATCATCAGTGCGCCATAGGTCGATTGACGGAAATACAGAGCATCAATTCTTTCATGTCTACGAGACATGTGAAGCGTGTTGTAGCAGGCGACAGAAAGGTTCTGCCGGTGCGCCATCTGGTACCCGAAGGTAACGGCAAACCAAGGACCTGACCTGACATCGATTTCACCGAGCAGACCATAGGTCTTTAGCTCGTAAGTCTAGATGAAAGGGCCCTTACGGGACCAGCGTAGACCTAACCTGTGGGGAACAGATTAGTAAATACCAAACACAACTTTTTATGGAATGTGATGTGATAGTAAAAATGAATTGGTTTTGTTATTGAAGTGCAAGCCTCGGTCTTTTATGTTTGTGGCAAACCAAGGAAATCGCTGCTTAACAGCAGTAGATCTCTTGGTGGGACGCTACGGCGCGTCCGCTTGGCCACCAGAGAGCGCGGGTTCTATATGCTTGTAGACATGAAAGAATTGATGCTCTCTATTTCCGTCAATCGACCTATGGCGCACTGATGATCGCTAATAAGCGTGAAACAGCTGTCTGCGTACTGGTGGATTGACGGAGGTATAGAGCAACCTCGTATATCGGCTTTCATATGCAGCAGCATATAGAACTCGCGCTCTCTGGTGGCCAAGCGTACGCGCCGTGGCGTCCCACCAAGAGATTACTGCTGTTCAGCAGCGATTTCCTTGGTTTGCCGTTACCTTCGGGTACCAGATGGCGCACCGGCAGAACCTTTGTGTCGCCTGTATTGCTGTTATGAATACAGGGCGCCACCTATGGCACATAGGTGCATTTTTAAATGCTCTTTTAATATAGAATCGAGTTCAGATGTAAAGTAAATTAGTTCTCTAAATCCGCCACGATTTTCATCGTAGCCCCTTAAAGCTAATTCCGGTTTACCGGAAAATTTGATGCAATTTATAATTCTTTTTAAAACATACCTGTTCTTATCTACTTGCGTGTTGTGCTTTTTAATATTTTGCCGGTAAGCTGAATCCAACTGAGCAGCGATATTAGCAGTACCCAGAAAACCTAATTCTGTCGAACAATTTACATGCTTGGCAGATACCGCATGTTTCTTAATTTTTTCATTAAGGTGCTTTAAATCTCTAGATCCTGCCCTTGTCCACACGTTATCACTTCCATCGGAGTAAAATAATAAACAGGAAAGCAAAACAATGCATTTACGGTATCACAGCCACATATGCACTTGTTCTTCTCATACACTTGTATTGAAAATCGTCTTGTGTAAGAACTTTTTGAAGTATTATGTGCTTGCGTTAAATTTGAATCGGAAGTCGGTCTACGCAGAAGTTTAATACGGCTTTTTTCAGCCAGCGAAAGCCTGGCAAAATTGGTTTTTAAAATATTTTAAACGCTATTGTTCTCCATTATTTCAAAACGTAAACACAACCAACACACGCGGACGCGTCGCGACTCTCACAAGATATATGTTGCTGCTAGACTGATGTGGTGACTGCGAGGACGCTAATGTTCGAAGCCTTTCTGCACGTTATCACTCCTTATCTGACGGGCGAACAGGCCGAACGACGCGACGTGTTCTAATTCGGGAATTTTGCGGCTGCAGAATTGATCGCCCATGCAGGGACGGACTGTCAAATTATGATTGAAATAAACAATTCAAGGAGTCGTATGAAAGCTATACATTAATAAATTATATACTCGTAAACAACCGAGGAATGTAATACTTTTTTATTAAAAATCGTATTGTTAGGTAAATAACATAATAGTTTAATTATGATTTATTTTTTATTTTATTTTTAATTTTTTCGTGGGGGGCTGTAGCCCTATAGCCCTTACAGGCAAGCCGCCACTGGTAACACCTATAATGTAAATCCGCCTAGACTCCCTTTAGACAAATATGGCTGTAAATCTAGAAGTGAATTGGCAAGCATTAAGGAATTTTCCTTATGATAAATTTTATATCTTAGGAGACAGAATACGGCCGCGAACAAAAAATGTGAGCTACCACGTCCTGCAACCAGAAAAATTACCTCTAGCTACTTTCCCAGATCTCGACAGCGACACCCAACAAGCTGTGGATAGTATCTTGAAGGAGGAAAATTTAGGTGCGAATGAGACGATATATGACACCCAACAGCAAACTAATGGCATTGTATATATGGATACGTTGGATCAACCCCCGGGGGTAAGTACTTTTTTTTAATTTGGAGCTAGATAGCCCAATCGTTACGTCGTAAAAAAGGCTTTTGACAGGAAAAGGTCAGAAAGAAATGAAATTTGGCGGTACGGTAGACATTGGTCCCCTGAATGTACATCTAAATTTGCGACCTCGGTAGGGTGCCGCTCGAGGGGTGGGGGTGGTGCTATAGAAAAAAGATTTAAATGATTTATGGAGAGAACAAAATTCGCCCCCCTCAAACCAACCCCCCAGAGGTCGCAATTTAAATTCTCTCATTTGAACTTTTTTTCGATAGCACTTACCAAAAAGACGCTATTTTTCGAAAATCGTTGCGAAGCAGCGTTTTCACCACCCCCACCACTCGGCAACCCCCGAGATCGCAAACTTATATGTACATTCAGGGGATCAATGTCTACCATCGCACCAAGTTTCATTTCTTTCCGACCTTTTGCGCTCAAAAGACTTTTGCAGGACTCAACGATTGGCTAATATCGGTAGTAGGTAGCGATGTCTTCCTAAATGTAGTACTTTTTTTAAGCCCAAATGTGGTAGCTGCAGATATTAGAGATATGAGAAATATTATTCTCTTAAGAGAAAAATCGTTACAGAACTTTGTGATAACGTTCTTCGAATTAATACGCGATAAAATTCTGATTTTAGTAAAAATCGCAAAGCATCCCCTGACTTTGGGGCACTATAAAATAGAAACTATTGATCGCACACGAAAAATGTAGGCCAAAACTGTAAAGAATTTTGTTATCTCCATTGGCTATTATTTGAACTTTTTTCCGGTAGCACTTGCCACAACGGCGCTATTTGTCGAAATGCGTCACGAAGCCGTTTTCACCACCCTCCACCCCACCCTCGAGTGCCAACCCCCAGAGGTCGCAAATTGAATTATATTAATTAAACAACGCCGAGGTAGTATCAAGAAATGAGAAGATATCATTCTTTTAGGGAAACAAACATGTGACCGGACTTTTGATACAGTTCTTCGTCTTAATCCGCGATGAAATTTCGATTTTAGTGAAAATCACAACCAACCCCTAACTTTGGCGCACTCTAGGACGGAATCTGTTGGTTGCACACGAAAAATGTACAGACCAAAATTATACAGAATTTTGTTTTCTCCATAAATCATTTGAAGCTTTTGCGATACCACTTAACTAAAACGGCGTTATTTTTCTAAAATCGTCCCGAAGCAGAGTTTTCATCTCCCCACCCCTCGAGCGGCAGCCCCCGAGGTTGCAAAGGACCAACGTCGACCATCCCACCAAATTTCATTTCTTTCCGACCTTTGGAGGTCAAACCTCTACCGCTTGGATTATGAAGTTGCAAATTCATTCATTGACTTTCAACAGGTGGCTGCCGAACAAACGGTGGAGACGGAAGTTGTGAGCGAAATTTTTGAATCCAGAAGAATTCGAACCAGAAGTTCCAGTAGTAATAACGGCGTTAATGCTAGTTTGAAACCTGGAAGGCATGTCATTGGGCCAGGAAGCAAGGTATTCATTTTTTCCTACCTTAAACTGCGAAAAGTATAAATCAACGGCCTATTCTTTTTTTTAGAAAACCACTCATAACGTACGATATCATATCACATGCGTTTTATATTGACTGATTCTGATCATCCACAATAAATAAGCTAGACTACTGCTATTTACGAATAATTTCATACACTGTTGCCGGCTCTAAGATACACACAGTCAGGTTCGAGGCATATGTTATTTGTTTTAGATATCATTAGATCTTCCCAAGATGAACTCTGGAGTTTAAGAAATAATACATGATGAATAATGCTTGAGTAGCATATTTAGATTTAATTAAACAAATAGAGAATTGTTTCACAATTCTAGGCGTCGCACAAACTATGGTTCTCTCTGTTTTAGTATATCCATGTTATACACAGTAGCACAACTCCAGAATTATGGGGGTTCGCGCATCTCATCCCGCGCATGTTCATGAGATGTGGTGCACGGCGATCGCCTCAGTTGCGTTCAGCCTATGGAGTGAAAGTAGTGTCCAAATACACTGTCAAAACAGAACCGGATTAAGGAAATTTTGTGATACGCAGATATGAATACCAGGACGCGTGGAGTCAAATGTTGCGCCGCTTTTATATAATAATAATATAGTATCAAAACTGAATAAATTACGATGGCTATCTATATCCAACTTATCCGAATACAATCTTTGAGTTTTTTACAAAAAACTATTATTGTGATAATAGTTTTTTTGTAGAAATGTGGGGATGTGTCCCCTTCTTACCTCAAAGATAAATTAAAATTTAAGCATGACATACAGCCACTTATTATTAGCTTTCCTAATAATTTCTCACTGTTTCCTTACAGCACCACAGCGTTCAAAAAGTGACATCTAACAAAATTAATGTGATTATGCATTCCAACATTATGAAATTTTATGCAGAAAGTGAAGTCCATTCTAATGGATGCTCAAATAGAGAGTTCACAATAAAAATAATCAACGTGCTAGTTTCAAAATATATCATTTTCCTCTATAAACATGGATTCTTTTCTTCAATATGAGTATTCATATGTAATATACACATACAGAAGGAAAGGTAGTCTTGATAAACTAAATGAAAAACAGTTTTGCACTTTTTTATGAATAACGACCAGTTTAGTATATTTTATCGTTGTTATAAACATATCGATCATTATTTTTTATATACATATACCTAACAAGTTTCCATCGGTTTTGCTGTTTGCCACGTTTTCGTACCTTAAACGTTTTTCTATGATGATTGGTGAAGGTAAATTTAAATATTGTGGGTTAACTACAGATAAATGTTATTTTCGACGCTACATCGTTACAATTACCCATATTTGAATATATATAATATTATAAAGTTTTTATATTTATTTAAATGTTTAAGGTTAAGTAAGATAAAATAAAGTTGGATGAATCTCGAATCTTTGTAATTTACTTACAAATAATAAAACCACCTATTTTCTCGGAGATAACAATTTTCTTTCATACAGCGACTATTTCTTGTTTTCCTTCTAAAAAACTGTTTACGCCCCAATTATATCAGAGACTCCGTGATGAATTCGAAAAATCGGTACAAAACATTTTCACGTACAATAAAATCGAATAAATGGATATAACTTACAAATTGTAATTCAGAGTTCTAAATACAACTGCCTAACCTCGATGAAGAATATCACAACATTATTACACTGTCTCAAAATTTACTCTGTTTATGAGATATACTTGTATCGCGTCCATTAAAGTAATTGCAACATAATTACGCTTCTTCATTCGATTACTCATCTGTATTGCTAAGCCGACCTGTGCTCAAAACGTGAACGGTAATACTCGCGGCTAGTGCTGAGGAGCCGAGGTGGGGTTATGAGAGGTCATTTTTTCGGAGACAAATTGTCTGCATGATTTCTACGAAATTACGCTACTGTATGACATGGATATACTGTGGTTTTAGAGACAAGCTTTGATTTGTTTGGTTGTAATTTATAAACGTTCAAAAGAAACATACGACATGTACAATAGTCTATATTTCTGTACTATTACTACTGTACTATTTGGGTTTTATCTCTCTATGTCCTACTTTACAAATAAATGAAAAAAATTTGGCAACGTGGCCTTGTGAAACTCGCATCATTACTACGACGTCCATTCGTAAAAATCCGTTTTGTTTTTGTTGTTGTCCGTGTTGTGTTTGTGAATTTGAAAGGCTTGTTAGGCTTATAATAATATAATAATAATAATAATAATAAAAATCCGGGAAAATATGCCACAGAGGGCTGAGCGCCGGCCTTTCTGTCACACACCGTTATTGCGCCCCACACTTCAACGACTTCAGCAAGGCGTGGCTGGGGAACGTCGTGAGGGGTAAGCAACCGGGGGGCTTGCCTTAACCGGCCGGCCCGTGAGGAGAAAGCCTCAACAAAACCCGACAGTAAAGTCGCAAATCCTCCGGAGCACCTTGGGCCAACTTCGGAGTAAATATAAGTCCCTTCTCTCCTGGAATGGGCGTCACCCGGGAGAGCGACATTTAGATCGTCCCTACTCGTGGGAACACGATGCATAAAGTTACTTCTAAAAATAACCAACGACGGCCTAGGGTACGTCGATTAAACTCACCCGAACCCCAAACCCAAACAGAACAGCCCAGACAACACAACCCAGCTGCGGACGTTTTGCCAGCACAGCCGGCAACCACCAAAGCTGGTAAACCCAGACAGCGCTTACAATGGACCACTGAAATCAACAAACATGTAATGCACTGTTACTACACCGCCACACAACTAGAAACCATATCTACAGGCTACAGACATGAGCTGCACAGGTTATTTATAGCACAATACCCACACCTCGCAGAACGTGTAACTGAACAGCGACTCATTGACCAAAAACGAGTCATAACAAAAAACAACCGCCTTACACCCGAAGAACTACAAGCTATAAAGATTCTTGTATCCAATGAAATTAATACTGCTCATCCGAATCACCCGCAGACCTCAAACAGAACCACAATCGACAACACTAGCATACACTCAGAGACAGATCCAGAACATGAGCACACACAACATATACCAGATTCCGCTGTCCAACCTAATGATTCGTTAGCTACTGAATCAATCACAGAACGGCATGCCATTCGTACCCGAAATAATCAACCTCCAAACACAGGCACGACCAATACCACCAGCATACACTTGGAATTGGATCTAGAAAATGATCATACACCAGAAACAACATGCACTAACTTACCTTCCACAGCCACACAAAGCCAAAACATTACTTTACCACCTGCCATCACACAATCTGCCGAACAAGTGATGAACACACAGTACAACAAATGGTGTGGCACCAATCCTACATTGCGAGATCCCTGCCCAGACTAATTTTTAAAAACAACACTCTACAAATATTACACACAATAAACGTCAACATAATACCGCAATTTTTAACCAAAGACAGTGACCTAGAGGACATCCATACTGTTATATATGCTGCCGCAGCAACCGCACTCACACTCAACGGCCAAAAACTCCCAAAACGATCTATAGCCCGCACAACTGAAAGATCTAAACCTAAATGGCAAATAAGAATTGAAAATAAAATCAGCACAATCAGAAAGGATCTGGCACACCTCGCGCAATATACCAACAATAACAACCGCTCAAAGCGAGTACAGACAACAATTAATATGCTGAAATCCAAGTCACCACAACAGACAATACCAGAAATAGCTGATACCCTTAAACAGAAGCTTGCAGTCTATGCAGCTAGACTCCGCAGATACAACGAGTCTAATGCCAGAAAGGATGCTAACAATCTTTTTCAGAAAAGTGAAAAACAGTTTTACCAAAAGATAACAGCCGACAACCAGATAACAGCAATAGAACCTCCTAGTAAACAAGAGTTAACTGAGTTTTGGGGAAGTCTATGGTCAGAACCCAAAACACATAATGAAAACACTCCATGGATCAGACAAGAAGAGGAAAAACATCAACATATAGTGGAGCAGGAAGACGTTATCCTTACACCAGAGGAAATAGCTGAAACCATAAAGCATACCCATAATTGGAAGTGCCCAGGCGTGGATAATGTGCAAAATTTTTGGTACAAGCAATTCAGTGCAACATACGAAATGCTTACGGACCAAATCAATAAAGCCATACTCCAACCGAATAGGCTTCCCAAATTCCTCACGCAAGGAATAACGTATATAAAACCCAAAAACGCAGACACCAAGAACCCTGCCAACTATCGCCCAATCACTTGCCTTCCCACCTTGTACAAGATTATCACCGCAACAATATGCAGGAGAATTGAACAACACCTCACGCAAAACAACATCCTGACTGAAGAACAAAAAGGATGTCGAAAGCAAAGCCAAGGTTGCAAGGAACAACTTATTATTATAATTAAATTATTATTGATAGTGTGATCATGGAGCAAACCAGAAAAGAACATAGGAACCTTCATACCTGTTTCATCGACTACAAAAAAGCCTTCGACTCTGTACCCCATAGCTGGCTAGCGAAAACTCTTCAAATATATAAAATCAACCCGGGGCTACGTGAGTTTCTTGCAAGTACCATGGAGACATGGCGAACCAGCATACATCTCAAAACCCAGGACGGCCTTATCAAGACGGATGAGCTTCACATAAGACGCGGCATCTTTCAGGGTGACTCTCTCAGTTCACTGTGGTTCTGTCTCTGTCTGAATCCGCTCTCCAACGCACTTAACAACACAAACTGCGGTTTCAACATTAGACACGACAGATTAAACCAACACAAAATCAATCATCTCCTCTACATGGATGATATAAAACTATATGCCGCCAATGAAGTACAACTGAAATAGTTAATCAGAACAACAGAAGCTTGCTCGTCAGACGTCAGGATGGAATTCGGAATGAGTAAATGCAAGGTTCTCCACATCAACAAAGGCCAATGGAAGGACCACCCCCAGCAGGAAACAGTAGCTGGCCAAACACTAAACAACATGAACAAGGACGAAACTTACAAGTACCTGGGCTTCAATCAAAACGTTAAAATAGACCACACACAAGTCAAGGCACAACTAACCCAAGAGTTCAGAGATCGCCTTATTAAGCTACTAAAAACCAAATTGAATTCCAGAAACCTTACAAAAGCCATTAACACATTTGCGATACCAGTCCTCACATACTCCTTCGGCATCATCAAGTGGTCACACACTGATATAGAAAACATCCACATCCTCATACGGACGGAACTCACGAAACACCGAATGTCACATCCAAACGCATGCAAAGAAAGGCTCACCATAGACAGGAAACAAGGAGGCAGAGGGATTACAGATATACAGTCGCTTCGCACAAGACAGATAAAGACACTCAGACATTTCTTCCAAAACAAACAAACAAATTTACATCGAGCAATAGTAAAAGCAGACAAAAACTATACACCACTCAACCTATCATGTCCAGACCACGTCGCAGACACACACAATCCCACACAATCACAACAAGAAAAAATAAGCACCTGGTCGCAGAAACCACTCCATGGCAAACATAGATACCGTATTACGCAAGACCACATAAATGAAAAACAGTCATACACCTGGCTGCAGGATGGCCAGCTCTTTCCAGAAACTGAGGGGTTTATGCTTGCTATCCAGGACCAAGTTATTGCGACGAGAAACTACAAGAAATACGTAATTAAAGATCCATCCATAACAAACGATAACTGCAGAAAATGTCAACAACAAAAGGAAACAATAGACCACATAACAAGCGCATGCAAAACTCTCGCTGGAACTGAGTACACGGCTAGACATAACTCAGCAGCCAAAATCATACATCAAGCATTAGCCACAAAAAACAAACTAATCGAAAACTCCGATCCATATTACAAGTATACACCAACATCAGTACTCGAAAACGATCACTACAAACTATACTGGGATGTTGAAATACACACAGATAAAACCATCAATGCAAACAGACCAGATATAGTATTTCAGATAAAGGCAGACAAAGTTACCTACTTAATAGATATTGCTATTCCCAATGATGTGAATGTTCAAAACACCTACGCTGGGAAAATATCTGAATACACTGACCTTGCCATAGAAGTGAAGCGAATTTGGAAACAAGATAAAGTTATTATTGTCCCCTTCATTATGTCAGTCTCAGGCCTCACACCGAACACATTTACACAACACCTACAGCAGTTAGGCCTGGACGAAAGTTTACATAAAATATTCCAAAAGTCTGTAATCCTTAAGACCTGTAATATAGTACGATCTTTCCTAAATTCAGATCAGTAATAGTTCAGGTGTTGACTTGGCCTAGCCCGTCAACATTTGTCGTCACCGCAGTCATGCGAGAGAAGCTTGAAAAAACACAGTAATAATAATAATAATACGTCTTTATTTTCATAACCCTCGGCGGAGTCCAGCTAATAGCTGCTCTACTCAACCGAGTACCAATAATAGAATTATAATACTTTTTAAATTAATATTAGTTAAATTAACATTAATTGATATTTTCCCAAAAAAATACTTTTTCAAGACTCTCATGAAGGTGAAAAGGTTAGTTTTAATTTGCACGTTGATCTGATTGAAAACTTTCGTGGCATAATAAGAAAATGACCTTTCATAAAGTGATGATTTCTGTGGTTTAATTTCTAATAAATGAGTATTCCTCATATTACAGTTACGAATTTTAAACCTAATTATTAACGTTTTTTCTAAATATGTGGGAATTCTACTCGAAATAACTTTATGAACAAGATAAGCTATGTGTAATTTCCTTCTATTGTACATATTTAACCAATTTAATTCGATTAATTTATTAGAAATGTGAACTTCTGCATAATGAAAAAATGAAGTCAAGCTGATTGACTCAGTACTTCCCACACATTACGGTGATACCAGTTTATTATTTTCCCATAGCATGAAGCTTTAGTGTGAGATCCCCTTGCAACAAAATCATCGCCAGGACCCCCCCCCAATTGTCATATGCCACTAGGTATTTCCTGCACAGGTCAATGAACAGCCTATTATCAATAATACAAACTTTTCAGTTTTACAACCCGCCGCCCCCAACCACCTCAATTTCACCCCCACCCAAAAAAGGTACAAAACGGTCAGGAACCCCTAAAACATCTAAAAACGAAGATTGAGCTGTTTTCATATTTTCAGTTTTTTTATTATTGCTACGCTGCCACTGACACGATTTCTAACAAGCATACGCGTTTTCCATCCTCACCACAGTAATAATAATGTGTCAAAATTTCATTAGAATCAATTTAATAGTTTCCACGTTACAAAATACAAAACGATCTAAAGCAATAAATACTCGTATGTATACAGAAAATTCCCTTAGTTTCTGTAATAGGCAAGGCAATGTTCAGATGGACCTAAAACGGTGATTTATGTCGCTATGTCTTCCTTCACAGGTCAGCCTATTATTAATACAGCAAATTTTTCTGTTTTTCAACCCCCCACCCCCCCAACCACCCCAATTTCACGCCTACCCAAAAAACTCAGAAAATGATCAGGAACTTCTAAAACACTTAAAAACGAAGTTGAGCTGTTTTTATATTTTTAGTTTTTTTATTGTTTCTGCGCCGCCACTGGCACGATTTATAAAAACCATACGCATTTTCCATCCTCGCCACGGTAGTAATACTGTGTCAAAATTTCATTAAAATCAATTCAACAGTTTCTTCGTTACATAATATAGAACGATCTAAAGCAATACATAAGGCAATTTTCGGATAGACCTAAAAAAGTTATGTCGCTAGGTCTTCCTTCACAGGTCAGTGGGTAGTCTATTACGAATACAACAAATTTTTCAACCCCCCAACCCCCAACCACCCCAATTTCCACCCCCACCCAAAAAAAGTAGAAAATGATCAGGAACACCTAAAACGCCTAAAAACGAAGTTTGGGGAATATTTGAAATTTTTCGTTTTTTGCTAATTACTCCGCCGCCAATGCACCGATTTTCAAAATTGTAACAGCCCCAATACCCCACAGCATATCGCTGCCCAAATTTCATCACAATCCATGCAGCGGTTCTTGAATTTAATTATCGTAGTGCCTTACTTTTTATGCCCCTACTGCAATTTGTCATTAATTTTGGCGTCCGTGTGCGGGGCACACCCTGCACACGGGGTTGGCGCGGCCCGATGTAGCCATAAAACTTTTTCACTTTTTTGCACTTAGTTTTGTTGTCACATTTTTTTTTTATTAGTTGAATCATGATAATAAAAAAATATTTTCCACACATGTTTTTTAATTAATTTATGTTTACGATTTCATGCATTAAACGAAAAAAATTAACGATAAATTGCAGTAGGGGCATAAAAAGTAAGGCACTACGATAATTAAATTCATGTAAAGAATTTATTTTTCCAGGCAAAATTGTGGATTGATATTTCTAAGAACAAGCTAGGTGTGGATTCTAGGAGTTTGAGTAAGAAAAAAATGGTTCATACGCAAGGAATGATAGGTCATTCACTACCCTTGAAAAACCCACTTACTTTTCTTTTTTATCCGTTTTTGTTACAAAAATATCAGGCGTCAAACAAATTATAATTTCATTTGTCTTATGCTTATGATTTTACGGAAAAAATAAGTTTTCATATAAAATTAAAGGTACCACAAGATTTTAAATAAAATGGGGATATCATTTATGTAGGAAAACCTATGGGGTGCTATTTGAAAAAAAAGTCGGGGGTGAATTTTAGGGGTTGGCGTACAAAAAAAATGTTTTGAATGCATGGTATGATAGACCCTATAGTACCTTCAAAAGTACACTCAGTTCTTGCTTGAACCGTTTTTCGTTACGAAAATATCACGTGTCAAGGAAATTCTGGGACACCCGGTATATCCTTTAATAATAATTTTGTATAAAGTAGCAGAACATGTGATATAAAGAAAAAAAATTATGATAATTATTAACTAGAACACAAATTAACAGCACAAATTTGTAGTACCAAGATAATAGGAAAAAACTTTGACCACACTGGAATCTATATACTTTGTGATTGATAATAAGTAAAGCAATACACCTATAAAAATATTTTGGTAAAAGATGACGGACCTGCCATGACTACCAGTTGAGAAAAATTATAACGTAAACCGTAACGTTCCGTCTCGCAGACTGAACCGAACTAACAATTAAGCACATCTAAAATGTTGTTTACGCATACTTGATAAATAAAAATGGGATAAATGGGATATAAAAGGGATACCAATGGCAGATAGATTAGATGAGGTCATTTACCACAAATGCGGTAAGGTTTTGTTGTAGGGTCGAATTTAAGATTGCTTGCAGTCTCACAGACGGCACGTTACCAGTAAGGCAGACACTCTTACTTGAATTTCAGTCCATTTCTGTCTTTGAGAAAGGTTCCCCTAAAATTCATGTCTGCCTTACCGACGACTGTTTCCACTGAACAACTATTTAATGCTGCTAGTGAAATTTATTCAGACTGAAGAAGCAATTTGCTGAGCAGGAAGGTTGATAAATTGTTTCTCGCTTGCAATATTAAAATATTAGATGGTTCAGTTATGAATACTGACCAGGGCCCCCGTAAGCGGGCGTGCAAAGCGTGCACCGCACAAGGGCGGCACGCCCAGGGGGCGGCAAATCGAGCGACTCATCACATACTACCTAGTTCAGGTCATTGTCATAATACCCACCTTAAGAAAATACATACATTCATAGTTTGGAAAAAAACTAAAAAAGAGGATCTTTTAAACTAAGATGCAATACCAAACCCTGTCTTTCTTTAAAAAATACTTTGGTTCGATATTTTAAACAAAATTAATGATCAACGCAAAATGATGCAGAGCCCCACAATTAATTCTCAAATCTGCATTATTTTATTAAATGGGTTGAAAATCAAAGAATATAGCACGAGTCAACACTTTGAAACGGTGTTAGCAGAAGATTCCAAAGTCGCTCACGTCGAAACAGATTTTCTCCCAATAAATATAATTCGTCCAAGAAAAAAAAATGTAGTCAAGTTGATTGACTACGGACTTCCCACACATAACGGTAAAACCGTTTTATTACTTCCCATTGCATAAAGCTATAGTCTGAGATCCCCTTGCAATCAAATCATTGCCCGCTCGCCCGCAAAAAAAACATCCAACACAAAAACTCTCGTAAATAGTTTATTTCATCTCTCTCCATAGGAAGAAAGGCGACACAGCTTTTATTCTGCAAGCTTCAACTAGACGAATCGAAGCGATCAGGAACTTCTAACTTTCCTAAAAACGAAGGTTGAGCTTGAGTTTTATATTTTTAGTTCTTCTATTATTGCTGCGCCGCAACTGACATGATTTCTAAAAACCATACGCGTATTCCATCCTCGCCACGGTAATAATACTGTGTCAAAATTTATACACAATACAAAAAGATCAAAAGCAATACCTACTCATATGTATACATCAGAAAATTATAAGTCCTTTGGTGTCTGTAATGGGCAAGGCAATGTTCGGATGGAGCTAAAAAAGTAAATTATGCCCCTAGCTATTTCTTTTACAGATCAATGGACAGCCTATCATGAGTACAAAATATTTTACAACCCCCCCACCCTCCAATCACCCCAATTTCACCCCCAAAAAAGTAGAAAATGATCAGAAACCCCTAAAACGCATAAAAACGAGGTTTCAGGAATATTTGAAATTCATCTTTTTTTGCTAATTACTGCGCCGCCCATGTACCGGTTTTCAAAATTATAGCAGCATTACCTATTACCGCCCCAAACTATCTACCCAAACTTCATCACAATCCATGCAGCGATCACTAAGATTACGAGACTAGAAAAACGGCAACAGACAGACCAACAGATAGGCAGACATCATACAACGCCTAAAAAGCGTATTATCTCAAAATCGAAAATTTTCGCGACCACAATACTTCCCTCACCTATCGCTGTGGGAAGTAAAAACAAAACAATTTCATTACGAGCACAGTGATAAGGTTTTCATCATCATAGTCACGACATGTTGTGAACTCGTAAAATATGTACTCATTTCGTTTCTCTTGGGATATCTTTAAGATCTTTAATCAGTAGTTTCCCATTTGCTTTCTGCATCCTCATGCCGTTGACCAGATGTGTCTACTGGTTCATCCGCCTTTAGGGACAATTTCTCACCCCAAGGACAAGAAGGTGTCCTGACTCTTCTCAACTCGTCCACCCAAAGCTGTTGGTTGAGAAGAGGTTACTGCTTATACCGACAGTAGTTCGGTTCCTTTTAGTCGCCTTTTACGACACGCAGGATATACAATGGGAGATGTTCTATCCCGCCCTCACACGGAGGTTTTAGCTTTATTTTAGAATCCTAGATCAGACAATAACGTCTTTAAAGGATATATTCGACGAATTTAAAACATTTACCGACGTATTTAGCTTTTTCACTAATACCAAGAACTTTAAGAAATTATTCCAATGATGAGTTGATGAAACACTGTAAAGAATTAAATCTGAAACTTAAAAAGTAGTCAATCAAACATTAACGGTATTGATTTATTTAATGAAATCATTGCATTAAAGTTGAATTTTGTAGAAAACTAGTTTAATGACCCACAACTATTACAATATCTTTTTACCAATGACTTAATTTCGACATTTCCGAACACAGAAATAGCGCTTAGAGCATTAATTACACTACCGGTTACAGTTACATTTGGTGAAAGATCCTTCTCAAAATTAAAAATTACCAAAAACTATTAAAGATCAACAACGTACCAGCAAAAACTAAGCAACTTAGCTATATAGGTTCAATTGAACATGAAATTTTAGACAGTTTGGATGCAAAAAAATAGAAGATTTCGTAAATGTAAAGGCAAAAACAGTTAAATTTTTGCAGATAGCGAAATATAAGTACCTAAGTATATAGTTTTACAGTAAACAAAAATAATGCGTAGCTACTTCATTTTTGAAATACATGTCTTATCTTCATTAAGTTGTTTTTCTTTTTCCCCACCATAATGAGAAAAGATTAATTACCTTTTTTTTGACAACACTCAGAGTAGCTAAGTAATTTCAGGGCGGCATAATCGGTATTGCACGCGGGCGACGAAACAGTTAGCGGCGGGCCTGATACTGACAATCGACAACAGTTGTAGCTCAATGAAGCTCACAACAGTTTCTTAAATTCAGAGAAAGCACCTTACTTTCAAAAATATTTAGTTGTTGTACTTAGTACGTAGGTACTTCTGAAATTTAGTTTTAAGGCAACTAATTGTAATTGATGAGAGTGTCATAAAGAATGACCAAAGTTTAGAAAGTTATTTAGTTCTGAAGATAGAAAATATATCATAAATATAAAATAGTTGGTATTTGGTTCAGATTAACTTCTTATTTCAAAAAGTATAAATAATTTATTTGAAATAAGGTGTGATAATGCTGATGATACATTATTCATTTTTATAGCCATGAAAAAATTACTGACGTTATATTGATGATTCGGTTTCGGTCGATACTAGGACGGAAACCGGAATTCGGTTTCTGCCGTAAAAAGTAGTTTCGGTCAGACACTACCCGAATGCCAATGCTTTGGCATTGCGCTGCTGCGCGTTGTGCGGTGCGCTGAGTATCCTGTACCGGTACCTCTGCCGGTGGTTTTTACCATCGTCTTCGGTATCGGTATACCCTACAACGCTGACTACTGATTTGTCCTGGAATACCGGTAACGGGTACTGAGTACTGGGTACCGGGTGCTTTTTACAGTATTACTGGGTATAGGTAATACACAAATGTACCTATGTTTGACATCACTACTGATAAGTCTGTGAAATGCGGCCGTCATTTTTTCTGCTCCCCAAACCTATCTGCCTCGCCCACATGCAAAGTTGGCTGCTAGACGAATGTATTTTTATAAATAGACGGCAGTGTCTATATTATTTATTGTCGATGGTTGTGATAAACGGATCCACGAAAACTAAGAGTGGGTTTCGAGTAGGTTCATAATTGATGTTAAAATGTTTTCACATTTCAGGTACGATTGATAAAGGAAGGTATGATAGTTTCTAAAGCAAAAACGCTACGCAAAAGTGAAGATGCTGAACCAGAAAGCATATTACCGGATGTCCCAAACACAAACGACATAGCTTCAGTTTTTGTGAAAGGGAATGAGTCTCCAACTCCGGAGGACCCGCCTTCAATTGTCGTGAAGCAAGAGATTATTATTCAACCTGAGGTAAGATTTTTGGATACTCTTATAAAGGTAAATTTATTCCATTGCTTTATGATACTACACAGTCTTTCTCCTCTTCGCCTTTGGTGTCGTGTTTGGTGTATCCCCATGTGATCTAGGCCCAGATTGAGAACTGCGGGAACTACCTGGTTGCGATTCTATCAACTGTAGTGAGCGAGTGGTCACTGTTCCAAAATCGATTACCAAATTTTGAAATAGCCAACGTGTTTGAGGCCGGGATAACCAGATTCTTTTAGCGTGCATGTGTACCAACTCGGAGAGGATGAAATCAAAACAGAGAAATGTTATGATATTGTTTTTTATTACTTGTTTCTTAACATTGGTTTTGTATTTATTAATCATGAGTGCTGAGTGTTTATGATATTGTTTTATTACTTGATTCTTGTATTTATTGGTCAATAACTCATGACTATGAGTGCTTTGTATTTCATATATTTTACTGGTAAAGAATTTATATGTTGAAATATACGATTCAAAAATGTCTGAATAATAGTGGTCATCTGGCTCTTATTGTTGATATTTGTATAATAAATTAATGGTTATAAACATTCTCAGTCTAAATAATAAATAATAATAATAATACATGGTGGGCTAGTCCTCTGTTCAACGTCATGGAGAGAAATATGGATAGGATAAAGAAAATGTAAAATATAAGCATATATAAATAAATAAATATAACCAACACATAAAGGAGTAAATAAAGGATATAATTGGAATAGGCCCAACCTGGCTTATTGCCAGGCTATAGACCTTCCGTAAATCATTCGAGTATATAAATAAAGAGAAATCAGTAAGAATTGAAATAAATACACCTAAACACCACCAAGCTGCAATGTGCCAGGACCTAATGAGTAGACATAAATCAGAGACCCAACGCCATATAATATCGTCTTAACAGCCAGATTTATCGCATAGACTATGAAACATACAATAAATATTGTAGCTAGACCACATTAGTTAATAATACAAAGTTCAAAGACAACAAACCTGCAAATATTCGTGAAAAAGACTCAAAAACCCTTTGTTGAAATTGTGGTCCCTAGCTTGTTACCCTTGTTGCCTTTTTTTTTTAAACAACCCCCTCTCGTAATCAATCAACAAAAACCACGACAACGAGCTTATCCAAGTGACGAAGTTACCATAGCAAGGGTCCATGACAGAACCATCCCTTTAGCTTAGATTCATGGAATGAACAGAATGTAATATGTGCGAGGGATGAACTATTAAGGAACTGTTTACTCTGACAAGTAACAAATATCTGAACAATATCTGATGAAGTAATATGATTATATATAACAAATTACTTATCTGAACTTCATCGAATGATTACACTCATACACTTATGTTACAATTTTTATGAATTATACGGCACTGTCACTCTTCGTATGTGTGACATCCGAGAGCGCGTTCCGGATGACCACACAACTCTATTGGCACCTCCATGGAGTCATTACTCCCAATATAAAGACTTATCATACAAAAGCGCTCACTCTTCAACCAAACTTATTAGTAGTTCATCTTTACGTACATTGGCCATTACAGCATAACGATAATGAACACAAAATACTAATGGATAAACGTTACACCGAATAAAACAAATAGCATCTATCGTCTGTGTCACTTGACATATACATAGGTTATGAAGAGAAACATCTGGTTGACAGTGACGCGTGCTATGTGCTAACTAATGGCTTGGTCCAGAAATCCGACGCTTCTATTGCTCCCGTTCTCATTGGCTTTGTTCTAGCATCATATTTCCAACTGTTTACAACAGTTTCAAACCGTGTGAGTGTGCGCAGTAACAAAATTATCTGACGATTTCGGCACTGCGCACACTCAAACGGTTTGAAACCGTTGGAAATCTGATGCTAGAACATAACCATTGCCAGACTTTCATTGTGCATGCTAACGTTCATTTATGTAGTTTTTTCTCGTTACCGTTCTGGGCAATTGTGCAGTGGCCTCTAATGCTCCCTTGGTTATCTGACAGATGGTGAACGTGAAGCAAGAGATGCCCGACCCGTCGCCGTCCCCCCTTCATGAGCTGGCCGAGATCTCGATGCAGCACGCTAACGCGAGCACGAGCGTATGCTCGGCGTCCGCTGACGGCCTGTTCAGATGCGAGATGTGCAGTGAAGTGTTCGGCGATCGGGCGCAGCTGCTCGTGCACGTGCCGGTGCACATTTGATGTTAGCAGACGAAACATAGGAGGAGGAGAAAGAAGGGCTCTACGATCGCCGCCGCTGGCCGTGTGGTCACGCTGGCCGGCCTGCTGGAAAGGACCGTCGAACGAGCTATGACTAACCGAGACGGCACTTGTGCACACCAGCTCATTACCAGGATCGTTTGAAGTGAGAATATTATCGAAACATAATTTGCAGTTGCACACAATGAAATCACATCTGTTGTTATATTCTACTCTTTTCAATGACCAAAAATTATTATAAATGATATGCCCAGCTTATGATATATAATACGTAACACATAGGAATTTCAAATTTCAACTGTTATATTTGCCAAGCATACGACTGCTTGAAACGAACCTTAGTTCACATAAATAAATAAAAGTAACCTTATAAAACGGTTGTATAAAAAAATAATGAATAACTTACCTGTAACTATGACAGAATGTGGTGTACCCAGTGGCGGTTCCTGAATTTTTGAAAGGGAGGGGGGCGCACAAAATTTAAAATGGAAAACTATTCGTGCGAAAATCCTCCCTGAGTTTTTGAGGCTGCAGGCTGCACCCTGCATGTAATAAGAGTTTTCGGTTTCCACAAATAGCTATTTCTTAATAGTTTTTTCTTACGATTAAAAAGTGTGAAAGGAAATAAGATCTTCCAACTTGGGAATCGGTCCACCGGACCTCTGTATTGAAAAGACGTAGCGCAACGTATCGAACCAAGTAGCATTCGGCTTTATTTTGTCAAAACATTGTATATTATTAGTACCTAGTGTTATTTCTGATTTCCAAGTGTACCAGTAAAGAAAATAGCGTAAAGTACTTGTGGATAACACTACTCTTTAAAGCACCGTCGTGCCCGAAAACTCGCGTGTGTTTTAAAGAGGCTATTATCCAGTACATCCGGTACATCCTGTACATCCGGTACATCCTCCAACAAAACAAGATAGAGAGTGAAGCGCGTAATTAAACGCAGCAATTTCTGGCCAAATTTCACCCATAATCCTTTGGTTTTCTTGTCGCCTGACGACCCAACCAATTTTACCCCCAATACTAGCATATTTGTCTTGTTTAAGGAATCGAAGCAAATCTTCTAAAAGAATGCGTAGTCTAAATCACTCTTTAGGTTTCGAAAATTCGCACAACAGTTCAATTCGACGAGCAAAATAACAACCTTCACGTGTTTTGCGTATCATAAATCGTACGCTGGGGTTGAAGGAGACATTCTGAAGACAAATTCAGCTTGTATGTTTACGCATGGGATTGTTTAGACTGCAGGTTCAAATCCCGTGTTTACTCGCTCTCAATTTGTACCTCACTCGTGTGTTGCTGTTGTACCCTACGATTAATCAACTAAAACACGTGTCCGTACAAGTTCGACCGTATGTGCGGAATACTTTTCTGTCATTACTTTCCTGGTGTCACCCCGCAGGTAGATGAATAATTTTCAAAAGGTTTCTCGCATGATTTTATATTTTCCGGAATCATAGTTACTAAAAATAAATGATTAGAATAGCAATTTAAATATAGCATTCGTGAATGCCATTTGATTGTATAGCAGAGAGAATGTATAAATTTTGAATTAAATATTTGGTAGTTCTTGAATTTAGTGTTAAAGATTGTCTATATTTTTTACCTTTAATTTATGTTCTAATTTTCTGATTGTTGTAATTTTTTTTATTAATTAGCTTTATATCCTGCAGGGTAAGTCATTTATCTTGAGATGACGTAATAGCTTGATGGAATCTCGCATTATTTCTAAAAAACCAAAATTGCAGGGTTTAGTTGTGACTTGTGACCATGACCATGCCGTTGTCGATTATTGAAATCAAATTTTGAGATGTTAAATAATCGCTAGATTTGAATATTTTACATAGTTGTCTACAAGGTCAAACATCAAAGAGTTTATTCAATGTCGGTATTTAATCAATTTTTACAAAATTTGGTATATCGAGGCTTCTTGGTGTCGCTGAACACGAATCTAATCAGAGGCAACTAACAAACTTTTGTTTTTGAGAGCGTTTTAAAATGCGATCCTATTACGCCTTCTAGTTGAATGAGTCTCCCTGTATAATTCCGTCTCCAAGAGCATGACAGTGATTATTTTGATTTTATCGAAAAACAAGCTACATGTTATGGAGATTGGGAATTTTTACCGCACTTTATGTTAAAGTAACTGTGTAGTAACATAACTGTCATTTTTGATTTTTCTCACATATAAAGATGGCAATTCGTCAGTTGTACGTTTTATAGCCGAATTTTCAAGATGTTTTTGTAGCTAAAAAAATTAAAAATACATTTTTGGAGCAGAAAAATATTTGTAAATATTTGAGAATCTAAGCAAATAAGATATGATTCAAACTTGATAATTTCGATCAGTTAAGGACGTTGAAAGCCGATAAACCGCGCGAAACAAAAAAAATGATACCAAATGTATTTTGAATCATAAATGCTCTCTATGTATCTCTGCTTTGTCCAGATGTATATGTTATATAGATAACACAGCGTCTATCATTATGCAGAGCGTATCAGAGCATATCTGCTGCACTGAAAGGTAGAAAAAAATGTAAACAAACGTTAATATAATACACTGTGTTAATACCTCAGTGACTCTACCACTGGATAAGGTTGGAAAATTAGATTGACCTCTTGGTAAGATATATATAGGTATAGTAAATATCCCTTATTTGAAGGTTAGTTCTTTTAACTTGTCTTCTTTCATTTAATTAAATTTCAGTTTGGAAAAATTTCCACTACAAAATAGCATACACACATCATAACAAGCTTATTTTCCTTACGTTGCTTTTTGCACACAGATTTGTAAAATGTCGTTTTTAGTCCAGTTTTTAGTCAATGGGATGCCCTCGATAGCAGGTGAGCTTTGTACGTGGGAAAAACAAATTGTGGTTAATAAGTACAGTTCTGTTTTAATATCGTATATAAAAGGATGACAAAAAGTAAGAAGAGATCATTTTTGCGTAATTGTCGAAAATTCTTATTACTGTTATTTTTTTAAGTTTTATTCTTTTTAAACTTATAGCATTTACGAGAAACATGGTTTTTACACAATCAGAAAATGCGTCATAGCTGGAGATTACAAATCTTTGGCTTTGATCATATACTGTTTCTCACCTGTATTATTACTTTGGTGCACTCCTTAGTCGTTTCATCTGGATAGTAGTGTAAAATTACAATTTTATATCTAAATAAGCAAAATTCGAGGCTGTTTAGAACTGAAGGTCACAACCGTAGGTTTAATTACCACTTTGATAATTGTTGACTTGTTATTGATTTGTGAGTCTCAGGATACCCATCTTATTAGCTGGTTATGTGTAGTGGATTATCCTTTTGTGGCGATCTTAAAACAATAGCTGTTGTGTTATTGTGAACAGTTTATATATACATATAGTTTAATTGTACCTGTAAATAGCTATTTAAGCGTAGTTCGTATATAGCCAGTTATGCTGTATCTTGATGGTAATAAAAATTTGGTTAGGATATATTACTTTCATCCACGCAACGACTCATTAGGATCAACTGTCTAACAGCGTTGAGGGGGCTAAAAGATCCGCGCTTTTGGAAGAAATATATGTTTGACTAAACATGTCAGAATAAGAGAATTGATGAAAGGTTACACGAAATGAAGAGTTTGATATTCGCAGCTCAAAATGAACTAATTTAACGAGTGTTGTTTGACTTATTCTTTGTGTGTGCATTTAACTTGTCAAATTCTCCTCACTAGTACTGTATACTGCCCCAGATGAACTTACCCTTTCTTTTTTATTGATGGTTTTCCTCAAATGAAAAGCGAAGGTTTTAAATTAGTAGAGCTTATATTTTTTTAATAATAAAACTGGAGAAAAAATAAATTAACTTAATTTTGAAAACTTTACTGTGTAGTCATATACACACTGTATGTACAACGGTAGAATATACCAAAGAAAAATGAACTTTTGTATAAAATAAAAGTATAGATACAGTACAATAAACAATAATATAACGATACATTTTTTTGCAATTCTAGAACATGACTTTTTTAACTACTCTTATCACAAGTCCGTGGTAGGCATATACCACTGTTTTTTACACATACAGCACAGTATAAATAAGTAACATGTAATTTTTTTAATTGCGAGTTTTAACCATATGGACATGTTTGGCTCCAGTCGAGGATTTTCTCAAAAAATCAAGCGATCGCAATCACCGAAAAAGTCCCTAAAGTGCAAAAAAACGCGCGCTCATTTTTTCAACACATACTTCATAAATCACAGTAGCTTGTAACTAGTACCTAAAAATAAATTTAACTTAACATTATGATAACATGCAAAACAAAAAAGTTTATATATCACTCCCTAAAAAACTCAAAAAATCATTCACGACAACACAATATATATGTATATATATATTGGCATTTTTTTAAACACTATGAATACATATTGGATACAATGTTCATCATTTTTACATCTCTTAGTCGATATCCCAATTTTTTTAAGGAAATCCTCAACTCGTATTGCAGCACGAATATTACAAGATATTTACAACAGTTAAATGGCAAATACAAAACAGGCTGGCCTATACCTTATATTATACAAAAAAGAGAAAATTAACAACTTTAATGCGAAATTTCAAAGATGGAAGACCAGACAAATAAAGGAAAAACTACTAGTTTTCAAATTTACCGCCATCTTTTTTTGCGGGATACGCTTTTCTAATCAACTAGAGCATTATGAAAACACTACTAGCCGTAGAGAAATTGATTATTTGTAATAATTATTAATACTTTGATCTACGACTGATACTTTTCCACTGTTTAAAAACATATCTCGCAAACCAGTGACATACCCGAGTACCTCATTTGCCTGGCCTATAAAAGATGATACCATAAAGCCTGAACATACTACCACATAATTCGTGTAACAGGAACTTCGCAAGCTACGCGAGGCAAATTATGTATAACAAGCTAAAAAACTGAGCATATTTTGGTCAGTGGCAGGAAAAATACTGCTGTGGAACCATCAAAATTTGATTAGCATCTCCTACATTTTGAATTTTTGATTCCTGTCACACAACACTATGAGGTGATTATAAATATACTTGAATACTGTTCATAGTACTGTTCTAAATCGTATCCAGCTTCAGTTTTGTGAAGTGCCTCTACCAAATTTCATCTTTTGAGACATCCCACTCAACTACCCCTTATTCAAAAACAATCATCTCAAGCATTCGATTATATACATAAACTATCCATATCTAACTTAAAACCTAAATATACTGACTGATAAAAAAAGGTGCATCTCCAAATGTCTTTATCAGATTTTTAAAATGTTTTTCACGTCCAGTTACCTTCCGAAGAAGTGTGTTTTGATTCAGCAACTAACATTAAAATCAGATAAACATATAGGGATGTTTACCTTCTTCTGTCAGCCAGTATAGTTTCATTGTATAATCAATTTTTGAATAGAGATTGCTGATGATCTGTAAACTGCACCATACGAGACCTTCAAATTTTATAATATTAGGGCCATAGCCTCGCTGGCGAGTTACCATCCAAGGATCGCAACACCTAAGTGCGAATGTCTCATTCAAAATAAATGACCCACACAACCATGTGACAAAAGATTGTCAGTCGATTTTCCTGATATTTGCCAGAAGGATGTACTACCTTTCTGTATAACATCACCAAATCAACAGGCATTTTTCCCGTCAGGTCTGTGCATGGTCTTTGTTTCAATTTCCTCTGAGGAATATTGGCTTTAGTGTTAACCAAGCCTGTTTTATAAAAATCTACTTCAATTTCTTCTGGTCTACATGCCAACATGTAGTCATATGATCATAGGTCAATCTGGGATTTGTGATTTATTTCTGAATGCCCCATACGGTATTGGAGAGTTCAAAGATGATTTCTGACTTTATAGTTTAACTAACCTATTCAAGGTTACAAATCTACATTCTAGTTTTTATGATTGAGGAGCAATTTTTCGTTCTAATCGTAATGCTGAGATCTCCAATAATTTATTGTAGATAACATATTTTACATTTTTAGAAATATGTGGTTACTGTTTTGCAGAAATTAGAATTTCTGAAAGCAAGATCAAATATTCTGATGTGTTTCAATTTAAATAACAATTATGTACATTATATATCGATATTTCATCTGTTTAATGTACGTTAAATTGCAAAAATAGCACTGAAATATACTGTCTCAAAACATTGTACGCATGTCACAAGCAATCAAATTCGGGGAAAATATAGACAGGTTAGGGAAACGCATGTTTGGATCTTTCCAAACTGTATAATTCATGAACTGGGGATCAAACAGGTTGGATAACGAAAAATGCACTAAACGCACAAACACAGACACTTCATAAATAACTCTCGAAACATTCCTCACTATACCTATAGTATCCGCATATAAAAAGAAAGAATATCTCTTGACTATCGGTTTTGCCGTTACATTTCTGAACTGAACATCGTAATGCCGATGGTAGGTAGGCCAGTCATTTGCAGTAACTAAATAGTTTCAGAACTATAAGTCGAATCATATCCATGGTAACAATGATTGCATTCAGCAGACTCAACAGTTGCGGAGCAAATACCAAATTTTCTGCTGAACGCGTACGCTACCTAGCAGCTACCGCTCCAGCGGTCGCCATTTTTGTAGCGCTAGAAGAATACGCTCACTTGGAGCGGACCGGAATAAGCTAGTTCTTGAGAGTGTTACATGTTATGACACTTGTGTTATCGGTTATGTTGTTATATTTCAAAAAAAAAAGTCATCGGTATAAACTATTAAAAACGCTACGTTTATTTATCGTGATGATTCAGAGCGCACAAAGTTA
Source organism: Callosobruchus maculatus (assembly GCA_951848785.1). NCBI lineage: Eukaryota > Metazoa > Arthropoda > Insecta > Coleoptera > Chrysomelidae > Callosobruchus > Callosobruchus maculatus. Next base: position 2,628,807 of record CATOUR010000127.1, read on the forward strand.
TTTGTGCGTTAGCGTTAGCTTTTCAGCAGAACGCAAACTGTTGAGATGTAGCGGCTACAAAAGTATGGGATCCCGATCTTTCTGCTGAATGCAACAAATGATAACATCTAGTGCCATTCTCCGAATATTAAGGATATATTGTGAATGATTCTGGTCGATTTCGAATGACCTTTGCAGATTTTATAAGGTGAACTAGTAGTGCGATTTTGATTTTAAGTCTGCTTTTCGAATAAGATTGTCACACAAATAATATGGTGTTATCATAAAAGAGTATTTTATTGCAGCATCATATTTTTACCTTGCCATAGTTAAATAGTTTTTGAAAAAGGTTTTAGCGACTAAAATTACACAAAATGCCTCAGTCAATCCAGAACATGTAAGATGTGTGCCTAAGCATACATTAAGTTTTTTTGGACAAGTGATTTAACTACCGGTAAAAATGACTAATAAGCATGGAAAACTGATTTAACAACTAGAAGGTATTAAACAAGGTTAGAAATAAAGTGCATCACTTTTTCAGAAATATTTAAGTGTAATACATAATTTCCATCACTGAATCTCGCACATTTTTTTAACAACAATCAAAGTCCGTTCAGATCAATGAATTCGAATAGGTTAGAAGTAAATAAAGATTTTCTTTATTTGAACCATGGTGGATGGTGGCACAGGATTATTTGACTATGGTGCCAGATCTTCTCCAGGTGAAGTCATTGTATTTTCCTTATATACTAACTACTCCATAATGTTAGTATCAAATCTGATTTCATGATATATTGCAGTAATAGTAAAATGGCCGAAGAAACCTTATGAGGAAGATCCCAAAATAGCCTACTGCCTCAAAGGAACTGATCCAATGCAATTGTTTGTATACAGGAAATTGGAAAAATTAGTGTGATCAAAAGTACGCTATCACATAATGTGATATATGAACGCTTTAAGAATCATTATTGGGGCGGTGTAATATGTTGTATAAAGAATTATTTTCGCGAAACGTGACAACGTTGCATTGATTGGCCTGCCATCTTCAGCGAACCAGTATAAACAACGGATTGAGGCAGCGCATTGTTTTGGTTCGATCGCCTCCTCACAGCATAGTAAACAACCAGCACACAATATCTCAGGTTGGTGGATATTACACGCGCATCCCCACTTTTGGATGATTTTTTGTAGGGATGCTAACGATACTTCGATACTTGTACTTCTGCACTAATATCGAGCATTTTTATCTTAGATACTTTTTGAGCGATTCCAAGCCGTATCGATACTTTTGTAGGGGTATCGGTACGAACCAAACGCGCCTATTTGGCTGAAAAATATCGAGTTGGTACCGGTATCGATATTTTCATTTTCGCATCTCTAGCCAAACTTCACAGCCGTAAAATCATCCCAAGGCTGGTTGTTTACTATGCTGTGGCCTCCTGTTTATTAGGCGATTTTGGGTTTTATCAGGGCATAAGCGTAGAATAGACGATTTCAGACAATTCCACAACATGGTGAAGTGCAGTGCGGTCCCGGCTGTGCGTTTTTCAAGAGACAATTTAAGCGAGGTTAGTGTAGATCTTATCGTTGGTATGAATGTAAACAGATGCTAAATAATAACAACGTGGTCTTGCAAACACGCACATGCCTACTACAGCACGGGCTTTGCTTCTTCTAACCTATTCGAATTCGTTGGTTCAGATGAACACTGCCGTATAAACAACCAGAAAGACCCACAAATACCCCGGAATAATACCGCAAAGCGGAAGTGGTATACAAACTGAATGCAGACAGTTGTGTGTTCAAGTGAGAGCCGGAGTGTCTCAAAAAATGCATTTTGTATCAGATTTAAAGCTAAACGCAACCGCGGTTGCCACAGCGCCACCTACCGCCGATCCCTTAACTCGGGGAAGCAGTTTCAAGCATGAGGAGGAAAATTGTTTAAACGTCTTAGTTTTCGAAGAAACAAATTTGGATTTTAGTGTGGAAATTCTGAAAAATTTTTTTTCCATAGATCGACCCCGTATTTTCGGCTTTGCGGGTCGACGTCTTGAACCACTGGACTACGATACAAACTGACGTTTGCTCACATGGTATGTGATTATGTCAACTTTACAAGTTTGAGACCTAAAAGTCATTTGCGTTATTTCAAATCTATCACCTTTGTATGTCACTAATTTAGGACACGTATTTGACTTACATAAGGAGAAATACAATCATTCGCTGATGATACGCAAATTGTTTATCATTTTGATGTTTCTTTCTTTACTTCCAAACGCTGTCCCAACTTGATCTAGAAACTACATCATTTTCTCTTTATCATAATTTAGCCATTAACTCCGATAAAACAAGTCTTGTTATTCTGTTCAGGCAATAAAAGAAGAAATGTAGAGGATTCGTTTCATTTAACACTTGATGGGGTAGTGGTAAGTCATACTCAAACAGCAAAGATGTTGGAAGTAGAAATTAATAATAGATTAAGATACAAGAACCGCATAGCTAATTTGATGGGAGAAGTAATATTTCCGCATTAGAGCTCTTTGTTATAATCGCTATTTATTAAACTTAAACTGAAAATGCTTGGTGTTGTCTGTGTTCAGCTACTGTGATATTTACTACCCGTGTTTGGAACAAGTGATGAAAAACAGAATTCCAATCATCCAAAAGAACTGTGTCCGCTTTGTATTTGGACATGCCAGTGAGAAACATATATGAAGACGTGAAGTTGTTTAGGTTAGACAATAATGTAGAATATATGTAGGTATTTAATATAAATGCAAAATGTTCATCAAAACTTGAATATTTAATACAAAAACCGATGTTTAATTCCCGAACTGTTGGAAATCGTTCCATCAGAGCTACTCCACCTACCACAACTTTATTCCTCAGAAGTTTTTCATAGAATGTAGCCACTGTTTATAATCAATTATGTTTCTGTAAATCTGTTAAAAAAACATGCATGACCATGTCAACAATGCCTTGAACGTTTTGAAACCCCAACATACTTAGTCGACATGATAAAAGTTACTTTGAGGATCGTGCGCTAATTTTTAGTGATAACAGGATTGAAACGACATTTCTATGGGCGGCCCACAGGGATTCGTTTTGGATCCGGTTTAGGATGCTACCAACCAAAATCGTCAGGCCTAAAATATTAGTAACATTTTTTTGCCATTTGTCCTTTTAAATATGTCTTTTGGATGTTGGACTGTTGGAATACTCCTTGGCCAATGTACAGTGTCTATGTACAGCATGGACATTTTTGCTACCTTACAAATTTTTTGAATAAATTATTAATCTATAGCAACTTAACCAAATGTTGTACAATAGTTAGAAACGTCGTTCCAAAAAACCGACGATACGGGTCGAGACTTTATAACCGCAAATTTGCTTCTTCAACTTCGATTCGCTGACAAGCAAGTAAATAACTCAAGTCCTTTTTATCTTCGTCACTTCATATTACGTCCATAGGGGGAGGTTTTTGATTACTGTCAAAATCGGTGCTCCGTTAGTTTTGCCCTTGGAACAGTTGAAAGATAAATTATTTAAATTAAGGTCCTCTTAGTAGCTGCTACTAATAACTAGACAAGTATTTGAAACACCTCTTATAAAGAATTAGCAAAGTGAATCCTACTGAAATTATTCAGTAGGATTTTTGTAATGTTCCTCGAATCCGTGAATATTAAAAATAGGATAAAATGAAAAAATTAATTTGCTCAATTAATAATCGAAAATAACTTATATTATTCAATTGAAAATTCTTCGTCTTCGCATTTAGCAATTCCTCATAAATTTCTGATAAAAGTTGATTCAACGAATAACGAAAATATAAGAATAAACTTTCTACCCGAAAATCAATTGTTTTATGATCAATGGTAGGGTTCAGCTAATATAGCTGACGTATTATACCTTCAAATACCCTTCAACTGTACTGAGAGCAAACCCTTATTTGACAGCCATCTAACTTGAGTGTCTACGTAGTAGTCATATAAATTTAGATGTATATCACTGCGCGCACGAAAATGCTCAGTCTCTGTCTCATCACCAACTAACAAGTAACAACAACTATAAATGGAGAAGGGGCGGTGTTTGAAAAAAATATCGTAAAAACTAAGCAAACATTAACATTTTCAAATTGAACAAAGTGTGACAGTTGACAGAACTCAACATGGTGCGATACCAGACAAAAATGATTATAACGTTACGATAATGCCAAGGTAATTTGAAGCGCTGAGACCTAGAGTGGCCTATCCCACAAAAACGAGAAATGTGGAAAACTTTAAATACTGAACACCCAGCTCATGTATTTTCAATACTATAATGGCCTATGGCTGATTTCGCTATTATTACAGCGAAGTTGCTACATATATCATTATAAAACATTAAATAAGTTCGTGTTATTTGCAAATCTTTACCAGCACTTTTCTCAGTTTCAGAATTTTGGGGATAGGCCGATAGGCCACTCTAGCTCTCGTCCAGTCTCATGCGTGTGAAAATTCCGCTTGTTTAAGCCACAAAATGGAATCGGCGTATTGACTAGCCAGATCGTCTGCCAAATGTCTAGATCTTGAACTTGACATATAATTATTTGGTGAAATTGGTGTCATTTGTATATTCAAATCAAAAATATTTCTTCAGTTTCCACTCAAGAAAGATTTAACGTTTTGCTGGGTTTGCGATATTTTTTTAAACACAATACATGTGAGGCCACGCTCCACTTTAAGCACAGGTTTAGGCAAAACTTGATTTTTCACAATACGTCGAAGCTCAGTAATTTAAATTTAAACCATGATTTTTGTAGATGTTTTTTGTAATTGATAAGTTTAAGATCAATATAAAAAACACGTTTTCTATATTAGTTAAATAAAAAATAATCCCAAAGTGCTTAAAAAGCAAGTCAAAGAGCGAAACAAAAGCACATGGTCTAAATTTAAATTGTGCTAAACAACAAGCAGAGCCTTGTAAAAAATGTGTAATCTGGTAATATAGTTACGGTAATCTAATGTACTTTGCGACACTGAAACTGAACTCACTGCTACAGGTTTAAAAACAAAGATTCAGCTAAAATTAAAATTTCGAAATGAGTTTGCAGCTTATGAATTTGTCCTTTTTTGTGTTTGTTTAAAAAAAAAGAGTTTTTATTGTAAGATGTTTTTAATGTATTAATTCATGTTTTCATGACTAGTCTCACAGCAAATTTAGTATATAGTTGAAAGATGAATAAAGTATTTTAAACATTGATTTCATTACTTGGAAAAATACCACCGTAATTTATGACGCAAATTTATTGACACTGTAATTATGGCAATAAAAACCACCATAAATATTTAATTTAACCCTCGACCAGGCACGTGGACCACCATTGTAGTCTACACAAGTTTGCAATATAGTAATTTCTGCAAGGATTTATTTTTTCTCTCGCGCTTCCTAATAGCTGTCCAGACGGTAGTGTTAAATACAATTAAAGGGTCCAATGCAAGAAGTGCCGAAGTCACATTTTCATCAATTATAGACTATCAGTGCTCTCTCTGAGAAATTTTTGTTAGCTTTCTGGTGGCATATCTAAAATTGTGTAAGATGTACTTAAGTGATTACAATGAGCATATGAGTTTTTTAAAATAGTTCTCAGTTCGGTGCAACATGTGCAGTATTTCCAGCTAAATATTAAATAAAATATATTCAATGAAAGATGAGCCTAAGTACACGGTCTGTTATTCACTATCAATGTCCCCTTCAACGCAAAAATTGCCTTTGGGCCGGTTTCTCAATGTCCAGTTAAAAGTATCAGATAGGTATCTGCCAGTTAGCGTTTCTATGGATACAACTGTCAGATAAGATTTCCGTGAATTCATAAGTTTAGCCTTCAATTGTTTAAACAATTTATCTAACTGTTAACCGTTAACTTCCAGATAGATATTTAACTGGACATTGAGAAACCGGCCCTTAGTCCAGTAATATTATGTTTAGTTTGTGGTTTACCATTCGTTTTTCCATTCACTGATAGAAGCGTGCTCCTAGTAATATATTATTTCACTAAATATGTCTAATTGTTTATAGTTGAAAAATTGTGGAGAAATAGTACTGGAAACACAGGTAAGTGTTTTTTTAATATTGTCGATAATATTGTGTTTGTATACGAAAATCCTGTTTTATGCTGAGATAACCTAAACATTTTATCATATAAAGAAAAACTGTCAATTTTACCACATTTTTATCTTATAGATATCACATATCTGACCTACAATTATAATAATACATCTGATATGCGTCCTGCCTCAGAAAATTAAGTTCTTGATGAAGCAATAGACTTTGACATCAATATTTATCAATAACTTTTGTAGTTATAATGTATTTTGTACTCTCATACATTATAAAATAAAAATACTTTAAATATATACAGGTTTTTATTACCCTTTTGAAATAGAAAGAAAAAAGTGCCTAAGTCCACTTTTGAAAAAAAAAATCTTCGAAAGTAGATCAATAAACTAAAAGTAATAAAATATAAGATTATAACAAATCAAATGTTTATTCGAAAAGGTTATATTTCTAGAGAGAAATATGAACTTTAAAAGCGTTTTTCTCAAAAACTGCCACTTTTTACATTGGACCCTTCAATTGGTATGTCATCAGTTGTGTGACATTGTTGTTTTTACACGGAATGGACAGTACATTGAGTTAGACCGTAGAATTGCCTCATACTACCAGATCACACGCATTCTTTTTACGCTGGAATGAGTGGTACTAAATAAGTCCTGCCCTGGTCCTGCGCGTGGTGTTGGTGGTAAGCGGGGTGGCGGCCGCCCCAGCCACCGGCGAGATGGTGGTGGGGGGGCGGCGACCCCCGCGACGCCCCTCTCACGCCCCCCTGCCACCGGTGGCACTGCACTAAGAGCTCGAGGAGGCGTTCATGGCCGCCCCGAAGATGCCCGTGGAGAAGGAGCCGCTCTGCTGCTGTTGCTGTTGTTGTTGCTGCTGCTGCTGTTGCTGCGCCTGCTGACTGGCCGACGTCAGCCGAGAGTGCTTCGGCATCGGCGGCTGCAGGTATTCGTGCCGCGCCAGCGATAGCACGTCGATGCGGTCCTCCTTTCGGTACGCCAGGCAACTACGGATGAAGCTCTGCAACGACACACAAATAAACAATTATCAATTGTAAGAATCTATTTTGAATGTGAAGTGACAGATATTCGTCGTTCTGTGTTCGGTTGGCAACATTGTTTCAGTCACCTGTCGGTTGTCACTAGACAGACTTGTCACTTAGGCAGTTAGGGAAAAAGGTCGTGAAAAATGAAAGTTACGAAGACGAAAAGAAAATCAGGTTTTATCGAAACCATCCTAGGCCCCCCTGTCTTACATAATAAATAGTAATATGATTATTATGGTCCGCCTCCCGCAAAGGCTGAAAGCCTATGGCGCTGTAAAAGCGTTGCGAGCGGATAAGTGTCTGTGCACGTTAGATTTGAAACGCTACAGGTTGCAGCCATCGGGAAACAAATTCCCGGCAGCTCATTCCACAGTGTCGAAGTTCTCCAAAAGAAGGAATGCTGGAGGAGACTGGTTCGGGGAGTAGGCACCTCGACCTGGTAAGGATGAGTTCGCAGGCCCTCTCTTATATTCCTCGTTCGGACGGCCTTCGGTGTTATTATCTGAGAGAGCTCACTCTGTAGAACAGGGACAGGTCACCTACCCTGTGGAGGTCCACAGCCTGGATAGTGTCTAGAAGCTTTAGACAGTGATTCGGAGCGCATCCCCAAACATGGGAGCAATATACTCAAACGATGGTCGGACCTGTGCCCTGCAGAGCAGCAGTAGTTGCACTGGTGTATACAGCTTACTACAGCGGAACAAAACTCCAAGCTTCTGGGAGGCCGCACAGAAACAGTGTAGGACATATCCCTGAGGAATACCGGCGTCTATTAAAGATACGGGACACGAACAGCCTTCGACTACAACCATTGATTAACTTATTCACGGAAAGATGGTCAACCACGTAGCAAAAGTGGGCGCTTAGCTTTTGTTCTTGCTGGACTGCTGCCATCTATATGAGCACAAATTTACCTCTACCGATACAACTTTGATAGGATCAGAACCATCGACTTTGATAAGAACAAAGAACCCTACCTGTCAACCACGTCATACCACGTATAAACGTTACTTGCTATTATCTACTCTAGGTGTCGCCACCGTTGGAAATTGACAGCTCTCATCAATAGTATCATTTTCTAATTTTGTAATTATTTCCATCAAGGACGATCAAAAAATATTGATTGATTTCGATTTATCATCGTTTGCATTGAATTTTTCGCGATTTCGGGAAGCAAAATGGTTTACAGATGTTATTAGTATAACTGTCCAAATTCTTCCAATGTTGCCAACAGTAACAGTAACGTAGGATGTCGCGCAAACCGCCGGCGATCCAACTGGTTTGAAATTTTGCCCGTAGCTTGTCTCGGCTCGTACTGCGAGCCGCGAGCTACCACTTAGTTTCGGCAGGCCATCGATGTGCAACGCTTGTTGTGTTTGGCGTTTGTTAAAAGTTTTGTTTATTTAGGAAAATTATCAAAATGAGTGATTTCAGCTTCACGTGTGTCACCACGTCGAGCCGAGTAAGTTCGCGAACTTAAAAACCGCATACTTAAAGTTCGTACGTGTGTCACCCCTTTACCAGATCAAGAAAATAAATCGAGCTGTGTCAGTTTTATTTTGTATTTAACAATTGAATTTGTGCTCAACGTGGCAACCCAGCCCGAGCGTGTTATTCATGTGTTATCCAAGGAGAGGTGCAGTCAACCCTTTTTTATTAGTGTGGCATGCGATCTATTTTTAGATAGTCAGCTGATCTGATCCTGAAGTCTATTCGAATTTGAGAAGTTGCTATCGGGGTCGGGAAATACACAAAACAAACGCTCGGTAAGGGTGAACCCGGAACCGTTATTAAGCATTTTTATATTGTTCGTGGAATATTTAACACCACGTCTGTCAAGTAAAAGTGAAATAAAACAGTGAATGAGTTTTATTTGCTTTCCGAACCCGTCGAGGCCTAAAAAACGGGTAGTTTTTATAGTGCACGACAACACCATTATTTTTTCACGAAACTAGCTGAGATTTTCAGCAGTTGGATTCTATCAGCTTCGTGGGTATGATGGCAGATAAGCCATTTTTGCTGGAACTAATTGAGCATTTAAGCGTTTACATTTTTCAGACAGATTTCAGGTAGATAAATGTCCGATTGAAACATGCTCAAGATAAATGAGCGAAAACAAGGTGACATAATTATGGTGTCACATGAAGGACAGTAAAGCTTTTAATAATGACACTTCAAGAAAATAACTGGCAGACAGCTGATATGTTTTTTAAGGCAAATGAAGCATGTCAGTCCTGAGATGTATTATCTGTGGTTGTTTAAAATGAAACAAAAATTGTAAAGAAAGATTCAACTGTTTATCATTTAGAATAATAAAATTTTTGAAATGTATCCTGTTTCATTACCTCATCGATACATTTACGGTTAATTATAATAATATCATTTAAAAATTTTAAGTAATGTACCTAATTATTAAGAACATCATTTAAAATCAAATTTGTCAGTGACATCAGACATGAAATTTGTTTTGAATAAACATAATTAGAATACGTGCACAGATAATTACTCTTATGTAAATTATATATCTAGGGATTTTGACAAATACATATGTACACATATACATCGTACTACATATACACATACATAAACACATAAAATATATAAACTTTAATAGAATAAAAATTCAAGTTAGATAATATCTCTCCGACTGTCAGCTTATAGAATGATGATTAGAAAAATTGATCAGCTTTTATGTAGGTACATAAAAAAATCTTCACCATGCTACTTTTTTTTTTGATTGTCTTCATATCTCTCATTGTCATTGACTGCCATACAAAGGGTATTTGAGTAGGGACGCTCAAGTGAGACATATGACATTATTGGGAGAGAGCTGCTCAATCATTCTTGGATATTCATAAAAATATTAAAACTTAAATTTAAACTCTTCGATTCCCATTCATATGGGATTCGCTCAGCAGGTCTGATTGGAGCACCCAGATTTAGGTTAGGTAGGTTATGGTAGGTTTCTGAAAAATTCCTCGCAACTTCAAGTAATACAACCTTCTCCCAATAGTATCAATAACATTGGCCCATATTGTGTGACTGAGGACTGCAGCAGCACATCACTGAATGGTGTTTCACTCATCACCCTTCGATACACTCAATTATATACTGTTCGGAACAAGCCCTTATACATCAAAGGAAATTATATATATATATATATAATAAATATAGAGGAAAATATAACTAATAGTTTTTTATTCAAGTAATAATCCTTTAGCTTCTGGTGTGTGCAACTTTACAATCACCCAATGAGTATTTTTTAGATAGTCACTCTGTTTGATAAGATACAAATTAATCACACTATGTTAAGCAAAGTGCCATTTGAAATACATATTTTCACCTTGCTGTAGCTAGACACCATTTCATGTTACATATTTGGAAAAAAGTATGAATGTGGGTATAAGCATTGGTAATAATAATGTGAAATATTAACAATTTGATTATGTAAGAAGCATATATAATAATAAATAATTCATTTTTCATGATAACATGAGTATTTATTGGTGCTGTTAGTATACACAGTATTTAGAATGAATACACTACTTTCTAGAAAGTCATCACACTCTTCGCCTCCTGGTATCGGTTTGCCTCTTCTGTCTCGACTACTTGGGAAGCTGAAGAATTGTTTCCACACCTATAATGACAAAAAGGAAGCATTTTGAAATAGTGCACAAATTATTTGGATAGAGTTTAATGTACCTATGTTTTTGGTGCATATTTACATAATTAATATATCCCTTGTTCCAGAAACTCAACTTTTAGCTTATGTCAAAAGATTAATGTTTTAGTTGATGCATTGCTTGAACTTGTCTATATGTACATACAACTAGCAATTATTACCTACGGATGGACGGTTTTGCTACTTTTAACATAATCCACCAAAGGTTGGCCACTACAACTTCACTACTTCTACTTCACAAATAAAATTTCAAATAAATAAATGCATTATTTTGGAGTATCAAGTGACAAAGATGCAGTATGACTATAACAACTGCCGCGCTAGTGAATGTGATAACTGTAATTTGCGAATAAACGGTTTTTTCTTTGCTGTTTTCATCATGCATTATCTCATGAATTACATCATTTTAATTGACAGATGTGCTTACCTGACAAAAAAGGTTCCTTAAAAAACACATCACAAGAACAATTATGGTGAAAATGTCCAAGAAATTGTAAAAAAACACAAATAATGGTCCTCAAAGCAATGAAGCAATGTTTTCATAATATCAGCTGATCATGACAGCATGGGCGTCATCATGGAATTGCTCTGCATTCTCATATATTTTATTTTTATGGCTGGTACCGTGACCTTGACCTGACCTGTCATCGATTTTACTCATAGTCATTTGCTGCCATCTATTGGTCATATTTATAAAGGATTCAGGAATTTGCGAAAGTTGTTTCAGATGGCGCCAGGTGTCGGATAATGGTTTATCTCTGTTTTCTGGTATACGATGAAAGAGTGAGTGAGATCTGAGTGAGATAGACTGCGAGCGTGTGATGTTGCTATCTGGTGGACCATCTTCCCATGAATAAGTTAATCAATGCTACAACAAACAGAGATAGGTTGTTCAAAAAGCTATTCAACCACTGGCGCAGGCCATGTGTTAGCCCATAAGCAGCAAGCTTGACCAGATGTCCCTCCTGCCACTCTGTGGAAGGTTTTCGATATGTCAAGTGCAACAACACGGGATTCGCCAGCCATGATTTTCAATTGCTCTGTTCCACAAGTCAGTGACGTAGACGAGGTTACTCATAGATCTATGCTTGCGGAAGCCATACTGGCGATCATTTATGATGTTATTGTTGTCCAGATATTTCAAGAGCTGTGTGTTGATGGCAGTCTCCATAACCTTAGGCATGCAGCTGAGAAGAGCCACAGGTCTATAATAGATGGGATCAGTTGTTTTGCCTTTTTTAAGAATGGGTTGTACGCAGCCAATCTTCCTTGCAGCGGGAAACACGCATCGCTGATACGATAGTTTGAAGAGCTTGCAAAGAATAGGTGCAAATACATTAGGTTCGCTCTTATTCACGTTATTTATCAACCCTCTCCCTGCCTTTTTTGTTGCATAAATATATAACAACAGTAATTTGTGGGCTCAAAGATAATAAAATGTCAGTAAACGTCAAAAAAATGTTGTTTTAGTACCTTCACACTGAAAACTAATTTTATAGAACACAAATACTATATTAAGGATGTAGTTTTAGAACCTAAGAGTGAAATCAAAGATCTAGGCTTATCTTTCAGAGCGATATGAGATTCAATTCCCGATACATCCAAATACTCGATAAGGCATATTATAAATGTCTGGCTTTTGAACTTGGGACAGTTATAAGATTCTACCACACATTAGTGAAACCGCATTTGGAATATGCTGTTCAAATTACTCATATAGAAAACGTACAAAAGAGATTCCTGAGATATCTTTATGTGTTTATGGTGTAAACGTCTTACCTTAGCCTCGTTAGTCACAGCGGGTTTGTTAGCGAACTGCACCTCAGTCGCCTTGAGGATCGTATTCTCCTCTAGGATAGTCGCTTGCGACTGGTTGTGCCCGAACGGTTTCTTGCCGTACAGACACTGATAAAATATCACACCGACGCTCCACACGTCCACTTTTGACGAGATTTTTGGCGGATTCTTGCCCACCACGAAACACTCCGGAGGAAGGTACCTGAAGAAAAAAATAAAAAATGGATCAAGGGACTTTTCTTCAAAATCAATAATAAATCAGGAGCAACTATTGATATACAATAATTTATATGACCTATCACACAATTGCAGTAGTATTTGAAACAAGGTACATTGAAAATAAAGTCAATAGGGCTAATAAAATATTTAAACTTACACACAGGATGTTCATTTGAAAACTTCCTACCCCGAATTTTTTGAAAACCGCTGATTAGAAGAAAAAGCGTCAAAAGATTTGTCAAGGGCGACAACTTTTTAACCAAAAACTACTTCACCCCCTTGTACCCTCTGCCCCTCAAATATCAGTCTAATGTCCTTATACGAGAAATACTCTTCCAACGAATAAAAACAGAGTTCGTACAAAAATTGTTTCAATCTTTTTTAAACTGGTTCATGGCCACACTTGTTTGAATAATATTTGGCAAATTATTATAGATTTTTATCCCTTAGAAATCGGGAGAATCCTGACACACTTTGTAAATGGCAGATTTTGAAGTAAGGCTGAGGGGGTTGATGGCACAATAATGACGTAATCGGTGGAAGAGTTCCCCATCGAAATAAAAATCGACGTGTCACATGTTATCATTTTAGAGATAAGTGGCAAGTTTTAGCTGGAACACACTGTATAGGTCTATGTGTTTTTGTATTTGTATTTTTTTTATTCATTTTACTGTGACTTTTTTAATCTGGTCATTCGATTGACTTGCTAAATTGTCTTTGAACATTTTAGTATCCAATAAATGCCTATTCTATATTGAATGTAGAGGAAATTACAGTACAAGCTCGGTAATATGAACACGAGCTGTTATGAACAGTGCAGTTATATGAACAAAAAAAATATATTTTTTATTAAAATGTAAAATGTAAAATGATCATCGTAATATAATGTCGTTCATATGAATAGAACAAATAAACTCGTTTGAGCCTGTCTGGATTGCATCCTACGTAGTAATTTCAGTTATCTTTAGTTTGGAGTATGTAGGTAGTTATCGTTCTGTTCGCGTGAAGTTGAGAAACATTGAACTTGAAATGATAAAAGTGAAGGGAAAATGTTTGCCTCTTTCGAAAAAAGCACAAATTCTAGAAAACGTTAGTAAAGGTTTGAACGTTACTGTACTGGCGAAGAATTATGACACTTCTAGGTCCACAGTTTGTCTTATTAAAAACAAAAGAGAGATCTGATTCTTGAAAGGGTTAGCAATTCACAAAACCAACCCAAAAGGCGGAATAGCCAGAATTGTAGATGCGACTTTATGAGAGGGATATACCAGTTTCAGGTGACTTTTTCATGCATAAGTTTGAGTGTCAGTTGAAATGTTGGCGGTTTGAAAGCAAGTGATGGTTGGCTGGAGCGTTTCAAACAATGTCACGGAGTAAGATTATTGAATATAAGGGGACAACAACTTTCAAGCCAGTTCGAACTCATCGATCCATTTGAAGCAAGATTAAGGAGAGTGACTCAAAAACACAATTATTATTCAAACGCTGACGAACCTGGATTATACTGGCAGGTGCTATGTTTTTTAATATCTATGAGTCCTTCATTAGTATAAACAGTTTCGGTAATATGAACGCATCAGGATTCTGTTCATATTACCAAGCTTGTACTATATTTTGAAAAACAATTAAAAAATGCTGTATTGCAAAGCTTTCCTACTACCCTTTACAGATGAATTTGATTGCTTACCAGTAGGTGCCGGCTCCTTGCGACGTCAGGTCCATGCCATGGTCGGGATTGTAGTTCTCCTCGTCCATGACTTTGCTGAGTCCGAAGTCGGTGATTTTGATCTCTCCGCAGACGTTGCCTTCGGTCAGCAGGATGTTGCCCGGCTTCAGGTCGTAGTGGATCACTGGAGGCTTGATTTCGTTCAGGTACTTCAACGCCGATACCACCTGCATCACGATGGAGCGCGCCTCCCGCTCCGGTATCGTTTTGTGCTGATTGAAACATCATCGGTTAATATCAGATGCAGCAACGATGGGTAAAAAGTGAGAGAGGACGTGAGAGTGTCAGTCCCGTCTTGAAACACATCTGACTGTCATGGGTCATCCAGATCGGGTTTTATCATCATACCAAGCAGGGTTCGCGGATATAATTATACAGGGTGGTCCACTCCATAATGGCATAACTTCCGGTAATCATAGATAACGTTAAAATAATTATAATTTCTATATATACTTATATCCGAGATGTAAAAGGCATCCTCCAAAAACTAAACAGGAAAAGAGCTACTGGTCCTGACCAAATTATGATGATGATGAATTACTCCCATTTCAATTAGTTAATTTAATTCATGAACTGAGACCTTGAAGCAATACATGGACCTATTGTAAGCGATAAGTTAAAAAAATGGCTTGAAACTATGTTGTATCGATACATCAAGCTTCCCTATACTTACTTGTTTTAAATAAAAATCAAGATCATGTCCATCACAGTATTCTAGTACAGTACAGAAGGAATTGGCGTCTATTTCAAACACATCGTAGAGTTTCACTACTCGCGGATGATCTAGTGCCTTGTGGATGTTGTACTCCCTCAATGCATGTCTGAAAATAAACAGAAATATCAAGGAATTGAAATTAAAGTGATAACGTTCTTTACTTCTGTTAAAGAATTTTACAAAATCCGAATACCCCCACTTCGAGATCTTTTTGCGTTTTTCTTGTTGAGTTTAGTGCTTAAGAAAAACGCTTTTTTTTGTTTCCCATATGTTGTTTGGTGGCGATCCTACCTGGACGAAGAATGGAGTAACCGATTTAGTGCATATCTATGGGAAAATTAAAACGCATGAAAATTCCAGGGTGCATGTAAATAATTCGTTTAGCTTTGCTTTGCTTGGAAAATCAAATGTACTTTCTCAGTTAAATTCGGCTTATAGAGAATCGATAATAAAACATAATGAACAAATTGACAAGTCCGTTACATTTTAAATATTATAATTAACTGTATTCGATTTTGCGGTGCTTTAGAACTAGCATTACGTGGTCATAATGAAACAGAGGAATCTGTAAACAAAGGAGTATTCCGAGAACTAATAAATTTTAGTTCTCAGTTAGATAGGGATTTAAAGGGTCATTTTAGCAAAGCGACAGTATTTTAAGGAACTTCTAAAACAATTTCAAAATGAGTTGTTGGACTATAATGCTTAAAGTTTATCATGAACAGGTGACTAGAGAATTAAATAAAGCTAACTTTGTGGCCATCATTCCCGACGAAACAAAAAGGTTTTAAATAACATTGACAATTTTAACATACAAGTTACTGACTCCTTCAAAAAAATAAGGAAGGACGATTAGATTTTACATACCGGGCAATTCAAAAGTGTATTTTTTGTTTTTGTACATAGGTTATATTCAGATATAATTTTGGGAAAGTGTTTTTACTGTTGTTATATTTTTTAAGGTGCCGATAAATTTAGGTTATTTTTTATATTTTGGCTCCACCGGTCTCGTGAGTCACGAGCTGCCACTGCTAGCAAGTACTCAGCGATAATGTGGCACAGAATCATTTGATGCAGCAACAACACTACGAAGTCACAGCTTACTCAGTTAACAACCAATTGTGGCAAAGCCTACAGGTGTTTTGCTACCTATGCAGAAGGCTTAACTCCAAATCTTGCCCTATAGATGCCATCAGAACCTGCATATTAGCATCCCTAGTTACCATGAACAGAATTATTGAGAGGACCCAAATAATCCCCATTGGATCGGTATAACACATTACCATCGAAACTCACTTGATATAGTTGGCCTTCTTGTCCTCCTTCCAGTCCTTATTGAGCTGGTGTACCTTACAGGCGACGTACCGTTGCTCTTTGAGGTCGAACGCTTTGTGGACTTCGCTGAAACCGCCTTTGCCCAACAGCATCAACAGCAGGTACCTGTCGTTCAGCACCGGGTGGTTGTTGAACCGAGACTGATCCTCGTTGTGGATCCGTTTCAGTTCCCTGCAAAAAAGTTAAACGATATACTCCCTATGTATAGTGATATGAGGCAAATGTTTAGTTTTTTAACAGCACTAGAAATTATAAAATGCTCACTGGTATTATCTGGTGCCCACCTTTGGTTGACCCACGTGAATATTCCCAATCTACAGCGTTATAAATCAAATTTTTAGTTTTCAACACAAGGTTTGACGTATGGGTCAAAACTCTTACGGACCAAGATAAAGAAGACGTGACATTACTGGAAGTGATGATGAGTTGGAAGATTCGCGTACATCTGTGTATGGAATATTGGATTGTGAGCTTTATAGCAACTTATTTTTTCAGACGTAAGGATCAGCCGTCAGTAAATGCTAGAACCAGGAAGCTCAATATTTTAGTCACTTTACCTAGGCAAAGATCTGTATAGAATCTGTTTGTATTACGTTACTGCTCATTTTATATATCGGTTAACAGAAGTTTTTCAATAATAGTATATAGGGTGAGTTGACACTTTTTTTTAACTGTGTATATAAGTCGTTAAAATGAACAACCTTTTCAAATAACTTTTTTTAGAAAACTGAAAAATAAGAGATACAGAATGAAAAAGGTACATCTGCACTTTTGTATGAAGACGTACCTAGTCTGTTTATGTTCAGTTTTTTTATCGAATTTTTTTCTAATCGATTAGGCATTGTACCTGTCAGATGGTGCAGTAGTTAGTCACTTTTCGTTTATCGTTGTTAATTTTGAATTCGCAAATCCTAAAAGTGGCACATTATTATGAAGCAACTTTTAGGATTTACCAACTTAAAATTAACTATGATAAACCGAAAGTCACTAATGCACTAATTGACAGGTACAATGACTGAACCATTGGACAAAAAAACCGAGCGAAAAATTCAACATAGACACTAAGTACGTCTTGACATACAAGCCCAGATTTACTTTTTCTGATTCTGTATGTCGCTTATTTTTCAGTTTTAGGAATAAAGTTATTTAAAAAAGTTATTTCAACGACTTCTAGACACAGTTCAAAAAAAAAAGAATCAAATTAGGACTAACCCTTATTTTTTCTATCCATTTATTACTAAATATTTATAAAATAGAAGTTGCTTTACTCAAATACTTAAAAAATGATAGCGGTATCTCATCCCGGCCGTTAGTGGTTACGTACAATTATTGTCGCATGTTAGAGGGTAAAGGTGCCACCAAATTAATCAGCCCACACGCAACGAATGACTGAACTGACCTAATGTGGAGGTTCCTTTCTCGTTCGAGCTTCTCCATCTCCAGTTGCAGGTCGGCGTCCTCCTTCTTGAGCGCATTCTGCCTGAGCTTGAGGATCTCGTCTGCCTCGTAGTACTCCTGGAGGGTGAGCGAGCCTGGAACGGCGTCCGGTTTGAGGAAACCGGCGGAATCGGCGGTACCGTTGTGCAGGGAGGACGCTGAAGAGTTGTTCCGTTTTCGACCGCTCTCGTTGTTCGAAGGACGTTTCTTCACCAGCAGCTTCTTCTGCCTATCGATCTCCTCCCGTTCGGCCGTTATCTCTTCTTGCCGCCTGTTGAGACAAACGCAAAGCACACGGTCATTTTGGGACGTTAGCGAAATAGTTTAATAATAATTTATTGGTGGTGCTTAGACCAATATTTTATTATTTTTTCATTCACGATTGCTCTACCCCAGTAACTGTGAGGTCTATCTCTGTGCTGACTGCTGACGACACCGCACTAGTGACCCAGTCATGGTCTAGCAACCTAGTCCATGACAGGCTACAGGCAGCGGTGAATGAAGTACTTGAGTGGGCGGATTGGTAGCTCATCAAAATCAACCATTCTAAAACGCAGGCTATCTATTGTACCAATAAGCGTCGCGGCACCCCGCCAGAGGCATCTATTAACGGTACTCTATTACGGTGGAGCTCTTCCGTCAAGTACCTTGGCGTCACCTTAGACAACGGTATGACATAGCGAAATCATACTGAAATGTTAAAAACAAAATTCCAAAGTATATTTCGACAGCTTTATTCTTTGCTATTTAGAACTCCAAAATTAAGCGTGGTTAACAAAATTCGGCTGTACAAAATTATTATTAGGCCAGCAATTACTTACGCATGTGCGGCTTGGTGTTTTCTAGCTAAGACGCACATGCGAGCTTTGCAGGTACTCTAAAGCAAGATTCTGAGAACTATTACAAATGCTCCTTGGTGTGTCTCAAACGAGACTATGCATAAAGATCCCGATATTCCTTACTTAAAGGTTTGTACCAAAACACAGGCGCTGCGGCGCTACGAACAAGCAGAATCGCATAGCAACCCTTTGCTGCGTGACTCAGTGGACACAGTCGAGCAAGTCCGCTAACATTCCAGGTCGCGGCTCGCTGTTTAACCAAAATTAAGTCGTGGAAGTTTAGAACATATAAAATCCCTTTTCAGCAACATCCGATCCTAACAAAATTGCGTTTAGAGCCTCAAAATTACCCTAGTTATTTTAAAGATGCCTATTTTAACATTTGCACTTCTCTCTTTGCTCTTCTTCCTTCCTCTCTTTCTCTTTGTTTTTTCTCTATAACATTGTCTGATTGACAAATTGTGACATAAAGGCAAACGTCCTCCGGACCAACTTGACAGCTAACGACGAGTAGTAATAATTTACTGGTGCCTTACACAGAAGTGTTTGTACAGGTCAAAATTGCAATGTGTAAAATTTTACCATGTATCCTTAGCTCAATAAAAACAATATTTTTCGCATGCAGCGTCTGTCACCGTCGCAGAGTATTCTGAATGAGAAATACTCAGCGACACTAAAAGGATAGTGAGAATGTGTTAAGTGTGCAAAATAAATAGTGGTAGTTCAGAATCTTTCGATTTGACATCGTGTCATTTGAAGCTATATTTATAGGTATACTGGCGTAGAATTTTCGTTTTTGTTATTGCACCTATTAAACTGTTGTAGAACAGCCGAAGATCTGAGCTTAATTCCGCTGAGAAATAAAAACTTTTGATTGTTCTTATTATTGGTATTATAATACTATTATCATTAAATGTGCCTCTATACTTAAAGGCATTTGCTAATTTACCAGATTATCTTGTCAATGTTTAGAAGGATGCTTCATGGATGAATAGAAACGGTCTATGTTTTTTTATCATCGTTGAGTATTATTCTAATATGTAAAAATTCCTTCAAGAACTACTAGTAACACCCAAATGTCAACAAGCACAAGCATATTCTGACAGTAACGAAGGGCCATATTCATAGTCGTCTCACTTAAGGGACCCTCAAGTGTGGCTTTCTTTGTGTATCTGTTTCCTAGACAAAATCTCGAGACAGCGGGTTTGATTTGGCGATCATATATCAAATAATGAGTCAATTTGTTATGCTTAAGCCTATGCATTTTGATGAGTATTACTCAAGGGAGCGTAAGGGACCCTCAAGTAGCTGTTGAAGCACAAAACCTTACTTTAGGGTCCCTCATGTATTAAGAGACCCTTGAGTATCGACTTCGAATACGATCCTCAGTGTGTAGCGTTTGTTGCTGACATCTGATTTAATCACAGCCTACTTCGATGAAAAAAAATTGGAAATTTGCTGTTGAAGCACAAAACCTTATTTTAGGGTCCCTCATGTATTAAGAGACCCTTGAGTATCGACTTCGAATACGATCCTCAGTGTGTAGCGTTTGTTGCTGACATCTGATTTGATCACAGCCTACTTCGTTGAAAAAAATTGGAAATTTGACTATGTACTGACTAATTGATAAGCAGATATCTGGAAAGCGGTTACTCGGAGCGTCACTACAAAGTATACCTTTTTCACGAAAAAGTGCTCGAAAAAACAATCTTCAACATTTACACTAGTATACCGTGACATCAAAAAGTGACATCATTTTATATAGGCTCAATGTATATAAGTGGCGCCCTCTAAAGTGGCATCCGAACTAAGAAGGAATTTCAATTTCTTGCCCCACAAAAACCCCAGAGTTCGACGTGCCGTTACGTTGATGAATCATTAAATAAAAACGAAATGATTATTACAACTTTGACAGCCTGTATTTCGGTTATTATCAACCTTTAAACCAAGATAAGTTTGGTTAAATCCCAATATTTTTACCCAAAGAATTTAGTTTAGCTGTGTACCATTAATTAGGGAACACCGTGTAGAATAATAGAAGTTAGTAAAGAGTGTATACAGGGTGAGTCAAGCTCAACACCTCGGACTTTTGTGACAAAACCATACCACTATTCAAAAAACTAACTTTGCGAGTGTATGTAGGTCGAGTTGGACTACATTTTAAAAATAATGACTTTTATACAGTTATGTTTTTTTTTTAATGGAACACTGTATTTTGAAATGAAAGAAAATCTACCACCGAATGTTGCTGCCAGTTTAATAGCTACAGAATAAAATTTCTCATTTAATGATTTAAAAAAGTAGTAACCGATACCTCTGACTGGACTTCTGTAAATTCTTCAGTACCCATAGGCAACTATTTCTTTTTGTGCGATCTTGCTAATAGATACTGAAAAATTCAAAAGACTACATCAGACAGTCAGAGGCATTGTTACTTTTGACTTTGACGGAAATGACTACTGTGTTATACCATTAAATGTGAAATTGCGTTCTGAAGATAGACTGAAGGCAACAATCGCTGAAAGTTTGGCATTTATTTCAAAGTTTTTATTGATTTTGGAAATTTTTAATACCTAGTACATTACAGTAGCTAGAATGCTGTAAAAATTATCCATTTCTGTCGTACTCCAGCTTCTCTTTGATCTTAGACATGTTACCGCCGTTGTTTCTGGTTAGAGTTGATTTCTTGTAAGGAATTTTTATAATCTTGTCCTTTTACTCTAGTTCTTCTGGATCTTTTGGCTAGGTTAGCTGTTTTCTTCCATCTGAACACGTTTTGTTTATATTTCATGGCATGCTAGTTTGTTTATAGGTAGGGACATTGAAAAACACCGACTTGATCCAAATCTCGAAATTAAATGAAAACTACCACAGATTGATAATCACAACCTGATATCGTTAGAAAGCCTATCAAATTGCACATTACACCTTATAAAAAAAAAATTAAGCATTCCCATTTGAAAAAATCAAGTTACCAATGATTGAAGTTTCCTTAATTAATCTACCGATTTCTCCATGTACAAATGTAATTCAAACTTGACCGCCTAACCTAAGCTCACACATTCCATACTTATTGACAAGGCAAAGTCATAGCTCACTAAGTTCTATAGTAGCTGTGATATTCGAATTTTTTCTGATATCTACTTTTGCCAAAAATTGTGATTTGCACCTAAACGGTTCGTTTAAAGTCCCATGTATGGTACATAAAGTCACACTAACATTCACTGGGGAATCTAGATATTCAATAACATACAGGGTGTTCCATTAAAAAAACAACTTTGATATGTGACGCTTTTATTAGACACGCTGTATATAACTCGTTATTTTTAAAATGTAGTCCAACCCGACCTACCAACACTCGCAAAGTTAATTTTTCGAAAAGTGGTATCGTTTGGTCACAAGAGTCCGAGGCGTTGAGCTTGACTCACCCTCAACAGCACAATTCACAAAGTAAAGCTTTCCCTCACAGAACGTTTTTTCATGTGACACTCAATACCGCGATTTGAAATTTAACGAGTCAGCAATGCATTGCTGATGTATGATAAGCGATTCGTACTGGTTTGCTAAATTTGAATTCCTTTTTTTAATCTTTCCAATGGAATTACTAGTAAACAAAATGAAGCAGAGATTAACGAAATGCATCAGCAGACCTATTTTTCTATACATTAAGAGTATATATGTCGCAGTCTTATTGTAAAATTAGTCATATTATTATACGCCTAGGTTTTTTCAATACGACTAGGCGTATTGCTATATCGCCGAAATAATCGAGGAACTCACAACATGACTGACAATTTAAGGCGTATTAGAATACGCCTGTTGCTTATTAGGCTTATTGTCAAATTTCAATAGCGCGCGATTACTCTGGATTCTGATTGGTTATACTCGAAGTATTATAATACGACTGACGACTTGTCAGGCTGATTGTATGTTATTGTGGTTGTGACCTACTGTTCAGTTTCTCTGTGCAATATTAGTGCAAATGATTGCATTGAAAATGAGTGATGACTCGCTAGGTGTATTTGTCCACAAGGGCAAGTATTATGAAGAACTTGAAAAGTTTTACAAAGGTGAGAAATTGTAATAGCCATACCATACCATAATCTTGAAATTTTAAAAGTTTTAATAGGGAGTTTTAGCTGTGCTGGCAAATTGGGCGGCGTAAGAGTGGATCGTGTTCTAATAAATAACCCAAATCTATAATTGTTTATTTATTTGCCCTATGAGCGATTTTCATAATTTGCCTGGCACACTGCCAGTCGTATTATAATAAGACGTATTTTATACAGTCAAATTCTAAAAACAACCTCGTACAGATTCTTTTGAACAATGAGACTAAGAAGCGTCAGGCGTATTATAACACGTCTTAAATAATCAGTCATATTGTCAGATTTTCATTTACTTTGTTCGTTTTACATTACGCCTAGTCATATTGAAAAAGCCTAGGCGTATTACAATAAGACTGATATTATGATAAGCCTGCGACATATATATATATAATGATTTAATCATTGGTTTCAGACCCATGATACTGGTCCATTGAAGCGGGATGAATCAAAGAAACAACTATGGACATTTTTGGATGGTATTATCGTGACACGATAGTTCCCACCTTGCCAGCTCCTGGAAGGCGTGGCCGTCCGTCCAGTTCTCCTGGAAGGTGGCGCCGACCCTCTGCGTGACGAACTGGCCCAACCTGAGCCTGTTCTGCATGCACCTCTGTCGCGCCTCCTTCTTCTCGATCGAGCTCTTCTCTTTCAGCAGCTTCTTCACCACCTCGATGCATTTGTTCACCTGCTGCTTGTGCTGATCGATGGTTTTCTGTTGCGTCGAGATCTGGTGACGCAGCTCTTCGTTGGCGCGCGTCAGCTCCTCGATCTTCGTGTTGCGCACCTCCAGGTCCGACGACGCTTGCGTCTCGAACTCCTGTATCCTTTGACACGTTAAATCAGTCTGAAACAAGCACGGAAATACATCGTTAGTACAGAAACACCTTGGAACAGACCGTCTAAAAGAACCACGGTACACTCGAACTAGAACAATACACACAAAAAAAATTGATGTTATTATAAGCAAATTATGTTAGAATTGAGCTTACGATATACTTCAACTACAACTACTTGTATTTCACTTGAAAACACTTTAGTTTATAAATACACATTAACTTAAATATTACCCTACTCAAGTAAAGCTTTAGGTTCAAATCAACCACATGATACTTCAACCAGTAGACTAGATCTGACGCTACAATATAATTGAAATAATCAGATACAGGACTAATTTAAATATATTTTAGGTTTGAATAGAGGATATTACAAAATACGTCAGCACTGATCTAATATTCCTATCATAGCTTTGATTATAACGAGTTTGTATATCTCGGATATAAACAACCTAGCATCAACTTTATAATATACTTTCACTTTAGTCTTTAGTATATGAGTATACACTCCCCACCATACATCGTAGAACTATACGATGCGACGATTCGATTCTCGACAATCTCAGTATGTGAACAACATCGTGACAGCTGACGAGACTTGGATGTACTTTACGATGTATCGTTTTGGATATATAGAGGAGAGTTTCAGCTAAGTGGTATACAGAACAGTGCCTGCCTAAAGTCATTGGACATATATGAAGAACCTGCCGCCAAAAACAAAAGAATGGACACCTGATTTCTGCATCCTGATAATACTCCACCTCACCACGCCAAAGCCTGTACCGAATATTAGACCACGGCAGGACTGAAACTTCTCGTACACCCTCGCTGTCTTAAGTTGTATATATTGAACTCTTAGACCTAGAAGAAGCATAAAAACATGTTCCAGAGCCTCATCAAGTTGTTTTAAGAGACCCTCTAACACCGCGAAAACTAATCCAAAAGGTTATTCAGATTAACCAAACAAACTTCTAGATCTAATGTCTTTGATGATCCTGTAACAACTACAGATTTACATCCTGAATTGATAGTAAGAATTTTATTTTTGGGTGGTTTTGTAAAAAAATGTCTGCTCTTAAAAGTTCATAGTTCAATATACCATGACTGAAATAGGGACCAAATCTGCCGCTAATTAAATCAGGTGTATCCTTCAACAGCTCTATGAGTGTTGCTTTTTGGTTGACAATGATCTTCATGTTTATAATTCATAGTTCTAGTTCTAAAGTTCTACTTCTATCTATGTATACCACCGACAATTCTTATTTATCGTCGGTGATGGTTACAGGCCTTTAACAAACGACTATCTTGTTTTGACAATTTGACGTTTTGTTCGGACATTATACAGTAATACGCGACGTTGCCGTATCTCAATTCTCGCCTTCGAGGAGGGGTAGATAGGAGCCTAGAAATGCCATATCGCTGCAAATCATATTGCTCCTTTGACGGATTGCTCTCTTGTGAGGGGAGGGAGTTGTGTGGTCTTGTGTATATTTTATTATATACTCATGACAATCTGGGACTTCTTGCCCACTCGCTAGGCGTTGACAAACTGTCTAAAATATCAGGGATTGTGGAAGTAAGAATCAATGCGTGGGGTTCAATTTTATCGGTGGTTTTATCGACTGTCTTGGGTTATGTTTGGAGAACTTGAGGTTTTGTTCGGACATTATACATTAACACGCGATATAGCCATATTTCAATAATGCCCGCCTTCCAAATTTGTGAGGAAAGAGGTAGATGAGAATCTAGAAATTCCATATCGTTGTGAATCATATCACTGCCTTTGAAGGACTCCTCCCTTGAGAGTGGAGGGAGTTGAGAATATCGGCTCAGTGGTCTTGTGTATATTTTATTATATACACATGACAACCTGGGGCTTCTTGCTCACTCGCTAGGCGTTGCCAAACTGTCTTAAAATATCAGAGACTTTGGAAGTAAGAATCAATGCGTGGGTGGGGTTTAATTTTATCGGTGGCTTTCCTTCTACTTAAATAAATAATATTAAATGTTGGATTACTAACCTGTATTATTTTGTTAGACCGCAACGGTTGCGGCGTCTTATTATAAAAATCGAAAGGAACCGTATTACACACTTGTGGCGAGGGCAACCCCGGCACCTGCTGGGGTGAGGGAGGTAACATGGCGTAGGGCTGTTGAGGCGAGGGGCTCTTCGCGCCCCCGTGCCTGATAGGGCTGTGACTGTTCGAGTGCTTGTAATAGTCGTTGATTTTCTTATCCGTCGTCACCTGCGTCCGCGCACCCTTACCTACAACAAAAACGAACATCTTATAATAAATAAACGTACAGCTGGAAACGGCGAAAAATAAATCAGGTACATTCTGGGATTCGAACTGAGGACCTCACACCATATCAACTTGACAAAAACCACCGTTAAGATTCAATTGCTATGAAAGGTCATGGTTTTTAAGGTCTAATAATATGACTAATCTGGGAAGGTAGTTGTCAGAACAAAAGCTACTATCCTTTATTTTGCCAAGGGATAGCTTTGCTTTTATAGACATTTCCAAATGAGAAAGCTCGCCAATTTCTTGCTACCTAATGCTTAAGTTCACCGTACCTAGTACATTAAATTTAATATTGGTGAGTAAACACGGTGAGTTTTTAGTACTGAATCGGTCGATAACTGCAATACTTCAGAAGATCGCGAAAAAAGTTGTGTACAAAAGTTGTAGCCAAGGATATTTGCAAAATAATAAAATGATATCACTGTTATGTGTGGGAAGTATTGAGTCAATCAACTTGACTCCATTTTTTAACTATGTATCTCGTTTTTTTTCAGTTCTCAAAAGTTGTTTGAAAAAGTTGTTTATTTTAACGACTTCTATACACAGTTAAAAAAGAAGTATCAACTTAAGTAAAGGGCTGTGCGCCACCTATGTATCCGTCGCCTTTCACAAAGGTGACACCTCCCAAGCGTTTGTTTGCTGTTCCAAGTGACTTCGGATACACTATACTTATTTTTTTCATGGGTCAAGTGAAGACATACAACGACGGGATAAGATTCATAAATAATAAGTCATACTACACAAACTACGTTCCCACGGGCTTTCAAAGGGTTTTAAAAACGTTTTGAGTTTTGAAACATATCGTGGCAACGTCAATAAGATGCGTTTTCAAAACGTTTCCTGTTCAAGGTAATTTTTGGGATCGTATCGAGATCCAAATGTCGTGAAAACACCAGCTGTCACTTTCAATTGTTTTGTTTTTGTTTATTTTAAACTAAAGATTTATGATAAACAACAAAAGGCCTTTACGGAAACAGGGATCTGGATTCGGATAGATATGTCAAACAGATCCCAGATCACTTTCCGGACGTCGCGTCAGGATGAGTGATCCTTGTGATGGGGTTAACCCGATCATAGTTTCCGTAAAGGTCTAAGATAGAGGCCTTTACGAAACAGTGATCTGGATCCGGATCGATCAGTATCAGCTATCAGTTGTGGAAGTTATGATTTCGTGGATTAAACGAACATCGAAAAACGATCTGAATTACCCGATCAGGATCAGTAACGTACAAGAGTGAACTGACCCTATTTCTGACTGATCCCAGATCATTTTCCGAACGTCAGGATGAGTGATCCTTGTGATCGGGCCAACCCGACCATAGTTTCCGTAAAGGCCTTAGGCTATAAAATTAGGAAATGACATTTACTAAGAGTGTCAGTTGAAAACTTTTTGAATGCGTTTCGAAAATCATTTTGAAACCTAGCGTGAAAACACAAACAATCCAAAGTGTGTTGAAAACAGGTTTGAAAACCCGTGGAAACGCAGTAGATATATGAAAAGCCAAAGGTAAAAGTGTGTACTTACCGCCTCCCGTCCCCTGCACTCCTCCAGAGACTCCGGTGGTGGTCTGTGCGCCGGCCGTGGCCGGCCCGATGCCGGGCGGCAATCCGCCCGCCCCCACGACGGCGGCCGCCCCCGTCGCAGCCGCCCCAACCCCGCCGCCCCCGGCTACGACGCCGCCCCCGCCGCCTCCTGCGCCGCCGCCCCCCGTGTCGTCCGCCTTCCGTTTCCGCTTCCGCTCCGTGGGGGTCCGCGTCGCCGCGGCCGCCGCCGCCGCTGCCGCCGCCGCCACTGCGGCCGCCGTCGCGGCGGCCACCGCCTTCTCCGGAGTAATCGGGTCCACCTCTTTGTCGCTGTGAGACGAACCTGAAAATCATTATCAACATTATTTATGGCATACATCAAACAAAAAGGTGAGGTCAGGTGAGCAATCACTGGGTCCGCGAATCGTGCGCCCTGGTAGACGAAAGGATCCAAAGATGACTGCCTTCTGCATTCTGGCGGCAAGATGTTCGCCGCCGCACGGCACACTGGCATTT
Organism: Callosobruchus maculatus; assembly: GCA_951848785.1. Classification (NCBI taxonomy): domain Eukaryota; kingdom Metazoa; phylum Arthropoda; class Insecta; order Coleoptera; family Chrysomelidae; genus Callosobruchus; species Callosobruchus maculatus. The sequence goes on from CATOUR010000127.1 coordinate 2,656,965, forward strand.
TGCGCAGTGCAGAGAGCAGCGTATTCCTCATTCCACCTAGGGAACCAATAACCATAACCAGCAGACGTACAGCGTAGTTTGGCCAGAGCCTGCGAAGTTGTCCGAGCAACTCCTGATATTTGGTCTACCTTTCCTCCTCTTTAGAGACGATGTTCACCTCGGCAGGTGCATAAACCTCTATAACGAATAATATCGCCTTTTGTTGGTAGTTAAGGAGGGTTATGTCAAGCTTGTTTGCCTGTGCAAGCCCGAACATGTATCGTTCGCCACAACGAACTCTATATCCCCTGGAGCATATGGCAGCACCGGTGTCTCATCGATACCGTGTGAGTACCTTAGATGATAGTAGAGCACTCGTAGAGCCCTCAGTCTCTGACTTGAACCTACCAGACCTTAAGAAAAAGAAGGTCAACTGCTCTGACAAACTTTGCTCTTCTAGATATTTGTAGAAGATTCCATGCTTAAAAGGAAGTCGACTTCGGCATTATTATTATTATATTCTGATTATATTTCTTAGTTTCTCTCGCATGATTGCGGTAGCAACAAATGTTGACGGGTTATGCCAAATCAACACCTGAACTATTATTGATCTGAATTTAGGAAGGATCGTACAATATTACATGTCTTCAGGATTACAGACTTACTTTGTGTAACTTTTCGATTGACGAGTGAGACTTACAAAACAAAAGCAACGATATAAAAAATACAGGATGTTAAGGGCACAAGTCTCTTATTAAAACATTTTCGAAATTGGCTTATCTATACGTCTGCGAAGTCTGGCTAATACTCCGCCAAACACCCTGTTTATACCCCCCCCCCCCTCCATAACAAACACTGTATCTATCATATTCTCCTGAACCCAGCCAATTGCGGTGTTGTTTGGTCACGACAGGTCAACGTGACACCGATATTTTCTGAACACCCACGATGCTGGGCTCCAAATGCCTAATTAATATTGTTCAGTACTTATGTAACGACGAGGAAGTCGATGATCTTTGAAAACACTCTATACTTTTTCTACGAAAGACAATATGCAACAAAAATCACTTGTTTCTGCATTAAAAAACTGAACAGGTAAACGCCGCTTTCTCTTTCACGGAATAATTCAATTCTGAACTAAAACCAATTTGAAGAATGAAACATCCAACGTTAGAATGCCTCACTTGGTAATTTATCGGTATTTTAATGATCGGTGTTGCCAATTATACTGCTAAAACGGTAATATTGTCGGGCTGAGAAAATTTCATAATTCGAAAATAATTCAAAATTCTTATCTGGGTAGGGAGGTGCCAGGGTTACCATGTTGGTGCATCGTTTTGAGTGGAACAGAACTGAGGACGCTAAACATTTTTGGACTGAGGCTTCTCAGTACGAAGACGCGCTAGGGGAGCCACGCTTTGGGTAAATATCCAAACACCTTCTATAGCTCTCTTATCTATCCCTTCTCTAATGCGACTGTAGAAGGATTTTTTTTAGTCAGCACTATTAAGAATAAACTGAGAAACCGTTTGGCAATTCCCAGCACAGAAGCTATCCTCAGAGTTTGATTTAATTTAATTTAATTTAATAAACCTAGCGAAATGATGTTAAATAAAGTTAATGTAAATAGGTACCAAACTAGTGCAGCTAATAGTTTAGCTCTAGAGATATGTTTTTAAATGACAAATAAGTAACAAGTATAGTTTTTTATATTGCAATGTCTAATTATTACTTTTAATACATGTAATTATTTATGCATGTCAGTTTTTTGTGATTTGAAAGGTAATGAACATTTATTTAATATCTTATGTAATGATTATTATTGGACGCTGGAATATATCCAGCTTTTTTCTAATATTAATGGAATGAATGACAAAAAAATATCGCGATTTTGGGGGAAAACTTGGCATCATCTGGGTGCTGGGAATTTTCAATGAGGCAACACGGCAACCCTAAGGGGTGCTAGGTACCTTTCGGGAAATTCGCTTTTGCAGCGCCAAAGCATAAATACTAGAGTACCGTGGCAGAGGTTAGGAGAAGCAGGGCTCGTTTGAACACCGGTAGTAAAGTGAGAGGTCACCTACCGGACGCCGATGAGTAAGCGGCTGAATGTGGCGCATTAAAACCGGGTCACCGATATGTCAAATTGCTCTTCTCTGGACTGCATCAAGTATGGACAGGAGGCAGCATCTTCCCAGATATGTGACCAATACCGCAAGCAAGGTCTTATAGGGAGCGTAAGAAGTACTGGCTCTGAATAGGTATCAGATATTTTTTCCAGAAACAGTTGCAATTGACGAAACGTATTCGTGCCAAATTACCGTTTGGAAGACATAAGAACTTCTGTATCCCTGTATAATGCTTATGGAACTAAAATCAATATTTTCCTTTACATTCAAACGGAAGTACACGCAAAATTCGGGCGAGTAGGTTATTTTTAAAACAGCCGCAATGATGACGCGAGGAATCAAAGTGATCCAGGTAATTTCCATACTAAAAGCTGATTGGCGCGCCGCGTCCTGAGACGTCTTCGTTATTGATTTTTCTTTTATAGTCAAAAGCCACACGGACACGTACTTTTGTAACATGCAAAACCGTCCATTGGCAATTCCTGGCTAAATTACTGTTACGCTGCACGCGATTACACAGCACAAAATATGTACATATACAGGGTGTTCCAAAAGGGATAAGCACACATACATATTTTATGATGGTGACACACTTCGGGGCAAGGAATTCGAACAGGATAGAAGTAAAGAAAGATTGTGTTTGCTTGAATCATACTGGATTGTGGCACATAATTGTTTGACTATGTTGCCAGATCTTCTCGGGGTAAAGCCTTTGTATTTTCCTTATACAGGGTTAGTGAAAAGTACCGAAACTTAAGTATCTCCAAAACTGCCAAAGCTGGAACGATACCTGAAGTTTTTTGAAAATGCAGAATTAAAAAACAGCAATGTTGCCAGATTTACCACTTTTACGTTACACAACATAATTTTGTTATCTTTATTGGAACGCCCTATTTATTTTTGTTGCAATGAATTTCGTGTGTCAAATTTATTTAAAGTCTCGTATTTTCAAAATTTTTGTTTCTATTAATTACTCAGATAGGGCAACACCGATTTTTCAGTAAAAAGTACCTGAACGCTTAAATATCTCCAAAACTGCCACAGCTGGAACGATACCTATACTGAAAATTGTTTGGTAGGTACCTCGTCATTTTAACCAACGCATTTTTCGGTTTCTAAAAACTGCTTATCAAAAATAAAATGTTTTCATCTCCAAGTCAGAGACGTCTCCGAGATGGCAAGACTGTGAAGTGTTTTTTCGCTAGTTACAAAAAAATTAACATAATAGGAAGATACCTACTGAAATTGTCTGAATTGTATTCAGAAGTATCACCTCGTGCATTTCGTATGTACATAAATATGGAGCTCTCTCCTCTATATTTAACCTTTTGTTCACCTTTTTCAGCGATCAATAACATCGCTGGAAAGGCCTGCCGCCTGCCTGATTTCGTGTGACGTTGCCGTTTTCTGGGTTGCTCAAGACACGACACAACTAATAGCTATGTGTTCGTATATAAGCAAATTGTTAAATCGCAATTTGCAATTGGGTAATGTTTTATATGCATCTAAAGAACGGTGCTTTCATGTTTTCAATAATAAGTATTTTTTAATCAAGTTTACATTAGTGAAAAACTACACACAAGTTAGGTAGTTTCAAATTTGACGATAAGTTATTATAAGCAAATTAGTTTAGAATTCAACTAACTATACAACTACAACTAACATGTGAACAACGTCTTGACAGGTGACGAAACTTGGACGTACTAATACGGTGTACCGATCAAGGCTCAAAACAAAGTTTGTTGTGAACTGAAACTGAAACTTATCGTTTTGGATACCAATAAGCTGTCTCAGCTAAGTGGTATACAGAGCATTGCCTGTCCTACATCACATTCACTATATGATATTGATATATTGATATGATATCCCGATATCAGTTCACCGCGCCTAAACGTGTACCGTATATTTGACCGCAGGACTGAAAATTCTCGCGAACCCTTCCTACAATCTAGACTTTTCTTAGTCTCTGTATGTGAAAAAGAATCTAAAACGGTTGCGGTTTTCTATTGATGAGGACCATCTGCAGGATCGAAACCACGACACTTGGCAGAACCAGTTTAAATAGTGATTTAGGAGAATGGAGAGGTATATTTACTGAATGTACTTTAAGAAAACTAAATAGATAAAGCTGTATTGCAAAACTTTCGTAATGATATTATTATGATGAATTCAAAACGCGCAAAATCAAACCGATCAAATTATTTGACACATATTTAGATGCATCAATGGTATCAATTTAACCAGATACTTAACTTGCAATAAGACTCGGTAGTTTGATCTTCATAGCCGCTTTACTCGCATTGATGCTTTTATACTTATTACGAATGCACCTATTTAAACTAGATTATACTCATACACTACCATAGTGTCAAAATAGTATGAGTTTGAAACCGATATTTTTTTTGTGTGCAGAGACAAAAATTTCAAAATTCTCGATTTCTGAGCATAGCTCGGACTTGCTTCACAACATCGTATGTTCACTTAAAAATACTATAGTTTGGTTAGATCATGTAGGCGGTATGCCAGAACACGGCTTGTTTATAACCAATTGTCAAGTGGTGACAATACATCTTAAAGGGGATTATGTCATAATTAAGAGAATATATCATAGCGATCTAAATAGTAACTAGGCTGGAAATCCATTCTACGGCTGATGGCTTAGAGGAAGTCGTTGTTGTTGCCTGGATATGCTCTAAGGCCACATTCTTGCGCTATATGCCTGAGTTTGGTGTTCCGCTCCACAGTCGCATCGTGAGGATTCGTGAAGCAGCACACACTCCATGCGACGTGCGAATTCTATTTAGGGTTGACCAGTCCTTACGGTGGAGCTCAAAACCAGGGGGTTCTTGACCAACAGTTAGATTACTGTTCACTACTGGTGTTTGAGTCGCCCAAATTTCCGCCCATTCAACTAAAGGGTTAAATCTATCAGACTCAAGTTGTAATTGGTAGTTTTCTGGACCGTAATCTGCGCAAGGAGAGATCAGGTATATTTTCGTGGATTGGCAGTGCGGGATTTTGTTATTTTCTCGACGGATGGGTGGTAGAGCTATTTGGCTGAGTGTTGGTAGCCAGTAAGTTGGGGTTGATTTGATGCAGCCCGTGCCAGTTTTCACAGAAGAGTTTAACTAGGCATCTATCAGTCCAGTATGTGGGCTGTTTAGCCACATTGGCGCGGCGAGCGAAATTCGGCCGCAGAGAAACAGAGGCTTAGGGCCGAAATACGGAGCGTAGAAGCGGAGGCGCCCCAAAAGGTTCCTCATAATTTTTGCAGGGTGTTATTTCTGTTGTTTACTTTGGCTGCGGTTTCTGACATTGTTACTTTGACTTAAGGCTCCACTCAAAAAAATATTCATGAAGATTTAGAGCAGTGACAACAGCTTTTAATTAATGTATTGAAGTCTCAAGATATGCAATGGAAACCGAAAGCCAAAGCTGTTAAGAACGTTGGTAAAGTGATGCACTCCATTTTTTTGATAAATATAGAGTTATTTGTGATCATATTGTACAGTAACTAATGTAATACGATTTCACTTAAGGAAAAATGAAATCAAAAACTACCGCTTTATCAAGACTTCGGTTAGACGCTGCATCACAACGATGCTCCGGCTCACATATCAGCAATTTGTCAACGAACAACTGAAAAATTAGGGATGGTAATTACGGTTCACACTCCTACCCTCCCGACTTCGCTCCATGTGACCTCCATTTGAGTTTTATATTTTTCGCTGTTAAATTTCAAGCAAAAGCTGAAGGATATGTTATTTATTGTCTGAAATGCGATCACTCTACGATGCCGACTTTGTTTGCTCCTCTACTTGCTTTTCTACTTGTTTCTTCTTCAATATTACGATTACGATAAATACTTGAAGATTACTTTGAAAGATAATAATTGCTGAAGATTTTTAAATAAACATTTCATTGTTCTACTACAGGGTGTTTCCTAAGCTGGATATTTTCTTCATATGGCATATAGTATTCGCCAAAAGGAGTGATTTTTCTCAGTAACATATAACCGAAATGTTTAGGGATATCAAGATATTGACCGATAATGAAATCATCATTTCTAATTCCGTCCCTGTGCGATTAGATCGAAACAGAGGCAAAAACGAAATAACCCCATTTACACAGAGGCATAAAACAAAAATCCCAGTTTACTATGAAGCACAGATGTAGGTAGCACCGCGCATCGGTCGACTGTTTAGCTGTTTAGTTTACGTTTACGTGCTACATCGGACTTTAAAAACAACAAAAATGGTCCAACTGGTATCACTATGATGAACTAACTGGTGGATGTTTAATGTACGGTGAATAATGCCTTTCGGACTTCGCGAGTGTATGCTGGCCGTATTCACCCTACACAGTCGATATTTGTATCCACATATAGTGGACACGCTGGACGACCTAGACAACCTTGAATGGTCCAAATTGAAAAAGAAATACTTGGCTTTTCCGCCTCCACAAACTTCGAACAATTTATTTATTTCTTATTCTTCTGCTGCTGATTCACCGTACATTAGCTTTATCTTTTCCAAGGCAATTGTTTCCGAAAAGGGAAGTGCTAACTTTGGAAACACCCTGTATAGCACCAGTCTCGTTATTTTCTGATACATCCTCGTATAATGCTTGAATTTTTTTGGTACAGTTTGCGGGGTCACCTTGAAATGTTTTTTCTAATTAGTATTTTTACATTTTTTATTGTGTACTGATAAAAGCGCTGTTATGATCAAAATTTCCACGTAAAATCTGAAACATTCTCTGATTGCTTTATGTGTGTATTTATTTCATTCTGGTAGAATTATCAACAACACTTGTCTTTAAATCAAGGAAATCCATTATCTTGACCAAAAATTATCTTAGGAGGAAGCCATAATCTCGTAAAGAATATTCACGAGTTTGTATGAAATCCTCAATTCCCTTGATCAATTATTATTTTGTTGCAAAGCCCACGCCTTTATGATAAAGATGTGATTTGTAAGAAGATAAATCCTTCCCTATAAAGTTTTCCCCATTACGCACCTATCCCATTGCCTTGGGGTCCAAGCCTATCAGAATCAGTTACCAGTTCATCAGGTTCATCGTTATCAAATACATGAATCACGAGATAATTTACGCTGTAAACTCTGTACGAATGTGCATTTCGACTCAAACATCAGGTGCTAAAAAGTGAAATGGTCGAAGAAATTAAAATGATACTGCATAGATTTAATATCGGCCACTTATACAACAGATCTGAAGATATAAGATGTATGTATGTATGTCCAATTAATTCGCCCAAACAAATTCGTAATTTGTCTCAGACGTATACGCAAAGTATTACTTCCTTTATACGAGAGAATATATGTTTGGGCCAAGAACATACATGGTGAGTCAAGCTCAACGCCTCGGACTCCTGTGAATACCACTTTTCGAAAAATCAACTTTGCGAGTATATGTAGGTTTATACAGGGGGTCTAACAAAAGCGTGACATATCAAAGTTATGTTTTTTTTTTGGAAACCGTTTAGGTGCAAATCATAATATTTGGTAAAGTAGATATCAGAAAAAATCGAATATCGCAGCGATTATAAAACTTAGAGGGCTGTGACTTTGCCTTGTCACTAAGCATGGAATGCGTCAGCTCAGGTTAGGCGGTCAAGTTTAAATTACATTTGTACTTGGAGGAATCGGTAGATTAGTTAAGGAAACTTCAATCAGCGGTAACTTGATTTTTTCAAATGGGAATGTTTAATTTTTTTATACGATCAAATGTGCAATTTGATAGGCTTTCTAACGATATCAGGTTGTGAGTATCAATCTCTAGTAGTTTTCATTTAATTTCGAGATTTCAATCAAATCGGTGTTTTTCAACTTCCCTACCTATAAAAAAACTAGCAGGCCATGAAACGTGTTCAGATGGAAGAAAACAACTAACTTAGCAAAAAGATCCTGAAGAACTAGGGTAATTATAAAAATTCGCTACAACAAATCAACTCTAACCAGAAACAACGACGGTAACATGTCTAAGGTCGAAGAGAAGCTGGAGTATGACAGAAATGGATAATTTTTGCAGCCTACTGGCTGCTACAATGTACTAGAGATTAAAAATTTCCAAAATCACTAAACACTTTGAAATGAAAGCAAAATCTTCAGCGATCGTTGCGTCAGTCTAGTATCTTCAGAACGCAATTTTACATTTAATGGTATAAAACAGTAGTCATTTCCGTCAAAGTCAAAAGTAATGATACCTCTCACTGTCGTTCTTTAAATTTTTCAGTATCTATTAACAAGATCGCAAAAAAAGGAATACTGACAAATCATATTTTAATTTTCTGCCAGGTAAATTATGCTTAATAATTTGAGCAGATTTTTAATTCGTTCTTCATTTTCGGGTGAAGAATTTGCAGAACTCCAGTCAGAGATATCGGTTACTAATTTTTTAAATCATTAAATGTGAAATTTTAGTCTGAAGCTTTGTATTCTCATACAGGGTGTCCCACGACTATTAAGACAAGCAATATATCGGAACTGGGCAGTTGTGGCGAATTATAATTGTGGGGCTTTAAATTAGAGCAAATATAGTATCCTTTCTTATTACTGTGTCACCCAATGAGATATTTGTTTTTGATCACGTGACGTCCGATTCAAAATGTTTAATGGGACACCCTGTATATTTGTGACTTTTTGTGTTCCTCCTGATAAAACAATTCCAACAAACCAGCACACTAGAGGTCTTAAGTAATTAATTGAAGAACAGGTACTTAAAGGATGGTACCACTACCATTGTTTATAACATGTACCCTTACGGTTAAATTACTTTGGTAGTGTTTCATAATGGTAGTGGTACAGTCCTTTAAGTACCTGTAGCTCTTCAATTAATTACTTTAGACCCAAAGTGTGCTAGTTTGTTGGAATTGTTTTATCAGGAGGAGCACAAAAAGTCACAAATATACAGGGCGTCCCATTAAAAATTTTGAATCGGACGTCACGTGATCGAAAACAAATACCTCATTGGGTGACACAATAATAATAAAATATACTATATTTGCTCTTATTTATATCCCCAAAATTATAATTCGCTACTACCGCCCAGTTCCGGTATATTGCTTGTCTTAATCTTCGTGGGACACCCTGTATATTATAAAATAAAAATACTTTAAAATATGTTACAATTTTAAAATCCAAAGAAAAAACTGCAGTCCATTTTTGAAAAATACAAAATCTTGGAAAGTAGACCACAAAACTAGCTTTCACTCAAAGTCGCTCACTCTAAAAGTAATAAAATATAAGATTATAATAAATCAAATGATTATTCGGAAAGGTAATATTTCCAGAGAGAAATATAAACTTTAAAACCGTTTATCTCAAAAACAGAAAAAATGTGACTTAGGGCCGGTTTCATAATCATTCACTAATTGGCCAACTAGCTAATCCATAGATCAAGTTAATTATCCAATTAACACGATTTTAATTTGGAAGCATTTCATAATGCATTTGGAACTGTCAATTTGTTAACAAGCGATTAGAGTGAATATAAATGTGGTTGGTACACCTGGGAGGATTGTCCATCAGGGAACAATGGAGAAATTCTTAGTTTTATGCTGTTCGTTGAAGTCAACCTCATATGGTTGACGTGTATAATCATACTGTGGTATGTCATTTGAATAAAACTCAACTCATTTTATATTGACACCGCTTGTGTGTTGAGTTTGTGTATATGACGATTGCTGAAGCCTGTTTTTCACATGGACACTAAAATAGGTTATGTAATATTAAATTCCTCAATTATAACCACTAATTGACCGAAAAGCTTCGATTAACTTAACATACAATTAAAACAACTTAATTGCCCAATTAAAGATTATGAAATCTATTCGACTGTTAAAAACCTGATGAACTTTAATTAAAGAATTAAGAATGATTGTGAAACCGGCCCTTAGGCACTTTTTACATTGAGCCCTTCAATTACCTCGCCCAACGACCAGAACTGCCCACGACACCTCCTGCTTTATAATGTCAACAAGCCAAAACACTGAATCAAAAAATATCCGCGTTTAATATGAAACCATCGCCTTGGAATGTTACCTTCTCTGTCCGTTTTAGGTTGCGATAAAGTGTGATTTTGTATCGATGGAAAATATTTTTGCGGCGACGAGATATAACATTTTATATAGGATAAGGTCGTTGCATGTTTGTTGTTTGCTTTTGAATGATAAATTTCCATGGTAAAGTTTGGTAATTTACGCTATACGTCAGGGCTAGCTTTCGGCTTTTTTGTCACCAAGTAATCATTATAATTATACACATTAGTCCGTATTCATAAAATTGCAGTATTTCCTTCAAAGGTAAAGGTTGGAGGAAAAGGTAGGAGGAAAAGGTAGACACGCGCTATTACAGGTATGTTGCGGCCGACAGGTTCAACTTGCAGTTACAGAGGAAAATGCGAAAAGCATTATTTCTGTTAGGTTAGGTACAGAGTGTCTGCTGGTACTGGTACGTTTTACTCAGGGTCTTGAGCCTACCTTCAAAGGTTGGAGGAAAAGGTAGGAGGAAAAGGTAGACACGCGCTATTACAGGTATGTTGCGGCCGACAGGTTCAACTTGCAGTTACAGAGGAAAATGCGAAAAGCATTATTTATGTTAGGTTAGGTACAGAGTGTCTGCTGGTACTGGTACGTTTTACTCAGGGTCTTGAGATTGTATTTGATAGCTGTGATAAGGATGGCAAATAACGAGAAACCATCAGACTGCCAAGTAGATGTACAAGACACAGACAAGGACCAAACTGAGTGCCAGTTAATTGACGAAAGGGTAAAAAAACATTACCCTGAAATATTGGAAAAATCTCAACTGTCAGCGAAAAAAGCATTTTTTGGTGACCGTTTCATTTGGCTTCCATTACTTCATTTTCACTCGATGGGAACTTGATCCAGTCAGCCGCCTTTTCCACAATGCGACGGAGAGTGGTATCCTGGTGACTGTAAGTAGGTTGCGTACATTCCAGTTCCTCACCTATACCGCTCCGTAAAAACACTCATTTTGTGTACTGGCGAAAACGCTCTTCCACTGGTTTCCAGACTTTCGCCAATGAAGTAGTCGGCTAATCACCGCACGTTTATTTCCTCAAACCTCAAACCGAAAGAGGATTCGTATTAACCCTTCAAGTGCATACACATGAACTAAGTAATAGACTGTAGGCCCGTGTCAAAAAATGATGGGTCATTTAAACCACCAGCGCCGGTACTCTGTAACTTACAAACGTGTTTCTATGTACTATGTACTATGGGATTGGGTGGCCTCGTAAATATGACAGCGTGCCGTGACAGCGTAGTAGACACGTGATATAGGCACCCGAAACTGCCCGATCGTCATGGTCGTCATGGTGATAGAGACATGTTTCTATCTCTTAAAAGTTAGAGAGTACCGACCCAGGTGGCCTATATCTAGAATAGTGTAAGGGCATAAAACAATAAGATTCAGCACTATGCCTTCACTTGTAAGCTATCCAACTAAGTGCAGGTGAGAATTCAAAAGTACAGGTAGAGTGAGTACGTTTTGGTCATATATTTTTGTACGGCATTCTTACCATCGATAGATCTATGAAAAATAATAACAAAACGCGCAGTGCCGTAAAAAAATGGTGCGCCTCAAAGGCGGAATTTTTTTGATTTTTCGACAATTTCCAGGGTAAATTTGATCATTTGATTTTGTGCGGCATCAGTTTCATACTATTTCAATACTGCTTCTAATCCATTATTCCGCAACGCCGTACAAAAATCATGCGACAAGGGGAAAAGTGATTGTTCATTCGAATGTATATCAATAATTATCTTGATTTCATCGTATCCTTGATTTAAAAACCTGTAAAATCATTTGAACCTGTACGGGAACTTTTTTTTAACATGATATTGTAAAATACAACTTTTATATAGTATTTCCGTTCAAAAGAAACTGTTGTAAAAAAATTATAGAGAAATTCAAAAACTGAAATTGTGCAAATTATTGCAAAGGTTTAAATATTAATAGATTAATGAAATATAGCAGTTTTCTACATTTTGTCCCTTATTTCAAATAGTATTAACATAAATAAAGTAGGAAAAATGATGCCGTACATTTTAATGTAGACAATATAATATCTTTTATGCTGATGAAAATGACGCTACCATTTTAAGGGTACTTTATGGTCATCTGATCGGCATCGGCATTAACATAGTTTTGAATAGAACAAATGATAATATGATAAAATCACTATGATATCTAATGAACTAAAACGGTGTGCATACTATATCCAAGAATTGAAACTGTCAATTTCAGTAACGATGACATCATCGCGTCCGTCTTGAGTTTTTCAGTTTTACGTAAGCCATGGGCGAGGGATGCCGGCTATTGCAAAGCAGGCCGTGATAGATCGCATTGTTAATATTGTTATATGTTTGGCAATAAACTGGTTTTTACACTGAGACGTGAGATTCTTGAATGTGTGGATCAAGAAGTGTCCACCCTAAATATACAGTGTACAAACCCATATTTACGTAGTTTCTAACCACTGACTATTAAATAGTCGGTGTTTCTAACTAGGAACCTAGAATCACGAAAAGATTGAAAATTAGTAAAAATAAACTATCTGAATGCCGTATAAAAAATATCGTGATGAATTTCACCTTATATTTCGTTATATGGATTTTTTTTTAACGGCGTATGAAAAACTATCATCTATGCATAAAATACTTTCAAAATAAATTAATTTTATGTTGTATCAAATCACCCCCTGGATCACGGCAAGAAAGGGGGTTGCAACAAATGACCAAATTTACCCTGCAAATTGTCGGAGAATCAAAAAAAAATCCGACTTTGTGGCGCACCATTTTTTTACGGCACTGCGCGTTTTCTTATTATTTTTCATGGATCTATCGATGGTAAGAATGCCGTACAAAAATATATGACCAAAATGTACTCACTCTACCTGTACTTTTGAATTCCCACCTGCACTCAGTTGGACAGCTTACAAGTGACGGCATTGTGCTGAATCTTATTATTTTATGCTCTTATATCGTTTTAGATAGGTCACCTGGTAGTTCAAATGACCCATCATTTTTGTGACACGGGCCTGTAGTCTATAAAGCTGCTCCGGACTAGATGCATGTATTTGGAGCAAATTCATCAATTTTGAAGCAAATGCTCCTGTTTATAAAAACCAAAAAAAAGTGAAACCTTTTCCTTTAGAGGAACACCTTTTCGATCCAACTCCGAAACTTTTCCTTCTTTTTGCTTATGAATACACCGTGTTCCAGAACGAAAACTTTAAGGAATGCTTTCTGGCACCGACTTATGTCATAATATGTTTAAATTATACGTTTATTCTCAATAGCTAAATAGTTGAAATATCCGTGAGTCGATCGCGTAATGGTTAATATGTGGCCGCGCTTATCATATTCGTACGTCACTAGGTCATCAGCTGAGGCGAACAATCAACAAAAAATTAAAAAAAAGGCCTGCTAGCGTAACCGTACTGAACGACCTTCACCCTTTTTTGCTGTAAAATCGGGTGTTTTTACCTGAAAGTGAAGTTAGGTGGGCCACACACGTTTCAATCATCTTTACAACAAAATTTCAAACGTTGATTTCTCTGTAACAAATGCGAATTTAAGAATAATTCCTTTTGATATCGGCTTTACATTCCAAAGCCTGCGTGCAATTTCTTTTTTCGGGACTCGTCCTGGGACACGGTGTAGAGTCGTAGAATGTGAAGTAAATACTTTTTTTTACAAGCAAAAGCAAATGCTCTTCTCTATGAATACGGCATATTCTATTATAAGTGTAACTTCAAGTGATAAGGCTAGGGTAGGTTCAAAAGAATCGTAAATTTGTGACACAGTTCCCTCATTCTTTCTTGATCACGAACTGCAACTACTTTCTTTTGACATACAGACAATTAAGCATTTAACGATACATCAAATTTCCCTTTAAATAAAAGACAAAATTATGAAAATTCTCACCTGTACTCATATTGGAGTCTTGGCTATGTACGGGATGTGTAGAGTTGACTGTAGACTGTGGTGCCATCTGTATCTGAGATCCAGCTGACATCTGAAACAAAACATCGAAAATGTTAATGCTATTTTAAATAAATAATGAAATCTAACTTAAATATATTCGTATACAGGGTGATCAACTTATACTCCAAAGCTTGAAACTCCGTTGTTTCAAGAGATACGAAATAGAACTTATAGACAGTCACTTCATATTCTTGTATAAAATATAGAGTGACCAGTTACCACCCTATATATTATCTCTAGTTTGAATTCCGTTCATTTTCCTTTTCCGACAATATAGGTTTCATTAGGTTCTACAAGGTACTTTTAAACGATATGGCCATTCATATATAAAATCTTAATGTAATCATCACCCTGAATTATTTATTATTAATATATTAAGTCAATAACTGAGAGTTAATCTCTCAAGGCCAGGACAATTTCTCAGTACCTAGTCCAGATGTGTTTGAAACTAATCATGTTTCTGACATCTTAGATCTTGTGTACAGGGTGACCCAAAGCTGACGACTATCTATGTAAACACAAGACAGCCGGGCGGCTCTGATGGCCTTGGCAAGTAGCCACTATACTTGAAAAATAGTGTGGGACTGCTACAATAGCCTAAAGGCACTGGCGAAGACCAACAAGGTAACATTGTCTTGGGTGACTAGTCACATAGCAGTAGTTCGGCATGAGAGGGCGGACAGGCGAACCAAGGAAGGTGCAGAGCTCCCTCTCATCGGGCGAGAATCAGCATGTGGTATATCATACAACATGGTACATACAGACAGCTGCCACCGGTTGGGTGTCAAATGAGCTCCAGACCAGACGCGCTGAGGTCTAAGAGGATGCTGAGGGGATCCTCAAATTCTAATACCGCAGACGCTCTCAGGTTGAGCAGGAAGAGACTACGAAATGTGGTTAGAGTTATAACTGGCCATTGAACATTCAGTACACACCTGCAAAGAGGCAGAGGAGACAGCTGAGCACGTTATCTTCGACTGTCCTGCCTTGAGTGAAAGCAGGAATTCCTATCTGAATGAAGGCCAGGAGGAAAGACAGGAGAGCATAGTCCAATGCTTCTCAAGGTTCGCAAAGAACTTAGATTGGGACTCCGTTTGATCCCTTCGACCAGAGCAACCTTAAGGCTGAGAACCAACCTTTAGGGTAACTGAACTCTAACCCCCCTCACTAATAAAAACACTGACGACAATGTTTTCCTTTGTTTAAAATTTTTTCTTTTCAGACTGATTAGGCAGTACATTGTTTTTTGAGACGCAAGTCGCAAACAGCAAAAGAACATTATTTGGTAAGCAATCCAGATGATTCCAACTAACCCGTGTTCGCTTTTTGAATCGTTTTTGGCGCTGTTCGTCGTCCAAAGCCATGGCAATTAAAAAAAGTTCTTCGGTGGTGAACCGTTGCATATTGTAAAGTACTGCTCTGTTACCACCGGCACTTCTTTCTGACCCTTGGCAGTCAATTATACCGGACATCACTGACTCTTGACTAAGGTGGCATTGAGACGACTCACACACCTCAACCACGGCTGCGAATAGACCTTCAACATAAGAACATCAACATTAGTCAGATCTCGCCAACTTCCTGCGTTCCTGCTTTTCAGTATATTCCATACTAAAGAGACTAAATGTGCTTACAGTTATTATAAATCAATTACAACTGTTATCGATATAGGTGTACCACAGGGTTTCGTGTTTAGTTTGTACATAAATATAATTTGGTTGGAATGTTCTGATCGTGCAAGTTCCCACTGTATGCGGATGACACATCTATTATATTACCGTCTGATGCGTAATGATTTGTTAATATGTCGACTAAGTCGAATAGGTTAGACGAGGTACACAAAGATTCTGTTTGTTTGAACCATCCTGCTTGATGTTGGTACAGGATGTCGGCAGATTTCATCTGGATAAAGACATTGTATCTTCCTTATATACTTGTCCGTAATGTAAATACCAAAGCTGGCTTGACGAGATATTGCAGTTATTACAGTAATAGTAAAATGGTTAAAGAAGCATGTGAGGAAGATCCCAAAATAGCGTATTGCCTCAAAGGAAGATGCTGATCCAATGTATTTATTATTGGTTATTATGTAGCAAATTGAAAAAAAATGTTATTAATCCGATCAAAAATACGCTACCAAGTATAGTATATAATAGTATAAGTACGTATCGACGGCACATGGCAAATAATAATAAGATCTTGCAAACAATCACATGTCTGTTGGAACATGGGTACTTGCTTCTGCAAAATCAAAATCGGTACTACGTTTTGTGAATCCTTGCGAATTCGTCCATAAACATTATTTTCGTATTTGGCCGCGACATTACTTTAGACTACCAGTAGTACATTGTTGTTGCATCTGATTGTTTCCAGTATTTTTGTTGTAGCTAATAGCAATTCCGTTAGAAAGCCAACCTAGGTGCATATATCACCGAGAGAAATTCATCGCTGTGCTTTAGATAAAAGAAAACAATGCCTCGACCCGCTTATGATTAACATACAGATTGTATATACAGGATATAGATTAAGAAGGTTCCAGAGTTTATGTTCTAATATAAATTTACGCAAACCTGCAACCCTTTTGCTGTGTTTTCCTAAGATTTATAGACAACAACAAACATGTCGCGACAAAAATAACAATTTTTGAGCCACTTTTGGATCTGACAACAGGCATATATGAGCGAGCTTATGAAAAAATCTCTTAACAACATAGTTTTTAGCAGATGTCATCTGAAATCCAAAGCTAGCAGCGGTGAAACATGTATTAACTTGATGCCTAAATCATCAAAATGTTCAAAAATTTAACTTATACTGATAGTAGGCAGTGGAAGGTATCATCCATTTCTATCGTACTTCTCATTGACCTTAGATGTGTTACCGCCGCTGTTTCTAGTTAGAGTTGATTGTTGCAAAGAATTTTCATAATCTTGTTCTTTGTCTCTAGTTCGTCTGTATCTTTCTAGTAAGTTAGTTGTTTTCTTCCATCTGAACACGTTTTTGTTTATACTCCATTGCCTGCTAGGTCGATTATTGGAAGGAAAATTGAAAAACACCGATTTGATCGAAAATTTCGAACTAAAAGAAAACTACCAAAGATTGATATTCACATCCCGATATCATTAGAAAGACTATCAAAGTTTATATTTGATCGTATGAAGAAATTTAGGCATTCCTATTTGAAAAAATCAAGTCGTCTCTCATAGAAGTTCTTTTAATTAATCCACATATTCCTCCAAGTACAAAAGTAATAGACCGTTTAACCTAAGCTGACGCACTTCATGCTTAGTAACATCGCAAAGTCACAGCCTTCTAAGTTTTATAATCACTGCGATATTCAATTTTTTTTTTTGATATCTACTTATACAAAAATGGCGATTTGTACCTAAACGGTTCGCTGGAAGTCCCAGGTGTGATACATAAAGTAATATACAGGGTGTTCTATTTAAAGAAATAAAACTTTGATATGTCGTGAATAACCCGGTATAATGAAATGATGTGTCATTAAATTTCATTAGCTGACATACAAATGAGATCATCCGTCTATAGCAGATATAAATAATACACTGAGTGACAAAGTTTTTTATCTGAGGTAATTTCCTGAGTATTTTTGCAGAACATACGAGATACAGGCTACACACAACATATATATAGGCAATTATTTGTACCTACTGAGTAACCTAGTATTACTCTTTTCTTTCAAAATAAAATTTGAATAGTTACATACGACCTGTAATACGTGAGATAACGCTATGGGATGAATAGCACAAGTTAGGTGAAATAAATCCTTTTGATCAAAATCAAATCAATCAAAAATCTAGTAAAGTTGTAAAATTTGTTTAGAGCAAGGATTATTTGCAAAAACATATGGAGAAAAGTGGAATTACACTGTTAGAAAGATGTCAAGGGACAAGAGAGCGATATAACGTTGAGATAAACCGTCGGAAACAAGCAATATATATTTGTGATCCAGACATCATTAAAGGTTCAAAAACTTATCTCAAAATCGAAAATTATCTCTCCGGTACAGTGTGTGAAGTACAAATTACATAAATGCCGTTTGTCTTGCATCTAACCTCAAAAACGCCCCAAATAACAGTGTTTACTGTACATAACCTCATACTTCTTAAATTCCTTATGTGATAAATCAAGTGCGATTTCAAATTTGGCTTCTACTTAGCAAATTACCCACATCTGCTCAGTTACTATCACAATCTCATTATTTGTATATGTGTAAATAATACTCTAATACACAACACGATAAAGGATATTGTAACCAGATTATTGTACCAATGGCACTCACCAACCCAAATGAAAATCAGTAACCGTACTACGGTCTCCGGGACCGTTTTATAATAAGAATTCTGATACCACGAAACGATCTGACATTACACACTCTCATCGGGCACACGATCATCGTTCACACACAGACCGGATAATGTTTTCGGAACGGATAGTAGGGTTACGTACATATGTAAATTCGTATCTGACTTTCATGTGATGGAAAAAAGCGTATATATTTCTTTCTGAATCGATCATTTATAAAAACGTGTTACTCCAGGCGATGAGGCATTATTATGAAGTCATTAAGCGCGGTGTGAAGTGTTCATTTTGATATAAACTATGCCTACTATAGTCTGTTTCAGAAATGTAGAAAGCATAAAAGCTCATTAGGTATGCAAAGAAACTGCAGTGACCCAGCGCATACTTAAGCAAGTGGTACCACCCGGGTCTAGGGCAATTAATGGGTTTTGCTTTTTGTTATATATATTCAATAACACTGAAAATGGTAAATCAAAGACGTACAGGTAGGATACTTGTAAAAAGGAAAGAATATTACTTTCACAGGTACCTTTATTTTTTATGTAAACATACAAAAATACATAATCGGAAATAAAATTATAAAGAATCATAATATTCTTCGTCATCTGAGGAACTGTCATCTCCTCTTGATGTTATAATTAACGAGTCGAACGTCAGATCGATCAAGTAGTCAAGATTCTACATTTTCTCCTCTTGTTTGATGACATGCTGAACTGCTTTTCGCCAGTAGCTCAAGGTCTTCGATTTTGAATGTCGTGTTTGTTATGTCTTGCTTGCGCCCATGTAAGTTCTGTAGAATTTAGTTCGCAATGATATGGCAGTGTACGCACCACAGTTACACCACGTTTCTCTGCTATATCTTCTACGGAGTATTTCATAAAACGATGTTTGTGTAAGTCTGCTATATATAATAGTTCTTTCTTCATCAAATTATCTTCCAATTTCCAATAACTACCACTGAATCAGCCGGAAGGTATTTTATCATTTCATCAAAATAGTCTTCAAAAACATCCGAATCCATGTCCTCGTGGTAATCTCCCGTATGATACAACTAAAAGGTTAACAAACTTTTTTCAAGAAATCCCTCTTCGCTTCCAACATGGACAATTATTATTCTCTACTCTCTATTACTCTTACTATCCTTTTCGTGAAAGTACTTTAATATCTGTTGACAGGCCTTCTATGAAAGCTCGGCGAGCACTGCTTATATTTATGTCTTGCAACATTTTTGGTACTATATACTATATACTTTTGATACTATATTCCTTCTGCTCCTGTAAGTACCCGTTTATGTTTAGAAAAGTTTGGTACCATGTGTTTATTTTCTATGGCAAGTACTTCATAAAGATAGGACCGAAAGTTTTATGAGCTGTCTTAGTGTAAGGGTGTTATGGATCATAATGGCCTATCCCTTTTGTCTACGTGAAAAATATTAAAAAACAAATACTAGATAGTTTACTGCTTAACTATCGGAACGCGTGGTGCTTCAGTGATTGTGTTTGCAATTGGTGAGTTTTCCACTGCGTGTCTTGCGGTATTCTCCCGGACTTCATTTCAGGTGCATGTTATTGACCGTTAGATTGTGATATTGAGTTTAGTAGGCGAACAGTCATTGAAAGATAGAGATAAAAGGTAGCTAACAAGAGTCTCTGCTGAGGACCCCCTAACCAGACCTGGGGTACTGTTTCAACTTCCTAACGAGACTTGGGATAAAGTTGTAACAGTAAGGTATGATCAAGAGATCAGGAGCACGGTGGGTAACGATTTACTTTAGGGTACAGCCGCTAGTTGGCGCCCCTATATGTCAATCGAAAGGGCTCGAGGTGGGGATTTGTAGCCGCACGGTGGAGATTACTTATGTATTTTATTCGAAATACCTCATCCTCTCTGAAGTAATAAGTAGCAGTAGCATACCTGTATAATTCCAGCCCACCACCTTAATTGACACCCTAACGAGACCTGGGATGTTGTAACAGTAAGGTATGATCATAGGTTACTGAGGAGCACGGTAGAGGTTACTTAATACATCATCGTCTCAGCATAAATCATTAGCATTAGCGCACCCGTCTGTTCCAGCCCAATTAATGAATTAAGGATCCCATAACTAGACCTGGGGTACTGTTTCGTCTTCCTAACGAGACCTGGAACAAAGTTGTGACAGTGGGGTACAATCACGTGATTCCTGGGGAGCACGGTAGAGGTACTTAATGTATCAATCTAAACACTTCACCCAATCTGTGGCAATCAATAGCTGGCGTACTTGTCCGGCCTGGGAACGAAGTGTTAGACAATTTATTCAAATAGGGTAGGATGTAGTCCGCCCATTGCATCCATGGATTCATATCTTGGAAGACTTCCATGCGGTAGGAAGCTACCGTTCTCCTTGATATGGGAGGTGGTTTGCAATAATTCTACCTGAGGGCATGTTGCCAGGCCAAAATCTTCACTTGTTTATTAAGGTACGTACCTAGATAGATCTATCGCTTAGCAGATCAGACTTTCGAATCACATTCGTATGTAAGACCATTACCTACTTAAGCCGCCGTAAATCGATGTGGCGGGTGTGGTTCGTGTAGAATCTTTGGGTTTTCGTCCTCCTCTGGTGTGTACATATAACGGACAAGTACCAAAGTGGCGGTACTGAGGGATTGCGCCTTATACCTTTGAAAATACTGAGATCACCCTCAAACTATGTTTGAAGCCTCTGATGTAGTTCGAAAGCATCCTGTGACAGTCAGCATTGATTGGGAGATAATATCAGTATCATAGCAGACTAACGTAACAGTAATATTGTGCATGTGAGCGGTTGAATGTGAAAGGTACTCATGAGCGTTTTCAAAATACAGGCCCGACTCTGATTCCGTCCAGACGAACTTTCATGTCGTCTTTTCACCAAGTAAGTGGCCTCTTCAATATCCTGACTATTCGAGAGTATCAGAGTTCTTTCCGTATTACCCTCGTAAACGAGTTTGATGGTACAGAGTGTTGGAATTTTATTGTATGATTATTATACTCTATTGTACTATCGTATCTATCTATACCTACGTATTCTCATTGTACAATACAACATATATAGCAGTAGCAAAATTAACATTAACAAAACACCACATATTTCATCTCGTTCAACATAAAGTGGTTATAAACCTCGCAGTGTTTGAGGAAAGTTACAAATACAAACATCCAGCAACACTGAGTTAAAGTGTGTATTTAATGAATCGTAGTGAGCTGTGCGGATGGAATTGTAACAACAGGCGGTGTTTAGCTTACCAAAGCACGTCACCACCATCGGGCATAGCCATCTTGGATTGAGTAGAAGGAGATACGACGACGACTGGACCGACGTTTTTCGCCTGGCTAGTAGGATCGCGAGACTGAAATTATTGTGAGCGTATGCGATAGGCGATTGTTTCCAAGTTGTGTTCGGCGGTGGCGGCTGTGGAAAAAATCGTAACGCCAAAGAAATCTAGGTGGCTGTAAAGTAACCGCGCGCGGACGTACTGGCGGTCTAATAGGATGATTTTATTTAATAAATTGCACGAATTAACTAAAGGCAGCGCACAGCGAGGCTACGTTGCCGATAGTGTCACAGCACGCCTGGTTCATTTTATGTACAGTTATTGGATGCTAATATGGTGAAACTATTTTGTTCTGGGTAAATTATATTCGGCACTATGCCATTAAAAAATGGAGTCAAGTTGATTGACTCAGTACTTCTCACATATATAACGGTGATATCATTTTATTATGTTCCCATTGCATGAAGCTATAGTCTGAGATTCCCTTGCAACCAAATCGTCGCTCGCCTGCCCTCAAAAAACATCCAACATAAAAACTCCATTAAACTGTTTCTTGCATTTCCCTCCGTAGAAACTAGAACGACACAGTTTTTATTCTGCGAGCTTCAACTGGATGAAACGAAACGATCAGGAACCCCCCAATTGCCTTAAAACGAAGTTTGAGTTATTTTTATATTTTAGTTTTTTATTGTTGCTGTGTCGCCACTGACACGATTTCTAAAAGCCATAAGCGTTTTCCATCCTTGGCACGGTAATAATAATGTGGCAAAGTTTTATTAAAATCATCAATACACAACGATCTGAAGCAATATTCAGAAAGTCCTTTGGTTTCTGTAGTAGGCAATGTTGTTCGGATGGAAAAAGGGTATTATGTCGCTAGGACTTTCTTTCACAGGTCAATGGACAGGCTATTGTGAATACAACAATGTTTTTAGTTTTACAACCCTCCACCCCTCAACCAGCCCAATTTCACCCCCACCAAAAAGAAAGTAGAAAATGGTCAGGAAATCCTAAAACTCCTAAGAACGAAGAAGAAATATTTAAAATTTTTTGATTTTTGCTAATTACACCGCCGCGCGCCGCCAATGCACCAATTTTCAAAATTATAGCAGCATTACCTACTAGGACCTCATAGCATACCGGTACCCGGGGTGGTTGGGGGTGAGGGCTGTAACACTGAAAAATGAGGCCTAAGTGTTGTGATCTTGGCAGATCACCCTCTTGCAATACAGATTACAGACAAAATTATAATTTACTCTTTCCAGACAGCGTTTATTCTTCCTCTATGACGTACCGAATGATAAGTTTCATTTTAGTTCCAATTAGTGAACAAACAAATTCATGCAACATTGTAGATATTGAACGGAAGATTGTGTTCACGCTGCTTACACTTACATTTCATTTAAAGAACGATTTCTAATTGAACAAATACCGTTTTTGTGTCATAGCGAATTTATGCGGTGTTGCCTGCTTAGCATCAAATAATCCACTGAATTTTTAAAGCTGTTAGAACAGTCACAGCGTAAACGTTTTCTACAATCAGCCAAACATGTTAATTTTGCATGTTAAGGGCGTAAGTGACGATTGATTTTTATTATAAATAAAATCTATAAGAATTACTATACAGGGTGAACGGAAGGTAGTGAGCTTACACATTCCCAAAATTTGTCACTTGGTCAAGTTAGGTAGCCCGGGCGGCTCAACTTTAAAATATTTTCGCTTAAAATTTGGTGTTTATACAGGGTGATTCATATCATTTGAGTAGAACTTTCTGTATATTATTGCATATTTGGATTCCTTGGCCAATTCTAGTGTGACTTTAAGAATCACATATGGAACTTAAATGAAGCGCAAACCGCCATTTTTGGTATAAGGTATAAGAAAAAAACTGAATATCGCAGTGATTATAAAACTTAGAAGACTGAGCGGTCTGACTAAACATAAATGGCGTCAGCTTAAGTTAGACGCCAAATTTGATTTTTTTTTTTGTACATGGAAATCGGCGTTTTCCAAATTCCTACATATAAACAACGTAGGAAGCCATGAAAAACAAGTCCTGTTCAGATGGAAGAAAACGAACTAAAATAACGAGAATAAAAATTCCTTACAACAGATCAGCTCTTACCAGAAACAACAGCGTTGAATCATGAAACATGGTTCTATTTTTGAGAACCTCATCACCCGATGCATTCGGGGAACACCTTATTCTATTATGCATCTAGAAAATATATGTCTGCATGTAAGTGTATATCTGGACGCTACTTTATACTTCATTCGTTACATTCCTATTGAATACTGAATAGAGTAAACAATAATGTTAATTTATCAGAATGTTTGATAAATCTGTATTCAATTACCGCATATTTACGAAATTCTTATCTCATGTCCAACTCTATTGACAAAGTTCAAATTTCGATCGTATTAACGCAATCTGTGTATGTATAATCATTATAATTTCAAAAATATGCTTGAAATTTAATTCAAAATGACAAAGATCATGCAGCAGTTCATGATTTGACATCAAAACACGTCTTACTTACAAAGATTTAAAACAACGCCAACAAAAAGAGATACTTTTACGAGTTCTAGTAAAGTCAATCAAGGTATAAAAAATATAAATACGATCCAACAAAAAGATCACAGGATTAAAAAAAATTCTATATAATTTCCTTTCTGCTCTAATACACTTTTCCCAACAATGTTCAATAATCTTTTCATAATAAAAACTGCCTTCCTCCTCAAAATAGTCATTAACTGGTGACATCACTTATTCATCAATGGCAAATCTTTGACCACTGAGCCATTTTTCAAGTTTGGGAACAGAAAATATTGTAAGAGTACTAAATCGGGGAATATGAGGTAGCAATCAAACGTCAATACTTCAATTCATTAATTTTGGTCATTGCAATAATTCTTTGGAGCCGGTTCTCCCTTTTCAGTTCATCGTTAAAGAGGACCCGATTCTATCGTATACTTGGAACACCTACTCCAATCTGATCATCGTTCATTGAAAAAAATTATGTTTAACCAAATATGAGCTATTGAATTAAAAGAGGAAATTATTCAGTAGCAAATAATTGTTCCTTGAACAATGAAATGTTTTTAAATTCTGTGATATCGTGTTTTAATGGCTGAGATTAATTGCTACACCTAAATCAACTAATAAAAAAATATTTAAGAATCAAGCGATTTCAAAATAAAATGAATTCAAGAACTATACCAAAAATAACTATTATCTCATTTTTCCAGATCAGTGGTCTTTGAGATCGAAAGGTTCCTCTAAATATATACGGTTCGATCTTGGATTTCAAGTTGATATTTGACTGTATGGGGTATTTCTTATGCATCAATGCCCTGATCTGTTGAAATAAAAACTGTTTATTAATGTTTCGGCTTTCTTAACATACAAATTAAGAGACATTTATTAATTGATAAGCTGTCTCAGGGTAGCATGTTTTGTTATCGACTAGATAAATCGATGATTAAAGATTGTTTTAATATTTCAGTTCAGTACTCGTACGTAATGTCAAACGAATGAAAAAAAACAATACTACATTGTAGTACTAGTACACATAACAAAAAAAGTATTAATTTTCACACATAATACATAGTGATACCAATATACCATACATATGTGTCATATTATATATGTATCTACACATATGTCACAATTTTTTTGTATTTGGGCTTCATGAATTCTTTTTCCTATATTTTCCTTCATTTTTCTAAGCTGGAGCAAATAAATGTCATCAGTCCCAGGCTCCTCTTCAAAATATTGGATAAGTACATTTATTGCATCCCTCGCTTCTTGGTGACGTGTTTTGATTACGCAATTATTCTCCTCGTTATCACTAC
Source organism: Callosobruchus maculatus (assembly GCA_951848785.1). Classification (NCBI taxonomy): domain Eukaryota; kingdom Metazoa; phylum Arthropoda; class Insecta; order Coleoptera; family Chrysomelidae; genus Callosobruchus; species Callosobruchus maculatus. Next base: position 2,682,578 of record CATOUR010000127.1, read on the forward strand.
TTCTATCAGAACTTTCTCCAAATGACTGGTTATGAAGATAATCGTCATCGATGATCTAATACCCTTTTTCTTCGTGATCATAGATTATCCGCGTGATAATCCGATCAAATTGTAACGGAGCACGGAAAATTCGCCGCCCGGATAAACCGTGCACCGGTAATCGGGGTTCTACTGTATTTTTGTTGAGAACATGTGCTAAGCTAGATTTTGACAGCTCCAATGACGTCAACGAAAGAAATATACGTTACGAAAAAGCTGCTGCGGCAGAATTTTATTCTTCGGAGACACATTCCCAACAAAGTTGTATCTGTGCATTAGATATTTATCGTTCAATGGACTTAAATCCATACAACTGCTATATCCTAATCGTTATTCATTAGACTTTAAAGTGAGAAAAAACTGCGAATGTTTGGTGTTCTGTGTTCAGCTACTGTGATGTTGTATACTGCCCGTGTTTGGATCAGTTGATTAAACACAGAATTCAAACTATCCAGCTCTATGAATGATCGATCTCTGTTTGTTGTAGTCGAAGGCGTATTTTCAATAAACCTCGGTGTTGCTCAGGGATCTGTCCTATCTCCTACACTGTTTCTGCTATACATCAACGAGCTGCTGGAAATAAAATCCAATCCAATCTACAGCTTCACAGACGACAATGCTTTCATATCGTGCATGGAACCAGGCAAGCCACTATCATCCCAGGAGACGGTACGTCGGCAATAGCAGCATGCCTCACAGATCAAGGTAGATATCAAAACAATTGTCGAGTAGGGATTAGTAAATGAAGTACAGTTCAACGTACAGAAAATGCAGGCAGCAATACTAACAAAGAAGTCTCACGTTGGCTTTCCAACTGTGGCAATGAAGGGTCACCCCGTAGTCGAGGCACCTTCCGTCAAGCTTTTGAGGATCAACATCAACAATAACATCTCCTGACATGACCACGTCGTCAGTATTGCTAAAAGGCTTCCTAGAAGCTAGGAGCTTTGTTCCGCTGTAGGATGCTGTATACACCAGAGCAACTACTACTGCTCTACAAGGCACATATCCAACCATCGCTGCTGGAGTATTGCTCCCATGTGTGGAAATGCACTCCGAAGCACTCTGTAAAGCTTCTGGACACCCTCCAGAAGAGAGCAATTAGACTAATCGATACGCCTAAACTCACAAAGGGCTTCCACAGCCTGGAACATCGAAGAAGGGTGGCTAACCTGTCCCGGTTTTACAGATTCTATCACGGAAGATGTTCGAGTGAGCTCTCCCAGATAATAACGGCAAAAGCCGTTCGAACGAGGAACACAAGAGAGGCTCTGCGAGCTCATGCTTACCAGGTCGAGGACCCTACTTCCCGAACCAGTCTCCTCCAGCATTCCTTCTTTTAGAGAAGAACTTCGACGCTATGGAATGAGCGAGGAATTTGTGTCTCGACGGCTACAACCTGCAGCGTTTCAAATATAACGTGCACTGACACTTATCATCTCGCAGCGCTTCTACCGCGCCATAGGGCGCATACACAGTGGGGCAGGTACCGCATGTTGCATGCAGGCTAACCTGCTAAACAGTGTTTTCGACCGTTTACCAGCGTCGGAAGCCCGCTTGAACGCCTTGATAGTAACAGAAATTTAGTTTGCTACCTGGTTTCGACTGTGCCGGTCGAAGATGAGTATCGATAAAGAGTTACTTATAGCTTCAGTGTTTGCGAAAACCCCTATTTGGGATAAAAGACACAAGCTGCACTATAACCGCACCGCGATAGAAAAATATTGGAAGGAAATAAGTGCGGTTATGAAAGTAGACGGTAAGTTTATATACAATATTTATTTGGATATATTATTCATCTGCTTGGAACTGAGGAAATACATCAAGAAATTTGTTATAAATGTGGTAGTGATAGATAAGAGGTGCTGTGCAAAATATTTAACAAAGATATCTCGAATTGTTTTGGCCTCATTTGGAGGCATTTACTGGTAATTAAGCCTAATCCATTTTCTAGCCAAAGATAATGGGGTATTAGGCATTCCTGTTCAAGCTGTATATCTTTTCCACCAAAAGGCTTCAAAAAAAGTGGTAAGAGTGGATATGCCTCGTCACTTGTTAGCACAAAAGGTCCCTTTGTTTGTGTTTAAGGAAGATGAGATGGTTTCGGAATCTGAAATTTGCCACCGTCACTCTGTTGGCCATAACCGCTAACGTCTATAGTAATGTAGCAAGTTAAACGGCTGTTAATATGATTTTTCATCCATTAAAATCCATCCAAAATTTTCGTTAAATTGGAAAAACCTGCCTAATTGAATGATTGTTAATAACGTTAAAAATATTTGTTATGTGTACATAATAATTAATACCTCGAAAATAACGTCAATATACGTCTTCATCACAGTAAAAGATTTCAGCTAGATGGGTTCGTTAGTTTATGAAATATCTTAATTGCTTATCACAGTATGACTAATTGTTTGAACATTTTTGAATTGGTTGGACATATACAGTATCAGTCACATATTCATCTGATTGACAAATTTCAGCTAAATGGTTCTAATGTATATGATGTGAATCTACATGTGTATGCATACGGACACGGACTTATGTACTAATAGTTCATTTGACAACTTCCCACCACGGATTTATCACGAACCGCTGATTAAACGAAAAAAAACGCCAAGGCACGTCAACATATTTGTCCAGGGAGACAACTTTTTAACCAAAAACTATTTCACCCCATTGTACCCCCTAGCCCCTCAGGGGAATGATTTCCAGTGTTTTTGCAACTGTCCATCATTGCTTTGCCAATAATGGGCAACACTTTGAACCCTTATTGCATGTTTCCTATACCGTGTCTAGATGCGACTGGCGGCCAATCTTTGTACTCTTTTCCTGGTCTGTTTTCACTGTACCATGCACTGGTGTGCTTGACTGCGTGCGGAAACGGCACCAGCCTGCTTCTACCTGCGAGGGGACTCGGCGCTGGCCAACGCAGTCCAACGCTGCTAACTGCCGCTACTGTGCACGCCTACATAGGATTTCAGCTTTTGCGGAAGGCAGGCACGTATTTAGAGGGTGGGTCCAGGGGGTCCGGACCCCCCCCCCCCGAAACGTTATATAATGCCATCTAAAAAATGATATCCACAAATTTTTTTGTGGCCGGACGACAGCAAATTTAAGGTGGCAAATCTAATCTGGACCCCCCTGAAAGGTCAAGCAAGTGACACCCATAATCTGGACCCCCCAAAACCAACTTCTGGATACGTGCCTGGCGGAAGGCCGACCATGAAAAAAATTATGAAATTATAGCTTTGAGAAGGGTTACAGCTCCAGTCTGGTTGTATACTGCTATCCCATAGTACAATACAAAACACAACACAAACCTTACCTCCTTAATACGGTAATATCACATTCACACTCGCACACACTACCTTTTCTAGATCGGTTACATATTTGTTTAATAATCATAATATAATGGAACAGCGGCCCGACTTTTTACGAAACCTGTTCGAATGGTAGGTATTCAATTATTGTTTATAATACAAAATCATGACCTTCTAGAGACGCCTGCTCGTTATGTTCGGTATACTGGAAAAAATTCTTACGTGACACATCGACTGACGATGGCTAGCTGGCGACAACCGAAGGGACGGGGGGACAACCGGCAACGCCGCAACCACAGCGCGCTAGATAACACCGATTCGATACCGTTTGAACCGAGATAAAAATAAACACAAATTTACATTCCCCAACAATATGAAACAGCACACGACTTGCAACAATACACATTTTCACTGCGCGACCAGATCTGTACAGGGTCAACCAAGTCAAGTCAAGTCTTCACTGGAAGAAATTAAGGCGACTGTGAAAATTGCAGAAATTAACAAGTTTGTACAAAATGATCGCTGGATTAGAATAAATCGAAACCGTCTTACGGTTCCGCTCAAAAAATATCAGGAAGATTTGGAGTTCAAACATATTAGTCGAGCGGTGAGGTAAGAGGCAAGCGGAGAGGGTAGCGGCATTGCGCCAGGATTGTATATAGTGAAGAGAGAGTGAAGGAGGCATATTTGAGGTTTTAAGACGTGTCGGTGTCCCACGTAAGAATGGGATCTCGTAAACCAGAAGATTTACAAAGATGATTAAATCAGAGAAAAGTTGCGCCTTGCCTTATTCTTTTCATATTTTAATAAAGAAGATACACCAAAATGAAATTCAAAATCCTATGGCATTTTTTCTCCTCTACATGATGACGTAACTCGATTTTTGATCCGACGTTTTATTTCTTCCTAATCCTAATCAAACAACAATAAAGATATCTTTTTGAATACGAAATGTGAGGTAAATGAAAAGAGCGATATATCGTTGTATCTAGAATTAAAATTAGAGTTTTTTAGGGTTATACAAAAGTTGTCGAGTATTTAAAAAACCAAAGTTGACGATGCTTGCTAAGAAACGAAACGTCAGATTGAAGATCTAATAACATCGGTTTATAGAGCAGGAAAAGTTGCAATGGGAATGTGAAATTTGCATTGTCATATCTTTTCAAATAAAGTGAGAAAAAAGAAGTACTCGGAATTTTAAAATTTTTAAAACGCCATATTGCAGGGTTCAGCAAGGCGCAACTTTTCTCTAATTTATTAATCTTTGTAAATCTTCTGGTTTACGAGATCCCTGTAGTGTGCATTCTTATGTGGGACACCGTGTAGAACTATTTATTATTAGTCATTGAAGTGAAGATGAATTTTGGTTGTTTGAAAAAGCAACACTGTGCTTTTTGCTGGTGGCCGCACATAGGTCCTTTAAACCTGTATACCATATAACAAACGTCTATTTTTATGGTCTGTGAAATAGATCAATATGACAGCTTTGCATCTCCACATCTCTAATAACCTCTTTTAACTCGCGATAAATAGTTGCCGCTCCAAATGTAACTCCGCTTCACGCGCTGTGTTCATCTACTTGAAATACGGTAAGATACATAAATCGCCTTCGTACTGTTCTATTATGTTTGTACCCTTACAGTACGGGAGATTTTGGCAACAATGGATTCCAAAAGTGATGAACAAAAAGAGAATCGAGTGACAATTTTTCAGCAATGCAAAAGGCAACTGCAACGTAATGAATACTTTTTAAATAATGTGGTTACATGTGATGAAAGTTGGTTTTATAATTACGACCCTGAATTGAAGTCTCGAAGTATGCAATTGAAGCAGAAACTCAAACCAAAACCGAAGAAGTCCAAAACTAAAAGGGCTAGTAATGTAATGCACCTAATTTTTTAATGTTCCAAAAATCCCTAAATCCTCCTCAAAAAAGCATAATAGGATTTCTAACTATAGATATTGATAGACAGTGATATAGAATTTAGGTGAAGATGCTAATAGTTTTGTGAAAACTTGAAAAGTATTTTGGATTTAGCTATTTTTGGGAATACGTTTGGATTTTGGGGGGATTTGTTTTGGAATTCAAATAATATGACTGTGTTTCAGGGTATATGTATATTTTGTGTTGTTAGATTTAGAATAAGATGAAAATTAAAACTGAGTAAAAAAAATGAGTAGGTAGAAGTAGACGTTTATTGGTGCACATACATTCAGAGTAATTGAAGGATTTTGTATTTTAGTGTGGAGTTTACGAGCACAAGTTTAAATCAGCCAACTTTTAACTAAATGCAAAAATGTTAAATACATGCTATTTAGCAACATTGTATTACTCTCTTATGCAGTGCCAGCTAAATGAGGCGTTGAGAGCTAGAGTGGCCTAACCCACAAGAACGAGAAATGTGGAAAAATTTAAATACTGAACACTCGCTCATGTATTTTCAATACTACAATGGCCTATGACCGATTTCGCTATTATGTTGCGATATATATCATTATAGCATTGATATAGTTCCTGTTATTCCTTATTCTCTAGCTCTCAACGTCTCAAATTATGACATCTTTTGTGACATCAAACCCATTTAAAGAGTGTAGATACTTTGCAAAAATGTGTGTTTTTTAATTATATATTATATAGAATCCACAAACTCCTCAAACAGTTTATTTAGAGAATCCCAAAAAATGGATATCCGACAATGGTATTGCTATAACATAATAGGCCTTTAAGATCTCCTGTATATAAGTCAATAGGCCAAAAAAGTGTATGTTGCTGGATAGATGACTTACTACCAGACTCAACGAAAGACATCAAGTCTCATTTCTCATACAACAAAAGGTCAAACAATGGATATTATGGACACATCCCGAGATATGTTTTCAAATGTTTTTAACAGATTTGTAAACTGACATACATACCTTTAGTTCAGTTAATCTTTGTCGGTATATTAGTATATATGGGGCGTACAGAGCTAGAGTGGCCTATCCCACAAAAACGAGAAATGTGGAAAACTTTAAATACTGAACACTCAGTTCGTGCATTTTCAACACCATAATGGCATATGACTGATTTCGCTATTTTACAGAAATGTCACTATATATATCATTGTCGTATTGATATAGCTCCTGTTATTAGCAAATCTTTACCAGCACTTTTCTCGGCTTCTGATTTGGGGATAGGCCACTCTATATAGTTTTCATCGCCTCATATACATATGTGTGTATATGGATATGTATGTATGTGTGAGTTATGTAGCTATAAAACATATATTCTATGTCTATCCTGTCATCACCCCACGTACAGGTTACTACCTGCTGTGGGTGAGCGTAGGGATTAATTTACCCCATTGGAATTGTACCGCTGGTAAATAAATTATTATTATTATATTGTGATAATACAGCACCAGTCTCGTTATATTCTGTGAGATACTATATGCAAAAAGCCATACGATAAATAAATAACTACCCCTAACCCCTCGCGACCCTCTTTCGCCGCAAGTGACCCTCTGGTTACGCCACTGTACACCAATAATAATGTTAAATAATACGCTTACCACACAGTATACACATATATCAACCATAAAACCACGGTGTTTTCACGTATGCGTTTCACACACTGAATCCGGTTGTTGGGAGGGTCACCCTGTACACATTTTCACTACGCGGTCTGACGTATATCTCCGGCTTGCTCTATTCTAGCTTGAGGACCGATGTTTTCAGGTATATCGGTACACGTTTAGATAGCAGATTACGTTCTCGGTTGTAAGTGCACCGTTTTTACCTGTCCGACAGCAACAATGTTGTATTTGAGGGAACACCTCTACTTCATAATGTAGCTAAACAGCAGCGCGATTTCAGCACCCGACTAAAACTAGTGTGCCATGCGTTTGACTCACCAAGGCAGGCTAAGTTAGGGCGGATACGAAACCCTTCAGAGAGGGGGAAACGAAGATCCGAATACTTGGATAATAAGACGTTTTTGTCATGAACTGCTGATTTTAAATATAAATTCATAGCATGTCTATCAATGTTCGTCGTATAGTTTCACAAAGTAATTTGTCAACAAGGTCTGTAGCCAATACGAATGTAACAGTTCCGTTTTATTAAAAAAACTGTAATACAGGGGTCCCTTTTCATTTTTGGTCCTTATTTATAATATAATTCTATTCCTATTCTCTATCAAACTGATTCCCAATTACCAAAGATTTTAAAAAGTCAATAAGGAATATAATGAGCAACGATAATAAATTTGTTAAAATACACCACATATATACCTAAAAACACTTAAATAGTTATGGGTCATTCTCACCAAATTCAGAATATTATGGTAAGCGAATTATAAAATTTTTTATTTGTCCTGTGCTATACTTTTTGGTCAGCAGTTTTGTTTTTTTTTTTGTTTTGTTTATCGTCTGCTTTAATCTGTCACTTCCCCGTCGCATCTGTAGGAAATAGAAATAGTTTTTTTATAATCGCATTATTAAAAACTTCTGTACGAAGTGCCCACTCCGCTAAGCAGTCTCTGATCCTGAAGGTTAACGAAGGGGAGGTTTTTTTTCGTTCGAGGACATTTCTGACTAAACCAAAACATTTCACTTGATCCCAAATACGTTGTTATAGAGCGTTACACAATCGACAGCTGATGGTCAGGAGGGAACAAATGCCGATAAACCCCCATAAAACAGTTGTTGTTCCGTTTACTAAAAGACGGAAACTAGACAAGTCTGCTTACCTAGAATAGCGGGAGAGTCAATCCAGTTCGCAGAGGAGGTGAAATATCTTGGTCTTATATTGGACAAAAGACGCACCAAGTCCCACCTGGATAACAGAATCGAAAAGGCCCGACTCTGCCTCTGGACACTCAGAAGGATTTGCGGCAAATCTTGGGGCGTTAGTCCTAAACTGATCTACTGGATATATCAGACGGTGGTTAAACCCATGGCAGTATATGGCGCTGTTGTCTGGTGGCAGAAATGCTTAAAACACAACGGACAGCCAGAGTAAGGCTGGCGGCAGTGCAACGCACCGCCTGTGTGGCTATCACTGGAGCCATATCTACCACACCAACACTGGCCATGGGGAACCATTTAAACTTAACCCCTCTACACATTGAGGTGGAGAGAGTTGCAAAAGTGGCCGCCTACAGACTGCTATCAACTGGCAGACGGGAAAAAACAGAACTAGGACCTAACACAACGGGTATCATGGGTGAAATTACCCATCACCATATACTCGGAATGGTCTCGGACTATATCGTTCCCCAAGCGCACATACAGAGATCCTATAACGTCCTTTTCCCTGGAAGGAACGAATGGAAGAGGAGGGATGGCTTCGTATCACCCTCCGATCTTGCGCTATTTACTGATGGCTCCAAGTCTGAACTGGGGGCAGGAGCGGGAGTAGTTGGTACCAATCAAAGAGTTGAAATTTCAGTAAACCTTGGGAGGTATACCACAGTCTTCCAAGCAGAAATGATTGTCATTGAACTGGGAGTCAGGGAACTAATCAAAAGGCGCCTGACAAACAAATCTATAAAAATCTTTTCAGGCAGCCAGGCTTCAGTGACAGCACTGTGCTCCAATCGGGTTAGTATGGAACTGCATGCACCTCCCCAACAAACTCGGAACAAGGAACAGGGTAACCTTGATTTGGGTTCCGGGTCACAGCGGAGTGGAAGGCAATGAATTGGCCGACGCGCTCGGAAGAGGAGGAACTGAATCTGTCTTCACAGGACCAGAACCATTTGCGGGCATTGCAAAAAGCACCACTAAAAAGACCATCTCAGACTGGGCAGGGAGGAAAGCACTCCTGCACTGGCGAGATACACCAGGGCTACTGCACTCGAAGGCGTTCATAAGATACCCCTCGAGTCAGGCCCCCCGAGGATCATGGAATGTAACAGGAACGATCTCCGCATTCTAGTTGGTCTGGTGACGGGAAATGGTTGTCTGAGGAACCACATGCGGAAGTTGGGTCTTGAAGAAACATCCGACTGTCGCTTCTGCTACGTGGAGGACGAAACAGCGGAGCATATCCTTTGCTCCTGTCCAGTACTGGAGAGAGCTAGGTTCCAGACATTTGGATTTGCCCAACTGGAACCTTATGACTTCAAGGAAGTTTCACCCTTCACGCCTTCGCTAAAAGTTGCAGACTGTACGGTAACTCTAAACAGGTGTGAGCCACAATAGACACAGTTGAGTCGCAGTGGAAGGAGTAAGATCGCAAGAATTCATTTATTATATGGATGGCGGCTTAACTCTAGTATTGCTCCGTCAGTTGCCGCATTTATAAACGAATTTGATGAATTCAAATGTATTTTAAATAGTGATTTTAGATCATATAAGATCACAAATATTATTAAAAATAAATATAGAAACAAATTATTTTTATGAGCATGCTATAATTACAATAATGCCAGAGAACAAAAATTCTACAATTCTTGAAAGGAAAAGAAGAAAATACAATTCCAATCACATTATGCATTAATATGTGTTTTTTATTCTTGAATATGTTTGATAATTCATTGAAGGCTGGTTGTGTTGGGGATACTGAGATCCTCAACAAATTTCCAAATTCTGATCCGGTAACCTCGTTCCATTTTTTGATTTTATGAAATCTATTCCTGAAAATGTTGTGTTTTCCTAAAATTATATTCGTGTTTTGGCGGGCCACTCAAAAATTTGCAAAGGGCCGCATGCGACCCGCGTGTCGCAGGTTGCTGACCCCTGCGTTAACGGAAGAGAGAAGAATAATAAACACATTTGATACTGAGAAAACCTTATTTCAAATTTTATCAATAATGTAGCCAAACTTAGACAATAACTCAACATCAGGGGTATAACATGAAGTTGGTTCAAAAAGAACTAACAACAAATACAGCAAACAAATTCTTCATTGTGAGGAAGAATAGGTGGGGAGACAGCTAACGGAGGGAAGATCTGGTCCTTTTATTGTTTTGTTTCAATATATTTTCCTCAGTGTAAATTTTATCTATATCGGAAACACTTAGAAGGAACTCCACGACTCACCCTCCATAAGACTTATCGTTATCTAGTAGGTAATGGTAAATGGTAATCTAGTAGGTAATGGAATGACCCGTCTATTCTGTCTCTCATTTATAAGTAGTACTGAATAACCAAGTGGACCTAGACCATCATCTACTAGGTTATCTAGGAGGTAATGGAATGACCCGTCTATCCTGTCTCTCGTTTATAAGTTTTCTGAAAAAAGTTATTTGGAACAGCTGTTTAACTGAACGAGTTCTATACACAGTTAAAAAAGTACCAACTTAGGAATCACCCTGTATACTGATATATCCTCGTATGTTGTCCTTCTAACTTGCGATGATAAATACGTAGTTCCAAACAACAGACATTTATTTTGACGTAGCTGTACATAATATACGAGAATACGTTGCGGCTCCCGATAAACGCCGGGTCACTCGTCAGTTCGTCACCCTTCTGTTACGCCGAAACAAAAGCATATCGGCAGGCTCCGTTCATGGCCTGCCTCTAATCTGAATCAAAGCGGAGTGCGTTCAGAACAAACAGTGCTAATTTTCGATTTTTATGTTTTGTTGTCTCTTCACATTTGTAAGTGCAATCGTTACGTACTAAAAAAAGGCTTTTGATATCAAAAAGGTCGGAAAAAATGAAATTTGGTGGGATGGTAGACATTGGTCTCCTGAACCTATACCTAAGTTTTCGACGTCGGGGGTTTGCCGCTCGACGGATGGGGAGGGGGGGGGGGGGGGATTGGTGAAAACTCGGCTTCGTAAGTGATATCGAAAAAAGTTTCAATAATTTATGGAGAGAATTCTGCAGTGCGCCAAAGTTAGGGGTTGGTTTGTGATTGTTACTAAAATCAGAATCTTATCGTGTATTAAATCGAACAACTTTATTAAAATGTTCTGTAACACCTTCTAGAGAATAAATAACATTTCTCATATCTCTACATAAATAACACTTCTGGGCTTATAGAAAAAGTACGACATTTAGGAACACACCGCTACCTACTACCGATAGGTATTTAGCCTATCATTACGTCCTAAAAAAGGCTTTTGAGCGCAAAAGGTCGAAAAGAAATAACATTTGGTATTGGTGGGATGGTAGACATTCGTCACCTGAATGTACACCCAAGTTTGCAACCTCAGGGCGATGTAGCTCGAGGGGGGGGCTGAAAACTCGCGACGATTTTCGAAAAATAGCGCCGTTCTGTTAAGTGTAATCGAAAAAAGGTTCAAATGGGTCTCGTTATTTTATTATGATGCATCCTGGTAAGAATATATGGCGTTGTTGCAATGTGTTTTAGATTCGAGATACGGAACATTGAATCAGAAGGTATAAACAGTAAAGATCACTCCTCTTTTCATGTATTTAGGTCAGCTATTTTTGTTATCATACGTTATTTGTACAGCAATGAATAGCAGTTTGCGACGTTTGAGCAGCATTCCAGCGTTATAAATATCTTTGAATAAAACAATTGTATGCTACGTGTATCGTATTTCATCGAAGTGATGACTCAGACAGTTTTACCAAACACAAATGTGAGAAAATTTAATATTCATTTCATGGCAGTTCTGGGAGTACTAAACATAGTTTTAGCCGATCAATCCAATGCTTTTTATGTCTTCCCGTATCAGCGATCAATCGATATGATACAGATATATCGGCCACACAATCACTGAGATCTAGCAAAGAGCTTAGTAAATTCTAACAGTGGTAATACGGTACAGACTGAGGGGATACAGAATCCGTTGTGGAGAACAAGTAATGCTAGATATATTTGAACTCTTGGCCCACGCTCGAGCTTGTACATGAAAAGAAGCCCGACATAGTCCTCCTCTCCTCGACCACCAACAAAATGGGACGTGAGTCCTGAGCCGGCTGTGGGGCTGGCCGCATCAGGGCATCAGGCATCATTAGAAAGGACACAGAGGTGTGATTGCAAAATCGACATCTTATGAGATGCGAGAGGATTCTCCAAACATCTCCGTCGAGCTAGAGAACTAGGACCTCTGGCCAAGGTGGGGCGGTCATGTCCTTCTGTCTCTCATTCGACAGAAGTCGGCTAAAGTTACTTGAGGGCCTGCTATCTGGCCATAACACCGTCAGACATCACTATTGTACGGGTGGCAAGCGTGAAAAAGAATGGTATACCCAGGTATAATAAGCGTTCAGGCTAAAATCGAAGAGTACGTTTAAAAATACCACCAAATGGCGCGATAGTTGGTAGGTCGGATTCCGATATGATACACTGCCGAACCAAAAATAACTTGACTCATTTCGATGTCGATCTATAGTGTTAGGAAACCCGTTTTGTATGTTTAAAAATAGTCGTCTGTGCCGTGGAAAAGTAACGAGAGCCTATTACTGAAACAGAGCTAGGCATTTAACGAGTGTTGGATTTGACAGCGGCGTGCTGTGGCAAAGCTTTCGGATTTCGCAGCACTTTCGATAGAATAGAATTGAGGCGTTTCTCGGAAAAACCTCATAAGTCATTTTTTGCCAAAATTTAGATAATGGCATCATCGCATTTCTAACATCCATATACATGAATAGAAATAATTATTTCTCGAAAAAATGTTATAGGTTCCGTACTATTTACAGAGGAAAATTGACTTGTTCTTCTAAAAACATCATAAGTCCATATTCTTTCACCTAAGTAAGCCATTTGTGCATATAAATTGTCATGCAAACTTGATAACAAAACAGTATAACACAGCACCTGACACTGCTGGTAACTTTGTCATCCGCAACGAGGTGGGCAACGATGATAATAATTATAGTAATGTAGTGGTTGCGAAGACTGAGTGGTAGATATCGGGTTTTTTTGGTTAGCCAGAGTTGATTGTTTCAGTTAGTCGGTTTTTGTGTTAGGTATAGTTGTTCACTATCACCCTTTCTTTGTTTTTTGTATCGGAATTTATTTTATTTTCATGCTGTTTGTATTAAGGACACTAATTTGTTAACCTTTTCTCTCAAAAACCTCATTTGTCCATGTATTTTTTGTGTTTTTTTTCATATGTGTTTCACAATAAAATAATTACTGCTTGTGGGCGATGTGTCTTATACACTTTTCCTTCTACCAGATATGGCAGTAAATCAATCTAATCAAAGTTTTACATGCTGGGAAGTTCTTTTCATTCTCTCAAATATGTTTAGTTTTGGACCAATGACGTTATTCCGATAAACGCCTCAATTGATACAACTCAAAGGAAATGTTCTTTCTGTGTTTCAAAAACATTTCGGCAAGAGATACTGTAATGAAACGGCGGACGCGCTCGCAAGGTGGGGGTCCAATAATAATTTACTAGGTCCTGAGCCGGCTGAGGGGCTGCCATTACCATTACCATTACCATTAGAAGGAAAATAGAAGTGTGGTTGAAAAATCAACATCTTATGAGATGGAGAGGAATCTCTGGACATCCCCTTTAAACCAGAGAACTTATTTTAGAGCCGTAGTCATAGTCCTCTCTTGAGTAATACTTAAGGTTCCCTTGAGTGTTACTTACACCCGTATGCACCGTTTGGCGATTCTAATCCTAGTTCCCTAATCGCGTTTAGCTAATCTTTGGCATCTAGCCATGCACCGTCAAGAGATTATCCAATCCAGATTGGAGATACGGCAAGGTCGTGTTCGCAAGATTGTTTTGACAGTGACAGTGTCAAAATTGTCAGTTTGCGGTGCATAGTAAACAAGTAACCTAATCCAGGTTTACGTAACTAATCGCGCAATTGACTTACGGTGCATACGGGTGTTAAGGAACCCTCAAGTGTGGCTTTCCTTGTGTATCTGTTTCCTAGACAACATCTTCGAGGCGGCTGAATTCACTTGGTGACGTTGTGATATTTCAAATATAAGTCAATTTGTTATGCATTTGCCTACACATTTTGATGTTTTCAGTTCTCTTTTTGTTTTGTGCCGGACATTTTTCCGAATGTGACAGAAACTGACAACACTGTACTCCAACATTAACCTACAAAACCGCCTTGACTGCAACGAAGTATCATGTTGACGATAGGGCTGTTCCAAATTACGGTTCTATCACCGTCCCAGAACTGATTTCATCATGCCCCGCCCATTTTACAGTTCTAAAAACGATTGGTTGGTCCGCCAGCGAACCAACCAATCATCGATTCTAGAATCACAAAATAGGCGGGGATTGATGAAATCAGTTCTGGGACGGTGATAGAACCGTAATTTGGAACAGCCCTAATATCATGTTAACATTTCGTTACTTGAGTATCATTCAAGGGAGCATTAAGGGACCCTCAAGTAGCCGTCCAAACACAAAACCTTATTTAAGGGACCCTCAAGTATTAAAGGACCCTTAAGTATCGACTATGCCTCTGGCCAAGGTGAGGCGGTTCTGTCTCTACTGGAAAGAAGCCGGCAAGGTTACTTCTGGGCCTGGTAACTGGCCATAACACCTTCAAATGTCACATGTATATAATGGGAGTGACAAGCAACCCGACGCCGACGTATGCACGCTGAGGCGAGGAGGACGAATCCTCCGCACACATTCTATGTCACTGTGAAGCACTTGCGTATCACAGGCAGTCTAGGTTCAAGGATTCTTGAACCTGAGCATATAAGATGGGCCGGACCCAAGGCCGTCCTCATCTTTAGGATGAGGGCTGGACTTGGGAACCAGGGTAAGGCGCCCGCTTGTAGGCCTATATGCACTGGTGGTTCTAGCCACTAGAAAGCTTCTCTCCTTCCTTCATTCGTTGAAATAACATCCAATCAACAGCTTCGCAAACGACAGTACATTAAGATCGTGCATGGAACCAGGCAAGCCACTATTCTCCCAGGGGACGGTCCATCGGCGACAGCAACATGCCTCACAGATCACCGAAGATATAAAAACGATTGTCCAGTTAGGACAAATGAAGCACAGTAAGTTCAGTTTGGGGATCAACAAAAACATGTCCTGGCACGACCACGTCGTCAGTATTGCTAAAACGGCATCCCAGAAGCTTGATGTTTTGATGCGCTGTAGGAAGCTGTATACACCAGGGCTGCTATACATGGCACAGATCCGACCATCACTGGAGTATTGCTCCCATGTATGGGGGTGGGGATGCGCTCCGAAGCACTCTCTAAAGCTTCTGGATACTATACAGAAGAGAGCAATTAGACTAATCGATACGCCTAACCTCACAATGGACCTCCATAGCCTGGAATATTGAAGGATTGCCGACCTGACCCTGGCAGCCTATTTGCTATCTCTCGTCCCGCGCGGATCGACACGGAAAGTCCCCTACTGCCCGGGAGTGACGTCACTTTCCAGACGGGCTACCGCCGAGTGCATTCGCTAAGCTTCCGTGGACTTTCCGCTGTCGATCCATTGCTCTCATAGCCGCTGAAACGCTCGCCGAGTGCGGATAGACGTAGTGTTATTGTTGACAACGTGTCATATTTGTATCGTTTTCACCTTTAAGTGAGTTTTTGAAAGCAAGGTAAGTCTATTTTGCTGTATTTTGGTCTCTGTATTCCTCAAGTATTCGTTCACATATGCGTGTGAGGTTCACACAACTTGTGTACTGGGTGTTTCCTTATAATTCGCAACCCCTGTTATCATTTTTATTTGAAGAGATAGAAAAAAGTTCTTATATGAAGGTTTTATAACCTTTTCTTAGCAAAATGTAAGAATGTCACAAAACATTACCGTATTTGATTGTTTTTCGGCCACTACAGCTAAAGTGGATTGAGGTTAACTCCCATATTTTAGAAACTTTGAAGCTAAATATTTTCAGAACCTTTCAAAATAAGATGAACGAACACTATATTTTTGACAAGACGACAAGACAACTTTATACGAAAAACATGGTTTTTTATTATTTTTTCTCTTTGTTCGTATCTAATTCGAAATGACAAGAGAAAACTATAAAACTTTCATATAAAAACTTTTTTTCTATCTCTACAAATAAAAAAAGATAAGTGGTGGCGAATTATGAGGAACCATCCGGTACATGTACGCTATGTTTGGATAAATTATTGTCTGAATGGCAATGGAAGAAAAATTCGTATTGTGTTGTATTTTAACATGTGCTTCTTTCTTGTTTTATATGGAATTTGTACTTGCTGATGCTGAAGCCTTGGAGCTGATGGAGGAGGAGGAAGAATTTGAGCATCACAGGGCAAATCGCATAAGATTGAGGATACAAATAAAGGATACAAAACTAAATTACTGCAAAATAAAAATAAAGAATGAATGTTTATTATTTTATTGTTAAATTGTTAAATAGAGTGAAAAGAGTGAACTTATCAAGGTTATCAAAATAATCCAATCCAGCAAACACTTGTCTAGGTACACCAAACAACATTAAATTTAATTAATTTGTCCACTTCATTATCATCGTTCAGCATGTAATTTTCAATTATGTAGTCCATTTTACTAGCTTTTATTGAGATTTTTTAGCACCTAACTTGAATACTTGTTATGATTGACAACAAACTACTACTAAATGACACGAAAGTAAAAAAAAGTGAGACTAGTGCACATTAAGCCTGAAAAATGTAAAGCTTAACTTGCGCCATAGTCAACAGTGCAAAGAGAAACTGGCATCTAAGATCCACCTAAGTCACAAGTTGACCTCAAGTATTACCAGTGCAAATAGCTGGAAATGATATAGCCCAACACATAACCTAACCAATACTAAGTCCTTATCCATTCTTTTTAAATACATACATCGTTTGAATCCATCTTCTCAGAGATAAAATGTGCAATCACAATAAATTCACGTTACAATTTCGCTTCCCACCTTCACTTCTTCCGAACACTACAAGCATACTCACTACAAGATGACCGACTATTGTGGTAGTAAACACGGAAACGGAAAACCTTCCGAGACGCTTAGCGAATGCACTCAGCCGAGTCGATCCGTGCGGATCGGCGGCGGATAGCGGAACGGGAGCGGGAGAAGCGAGATCGACAGAGTTAGCGAATATACGGTCCCTGTTTTACAGATTCCATCAAGGAAGATGTTCAGGTGAGCTCTCCTAGTTAATAACACCAAAGGCCGTCCGAACGAGGAACACTAGAGAGGCTCTGCGAGCTCATCCTTACCAGGTCGAAGTCCCTACTCCCCGAACCAGTTTCCTCCAGCATTCCTCCTTTTGGAGAACTTCGACGCTGTGGAATGAGCTGTCGGGAAATGTTTCCCGACGGCTACAACTTGCAGCGTTTCAAATCTAACGTACATCGACACTTATCCTTTCGTAGCGCTCCTACAGACCATAAAAAAGTTTGTTCTCTGGTTCTCTACCGACCGTGCTCTATGTGACTTCCATTATTTATTTGTTTCCTCAGGTCAAAGAAGAATTGAGATGTTGAAGATTTGAGTAAGAAGTTTATGACAAGTGGATAAAGCGTTGGGATGAGAGTATTTGAACAGAATTGAAGAAATAGTTGTTGAAAGTCTTTTTATATAAGTCTCGTTATTATATGATACATCCTCGTAAAATAAATCCGATAAATCGACAATCGTATAAAAACATACATAATATAAATGCTCACTATCTAACTTGTACGGTGGTATTGATTGAATTAAATGACGCATTATAAAACTAAAGTTCAAGCGTTCGACGATGAATCTTGCGGTTGCCAAGTCGTTCAAACACTCTATTATAAGAATCAATAAGTTAGTATACCACTCACCTCACTCAGTAATGTTGACGTTATATTTATTTCACAACACGAAACCCGATCAGCAATGTTGTATATAATGTTACAAGCTCTGTATTTATGATACTATTATTTATTTACACATTTATCATTAATTCATTAACATTACATTGCCCAGTGGCGGACTAAAAAAAATGCACAGAAGGTAGAAGAACCTGTCGCAAATTTACCATTTATTTAATTGACTTTTCACGCTGACAGGCAACATTTTGCACTTACCAAAAAATTTGGAGATTTTTACAGACTGCGAAATTTGGACAATGAAAGGCTATGAAAGAAGAGATTTTCAATTTTCAATTTCTGTAGCACGACTCCATGGGTTCACGCAGTTGTAACGTCATAGCTTGATTATTTATCGAGCGATTCACGACTTTTTGGACTCATTTTATAGGGGAATGATTAGGCAAATCAACTAATGCAAAAAAACGATATCCCACAATTTCTAAGGCTAAAAAATTCACCAAACTGAAAAAAAATGTAATGCGCTTGTTTCGGTTAATTGCAAATAATTTGAAAAAAAGCCTTATTTGTGCCTATTTATTAAGAAAGTTTAATGTTTATCAGGATATTTTCTGTCCAACGACATGCAATTCGTGTATGTAGCACTAAAATCTTCGATAGAATAGACCTTTTTTATTATGACTTCACAATTTCTATGGCTAAAAAAACTGAAAATTTTTTTTGTAATGCGCTTGTTTGGGATAATTTCAAATAATTCGAAAAAAGCCTTATTAGTGCCTATTTATAAAGACGGTTTAATGTTAAGCAGAATCTTTCCTGTCTAACGACATGCAAATAATTTATCTAGCAATAAAAACAGCTTTAAAAGATGGTTTTACCTGTCGGGAACAGGCAACTTTTAGTTCGATGTTCTTTGTTGTTTTTTTAGTTTTTTTAAACTAAACTTATTTTTTATTTTTCCTTTTCCTATAGCACATTCTATTAGTAGCTACACGCTATAAAAAGTATTCTATTAGTTAGTTTTGTTCAAGCAAGTAGCAAAATCCTTTTTTGCCCTTAAAAACGAACATATATAGGGAACAAAATATTAAAAAAATTACAACCAAAATTGTAAAGTAGCCATTTCAGATCAACATATAGGTATCTGCTAAATCTTAAAAATGATCAAAACGGGGGTTCACAAACATTTTTTTTTCAGAAAAAAAAGTGAATGAAACAAAAAACTACTCGGCCTCGAACCTGCAACCTATTGCACGGGAGGGATATGTTTCACAACCACGCTAATCTGGAAGACGTATTTAGCGGGGTATGAATACAAAATTAGTAGTTTTGCTAGCATTTTTTGTATTTAAATAAAATATAAATAAGCTGATAATGTTATGATGCCGGATGGGCGGGCCTTCGTTCCTATTGTCAGCACTGCCTCCATACAGTCACCGTTAGTTGTAGGTGGCTCGACAGTTGATACATTACAGTTTAAGACAACAGATGACGCCTGTGTTGCAGTTACTATCACACGGCCGACACAATTCAACAACTATCTTTCTAGGAGCATGAAAAAGGATACTTATTTGGCTTTGACAGTGACAGTGAATAACAGTGGTAAGCCAAAGGAGAGTTCAATCCGAGAATAGCCATCACAGAGAAGCAACACAGCAGGGACCGATTTTCATAACGCATGCGCGTTATTGTGGACAAACGTCAAACCGTCAAACTCTACGTGCGGCCGCCCAATATCAGCTGATCGAGACGTTTGAGGTTATGCTCGTGGAATTGCTCTCTATTGTGGATGCGTGTCAGTACAAGACGATTCAAGGTCACCAAATAAAGACCCCGCCGAACATCAAAGGTGCCGACAGGGTGTGTCGCTTCTCTGTGATGGCTATTCTCGGGTTCAATCTCACAACGTACAGGAGAAGCTAATAAAAGCGTGTTAAAACGCGCGAATACCTATTCAGAGCCAGAAAGTACTTCTCACCATCCAACCTGAATTATCGAGGTAAGTCAAGTATGCTGAGGAAACAATTTTATAGACGTGATGCATAATTATCAAGCAGATCAATCAGGTAGGCTATGAAATATTAACTGACCCAGTCCGGACAAAATCTTTCAAATGCATCAGTTTTAGAGTGCCTCCGTTCTGGATATCGCTGTTGATAATTGATACATCCTAGAGGCAAAGTAGGAAATTCCTCGCACATTCTCACAAATACCCTCTATTTGTTCTTCCACGGGAACGTTCATTTCTAAAGCTAGGTTTTCACACAGTAGGAAATTATTGAGCAGGTTATGAAAACGGCCAATATTTTGAAGCCTACCTGATAAATTTGCTTCACAATTATGGATCACGTCTATAAAATTGTTTCCTCAGCCTACTATATCAATAATTCAGGGTTTTGTCTTCATCAGATACTATAATGGCCTTATTATTTAGTTATTCGTTAAATAAAAATAAAATTAATAAATTTCTGTACACAAATAGAAAGTAAATTTAAAATTTGCAAAAAAAACGAGATATCTCGGAAACTGATGAATGTAGGTAGGTATATGAGATTATTGAAAGCAATTTTTTGGTATAATATGGGGAATTAGATTTAAAAGAAAAGACAAAAATCTAGTTTCCGCATTCTACCGCACCCTGTATATGAATATGCGTCGTCGCTGTTTTTACAGCCTGTATTAAAACTAGAGAATATTTTCCATGAGAAAAACATAAATTTTTAATTCATTAATTTTCATTATACATATGTACAATACGCATATCTGGTAGCGATTTGGATATAAAAATGGTCATAATTTTTGAAATGCCCTGTATAATGTTATATTTTTAAAATGGGAATCATTATATCTAGTAGAATCTAAATATGGCATAATATATAGGGTATCTCATTAAAAAAATGTATGTTTTCATCACCACGTAGTTAAGGATCGCCCTGTATAAATCAAAATATTTTCTGAGCAAGTAGCATATCCTTGGCTACAACTTTTATATACAACTTTTTTGGCTATCTTTTGCAGTAGTGGAGTTATCGACCGATCCGGCACTAAAACTCGCCCTGTATAATATATATATCTGCTTAATATGCCCGCACTATCTATTATCGGATAACAACTCTCTCGGCTCGCCGATTACCGAACGACCGACGGCGACGGCCCGTCAGCCCGAACAGCTGTTCGACCTCCGACGTTGCCACGTCCCGCGTCGGCCAGATTACGCTGCCGCCGCCGCCGCCGCCGCCGCCACCGGTAAACATCCGTAACAGCAACCTTGCAATTTCCCATTTGTCGGTCGATTGTTTATTTTAATCGAAAGGTTATCCACATTTCGCGGTTGACGGAGGCGCGGCAACGCCGCAACAACAGCCAGGCGCCCGCGATCAGGCTTTTCGGCTGCTGCCTCTGCGCCGCTGCACTGTCATGTTGTCGTTTCTCGCGATACACAAGCTCCTTTCATTCATGGATACTCACTTTGCCTGCCGATATACAGGGTGGGCCAATAGTGAGTGGACGGAATATTGTGGGCTTACTAAAACTCATTTCAAAAATCTGTCACCGGATCATGGTTAGGGGCCTTGAGAGCTATGAAGTTAAAATATTTTCACTTAAATTTTGACGTTTATACAGGGTGCTCAACAAGAAACTCACATTTATTTTAATTGAATGTTGTTGTTGAATGTTATTTATTGCATATTTTGATTCCTTGGTGGATTTTAGTGTGACTTTTATGTATCGCATATGGAACTTCAAAGCAACCGTATGGGTGCAAATCATCATTTTTGATATAAGTAGGTATCAGAAAAAAATTGAATATCCCAGCGATTATAAAACTTAAAAGGTCTTGACTCTGCGCTACGACTAAGCATAAAATGCGTCACCTTAGGTCAGACTTAGATTTGAATTATTTTTGTACTTTGAGAAATCAGTAGATTAATTAAGGAAACTTCAATCATAGGTAACTTGCCTTTTTCAAATTGGAATACCTATTTTTGTTTATAGAATCAAATGTGAAATTTGATTACCTTTTTAACGATATAGCATTTTCAATATCAATCTTTTTTAGTTATTTTATTTCAAATTTACAGTCAAATCGGTATTTATCAATTTTCCTACTATCTGGCAACTTGGCAGGCCATGAAAAATAAATAAAAACCCATTACGATGGAAGAAACCAACTAACTTAGTAGAAAGATACAAACGAACTAGAGCAACGGGGAAATATTATGAAAATTCCTTACAGCACGTCATCTCAAACTGGAGACAACAGAGGTAAGAAAGATTATAAATAATGTCAATGAGAAGCTGGAGTATGACAGAAGTGTTTTTTTCACAGCCTACTAGCTATTGAGATCTACTAGAGCTTGAGTCTCCAAAAAAACGATTAAACATTTTTAAACAAAAGGAAAACCACCAGAGATTGTTGCGAAACTCTAACATCTTCAGTATGGAATTATACATTTAATGGGATAAAAAAGTAGTCATTTCTGTTAAGCCAAAAGTAAAGATATATCTAAACGGAGCATTCTGAGCATCTATTGAATTAGAATTTTTTATTACTCCATGTTGTACTAGTGTTTATTTCATGTATTTTCCTGCCAAGTAAATCATCTTTTTTTATATTTTGAACAGACTGCAATTCAGTTTTTATTTTCTGCGATTTTGCTAATAAGTAGAAGTAAGTGCCTACTGAAGAATTTGAAGGGCTCCAGTCAGGTCAGAGGTATCGTTACTTTTGACTTACGGAAATGACTACTTTTTAGGCCAATTTCCAGTAACTTTTTCAGGCAAAAAGCCATAAGTTTGAGTGTGAATTGAAATTTTGGTGGTTTGAAAGCAAGTGATGGTTGGCTGGAGCGTTTCAAACAATGTCACGGAGTAAGATTATTGAATATATGGGGACAAACACTTTCAAGCCAGCCCGAACTCATCGATCCACTTGAAACAAGATTAAGGATAGTAATTCAAGAACACCGTTATTTAAAGGCTGACGAACCTGGATCATACTGGCAGTTGCACTGTTTTTTAATATATCCGAGTCCTTCATTAGTATGAACAGTTTCCGTAATATGAACGCATCAGGATTCTTTGTGTTCATATTTCCGAGCTTATACTGTACATCCTCACCCACCCATTGTTGAAAATTTCAGCGCTAAATTGGCGTTTGCCTATTTCAAAATTCCACATTCGTCTGCTTAGCATAATTATGCAAAGTATAAGTATACGCCGCGTTCTTTTGTAGTGTGGTGGTTCGGCAGGGTAACTAACATACACGGCGGCCGTCCAACAACAAGGCCATCAGGCAGACAAAGGCGCAAAGATGGCAGCCATTTTTTCTGTCGTCTGCCTGTCGATGCCTGAGGCCGCTAACTTCCCAGAAGAAGCATAATTCGCCGACTTCGGTCGTGATTTTACCTCTACTAGATCGACGAGTTTCAAAGTTTACTGACCGTTTTTGATACGAGGGTGTTCAACAAATCCTTAGTATCGCTGGTAGTAGCGAAAGTTATTTTTATGTTCGACTGCGTCATATGAATTCGTTTAGAATCCATAATTGACTACTTTATTGGATTTATCTGTCACTGTCATTCTGTCAAGAAAACATCATACTAGATGCAAACAACAGTTTATTCAAAGAAGAAGAATTTAACTTTGACCTATAAACAAAAATATGAATTTCAACTATTCTATTTATTAGTGTGCTAGTGAATATTAAAAACACATTCTTTGTTATTATAAGAATGCATGCCTGAGGAAGCCGAGCTCGAAGTGGAAGCATAGTCAATCTGCAATGCTCTTGATGCTCCATCATTGCTACTACCTCGGACCAAGTTAGCACCAACTATATATACTTCCTGGCCCAAAATTCTGGTGGCAACATATATTTTAGTACTTTCTGATTCATCTATGTAGCCTTCCGCTAGGGTGACAAACGCCGCCAGCCCCCCCCCCCCCCAGCCGCTTAATGCTTTCCATTGTAGCCCTACAATTTGCTAATATAAGTTGCCGATGTTCGTCTTAACACAATGGTATATGAAGATGTGTTCTCCAAACCGAGAAATTGCGCAACGACGCTTGGGGCTCCGGCAATTTTGTGCGCTCCGACCCTTTTATACAATTTATAAAAAAATCGACCAATATGAGCTGCAGGACTTTTGTAAGCTTTCTCACTATTGAAGTAAGCCAAAATGCTGTCTTCTGTCGATTTTGCAATTTTCTTCGTTTTACACTACTACTTGTTATAGGCCGCATACATATTTTCATAAGCGCTTTTTGATTTGGTGAGTAAGAGATTTTGTTGGCGTTTGCGGCTAAATTTTCTACGCTTTCTTCTTCAACACTATCCATTTTTTGGATTCTTATGACGTTTGTTACAAAATTAACGAAGTAAACAACTTTGTTTACTAAGGTTGCTAAGCCGCTGGTTACTAATGTAAGAAAAGCAAGAGCACACTTAATATTTTTTTAGTAATAAGGCGACGAATATAGTAATTACCATTTCAAAAAATAAGATTTCTGCATTGCAGTAGAACACAAAGCTTTGTATGCAACTTGGACATAATTAAGTGACTAGTACAGAACTAACTGACGCGAAATCATGTTGTAAAGAATCAACCAAAAATTACCAAAAATTAGTTGTTTCTTAAGGATTTATTGTTCGACCCCAGGTTCGAACCTTGTATGACCCGTACAACAGTGAGGATTGAGTGTACAGTTACATAAAGCGGATAGTTGAACCAAACTACAGACTGGCTTTACCTGTGCCTACGTGAAAAAAAAAACGTGAGAGGTGAAACGGACACGCGTAATGGTTATTCTTGTTCTTTAATGTCACTTGCGTTGAGTTAAAAACATCGTCGGTTTGATTAAGCTGTTCAACTTTTCAACTGGGCAGGACTGTGGAAGGCAAAGATGTTGTAGGACTTGAAAAAGCTTGATTATTTAGTGTTATGGATAAAAATCCATCGATAGAACGTCATTAAGGTTATGATTAATCAAAGTTATATTCTTAAAATATTGACACCATGATCGAGGTTTTTTATGGCCAGCCTCCCGCAAAGGCTGAAAACCTATGGCGATGTAAAAGCGCTGCAAGAGGATAAGTGCATGCGCACGTTAGATTTCAAATACTGCAAGTTGTCGGTAACCAAATTCCCCGTCAGGTTATTCCACAGCGTCGAAGTTCTCCAAAAGAAGGAATTCTGGAGGAGACTGGTTCGGGGAGTCGGAATCTCGACCTGGTAAGGATGAGCTCGTAGAGCCTCTCTATAGTGTTTCTCGTTCGGACGGCCTTCGGTGTTATTATCTGGGAGAGCTCACTCGAACATCTTCCGGGATAGAATCTGCAAACAGGGACATGTCAGCCACCCTTTTTCGATGTTCCAGGCTGTGGAGATCCTTTCTGAGGTTAGGCGTATCGATTAGTCTTAATTGCTCTCTTCTAGATAGTGTCCAGAAGCTTTAGAGAGTGCTTCGGAGCGCATCCCCACACATGGGAACAATACTCCAACGATGGTCGGATCTGTGCCTTGTAGAACAGCAGTATTCAGCTTCCTACTGCGGAACAAAAATCCAAGCTTTTGGGATGCGGTTTTAGCAATACTGACGACGTGGTCGTGCCAGGACATGTTATTGTTGATGTTGATCCTCAAAAGTTTGATGGACATAATTTTGTGATTCATCTATTTATTAAATAAATAATTATCAATAGACATGTGCCCTAAATGTCCCATCTTTTAAATAATGAGGTATAGCATGGAAATATATATATTTTTTAAATATAATTGTATTGTTATATATTATATATTATGTATATAATTTGTCTACTAAATTGTGTTCACCTTAAAAATTATTGTTGTCCACCTTATATTTTTGGCTCATTAAAAATAGTTGTTCGTAGTGCGTCACTGAGATATTGACACGCGTGTTGTTGTGTATGATTTAATTTCTTGATAGCTACATAAAATATTCTCGACTTCATAGTTTTGGTAAGTAAGCCATACCACTATTTATTTATTATTATAATAATTATAATTATAACTTTTCGTATGTAATAATTTATTGATGTGCTCAGTGGGTATGAAACTGTATTCCAAAGGTTCTTTTGTACTTTGATAAGAAGACTGCATATATATTAAGAGTATGTTTTTGCAAAAGGTGTTAATTTTATTAAAAAATACTACAGTTACTGGGCATATTCGACATTTAATAAACATAACGTAATCTGCTTGTAATACGCTATGTAAATTAATTTTTTCAAATAATCAATTTCGGAAAGATTAGGAACACATCCCTTACGCACAAGTTTGCAAAGATTATTCCAATTTCTGAATATTCAGGTTAGGTATCTGCAAAATGTGCACTTCTCACATCGAACACGTCCGTATGTTCCAATGCTAAACGTGTTATAAATAGACGGTGTAATCATACAATGAAAATTTAGTGGATTTCATCCAGTTTTGACGTCAAAATGCTTACGATTATTTTTGAAGCACCTTGCTTTTATGTGATAGCGAAATCTTAACACGAGGCACACTTCAAGTTAGTCGGATTATATGATGATTAAAATAAAACCAGAGAAAAAGACTTTATACAAAGATTTTCATTTGTATCGTTGGAGAGATATTAAATTACAATTTATTTTCGTAAACCGTTTGTCTGAGAAAAATATACAAATGTGAAAATGTCAGGGGCAAACGAAGGTCATGCTATAAATAAAATGTGATAAGAATACTGTTTTGTGAGGACATTCGAAGTAGCCTGTAACGCTGATTCCGAGAAACTGATTTACATATAAATTCGCGATTTTTATTTGTAATATAATCACGATTTTTTCGACAAACCTTACATACCCATATGTACGTTAATTATGCTATAATATATGTTGTTTAACACCATATTTCAGTGGTTGGCACTAGTGAGCTAATTATTGTTTTTTGAATGAGTTGAAAAAGTTCTATTCTTGACGTAGTTTGGTTAAATGAAAGTAATCGTTTATAAAACAACTTGAACAATCTTTAAAATGTAGTTATAAACAGTAATTGGCACCGTGCCAATAAATATAAAAATATATGCCAATAACTATAAGTTCTGTTAACAGAAATATCAGGTGTAGAATCTATAAAGAAATTGCTATAATGATGTGACAAGTGAACCTACAAAAAGCAAAATAAACTTCAGTTTAGGCTCAGTGAAAAGTTTAGTAAGGTTTCAGATCTTTCCCAATCTGAGCAGCAAATGAAGAAAATCTGTTGATGAAATGGATGCCAGAGCATGGCCGTAAGGGATTCCCTCAAAGAAAGGAAGACTTCCAAATTAGCCTAAACAATTTTCTTGTAAAAACCCGCGACCAAATCAATTTGCTAACAATACTCCAGTAAATAGGTGGTACAGCACCTTCCTCAAAGGCAAAGAGAAAGGATGTAGGGGATGATTTGACTTGGTTGCTACCTTGATGAAAATGGCCTCATAGACATTACCAACTAGCCAACGAGGGTACACAGGAGGGTATTCAACAGCGGTGAAACGAACTTTCTATTGTACCTCAAAATAAAAACTGTTCTAGGTCCAGAAAGGCCATGTAATGTCTATGAGGTAGACAGGGCACAAGCAAAGTAAAATACCTATAACTTTTTACATTTTTGACTGCTAACGAACCAACACTTCTAATAATATTTACTTACAAGCATCTTTCAGTCACAAATCCCAAACAATGAGCTGGTATATAGCTTTCAGTGCTACATTTGCACTGACATAACTACGTGCAATATACATCTATTTTTTGTTCGGCTTAAAAGGGTGTTTATTTACATCTTGACGAAGTTACCATAACCCTTGTAGGATACTTACTTCTTGTTTGATAGAAATACCTATCTTTCTGTTCAGTTTAAAACTACTTTAATTATTTTTTTATGATACCTTACACTGAATGCTAAGGGCCAATCACTGATCCACTTAGTGCCATTAACTGTCTCTATGGTGCTAATAACTATCTGAAATCGTGGAGCTCGTATCAAGAAAAATTACAAGAAAATTAAAAATTGGCAATGCTGCTTGAATGCATTTTACCATTATAAATATTGTTTGTATAAGTAATGTAATAAAACATATCAAAATTATTTAACAGCATGCGCCAACAGCTTTACCCTATAACGAGCTGGTGTCGTCACTTCTTTCAATTGGAATTTTCCGAGGAATTCTCTAATACATCAAATAAGAGGTAAACTCCTTACGTATCCCTAGGTATGGTTTCTATGAACGAGACGCTGCTTTTGTTAAAAATGTTAGATTTTCAGTTCTGTTGATTGTATTCATGTATCTCTAAAATAAAGATGTATTTCAGTCGTCTATATGCAAAACCCGACACGTCACAGTTTTTT
The DNA here is from genome assembly GCA_951848785.1 of Callosobruchus maculatus. Classification (NCBI taxonomy): domain Eukaryota; kingdom Metazoa; phylum Arthropoda; class Insecta; order Coleoptera; family Chrysomelidae; genus Callosobruchus; species Callosobruchus maculatus. Next base: position 2,710,963 of record CATOUR010000127.1, read on the forward strand.
CAAAATAAGAGTTTTATATACCATTCTGTTCATTATCTAAAGCGCTAGCATTCTCTATATAATTCGCTTAAAAAACTCAAAATTAGACAAGATATTTGGTGAAGAAAATTACGTGTAGATTCAGACACCGACCAGTCTAAGCAGCGGGCGCGGCGTTTAATTTCAAAGTTTCAAACACAGCATAGTAAACAACCAGCATAATATCTTTGAGGATTTCCTATATAAAAATGGTTCCCACAGAATTTGACCTTGGGAGGGTTTTATGGATGTGAAGTTTGGGTAGAGATGAGAAAATGAAAATATCGATACCGGTACCAACTCGATATTTTTTAGCCAAATAGGCGCGTTTGGTTCGTACAGAGCATTTTGTGCAATTCATTACACCCCTCAATAATTATATAATTATTTTCGATACCGATACAAAACGTATCGATACCAGCTTGGAATGCTTCAAAAAGTATCGATGACAAAAATACTCGATATTAGTGCAGAAGTACAAGTATCGAAGTATCGTTAGCGTCCCTACAAAAAATCATCCAAAAGTGGGGATGCGTGTGTAATTTCCGCCAACCTGAGTTATTGTGCTGGTTGTTTACTATGCTGTGGTTTCAAACTCCGACACGTCCACAGGTAGCCAATACGAACAACGGGAGCAAGTCACGTGGCCATTACTGATTACAGGAGGTTATTCTGATCGCTGCACGTTTTATCTTTTTGTTGAGAATACCGTGCGGTGAATTCACTTTTTTCAGTTACGATTGATTTATACTGTATTGATAAATTATTTATCAATTTAAGGACCATGGGTGATCAAAATATTGTTCTGTCACAAGGTAATATTATTGTTCGAAAGAAAATTAATACCCCGTTCAACGGTTCAACCACTTCAACCTTCGTGAAAACCATGTTGCTAGTTCTGAAGAACTTTGTTTTTCGGAAAAATTGGATGTTGAGGTTCAAACCTTGTAAACCTTAAAATGTATCTTCTTTAAGATCTAGCATTATGTTTATATTTTCAGTCGTTAAACTCAGTGTTTGTCTAGTTTTCTTTGTATTCATAAAAAGTCAAGTCCAGTTTCACTAAAATAGCAGTCAAAACACGACAAGTCACATGCAAAACCCGACATGTCCAAATTTAAAATATAGATTTTAGAAGAACTATCTGCCCTAGGGCCCGTGTGGGGGTGGGTTAGAATATCTCCCATCGTAATCCTGCGTGTCGTAAAAGGCGACTAAAAGGAACACCGAAGTACTGTCGGTATAAACCAACAGCTTCGGGTGGACGAGTTGAGAAGAGTCAGGACACCTTCTTGTCCTTGGGGTGAGAAATTGCCCCTAAAGGCGGATGAACCAATAGATACCATCTGGTCAACGGCATGAGGATGTAGAAAGCAAATGGGAAACTACTGCATTAAAGATCTTAAAGATATCCCAAGAGAAACTCGTAAAGTGTGTGAATGCATTTTACGAGTTCACAACATGTCTGTTAAGACATTGTGACTATGATGATGATCTGCCCTAGAGACCGAGGTTAAGACCTAACATCCTAAACCATCGTTTAATATCAAACTCTCGTTTTAGTATTTCCACTTATAATAAGGCCGTATTCGGTTTTTCTTGATTTCTGTAAAATTTGTTCCCGCTGACTTGGGTTTTGCATTAAGACGACTGATTTATATATTTACATTAATTTAAAATACAGCTTACCCGAATACAATACGCCAACATGGTTGGAGGTCATCGAGCTAAAACGACAACGCGCACTCAATACCTGCACACCGGCGTGATGATGATGATAAGGATGAACTTCAATCCAACAACTTCGTGGAAGTCGCGTAGGAATCCGAACGACCCGAAGAAGCAAACGAACGGAAACACCACCTAAAAGGGAAACGACAACGGTCCAAACGAAACGGCAGAGCGCGCGCACTATTCCAATCCACCTCAAACAAGAAGATGAAGAAGAAACCGGTCACGTCACCACACGCGCTTGGGCGGCATGGCATTTCCTTCGAAGATGGCCCCCGTCCCCGACCGGCTAGAGATGAGAGGAATTCCTTCCTCACTCGGTTATGTCAAATCAAATCGATGCAACAGCGCGAACCCTGAAGATATCGCGGGCGATTTGGCGCGGGACGCGGGTTGTAAGCGCCGTGTTTAAGCACCGTCGCAAAACGCTGGCTACGCAGCTATGACGCGGCGAAATACCAGCGACGGCGAACTCCGACCGAGATCGGGATCTGCGGTGTTGCCACAATTCGCGGTTCAAATGTACTTGATAACCATGGATCCCAAAAGGCTTTTACGGAAACAGTGATCTGGATCCGGATCGATTTAGTATCAGCTGTCAGTAGTGGAATTTATGATGCTGTGGATTAAATTAACATCGAAAAACGAAAAAGATGGTTTAAACAAATGGTTAGGCCAAACAGCTACTGAATAACTCGATCGCGATCACAGCGAACTGACCCTATTTCTAATTGATTCTAGATCACTTTCCGAACGTTAAGATCAGTGATCGGGTTAACCCGATCATAGTTTCCGCAAAAGCCTCCTAGTACACTAGAGGCCTTTACGGAAACTATCATCGGGTTCACCCGATCACAAGGATCACTGATCCTGACATTCGGAAAGTGATCCAGGATCAATCAGAAATAGGGTCAGTTCACTCTTGTATGGAAAGTGATCTCGATCGAAAGATTCAGATCAGTAGCTGTTTTTCTCAACCATCTGTTTTTCGAGTCATACACATAGCACCGACATTCCCACAAGAGCCAATACGAACAACTGGAGTAAGTCACACGTCGATCACAGGAGGTTATTCTGGCCTTTGCGTGTTTTATACCGTGCGGTGAATTCACGTTTTTTCAGTTACGATTGATTTGTGCTGTATTGATTAATTATTTATCATTTTAAGAACCATCGGTGACCAAAATATTGTTCTATCACAAGATAATACAGCTCAAAAGAAGATTAAGACCCATCTAAGCTAGTCATGAAAATGTTGTTATTAGTTCTGACGAACTTTGTCAGAAAATTTGGATTTTTTAGATTTAAATCTTGTAAGCTTTAAAATGTGTCATCTTTAATATCTATGCCTTTTTCAGCTGTATTTTCTAAAGCGTCAAGTGATAATTCAAAACGGTCAAGTTAATTTTCCAACTCGTCAACTGTAAATTCAAACTGACAGGTGTAACTTACACCTATTAGTTTGAATTTACAATTGACGAGTTAGGAAATTAACTTGACCGTTTTGAATTATCACTTGACGCTTTAGAAACTACAGCTGGAAAAGGTGTAGTATTATTATGTTTATAGTTTCCGTCGCTGTTTAGTGTTTGTTTAGTTTTATTTACATTCAGTAAAAAAGTCCAAAGTTATAAATGTTTAATTTATTTTGATCCAATTCCACAAAAATAACACTCAAAACACGATATGTCACAGTTCTTAACATGCAAAACCCGAGGTGTTCAAATTTAAAATCAAGATTTCAGAAAAAACCATCGTAGATTATCATACCCTTGTTTTAGTATTATCTTCAGCCATAGTAGGGCTAGGGCTGTATTCGGTTTTTCATGGTATTTGTTTATCTCGATTTTATCAGCCAAATCGTAGAAGGCCATGCTTCCGATTACGTAACATATATTTGTTTTTGTCGAACTGTCTAAAGTCTATCCAAATAAGAGCGTTAGGTTTTGTGCATTTCTGGTATTTAGGTTAATTTGTTTGTAGCTTGCACCATCAATTGTTTTAGTTGCCTGGGAATGAATATAAGTCGAAACGTCGCATCTAGAAAAATAAGGAGTTTTTGTTTAAATGACCTTATCTTACAAAAAATAATTGAAATGTCATCAAAGCCCTTTCTGCATTGCAGAACGAGCCTTGATGTAAACCTATCAGCACTCAATGCTTTTAATGCTGCCTGGCCTACTGGGATTTCCATTTAAAAGTTGTGTACAAATTGCGTTACTGTTTGTTACGCAATTATGTTACACATGATTTCCCGTTTCAATTAAATGATTGCGTTCAAAAGTTTACACCGTTTCCTGGAAGATTTTTCAATATCTGTATTTTTATTGTTTCTGAATATTAACCATATAAGAGTAATTCATTCTTATACATCGGCAGACAAGTTTTGAAGTAATTAAACTATACTAAAATATTCATTTTTTGTAACTTTGTTTGAATTCAGTTTTTTTTTACAGAATATTTTGTCTTTGAATCTAAACAAAAATGATGAAATTAACCTCTGCGGGATGTGATAAATTATTACACTATATTTATGATGACGATTTTTCTATATGAAATCTATTTTTTTAGTTCTTATGTGGGCAACTAACAGAGAAGATACATACGGGCAAAGCCATCAGTTAAAAAGAGACACCTAGCCCCTCATAGTGATAGAGTGATTAATGGTTTGTCTTGTAACTTTTGGGTATTGTGTATAAACTATAAACAAATTGAAGAATTATGCAAGTATGCCAAATACCTTATGTTCTTTTGTATGGGGTTGCTGCATGATCAACGTCAATACTGATAGACCTTAGTTCCATTATTCTTCATCTTCGCACTGTCACACGCAGTTTTGCTATTGAATTTGCCTATTCAGAACAACACTATAACATGTTAAGAAATTTCAAAACAAATTAGTTCACTAATTGTATATGAAATTTTAGTGCAAATTTTGTAGGGTCATACGGCATTTAAAATCACAGTAGAACTTACAAAACCAATTCAAAGTTATTTGAACATCACCCTATGTTGTATCATCACCCCTCTGCTTCGGAGCATATCTAACGGCACGCCGCTGTACCAATCACAACATTTTTAGGACGGTTAATAAGGCGTTTTGCGTTCCTTCCCCCTGCCCCCGATCCCCCTCTCTCATGTTCTTACTTACAGCTTTTCCTTCTCGGCGTTCATGTATTGTACAGGTGATACACAAGACATATAATAGAATGCTTAACTAAAATACTATTAGGTTGTCGACCCTGCTAGCTCGTGTATACGCGACCAATGCGCTGGCTGGGTGAGCTAGCGTTGTCGCATTTACCGGCAATGATTTTTTCTTCTCTTCTCTATGCTCGGCCTGGCCAGCGCGGCGACTGCTTGTTGCGAAACGGTGGATCGCAACATTATCTTTCTATCCGTGCAACTACAAGAAAATGGTGGACAACTATTTATACCTGGTCTGCTATACTATTAGACCTTTTCCAGCGGTATGTTTATACACACAGAAAAATACAAAGTGATTGGTAATTCGATACAGATATTTGGAGACGTGATAGTAGAGGTGGTAAGCTAATAAATTGATCATATAATATTATGTCAAATTTCTTATGGTTTTCAAGATAAATTGAATATCAGAGATTTTCATTAAAATGCAGACCTTCAAACGAAACCCCTAATAAAACCAAATTTTATTGCCGAATTTTGGAATTTTTGGTATTACTCATTAGAAAATATACTATTACGTCATTATCGACTGAAAGAAAGTGAACATGTATCAAACACTTCGCGAGATGGAGTCAAAATTAGCTCTGTATCGAAAAGAGACTGAAGAACTCGTGCGAATTCGTACGAACACGTACGAACGATCCCAACGTTCCCAGTGCAATAGGAGCGCGCATACTGGATGCAAGTTGATCGTACGTAAACGCAAGTGTAGTTCCGACGTCCGAAAACAATCCGAACTTGGGATTTTTTAAAACTAATTCATTTTTAATTTTTTAGTTAACTTTATCACGAAAAGTACGTTTTTATTTTTTTAAACTGTATTAATACTCTGTGTAATCAGTTTTCATTACTGCATAAATGAGAGTTAAAACTACAGACTGTCCAGAATAGATTTAATAAAAATACCAAATCCCAAACAGTTGGAATTCACGCCGTCCCTACGCCTGTATGTAATATCAAGAAACCTTAAGGTGTCTGCGCCATCTCTTAATGAGCGGATACGACCGCTTGTCCGACCTCTTAATCCATAGGAGAGTTACTCACAAATATACAGGTGAAACTAATAAAAGGAAGTTAAAAAATATTTCTCTAATATAGCAGTTTGAGCAGAACCGCTCGGATGTTCCGTAATGACATTGAAGGGGTAACTTTTAAAGACTGTTTTAGACTATACTATTTCTTGTACAAGATTAGGTTTAATTTATTGAACAATAAAAATTGGTTAACAAATTGTTTCAAACGCGTAAACTGAACAAAAAATTGAGTAAGATAGAACATGTTTCGTCGTGCGTTGACCGTTGAAAAAATGGGTGTATTAAGATTGATTCACTTGGTTTAAGAAAACAAAATAAATGTTTGTGGGATCAGAGTGATTTAAGTAATCATTTACGTGATCTGCATAATATGATGAAATTGGCCGAATTCATTTCTTTTTAGATATACAGGGCGTTTCATAAGTTGGGACTTTTTTCATACAGCGGATAGTACTCGCCAAAATGAGTGTTTTTTCCCAGTAACATATAAACGAAAAATTTAGAGAAAACGAGATATTGACCATTAAAGAAATCCTCAATTCTAAGTCCGTCCCTGGGCAGTGGCTCACCATGTCATAACATCACAACAAACAACGCAGCGCCAGTGGTGCCCGAACTGCCGATGCCGGTGAGAAAAACAGGCAGTTGATCATACCGTCGCGTTGCTGTTGCTACATCTGCCGATCAGACTTTAAAAACAACAACAATGGTGCATGCTTATAACAATAATGAACTGGTGAACATGATTTTAATGTACGGTGAGTGTGGTCAAAGTACCGCTGCGGCTTCGCGAGTGTACGCCGATCGTTTCCCTAACCGTACTCACGCTGCACTTCGTCGATTTGTCTGGCTTGTGCAAAGAGCAACATGTCTGAATCCACATCGTGGTGGTCACGCTGGAAAACCTTGACAACATCGTGTGGTCCAAATTGAAGAAGACATCGCAAATCGTACTTTTTCCTGTAAGGCGCCTGCGGCAGGACCGTACTTACAACTTCCGTATAGGTACCAAATAGTGAGTACTTGCTTGAAATTTTTTGTTACTGTTTTGCTGCTGATTCACCGTGCATTAGCTTTGCCGTGTCAAGGGCCGTTGCTTCTAAAGAGGAAAGTCCCAACTTTTAGAACACCCTGTATTTTACGAACCCATACTCTTCTACGATAGCGACGACTCCGCCGCACTCTCCACAGAAGAGAATTATCTTGAAGATTACCATTATCTCCGCAATACCATCGTAGACGGAGGATCGTTTTTAGTGTGCGTACTCGATTTGTACTATCACCATTGATACGATTCCTACGATTCAAATTCGCATCCAGAGTGCGGCCGGCCGGCCTTACAAGAAAATGAATTTATCTTAATAATTAGTCGTGCATTTTACGGTAAAAACATGCCCATCTTTCTAGTTATCCATTGGTATCATAGACTTGTTGTATATGTGGTAAACACAGGCAATAAGATTGCATTTAAGCTCTAAAAGCATAATGGATCTTCGAGAGTACACAGTTTCAACAGACCGTTGGCAAACACTTGTCATCGGATTTATAATTTTTATTATGGGTACTTGAAGCGATATGTGGCTGATACAATACGTAAGCTGCGCCGACGACGCGACGCTAACAACGACTACCCTCCTTCTTTTTTAAACTCCTTGAATCTCGATATCAATCTAACCGAGTACAAAGCGGTTGAGCCAACGACAAGGATCAATGAATTCAGTATATCTACTTTTGGCGCAAATGCTGCTTACTAATACATATCGTATCAAATAGCATAGACAATGTGCTAAAGGCATGAGTCATTGTTTCTGCCTAGAACCGATAGAACAATCGATATTTTTTAACCCACTGCGGCATACAGAGGCTATTAGCATAAGGCATTAAAAACTATCCAAGATGTACTAAACATCGCATATTTCATTAGTGGACGATTCCCAAAGTCGAGTTGATGTCAGATTTCCCTTCTCCTGAACCATGGCTGAAACTATCGAGTAATCAGTATTCGATGTCACTAAAAACTATTCAGAAGTAGTAAACATCGCATTAACAACCACCCTAGTGACACCCTTCATTTACCAATATTACTCGACACTCGCCCCTTTGCTTCATTTCACCCATTATTCCCGAGAGAACGGGCTGTCTCTACAGTGTTGCCGTTATGGTACAGAAATGTTATGGATTAGTAAATAATCAGGATATTCACTACTTCTAAAACCAGTAAGAAATGTGCAAATTTCAATTTTTTGAAGAAACTGTACAAGAATATGACACTCACGGGATTTCAAGCAGAATTTGATTGATTTTATCGAAACGCACTTGATGATCGTATCTGGAAGTAAATAAAAGAACAGTTTGGAATCGCAAAACTGCAAAAGTGAGCAAAACGTAGCGGAGTAGTTTTGGTTTGTTCCTGAAGTGTAGAAAGCAATAAAAGCTCATTAGGTTTTTTTATGGTCTACCTCCCAAAAAGGCGCCTATGGCGCTGTAGAAGCGCTGCGAGAGATAAGTATTGGTGCATGTTAGAATTGAAACGCTGCAGCTGGTAGCCGTCGGAAAACAAATTAGCGGGGCAGCTCATTCCACAGAGTCGAAGTTCTCCAAAAGAAGGAATGCTGGAGGATCCCATTTCAAAAAATCTAGTTATCACTGATTTAATTTTTTTTATTTAATCTACACCGATTACTCGAAGTACAAATGTAATTCAAACTTGATCGTCCAACCTAAGCTGACGCATTCCATGCTTAGTGACACAGCCCTCTTAAGTTTTATAAACGCTGCGATATTCAATTTTTTCTGATATCTGCTTATACCAAAAATTGTGATTTGCACCTAAACGGTTCGCTTTAAGTCCCAGAATTGATCCAGGAATCTAAATATACAATGATATACAGGGTATTCCATTTAAAAAACATAACTTCGATATGTCACGCTTTTATTAGACCAGTATAAAAGTAATCATCTTTAAAATGTAGCCCAACCACCTACATACACTCGCAAAGTTAATTTCCTGAAGTGGTATCGTTTGGTGGTCACAAGATTCCGAGGCGTTGAACTTGACTCACCCTGTATATTTGAAATAATTACCGTGTTCCGTTGATTTCATACCTTGTGGAATGCAACAACACGTCACTCTCTAAACAGCCGTGGCCATAACACATATATATCTATATCACAGATGGCTCATACACTTCGTCCGAAGGTCACTTACCTCTCCACAGAATTTCTACGAAGACATGACGCAATCGCCCAAAGTAAATAATGAAGCATAATATATATTTTAAGGAAGCCCAATAAATATATAACCGACACATCAATTAACGGCCATTTTGTTTACGGCGACGTGTAGTAATTTGACGATGCGTTAAGTAGCGTAATTAGACGTGGAAAGTTCTAACCTAAGCTTATTTGGATGTGTGTATTTATAGTTGTCACTAAACTTTTTACGGCCCAAATCGGAGTCAGAATCTATTAGGAGAACGATAATAATTGCATAAGGATACTACTAGGTTAGTTTTGCAATACAGCTTCATTATTTCCATGTTTTCATAATTATGTAGTTATAAACTAGCGGTCCCGACATCCCGACAGACGTAGTCCTGATTGTAGAGCTACCTAACAGACCTTATGTAAAACATTCCCCGATCAATCACTTGTGGTCGACCGGTACGAGGTTCATCTCTAACTGATAAACTGATTAGACCATTTGACACAATACCTAACTGTGAACCATAGAGCTGCCAAAACTATTATCGGTGTATTTTTAATTGAACTTAAGCTACACATGTTGCAAAATTGTTCATTTTGGTAGGTACTCGTAATTCTATTGCCACTGTCCTAGTGTCGAGGTCACAGAACCGCCATATTATGTCTTTTATTGACATACATTGTGAAAATATGAGTTGCTAATGTAAATCCCAACTCAGGCGAATGGTCACGCCAAAGTTCCGCACCGTCAGTTGTAGGTGGCTATAATACAAAGCCAGCTGCCTAGCTATATACAGTTTTAGACAACAGATAGCGCTGTTTTGCAGTTAATATTACTATACGCCTGATAAAATTCAACAACAACTATCTTTTCAGGAGCGTGCGAACTGCGAAAGATTACATCTATTTTGGTGTTGGCAGTGTTGTTGGTGAATATAATACAAACAGTAGTAATCCACGGGAGAGTTACAAGCTCACATACAGTTGGAGCAAATTAAAGCGTGTTAAAAAAGAGTCGCTTTTTATCTGGCGTCTGAGGTCTATTCTGATATATCTGATGCAAATCACATTTGTCAATTTGTCATATAGGCCAATCTGGCTTCTGCCAAATCGACTTTTGTTCGTTTTTTTTAGTACAAAGTACAAATATCCGTAGTAGCGCCTTGTGGCTTGTAGTTTGTCAGACTACGCCTGACGCCTGACCAGTTAAGGGTTAAATAAAAATATTTTAATGTTATACGACTAAAGCCCCGGTCTCGATATTTTCTGACCCATCCTCTTATTTGGGTGTGTGATGAGCACCTATACAGAGGCATGCACACGTATGCGTATGTGAGTGACTCCATATAAAAAGACAGGTTTGAAATTTCTTTGTCCCGGGGCAAGTCGTCGTAGCGGCGCCGCTTTGACGCACGTTGGCGACGACGGCGAGCGGCGTTGCGTTGTTTTTCGGCGGAACTGTACTTGGATACGACGGCCTTCGTCGTATACGCGCCCAGCTTATTCAATAAGATTTAGGATCACCGAGAAGTGAGACAACCACGCAATTCGTTCGGTTCGATTCTGCCCGATGACTGCAGAGGGGTACGGGGCGAGGGGGGTGACTCTGCTCTGTTGCTCATCGGATGCCGGAGATGCACGAACCCTACAAAACCGACGACGATGTTTCGCGATACCGACAGGATAAGGCGAAAACTGCACACTGCACTTAGGTCCGTTTGCACCGGTCACACTTAGGTGGACCTTATCTTCAAGTAGCACTTAAACATCCAACACGGTGCACAAAATCCATTCTAAGCGGTAGATAATTGAAGATGATATCTAGCATAAGTAAGTGGGAAGATCAAAGATCCGAAGGTTTAATTTAAGGTTATTCGGTTCTTGTAATGTTTGACGTGACATGTGACCTCATGCCTCAACGCTCAACGACGCCGGCCTAAAAGCTCAAGAACCACAAATTCACTGGACAATGACCGCAAAAGTCGAACACAGTACAATGAAAACACAAAGAAAAGCTTCAGTCTTTCAATGTGTGTAACAGCGAAGGTATAACCATATCAGTTGCACTATGTATGATTTTGTGATGTTCCAAAAACAAAAGATCTAAATACGTTTTTTGCTGCACTGCACATGGTCTTGTACTATGATTGGCGCCGCACTGTGGTTTTCCAACCAGTTGCGGTTTCAGAAAATAAATCAAGAGAGTCAAAATAGGTATTGGAAGTCCAGATTGGTCATTTTTAAAAAGTTTTCGAAACTAACGTCCTTCTGTAAGTAAATCATGATCATCGCGACGAAGGTCCTGTAGAAGGTCACAGCCGCTGTTTTATTGTGTAAGAATGCACTACGATAGGACGATCCTAGAAAGACTATCAGATTTTACATTTGATCGTTAAAAAAAAATTAGGCATTCCCATTAAAAAAATCAAGTTACCTGTGTAAAAGTTTCCTTAATTAATCTACCGATTTCTCAAAGTAAAAAAAAACGAATCTGACCATCTAACCTACGCTGACACATTTTAGGCTTACTCATCACAGTGAAAAGTCACAGCCTTCACATTTTATAATTGCTGCGATATTCAATTTTTTTCTGATATCTACCTATATACCAAAAATGGTGATTTGCGTCTAAACATTTCGATTTAGGTCCCACATGTGATATATAAAGTCACACTAGAATTGACCAGACTTCAAATATGCAATAATATACAGGGGGTTCTATTTGAACAAATGTAGCTGATAAGAAACGCCAGTGCTGATTGAAGACATCTTTATTTGCTGATTTTGTGAAACAAAGGGCCGATTTTTAGAAAATGTGTTACTTTGAAAACGGTTCGGATACCAAGACACTATTAATTTTTTCATAGTCCGTTTATATGTGGAATGCACAATAAAGCATAACTAATATGTGCAAGCATTTCAATCATATATAATATATATACATACATATACTCACAGTCTGATACAGAGTTTAAACTTCTCAATCAAAGGATACTCACCTGAAAGAAAAAAAAAAGAATTAGCTAAAAATAAAAGGAGTGTTTCATTATGACGAACTATTAAAATATGTAGTGTCATTACTAACTAGCTCCACTTCATACTAGTAGCGTCATCTTTTCTTATATTTTCGTAAAATTATGATTATTTTTTTTTTTGGAACCTTATAGACTTGACTATGTCACAACTCATGTTCAATGAATAATTTTGGTGTCACCCCTTCAGCTATGTGACTTTTATATTCTTTGAGTCTACTCTGGAGAGGTCAAGATACCTCAGTAATAAAACATTTTCCACACATATTTTAAATAGGTACCGATTTTTTTTGTATTACCATTTTTTTAGGTATATGTGTATGCTTTTTCTCTTATTTGAAAATAGTTCTGATATCGAATCTTGCACAAGCAGTTCACAATATTTCCAATAACCCCTTATATATGGTGGCGATATGCTTAGAGAGTATTTTTAGAGAGGGTATTTCACTCGGGGTCTAGTCTTCAAAATTTGTTTTGATGAGACGCGTGATGAATCAGTGAGTCAAATATATGAGGATATCCTAAAACGAAAAATATATAAAATCCTTAGCGCCTTCGCACACGGGTCAGTTGGCGATGTGGTCGACACGATTCCGACGCACGTCCACTCGGCCTTTCATGCAAAGTGTCGGAAATTTTCAGACCCTCAGACCTTCAAGTTCACGCTTAAAATCGTTATCTGGCTTCCTATCAGGACATAAACATGTCATGTATAGTTTGACGGTGCTAATTGCAAATCCGGTCATTGTTTTGAGTTTGAGTCCTCAGGTAACGAACAAAAATTTTCAGACGCTCAGATCTTCACTCTAAAAATCTAAAATCGTTATCAGGATGAAAATGTGTTTCATGTATAGTTTGAGGGCCCTAATTTCAAAAATGGCGGATACTTTGAGTCGTAGCCTCAGGCTCAGGTAACGAACATCAAAAAATTTCGGACCCTCAAATTAAGTTCACCCTAAAAATCTAAAATCGTTATCAGGCTTCTTATCACAACGAAAATTCATGTCATGTATAGTTTGAGGGTGCTAATTACAAATCCGGCCGTTGATTTGAGTTTTCAACTTCAGGTAACGAACATCAAAAATTTTCAGACCCTGAGAATCTTCAAGTTCACCCTAAAAATCTAAAATCGTTTTCAGGATGAAAATTCGTTTCATGTGTAGTTTGAGGGCCCTAATTTGAAAAAAATAGTTTTGTTATAAAACATAATTATATGATCATTCCATTAATTACAATTTTTTTATCAAAAATTCAATACTTAATAGTTGAGACCGAACAGTTCCCTTATAATCCAACATACACTGAGCAAACAGTCGTAGGCGAATGTGAACGGCGGTAAATACATGTAGGTATGTATGTATGTGTGTGCATAACTTTACCGACGACTGTACTTTAGAGAAAAGGTCGCGGTTTGGCGTTGCTGGAGACGGAAGGGAGCGGGGGAAGGGAGGCTAGAGGGAGGCGGAAAGAGGGCAGGGGAAAGGAGGGATGTCCAATCTTGACACTTCTGGAATAATCAATACTCTGTGTGCCGTGTTGCGGAGATGCCCGGAATAAGACGCCCACACTACGTTTCAGAAATGTTCGCGGAGAATTAGAAAAAGGACTAATAGAAAAAAGATGAAGTTGATTGACTTGCCACACATTACGGTGATACCAGTTTATTATTTTCCCATTGCATGAAGTTATAGTCAGAGATCCCTTGCAACCAAATCATCGTCCACCTGCCCGCAATCAAAGTATGTTATGCCGCTAGGCCTTTCTTTCAAACATTTTTGAGTTGCATAACCTCCCACCCCCCAACTACCCCAATTTCACCCCCACCCGCTAATTACTCCGCCGCCCATGCACCGATTCCAAATTATAGGCACATATATTACCTACTACGACCTCACAGCATATCGCTGCCCAAATTTCATGACAATCCATGTAGCGGTTACTGAAATTACACGGGTAGAAAAACGTCAATAGACAGACAGACCGACAGAAATGAATGACGTGGATCTTCGTTATGTTGATATCATAAAACGCCCAAAAAGTGTATTATCTCAAAATGGAAAATTTTCGCGATCACAATACAACCTATCGGTGTGGGAAGTAAAAAGTGACATCAATTATTTCACTCGATACTTCTCGCGTTAGTTAGGTAAGTTACAGACAAAGAAACTGAACATAACGAAAAGCCTGTGCGGCTTACGACCATGAATGAAAAAAGATTTTAGTTTTTTGCGTGACTCTCAGGAAACCTCACGGAGAAAGTATTTCAAAGAGTTTTTTAACATGGCTACACACAAAATGATGTAACACCAAAATTGATGATAAGCTCTTATGTTAGAATTGAGCTAACGATAGTCTTCAACTACATCTACGTGTACTTGAAAATACCTTAGTTTATGAAGATAGCATCAATTCAAATACTACACTACTAAGTGAACCCTTAGATAGGTTTAAATCAACCACATGATACTTCAATCAGTAGACTAGATCTGACACTAGAATATCCTTAAAAGTATTATATACAGCATCAATTTAAGAATATTTTAGGTTTAAATGAAGGATATTACAAAAGAATCTACTTAGTATTGACGTTTTTGTATGATTACTCGGTTATAAATAAACTAGCATCATCGACTTTATAATAAACTTTCAATATAGTCTATATACGAAGATGCACTCCCTACCATACATCGTAGAACTGTAGGATGCCACGATTTGATTCTCGATCATTTCAGTATGTGAACAACATCGTGACAAGTAACGAAATTTGGATGTACTTTTACGATGTGCCGACGAAGGCTTACAACAAAGTTTATTTTAAATTGTGGAACGTCACAGCTATATGAAGAAGCTGTGACCAAGGTCCAGAATAGACACCTGATTCCTCCATCCTGGTAATGCTCCAGCTCTCCGCGCCAAAGCCCTGTGTACATTTGGCCATGACAGGACTGAAACTTACTTCTTCTGCTCCCTCCCTACAATCCAGACAAAAGGGTCAAATTAGATTTCTACAACGTCAATGGTAAATTCAAACAGTCAGATGTAAATTACAACTGAAAGATTGAATTTACAATTGACGCTTAAGAAATTTAATTTGATTCTTTTTGAAACTACTGCTATAGTCTAAGATCCCCAATAGGGGCGATCTTCACTGATCTGTTTGCCGGATGAAATTAGATATTATCAAATAAAACATGTTTCTAAACTCCCACCAACAGGGTTGCCTAAAATAAAATAGTCAAGACTATATTGAATTCAAATAATAAAAAAAATAAAAATTTTCTGAAAAGGATCCCTCTAAAATCGACCTTAACTAATCTGTTCACCGAATGAAAATTATATTCTAACAACTAAAATATGTTTCTAAACACACACCCACAAGGTCACCTAAAAATATGTTCATAGTTATATTCATTTTGAATTACAATAAAATATTTTTCTAAAATTCATTGTACAGGATCCCAAGTAAAAACGACATTCCAGTAATTTGCTTACCGATTGAAAATTATATTTTATTAATTCAAATATGTTCAATACTATATTTAATTTAAATTATAAATTGTTTTTTAAATTCACTGATTTTACTTGGGATTCTCTACAGTGGATTTTTTAAAATGTTTCTTTTATAATTCGAATTAATTATAGCTATGAACGTTTTTTCAGGCAACTTTTTGGTTGGATTTAGAAACATTATTTTAAATGATTAAATATATATTTTCATTCGGTAATCAGATCAGTGAAGCTCAATTTTACCTGGGATCTTCTACAGTGAATTTTAGAAAAATATTATTTTATACTTGAAATTAAATATAACTATGAACTTTTTTTTCAATCAACCCTGTTGGTGGGTTTTTAGGAACATATTTTAACTGATAAAATATAATTTTCATTTGGTAATCAGATCAGTGAATTTAGGTTGAATCTCTAAATAATTTTTAAAAAAATATTTGTTTTATAATTTAAATTAAATATAGCTATGAAATTGTTTTTTATGCAAACCTGTTGGTGGTGTTTAGAAACATACTTTAATTAACAAAATATAATTTTCATTTGGTAATCAGATCAGTGATTTTACTTGGAAGCCGCTAGAAATTTTTTTTTATTTAATTAAATATAGCTATGGAATTGTTTTTTAGGTAAACCTGTCGAAGGTCGATTTTACTTGGGATCCTCTACAGTGAAATTTAAATAAAATTTATTATTTAAATTAAATGTAGCTACGACCATTTTTTCAGGCAACCCTGTTGGTGGGGAAGCAAGGAACATAATTATTTCAATTGATAAAATATTATTTTCATTCGGTAAACAGATCAATGAAGGTCGACCTTATATGGGATCCTCTCCTACTACCATGTAGAAAAGCTATAGAGTATTCTCATCGCCACTCTACCGAATTATATATAGGTGATATATACAAAACTATACAGGTTATCTCCCTTGATTAAAAATGAATTTATTTGCTTTGACGCGGAGTACCGAGTAAGATATATTCATTCTGCTAATATCTTTCGTTGAGAACGAATTTAATAGTCAATTGAAGAACGTACCAGATTTACATAGTATCTAGTCTATAATGCCTGCACTGCAGATCAACTCCTCCGGTTTACAGAAAGGAGGAGAGAGGTGGTCGACAGCCTCCGAATCGCCGTCCTTTCGACGGCTTAATACGTAGTTGTGTTTGGGGTGAAATTAATGCGCAATTTTGTACACCCAGTTCGGTTCGATAAAAGCGGCCGACCGGTGGTAGTACAGCTGTGCCAAAAGATTCCCATGATGCTGCCACGTCATTACAACATTACAAGGCCAAATACGACTGATATTCATCACCATCTTCTTATATACAGGATGAGTTTTTAGTACCGGATCGGTCGATAACTCTACTATTGCAGAAGATAGCGAAAAAAGTTGTAGCAAAGCATATCCTCCTTGCTCACAAAATATTTTGATTTGTACATAACCACGTGATGATGCAAACGTACATTTTTTTGAATGAGACACCCTATATATTATTTCATATTTAGATTCTACTTAATGACCATTTTTATATTCAAATCGCTGTTATATGGACGTACTATTATATTGAAAATTAATAACTCAAAAATTATTTTTCACATGGCAAAATAAAAAATGCCCTCTGGTTTTAACGCAGGCTGTAAAAAAAGTCGACGGCGAAAGTCATATACAGGGTGAGGTAGGATATAAAATCTAGATTTTCTCTTTTTTTTCAAATGTAACGCCCCATATTGTATTATACCAAAAAAAATTGATTTCGGTATGCTCTTTCATACATTTTGTATAACATTTCATATACCTACATTCATCAGTTTCCGAGATATTTCAATTTTCCTGGAAATATTAAAGATACGTTCTATTTGAATACTGAAATTTATTTATTTTCAGAAAGTATTATCGAATTCCATGTTTATTTAACGAACAACTAAAAAAACTAATGCCATAATAGTATTTTATGAAGTCAAAACCCTGAATTATCGAGACTGGATCAGTTCATATTTCACAGCCTGCATGACAGATCTGCTTGATGATTATGCATCACGTCTATAAAATTGTTTCCTCATCATACTTGACTTAATTAACTCGATAATACAAGATTTTGACTTCATCAAATACTATTATGGTCGTATAATTTAGTTGTTCGTTAAATACAAATGAAATTCGATAGCACTTTCTCAAAATAAATAAATTTCAGTACAAAAATATTTAAAATTTGCAGAAATCGAAAAATCTCAGAAACTGATGAATGTAAGTGTATGAAATGCTATACAAATATGAAAGAGCATAATAAAAGCATTTTTTTTAATAATAAAACAATATGGGGGGTTACATTTAAAAAAAGAGAGAAATTCTACCTCACCATGTATATGAATATGCGTCGACGACTTTGTTTGCAGCCTGTGTCAAAACTAGAGGATATATTTAATCTTGCTATGTAAAAAAACTGATTTTTGAATAATTAGTTTTCAATATACAGCACGTTCATTTGACAGCGATTTGAGTATAAAAATGGTCACAACTTTCGAAATACCCTGCATAATATTGCAATACCTTATATTTTAAGAACCGGAATCATAAGAAGAATCTAAATATGGAATAATATATAGGGTGCCTCATTTAAAAAAATGTATGTTTGCGACACCACGTAGTTATATATAGATCACCCTGTATAAATCAAAATATTTTCTGAGCAAGTAGCATATCCTTGGCTACAACTTTTATATACATCTACAGTAGTGCAGTTATCGGCCGATCCGGTACTAAAAACTCACCCTGTATAATTATGATTCAGCAAAGGGCGGATTTTATGTTTAGTTTTCAAGGGAATAAAAAACTTATAATCCTGGAAAGACCATTTTAGGAATTTATTAATTAAATCGGGTCTGAGCTTGTATTAATTGGTTAGCCTTATGTATTTTTTTTATTTTTTTTTATGTTGTTTTTTTATATACACGACGATTAAGACAAGCAATATATCGGAAATGGATAGTAGTAGAGAATTGTAATTTTGTAGGTGTAAATTAGAGCAAATGTTGTATCTTTTCCTATTACTATGTTACCCAATGAGGTATTTGTTTTTGGTCACGTGACGCTTGATTCAAAATTATTGATGGGACACCCTGTATATTTGTTAATTTGTGTTCCTCCCGATAAAACAATTCCAACAAGCTGGCACACTTTGGGTCTAAAGTGATTAATTCAAGAGCTACAGGTACTTAAAGGATGGTACCACTACCATTAATTCTCATGTACCCCTACAGTTAAATTACTTAGTAGTGTTTCATAATGGTAGTGGTACAGTCCTTTAAGTACCTGTAGCTCTTGAATGAACCACTTTAGACCCCAAGTGTGCTAGTTTGTTGGAATTGTTTCATCAGGAGGAACACAAAAGGTCACAAATATACAGGGTGCATGCATGCAAGGGGTTCTCAAGGATGGGCAAGATAGGAGATGCTCCATCGTCTGGTCCTCCCCACAGAGAGACTTTTCCAGGTTCTCGATTCCAGTTGTGATCCGGCTTTCAGTTGGGTTCTAAGTTGGTATGTGATTCTCTGTTAGCCGTCGCTTCCACCTCTTCGGTGAATGATTTGGAGTGTGTCAGTGGGTTTGTTGACATAATGAAATTCTTCCTGGATTTAAGTCTGGATGCTGGGGGCTTGTGCCCATATAGCGCGTGTCTTTCATCTAATAACTATCTACTCCGTTCTGCCATACATGAGACTTCTCCCCTGATTTGTAGGGGAGGGACTATTTCCCCTACATATGTATAGGTGGTCCTGGTTGGTAGGTTTTAGACAGCCCGTGATTAGCCTACAGGTTTCGTTTAGGGTAGGGTCCAGTTTGTTAGCATGATTCGGTCTGGACCATACAGGGCATGCGTATTTACCTAGGGCAAAGTACATGACAAGGAATGTCGTCCGCAATACGCCAGGGTGGGCCCCCAGTGGAAGTTGACCAGCTGGCGAATAACACCGTTCCTCGTATTCACTTTCGCTCTAGTCTTATCTAGGTGTTTTTATAGAGTCCTGACAGGGTAACAACACCCAGATAAACTGGATTTGGCAGTGCTGTAGTTCCCTATTCGCTTGCAAGATGGAATAGACAAGTTTTGAGTTTGGGTTATTTTAGGAATAACACAAGGATAGCCCGAAGAGAAGTACCCGACCCAACAGTATTTACATCACTAGTTTGAGGCTGACATTGGCCAGTTGTCAATTACTAGTTTTTTGGGGCTAAGCAAGCTGTAGGCGTTTATCCGTCGTATAGTCGTGTACCCCCAGACAAAATCTGGACTCGTCGGAGAGAGCCGTCTGATGCCACTCAGCTTGCCATTGTCGGTGTTCCTGGCACCATTCTAACGGTTAGCATCGATGAGCGGAGGCACTAGATGAAATATATGACATGAAGCCCATGTCACCCAATCTGCGGTACACTGTGTGGATTCGATGAGGCCTCTCTATAGCTGCATAACCCAGTGTCAGCAACTAATCGAGTGGATCGTATTGTCCCGAAGGGCCAGTGCACATGACGATCTTGGCGATCTGTAGTTTTTCTACGTGTTCCAGAACCCCTAGCTCGCTGCAATCGCCCTTCTTCGATCCATGCGCGCTCCATGGCTATAGCAATTGCTTGACACAAGTACCACGTTCTCGTTGGCTGTCGTCTTCTAGCTGTATCTTTACACAACCAACTAATCTCTCGCCACATTTGCACGATATCATACTTTTTTGGATCGACATAAAGCCACGTATAAAGTTTTATTGGAGGTGCCATGTATGTAAAGAGCATCTGAATGTACAGCAACTGTTAGATGTGCACTAGAGAGGGTACTGCCAAGCTGTGCACATACTTTTACCGCGAATATCCCTTTTTTTCTATGTTTTTGGATTTCACCTGCGACTCCTGCGAATAGTATATTAGATTTCTGTCATCATTTTTGAACAAATTTGGCAAGTCAGGCAGGAGTTAAATAGCTCCTGAGGGTCAATTTTAACAATATCAATGAGATCAGCGTATACTCGCTTATGTATACATATATGATCTGTATGTACACGTGATACTCATCAGCATCTCATCACTCGTCTATCGAGTGCACTTTTAGACAGCCTGTTTTTACATACCATAGAGAAACGCGATAGTATGAACCTTATCCGTGCCTTGGCACAAAATTGTAGTACGCCGTATCTTTATGGTAAAGCGCGATACTTTCCGTTTGTTTTGTACGTTGCAAAGGTCAAGATGGCTCAACGCGAAATTATCCACTATTATTATAATGTAATAAACAACTTTCTTTTCATGAAACTAAGTGAAATTTTACGTGTATCATTATACATTTTATATTTCTAATAACCTTTCTTCGGCTAACGGCTATAGTTGTAAAAACTCTGGATCACAAGGCAAAAGGTTTCGAAAATATCATGATATTATATCATGAAAATATAGATACAGGGTGTCCCACGACGATTAAGACAAGCAATATATCGGAACTGGGCAGTAGTAGCGAATTATAATTTTGGGGGTTTAAATTGGAGCAAATATAGTATTTTTTCTATTACTGTGTCACCCAATGAGGTATTTGTTTTTGATCACGTGACGTCCGATTCAAAAATTTTAATGGGACACCCTGTATATTTGTGACTTTTTGTGTTCCTCCCGATAAAACAATTCCAATGTACCACTACCATTCATTCTCATGTACCCCTATAGTTAAATTACTTTGGTATTGTTTCATAATGGTAGTGGTACAGTCCTTTAAGTACCTGTAGCTCTTGAATTAACTACTTTAGACCCCAAGTGTGCTAGTTTGTTGGAATTGTTTCTTCGGAAGGAACACAAAAAGTCACAAATATACAGGATGTCCCATTAAAAAATTTGAATCGGACGTCAAGTAATCAAAAACAAATACCTCATTGGGTGACACAGTAATAAGAAAAAATACTATATTTGCTCCAATTTAAATTACAATTCGCTACTACTGCTCAGTTCGGATATATTGCTTGTCTTAATCGTCGTGGGACACCCTGAATATAGACCATAAAAAAATTAAAAAAAAAAGGGTGAGGTCGCCCATATTGAACTGTACTCCAAATTTAGCCTTTGCCGTTTCTGTGACTTCGTAAAACTTGGCAATGGTGCCATCGGGTATTTGACACCGCACCTTGAACCTTCTTGCTGCTCATCAGTCATGTTTGGATTAGGTCACCGTAATACTACAGATCTGTGAAGTGTTGAAGATTTCGACCACGTCCATAGTAATATTTTATGAAATTGGCGAAGGCCTCAAATCTAACTAAAACATTGTAGGTTTGTTCTTACAATTTTATAATTTGGCTATAAGATAGTGGTATTTTATAACGCTAACTAACAATAGCGTTGTCAAAAACTCATTTAAATATGGGGTTGATCTGATATTGGAGCTAGGTGCTCATATTGAACCCCTTAAGAAATCTCTAATCGAACCTCTGCTCTGGTTCAATTAAGGCCATTCCAAATTTCTAACGCTCCTGATCCTGAACTTTCGTGCTTCTGTACTGAATGCAAGATTGAAGACCAAGTTGAAACGATTCAGTGCCTGCACTGCCACACCTGGTTTCATTGGAAATGTGTTGGTGTTGTGCCAAAAAAGAAAATATTAAAGTTTTCTTGCAGCACATATTAGCAATATTATTAGAAGAAGAAAATATATGATTCAGTATTTACTAACTTTCTCAAATAGAAATTAGTTCGTTTCACTTTAATTTGCTTTCCTAGAAGTATTATACTTGCTTTATCAACATTTGAGGGCAGGTTCAATTTAACAGCCCATAATTCTATTCAAGCACCTGGTTGCCTAAAATGAATCATTTGCAACTCCATCTTAATTTTGATTTTCTCTTGTTGTTTTCAAATATAGATATAATTTATGCTACTCAAATTCTTCCTCAAAGTTGAGAGATTTGGTTTGCGTTACCAATTTCTTTTATTTTTTTCAATGCCACACATGTACGGACAATTTTTCAAAATTTGATTCAATATGAGCGACCTCACCCTGTATTGGAACGATACAGTGTGTCGGAATGAAAATTTGCCGCCCACCTAATCTCTTAAATGAAAAAAATAAAAATCGCCGTGACACGTGTATTTGAAATTCAAGGAGGAACAATAGCCGAATTCGGGTAAAGCCCGAAAAAAATACGCAGAACTAGTTTTGAGCAAGCAATACTTCCTAAACCCGAAATATGAATTTTATACGGCTATTGAGCATTACCAAATAGGCAGAACTAGTTTTGCGCATCTTGAAATGCACAGAACTAGTTTTGCGCAACTTGAAATGCACAGAACTAGTTCTGTGGTACGGAATGACAACCAAACTGAACATTCGTTATGCATTGTGTGTCAAAAACCAGCAAAAACCTATCGTTTAGGTTAGGTTAGGTTTCTTTGCCAACGTTCCTGCAATATAAGTACGAATCGTGAAAACGCAAAAAGAGGTTTGGAAGCACAAGCCAATTTGATGCTCACACAATCAAATAAAAAATTTAAACCAGCGTCAGTGGGCGATTTAGTATTTGTTGGTATTTATTAAAATATATTTAACTTCGCCAAATTTATATTTTGTACGAGTTCGTCGCTGGCGCTGATTAAATGGAAGAAGCAGAATTTGTGTTGGTCGTTCAGAAAATATACAGAACTAGTCCTGTGCATTTCAGGTTGCGCAAAACTAGTTCTGTGGATTTCAAGATGCGCAAAACTAGTTCTGTCTATTTGGTAATGCTCAATAGCCGTATAAAATTCATATTTCGGGTTTGGGAAATATTCCTTGCTCAAAACTAGTTCTGCGTATTTTTTTCGGGCATTTCCCGAATTCGGGTATTGAGCGTAACATATATAAGAAACTCGATATACAGAGTGAGTCTTAAGAATGGAACGCCTCAATTTTTGGGCATGTGAGTTTTGTAATACGGCCAATCTTACCATGGTTTTTAGAATGTTGTCACATCTATTGTTTTTCCGGAAATATAATAAACTTTGCTGTTTAAAATAGATCACTCTATATATATTATTTTTGAAATCCTCGAAAAATACTGACTATTATTTTTTGTATATTAATTCCTACAACTAAACGTATGTTTTTGAAGTTAATGTCTTATTTTAACTTTGGTGGGTGTAACGTAAGCTTAGCTGTAACTTGGGGGATTATGACATTTGGGTATTTTAAATATTGGATAAAAAGTAATGCGTATTTATCAGGGATTTCAAAAATAAAAGAATATAAAGGATGGTCCATTTGAAATAAAAACTTGTTATATTTTCAAAAAACATGAGTCGGAAAAAGCGCCGACTGATTCGTCAATCGTCCCGTGTAGGGAGGCGGTAATAGGTTTTCATTTACCATGACACCCAGTATATGTACGAAATATATCTGTAACAAGCACCAGAGACAGCATGACTAAAATGCCATTGTATATATTTTGCCACACCTTTATGTTACTTAAATTAGTGTCGTAATCAGTACATAGTATCGCTTTCTTTTTTTTCCACTAAAACCATTGTATATAACAAGTAACTACTAACATTCCCAAGATCCAAGTGACCTAAAAGCTTTTGACTTATTCATTCACCTCAGGCGATATTTATACTACAAACAACAAAAAAACTTATTCAAACATTCTTTGTAATAATGTCCTTTCCCAAATATAGGGTTGTCTTTTTTTACTTTTTCTTTAACTTTAC
The DNA here is from genome assembly GCA_951848785.1 of Callosobruchus maculatus. NCBI lineage: Eukaryota > Metazoa > Arthropoda > Insecta > Coleoptera > Chrysomelidae > Callosobruchus > Callosobruchus maculatus. Next base: position 2,735,411 of record CATOUR010000127.1, read on the forward strand.
ATTTTTTTATAATTTGGAATAATTAAAAATCCAATCCATAACTGAACTACGATACTTAACGATACTGCAACTATATAAATTTCTATTACATTTCAGATACAAGTTTTTCAATCTTGGGTAATAGTTGAGCAAAAAAGCAAAGAAAACCAAATTTCAAAAAAAACACAAAATCCCCCCAGCACTATTTTCAAGCAAGTGGAAAATGGCTTATATATTAATTAATTAATTTCTGCAGTATATATACTTTTTTACTTTTAATTACATTAAAAGTAAGTATATATCTTATGCGTTGCATATATTCTATTTTTTTTATTTGTTTAGTTATATGAACTGTAGATATACTTTCTGCTTGTTTAGCGATATGCCGGGTTATTTGCTTATTTGTTTGATGGTTTCTTGGGCAAATAAATAGCCCATTATGATTGAGTTGAATAGCCTATGCTAGAGCTAGACTTCGCCATAAGTCTAATATCAAACTTTTATAATATGTAAAATTTATTAATAAAAACGATTTATTATTATTATATTATTTGCTTTTCAACGCTTGAGAACTTCGGGCTCCATAACCTCTTTAGGTTATGGAGCCCGGTTATGGTTATGGATAAAACACCCATTGTGGTGAAGATGAGGAGCCTTTTTACTCCTCCGATGTGCTCCAAGCAATTTTCACTTTCAAGATTCTGGGCTTCGAAACCACATAACATATCAAAAACATTTTGTGCTTGAGAATTTAAGCCTTTTTTTAACCACTTCCTTCGATATGCTCCAAGTAGTTTTCATGTTCAAGGTTTTGGACTTCGAAAGCTTTCCAGAAAATAAAAAAAAACATTGTGGTCACTTTCCTTCTATTAGCTCCACGCAATTTTCGCTTCAAAACCATTTCAGAAAAAAACACAATGTGCTTAGGATGATGAGCCTTTTTAAACACTCCCTTTTGGTGATCTCCAATTTATTCTTTGCTTTCAAGGCATTGGGCTTTATAACCGATACTTGAGAAAGGACGCACTTTGAGAGAGACTCAGAGCCTTGCCCATTTAATAAAAAACAAACCCAGCTCAAGTTCAAGATAGGTAGGTGCAAGTTTAACATTTTGATAGAGCAACAGCATCTGGGATCTAGAAAATTTACTAATTTGAAACTAATCCAAAATCCACTTACCACATGCAAGGAAAACTTCATCTATACAATACAGAATATACACATATTTCGTCCAACTAAGTTATTTATAACTTTCACAGATAATAACATTGTGTTATGAATATTTTACTTGGCTCTGTCGATAAGATAGTGAGCTGGCTGACTGCTACAACGGAAACAAGGAAGCGTTGGTAGTCATTTTTTCCACGAAAGCTGAAAACAAGTACGTACGCCAATTCCAATGTAACAAAAAAAAAACGCTATCATTGATAAGTGTACGGTACTGAGCGATGAGATGGCAACGCCGCTTTTGTACAGTAAGAGCTGTATGATCGTGGCAACAGGGTACACCAACGAACTGGTATATACAAAACTTACAAGTAAAGACTTGCTTGAACAAGAATTAGAATGAAAAAAAGTTTCATAGAGGATCTTCCTTGTCAGTTTGTAATGCGCAGAATAGAAATTTTATATGTATTACGGAAGCAAATTGACGCCCAACAATCAACAATATTTGGTTTAACTTCTTGTACAAGAAACTGAACCACATTTTGTACAAAAAATTGTGTGGTCTAGCAGTATTTAATAATAATAGTCGGCTACAATTACATGGTAACAAACAGTATAGAAAACCTCATTGGCAAGGTTTAGCTAGCGCTACTCTTTACGCTTAACCACTGAGGTTAGCAACGACAAGTTTTAAAAATTACAGGTAATTTTGAGTTGAACAATTCAGTTACAAAAAACAGGAATCAAATACAAATCTTACAGTGAATCAAAAGGGATAAAATGACTAAAATAAATATAATATAGTTTGTATGATGTATGGTGAATGATGAATTAAATATAAAACATTTGAATTTTTGTCGAAATACTGATAATGAATATTGTTTATATGTTTTAAATATATAATAAGTAATAGCAACGTTCTACGAAAATTCGTTTAAATAATTTCGTAGATTGTTATCCTATTATGATATCTTTCTGTTCCTGAGAGTTATATTATGTATATAACTGTTGAATATATTTTATTCTGATATAAAGAGGCTATGACGTTAACAATCATTTATGTAAAGAAGCTGAACAAAGATACTTCGCCAGATCATTAATTTCGAGCCATTTAAGTCTAGGGTATTTAACTGAAACATGGTCAAATTTACGCTTTCTAAAGATGAATCAAACACAATTGTTTTGCATTATTTTAATTATTTCTGAAGTTACCGTATATTTATACGGGTTAAAAAGACCACCCTGTAATGCTGCAGTCTGTATCATTTGTGTATGTGCACATGTTTCTGGGATGTTATCGATCATTTCCGGTGTACGCCAAGGCACCCAAACGCCCAACGAGATTCGGAACAAGCGCTTTTTAACACGCTTTTAAGAGTATTAGCTTCATCTGTACGACTGTCTGTTTGTTTGTCAGTTTGTAACTCTCTTTTGGATTAAGAGGTCGGACCAAACATTAAACGATCCAACTTTGCCGCGAAAACGATGTTGACGGCTTCAAATCCGTCGGACCAGCGGTCGTATTGTATCCGCTGACTGAGATGGCGCAGACACCTTAAAGTTTGTTAATATTACAGAGAGGGCGTACCGACGAAACCTTGAAAGGCGTGACATACAACTGTTTGGAAGTTGGTATTTTTGTGAAATTTATTCAGGAATATCGACAGTTTTAATTATCGTTTATGAAGTAACGGTGATATGAACATTGATGAGAAACAATAAATTGTTCATCTTCATTACTTACACACAGTATTCATACAGTTAAAAAACTAAAAAAACACGCTTTTAAAGGACATCGAACAAAAAAAGTGAAAAATAATTTTCAAAATAAGCTTAAAACAACAATGAACGATTTTTTTAACCTTAAGTTGAGCATGTGTTTGTTTGTCATGCAGAATTCTTAGCCTGAAAATAGCTTATAGTATGAACTATACCCGCAGATATCGTTCGAAACTATTTTTTTGCGATTATAAGACCACATCTGACTACTACTAAAAATGTATTGATCTGAACCTCTAGCCTGTTCACAGCTGTTGTCGAAAATCTGTGCACAGAGAGTCACAGAATCCCGACATCTGCCCGATTTGACCGGAGACTTTTCTTTAAAAATCAATACCCCGGCCGACAAACTCTATTCAATCCTAGTCAAAAGCACCCCCGGCCCCTCTGCAAACCACCTACCCACCCACTCTGCAACTCCATAAAAATCCACCAGAGCTACAGACAAGTCGAGTGGAGCCGAACTTCTGCGAACGCTAGGAAAATGCAGGAAACCAAACGATTCTAATTTTCCATATTAAATGTCTACATGCACATACACAGGGTGTTAACCTAACCTAACCTAAAAAACCTCTCTGCTTATTAGTGTTTACACTGATATGCTACGGCCCGATTTTATCAACATGCATATTTAACAAAGACTTTGACAAAGCTTTTCTATTAGATGTTATTTAGCAAAAGCTTTCTATTGGGTATTGAGGGATAGGTTAATAAATATCATCCAATAATATTTTATCAATATTGAAAACAAAATGTCAAAGCTGGATGACACTTTTCATCATATCGTATATAAGTTTTATAAAAAAACTATTGTTGTAACAAGTGTATATTTGTTGCAACATGGGCGATGAATGAAGTTTGCAGCTCGAGATGAAGTCAACGATCGAAATAAATATCTTTTTGAATGGTTGAAATTAGATCACAAATCCCAGTAACAAAGGACCTAACCAAATATGTTTCGTTGAGGCGATCCGCTCAGCAAGATGTTGGGTGGCCGAGCGGTATAGTTTTTGACAGCGTATCACTGTGTTCGAGGGTGGTGTTGGTACTGTCGGTTCGAGACCCAGTCCTTGCAACTACTTTTTTTTTATTTTTTTTTTTAACCAAAATATTCATTGATATGCCTTTTACTCATGTTACACACATTTTTTTGTACCATCGACATAAATGTTTTTGAATCAAATTAGGCAACTGCCTAATCTCACGCATTTGGTTTTAAAACAAAGTTACATTTAGGAAAACACCGCCCAACTAACAATTCTCAGTTAAGAGTTGTAAGAACGTTTACACAGCATTTCTTTCAAAGCAATATTTGCTGCAAGAACATTGTCAAAACGTTCTCACAACAGTTATACAGGCAAAATGAGCACAACTTATAGGAGCAATTCAAACATTTGAGGCAACTGTTAAGTAACAGTCGTATAAACGTTCTTGCAGCTGCTAAATAATCTTTATACCACTACTACACGACAGTTCCTTAGGACCTATATAGTGCATGAGTAAATGTTCTGGGTACATCAATAATGCGATAACAGAACCTCTCTTTTGCAACATCTATACGGTTGTTTTGTTGCCGAAATCAACTTTAATGCAATTAAATGGTTCTCTAAATACTACATAAATGAAGTAGACATATTTTATACAGTCAAATTATTCTAGTTTCTTATGGCATATCATACATATCTTAGGTATGAATCCATCTTGATTGTGGATATATCGGCCATTAATAATCATCCTAAACAAATCCGATAGTTTGCATCCAGAGAGCTTGATTTCAACATGAAATTTTACTGTGCATTTTGCATAAAATAATGAAGAATTTTCCACGTGCTCGGTATTTGATGGATATTTCAACATTGCTCTATATTAAATTTTAATTTTGAACTACAAAATTATGTCTTCCCTGCATTGGAATCATCACAGTGGTTACATTGAGCACATCTTGCACATTTATATATAAAAATATATAATTCGCTATTATTGAATGAAAATTAAATGAGTTCTAAAGCATGAATATATTAATTGACCAATATGTCCACTGATTATGATATTTATGAGTGGCTAAGTGTCATCCATATTGATTGTCGTGTTATAGGACGAAATTATGTTATTGGCAGTTATTATACAGCAATTTGGCGTAGCTCTGAATTCAGAATCGCACGTCGCCCCGCCCCGGGCGCCATGACTAGGCTAGATCGATCACAGACGAGTCGAGCCGTACGTCACCGAATTGCGATTTCACTCCACTCGCAGTAGATATATTGCTGTTATACAACATTAAATTTACTCCTTTAACTTACTTAAGTAATGCTGTTATAGAGCAGCAACATATGTGAAAACTCTGCTTCTCGACGATTTTTGAAAAATAGCGTCGTTTCTATCGAAAAAAAAAAATGTTCAAATGAGATAAATGAATTTGCAACGTCTGAGGGTTGCCGGTGGAGGGTGGGGGGGGGGGAGGTATGATTTTTTTTCTCCCCATAAATCATATGAAGCTTTTTTCGATATAACGACGCTATTTTCCGGAAAATTTTCACCACTCCGCCCCTCAAGCGGACACCCCCTGAGGTCGCAGAGGACCAATGTCTACCATCCCACCAAATTTTATTTCTTTCCGGCTTTTTTTACGACGTAAGGATTGGACTACATAGTGAATGCACATCTTTATAAGCGCCGGCAGAACGACGATCGACGTGGCAACGTCGCGCCGTCTGGCAGCCGCAGCAGGAGCAGCCGCTGAGTGCCGCGCGTAAAATCAATGACAGCGGCGAGAGTAGGTCAACAAGCCTCCGGGCGACCGCCGCCGCCGCCGTCGCCGCTGACGCCGCGCCGTGCCGCGCCGGCGGCGCATAGGAAACACGTGCTTCTTCCACGCCGAAACAAAACACAATCGCCGCCCGTATCAGCGCGGCCACGGCGGCGGCGGTGTTGCCGGATTTCGCCGGACGGGATTCCGACCAGGGAAGGTCACCGCTCTACCGACGACACAGCACACACACACACAACGCCGCGAAGAGTATTACGCCAGATACCTTTTGGAACTTACAATTTTTCGGAGTTCATGTTGAAGAGGCTCAGGTGCTGTTACACTGTATACTTAATAAAATTTACAAAAATATTCTCAAACGCACTGTACTGGGACCAATACTTTTCATAACTTATATAAACCGTTTAACTAGTATTATTACCGTACAAGATCGCCCAATGTGGATCTCCCATTATAGTCTAAGAGCCAGTGATCGGCAGACTTACGGTATTTCAGCAAATAATATAATATATGCCGTAGGTGAAATGGGGATTCACAATCCCCGAGGACGGTTTCTTTGGACGTAAGCAGGAGTCCTAAAGTGTAAATAAGTGGGTTCTAAAATGTCATTTTGGCAATTCTGCCGTTTTAATATGTACATATTAGTATATACCTTTTCTCATACAAAAACCCAATGGTAAACACCTATTCCAGTTCCTAAAGTGTTTTATAAAAGTTCAAATGTTGAAAATTTTATGAAAATGTACGTTTAGCACGGACGAAAATGATATATGGTATTCACATTATTATTATAAATATAGCTTTTGAGTGACAGACACCTAGGCGGGTCCCATCATACTGGCGGACGCTTATAATGTCTCCCTGCCGTGCTAATTAGACCGCATCAAAAGTGGCTAGGAACCAGATAAGTGCCTGCAATTGAGTTTTTGAATAAAAAAAGGTATATACTTGAATATATACAAACGGCAGACTTTTAAGATCACGTTTTAGAATCCACTTTTTACAGTCTATTGCACGCAGGCATAAGCAAAACTGTGGATTTGGTTTATAGTACTAGAGAGCAAATCATTGATGTGGTATTGACATTTTAGGCGTCAGTGGTTCTCAGATAAATGAAAAGATAACACACAAATGATAATCAATGAAGTAACCTAACCTAACCGAATACTGCGCATTTGCGTCACTGTCACTATGGCTTTTTGTGAAGAGAGAAGGCTGTGGGTTTGTAAAACAGCTAGCTGTTGCCAGTTTGCAATATAGTTTCTTAATTTCCGAAACAGTTTCAACTACCATGACTGGTAGGTGGGTTGTCTCAACGGGTAGAGCCGGGTTCTCGTGACCGAAAGGTCCGGCATCGATTCCCGTCAGAGGCGGAAATTTATTTCTGTTTTTTTCAATCAGAACTTTACTGTTGGCTTCTTATTAACAGTGCTGTTCCTAGAGTGGCGCCGGGAATCAGTAATAAAGCCTACACAGAACCCTGACTAGAACAATTAATAACTAATTCAAACGATGGTCAACCCTTTTTTTATTGCAATGATATAAATAAAATATTCCAAAGAATATTTGTAGGCATTATTTATTCTTATATCTACTTTTAAAATAGGTTTTTTTTTACCTTTAAATATATCAAAATTCTGATTTGTAATTGTTAATAACTTTCTGAAACTATGGACAAGAAGTGTTGTAGCTACCTATGGGATTAAGCTTACCAAAACTGAAAAAAATATTTGATTTCGTTGGCTAATTGGTAGCAATAACGCTCGTGAACGTGAACGTCCTGAACAAGCGCTCATTCCGTGTCTCTATGATGCCTTTCGTGCTTGTTTGGAAACACCCTGTATGCCGATAGAAGCGCAGCGTATACAGTCATCCAGTGGCTAACGTGGCAAAAGGGCGTTTACATTTGTGGTCGTAGGAGGAGAGCAGGTTTATTTCGAACGCTTTGTTGTCTCGTTTCACAAGGAGATAATGGAAAAAGATCGGTATCTGCGCGCGAGGAGTAGTCGGTAGCCAGATAGACTGAGAGCCAGTGATCGGCATACTTGGTATTTTAGCAAACTTTATATTATATTAATGCTAGGTACACTGTTACACATCCCTTAAAGCCTCAAGTACACACGGCGAGTTTACTAGCTACTAGTCGGCTTTTTTACAAGCCGCTGGTAAACTAGTCCAGTGTACAGGGTGTCCCATTTTGGGCACTTTTACGGGGTATCTCGGTTATTTTTCAAGATAGAGAGTTTTCGCGACGCTATGCTACTTTTTTGTGAAACCAAAGTTGCCCTCAACAAAATTATCATGGCCCTCTTGGTTTTTGAGATATAGGGTGAAATCGAAAATTATCGATTTTGGGACCACCCTCGTATCTCGGTTTTTATTTTATTCAAAAGTTTAAAAAAGGTCTCATAGAATGTTTTCTGTAGAATCCAGTGGTGTAGTTTGATTTTTTGTTACTCTAACCATTTTCAGTGATGAAGCAAACGTATATTTTTTTAAATGGAACACCCTGTATATTATTTTTTACGTCAATCAGAAATAATTCAAGCTTTTCAAAAATATATATTAGTAGGTATGAATTTTTTCTGGAAAATAAGCTCAAAATTTAATGTTTTACTTTATTTGTAGCAGTATGCCATGACTAATCTATTAAAAACAATATCCAGGTAAACGATTATTAAGATACAAGATACTCAATACTTTTAAACTCAATTATTTAATTGTATTTTATACGCTATTAACTACTATTTATGATAATGTTCAGTAAATATTACATATTGTATTACATTACTTAAAACCAAACATTATATCTGAAGAACATCAACACACTATTAAATTTGAATCAAAATAAAAACTAAAAACATCGAGGAGCTTTTAGAGATGTTAGTTGGAGACTATTTTATCGAATGCAAATCTGGCACAATTTCTTATTCTTTTAATGGCATTTAAAATAATTATTGGTCTCCTTCGTGTTATGGCGATTAAAAATTCCCAAACTTGGATCCTGTGCAAATGTTGAAGTATCTTAAACTTGTATTGATGGTAATTGTATTTTTTTAGAATTATTTCTGCAGTTGATTTTTGTACCCCTACAGCTTCTTCTTTGTGCTTACAAGATGATGAATGCGTTGCTTCTATGTAACCTAATAAGTTTGTTTCCCTTTGCTCCCTATTCTCCTTGAAATAAGTTTTAGGACGTGGTTGAATAAAGGATCCGTACCTAACTATATTTATTTTTAGACGAGCAAATATATATGAAAACGGTTGCTGTCTCTCTGGGTATCTAAGCTGCCATTATTATAGAAAATTGACAATAATTAAAATGAAAACACAGAAAGAACAAAGCTATATTCAATAAAAATATAATTAAAAGCTGACAGTCTCGCAAGTTTTTTACAGATTTGCTTTTTTGTTTTTAATAGATGAGTCATAGCCCACTATCTACTCAATATTATAATAGCACAATATTCATCATTTTAATGAGACATTATTATTTTAAAAAATGTATTTTAATTCTGTTTTTTCGAATTTGAGTAGGAAGTCTCTTGTAGAGTAATAACTGCTTAGATGCTTATTATTTACAGTTGATTAACCGTGGCCTACTGCTACAAATAAAAAAGTGGAAAAATCAAATTTTAAGCATAATTTTCAAAATAACTTAATACTAATATATATTTTTGAAAAGCTTGAATTATTTCCGGTTCACTTCAAAAATAATATACAGGGTGTTCCATTTAGAAAAATATATGTTTGCTTCATAACTGAAAAATGGTTAGAGTACGTAAAAATCAAGCCTTTTTAAACATTTCAATATATTATAATAAAAGACAACCGAGATACGAGGGTGGTCCCAAAATCGATCATTTTCGATTTCACCCTGTATCTCAAAAACCAAGAGGGCCATGATAATTTTGTTGACGGCATCTTTAGTTTCATAAAAAAGTAGCACACTGTCGCGAAAACCGCAACTCTCTATCTTCAAAAATAACCCGAGATACCCCGTTAAAGTGCCCAAAATGGGACACGCTGTACTCGATGCACTCGCTCCGTTAGCTGCTAGTAAAAACGCTCTGCAAAAAGCTGAACTGCCGGCGAGTTTACTCGCCACTCGCCGGCGTTTGAGCGAGCTAGCTTGTAAGCTAGCTATGTGTACTCGCACTAGCTTGTACACAAGTGGCTAGTACCATTGGGTTTGAAGATGTTGGACGTGGTTTTCACACGCCAACTAGCTGGCTACTGAGCGAGTAGGAAATGTTCTGTGTACTCGATTACTAGCGCACTCGCAGACTCGCTAGCTTTTTACAAGCCGGCTTGTGAGCTAGTAAACTCGCCGCGTGTACTTGAGGCTTAAGCCTCAACGCGTCTTCAAGTACACGCGGCGAGTTACTAGCTACTAGCTGGCTCGTCTCCCATTATAATCTAAAAGCCAGTGATCGGCAGACTTAGGGCCGATTTTATCAACATGCATATTTAATAAAGAATTTAACAAAGCTTTTCTATTGGATGTTATTTAGCAAAAGCTTTCTATTGGGTATTGCGGACTAGGTTAATAAATATCGTCCAATAGTATTTTATCAATATGGAAAACAAAACCTCAAAGCTGGATGACACTTTTCATCATATCGTATATAAGCTTTATAACAAAACTATTGTTGTAACAACTACCAAGTGTATATTTGTTGCAACATAGGCGATGAATGTAGTTTGCAGCTCGAGACGAAGTCTAGGATCGAAATAAATATCTTTTTGAATGTTTGAAATTAGATCACGATTCCAGTAATAAAGTACCTAAACAAATATGTTCTGAGGCGACTTTTTCTGTAGCATGCTGGGTGGCCGAGTGGCATAGTGGTCGACATCGTAACGCTTAATATCGCTGTATTTGTGGGTGGTGTTGGTTCGAGACCCAGCCCGTGCAACAATTTTTTAATTTTTTTTTATCCAAAATATTCATCGATGCGCTTTTTACTCATGTTACACACATTTTTTGTATCATCGACATAAAAATGTTTTTGAATCAAATTTTATTAGACATTTTACTTGACATATTGCAAAAGCTAAGTACCGGAGGCGGTGGAGAATTCAGCCAGTAGAAGTGAAGTTTATCCGTCAATATCAATCGCCAATTGCTCTGATAGCGGTATCAAAATGAAATTATTCCAAAAAAGTAAAATTATTCGTAATTTTTGTTGTACTAGTAAAACATCTAATAACATTTGATTCAAAAACACATATATGTCGATGGTACAAAAAAATTATATAACATGAGTAAAAAGCCTTCCGATGAATATTTTGGATAAAAAAAAAAATAAAAAAAAAGTAGTTGCACGGGCGGGGTCTCGAACCAACACCACCAGCGATACCAAGTCATCGATGTCGACCACTATGCCATTCGGCCACCCGGCATGCTAGAGAAAAAATCGCCTCAGAACATATTTGTTGAGGTACTTTATTACTGGGATCTGTGATCTAATTTCAAACATTCAAGATATTTATTTCGATCGTTGACTTCGTCTCGAGCTGCAAACTTCATTCATCGCCTATGTTGCAACAAATATACATTTTAATTACAACTCTTACAAGCATTTTCATGAAGTACGTCACACGGGTTCGGGAGCCGTCGGTGTGTTTTCGGTTCTGGATTCAAAAACCCATTTTTATTTTGATATAACTTTTGAATTATTGCGAAAAAAAAAGAAAACAAAAACAGTTTTGTTGTAAAAGTTATATTTGATCTCTCCATTTATCACAAAAAAAATATTCAAAACCCTAAATTTTTGTCATCATCATTTAGCAGAAGAAAAAGCCAGCGATCAAATCTACAGTTTTTGCGGATTCTGATTGGTTGAAATTAACAATTGTTAAACTTTTTGTTAAACAAGAAAATGCAATTTTTCACCCATTTAGGATGGAAAATCAGACTGGAAAAGATACTAGATGGTTCATAATGGTCGATTTGTATACAAAGCATGCCATTTTTAACCTTTTTGAGGTAAACTTCAAGAGAAATCAATAGTTTTCAGAGTACTTTGACAGATGCATGTCCTTGAACGGGCTGCTCTGATTGGTCAAAGCCTTTGTTAAAATGCGCCTGTTGATAAAATCGGCCCTTACAGTATTTCAGCAAACTTCATATTGATGCTAGGTATACTATTACCTATGCCATAGGCGAAATGGGCATTCACTATCCCAGGCGACGGTTCCTTTGGACGTGGGCAGGAGCCCAAAAGCGCAAAAAAGTGGGATCTATTACATCATTTTAGCAAGTCTGCCGTCTCCTCGGTCGAGGGTTGAGAGACAAGGTTGGCGCGTCGAAATGTGGTGGGGCCAGTCCAACCACGCCTGTAGCGTACGAGCTCCTTTGATTTACCGAGAGAAGACGGGACTCGCCGCGCCGACCAAAATTCGCCAATTCTGCCCTAACCCACGGCACGTGCACCGGCAAGTTTTGAGCGCGGACTGCCACACCACGCGCCGTCGGACTCCGGCTTAAGAGTAGCGTTCAGAAATCTAGAAAGGAACGATCGACACGGTTTGCCGATGTTTGTTGCGAAATTCACTCACTGTTGCGAATTACCGCCGTTATTTATTGTAAGATTGTATTTGTTTTTGTCAGTAACCGGTGTGCTGCATACGCCCGTAATTGTTGACTGGTTTTTCATTAACATGCTTTTATTAGCTTCACCTGTATGTTTGTTGATTTATTGATGAGCTTGTAACTCTCCTTTGGACGAAGAGGTGGGACATGCTTTAACCTCTAACTACACGCGCTGGTGTACCGTGTACACCATCAGATTTAAGTACGTTGAATTTCTGGAAAGATGTAAGATGCCGCCTCTGCCGTTCTACCTAACCTTCAAATATGGTATTTCGCCGTCAGTCGTCAATTGTCTCGCAAACTTTGCCGAGCAAGTAAAGTTTGACCGCTCGTCCGTCTGGTGCCTAGAATACACCGCGTGTGTAACTGTATATTATTATTATTTAACAAACTCATTGAGTTGTTTTGAGTTTTTTATAAACGTGCTTTTTAATACCTACATTCCCTTTTAATAAAAAAGCAATAGAAATATAATGATAACAATATTTTAGCTAATGCTGCTTCGCTTCATCTGGTGCATAGAATACACCAAGCGTCTACTCGTGAAACAAAAAGGTACTCAGTCCGTTATATAATATTCACTACGTTGAACCTTTTTACCAGGGATAAGGTGTGAGTGATTTTTTGCAATAAAATCGATAATAGTGTTAATACCAATTTTGGAATTAGTTTCATGCATTCATTACTTAAGATATAATATACATGTAGGTATTGTAGATGCTGAACAGAGTACATCGAGTTATAAGTTATACTTAAGTTTTAAAACAGGGCGCGTGTAGCTGAAAGGTTAATGATAAAGTTAAACAAAACAATAATGAACGAAAAGTACTAGTATGATTGCGAAAAAAGCGTGTGCGATTTGTGCCATATTATTCGTAAATCGAGCGCCCGACCTTTTTTCTCGATAATACTAGTATTTTTCGTTCATTATTGTTTTAACTCTATTTTAAAAAATATTTTTAACTTTTTAGTCCGATGTTCTTTTAAAGCGTCTTTTTAGTTTTTTAAAACTATATTTATTAGGTTTCCATGAGCTGCGGTGGTAAAAACGGTGAATTTGTTATAGCTAACCAACGCAGCCACGAAAGCAAAACCTGAATATTAAATAAATAAAATAAATAAATAATCTTAATTTTCCTTTAACAAGTTACATTTTGTATAGATTGTCAAGAAATAGATTTCCTAAAACTAAAAGGCTAAACCTAAACCTATCTACGTAAAGTACTCCTCTATTGAATATAAACATATCGAGACAAGAAACTCTCTTAATAATCTCTTAAATATCACAAAGTTATGACATCCTTTTATTTCAATAGGTAGAGTATTAAAAAACCTCTGACTACTAGAGTACCGTAACTACATACTATGAAGGGGTTAGGTTGAGGGAATTTGTTAATACTGGCTTTGGATAGGCTGTTCGGATGATTAGATGGGTACAGTACGATTTACGAATAATATGACAAAAAGCGCTCACGCTTTTTTCACGACTATATTATTATAGTATTTTCCGTTCATCATTGATTCAAGCTTATTTTGAAAACTATTTTTTTTTAGTCCGATGTTCTTTAAAAGCGTGCTTATAGTTTTTTAAACTATATTTATTTTTACGTTTTTAGTTAACTTTATTATTAAGGTGTGTGTTTTTTAGTTTTCTTAAACTGTATTCGTAATACTCTGTGTAATAACGATGAACAATGGACTAGTATCACGAGGTTAAGAACAATGATTTAATTGTTATAACCGCTTAGTGCATACAAAAATAAACGTACTGTTGCATTTCGTTACTTTCTACATCATTTTGTTTTCTAGTAATTCCATTCTAATGTTTAAAGAAAGGAATTCAAATTCAGCCAATCCGTGCCAACCGCGCGAATCATCAGCAGTGCATTGTTGCCAAGAACAGCTCCGATTCGCAGACGGGTACAGCGCCGGTACTCTGTAACTTAGAAACATGTTTCTATGCACTATGTACTAGAGGATCGGGTGGCCTCGAAAATATGTCAGCGTAGTAGACACTGCTGTGTGGTACGCATCCGAAACTGCCCGATCGTCATGGTCGTCATCGTCGTCATGGTGATAGAAACATGTTTCTATCTCTTATGTTACACAGTACCGGCGCAGAAGACAAGATAGATGAGCCAGCCCGCGTACAGCTCCAGGATTTCGCGCGCCATCAGAATGCGGCAACACAGCACACATATCTGTCTTTTGATTGGCTGTTCGCCTTTAGGGCAGTGACGTCACTGCCCTAGGAGAATTCAAATATTTTCCTTATTTTCACGGCTTTCCTGTGCCCAAAAAAATCGGAGAAAAAAATGAGATGCTTTTTATGACGTAATCTATCATATGCAACAAAAAAAAATGATACTAGTTTTTGATCACTATCATTATCATTACCATTACTGAATAAACGATAATTAAAACTGTAAACTTTCCCGGATAAATTTTACAAAAATACCAACTCCCAAACAGTTTGGCTTGGGGTTTAAGCTCGCGTCGCTATGCCTCTGTGTAATTTTAACAAACTTTAACGTGTCTGCGCCATCTCTTAGTCAGCGGATACGACCGCTAGCGCTGTTCCGACGGATTTGAAAATCGTTTTCGTGGCAAACTTGGAGCGTTCAATATTCGGTCCGACTCTTAATCCAAAGGAGAGTTATAAGCTCACAAACAAACAAACAAACAACCAATATTATAGGTGAAGCTAATAAAAGCGTGTTAATAAAGTTGGCAATTCGTTCGATTCTGCATGATCATTTTTGTTTGTGAAGAAACTTTGTTCTCTCTGGAGTCTGGGTGCCTCATCAACTGCATGAAGAGAAGACGATAGAGCGTGTGACTTGGTGTCGGGAGATGCTAAATAACTTTGATAAGGGACAATCTCGGTATGTGAACAACATCGTATGTTGGCTCAAAACAAAGTTTGCAAGTTAGCTGTATTGTTTTCACATATTGTACATTATTGTAGAACGTGTCGTTATAGTAACTCAGAAGACCACAGCTAAGTGGCATGCTTCAATAATACACCGCTCCAAAGCCTACACCGAATATTTTACCATGTACGACAGGAATAAAACTTTCGGCCCCCACCCTACAGTCCAGACCTTGTTCTATGCAACTTTGCAATGTTACCACTTGTGAAAATGAAGCTAAACGGAAGGCGGTTTTCTAGCTATGAGGACTTTCTGCGGGTTTGGGACCACGAGTGTGCTTTACTTCCAAAGTGACACTTGGCAGAGCTAGTTTAAATAGGAGTTTCGTAGGATGGACTGAATGCTGAGTAAATTACTTTGAAAAAATGGAATAAATAATTGCAATTTTCATTGCAAAGCCTCGCTAATACCTTTGTATAAACTCTTAGCTTTAGTTCTATGGCGTATGGAGGCAAAATTATTCCTAAAAGCTCAAAAAAGGTAACAACGTAAATAGCGTAAAGGTAACGTAAATAATAAGTGGTAACTATTGATGGCTGTGTTGTGGCCAATGCAGACAGGCAACCGTGCAACGAGACAATCACAAACGCACCGGTCGGCGTCGCGCGATGTTGAAGAACGAAGAAGCGCGAAGCACGGAAAGAGAAATCCTT
This sequence comes from Callosobruchus maculatus, assembly GCA_951848785.1. Classification (NCBI taxonomy): domain Eukaryota; kingdom Metazoa; phylum Arthropoda; class Insecta; order Coleoptera; family Chrysomelidae; genus Callosobruchus; species Callosobruchus maculatus. The sequence goes on from CATOUR010000127.1 coordinate 2,751,287, forward strand.
GACCTTCACGATAGGCAGCGTGCACGGTGCACCAACAACCTACCTGATGATGGTACCCCATGCTATAACAGTACCGCTGCACCAGGAGCGCTTGCAGAAGGCTCTCCATGCTCGCGGTCGTCTTCACCGCCGCATCGTGCCGCACCTTGCGGGACACCGGGAAGGCCGGGTGGCCGACGACGCCGCGTTGCACTTCCACTGCTCTGCTGTCGGTAATCGCAATCGCCGCCGCGACGGACCTTGCAATGCCATTCATCGAGGCCGACCGACCACCGACACCCGACAGGACGACCGCCGACGGCCAACTGGCAACAGCGCGCGCCGGGATCAGCTGGCGCGCGGCGGACGCTACCGCGCATGCGTCTGCCCAAACGACGATTCCACAGCGGTGGCGTTGCCAACCCTGCGGCGGTTTCGCCAGCTTTACGAAAGATCATAGCGCGCTCCTCGGTTCAAATTTCAAAATCAACACGCACAAAGAATTAAATCGTTAAGGCAATGACGCGTAATTTTAGTGTCGAGAAAGAAACCGGATGACGCTTGACGCTTGGTATTTGAGTTCTAGAGGCAGTTTGGAAATTTTTTTGTCATTTCCGTAACCTTTCAGAAGGAGTTCAATATTGTCACCCCCTATAAGGGTTGAAAAATAGGGTTGAACATAATAAAAACGGATTACATTGATACATGCTGGTGGACCTCTCAAGAACATATGTAAAGAACGTCATCCGTTTTAAACAATATTGACAATTTTTTAACGTTTTTTTTAACGATAATGACGTGAAAAATCAAACTATAAGCTCAAATTTCTCATACTTTTTTATTTTTATTAAAAAAAAAACGGTACGGGCAAACTGACCGTAGGTTTCAGATGACGATTTTTTTAAGACATTAGTTGGTAGGTGTACTAAAATGCTAAAGTATTTTCATTCGGTTACTTAACGATTTTTTTTTTCACTTTTTCTGTTCCATTTTGGGGTTATCATGCAATGACAAAAAAGTTTCCAAACCGCCAAGCGTCATCCGGTTTTTTCTCGACACTAAAATTACCCGTCATTGCTCTGAATATAAGATGTGATTAAAATTATCCCAAATGCTATTTAATAGCAGCAATTCTAACACCACAATTGGATTTGAGATAGCCTAATATAGAAACTAAACAACGTCATTAAATATAGACATAGTTGAATAGCCATTACACACATAAAAATAAATTCTTGGACGAAGAATACACAGGGTAAGTATTTTTAGTACCGGATCGGTAAATAACTCACTACTGTGGAAGATAGCGCAAAAGTTGTAGGCTAGAATATGCTCCTTGCTCAGAAAATATTTTGACTACGTGGTGATGTAAACATACACTTTTTTAATGAGATTATCCCATATTTAGATATATTTAGATATATGAGGTATCGTAATATTATACAGGGTATTTGAAAAGCTGTAATCATTTTTATACCCAAATCGCTGTCAAATGAACATACAGTATATCAAAGAGTAATCGATCAAAATAAAATTTGTTTATGCCAAGATAAAAAATATCCTCTAGTTTTATTGTCGGCTGTAAGAAAGTCAACGACCCATATTCATAAAGGTACAGGGTGAGCTAGAATGCAAAATCTAGATTTTTCTCCTTTATTTTAAATGGAACCCCCATATTTTATTTTACCAAAAAAATTGCCTTCATTATGGTCTTTTATCTTTATATAGCATTTCCTATGCCCACCTTTATCAATTTCCGAGATATCTCGATTTTTCTGCAAAATATAAAAATATAAATGAAAAAATGATGAAATATTGAGCTAATAATAGACGGCTATAGACTTCCTGGCTTCCAGTAAACATTTCTGAGAGTGAACAACAATAGAGCAGACAATCAACATATATGTGCTGTATTTAGCCAAAACTATAGACAAGGCATTGCCTTCATAGTGGCTCTATTTGGATATGAAATATGTACAAATGAATAGAAATAGAAATAGAAATAATTTAATATATATTGTGGTGATCCGGAACGCGCTCCTGGCTGTCATACGTTAGAACGCACCTTTAGCTGTCAGGCTGCCAAAGTTTGACATTGACGGCAGTGACAGATGGTAGAAGGAAAAGATTAAAATTTGTTGTTATAATATAAGTGTACGAGTGTAGTCATTTGATGAAGTTCAGTTAAGTAATTTATTTGATTATCCTATATTGTTCAGATATTTTGTTATTGGTCAATTCATGAGTGATTTTTCATAGAACAAAAATTCCTTTCATTCTGTGTTAATTGTCAATCCGTGTTCACAGAAAAAGATATTGTTCTGTGATGCTTTTGGTTGTTGTGTTTGGTCACTGGAATAAAGTAGTGGGCTGTGATATTCGTTGCTATGGTTTTGTTGATAGTTTTGTCTAATAATTACGAGAGGGGATTGTTTTTAAAAAAACGTAACAAGCTGGAGACCAAAATTTCAACAGAAGGGTTTTTGAGTCTTTTTCACGAATATTTGCAGGTATGTTGTCTTTTGAGTTTGTATTATTAACTAATGTGGTCTGGCTACTATTTTTGGAGTGTTTCACAAGGTATATACTATATATACATCCTGCTTTTGAGACGATACTATATGACGTTGGGTCTCTGATTTCCGTCTACTCTAGGTATTGCAGGCTAATGGTGAACAGAGATAACTCTGTCTTATTTATCTGTATCTATTTCAACCTTTACTGATTTCTCTTTATTTATATATGATATTTATTTACGGAAGGCCGATGCCTGGTAACAACCCAGGTCGGACCTATTCCAATTGTCTCCTTTATTTACTCCTTTATATGCTTGGTTATATTTATTTATATATGCTGATATTTTACATTTTTCTACATCCTATCCATATTTCTCTCCCTGACGTTAAACAGAGATCTAGCCCACCATGTACTATTATTATTATTTATCATTTAGACTGTGTATGTTTATAACCATTTCTTTATTATACAAATATCGATAACAAGAGCCAGTTTACCACTATTATTAAGACATTTTTGAATCGTATATTTCAACATATCAATATAAATACTACACCAGTAAAATATATGAAATACGAAGCACTCATGATTTGATAAATACAAGAATCAAGTAATAAAACCATACCAAACACTCAGCACTCATGATTAATAAATACAAAACAAATGTTAACAAACAAGTAATAAAAAACCATATCATAACATTTATGTGTTTGATTTCATTCTCTCAGAGTTGGTACACATGCATGCTAAAAGAATCTGGTTACCATGGGCACACATACAACATTGGGTTCTAAATTCCACCACTAGACGTCTTGATCACTTTGGCTATTTCTAAATTTGGTATGGGTTTTGACAGTGACCAGTTGCTCACTACAATATAAATAATATATTTACTGAATTTTTATTTTGAGAAAGTTCTATGGAATTTTATTTTTATTTAATTAGCAACAAAAATATAAGGTCATGATAGTATTTGATGAAGCGAAAACACCGAATTATTGAGATACTATAGTGAATGCTGAGGAAATAATTATTTTATAAACGAGATGCATAATATAATTTTATTATCAAGCAGATTTATTCTGTGCGTTTTGAAAGATATAGCATATAGCGTATGGCAAAAGGAAAAAAAATAATCGATAAAGATATACCTAATTAGAAACTATTTGCATGGGAGCTGAAATTTGCCAGGGTTTGTATTATGTCGAAGTACATTAAAAAATATGCATGCATAATACTCACACTATTTGACTTTCTCAACTAAGAGATACTCACCTGAAAAAAAAAAACACAAAAATTAGTTTATTTTATCTTTGACAACCGAATCTATTAAATATTTATGTCATTAGTATAACAAAACACGGTATTTAGTAGCAGCTTGTGAATACCACAAGCATGGAAAATGATTGAGGTTTCCTGGTTAATAAATACATCCACAAAATAAAATTAATTGAAAGAGAGCATTCTGTATTTGAACGAGGGTGATCTGTCAATAATATTAGTATCTTCATTTTACTAATATAAATATTACAAAAAAAAATATAGTAGTAATATTATATCAAAGGAGTGAAATTCTGAATGTGGTGCCAAAGCTTTGCCTCTGTTCTTTCATTCAATTCCCATACATTGACAGATCAGCTCTGGCTAATGTTCTATCGCTCTTCAGAAACTAGCAGTCCGCAAGAAGAAGACTGTTGTGGATCCCCGGGTACATTAGTGTACCGAGTTAACGAGAGAGCGGTTCGTCTAGCTAGCATAGGGGCCGGCAGCCACTACATCCCCATTGAACCGATGTTTGGAATTGGCAGGCGCCAGGTCAATGTTGCCCTGGGCGACTGAGCCTACAAGGAACTGGCGAAAGCCTTATTAAAAAGAGATAACTGCAGGCAAGCTGAAAGATTCATAGTGGGCGCTGCTGAGGCCCAAAACCTTTAGCTTCTGAATAGAAGCAGAGAAACGCTCAACCTTTTGGTGAGAGTTCTCACAAGACCATTGCTGGCTTAACAGCCATTCTCACTCATGAGAGTCGTTGGAGACTCCATCTGCTCCAGATGCTGGGAGGAGGACGGGACACTTCCACTTCCTGGGCAGATGTGCTGTGAATCGATGCTTGGAATTAGCAAGCACCAGGTCAATATTTCCCTGGACGACTGGGATTACAAGGAACTGGCGAAAGCCTGGTTAGAGATAGATGCTGCAAGCAAAGCTTGTGTGTTGTGTGAATAAAGTCAGAGAGATGCTCAACCTTTTGGTGGGGGTTTTCACTGGCCATTGCCGGCTGAATAGGCATAATATGTCACTGTTGAGAGTGGTATGGGACCTCATCTGCTCCCTGCTCCAGATGCTTGAAGGAAGACGAGGCACCGTTCCACTTCCTGGGCAGATGTGCTGTACATCGCAACCTCAGGGTTCAGATATTCGGCACGACGGAGTTGTGGAGGAGTCACTATATTTAGCGAGATGGTCGGACATACTAGGTAGTTTTCGTTGTTCTTAATTAATCTTACCGCTTCTGTTAACAAATACGTTGTCAGAACCGCTATTTGACAGATAAATAAATAGTTTTCGGAGCAAGACACCACTTAAGATGCCCCCTAACCTTATTTTGAGCTACAACTTTGACACCATAACGTCAAATTAGCAGATGAGAATTGTAAAGGTTGTTGTTTGAAAGAAAATCATAATTCATTCGAATTTGGAAGCATTTTTGTAAAACGACGGATAATAATTGGTAGTGTTCAACGGGACTTAGCGAACGTAAGCGCTTGTGGGCGCTTTGCGCTAACTAACCGATGAACGACAAGCTGTCAAAAAAGCGCCAGTCAGCTTGGTTAGCGCTTTAAAAATGTGCCGTTTGTTTATCGAACCTGCACAAAACTAGAAAAAATTATTTGTAGCTCTGAGAGACGCATAGAGTCAATTTTATATCAGGTTTTGTGATTTTATAACCTAGGTTTTTGACAATGCAAATAATAAATATGAAAATATGGAGATGGATATGACAGTTTTATCACGCCGAAAAGAAAGTCGTTCAACGGCTACACCTAGCGCCTGCAGGCGCTTCCACGCTAGCGCTTTTGCGCTAAATCCCGTTGAACACACCCAAAATTGCAGATCTACTCAAAAGTCAAAACCAGTGTCACTGTCAAAACCAAAACAGGTTATGATCTAATTTTTATTCGTGCTGCGCATGCGTGTCGCTTCGTTAATCGCTATGGCTATCGTCCGTACATTACCGGCATTTAGCGGTTACGATATACGTAAAACGAAATGCAAATGTCAAAGTTGTCAAATAGCGTTAAACGGAACATCACTTTGTAAGTAACGAAAACTGCCTATTGACTTTCGTCAAGTAGACAAGCAGATTTCTAGGCATCATTGTTTTCAGTGTTGGTTCAGTGGGGTTGACAAAAAGGGCCAAAGGTGGCTTACTTGCTTGGCTTGGCCTCCCCATTATTACTACTATATCTGAAGACGTCATATCAGTGATACTAGTGTTTCTAGTTTATTAAACTGTAACGAGGTGGATGTTACACATACATACATGCATATAAGCTGCAACTCCTATATATCAGAGCGGAAAAATGCTTGACATGTCAGCATATGGTGATCTATTTCAATAATCGACAATATGGCTGCGTTCGACATTTGATATGCGCTTGTCTAAAAAAAATTCTCATTTATTACTTTCTATCTATACAGAATATGAAATAGCTTAAACAGAACTCTTAACTGTCAGCTCATGGGACAAGACACAGTTCAATATCTAACCAAACCAGTTTCTCATTAAAAACGTGGCCGTACATTACTCTCGAAGACATGCCTAACAGATCGATTAAACGCCATTTTGTACTAGATACACTGAACGAATAACACAGAGTTCGTATGTTCTCGTAACTACGAGGATGTATCAGAAAATAACGAGAATTGTGATAAAAATCTTCAACAACCATCCGCCATTCTGTTCAATACACTTTATCATATAGTTTAGTCTACTTGTTATAAGCTTCTGAGGAACCATTATTTTTTCAACGCTTTTATCAGCTTCACTGTATGTTTGGTTGTTTATTAATTGTGATTCTCATTTGGATTAAGAGGTTGGGCCGAACATTGAACGCTTCAACTTTGCCGCGTAACGATTTTGATGGCTTCAAATCGGTCGGATCAGCGGTCGTATCTGCTGAAGAAGAGATGGCGCAGACATCTTAAACTTTGTTGAAATTACACAGAAGCGTATCGACGAGAGCCTAAAAAGCGTGACATCCAACCGTTTTGGAGTTGGTATTTTTTTTAAATATCTTCAGGAAAGTCACACTTTTAATTATCGTTTATGCAGTAATGGTAGTGATTATGCTATGAATATTGATCAGAAAAAATTGTTCTTTTTCATTACATAGAGCATTGTTGAATGCAATTTGAAAAAAATGAAAAAAAAACACGCTTTAATGGTAAAGTTAACGAAACAATTAAAAGTAAATGCTGTTTAAAAAAAACTAAAACACGCGCTTTTAAAAAACACCGAACTGAAAAGTTAAACATAATATTTCAAAAAGCTCTAGTATTTAGGCTCTGCCTACGCGGTCTACTCAGTTATAAAAAAAAATATCAATGAACAAAACATTGTGCGTGTGTGTGGGTGTGTGTGTGTGTGATTGTGAAAAAAACGTGGGCGCTTTGTGCCATATTATTCGTAAATCGAGCGTCTGACGCTTTCTTCACAACTTTACTAAGATTTTTCGTTATTATTATTGTTTTAAGTTTGTTTTAAAATTAGCTTAAACTTTTTAGTCCGATGTTCTTAAGCCTGGTCCAGACGCTACGTTTTCCACAACGTTTTATCTGTGCAGTTCAAAACGTTGCAGACAAAATGTTGCGGGTGGATAGAAAGACAGTACAGTGGCAGCGATAACTGAGCTGGTGAGCTTAGTTACCCATGAACTATACAAACGAGTCGATGCGTGTAGACATTAGCTCCGTCTTTCGATACATTTTGTTCGCTAATTTAACGAGAACGACACACCTTCGACAACTTCCTGGGGGCTGACTGAGTTTATTCGCGTTATATGGAAATTTCCAATGAATTTGGTGCATCAAATCCAACAAATATAGTAACAGACACAAAAAGAAGCAGGCATATTAGATTTCGGTAACAGTATTCAAAAAAATGTTGACCGCAGATAGAAAATTAATTCTTAAAGGAGTGTTTACGAGTTAGCAAAAATAAATCTCGTTGATTTGAAACTTGGCAGTACAAGCCATATTTGTGCTATTTGGTTTTGTTGCACTTCTTAAACAATTAAATAGTTTTGCCAATCATTAGGTTCATCACGTAATTCACAAAGTAATCTGACGTGCGTAGTGTTGTGTTGATGTCAACAAGTCTGCGTAAAAATGAATACAAAATGGCACCTATTGGTTAATGGCTCTATTTCTGCAACGTTTTCATTCAGTTTTAAAACTGCACAGACAAAACGTGGTGAATAAGATAGCGTTTGGACCAGTCTTTAGAGGTGGAGAGACAGCTAACGAGGGGAGATTTTACTCCCTTTATTGTTTTTTTCTCAATATATTTTTCTTGGTGTGAGTTTTAGCTATATCGGAAGCATTCATAAGGCTAAAAACTTCACGACTCACTCAATAATACTTGGCATTTAGTTTTTTTTGTATATAACACGCGCTGACCTACTTTTCGTTTTTGGTGAGAATGATCCCACTGCACTGTGACCATTGGGTTAAATAGGATTATATCTCAGAACTATTAAAATTGTGGATAGTTTTTTTTTAAATGAACATCATTCAATATATCTTTATGGTGATGTTTCCAATGTGTAGGTATAGTGTTGTTTGTTACTTGTAACGTTATAATAATTACTATATTTATCTTGAAAAAATACTGTGCTTACGATACGAACCGAATGTAAATAATTCACTGCCCGACATTTTTGTTTTAACAAACATAATGACCTTGATAACTTGAAAGATGAAAAAATGTAAAACACCGACGTTTTCAGCTTTGCCTTCACTACCATTCCAAATACATTTCTTTATCGTTTATCGGTTCAACATGACGGAGTGGAAACCTCGAATGATAAGATATAAAAAAGTGCGTCAAGTAGTTGGTCTCGGTATTTCCCAACCATCTTCGATTCTCAGAAAAAATTCTGAAGAGTACGCAAATTATTTTTTTTCTAATTTTTTGGATCTGGTCAAAAGAGCAACTGGCAAGAAAGTGTTTGTTTACGGAAATAAATAATAGGAAATGTAACAGCGCAGTACTAGATACTTTAGGTTTTAGGTTAGTGTCAGTTTACTAACTAATACACTTATACATACAGGGTGATCAACTTATACTCCAAAGCACGATATCTCCGCTGTTTTAAGAGATACCTACCAAAAAAGTTTTGAATGAAAGTTATAACAGAATCAAGCTTTACATTCTATTATTTCGTAATATAAATGGAGTTTCATAAAGTGACAGCATACCAAAGTTATGTTTTTTTAAAAACATCTTATATAGTATTATACCATGTTTCATGCTATTGCCCGCAAGTCGGGCTATTAAATCAAGATGCTACCAGAAATCAAATCAAATCAAATTCCGCTGGCAGTTGGTTTTTTCCGGCATTTTCTGATAGCACCTTGATTTTATATAGTATCGCTCAATCTTCCTATTCCGACAATATATAAGGTTTTATTTATTACATTCTACAGGGTGGATTTTTGAAAATATGGCTACTTTTTACATGCTTTTATTAGCTTTGACCTGCACGTTTGTTTGTTTGTGAATTTGTACCTCTCCTTTGCATTAAGAGGTCGGACCATATATTGAATTGAACGCATCCAACTTTGCCGCTAAAACGATTTTGACCTTAAAGTTTGTTAATATTACACAGAGGCGTAGCGACGAGAGCTTAAAAGGTGTAACATCCAACTGTTTGGGAGTTAGTATTTTTGTGAAATGTCTTCAGGGAAGTCTAAAGTTTTAAATACAGTAAAAAAAACTGAAAAACACGCTTTAATGATACAATGAACTGAAAAATTAAAATTAATCTAGTTTATAAAAACCCTGAAAATAAAAACACGGTTTTAAAGAACATTGGACTAAAAAGTTAAAAATAATTTTTGAAATAAGCTTAAAACAATAATGAACGAAAATACTACATGATTGTAAACAAGAGTTGACGCTTTGTGCTATATTGTTCGTAAGTCGAACAACACTCTTCACAATTATACAAGTATTTTCCGTTCATTATTTTTTTAAGCTTATTTTTAAAACCATTTTTAACTTCTTAGTTCGATGTTCTTTAAAAGCGTGTTTTTTAGATTTTTGAATCTATATTTATTTGGAGATATGGCCATTTTTAAGAATCTTGAAGGCCAGAATGATAGTCTGGTTGCATTGCAACTAATGTTTTTTATACCTTTGATCTTATAGGGTGACCCAAAACTCCTGCCAATAATTTTTTCCGTTATTTCAAATTTTATACCATCTTCAGAATCTACGTACAAAATACTTTCACTGTTGTAAAGTACTTCCTATACTTAAAGGGTACAGTTATAGACTTATTTCGATTTTTAATAAAAATAAATAAAAACAAAATGTTTTTTGTTGCTATTTTGTTGTGGTCCCATTATTCTATTTTGTTCATTTATTTTTCAGTCTTATTTAATTTATTTTTGTTTTGCCTAACGTAAGTTATAGAGTTTCCAATTCGAGATCCCGAAATCCCAGGATCTCAGAGATTTTTTGGTCCCGAAAATCCCGGGATTAAACGGGATCTCCGGAATCTCGATCTTTTGAATAATGGAACTTCAGTCCGCTTTATTCCTTTTTTTTATCCATCTCATCCCTACAAAACTCTAGAATCCAACAAAAAAGCAATGATTTATTCGAACAACCAAATACGGATGCTATAGCTGAATTTGTGAAAAATATGTTAGAACATTTTAAGACCAACTATAATCATGGATTTGTATTCGGATCTATGATGAAGATGTGCCTTTGTGTGAGACACATAGTAAATTAACACAGACCTTAATCTTAAAGCAGACACTTCAAGAAGCCATAGGTTCCGTCAAAGTTTACGGAATACATATAAGTTGGTTCACTCTCCGTCGGCACCTTGAAGATCTCACATCAAAGCGATGCCGCGGCCGCACGCGCCAGTTAGTTTTTGCGTTGGTTTTTGCCCAAGTACGAGGGTCTTTTAGCGGGGACTTGTTAACGCCTGGGTTTTACGTATATACGAGGGTCATTGAAAGACTAGGTATTGACAGCCGATTTAGACATACAAATACAAATATAACGTTTATTTTGCTAATACACTAAGGCCCGATTTTATCAACACATGCATTCTAACAAGGGCTTTGACCAATCAGAGCAGGCCATTCAAGAAATGGCATCTGTCAAAGTTCTCTGAAAATTATTGATTTCTCTTGAAATTTCCCTCAAAAAGGTGAAAAAACACATGCTTTATATATAATCGACCATTATGAACCCTCTAGTATCTTCTCAACTCTGATTTTTCATCTTAAATGGGTGAAAACTTGCATTTTCTTGTTGAGCGAATGGTCTAACGATTAATTGATCTAGACCAATCGCATTCCACCATCTGATCACTGGATTGTTGATGTATTAAAAAATGATAATGAAGAGAAGCTGCATTATTTTGATAAATGTTACTAACTATAACAATTATTATGAATACCTGCAATATACCTTTGTATTATAGTAAAAATGGCTAAAGAACATTTTGTTGCATTTTCCAAAGCTAAACACACTATTTTAACTGTTGGCCAATCACACCTCACACAAGTAGTAGATAAAATTTATGCAGTGCACTTTTATATGAATATGCTGATGTGAAGAAAATCTAATATTATTACCTACTGCCTAATTCTGATAAAACTAGAATGTTACTATCTACAATAATTATAAATACCTGCGAGATACCTTTGTATCATAGTAAAAAAGGATATATGGAGGTACTTCACCATTCACCAACTTCCAACTTCATGTTTTTCCTATTATACCACCTTGCCAGGTTCTCTTTTTAATAACATTTAACATTAGTCATAGTCGGTGGTCCTACCAAATATTTTGAGAGGGTGTTGACCTGTTGATATTCCAAGGTAAACATTTGAATTTTGCCCTACTGGAAACGCAGGTACATAATATAGCTGTTTTCAATTCGAAAAGACAACAATTTCACTATTTTGTAAAATACCAGAGCACATAGGATAGCCTTGAAATTTGAAATCATATGTTTTTTGTTTATGTCTGTTTAGTCGTTAGTGAGGTTAATGTCTAGGCTAGGGATGTGACAACAGAACTCTTCGTAACCGCTACCAGTGGCGAGTGGCGCCAATGCTGCCACCGACGACAAATTAATAGATGGTCGTGACCGAAATTCTGTATAATAATCAGTCAGTCACTATATTGAAGTTCTGCAGCCTGCTGAAGTTTGTGATTAATAAAACTAGTTGCAAAACCAGAAGTATTCGCCTTCTTTTAAATAATAATGAGGTGGTAAATATATGTATATGATTTTATTATACAAAAAGCGTGAGGTGTTCAGCATTAATTGTTATGGACATTCATCATTCCGTGGGTGGTTATTAGTCGGTATTTGTTACCTACACAACATAACATTGCCAATTGGTATATCATATAAATTCGATATGGTTACTATTGAATCGCATTATTCGATATTTCTGGAGTATTTATCCGTTGGAGAACCGAATAAAAATGAATCATTCAGCTTCCTCTTACAATCTGTGATTAGTATGATATTTATTAGTACAACGGGAACTATCGAATAAAAACTATCGAAGGCTTCGATAGTTACTATTCATTCGAATTATTCGATTTTCCTGGACCATGTCCTGGAGTATTTATTCGTTTCAGACAATCGAATAAAAATTAATAACAATTCAGTTTCTTTTGCAAATTGGCTTTGAAATCTACACAATAGAAAATGAAGTTAGGCATAAGCTATCGATTTGTGTGCCCCCGATTACATACACAATGTTGGATATTAGTTGATTAACACCTTTGATTAGGACTCTATACTTATATTTATGCATTTATAGCATATACAAATTTACATTATTTCAATATACCTATTTGATGCTTGGAAGGATCAGAGTAAGCTTTGGTCGAATAATAAAATATTCTGTTATCTGCGTATCTGTCGTATTCCATCTATGCGAAAAGCGCTGCACTTTATACTTCAAGTTGAACTGATATTGATGTTTTTTCAAAAATAAAAGTTTTCAAAATCCTTAATTACCCTCTCAAATACGCTATTCGATACTTTTGAATAGTTGTTCAATAACGTCTGGCAATCGGGTTTTCGTCGATTCAGTCACGCCCACAGCGCAGGTTGGTTGATTTAGCTGGTAGTCTAGTTAATGTTTTTATTCGAATTAATTCAATCGGTAGTTGCAACCATTCATTCAGTGGTTATTTGATGCCCTAGTTCATATCAAAGTGCCCATCACTAAATTCTGTGTTGGATTGACGATTGACATTCCGTTCACAGCGTTACCAGATCTCTGAGGGGGATTTGCTATATCGAGCCCCGAACATTTTACACTGAAATTTTCTGTCGCAACTAGCTAGTACATAATGTTTCTATTATACGATCTTACACATTACACCCACAATACCCTTGGAGGAAAAATACTTTAGGATTACCTCAAAAAAAGTAGTGTAGTGTAGACAAATGTCCCGTGTTTCGAATTTTGCCTGTTTTTCATTATACCTAATTCAGTCTTTTGCAAACTTTGAATATTCTCTCAAATGAATTTGCCGAAAAAGAGCCATTGCAGTTTTGCGCTGTTTCTTTTCTTCACATCAACCTTTGTTAGTTAGAGCTCGAAAGAAGAATTAGATTAGGTACGCCTTTTGATTCCACAGAATTGTTGAAGCTACATAGGAGATTCGAAAATGTACAAAAAAATTTCAGAGCTAACAGAATCAGAAACCGAATAAAATTTTTAAAATAAATAAAAGTTTTTTACCACAGTTGATTTTTATTCGTATATACCATCAAGCTCGCTTGTTTGATTGGTCCTATTTTCTGTGTTTATTTTTTGCGTTATATTTTGTCTGCTTTAGGAAAAACACATTCAAGAAAAACTACTGTTGAGATTGACGAGTAAAGTCGGCCATGGATTGACAAAGCTCCATCTACCTTATCCTACTAGAGTAAAAAGTAAAATTTACATCTGGCAACGCAGGGCCCACGCATCCCAACGTCCGCCTCCCAACGATTTTGACTTGACAAGAAAACAGATGTGAAAATACAAAATATACAATAATAATAATTGTGAAGATTGTGAATTTACCAACGTATAAGAAGTTTCTTTACGCTTTGTTATAAGTTTTTCTAGAAACAAGTCTGGATAAAGCAAAAAACCGTTCCTTGTTTTGACGGGAACAGATAGTTACAAAGAATACACAGGGTATTGAATTATTGAAAAACTATTATACCATAGATGGAGGAAGGAATCATTTGATATAAATTGGAAATATAGGATAAAGAACATCAGCTGCACCTACATCTCTGTGAATATTTATGTATGAAGATCTATAACCATGCATCCAGTAGACATAAAAGTATGTATGTGTTTATAATCAATTATTTCTCACTGAGGATGACATGAGGTGATATTATTATTAATTAAGGTGGCTGTGATTGATAGTACTTTTATCATTGTGTCACAAGCCATCGTGCAGTTCGCAATTAGTAATTATACAATAATTATAAGGTAAACATGGAAAATCTGGCGTTAATTTGCAAATCAATCGCTTTGTTCTGATTTTGTGCTATGATTTTGATACATGAATTTTAAAATATTTTTGACAAAAATGTCATCCAGCTTTGACGTTTTGTTTCCAATATTGATAAAATACTATTGGATGATACTTATTAACTACAGACCTCACTGCCCAATAGAAAGAGTTAGTTAAACAACAACCAATAGAATTTGTTCGTTGGAGTGTTTGTCAGAATATGCATATTGATAAAATCGGGCCTAAGTTACATAAATTGATATCAAACATTAAACCTAGTAAAACTATTACTAATGAATCTCAAATGATTTCACATATTGTAGCTATTTCGTAGATAAGTAAAAATTGGTTCAAAGGTGCTGTAGTATTTTTACCTTACCTTACCTGTTTCGTTTATTTGGCTTATTTTTGAGACCACAGCTTATAAGTTATCAATAAAAATATTTCCGAGCTCTAAAATATAATTTAGAATGTCCCTGGGTGGTATGGTAAGATCACCGAATTAACATTTTGTCTCACTATACGCTTTTAGGCCCGGTTTCACCAATCCCATACTAATCCCGTATTACGTAATCTTGGATAAAATTAATCGAAGTATTTCATCCGCGATTAGATTAATTTCTGTTTCACCTGCGCAAATATATCTAGGATTAACTAATCTCGGATATATTCAAACTAAACCGTGGCAACAGCGTAAGGGGAGCATTTATAACCTCACAATTTTGAGAATCTGACATGAATTTGACATAATTCTGGGTGTGGTCATAGTGGATACTGGATAGCGGTGTTCATTTTCAATTTTGTGTTTCCTTTGTTCTATTGAGATTTTTTTGTGGTTTTTTCGTGCCTGCAGACACGTCAGCCACGTCACCTCTGCCCGGTCGACGATTTAAGTACTACTTCAACGGGACGTACAAGGATTCATGGTGCGCCGGTACCGCACATAGCTGATGGCTGGGTCGGTCGGGAATTGCCCACATTAATTTGATAGAAGCTTGTTGTAGTTCATCAAAAGACGAGCCATGATTCTTTAAGAAATACCCCAGTACGACACTTGACACTATGGCTTCTGTAAAACTCATAGCTTAAGAATGCCTTGAAACTACCTCTTCTTCGCATCTCCAAATTGCAACATTTGTACACCCTTGAAGTCCGCAGACACGTCAGCCACGTCACCTCAACTGTCATCTGCATTCTAAATCTCCGATTAAACATTTTATTCGCCAAATACGGGGGATTAAATATTATCTCGGATATACGTGCTTAATCCTGGATAAGAATGTGGTGAAACTCGTCTATAAAATTATCTAGGATTTAATCCCAGATAATGTTTTAATCCTGGATAAAATATTGTGGTGAAACCGGGCCTTAGTGTGATAGAATCCTTTAAGTATAGTGTATACGATGTCACTTGGAACAGCAAAAAATGCTTGGGCGGCTTCTCCTTTGTGAAACGCCCCCCGGACCCTGTATACCTGCCGCGCTCCGACGATAAACCGAGTGTCGGTGCTACCGCGTTTCACAAAGGAGATGCCGCCCAAGCATTTTTTGCTGTTCCAAGTGACATCGTACACACTTTACCTGTAGGTCTTGAATTAATCACTTTAGACCCCAAGTGTGCTGGTTAGTTGGAATTGTTTTATGAGGAGGAACACAGAAAGGCACAACTGTACAGGGTGTCCCATTAATAATTTTGAATCAAATGTCATGTGACTAAAAACAAATACCTCATTGAGTATTACAATGACAAAAGAAGACACAACATCTGCTCTAATTTACATCCCCAAAATTATAATTCTCGACCACTACCCAGTTCCGACATAATTGCTTGTCTTAATCGTCGTGAAACACCCTGTATTTGTATCCTTTGCGTTTCAAGGTTTACCACAAAATAAGGATGGATCTGATTGCCATTTTGCATCGGTCAATAAATTTAATTGATAAAATCAAACTTCTAAAAATATTATCCATTTCCTGCAAACAAATCCGAGATGACAAAGTCCAATATTTTTGAGACACTGTGTACACTTCGCGTTAAACACGTTCAACCTCTACTTTGCGCCGCCCCGTATCTCCCGGCTGACGTCGGTACACTGCTACCGGTGTACCGGGGAGACGGAGCAAGGGGCAGGCCGTTTTGATATTCTTGCGGAGTGATCCAACTTATATGTATTCCGTAAACTTTGGTTCCGTTACTACTAAAAGCAAGCCTAACTGGCAAAAATGTTAAAAAGCAAATGGTCGACCTAACACGCTCAACTTAATAAAAAAGACATGTCACTATATGAAAATGCAGGATTAAGCTGAAAGAGCACTTTCTTCAGCAGTTTCATTTGCGAACAAGCTTAGATCGCGTTCATCTAGGCTCTTTGGTTTTTCTAAGGACATATTTTATTTTAACTAAGCAAGCCGCAGACGTTTTTAACAGAAAACTAGCAGAAAATAGCCGGAAACAGCAGAAAACGAGCAGAAACAGAAAACGTACAAACACAAGAGAAAACAACCAAATACAACCAAATATAATAGAAAACAGCTCAAAACAACCAAAAACAAGCAGAAGTAAAAATATATTTTTTTTTGTATATTCTAATAAAAACGTACTTTTGTTTACTATATTTTTGCATTTTTGTCTTTACTGTTACTAGTGTTAAGAGTTTAGAAATTTTTTTGGGGTTAATCCCGAAATCTCGAGATCTAGATTTTTGCCCCGGGATCCTGAAAATTGGGAACCCTAGTAAGTTATATCAAATTAGACAGAGATACAAATTTCCAGAAGGAAACGTATGCATGTTAAAGCTACAACCCATCCATGTTATATACGTATGTATAAATAGCTCAATTCCAGGCAGTCCAAAAGAAACAAGGCTGTATAGTCGTGGAAGTATAAACTTTTATAGAACGTTCTAAAAATATCTGGTTTACGATCAACAGTTAGATAGAGATACTCTGTCTAACGAGCTGAACTGTAAAAACATGATGGTTTAATTCGAATTGCACTGGCATTGCGCTTATACCAGTGGAGCTGGCTGAAATTATTGGTCTTAATTGAATTTCCGATATTGCAGTCGTACCAAGATTAATATGAATAATGCTGTATGCGAGCGTGCTAGCGACGAACAGATTAAAGTTGGCGTCGAACAATAAAATACGGGATTAGTGGAATGCAGTTCAACCATCAAAACAGCTTTCTGTTCCGATTTATCTCGAAATGCAACATTAAATGCACACTGTTTATTGTTCTCTAACTTGTACGATACATGAAATGAGGATTTTACATAATTTGGAGCATGAAATGAAAGCAAGACACTACTACCTAGGCAATAAGCCTATTACCTGGTTCAGGGAAATTTCTCACAAAGTACTGTGTGACCAACGTAAATTGATCAGCGAATAGAATGCGGTGAAAGACGTTGCCATAACTCTTAATTATTTCCTTCTTTTACGACTTGTTTTATTTCATATTTAGTGTCTAATTCTTCAATATCTCGCAAGGTATACCTGATAGAAGAAAACGTCAAATACAAAAGTCATTTGGTTACTAAAGACACATATCCTAAAAATATTTTGAAATATACAGTATCTCGTCTTGTAATATTTTTTCGCGTTTGCGACGTTGCCAAGTTATTGAATTATTTTTCAAAAATTTCAAACAAACATATCCCCAATTTTTATTAATAGACATAGAAGTACTCCTTAGTAATGGTTTACGGCGCCGGCGTGAACAAGTTTCAACTGGTGTCTCTAAAATAAAACCGTTTTCCATGCTCACACTACCTATTTCGAATACCGGGTTAGTAAAAGAACGCTTAAGTATCTCCACAAATTGCAAAGCTGTAATGTTAAAATTCAATACCTACAGGTTTTCGAACATGCAGAATTCAAAAACTCCAACAGCAGTGTTGCCAGACTTAGTTTTACGTTACACGAATTTTTGAATTCTGCATGTTCGAAAACCTGCAGGTATTGAATTTTGTCGTTCCAGCTGTGCATGTTTTGGAGATATTTAAGCATTCTTGTACCTTTTACTGACCTAGTATTCGAAATAGATAGCATATGAGCATGGAAAACGGTTTTATTATTTTAGGAACACCAGTTAAACTTGTTCAGGCCATAAGCCATTACTAGGGAGTACTTCTATGTTAAATATACAGTGTGTAATAAAAATCGGGGATATGTTTGTTTGAAATGTTTGAAAAATAATTCATAACTTAGCAACGTCGCAAACGCGAAACAAAATATTACAACGCGAGATAGTCTATTAGTAGATACTTCGATTCAAAATAAAACACATTTAAAAAACAAGGTAAAATGACTTTCAAATTGCCGTAATTTAAAATTCTACCAAAAACACCCTGTAGATGCACATAGTTAGTAACATCCAAAATAATATTAATTTAATATTCAAGTAACTGGCTGTATAATATTATTTAGAAACGTTAAAGGGATATATCAAGTTGGACGTATTACTTGCGACCTTGCAAATCCAGAAATTTATAGAAAATATATTCTAAAAAATCAAATTGATCACTATCCTGCTTTCCTCAAATACCCTGTATATTTCAATTTATTTTTAGGATATGCGTCTTAAGTAACCAAATAACTTTTGTATTAGACATTTTCTTCTTTAAGGTATACCTTATTTTATGGTCAGCCTCCCGCAAAGGCTGAAAGCCTACGGCGCTGTAGAGAAGCGCTGCGAGAGATAAGTGTTGGTGCATGTTAGATTTGAAACGCTGCAGGTTGTAGCCGTCGGGAAACATTCCCCGATACCTCATTCCACAGCTTTGAAGATATCCAAAAGATGCTGGAGGAGACTGGTTCGGAGAGTAGAGATAGAGACCTCGACCTGGTACGGATGAGCTCGCAGAGCCTCTCTAGTGTTCCTCATTCGAACAGCGTTTGGTGTTATCATCTGGGAAAGCTCACTCGAACATCTTCCGTGATAGAATCTGTAGAACAGGGATAGGCCAGCCAACCTTCTTCGATGTTCCAGGCTGTGCAGGTCGTTTGTGAAGTTAGGCGTACCGACCAATCTAATTGCTCTCTTCTGGATAGTGTCCAAAAGTTTTAGAGAGCACTTCGGAGTACATCCCCGCACATGGGAACAATACTCCAACGATGGTCGAATCTGTGCCTTGTAGAGCAGCAGTAGTTTCTCTGGTTGTACACACCACCTTCCCACAGTGAAACAAAACTCCAAGCTTCTGGGATGCCATTTTAGCATACTGACGATGCGACGTGGTCATCCCAGGACATATTGTTGATGTTGATCCCCAAAAGCTTAACGGAAGGTGACTCGACTATGGGGTGACCCTCCATTTCCATAGTTGGTAAGCCCTGAGAGATATCAAAGAATTACACACTAAATGGACACCCTGTATAAAGGAAATGGCAGATCATTTATATTCACTTCATACCCCCTAACTACACACCGCAACAGCAGATTTTGTTCCCCACCTTAAAGACGGTCCAGCATCGAGATTGGATAATCGCAGCAGACGATATTTAATGTCTCTGTTACACTTATGTGTTTTCTATCCTTTTTAGACTTGACATGATAGGGCTGTTCCAAATTACGGTTCTGTTACCGTCCTAGAACTGTTTTCATCATGTCCCACCCATTAGAATGAACAAAACCTACTTTGAATTTATTAGCTTGCCTGAAATTATTTCGAACCCGTATTGTTTGAATGACATTGAGGCAATGGAAAAGTATCCAAATACTAACAATTAATTGAAAACACATTTTTTTTCTCATGTAGGTATCGATCGATCGATAGATTAGAGGTCCAAGGTTTACCTGGCAGACAACAGACATACCAACAGAAATGACCGACATATATCGCAAAATCTATAGTTTTCGCGATCTTTCGAGTAAAATGACCGAACATCTATCCTATCGAGGCAGTATTTCAAAAAAAAGCATCATCCTAAAATCCTAAACAAGTAAGTATGGGCAAAGCGGCACCTTGTAGCGAATCAGAAGATATAATAAGATAAAGATGGCGGATTCCGATCGGCTCCAGTGAATAAATAATAAACAGGTCTAATTACACAACACACACACACACACACTGAACAGCGATCGCAAAAAACGCTCGTGCTCAGGCGGACCAGACAAACAGCGAACGGGTAGATGACAAAGACAAAAATGACAAACCTGACGCCACATGGAGGAGAACCTGGGTATACCGACGTTGACCATTTCACTTTCATGAACCGCAAATCGGCCGCCGACGCCGCGCCGACACGGCGCGCCAAACCGACAAAATACCGTTCCAAAGACTCACAACAATACGCGATTCGAAAAACATCGACACGGCATCGCGTGAACCGAAAATAACACTAATCGCTTATAATACACAAGGCTCGTCAACTCGCTATTTCTGACACGCGCAACGTCCGGCAACGTCGCATCCCTCCGCTTCGACGTTACAGCCTTGCCGGCTTAGCGGGGTTTCCCCCAGTTTTGCTACTTGGAATGAATTACTTGTACATACATTATTTCTAGACGAACACAAAAACCTTTTGATCCAATACTAGAAAAAAGTGAAAGAAAACGTGCTTTTTAAAAGCTTTTATTCAACTTCCAATGTATGTATGTTAAAAGCTTTTATTTAACTTGCAATGCATAATGCATGTTTGTTCGGGTGGAATTGCTACTCAATTCTGAAGCAGATATCTCAAACCGATTAAAATTTTGTACACAAATTTAGTTTGAATGACAGTACACGATATCTGTGTGACGTCATTCTAAATCCAATGTGGCGGACCCTCCAAGATGGCGGACTAGTCATTTTTAATGCATTTCTATAATATGGGTATCAAATGAAAGGGCTTGTTGACAGTAACTCGAAAAATAATGTGACGTCATCCTAAATCAAATATAGCAGATCATCCAAGATGGTGGAATAGTTAGTTTTAATGCATTTCTACACTATGGGTATCAAATGAAAGGGCTTGTTGAGAGTGACTCGAAAAATACGTCATCCTAAATCCAATATGGCGGACCATCCAAGATGGCGGAATAGTTTTTTTATGCACTTCTGCCATATGGGTATAAAATGAAAGGGCTTGACGAGAATAATTAGAAAAATATTCTGACATCACTCTTAATCCAATATGGTGGACTTTTGAAGTTCTCTATGCTTTCCTATATAGTATGGGTCTTACATGGAAGGGTTCGCTGAGAATAAGAATGCAGGTTAATGAGGAGCTAGTCTGTTCGAGATTAACCAACAAACGACTTTGCAACAATGATGCATTGAATGAGATGAACAGACTCGGAAAGCCAATAACTAAAAAAGTATTTATTTATCTATTTATCGTATGGCTCACAAATCACATTCAAGATATAAATAAGAAACAAAAAAAAAATAGATATAAATATAAATAGAGTAAATGTAGTATAGACTACAAGATACATAGTCATTATTTTCACAAACAAACATCCAAATTTTTAATATATTCGACTGTTCCGTTGGTCAGGTTCAAGAAGTCTTCTGCTTGGCCAGTATACAGTCTCAAAGGACATTCTTCGATAATGTGCTGGACGGTTTGTCTCTCGGCTCCACAGTCACAACTTGCCGAAGGCGCTTTACCCCATTTTTTCATCATATCTGCGCATCTCCCATGTCTGGTCCTTATTCTGTTGGCACGAGACCATGTTTTACGTGGCAGTTCGAACCCTGTTGGTTTTGTGGTGATGCACTGTAGGTTCCGAGCATGTACTGGAGCGGTTGCGTTCCACTGGCTCTTCCATTGGTCAGAAATGGAGAAACCATCACGCATTAACTGTTCAGCCGTTTTGTAGGGGGGATCTCTGGATCGGAGTCTGTTAATGTCAAGGCCCTCGGAATAGTCATGAATGGGAAGTGATTCGTTTTTCCTAATTTTTTCGTATTGCAAAAGAAGAGCGTTTTTCCTGCGTAGTTGTGGCGGGGGGATATGGCTTAAAACGGGAAGCCAGTAGGCAGGAGTGCTGGTTATCGTGCCTGTTATGATTCGCATGGTGCGGTTTAACTCAACATCAACTTTCGCTGTATGGCGGCTGTTCAGCCACACCGGTGAGCAGTACTCTGCTGCTGAGTATATCAAGCCCAGAGCTGATATACGCAGTGTAGAAGCTGAAGATCCCCAGGTGGTTCCACAGAGCTTTTGTAATATATTATTTCGTGTTCTCAGCTTAGCAGCGGTATTTAGTATATGTTGCTTGTAGCTCAGAGTCCTGTCCAGAGTGACTCCTAGGTACTTTGGGAACTTGCTATGCTTTAAGACGGTATTTTCGAGACGGACGTTTAGTTCTCTATTCGCCAGTCTGTTATTGAGGTGGAAACAGGTTACTTCCGTCTTATTTGGATTTGGCTGGAGCCTCCAGTCACGAAAGTATTTTGCTAATTTATTGAGGTCATTTGTAAGAGTTTGTTCTGTTGTTTCTATCTTACTATGTTGCGTGGCCAGTGCCCAGTCATCCGCATAGCCAAACTTTTTTGATTCTGTTTGGGGCATGTCTGCTATGTAAAGACTAAATAAGAGCGGTGCTAACACAGACCCCTGAGGGAGCCCGTTATTTAGTTTCATTTGCGAGCTCTTTTCGTTACCCATAATGACCTCAAAGGGTCTGTTGCTAAGCATGTCATTCAGTAGGTTGGCCATGCGCTGGCAGGGTATAACTTGCAAAAATTTAGCGATCAGCCCCTGTCTCCACACAGTATCGTATGCAGCCGTTAAGTCAACAAAAGCTGCAGACGTCGTTAGTTTACGCTGAAATCCGCTCTCGATAAAGGTGGTTAGGGAGAGGACCTGGTCGGTGCAGCTTCTCTGAGGGCGGAAACCTGCTTGTTCTGCTGGTACTGATTCTAGAACCTTAGTGCTAATGCGGTTAAAAATCAGTCTTTCCAGCAGTTTGTATACGGTACTTAGCAATGCAATTGGGCGATAACTCTTAGGGTCAACGCTAGGCTTTCCTGGCTTTAGAATGGCGACAATTTTTGCTTTTTTAAGTAGGTGGGGCACTACGCCTGTATCAATTATGTTATTGTAGAATTTCGTCAGCCAGACCTTGGCATATTTTCCAGAATGGACCAAGAATTCTGAGTGGATGCCATCAGAGCCAGGGGCCTTGCCCAGTTTCATCTCGCCTAGAGACTTGCAGAGTTCATCAGTTGTTATTGGTTGGGCATAAGTTGAGTTCTCATGTGCAGCGGTTTTGAGAGACTTTAGGTTCTGCTTGACTTTGCGCGTGTGGGTTCTGTCGCCTGAGGCTCGGGATGTCTTTACGATGTGGTGAGCGATGGCGTTAGGGGGTATCGAGGTGCAGTCTCGTTTGATTTGGTTTCCGCCTCCCAGCTTACGTAGTAATGCCCATGCTTGTCTACTAGATCGTGTAAAGTCTATTTGTTGAACGGTGTCTTCCCACGCAGTACGCCTGTGTGCGTCCAGGCTGTGTAAGAGTTCGTCGCCCACTTCTCGATCTCCGCTTTCCAAAAAGGCATCGTAGAGCTGCTCGCTGTGTTCACTCCAGCCTGGCACGTATTCCTTTCTGTATCCCCTGGGAATGGTCTCCTTGGCTGAACTAATGACAGCACCAACAAATCGTTTGTAGTTACCACAAGTAGGAGCTATCCAACCCAACCGTTTATCTAACTTTTCGGCGAATAGGCGCCAATCAGCTTTACCAATATTCCATCTGGGTCTTGGGAATGATCTTATAAGGGGTATGCTGGCTCCAATTTCAACTAGTATGGGTCGGTGTTGAGAGTGCGGAAAATCATTTAAAACCTTACGACCTGTTGGTAGGGGGTTACCTTCGTTATCTCTGGTAACAAAACATAGATCTGGGTTGGTTTCTGATTTCCAGGCTGCTGATCTAAACGTGTTTCTGTCTTTGGCATCGAACACGAGGTGAATATTATTTGCTTCGGTCCAGTTCGCCAGGTTCTCTCCATTATGGTCCGAGATACCGTATTTCCATAGCTCGTGGTGGCTGTTGAAGTCACCAATGTATACACCAGGATGATGGATGGGTCTTAATACTTGTTCAGGCCATGCGGTGCCAGGAGGTTTATATATGTTAGATATAGTGATGTCATCCACTCTTATGACAACTTCATGAATATTATCGGCCGAAAAGGTATCTACTAGAATGGCGTTTTCAATGTCTTTTCGTACGTATGTGGCCACACCATAGTTTTTGTGGTATGTAGCACCTATTAAATCAAATCCAGCTATTTTCCCCCTCGAATTTAGTTGCTCTTCGTTTTCAGCATGTGTTTCCTGAATGCCGACCACGTCAATGTCGTTATCTTTTAGTATTCTGTGTAGGTACTGGCATTTTGCCTTGCTTATTCCCTCTATATTTAGTTGGCAAATTCGGACTGATGGTCCGAGTTTCCTCGTCAGTGAGTCTTTAGAAAGACTATTTACGTTTGTGCAGAGCATTGTGATTTGTGTAGACCAGGAGATCCGT
This sequence comes from Callosobruchus maculatus, assembly GCA_951848785.1. Taxonomy (NCBI): domain Eukaryota; kingdom Metazoa; phylum Arthropoda; class Insecta; order Coleoptera; family Chrysomelidae; genus Callosobruchus; species Callosobruchus maculatus. Next base: position 2,776,051 of record CATOUR010000127.1, read on the forward strand.
GGATTGTCTGGTCGCCAGTAGGTGCTAGTTCATTTAGCGTTACCCAGGGTGCACGTGTAGTGTTCTACTACGGACGCGAACTAGCATTACACCCCACTAAAAAAGTAAAATAAAAATTAAAAGCAAATGAAACTTTTCTGAAAAAGCTTTTATATAAATGCTCTAAAATGAAGAAAATGGAATTTTCCTTTAAGATTTTAACTACTAAAAGTTACCCTGCTAAGTTAATTTTATTCTCAATTTCAGCTTAATTAAATACTTATAGGTACTTACACAAACCTCGCGACAAGCTTTTATGATTATATAGTGTGTATAATGAGGCTATAAGTTGATGGTTAAATTTAAAAGAACATTTTATTTTCTTTTTTTTATTTTAAGAATTTATTTTTCAAAACTTACTGTTAAGGTTTGCTAAAAAAACGGCGCATGATGCATGTGTTCATTTTATTACCCCTTAGGCGCTTGCTCAATAGTTGATTCTAGCACCAACAATAATTATATCGCCATCTCGCTGTAAGCATCGTCCTCCATTATTCCGTATTTATATTAATTTAGCACCATCAAAACAAAAAATAAAACAACTCCAAGTAACACCCGTTTCCCAACGCTTCATAAGCCCAACTACATACTTGGCAACATCGCACGCAGTGTGACGGTCAGGATCGTTCGCCTGTTCTGCGATCTCGTTTGTTTCATTCGCTGCCAAGCAGCGCTGTGGAATGGAGGTTATGTAGTGTTATGAACGTCAACAGCGGCCGCCAACCGAGATTACGTTTACGTACCCGCCAAGACAAGGCCTACCACAATAGAATTGTAACAGCGACGTTGTTTAGTGACTACTGACACGACCGGATGTGTGATTCGCGGTATTTGATTTTTGAAAATGCGCGGGCACGACCTGCTGTCGTTGATCGACTAATCGGACTGTGAGAGATGCAAGAATAAAGTGACAGAAGATCGGGGGAGCGCGGAGGTGTATGCGCGGTGTAAGGCGTGATTGATCCTTCTCACGTAAATATATTCAGTGACGTTAGAAGTGTTTAGCAGAAATTACATAATTTGCGAGAAGTCGTACACGGGTGTGGAGTAGGAGTTTTATTTTATCATAATATAATTTCTGTAACTCGCCTTGTAGCTTAAGCTTACATTATGCTAAAAGATAAAACTTTTTACCGACATGACAGCCATCTCTGTAGTAGTTTTTAGCGGTATTTATTTGGTAATTCGTTTTCAGTACAATCTAGTAAGTTTCGCACTTTTGACGTGGTATTGAGAATCGATTGTTATCCTATCTCAATCGCCGTTACTCACGCTCACGGCTTTTAGCATATTTTCCATATTTGTAAAAAGTAAAGGCTACTTTGGCTTAGACTCTTAGATTACACTAGAACAAGATGTTGTTTAATTAGAAATATTAGAATAATTAATAAAAAAGTAAAGGCTACTTTGGCTTAGACTCTTAGATTACACTAGAACAAGATGTTGTTTAATTAGAAATATTAGAATAATTAATAGTTTGAATGGAACATTTTCTATTTCCGGATTTCTAATAATTCATGATTCTGGGAATAATGATCGAATTTGTCAACAGACAGGTTTCAGATGTCAGAACTGTCAATGACGACCAACCGCATCCTGTAGGCAGGTTCTATGATACACAAAACAGGTGGTAGCATTTCAACAACCGAAATAGCTGTTTTTGAGATGCAATTTTTATGTTGTGGCTTTTTTGTTATTTTTCCATAATTGTTAAATCTCAAATGTATACTGTGGTAAGAATTATTGCTAAACACGTATCGATGGATGTGATAAATCAGAAACTACAACGTAATCATATAGGAAGACAAGCGAAGGAAAATTGCTAAAAGCAGATATATGGGCCACCTCATTTTTTCAATACATAGAACCTAGAAGTGAATAAAAGGATATTTATTCTATTCGGCAAACACATTAATATCTTTTCCAGATACATGTCAATAAATTTTCTTGAAATAAGCTTAAAACAATAATGGACGAAAAATACTAGTATGACTGAAAAAAGCATGCGCGCTTTGTGACATAGTATTCGTAAGTCAAGCGCCCGACGCTTTTTTCACAGCCCTACTAGTATTTTTTGTTCATTATTGTTTTACGTTCATTTTAAAAATAATTTTCAACCCTTTAGGCCGATTTTCTTTAAAAGCGCGCTTTTTGTTTTTTTAAACTATATTTATTTTTAATATTTCAGTTACCTAGCTTTATCATTAAGTGTGTTTTATTTTATTTTTCAAACTGTATTTACTAATACTCTGTGTAATGAAGATGAACAATTTTTTTTGGATCAATGTTCATAGCATAATCAATTAATCATTACTGCATAAACGATGATTAAAACAAACTGTCGACTTTCCTGAATAAATTTCATAAACATACCAACTCCTAAACAGCTGGATGCCACGCCTTTTAAACTTCCTTCGCTATACTTCTGTGTAATATTAGCAAACTTTAATCTGACTGGGCCATCTCTTAGTGAGCGGATACGACCACTGGTCCGACGGATTTGAAGTCAAAATCGTTTTCTCGGCAAAGTTGGAGCGTTCGGTCCGACTCTTAAGTATCTTTTAGAGTGCTGTAAGGTAAACGTAAGACGTAAGAAAATAAACCTGTGGAATCAGATGAGAGGGTTTATAGTCGTAACGTGTTACGATTCTGATTCCACAGGTTTATTTTCTTACGTCTTACGCTACCTTTTACCTTACAGCACTCTAAAAGATACTTTAGTCCAAAGGAGAGTTGCAAGCTCACAAATAAATAAACATACAGATGAAGCTGATAAAAGCGTGTTAAAAACGAGGTCAAGGAATTTTTCTTCTAGATTAATAACACTTCTAATGTCACTGAATATAAATGTACCGCCACTGACTGCCTTCGTTCGTTTCATTGTTGTGTATTGTTGCCTTTTCTATGGAACTATTTATTACATGTTGTAAGTTGTCTCAAATGTGTTGAAATGAAAGATTGTTACGGTAATTTACTAGTTAAAATTCTAGATATCTACATCCCTTAAGTTGGCAACGCTGCGTTGGTACGCGCATATTTTCCTATTGAATTGCATACCACCTCCGATAGGTAGTAAGTACTGTAAGCTGTATGTAGTGTTCCCCTCTTCATCTGGTATTTTTAGAAAGGACTGACTAACCGCTCGCGCTGCGCTAACGATGCCGTTCAGCGGTTCAGCTGCCGCCGTGTTCACCGTGTTGTGGGTTTAATTTGTTTGGATAGCGCGCGTTTGTTCATTACTTAAACACTCCGAAATGTCGATTTATTTATATCGCGCGTCGGCTGCGACGCGGTACAGCGCAGCGGCAACAGCGCGCGCGTTGACACGAGTTCACGATACTAGAACTCGCCGTACCGTGAAGTTTGCCGTTGCTTTTGCGGCCATCAAACTAGTAAATCATATCGCTTAAGGTTGGTCCAAACGCTACCTTTTTCACCACGTTTTGTCTGTGCAGTTTTAAAATGAATGAAAACGTTGCAAAAATAGAGCCCTTAACCAATAGGTGCCATTTTGTATTCATTTTTACGCAGACTTGTTGACATCGATCATGGAGGAAGTACTACTCTGGTCAATTTTTGCAGCTTCTCTTGTAAAGAAAAGGAAACAAATGGAATGTTTAAAAGGTATCTGGCGTTCAAGGTGGTCGAGGAAATGGCTTCTTAAGAATACTTTACCCACGTCAGATTACTGCGTGAATTACGTAATGAGCCTAATGATTGGCAAAACTATTCACTCGTTTAAGAACTACAACAAAATGAAATCGCACAAATATGGCTTGTAGAGCCAAGTTCCAAATGGACGACATTTATTTTACTAAGAATTAATTTTCCATGTGCAGTCAGTCAATATTTTCTTTGAATTTTTCTACCAAAATCTAATATGCCTTCTTCTTTTGTCTTTGTCACTACATTTGTTGGATTTGATACAGCAAATTCATTGGAAACTTCCATATAAAGCTCCAAGGAAATTGTCGAAGGTGTGCCATTCTCGTTAAATTAGCGAACAAAACAGCAGAAATAACATCCTGCAAGAATTAGTGCCTGTTTCTCTGCGGCTGAATTTTGATCGCCAGTGTGGCTTAACAGCTCACATACTAGACTGGTAGACACCATGTTAAACACTTCTATGAGAACTATTACGGGATGCATCAAATCAACCCCAACTTACTGGCTACCAACACTCATCCAAATAGCTCCACCACCCATCCGTCGAGAAAATGCCCTTCTGAAAGAATATAACAAAATCGAAACAAATCCCTCACTGCCAATCCACGAAGATGTGCCTAAACTGCCTAATCTCTCCTTGCGCAGATTGCGGTCCAGAAAGCCATCCATTATAACAGCTCTCCAACTTGAGTCTGATGGTTTTAGCCCTGCAGTTAAATGGGCAGAAATTTGAGCGACCCAAACACCAGAAGAAGTGAACAGTAATCTAACTGTTGGTCAAGAACCCCCTGGTTTTGAGCGCCACCGAAAGGAATGGTCAACCCTAAACAGAATTCACACGTCGCATTGAGTGTGCGCTGATTCGTTGTTTAAATGGAATAAGCGCGAATCCCCACGATGCTATACTCTGGAGCGGAACGCCAAACTGTCAGGCATATAGTGCAAGAATGTGTGTTAGAACATATCCAGACAAAAAAAAATAAAAAAATGTAGTCAAGTTGATTGACTCAGTACTTCCCACACATTCCGAAGATATCAGTTTTATTATTTTCCCATAGCATGAAGCTATAGTCTAGATCCCCTTGCAATCAAATCATCGCTCGCCCGACCGCAAAAAAGTGTATTATTCTACTGGGTACTTCTTTCATAGGTAAATGGACAATCTATCATGAATACAACACATTTTTGGGTTTTACAACCCCCCACCCCCGAGCCACCCCAACTTCACCCCGACCCAAAAAAATTAAAATGATCAGAAACCCCTAAAACTTCTAAAAACGAAGTTTGAGGTGTTTTTATATTTTTAGTTTTTTATTATTGCCGCACCGCCACTGAAACGATTTCTAAAAACCATACGCGTTTTTCATCCTCGCCACGGTAATAAATCTGTGTCAAAATGTCATTAAAGTCAATTCAAAAGCTTCGATGTTACACAATGCAGAACAATCTAAAGTAATTCGTATGTATTTTGCATACATCAGAAAATTCTCAAGTCCCTTGGTTTCTGTAATCGGCAAGACAAAGTTCGGATCGACCTAAAAAAGTATACCGCTAAGTCTTTCTCTCTCAGGTTAATGGACAGGCTATTATGATTGCAACAAATTTTTCAAGTTTACAACCCCCCACCCCCAAACCACCCCAATTTCACCCTGTGGTGGTTCCGAATAACTCCTGGTTTTCGGATCAGGGATCGTGGTTCGAAAGTAAGCGCGGATGTGACAGGATACAATTTATTTACTTGCGATGAAGGTACAAATACCTTAAAACTATTACAGCAGAAAAGTGCCCGACCGCGACCATTGAATAATAGCCCGAACGTAAACGCAACCTCGCCCTCCGCTGATAGAGGCGACTCACCTCTTGTCAGAATCTGTCAGACTGACCGATACTGTCTCTCTTCCTACACTATCGTCTTATGGCATCGCAACTTCACTGAAACCACTACATAACCCCCCACTTAAATTGATAATACAAAGAAATTTAAGTACTACGGTGACGAAGCAGAGCAGAGGGTGCAAGCGATGCCTAGACACTCTAACTCTCCATCATAACGCTGGTTGCTTATAAGGCTTGAGGTTGATAATGTTTTCCTTTGATCTGAACTCCTCTTCAACAATAACCCCTCGTAAACAACAAACCGTTCATAAATGTTGAGTTCCCCCTCTGTAAATACTCGTGCATCATGACTTATCATTTCCAAAAATTAAATTTTCCCCTTAGTCCAGGACTGTTCCAGCTGATCGCGTCGCAGCGTTTTAAAATGCTTCTTTAGCTCCGAAAAGTCACTAGTCAGTTTTATTAAAGAAATCTGCACATTGGTGCAGACGTCCGGTGTGCTTACTTTTCTATCTTTTAAGGGATAACGTGATAACGCATCAGCCATTTTGTTATCCGATCCACTACAATATTCTATTCTGAAGTCAAATTCCTGGATCAAAATTATCCAGCGCGACAACCTCGCTGAGCGTAGCTTACATGACATTAAGTAACTAAGTGCTTTATGATCAGTGACAATCACCAAGTCCCTTCTCAAAACTAAAGTGCGCCACTGCCTCAAACAATAAACAACCGCCCAAGCTTCTTTCTCAGTTATAGTATAATTTACCTGCGCACCCTTTAAAACCGAGCTCGTAAAACAGATATATCGTCTCTCCCCCGTATCGTCGATCTGGTAAAGACTACCCCCCACAGCATAATCCGACGCATCACACTGCATATAAAAAGTACGCTTAAAATCGGGATGCGTGAGCATCATTTCCTTAAGAAACGCGCGCTTAATTTCCGTGAAACTACTATTTTCAATGCTCCCCCAATGCCACTTCTCATCGTGCCGCTTTACCTTCGGCGTACCGTCAAAACATTCATCGTAGCTAATATCAAACTTTTCGCATAGATTTATTGAGATTCTCTGCGCATCACATCGAAATGACAGATTTATATATAAACTCTCGCCGTTTATGGTCAAATTCAGCTTTGAATGTTGATAATCAAGCTGAGCTTGATGTTTATAGAGCCAATTTGAACCGAAAATTATATCACAATTTAATTGCGGTATAACTAAGCAATTCACGTCCATCGACTTATCAGCTAACTCAACAGGTACAAGGATTTGTGACTTAATCCTTTGAGTTCTACCGCCTACAGCCACAGATACTATTCCACGAGTTACAGGTAAAGTGGGAAATTTACCCCGGTTACACAACTCCAAATAGAATTCTTCAGATAAAGCGCAGATATCTGAACCGCTATCAATCAGTACCTCAACAGACATACCGAAAATCTGTATATTAATGGTAGGCCAAGTGCCTTCCTCCTCCTGCGTGCCGTCCTCTGGATCGCTTAAAAGATCTACTTCCGGTTCTCCCATACAAACTAAAGTACGTACATTGTGACCTTGGTTATTACCTCTTACGATTGGTGGATCGTCTCTTTGTGCGTTCCGATTATGACCTGCCCTATTATTGTCAGCCGGAATTCGTCTATTCATAGGTTCCCCTGGTATATTTGCAACACGATTTGAACCCCCCACTACATAGGATTCGTCTATTTCTCTCAGGTATTCCTCGACAGTCTCTAGTGATGTAAATTTATTAATCACTATACCCCGCCTGATCTCTGCCGAAAAATGCTTACCTAACATTCCTATGAGCTGTTCTACCGGAATCTTATTGTCTAGAAACTTAGCCTGTGACACTAAGTCCCAAAAATAGTCCGCGCGACTCCCATTTCCGTACGCTCCATAAACTAATGTCATATATAGCTCCCTCTGTTTTTCTATACCCCAGAACCTGTCTTTGAACGCTTGTTTAAAAGAGTTGAAATCGGTCAACGAGTCCTCCCTTAAACTCGCCCATTCCGCTGCCGAACCTCTTAAACATCCGATCGCGAGACCCAACATAGCCTGCTCAGGTACACCAGCATCATAAAACGTTTTGTCTAATCTTTTCAAGAAAAGCATGGGGTGCATCTTACCATATACAGAATAAGTCAAGTTTCCACCCCCCAGCTCTTTCCAATTCATAATATAAAATCGGTCGTTAGTCCCCTCGTGAGACCTTGTATCTCCACTCCCCTTACACGCTGGCTCTACCACTGATTTTCCTGAATTTGTATTACCATTTTCCCCCGATTGAGACATGGCAACCGTGTCGGTCAGCTGGCCAACCGTATTTTTGAGTTCGCTGACTGAAATGCACAATTTGCGAACTAGTGCCTCAAGGTCAGCTGAAGCACCCCCTACACTCTCTCCTCTGCTTCTCCTCTTACGACGACTAGTCATTTTACATATATCTGTAAAAACTTAGCGTAAAATAATAGCAGTAGTAATGTTCATATAAAAGTTCAACCCAAAGCTTAACGTATACCCCGTAGTCTGTACACCAACTCATCAACAGTCAACAGTAGTATAAAAATCTCTCACCGTATCCGATGCATGTACACTGGGTTTACCTAACGCTGGCAACACCACCTGGAACCTGGTAATCCAGCCTGTGGTTGTACGTTGAGCGTGGCAGCAATCCAACGCCGCCCGAAGCCTCCAATCACGCCCTCCTTTGATGCACGCCTTCGCCGGCACGCCTTGTTGCGAGGAGTACGCTGGACGTATCGACGTATCGTGTACCACTGTACCGCTATCTCCTTCAGACTCGCTGCATCCGTCTTACGCCACTAGTTGAGCGCCAAATGTGGTGGTTCCGAATAACTCCTGGTTTTCGGATCAGGGATCGTGGTTCGAAAGTAAGCGCGGATGTGACAGGATACAATTTATTTACTTGCGATGAAGGTACAAATACCTTAAAACTATTACAGCAGAAAAGTGCCCGACCGCGACCATTGAATAATAGCCCGAACGTAAACGCAACCTCGCCCTCCGCTGATAGAGGCGACTCACCTCTTGTCAGAATCTGTCAGACTGACCGATACTGTCTCTCTTCCTACACTATCGTCTTATGGCATCGCAACTTCACTGAAACCACTACAACCCCCACCCAAAAAAAAAGTAGAAAATGATCAGGAACCCCTAAAACGCCTAAAAACGAAGTTTAAAGAATATTTGAAATTTTTCGTTTTTTGCTAATTACTCCGCCGCCCATGCGCCGATTTTCACAATGCTACAATTATTGTAGCAACATTACCTACTACGACCCGACACCATATTGCTACCCAAATTTCATCAAAATCTGTGCAGCGGTTACTGAGATTGGGAGGCTAGAAAAACACCAACAGACAGACAGACCGACGGAAATGAGTGACGTGGATTTTCGTTATGTAGGCACCATAAGATGCCCAAAAAGTGTATTAAGTATCTCAAAATCGAAAATTTTCGCGATCACAATACTCCCCTCACCTATCGCCTATCGGTATGGGAAGTAAAAACAAAAAAATTCTGTTTTACTTTTTTATGACTTTTTTCATAGGCACTATAGCCATACGCTAAATAATAAATAAATAAATAAATACATGTTTAGTTTTCAGATCGATTTGAATCGGTTTGGTGGAGTGGCGAGCAAGCTATCCAAACTATCCTAACCTACAAATGTCACATAACCTTCAACTAGCCAAGTTTTTTTTGGTACCCGAGCTTTGGAAGCTTTGTGTGCTCACGATTCTGTTTTATTTGTGGTGTTCAGAAATAGTATTACAGATTCAGTCGCCGATCCGGTTTCAATACGCTTGCCCGTTTGCATGGATTTCAGTCCAATACGATGATACGATCCCAGAAAAGAACGCGTTATCGACCTTGAAACTCAATTCGCTTTCGATCCGAATTTTGTAGTTTTTACATGCAGCATTCAATACCAAAATCGAATTCAGTTCGATTGAGGCCCACATGAGTAAACGTAGTAATTGGTTGGTTGGTTGGTTGGTTAACATGCTTTATTGCCAAAGATATATAAAAAATCTGATTGACAAAGCAAATAACTATGTAAAAGTACATAATGAAAATACATATACATAAAAATTAAAATACAAATACATAAAAATAATTAAAATACTTCAAAGTCAGACATTCACAAATTAAAAATTTTACTGACACCCCATAGATGAAGGTTATTTTTATGTTCATCAAACACTTGGGGCAATAGTTGACTAACTCATTGAGTGAAGGAAAATTCAAAATATTGGTCCAGAGAGTAGAATGCTTGTGTTATTAGTATTTTTTTTAACGCTTTACGGAAGTTCATAATATTTGGGATTGCTTTAATATCCGATGGCAAGTAGTTATATATTTTCACACCATTATATATAATGGTTAGCACGAGGGTACAATGAGGTATTGGTAGCGGAATGTCATGTCTTCGGCGAGTTGCATAAGCTTGTTGATGGTCGGAGAATGAAGAACGATGTTTGTGTATTAGGCTCGTAGTCTCTAATATGAAAAGAGATGGCAGTGTAAGGACTTTGTGACGAATAAAAAGCGGTCTGCAAGGATCTCTACAAGAAGCACCTACAATATATCGTATTGCACGTAAATGTTGTCGACGCGATTCCCGACGCACGTCTACTCGATTTCTCTTGCAAAGCATTCGAGCGCCACTAACGGGTCGACTGATGGTCGTCTCGAGAGGCAAGTTTTCAATCTCCTTGTTTTCAATCGTATGCGATCAGAATGGAAGTATAGTTCGAGTGGTTCGTGCGTCTTGCGCGTCTGAAATATTTGCGGTTATACTGTCAAATCCGTCTTGATATGTATAATATGAGGACTTTACAAGCTTCTGGGGTCCAGGGTTCCACGTTAATAATTTTATTGAATATGAGAAAGGTCTAGGGTAAACTTATTATGTTTTATTATTCCACCCGTGTGCGACTATAAACGCATCGATGATATCGCCGATAGACCCATATGCGGATGGTAGACGCGCCAGTCTGATGGATCGAGCATAAAAGCGGAGATACACATGCCTGTAAAACGGAATAGTAGCTTGCATGCAAGTTAAAGGCATGTGCAAGTAAATAGCACACTGTGGATACATTTGCAAGTCAAACTTGCATGCAATTTGCGCTCTTGCATGCTAGTTTCTCCATGACGTATACATATAGTAGGAGAATCCACCGCTCATTTTTATGTTGCACGTTGTACTGGAACGAAACAAGTACAAGTCAGTAATTGGTGTATAGGGCAATCCCGAACAGCCGACTTGCCAGGTCCAAAGTTGGTAGGATCATAGTAATTGATTAACAAAAAGTAATAAAAATATTAGAATATGTTGCATCGCGTACTGCGATGCAACATACAGTATTCGAAAAGTTTTAATCTACTTATTCTAAAAATATGGACTTGCCACTCCTCATCCTGGAAAAAACCCGTGGCAAGTCAGTTCGAAAGGAGTGATTTTCGGGGGGAAAATATGTCACATCGCGTACCGACATGAATCTTTAACGATATTTCAGATTTCGGAAATTCTGAAATTAATGGTGCGAACTTGCCTACGCTAATCTTGGCAGAATCGAAACTTGCCAGCTTAGAAAGTTGCGTTTTTGACGCACGCGAGTGAGAAACAAAGCGATGTTTTCGCTTGTCAACTTGTCGACTTGTTGTATGTATTTGAGAGTGGAATGTAGGTCGAAAACCGTGATCAGGCTAACGAATAAACTAGTTTTCGTACAAATTTTATGATCAAACATTACACATATTATTTATTTACAAAATTAGTCACATTCGTCCGCAGGTACCGCATATTTCTTAACGTTGATTATACATGTATAGTGATTAATGAATTTTTGGCAAGATAGTATTACTTTGAACTCTTACATTAAAGAATACTTGCTTCATATCATTAAACACATTCACGTTGCCCAAAAATTTGGACCGTGATAGTCATCAAAACTCCAATGAAAGTGACTTCCTTATGTGTATTTTGGCTGCGAATGGTCGTCAAACATATATCGAACATATTCTTTGCGAATGAAGCAAAGTCGCTTATCCATCATAATTCGTCACTAGAGGAGAGCTGAAAGTCAGAGTCATCGCCATCTACGTTTTCTCCTGGAGGGCTATCGGAAATACGCAAAACATATTCAACATCGAGGGGTACTGAGTCACCGTCAAGCCAGCGTGGCTTCAAAACTCCGTTATCTTTTAACCAACCGCAATCTTTCGCAGAAAATTGTATACAACATACTTTAGTAGCATTCGACCACATAGAATTGACGTACGATGGCGATGTTCTTAAAACTTTTTGCTCAAAACCTTTGATTTTTATGAATTTCTTATTGTTTGACGTTCCATACATTTTCTGGAAAATTTGAAATCGTGCATTGTTGACACTGTTACAATTTTAAACGTTATACACCTTGCAAGTGAATTCTTGGACAGCGTCAATTTTGTGCTCATCGAAAATATCACCCGGATCTGTGAGAGAAGCAAACACTTCTTGGACACGGATATTACTTTCCAAAATTTTGAAATACTACGTTAAAATAATATTTCAATAACTATAATTATAAAAATGATAATGAAAATTAAAAATTGAAGAAAAAAGTATTTTTTATCATTTAATAATGTTACAAAATATTATTATCATTAAATTTTGATTAATAATATTTCCAAATATTTTTATTATTTATATATTTATTAAAAATAATAATGAGAATAAAAAATAACAACGCATATCATGCTAATTCTGACACATTCTGACATCTAAAAAAGCAGTTTTAAAAAATGTTCAGATAAAAATTTTCTTTCCCATCTATATATATGTGCAATATGTGCAATGATGGCGTCACGCCATTGCGGTCACAGGTCATTGTGTCGTGACAAACTTTTTGTCAGTCACAGTCAAATTTCCGTCACGTCACGGGCACAATTACCGTCACATGACGGAGGCACATCTCTACCTCCGCTTCAAAAGTGCTTATCATTCCGAGCATTAAAGTGGGGTTAGTTCAGTTTCATGTACATCGTGTTAAGTCCTTTCTATATCTGTCTTTGGTAACGACAACTTTATCAATGCATTTTGAATAATACCCACTTTTCTCCACGCAATCATTGGGCAATTGCAGATCTCCGTACTTAAAATTTTTCTTTTTTTAAACTTCACACTTGTGAGAAGCTTTTGGAAGATCTCATCGCGAAATTCAAGCACTGCTGCTGCACCAGTGCTAGAATTGCACAAAAAACACGTTTTCATTGTCGATACAACTGTTTATAATCAGCGTTCATAATTTGTGTGGCACAAGACGAGTAAAAACGAATACAAATGTCAAAATATGACTGTCTCTCTTCCGCGCCGCCACGCATGAGCGCGTGCCACCGCGCGCGTCGAAAACGAAACTTTCCTAAGCTGGCAAGTTTCGATTCTGCCAAGATTAGCGTAGGCAAGTTCGCACCATTAATTTCAGAATTCCGAAATCTGAAATATCGTTAAGATTCATGGCGGTACGCGATGTGACATATTTTCCCCCCAAAATCACGACTTGCGAACTGACTTGCCACGGGTTTTTTCCAGGATGAGGAGTGGCAAGTCCATATTTTTAGAATAAGTAGGTTAAAACCTTTCGAATACTGCATGTTGCATCGCAGTACACGATGCAACATATTCTAATATTTTTATTACTTTTTGTTAATCAATTACTATGATCATACCAACTTTGGACCTGGCAAGTCGGCGGTTCGGGATTGCCCCATACACCGATTACTGACTTTTACTTGTTTCGCTCCAGTACAACATGCAACATAAAAATGAGCGGTGGTCTCTCGGACTAATATGCCAGTTCACAAAACAGACAGTGCGTGTCCTTTTGCTTTTCTCCAATGGAAGATATCCGAGGTGAATTAAATACTCTTCAATCTTCAATCATATTGCATCTAGGTGTAAAATGTGTGGCTAAGTTAATAAGACAAAAAGGAAAAGAAGAAGACAGATTTGGGTGAAAAATTGGATTAGTAGAAGGGAAAATTTTGGAGCAAGTAGCTGTCTTCTTACAGAAATGCGACAAGAAGATAAAGGTGGTTACAGAAACCATTTAAGAATGCTTCCAGTAAAATTTGACGAATTATTATCAAAATTTGTCGACAACATTAAAAAAAATGATACCCATATGCGAAATGCAGCTACTGGCATGCCTTTAGCTGTCGCGTACGTTCACACGCGCCGGTTTTACAGCCCCCCGCGCCCCTCTTTCAGCGTGCATGCCAGTAAATCAAATGTTGTGCTATCTACTTGCACGCCAGATAGGGGCATGCCAGTTAGCGTATACACATGACAGTAGGTGGCACATGCAAGGAGCTGTTATGCGAGTGTGCCAGCTACAGGCATGTGTATCTCCGCCTTAATGATAAACGCGTCGACCAGATTGACCCATGTGCAGAGGCGCAAAGTCTATTGCTTTCAACAAATTGTTTCGAAAGCGTGAATTGAATGGAAAACAGAACATGTTCTATTTCCATACAATTTCTAGGCTAGGCGCATGCGCATTTGAAGTATAACTGTCATTGCCTCGGAAAAATACTTCAGCTTTATCGTAACTATGTACACAAAGATGTACATGCAATGCAATATTTATCTCCGTAGTACAAATTTGTGGATTAACAATAAATTATGTAATAATAACAAATATTACCAAAGCCACAAAAACTGAAAAACAGCTGTTTTAGTTGTTGACATTTACCACCTGGTTTGTGGATCATAGAACATTAACGGTGCGGTTGTCGACATTAACAATTCCGACATCCCAAACCAGACTGTTGACAACCACTATCTTTTTTGAACAATATTGAACAATAAATTGTGAGAATGTAATACAGATAAAATAATCTATCAAACTATTTTTCTCCCTAATTATTGTTCAAGAAATTGTGCAGTATAAAGCAGCCTTTATGCACCAGTTGCCACTGTTTACTGCATACTGCAGGAAAAATGTTGCTTTGGTGGTGTCCTATCCTTTCCAGTTCTATTTCAATTGAACGAATAATAAATACTCCACATATTCGTTTATACACTTTGTACACAGAAGTGAAAGTAGATCTGAACCAACCTAATACTAATCAGTTAGGAATACACAAATAATATCCCATGCGTCCATTGCGAAAGACCTACTTTACCACTACACGTACATATGTATCACATAAAGTGCTTAGTGATGCAAGATATTCGTTACACATAATATCTACAAAGAGAAAATTATTAATTTATACTACTGACGCACTCATTGCCGACTTGATGTGGTTCTCCTTCGTATGAAAATAGCCTACCTTTGAATCACTTCGAATCAAGATATAAATATAAATCTCAACCTAACAGATATACTCGTATACTGCCTTCCCATGGACTTTCAACTTTCAAAACGCTTTGTTGTTTCCACGGTAATTGTCAGGGTGAAAAATTTAATAATACGAAAATAATATTGAAAGCAATGAGCCAACCGAAACAACTACTTCAAGACTAATGCCCCTACCAGCATTGTACACTATTGGCTCGAGTACTTTCTTTGAGGAACATCAAGAAAATCATGGTCATCCTGACCCAAGCGACCTCAAGGCTATCACAATCCTTGTTTGGAACATGTTGTTCTGAATTGCATCAAGCACGATGTCCTTAGTCCACGACAGCGCTGTTTCGATGTTTTGGATCTCACCAGGTGGACGTGGGTGAAGCCTGGTATTAAGCTGAAATGAATACAGTGAACCAACATAAAACAATTACTCCTAATACCCCTACCGACATCCAATTATACTATTGTTGTGAAATACCGTTAATCCGCTTATACCTGAAACCATTGAGAACCAAATCGAAGAAGATGGAAACCCTATACTGGATGACTATGCTCTTCCAGTTCATCAAAGGCTAGACGACACGACGACAGGGTGGAAAGGGCTTATAGAATGGCCTGCTAGATTGACGCCATTAGACCTTTCGTTCTATGGGATCTTTTAAAACATATTGTGTTTACTCCCCAACCTGCAAGTTTGGATGACCTTCGCCAACGCATCATGGAAAGCTGCGATGATATCCCCCAACATGTGTTTGCAACTGTCTATGTCAGTCAGGAATTTTAATATCGCCTATATCATTGTTTGGCCAATAACGGGAACCATATTGAACACTTAACTTGCGATAAAATGTAATACTTTCAAGTATTTGTGTTCTATTTCAACAAATTAAGATTTCTTTAATTTTCTCGAAAACGAATCCACAATTTTAAAAAATCAAAGGTCAAAATAAAGGACATTGACACATACCTTTTAAACAACTATTCCTAGATACCACTTGTCATTTAAATTTCTTAAGGGGGAAACTGGGGTACAATGGGGTGAAGCAACTTTTGGTTAAAAAGTTATCCCCCTTGACAAATATTTTGACATGTTTCAGCGTTTTTAGTGGTTAATCAGTGGTTTTCGATAAATCCGTGGTGGGAAGTTTCCAAATGAATACCCTGTATGGCTTTCTGCGATTAATTTCAAAACTTTCCTAATACGCTTTTTGTACTAGAAACCATTCTTTCTCTGTGTAAATAAATTTACAATGAGCAAAGACATTCACAATGCTGCATTGCAGATATTATGTAGGTAAATTAATGATCATTTAAATCTACATTAAACAGGTCGAGATCATAATATACTGAGAAAGTATTCTAATTCGATTTAACAATCCATTAATCCACTAATATCTCGCCCAAGAGAGCCGCTTAGATTCAAATAAGCGAAAGGAATTCAAAGCAGCTGTTTAGATGCTGGCAACGTTGTCAAACAAAACGATATCGTCGTGGAAATGGGAGAGACTATAGGCCCGGTCAAACGGAGGGCGTTCTAGAACGCGGCGTTACGGCGTTGTAGAACGCCGCATTACAGCGCTCCGTTGTATTGTTAGAGAATGCCGCGTTCTAGAACGCCCTCTTTTTGGCCGGGCCTTAAACATGGAGGCGAGTCGATTTGTTAAGGCTTATTCACTAATTTATTTTCCCTCATTGGTTTGAAGCACTTCGCACCTGTGGTGTACTGATTAAATCAAAAAAATATCACCACGAGCTCCACGATCGGTTTGAACCCTGTAAATGTGGAGCGCGTTCGACAAACCCTTCGTCGCAGTCCGACTCGATCTGCTGGGCAACATGCTGCTGAACTTCGCCTCAATGAAGCAGTGTTTTCCTAGTAACGCACATTTTACGCGGCGTAGAGCGTAATTCAGTCGGCGTAAAACGATGAGGATATAGCTAATAGGTTTTTCCAACAGCATATTTTGTACCGTCCATTGAACCGTCACGAAACTGTTCGGATCGTTTGTCGTGCGCATGCGTTGATTTTGGATGGTTTCGTGACCGTAGAAACAGAAAAATCTGTTGATACGGTTCGTTCTCTTATTTCACTGGACTCGTGTCAGTTCTGACAGCTATAAAAAAAACTAACCTCGATTTCATTTCAAATCAAAAGCCACCGTCAAAAGCCAAGACGCCAAGACCTTTATTAAAATTGATCGGGGCCTGAGTTTTCTGAAAATCAACCACAACCGAAAAATGAGGATTATTTGGGTAATTTTAGCCATGAATAATGGTTGCCACTCACAACTAGGTATTTCGGTAGCTCTATAAACAAAGTACCTGGGTTATGTTTTCGATAAAAATGACCGAATTTAACATAACATACCATGTATAACATTATTGTTTGATTCCATCATTTCCATTTTTGGCTTTGGTTTCGGCCAACAAACGAGTCAGCCAAACAAAAAGCAGCAGCAAAAACAAAAGAAGCAAAATCAAATCACACTCAATCTCAACACTCAAGACTCAAGGAAGCAAGAAAACAGAAGGCGCATGGAAATGACAAAATGAAATTGTGCGCCAAGCGCGCGATTTACTTTCTGATGCGCGTGTCAGTCCTTACTCTGGACCAAGTACCGATTAGACCGTACAGAAACCGTCCCATGAACGGTAACGAAATCTGTTGGAACGCTTTATGGACCGTTTCATGAACGGTCACAAAACGTGTTGGAACGCATTCCACGTTCTGCGCATGTCCGTGACGATACACTGTACGGTATTCAGGCCTGTTGGAAAGAACCTATTGAAAACCAATGGAGGCGTTTTCCTACATTGCGCAAAAACGTCTTGCGCCAGCTTAATACGGTCGACGCAACGGGACGACTGCTCGCAGAGCAGCCTATTCAGTTGTAGGCGGCGTGTTGTGAAGGGTGCTATTTGAAAATGAGTTCACAAATCCGTTTTAGTGCTGCAGAGGATGAACAATTAATAGAAATAGTGGTTACCCTATTCTTTGGGATATGAAACTGAAGGAGTTTAAACACGTAGCGAAAAAGAACAAAATCTGGAATTAAATGGACAAAATGTAGTATTTTTTGTTGTATCTACAACACTTGTTTGTATGTATGTATGTGATGGAAAGTATGTGAGGCATCGTTTGTAAACCCAGCTCTCCAAGTCAAAAGTACGTCTAACCCTAACTTTCCTGAGACAAGTGGCAAGACAAGATATATACAGATTTAAGTAATGAGCAGAATAATTATTCACAAGTTTTGTGTAAAATGTAATATTGCAATATTGAAAGTTCCAAAGCTAATTTCTTTCTTTTACTGATCGCGATGGTCAGGACGCAACTGAATATCCTAGGAAAACACTTTTTACGCAGCGCATTGGATGTTACGTTGCGTCGGCCGTATCAGTCAAACTGATTCAGCGAAACTGAACAGTCAGAACCCGCCTTCACGCACAACGAATGAACTTCGCACGTCAGGAAGCAGATATCGAGCAAATCAGAACCAGGTTTTATCAATATTGTTCATGAGTGATGAAGCTCACGTTCATCTTAATGGCATGGCCAACCCGTCTACGGCTCCATAATGTCAACTGGTAACAAAATGCTAGGATTCAGAGCAATGACGCGTAATTTTAATGTCGAGAAAGAAACCGTATTACGTTTCGTATTTGAGATCTAGAGCCAGTTTAGAAACTCTATTTTAATTGCACCATAACCTGAAAATGGGAGGGATCGGGGATAGAGGGGGGGGGGGGGTGTTAAAAAGTGAAAAAAAAAATCGTTGAGTAACCGAATGAAAATGCGGTAGCAACTATTGTTCCGAAAAATCGTCATCCAAAATCTACGGGCGGTTTGCGAGTACCGATTTTTTTAAAATGAAAATAAAAAAATCGTGACGAAACCGGTCGGAACTTGGAAAATTCTTTGTTTTCTTTGTAGATATACACAAAAAATACAGTCATCCGTTTCTGCTGGGCAGTTTATGAAAAATTTGAGCTTAAAGTTCGATTTTTCACGTCATTTTCGTTAAAAATCGTTGAAAAATTGTTGATATTGTTTAAAACGGATGATCTATATATGTTTTTTGGAGGTCCAACTATGACATGTATCAATGTTATACGTTTTTATTATATTTAACCGCATTTTTCAACCCCTACAGGAGGTGACATTATTGAACGCCTTCCGTATCCTTTCATAGAGGGCGTTCAATCGAACTTCAAATGCTCAAATTTGTCATAAACTGCTCAGCAGAAACGGATATTTAGTATTTTTTGCGTTATCTACAAAAAAACAAAGAATTTTCCATCAAGTTCCGACCGCTTTCGTCGCGATTATTTTATTTTCATTTTAAAAAAATCGGTACGCGCAAACCGCCCATGGATTTCGGATGACGATTTTTTGGAACATTAGCTGGTAGGTGTACAAAAATGCTACCGCATTTTCATTCGTTACTTAACGATTTTTTTTTAGTTCCTAACACCCCCCCCCCCTCTCTCTCCGATCCCTCCCATTTGGGGTTAAGGTGCAATGACAAAAAAATTCCAAACTGTCTCTAGAACTCAAATACCAAGCGTCATCCGGTTTCTTTTTCGATAATAAAATTACGTGTCATTGCCTTAACTATATAAACGCACGAACGGTGCTTCTCTCCCCACCTCTCTTGCCGTGATAGAGGCACTAGCTATTTCAAAAACAATCGTCATTTGTGCCGAACCCTGTATACGACCAAAAAAATTTCGAAAACATTTTTTGGCGGTCGAACAGAATAAAAACCTTTGAAAAGAATTCAGTGACGCTTATCACAAATCAGGCTTCCATTTCGAGTTTTTGTCCCGTTTTCATGAAATCTAAATCATATCGCGCGGATATGCAGATCCAAAAAAAATATTTTTTTAAGGAAAATAAGAATACAATGAGAAAAAGCCCCAAAATAAAAGTCGAGAGTCGGCGTTGAGGTTATTATAAATAAAAAGATAAACAACAAATTAAACAGTGTGTTCGGATTTTCACCTTGTCAAAAAACACCATTAAAACGGATTAAATTGTTTGTAAAAAATCTTTCTCTCTAAACCCCTTCTTGTATAAGC
The DNA here is from genome assembly GCA_951848785.1 of Callosobruchus maculatus. Lineage (NCBI taxonomy): Eukaryota > Metazoa > Arthropoda > Insecta > Coleoptera > Chrysomelidae > Callosobruchus > Callosobruchus maculatus. The sequence goes on from CATOUR010000127.1 coordinate 2,796,052, forward strand.
CGCTGGCGTAAATATTGAGGCCTGTCAACTGAAAGTGAAAAGCTTTGTTTTTTCTAGTTTCTAGTTCTTCTAGTTTTTTCTATTCCGACCCTCGTACATACATGCTATCGTCCCAAATAGTTACTTATTTTCCTAATGATTAGCAAAATGATAAGGCGCTTCACAAAACAAGATATGATTAAGTACTTTGACATAACAACCTTATAATTTTTTGTATGGGAAGAAATCAGTTTTAGTCGGTTTTACGAGTGTGTAGAGGCTTTAAAAAAGATTTACGACGTGAATAAAAATATTAACTGACGTAAATCGTCTGCGCCTAAGGCTACATACAGACACGCGTGTTGTATCGAGTGGCAAAACTAAGCATGGCTTAGGAAGCACAATATTGAAAGCCACTCATAGCGACGTAATGTTTAACGCTGCTGAAAACTCAAGAGTGTGGGATTCTATAGCCCCATTAACAAAAACTGAGAATGGTCAGCATCCCCCGAAACAGCTAACAACGCAGTTACAGAAAATATTGGAACCCAAATATAATCAAACTCATTGCAGCGGTTACTGAGATTAGGCGATGACGAAAATGGTAACAGGCATACAGATGAACATGGAAAGGAGTGAGTGATATAAAATTTCGTGATACAAAAAACTTTTATCTCACCAGTGCCGTGGGAAGTAAAATGATTTTAGATAGGATACCTGAAGGCACAAATTTAATGATCCATGATAAATTTGTTACTGAAGGATGAATATAATAAAAAATAATTACTACTTACATCTTCTTTATTTTCTTTAGATTCTTTTGTTTCGTTAGGGACACTCACCTAAAAAAAAAATAAAAATAATGAGAACCATCAAATAGCAAAACATATTTACATTTAAAATAATAAGTGCCTGTATTGTTGTAAGGAGCTGAAGTCTGGACTCTGAAAGCTGTCATTGTTAATCGTCTGGAAGCATTTGAAATGTGGTTACATAGACCAATGCAAAGAATGCAAAGAAATGAAGCTCTTAAACAGGGCAAATGCATTTCGTGACTTTTAGGACCGTATTCATAGCCGTCTCTTGAGTAATACTTAAGGGAGTCAGCTATAATAATTATGTCAATCAGCTGTTTGATGGGATTTATGACTCCGTAGATTGAACGAACATCGAGCAATGAAAGAGTTGTTTTAGGCAAACAAAACAGATGGTTAAGAAAAATAGCTCTACTGCTCTGAATAACTCGATCGCGATCACTTACCGTACAAGCGTGAACTGGCCATATTTCTGACTGACCCTAGAGCTTTCCGAACGTCAGGATCAGTGACCAGGTTAACCCGATCATAGTTTCCGTAAAGGCCTCTAGACAACATCTGCGAGACGGCGGGGAAACATTTGGCGATGTTGTCATATTACAAATATAAGTCAATTTGTTATACAGGGTTACTGGTAACTCGACCACTTTCCTGCAGGAAGTGATAGAGGGACTCAAATGCAATAGATTTAACCCCCCATATGTACTTCCGAAAACCGATAGTTTTCGAGATAATTAACATTCAATGTTTTTCAACGATATGTCCAGATTTCCACACTGCATTCCAAATTTAGAAAAAACCCTGCTGTCGATTTTAGTAATTTCCAATTTAGTTTTTTACTGACACATACGCAAATCTGATTTAGTATTTCAATGTGTAAAAATACTAAACAGTTTCAAACTACATACAATAATTTAAAAAATAAAGAACAAAATTTTTACATTTACCGCGAAAGAAAATTGCCTAGCTCAAAAAAAGACAACCGGTCAAACAAATTATTTTAAAAACTTCCTTATCTGATGGCCTATTCCAAGGACAAGAATGACAGCACAACCACAAGTAACTATTTAACAAAATTTATCAACATAATACAGAATCATCAACATATCCATAAAAAAAAGCTCAGCGAGAATCCCCACCCGAGCATTCACTGTTGGCTTCTAATTAACAGTGCTGTTCCTAAGTGGCGCCGGGAAAACAGTAACAAAGCCTACACAGAACACGAGGCTAATGACCAAAGTAGTCGATGCCGATGACACAGAAATGAAAAAAAAACCTGATATTCCAGCATGATGGTTGTCCAGCACATTACCGTATCACAATTCAGCAGTTGTTGGACAACACATACCCGAACAAAATAATGATCGACCGCATTTGCAAACATTCTAGTATGTAACTGAGTTATCAATAATGATTGTACTGTCATTCGTTCTTTTTGAATAGGTGATTTTTATTCGTTGCTGTTTATAATCTTTCTGAAAAGGTTATTAGGTAGGAAAGTTTTTTTAGTGATTTGCTCAAAAGTTTGTATAATTTTTTTTGGGCTAGATAATTTTCTTTCACGGTGAATGTAAAAATTTTGTTGAGTATTTTTTAAATATTTGTGTCTAGTTTGGTACTGTTTAGTATTTTGAAACATTTTAATACTAAGTTAGCTTTGTGTACGTGTTAGTTAAATACTAAAATAAAACTTATCAGAATCAACAACAGGTTTTTTTCTTAGTTTAGGATCTGGTGTGGAAATTTAGACATTTGGATGAAAAACATTAAATGTTAATTATCTCGAAAACTATCGGTTTTCGGAATTACATATGGGGGGTTAAATCTATTACATTTGAGTCCCTCTATCACCTCTTGCAGGAAAGTGGTCGAGTTACCAGTAACCCTGTATGTATTTTGATGTACTTTGTTAGGGCTGTTCCAAATTATGGTTCTATCACCGTCCCAGAACTGATTTCATCATGCCCCGCCCATTTTACAGTTCTAAAAACGGTGATTGGTTGGTCCGCCAGCGTACCAACCAATCGTCGATTCTAGAATCACAAAATGGGCGGGGCATGATGAAATCAGTTCTGGGACTGTGATAGAACCGTCATTTGGAACAGCCCTTTTGTCTCTTTTTGTTTAGTGCCAATATTTCGTGTTTTGTGCCGGGCATTTTTCCGGATGTGACAGAAACTGACAACACCTTACTCTAAAATTAACCAACAAAATCATGACTACAACGAAATCATAACGAAATGTCATGTTGATATTTCGTTACTTGAGTATTACTCAAGGGAGCCTTACGTGAGGGAGGCTCAAGTAGCTGTGGAAACACAAAACGATACTTAAGAGACTCTGAAGTATTAAGGGGCCCTTAAATATCAATTATGACTGCGGCCCTTAGCAACAGTTAAATATCAAAAACTGTCATATAGTGACGGACAGCGCTATTAGATCTGTATACTTTTTTTCTGGACTGCGAAAGAAAACCATAAAACCCGATAACGTCAAATACCGAACACGAACGGCATGAGAAATTTTTTTAAGAAATTTAGGGATTGGAGATGTGTTTAGTACCTGTTGTGCTAAAACTTCCTTATCAAATGATTATGAAGTTATAATGAAAGCAAACTGCTTGGCTTTGGTTGAGTGAATTTTCAACTGAACGAGTGAAACACAACACCCAGTAAAGTGTTTGCCCGTTCAGATAAACCAGTTTGTAGGTAATATTACCTACATAGATAAATCATGTCATAACTGTCACAGCAATGTACCAGAAACAACAAGGGAAATTCGGATTTTCAACAGTCGCATCCATTTCTCCAGTATACCGTTGACATTTTGCCCGCGGATGCACTTTGTTTACCTTAGTCTATAATCCATAACTGATAACGAAATTATACCAACCAGATAGGAATTTTCCATTTAGTTGCTCTATAATGTTTCTGAAATGCATTCTCTATGCCACCCGATTTTGGGTAGGCCACCTCTGTCCCAAACGGACGGATACACGTGTGTGTGTGTGTGCGCGTCGCATAGACTCGCCCAATATACGTGTCTCTCCCGATTCTCATTACCTAATAGGGAACGAAACGCAATCCCACCTCTGCGGCTATGGTCGAGTAGATGTCGCACAAGTCGACGATGGATTCAATCCGCGTGTGTCGTGTCAGAGCGCCACAACTTCGTCATTCGAAATTGGGTGGGGCACCATCGATACGTGAGATTCTCAAAGGGAAAGAGATAGAGATGTCGAAATAACATCCAATCCGATCTACAGCTTCGCAGACGACAGTACATTAATATCGTGCATGGAACCAGGCAAGCCACTATCCCAGGAGACGCTACGTCGCGTCGGCGACAGCAACATGCCTCACAGATCAACATATATATCAAAGCAATTATTGTCGCGTGGGATTCGTGAATAAAGTAGTTTAACGTACAGAAAACTCAAGCAAGAACACTGACAAAGAAGTCTCACGTTGGCTTACCAACTGTGGAAATGGAAGGTCTCCCAATAGTCGAGTCACCTTCCGTTACGCTTTTAGGGATCAACATCAACAATAACATGTCCTGGCACGACCACGTCGTCAGTACTGCTAAAACGGCATCCCAGAAGCTTGGAGTTTTGTTCCGCTGTAGCAAGCTATATACACCAGAGCAACTACTGCTGCTCTACAAGGCACAGAACCAATCATCGATGGAGTATTGCTTGCATGTAGGGGGATACGCTCCGAAGCACCCTCTAAAGCTTTTGGACATTATCCAGAAGAGAGCAATTAGACTAATCGGTCCGCATAACCTCACAAACGACCTCCACAGCCTGGAACATCGTAGAAGGATGGTTGATCTGTCCCTGTTTTACATATTCTATCACGGATGATGTTCGAGTCCTCTCGCAGCGTTTCTACAGCGCCATAAGCCATTTCCGGGAGACTGACCAAAAAGAATGCTAAAATGCTCCCTAGAGATCCCTAGAGTACCTGAAAGAAGAGTGGAGTAGGGACCTCGACCTGGTAAGGGTGAGCTCGCAGAGCCTCTCTAGTGTTCCTCGTTCGGGCGGCCTTTGCTGTTATTACCTGGGAGAGCTCACTCGAACATCTTCCGTGATAGAATCTGTAGAACAGGGACAGGTCAACCACCCTTCTTCGATGTTCCAGGCTATGGAGGTCCTTGTGAGGTTAGGCGTATCGATTAGTCTAATTGCTCTCTTCTGGATGGTGTGGAGAAGCTTTAGAGAGTGCTTGGGAGCGCATCCCCACACATGGGAACAATACTCCAGCGGTGGTCGGATCTGTGCCTTGTAGAGCAGCAGTAGTTGCTCTGGTGTGTACAGCTTCCTACAGCGGAACAAAACTCCAAGCTTCTGGGATGCCGTTTTAGCAATACTGACGACGTGGTCGTGCCAAGACATGTTGTTGTTGATGTTGACCCCCAAAAGCTTGACGGAAGGTGACTTGTCTATGGGGTGACCCTCCATTTCCAACGTTGGTAAGCCAGTGTGAGACTTCTTTGTAAGTGTTGTTGCCTAGGTTTTCTGTACGTTGAACTGTACTTTATTTACTAATCCCCACTCGACAATTTTTTTGATATCTGCGTTGATCTGTGAGGCATGCTGCTGTCGTCGACGTACCGTCTCCTGGGATGTAGTGGCTTGCCTGGTTCCATGCACGATATCAATGTACTGTCGTCTACGAATACAATAAATTTTTTACTTCCACTATACCACCTCCCAGCCCCAAATTACCGCAGTTTTACCCCCTCTAAAAATGTGGAAAACGATCAGGAACTGACGATTTCTAAAAACCAAACGTGTATTCCATTCCCACCACAGTGATAATACTGTGTCAAAATTTCTAAAATCAATTTAATAATTTTCCCATTACATAATACAGAACGATCTATGTCACTTGGTTTCTGTAAAAGGCAAGGCAAATGTTCGGATGGACCTGAAAAAGTATATTATTCCGCTAGGTCTTTCTTTCATCTAGCCTATTATTATGAATACAACAAACAGACAGACCGACGGAAATGAGTGACAGCTAGATTTTCGTTATGTAGATATCATAAATCGCCCAAAAAGCGTATTATCACAAAATCGACAATTTTTGGGGATCGTAATACTCTATTACCATCACCTATCGGTGTGTGAAATAAAAAAAATTATCTCCTCCCATTACTACTTCTGAACAGGTTATACTAAAACAAACAGCTTGTGTTATTTTTCGTAACTCACGGACCAGCCGTGTGTTATGAACACCGCCTACTGAATACCAGTACTCTCTTAGAAATGCATAGGATTAAATAGACGATGTAACAACTTACTGCAAATCTCACTATGAAACGTCAAACGCTAATTCAGACGGTGATAGTAAACAGTTATTCATTTAAGGCCCGTTTGCACCGCTCACTCTTAAATCTGCAGTTTAGCTATGGTGTACCTTAGAGTTAATCTGAACCTTAGATTAAAGCGGTTTGCTGGGGTTCCTTGTAACGTAGCCTTAGCTAATCGAGCTTACAATTTGGCATCGCCGCAATTATAGGGAATTTTAATTTGTACTTCTGAAATTTGACTTTTATGATTTGACATATGACGCAGGTCCAGCCATGTTTTATGATTCAGTCCACTCTGCAATCTCTGAATCTTGTCTTCTCACAAATTCAAATTGAAAAAATAGATACTTACAAATAAACATAGTGGTACTCAATTTCATTTTCAATCAACTCCAAAATATACATGGCAGTTAGCTTCGTCACTCTGAACCTTTGAAAAAGAGGTAATTCATCGAGCATATTGAAATGATTCAGTCGGTTTTTAATTTGTCTAGGTATCCCTGAAATAATTAAATTAACTTCCACCCATTCATCATCATCATACATTAACAAATGAGTTCTCAATAAATCGATTTTTGAATATTACCTTGCGAATATTGAAAACAAATAAGCTGGAAGCTGTCAATTTTTCAGGTTATGTCACTAAGTATCACTTTAAGCCGAAGAAATCTTCGGCTTAGTTTAATGTCACTCTAAGTAAGGCTTAAAACAGATTTTGTGGACTGTGCAAACGAATTTAACAGTTTAAGTGCTACTTAAAGTTAAGGTTCACCTAAGTGTAACCGGTGCAAACGGGCCTAAGTCACAGAGAAATGAGGTTAAGTTGTCAATATTGTGTAATTATTATGATTGTATTTAAATCGTACTATTCATAGATTCGGTCGTAGATAAAGTACAGTATTCGACTCGCGGTAATGGTAATAATTCACTTGTTGAACGACAGCACTCGTGCTGCAAACTTCAGCTGCGTGAGTTACTATACCGTCATTACAATATCGTTGAATAATATACTATAAAATATTTGTTACCACGGCAATCTAGTTAAAATTAGAGTAGAGAGCATGGGCGTCGTTATGGTAAATCTTAGGGGGGAGAAGGACATAGGTGACATGATATAAACATTTTATTAAGACTCAGCTGGTCAAAACAAAGTCACATGGTACATGCAGAGATAAAAACAAGATTTTTCTGCTGGGCAACGAGAAAATAAACTGAAATTTATAAAATGTACATTTCATTGATAATATAGTTACAAAAGGCAAGAGTACCCTGTACATACAAATATTAAAACAAGCTAAACGATATAGGTACAAAACGAGACCATATTTTTAACTTCCCCGTCAAAGGAGGGCTAAGTTGTTAGAATAGGCCTGTTTTCGCAAACTTTACCGAAATCAACATGCCATGTGTCATTTCCAAGGTAAAATCACCCCCTGACTCATTCTCTGAAAAAAAGATGCTATTATTACAAGTCTTTAGTCCGATTGAGCAAGGAAACACTTGGTACGGATCTCACTATTTCCATCCCAGGAAGATGCGAGGTGGTAATTGAAGCCTGCCTGATTGATGACGCTGATCGAGGGAGCTTCATGTTGTTTAAACCTAAACAGGATGATGAGCTGATTGGCCGTGGCATCGCCATTGGAAAATGCCTGGTACGAGCGAATGATGCAGTTCCGGTGAGGTTGCTGAACGCGAATGGCTTTCCGGTACACCTCAAGAAGGGAACACCACTGGGTTGTTGTTCTCCAGTCTCATCAGTGGTGAAGAGTGTGAATGCTTTAGACCAACGGAAGGAGCGGCTGCATGAGAAGCTGACTGCGTTGGGGCTGATTCGTCGAAAGGCCTGAACAGGGAACAACAGAAGAGGCTGAGGGTATTCATCACAGAATACCAGGATATTGGCATTGGAAAGAAGGGGAGGACAAATGTGGTCCGACACAAGATCCACACGGGCGATGTACCACCTATTCGGCAACCACCAAGGAAGCTACCATTGGCCAAGCGAGAAGAAGCGGATAGGATCATCAAGGAAATGGAAGAAGAGGGGGTGATCGAGCAATCAGCGAGTCCTTGGTCATCGCCAGTCGTACTCATGAGGAAGAAGGACGGGTCGACACGTTTCTGCGTGGACTATCGGCAGCTCAATATTGTAACAAAGAAAGACAGCTACCCTCTGCCAAGAATTGACGACACCCTAGACACTTTGGCGGGCTCTAAGGTGTTCTCTACGCTTGATTTGAAGAGCGGCTACTGGCAAGTCGAGATGGACCCAGGGGATAAGGAGAAGACTGCGTTCACCGTCGGCTCGGGGTTATGGCAGTTTACGGTTATGCCGTTTGGGCTGTGTAATGCACCAGCTACATTTGAGAGGCTCATGGAGACTGTCTTGAAGGGGCTGTCTTGGGAAACCTGCTTGGTCTACCTAGACGACATCATCGTGGTTGGGAAATCGTTCGACGATCACCTCAAGAACCTGGAACAAGTATTTAAGAGGCTGCGCCAATCAGGCCTCAAGCTGAGCCCCAAGAAGTGCCATCTGTTCCAGAAGAAGGTGCAATATTTAGGAAATGTGGTTTCCCAAGAAGGCATACCCAGGAACAAACATGACGTAAGAAGCTTCCTAGGTCTGTGTACATACTACCGTCGATACGTGGCTGGATTTGCTACCATCGCCAAGCCGCTGACTAGGCTTACGGAGGAAGGCCGCAGGTTCCAGCGGGGAAATGACTGCCAGCAAGCTTTCGACCTGCTGAAGAAGGCTCTCTCGACGGCTCCAGTGCTAAGCTACCCCCTGCCTACTGGCAAATTTGTGTTAGACACTGATGCGAACAACGTGGGGATAGGTTCAGTTCTGTCGCAGATACAAGATGGTCGAGAGGTGGTGATCGGCTATTTCAGCAAGACGCTGTCTAAGCCCGAGAGAAACTATTGCGTCACTCGGAGAGAATTGCTGGCCATCGTCAAGTCCGTGGAGCACTTTTACAAGTACTTGTACGGGAGGAAGTTCCTGCTGAGGACGGACCATGCATACCTGACATGGCTACTTCGGTTCAAGAATCCAGACGGACAGGTAGCCAGGTGGATCGAGAGACTGTAGGAATTCGACTTTGACATTGAACACCGTGCTGGCAAGTCTCATGGGAATGCGGATGCGAGGAGACCGTGTCCCGACGACTGCGCTCACTGCAACCGAGCCGAGACGAAGGACGCCATGACCAGGAGAACCACCGTTGTGGATGATCGCTGGCAGCCTACCGAACTCCAGAAAGACCAAGAAGAGGATCCCAGCCTGAAACTGATCATCGAGTGGAAGAGGGAAGACCAACGACCGAGTTGGCAGGAGGTTTCACCTTACTCGCCTACCGTCAAGTCCTACTGGGCTCAGTGGGACAGTCTGGTCATGGAGGACGGCATCCTGCGACGAATACTCGAGGACAAAGAAGGGGCCCAGGAAAGAAGACAGACTGTGGTGCCTAGGAACCGCGTGGCCGAGGTACATGGGAAAATTCACAGCGGAACCAGTGGAGGTCATCTGGGCGTGGCCAAGACCCAGGAGAAGGTTCGGGAGCGGTTCTACTGGTTTAGGTGCAAGGAAGACGTCAAGGAATGGTGCAGGAAGTGTACAGTTTGTGCCGCCAGCAACGGTCCACAGAGGCGTAAGAAAGCTCCTATGCGCCAATACAACGTCGGAAGTCCCTTCGAGAGGATCGCTATCGACGTAGCAGGACCTTTTCCGGAGAGCGAAGCTGGGAACAAGTACATCGTCGTGGTGATCGACTACTTTAGCAAATGGGTCGAAGCTTACGCTCTGCGTCGCTGATGCTCTGGTCAAGGACTGAATTTGCCGTTTTGGAGTTCCGCTCGAGCTGCACTCGGACCAGGGAAGGAACTTCGAGTCTGCGCTCTTCCAGAACGTGTGCAAAACTTTGGGGATTAGTAAGACTCGGACCACGGCGTTACATCCTCAGTCGGATGGCATGGTGGAGAGGATTAACAGGACGGTGAACCGCTATTTGGCCAAGGTTGTCTCCGATCACTAGCGAGACTGGGACAGCTGGCTCCATCTCTTCCTATTGGCGTACCGCTCGGCAGTCCATGAAACCACGGGAGAGACACCGGCCAGTATTGTGTTTGGGCGAGAGCTTCGGCTACCCTGTGACCTCATGTTTGGCTGCAAACCAGGGGACGATGTGGCAGGCGAAGATTACGTTGCCAACCTTCGCAGGAGAATGGACGAGGCCCATGAGAAAGTTCGCCATAGTATTCGCACCGCAAGTGACCGCATGAAGATGACGTACGACGTAGGGTCCAGCGAAACAGCGTACCAACCTGGAGACCTGGTCTGGCTGTACAACCCTCAGAAACGCCGTGGCTTGTCACCGAAGCTCCAGAGTTCCTGGGAGGGCCCGTATGAGGTCGTCAAGAAGATCAACGACGTAATCTATCGCATCAAGAACGCCAACGGTGGAAAACCCAGAGTCGTACACTTCAACAGGTTGGCTCCGTTTGCTGGAGATAATGCGGAAGCGCAAGTTAGAGAACTCCAGCAACTCCACCCAGAGCTGAACTTCGAGGATTTCATGGCCACTCACACTGGTACAGCGAAGGCTAGGTTTGGCGTGACTCGTGAGGAACATCGAGATTTGTTCGCGGTGCCGGATGAGTACGCGTTGGCACATTGTGTAGCAAGAGATCTTCGGATGTCCCGAGGGATTGCCAGTGAATTTCAACGTCTGTTTGGCCAAGTGGACGAACTGGAGAGACAGGGTGGACGAGTCGGACAAGTGCTGGAGTTACGAAGTGGCCAGAGGCGACTCTACTACTTGATTTCGAAGGAGAAGTCCTATCAGAAACCGACGTACCGGACTGTATGGGAGGCATTCCTGGACCTCAGAGAGAAGCTGCTTACCGCAAATGTTTTGAAGCTGGCGATTCCTAAGCTAGCTTGCGGACGGGACGGCCTGGATTGGCGGATCATCCGAAACATGCTAGAAGTCCTCTTCAAGTTCACTGGAATCGAAATTCTGGTCTGCAGCTGGAACCCGAGAGGGCCGACAGAACACAGGACCGTGGATTGCTTCTTTTACCAAACATCTGGCTGCAAGAAGGGCGTACTGTGTCCATCCAGACATGAACGTTTCAGGGACGAAACGGCCTTAAGGAGGGGGCAGTGTGCCAGTTCGGCCCTGTACGGCCGGCCATTTACACGACATCTAGAATTCAGACGTCCAGAATATTTCCCGAACCGACGCATACTGGGAGATTTCATCAATTTACGGGAACTAAATTCAATTTACGAAATTCGCCGGAAGTCAATGGAAACACCTACTTCTGATCGTCAAATACCTAATTTGTCAGAAACTACGACACTTTTCTTGTTGAGCTCACGCAACTTCAGTCAGTCCGGTTCTGAATGTATGCTAAGCGCTGGGACCGTCACAGACAGAGTTGTTTCACTTTCGAGCATCCCATAGTTCGCATATCAAATTTTTCAAGCAGAGGTACAGCATTGACCTGCGGATTTTTTTTTGATGTGTCCAAGGCTTGTTCAAGATAATGTGCACGAAAACTTAGTATTTTGTTTGCGTTTAGTAGAATTCCTTGATTTTGAAGCATACCATGTTAGTTTCGTATTGAAAACGTTTTGTTGCGCAACTTTATAAAAGCTTTTAACTAGTTATTCAGCCGTATTCAGCGTTAAATGTTGTTTGATTACAAAGCTTAGACATCACCTTTGTGGGAACCTCATAGAAATCTTGCCCCTTTTTGCCCCTTTTGACACTAGAGTCTTTGTTTGCAGAATAGAACCCGTGTACTCACGGCACTCCATATTTGACACAATATCCACCAACTGAACGAGTAGATGCTATAACACCACTTGTAATGCAAGGAATTGATGACACAGAGTTATCTGAAGACGTAGTATTGAGGTTGCGGGCAGAAGTTCGTAAAATAGCATTCGAACTTCAACAAAAATGGGAGAAAGCAAGGAGATATCGACCTCAGGTCTTAGAGAGCTGTGCTTCCTGGTTGAATCGCGAAATTGATTATTTCTCAACTGTGTAAAGTGTGCCCGGTCCTTCAAGCAGGGAAAATAATGTCACACCCGGTAGAGGAAAGAAAGCTTTTGAAGACTGTAATCCGAAAGTTCAAACCCGCAAACTAATATCTCTTATTGAGTCGACCAGTCCCGTAGAACTGTCCAAAGCAACAGAGGTTGTTCTTCGCAGGGCCGGAAAATGCGACTCTATTGTAAAGGAATTATGTTCTGCTTCTCCAACTCGGGGTACTAATGTAAAAAAGGCTCGAGGGGCTTCGTTGGAAAAACCAACTAAGTTAAGTTAACTGCTAATCAGGCCTTAGCTTTACTAGTAGATGCAACTGTCAAAGAATCAATACAACATCATGCGTAGTCAGGCACGAGGAGTAAATTGTAAAATATATCCATCGTATTATTATCAGGTCAAACAGGCTAAAGAACTGTGTTATCCTGACAATATAACTGTTACGGAGATATATGCTGAAATACCATTGCAAAGTTACACCAGAATTTACCAAGGAATCTGAATATGCAATAATATGATATGTTTCATCTTTTGGGGACGCACTGTATAACATGAAAATATTTTTAAGATGTAGCCTTAATGAGTCCCTATTAACTCGAAATTATTATTATCTGTTTCATCAATTACTTTAGTCTTAATGCTCCGTGTCGAATAACGTGAATAACCCGGTATATGTACATTACAAAAGGTAATTTTTTGTAAATAATGTGAATAAATCATATTTTCAACATAAAATCGTCTGCTTGAAACATTAAACTGAGTTATACCTAAAGAAATATATCATCAAAATGATTAGCAAATTAAGTGCCACTAGATTGATGAAATCTCCCACTGTGCGACGGTAGCGGCACGCAAGGGTTCTGGGCGTTCACAGGCATCTATATAAACGGAGCACGGGCAACCAGCCAGGCAGTCAGTTACAGTTCGAGTCAATCGAGCGCAGCAGTCGAATACGCGTTAGTCCAGTCCAGTGGCGTGCGCGAAATAAATGAAGTGTGATATAAATTAGTGAAGTTAAGGACCAATATAAATTAGTGTAGTGACTTTAGATAAATTAGACTGATAAGTATTAGGCTAGGTGTAGTGTACATAGTTAGTGAAAATAAATAGTGAAATCCGTACCAAGTGTTCATTTGCCCAATCGGACTAAAGACTTGTAACAATATACTTGGGCTAAGGTCTTTCAAATAAAACTATTGTCCGAGAATAACAACGGACGAGAAGCGAAAGCATACTTTCAATCCTGTATGCGCAAAATATGCCGTTTTTCTGTCAGTTACTTACAGTTCAGTGGCAGCCGCGAATAGCGCGAATAGTTGTTAGTCTCGCTTGTCTGTATTGGTGACTTGTCAAGCGCCCTTATTACAATTGTGAGTAGCAAATACGCTGTTTCAACGTCAAACGAGACCAATCAAGGTCATCGAAAATGGCGCCTGCGACATCAAAGGAAGATCAATCACGCCGCCGACGGCTGTTGCTTCTCGTTAGTTTTGCTATTCTCGGGTATTGTATTACATAATAAGATGACCAATTTTCCCCATTTTCACAAATACACTGAAAACGTTCACTATTCATAGCTTCCAAGCAGATAGTAAACAAAGACTTGATAGCCACACGATACTATTCTGGTCTTGAGAAAGTTGGTGATGTAGCTCAGCGGAATTAACCTGGGTATGGATGGTTAGCGTTCACATCTCCTGCACAGCCAGCGGTGGATCAGTAACCTCATACTGTAGAGGTGTTTCCTAAGCTTTTCTTTTATGGTCAGCCTCCCGCAAAGGCTGAAAGCCTATGGTGCTGTAGAAGCGCTGCGAGAGGATGAGTGTGGGTCCTCGTTAGATTTGAAACACCACAGGTTGTAGCCGTCGGGAAACAAATTTCCCAGCAGCTCATTCCACAGCGTCGAAGTTCTCCAAAAGAAGGAATGCTGGTGGAGACTGGTTCTGGAGGTAGGGACCTCGACCTGGTAAGGATGAGCTCGCCGAGCCTCTCTAGTGTTCCTCATTCGGACAGCTTTTCGTGTTATCTCTGGGAGAGCTCACTCGAACACCTTCCGTGACAGAATCTGTAAAACAGGGATAGCTCCGCCACGCTTGTACGATGTCCAGGCTGTGGAGGTCCTTTGTGAGGTTAGGCGTAACGATTAATCTAACTGCTCTCTTCGGCATAGTGTCTAGAAGCTTTAGAGAGTGCTTCGGAGCGCATCCCCACACATGGGAGCAAATACTCCAGCGATGGTCGGATCTGTGCCTTGTAGAGCGGCAGTAGTTGCTCTGGTGTATACAGCTGCCTACAGCGGAACAAGATTCCAAGCTTCTGGGATGCCGTTTTAGCAATACTGACGACGTGGTTGTGCCAGGACATGGTTTTGATATCTTCGGTGATATGTGAGGCATGCTGGTGTTGCCGTGTCCTGGGATGATAGTGGCTTGCCTGGTTCCATGCACGATATTAATGTACTGTCGTCTGCGATGCTGTAGATTGGATTGGATGTTATTTCCAACAGCAGTTGATGTACAGCAGAAACAGTGTAGGGGGTAGGACAGATCCCTGAGGAACACCAGCGTTTATTGAAAATACATCTGATGAACAGCCTTTGACTACAACAGAGATGTATCGTCCAAAAACCTATTCAGCCACTGACGCAGGCCAGGTGGTAGTCCATAAGCAGGAAGCTTGATCAGAAGTCCCTCATGCCACACTCTGTCGAAGGCTTTCGATATGTCAAGTGCAAAAACACGGGATTCGCCATGATTCTCTATTGCTCTGTTCCACAAGTGAGTGACGTAGACGACGAGGTCACCCATAGACCTGTGCTTACGGAAGCCATACTGGCGATCATTTATGATGTTACTGTTGTCCAGGTATTTTAGGAGCAGTGTGTTTATGACAATCTCCATAACCTTAGACATGATGCTGAGAAGATCCACATAGACCCTCCTAAACTTAACCCCTCTACACATTCAGGTAGAGAGAGGTGCCAGAATGGTCGCTTACAGACTGCTATCAACTGTAAGACAGGACCAAAATGAACTCGCACTGGACACCACAGGTATTATGAACGAAATTATAAACCACCACACACTCGAAATGGTCTCGGACTTCTATGGTTCTCCAAGCACATACGGAAAGATCCTACTCTTTCCCAAGAAGAGACGAATGGCATAGGAGTGACAGCTTCATATCACCCTCCGATCTTGCGCTATTCACGGACGGCTCTAAGTCAGAGCTGGAGACAGGAGTGGAAGTAGTGGGTCCTAATCCAAGAGTTGAAGTTTCAGTAAGCCTTGGTAGGTATGTCACAGTCTTCCAAGCAGAAATGATAGCCATGGAGTTGGGAGTCAGGGAGCAAACGACCCCCGACAAACAAATCTATAAAAATATTTTCAGATAGCCAGGCTGCCCTAAAAGCACCGAGCTCCAAACGGGTTGACTCAAGACTCGGATGGAACTGCGCCTCCTCAATAAACTTGGAACAAGGAACAAAGTAACTTTGGTTAGGGTTACAGGTCAAAGCGAAGTGGAAGGCAATTTGCAGACAGACTTGCAAGAGAAGGAACTGAATCTGCATTCACTGAACCACAACCATTCGCGGGCATTGAAAAAAGCACTGCCAGGAAAACCATCTCAGAATGGGCATGAGGAAACCACTCCAGCATTGGAGAAATACACCAGGGCTACCAGACCCCTCTAGTCAGCCCCCCGAGGATCCTAGAATGGAGCAGGAATGATCTACGCATTCTGGACGGTCTGTTGACACACAATGACTGCCTGCTATGTGGAGGATGAAAAGGCGGAGCACATATTATGCTCCTGTCCAGTACTGGAAATGGATAGACTTTCGGATTCACCCATCTGACTTCAAGGAAGTTTCACCCAACACGACCATCACCTTCGTCAAGAGGTGTCGATTGTACGGTGAACTCTAAATAGGTGTGAGCCACAAGAGGGTTGCAGCAGAAGGAGGCATAATCACCCACTCACTTTCAACCTAACCTAACCCTACAAAGGAGCTAAATTGCATAACTGAACAGTAACGGCACTGATCAAGACGGAAGAGCCTACGAATTGCGATGTCGTGGTGGCGCGAAGTGCAGATAGTTTCAAGGTCAGTCTTCTTCTGCGGTGCGCACGTTGCCAGGCGCTCTGCGGCGCTGGCTCTATCCGTCTGTCTGTGTATGTGTCGGCTCCTGCTTCTGGCTGCTTGCCTGCCGTCGCAGTCGTCGTCGGTTTGGTGGCGGAAAAAAGACCGCCGGCGGGGGTTGGGAGGTGGGGCGGGGACGGGCGAAGGGAATGTGCATTGTGCACTGCCTTATTTGGTGCACGGGGTATCGACCAGACCCTGTATGCAGCCAGGCAGGTTATCAAACCAGCGGCGCACGCTGAAGCACACACGACAGGCAAACACCGAGTGTTATTATAATATAATGCTTTATTACTGTTGTTCCAATTTTGTAGACAAGGTGGATGTTTCAAAAGGTCTATTTTGGACTTTCGTTGCCTGTACAATTTTGAATACTACGTTTCGAATGATCTACTATCATCAATCGTCTTAAGGTGAACTGTCGAACATGTTACTTCCTTGCTATTTATTCTCGTCTAGCTGACGTGTCGCTTTTTGTGGCTTGATTGATTGGTGGATGACGCGTTCTGATGAGTGCGTCAGTTCTTGATGACGTGACTGTTGTGACCGGTCGTTGTTGTGTTGTGGTTCAGTGGCGTCGGTTCTTAGGACAATGACCTGGCCGTTTGATGGACACCGCATCCCACGTTTGTGTCCAATTTTTTCTATATTTCTTATGGGGGGCTGCCATATTGGTCTAATTCCCACATTAGGCTTGCTGTACACGTTCTTGTTGCTGGCGAAATAAACTGCTCCTTTGAATTTCCGGCGATACCATTAAGGTTCTTGGTCAATAACCTTAGCGTCTTCCCAAATAATTTTATGGTGCTCGGTCCAAGCGTGATCTGCTATTCCGGACTTTCCTGTCTCTGCTCTGGGTGTTGAGTCGGTGCTCGTTAATTATTATCGCTCCCAGAGGTCTTTTCGTTTTTTCCTAAGTATACTTTGACGCATTCACATGGCACTTCGTAGGTGCAGTTTTCAAATTTTTGGTGTTCATTCTTGGGTTTTTTACTAGACTTCTTGAGAATCGTGTTTGAATTTTATATTCTTGCACTAGTATTCTGATTGCTTCTGATAAAACTTCCACGTATGGTATACTGAGTAAATGCGTGTGTTCTTCAGGACATTTATGTCCGCTAGTGCCATTCCCTTGTATTGTTGCTTCCAATAGCTTCTTGGGATGTGCGTTCTTTGACAGATCTTCTTTAATGTTACGTGGTTCTTCTTCCAGCCACTTTTGTGTATAACAAATGTTCTTGGCTCGATCGACCAAGGTTCGAGTGACTCCTTTCTTTGTGGATGGTGGTTTGAGGCATAATGGCATAATAGGCATAATATAATGCTTTATTTTTCGAAAGGTCATCATCGTAATCTATATACAATTTGTATAATATTGTCACGACGGCCTCTTCTTCTTCGCACCAGAGAATCAAACTGGACGTAACTTTCACCGTTTTACTCCACAACTCAATACAATATCTCTTAACCTTATCTCAACTACAGCTCAACTCAACTACTCCCGCCACGCTACTTGTGGCCAACACCGTCTGTGTTGTTGTGTCGCGTTATATACACTTCATCGAACCATCTAGATGACATTCTAGAACGCCCATCCGTCATTCTCGAAAACTCCAGATGATTCGATGACGTTTACACGTCAGGATCTAACCTAACACTTTGACTTTACATCATACATGACTTAGACAAGGAGGATGGAATGCGCGACTGACATTTCTGTTACCAAATGGCACCAAAAAAGTACCAAAATTTACCTATGATACGTGATTCCTGGCTCCTTCCTGCTGCTGTGGCTTTTACAACCGTAAGCTGCACACCCTACCGTTATGCACACCACAATATTTTACAATGATTGGTCTTAAAAACGCTAAATATCATAAAAAAATATTTTGGTGGTTATTCATTTTCGGTAACAGCTAATGACAGCTAATTCATATAGCATCAAACATCGAAATATCTCGGAAACTGATGAATGTAAGTATATGAAATTCAATATAAATATGAAAGGGCTTATTGAACGCAATATTTTGGTATAACAAAATATGGGCGGGTTGCATTCAAAAAAAAGAGAAAATTTTGTTTCTGCATTCTACCTAACCCTGTATATGAATACGCGTCTGCGAATTTTTACAGCCTGTGTTAAAACTAGATGGTATTTTTTATCTTTTCATGTAAAAAACAAAATTTTTATTCGTTAATTTTTAATATACAGCATGTTCATTTGACAGCGATTTGGATATAAAAATTGTCATAACTTTTGAAATACCCTGTATAATGTTACAATACCTTATAATTTAGAAACGAGAATCATTAGTAGAATCTAAATATGGAATAATATATAGGATGACTCATTTAAAAAAAAGCCCGTTTGCATGCATCACCACGTAGTTATGGATCACCCTGTATAAATAAAAATATTTTCTGAGCAGTAGTGGAGATATCCACCGATCCGGTACTAAAAACTCACCCTGTATATGGAAAATCCGATTTCTCAACCATAGGTTTATTATGTAAAGACATCTATTTAGAGTTTCTTTTTCTATCTTTATTTTTTTGCTACATGCACCTGATGTGGTGAAGTGAAATTGATGTAGGAATTTCATTCTATTAACGACTCACTTCGTTGGCCTAAAATTAATTAGGTTGACCATCGTTGAGTTGATGTGATAAGTGTCACGTACATATTTTAGAAATAAATTCATGAGGTTTTTTTTCAAGTATCCTGCACAATGAGTGTATAAAATAATATTCATCGTTTCATCGCAAGGAATATACAGATCGAAATAGAAACATAAAATAGTGATAGCGTTTATAAATAGAGCAATTTCGCACACGGTTTCAAAAAATTAGCTTTCAAGCGGCGTGAAAAGCTCCATTAGTACGAAAATAGCCTGGTAATGTGAATAATTGTGCATTTTGGAACGGACGTTGGCAAGCTGCGACTGTTGGCACTTACAGACACATTCATATCAACCGACAGTAGACTGCTAGTTTGTTTCCAACCGACGGACGTATATTTTTAAACACGGAGTGCATCTTGGAAAAACACCGTAATCCTCATAGGCGGCGAGTTTACGTTTTGAATAGGAGTTCACTCAACGACGGTCAAAAAAATGATTGACTCAGTACTTCCCACACATTACGGTGAAACCAGTTTTATTATTTTCCCATGACATAAAGTCTATTCTGCTGCTAGCTTCTTTCTTTCGCTTAAACAATATAGAACGATCTAAATTAATACTCATATGTATATATCAGAAAATTCTGTCCCCTGGTTTCAAGGCAATGTTCGGATGGACCTGAAGAAGTGTATTATGCCGATAGGCCTTTCTTTCACAGGTCATCGGACCACCTATTATGAATAAAACTAATTTTTCAGTTTTACAACCCCCCAACCACCTCAACCCAAAAAAAGTAGAAAGATCAGGAACCCCTAAAACGCCTAAAAACGAAGTTTGAGGAGCATTTGAATTTTTTTGATTTTTGCTAATTACTCCGCCGCCCATGCACCGATTTTCAAAATTATAGCAGCATTACCTACTACGGCCCCACAGGATATCGCTACCCAAATTTTATCACAATACAGACAGACTTTTATTATTTATTTATTTGTACTTAGCCATACAAATTAGTGCCACTCTGAAGGCTATGCCTTGTGTAGAGTATTGGCTGAAATAATTTATTTATAACTGTAATTTGTGTCCCTAATCTACACGCTACCAACGTTTACGGAAAAATGTATTCCGTAAACTTTGACGCTACCACTATGCCTCATCCGTCATACTCTATGTCGCTGGTGTTGAGCTGCTTCATTTTATATCAGTCAGGATATCCACAGAAGGGTACGTAGCCGGACAGACAAACGGCATCGTGGTCTTGTAAACACACACATGCCTGTTAGAACATGAGCTTGCTTATTCTAACCTATTCGCACTGGTTGGTACTATCAAATTACACTAATTACGGACAAAAAATTCCATACCAAACGTTTTTCTCTTCGAAATCGCAACAATATTCGCCTCTAAAAAATCCCCAGAAAAATTTTTGTACCAATAGTCGATATTTTGTAGTGAATGTGAGATCACATTTATGACCTACTTGAGCTCTCATGGAATGATACCACGATACATCCTTGAATTTTGACTGAAGTAACGGAAAATTTTGCGATGTCTCTGTACTACCTAAAACGGGCAATGCTACTGAAATCATTACGTAAACTGAAACTGCGAATGGAATCATCATCTATATTAGACGACGGAATTTTTTTTAAATCGTAAACCTTTCCCACAGTCATTTATTAGATGATGGAATCATAACGGTATAAACAAGCAATTGTAACATAGACAGCTGCTCCGGGGGGATCGCAATTCTTCAATCCCCAAGCGCGCCGGTAGGCGTAGAAAGTAACTAATCGCAAAAAAACTTCATTTGAGATATGTTTTTTGACGTTTTCACAAAAAAATCATGTTATTTCCGACATTTATCACTGTTGCATGTTGTAACAGGCTGCATCTGCTCCAGATGTTGAGAAGAAGACGAAACATGGTTTCACTTCCTGGGCAGATGGGCCGTGTATCGCAGCCTTAAGGGTGTACGGTATAGCGCGCGAAATTGAGAATTCAAGAAAAGACGTATTCCCGTGTTAGCGAGGAGGCGTGGCCACCTGTTCCCTTTCTCCAGTGTGTGTGTCTAAGATGAGGGGAGATAAGTCCAACAATCCAAAGGTAAGGTCAAAAGGTCCAAAGGTAAGGTCCAAAGGTCACCATAAAAATGAATTTCGCATTTCCAAGCTCCTGACGTTACCTTTAAACTTACAGTAATGACTCAAAGAGCAAATCGACTCTATGGGAGATAATCAGTCTCACCATGTTGTCTGCCTTCAGATCTTCAGGTAGGTTTGACCGTTTGGCTTCTTGTCTTGTCGATATAGGCGGAACGGGTCATGTGTCACTTTCTCTCTGTGTCTCCTTGTGAGACGTGCATAGAAATCTCATCTCGTTTCAGCTAGCAGATGCAAGAGTGGTGTGTCCCTGTCAACACTTGCAAGGCTTAACTGGATACTGTGCGGTAGGCACTCGCTACCCTCAGCTGTGTGACTTCCTTTGCAGCCTGTCCACCTGTTGCTGGTGTTTTTTTCTTTTGAGTACCCTGTGCCAAAGTGGCGCCCCGTAAAGGACAAACGACCGAACGATTCCATTCAGGAGTGCTCATTTTCTGCTGCTGGGCCCTCCAACATTCAGCATCAATCTAGAAGCCAGCACGTTGTGGATGCTGAAGCGGCCAGTACCCCTATACACTGGGATAGTAAGCGCTATTACTGAACATTGGTAATTGACGCCACTGTTGTCCCCGTGTCCGGTTTTGGAAGGAAGGAGTTTGAAGAGGAATCACTAAATTCAATAAACGGGTCGGACGTCTGATAATCATTAGGAGATCTGGTAGACACAAGGAGTTGATGTGGGTACTTAATAACGCTCCTGCGGGATCGGTAAAAGGTGGCCTTCTTGACTGGCTTCGCCTCCCTATCTATCACTACTATTAGGTACTAGGGCCTGCAGTCAGAGGAAGCCGATTCGGCCTCTCTACTATAGAGCCAAGCTATTAGTGACCCAATCTATACACCGGATGGTTAGTAGAGGAAGAATCCTCAGCACATATTTATGTCGTTTTGGGACCCAGCTTCTCTCTGACAACATGAGTGTCACACATGTTTCAGTAGTGATAACATCTCCTAGGTATGGTAGCACTGAGTTCTTTCTTCATGCCACCTCGTACAGTGAACAACATCGTGTTCTGCATCGTCTTCCTAATCGCAGTTCAGAATGATGCCAAATCTCTTTTAGTAAGCCTTGTAACATCCATGTCCTGACAAAATCGGGGTTAAGTAAAATTCGACCTTACCATGCTCTCTTTCTACTCACACTGTCAAGCTTGGGATCAGGCATTTTGTCCATCTGAACGAAGAGCAATTCTTAGCGGTGACTACATGCAGAAATTGACACATATTAGAGCGCGGTTCATCTTTCCAATACATCACACTTGCTCTAATACGAGTGCAGGCGTCGAATTCCGCTTTCCACCATCTTGGATTCAGTCCCCTCCGACCCCTCTCACCCCGTTTGTCGCTGAAATGCCTCTCTGCCCGTGCCAGCGTATGAGTGTGTGATGTGAACTTTGCGCAAAACTGTACCTTTCTACTGAATATATAACTGCAAACAGGTTGCGACTATTGATTCCTTGTTGTGTGTGTGTATGTGTGGTGTACATGCGATGCAAAACGTAGTAATGCCTCCTATAACATCAGCTTCGCACTCTGACACTCTCCCTCTTCAGGCAACCGTCTAACGTTCTATTAATAACTTCAGTTATCATCGACGGCCATGTTGCTTGGATTTGTGAGGGTTGTGCAACGGAGGAGTTAGGAGTAGCCAATCATACCCTCAAAAATATTATTATATGCAATCAGCAGAATATCTCTGAGGATTTTCTATATAGAAATGGTTCTTTCCTTGACGGCCGCGGCACCATTATGGATTAGAAGTATGGGTAGGGATGTAAAAGTAACAAAAAATAGCAATACCGATACCAATTCGATATTTTTTGGCCAAGTATCGATACTCCCGGCTACTTTGAGACGATTCTCTTAAGCATCGGTATCGACAACCGGCTGTTTTTAGTGTCAATCTTTGTTTATCAAACATCGAATATTTGATCCGCTCAGATCCTGAGTTTCACCTACAAAAAATTTAAAATCTTTATTTGAGGGCGCACATTACAAATTTGACTGAGGTTTTGTGCTTCAGCCTCGTTTAACGAAAATGTAAAATTTGAACCGCCCGGATCCTGAGGTTCACCCTACCAAAAATCTAAAATATATAATTGATCTTCTATAAAGACGAAATCTCGTCTCCTAGATAACTTGAGGACGCCAATTACAAATAATACAAATACGACCGCTGTTTTGAGTGTCAGTCTTTGTTCAACGAAAATGTAAGATTTGAGCCGCTCGGCTCCTGAGGTTGACCTACAAAAAATCTAAAAACCTCCATTTGATATCCTATGAGGACGAAACCTTGTGTCCTAGATAATTTGAGGGCGCCAATTACAAATCCAGCCGCTGTTTTGTGTGTCAGTCTATGTTCAACGAACATCGAAAATTGACCCGCTCGATGGGGATGAAACGTCGTGCACTGAATAATTTGAACACGCTAATTACAAATTCGGCCAGCTGTTTTGAGTTTCAGTTTCGTTGAACGAACATCAAAAATTTGAGTCGCCCGAATCCTGACGTTCACCTACAAAAAGTCTAAAACCTCCATTTAATCTCCTATGAGGACGAAACCTGAATAATTTGAGCAGGCTAATTACAAATCCTACTGCTGTTTTGAGTTGCAGTCTCGTTTAACGAACATCGAAAATTTCAGGCGCTTAAAAAATCAAAAATTTAATATGTTTTTGGGTGCACGAACCCTATTGTTCAACGTCCCCTGAAGCTACACATACACAACCTGCCCCCTAATCAAGGATCATGATACAAAGCAGTCAAATAAAAGACTCAGAATCGAGACTTGGAAAGCAAAAACGGCGGGAGATGCCGAGAAGTGAAAATAAAGGAGGGCGGGTAAGAGATGCTCGTCTGTTTCAACGCCCGCCGAGATGCCTACAGCGCGGAACAAGAGAACATCGCCGGAACAGATCCAGACGCAGGATACAAGATGCGGACAATACGAGGGTGGTCTCGTAAGTACCAGGCCTGACCGCCCTGACCTACTGACTACAGATGGCGATAGTTGTTTGTTAAAAATCACTGTATTAAGGGGCAATATTGCTGGTAACTATAGCCCGGCCATGACGACAACATTTTATTGCAGCAGATGGCTTGGCAATATATGTATATATCCCGGCAATATTTTCTGCAATAGTATGGCCCAAAAATTTGTGCATAGACAGGCAACAATGGCTGAGGAAATTATACCTGACGCTGACGCAGTGGTTTATATTGTTTTAAACGAAACATTAAATAAAGAGAGAAGGCAGTGGATTCGACCTTACCCCAATAGCCATGAAACTTTGGATAACTTGGGTTTAAAATAAGTCTTGATAATATGCAATTAAAAAACTTTTCAAGAATGTCAAAGAGCTGTGAATTTCTTTCAAAGATAACTGAACCACAAATAAAAAGAAATGATACAAACATGAGAAAAGCAATACCTGTTTATATGTAATTCGAATTCGTTGGTTTTTAGCAACTGGAGATTCATATAAAAGTTTGATGTACCGGTTCAGACTTTCAGATGCTTTAGAATTTCCTTGAGACGTCATATTTTTGTAACGAAAAACAGTGACAGCGAGAACTGAATTATAATTCTGAAGGTACTATAGGGTCTACATATAATAATACTATGCATTCAAAATATTTTTTGTATGTCACCCCCGAAAACTCCCCTCAACTTTTTTATTTCAAATATAGCACCCCATAGTGTTTTCCTATATCAGTGATATCCCTATTTTATTTAAAATCTTATGGAACCTTTGATGTTATACGCAAACTTATTATTTTCTTAAAATCATAAGCGTAATATAAATAAAATTAGAATTTATTTGACGCCTAACATTTTTGCAAAAAGCTCTCGTTGGTCCAAGTATTAGCCATTTTCCTACCAAAATGTTCAATATGAACAATAAACAAACACCAAAACAGGGCAATATTACCGATGTTTTCGCTAGCCAAACGATCGTCTGCTCACTGAGAAGCCCCATTAGAAAGTACACAATAAAACATAATACCGCAGTTTCTGTAACAAGGTTATGTTAGGGAAAGTTTATTAACGCGGGACTTGAATACGTCAACACACCCAATAAATTTGCGGTCGTACCGCTCGGTTCTTAAGGTATGAAGAACGACTGCCTTAGGATGGAATGCAGCAGTCACACGGGTGCATCTGATAAGATTGATGAGCGGCGAATATAGATAATAGCTCAGAGGAGCAGACTTCGAATATCGGTAGAAGAAAGAGAGGTCACCCACTGCACGCCGGTGAGAAGGCAACTGGAGGTGGCGCGTCAGGCCGGGTTACCTATTAGCCGAATTGTCCGTATCTGGACGGCATCAAGTATAGACATGGTGGTAGTGGGGCCAAGGAAAAGGCGGCAGGTTGAACTTAAGGCTATGCTAACTCTTCTTCACCCTCCAGATTCATAAAATCTTTGTATTGCATAGTTTTAGTCTCAGTTGTTGCTTTATTATGCAGTGAGAGATGAGTTGGAGGTGGTGCGTTAAGTCCGGGAAATATATAAATCTTGCTATCTTTTCTGCGTCTTTTCACCATGCTGATTATGCACTAAAATGTGCGAATCAAGTATTGTCATAGTGCCAGGTCAAGATAGGCACTGCTGCAGGTCAAAAATGTTAGCATCTTTTCTGAAATGTCAGCACAGATATTTCAAAAGTGGGGAAAGGGCCAGCGGCCCGGCCCCCAGATATGAGAACAATACTCCTGACCAGGCCTTATCTGGGCTTTATGTAGCATGGGGAGGTTAGATGGTAAGAAGTACTTTCTGGCTTTGAATAAGGACCTAAGCTCTTTCTCAGCAGCTGTTGGATTGGTCTATTCCTCATGATGCTTCCATGCAAAATACTGTCATCCACAAAACTGTAGATTTGGTTTGTAATGCTAGAGCAAAGAACTAGAGAGTAAATCGTTGATGAGAAGCAGAAACAATGTCGGAACCAATACCGATCCGTGCGGAACCGCAGCGTTGATGTTATGGAAGGAAGAGGAGAAGCCATCTACCACGACAGAGTTCGTAGTACGGCAGCTTGTTTAGGAGAGCCGCATGCCACAGTTGATCGCCAAACGAATTGATAGGTTTGCCCCACACATGTGTGATGGCAGTTACTTGCTAGCCTGAGAGAATACCAAGAACATTAATATAGTAACAACTTATTTAACACAGCTGGTAGAGTTGAAAAATAAATATATATTTTTCCAAAATTCTTGTGCATTCTTAGTTGAGTCGAGTACCTCTGAGGCCACCTTCCTATAGGTTGACACGCTCGTCATACCTAGCGCTTGAAATAAAATTATAGATACATCTATCTGTACCCATAACAGTCAATGACGATTTCAATCACTGTGTAAGCAGACCAAATAAATAACGTAGAAAAAACCATTTTATGTTACATAAGTTTTACCTGACAGTAGTACAGAAGTCTTCACGAAATGGGAACTTACCTGAAAAAAAAAGAAAATCAATTAGAAACCTGTTCAAGAATTGTATATATAGGGTCAGGTTCATGCCAAAGATGAGAACAATATTAAGATCGCGAGAATTTTCTTTTCAAGATATTACAATTTCATGACACTTGTATTATTGTCTGTCTAACTTTCTGTCTGTATATCCGACGTCTGTCAGTTGGTCTATCTTAAGTCTGTTTCACTGGCTGTCATAAGGGTACCCCCCCTTAAATTCTTGAACACCGCATACCTGTACGTTAATACACACGTTGTTGGACACAACGGCTATAGCCGTCTGCGGGGAGTGATTGTGATACGCCACGACGGCTATATCAGTCAAAAAGTTATCTGCTTGTTACGGCAGAACGGGGACGACCGTCAGAATGTCGGTATACTTGCCTTGTTAAGCAATGTTAGTGCCATAACATAAAGTTCTTCATTTCTGAAATTGACAAATTCTAACCGACTATACGCTACTATTCATGTTTTAAGGTGCATGGGTGAAAGAGCACGACGGCTATAACCGTCATACCCTCCAATGTGATGCATTGACCACGTGTATAACTGCCATATTGCAACTGTGTTTTTGTTTGGTTTTCATGTTTTCAGTACTGAGTGGGAGGTAGATAACCAGATATTTTCATCCTAAGCAGATATTCGTCGTCCACCTATTATACATATAGAATATATTGTTTCATATCAATACAGAACTCGAAGCACGTGTGGGATATTTTCCAGAGAAGCTGCCCCTACCAGAGGATCATAAAAGAAAATCGTATTTTCTTAGATGCAAATAATGTTTCAAAACGCAAAGAAACTAGCTATAGATGCAAGGGTTGTGAAAATAAACCCGCTTTGAAGAGTGGCATCTAATATAAATTTATGTCTAGATTCTGTTTTGTTCGGGGATACCTCCGTTTTATAATAAATTTGGTTTTTTGTTTTGATAACGTCTATATTCTGAGAGATGCGTTTTTGTTTATAAATTTAATACAATAAAATTTAGTTTTTGTTTTAGCTTTTGTCTCGAAAATTGTCCTTTTCCTCCCACAAGATGTGTTTTTACGGTTACACTGATCAGACCTCCTTGCCTACGTTACTCACTTGTGGAACAGAGCAATAGACAATCATGGCGAATCCCGTGTTGTTGCACTTGATATATCGAAAGCTTTCGACAGAGTGTGGCATGACAGACTTCTGGTCAAGCTTGCTGCTTACGGACTACCACCTGGGCTGCGCCAGTGGCTGAATAGCTTTTTGAACGGGCGATCTCTGTTTGTTGTGGTCGAGGGTTGTTCATCAAACGTATTCTCGATAAACGCCGGCGTTCCTCAGGGATCTGTTCTATCCCCTACACTGTTTCTGCGCTGTACATCAACGAACTGCTGGAGATAAGATCCAATCCAATCTACAGCTTCGCAGATGACAGTACATTAGTGTCGTGCATGGAACCAGGCAAGCCACTGTCTTCCCAGGAGACGGTGCGTCGGCGACAGCACCATGCCTCACAGATCAACGCAGATATCAAAACAATTGTCGAGTGGGGATTACCAAATAAAGTACAGTTCAACGTACAAAAAACTCAGGCAACAACACTTACAAAGAAGTCTCACGATGGCCTACCAACCGTGGAAATGGAGGGTCACCCCATAGTCGAATCACCTTCCGTCAAGCTTTTGGGAATCAACATCAACAATAACATGTCCTGGCACGACCACGTCGTCAGCATTGCTAAAACGGCATCCCAGAAGCTTGGAGTTTTGTTCCGCTGTCGGAAGTTGTATACACCAGAGCAACTGCTGCTGCTCTACAAGGCACAGATCCGACCATCGCTGGAGTATTGCTCCCATGTGTGGGGATGCGCTCCGTAGCACTCTCTAAAGCTTCTGGATACTATCCAGAAAAGAGCGATTAGACTAATCGATACGCCTAACCTCACAAAGGACCTCCACAGCCTGGAACGTCGAAGGAGGGTGGCTGACCTATCCCTGTTTTACAGATTCGATCACGGAAGATGTTCGAGTGAGCTCTCTCAGATAATAACACCACAGGCCGTCCGAACCAGGAAAACTAGAGAAGCTCTGCGAGCTCATCCTTACCAGTTCGAGGTCCTTACTCCCTGAACCAGTCTCCTCCAGGATTCCTTCTTTTGGAAAACTTCGACGCTGTGGAATCAGCTGCCGGGGAATTTGCTTCCCGACGGCTACAACTTGCAGCGTTTCAAATCTAACGTGAACCGACACTTATCCTCTCGCAGCGCTTCTACAGCGCCATAGGCTTTCAGCCTTTGCGGGAAGCCGAGCATAAAAAAAAGACGGCTATAGCCGTGGTTGCCATTTTAGAACATAAAGTTTACTGTGATATGACACGACGGATATAGCCGTCTTTTTTATTTTGATAACGCAAATCATGTTACACACGCAAAAAATGGGAATGTTTTGAGGCCGCGTAAGTAAAATTTTTCATGCTTCATCAGGAACTTCATTTTCTAAGCCAGGACTAATATCAGATGTATTTGTAGGTCAGATATGTGATATCTATGAGAGAGAAATGTGCTTAAATTCACAGTTTTGCATATGATAAAATTTTTAGTTTATCTCAGCATAAAACAGGATTTTCCTATACAAATACAATATTATGGTCAATATTAAAAAAAAACCACTTACCAGTGTTTTTTGGTATGTCATAATTTTTCAACTATAAATGGTTAGACAAATTGAGTGAAATAATAAATCAGTATGAGCACACTGCTATCAGTGAATGGAAAATGATTATAGTAAATCAGAAATTACGCATAAATAATATGTTAATGGACTAAGGCAATTTTTGCGTTGAAGTGGTCATTCATAGTGACTAACAGACTATGTACCTAGGCTCATCGTCCTCCACTGAATATATTTCATCTAATATTTAGCGTGACTTAAGCACGTCTTGTACTGAACTGACTCAACTGACAACTATATTAAAAAACTCATATGCTCATATTAAGTACATCTTACAACAATTTTAGATATACTACCAGAAAGCTAAGGAAAAGCTCGCATAGATAGCATTGATAGTCTATAATAATTGATGAAAATGTGACTTAGGCACTTCTTGCATTGGATTCTCCAATCGCTACATTCAAATCAGTGAAACACATTTTCGTGGTACTGTGTGATCATCTCAGAACACCTAAAACAGTATAAATTCACCAAATATAACAAAAAATTTGAACGATTATGATCACAAACCTAAAGCCGGCGCCACATATGCGGTATTCGGAGAGCAGCGAACCCCGATTATTTGCTATTCGGCTAATAAAGCTGGCGCCACATATGCGGTATTCGGCGAGGAATGAACCCCGATTATATGCTATTCAGCTAAAGGGCGATTCGGCGAGCAAGGTTGAAAATACGGCGAATATTGATATTCGGCAAATACCCGCGTATGTGGCGCCGGCTTCAAACTCATACGTGGGAAGTAAAAAAAAAATATCAACAGTACAACGACATATAAAGCAAAAAATACAACAATGATACTACCTACACGACTGTACATGATCGCCTGCCATTTTATTTACGGTCTTCTTTCCATGACCTCCACCGTATCATTCAATCGGCTGCCTGTTTTATAGCTATCGTTAGAATATAAGCGTTAACTGGAGAATTACCAACAAATTACACATACTCAGTATGTATATAAGCAAATGTTGCCACATTTAGAATACATACATACGTGCTTGCGCAGGTGAACTTATAGACCAGTTATTTTAGGTGAACATTAAGTGCCTCAGTTACCTTTTTAATCAATTATCTAAAATTGTTGTAAGCATATGCGCTTTTTAAAATTGTTCTTTCTCAGTTCAGTGAAGATGTGCCTATGTCCAGCCACATATTAGATAAAATATCTTCACACGATGCGGTCAAATCACGGTTTCGGTAATTTTAACGAATCGGCGCAAACCGAATGATATGTTCACACAGAAAACTGTTGTAAACACTTGACATGCATACACATTGCCACTAATCACCGATTAAGTTTTATTCGGTTTTCGGAGACAACACGCGACCGAAACGACGAAATTGCTGTAAACTCACCGTGTGAACACGTCCATTCAAATGTACGTGCCACTGCAGTACACGGTAAAAAAATGAAGTCAAGTTGATTGACTTAGTACTTCCCACGCATTACAGTGTTAGCAGTTTATTATTTTCCCTTTGCATGAACCTATAGTCTGAGATCCCCTTGAAACCAAATCATCGCAACAAATTTTTCAGTTTTACAACAACCGCCCGCCACTCCCGACCACCCCAATTACAACTCCCAACAAAAAATTTGGAAAATGATCCGGGAGCCCTAAAACGCCTAAAAACGAAGTTTGATCTGTTTTTATATTTTTTGTTTTGTTGATTATTGCAGCGCCACCACTGACACGATTTCTAAAAACCATACGAGTTTTTAATCCTCACCACGGTAAGAACACTGTGTCAAAATTGCATTAGAATCTATTTCATAGTTACAAAATACAAAACTATCTGAAGCAATAAATTAATACTCGTATGTACACAGAAAATTCCCTTAGTTTCGGTAATAGTTCCGGTTGACCTAAAAAGGTGATTTATGTCACTAAGTCTTCCTTCACAGGTCAGTGGACAGTCTATTATGAATGCAACAAATTTTTCAATTTTACAACCCCCCACCCCTCAACTACCCCAAATTTCATCCCCACCCAAAAAAAGTAGAAAATGACCAGGAACACCTAAAACGCCTAAAAACGAAATTTGAGGAATATTTGAAAATTTTGTTTTTACTAATTACTCCGCCGCCCATGCACTGATTTTCAAAATTATAACAGCATTACCTACTACGATCCCACATCATATTGCCGCTCAAATTTCATCATAGTCCATGCAGCGGTTGCCGAGATTACGAGGGTAGAAAAAAGCCAACAGACAGACAGACAGACAGACCGACGGAAATGAGTGACGTGGATTTTCGTTATGTAGAAATCACAAAACGCCCAAAAAATGTATTATCTCGAAATCGAAAATTTTCGCGATCACAATACTCCCCTCACCTATCATCGGTGTGGGAAGTAAAAGACGAATCCGTAAGTTAGCTGAATCGATGTCGTATGAACGGGCTCTTAGTCACTAGGAATCTCCACTTCAACGCTAAAATTGCCTTATAAGCTACAGATACACGTGCTCATAAATGGCATGCTCAAAATTAGCATGCTACTGTCACTGACACATTTCCATTTTAATCGCAGACTACCATGTAACATTGCTCATTAATAGCATGCTTTTTAAGCATGTGTATCTGTACCTAGAGTCCCCTAGCATATTAAGTATTTATCTATGCTTAAGTTTGTGGTTTACCAGTCGATTTTCCATTCACAGACAGAAACGTACTCCTAGTGATTTATTTCACTCAATTTGTCTAATCGTTCATAGTTGATAAATTGTGGGGAAATAGTTCAAGAAACACAAGTATGTGTGTTTTTTAATATTGTCGATAATATTGTGTTTGGGGGGTGGGTTAGCGCAGTGGTTAGAGTCGACGGCTCATGAACGGAAGGTCCAAGGTTCGCTTCTCGTTAGAGGCGGAAATTTGTTTCTGGTTTTTTCACTCAAAAATAAATATCTCTAGAAAAAAGCTCAGCGAGAATCCCCACCTGAGCCTTAACTGTTGGCTTCTAATTAACAGTGCTGTTGCCTAGAGTGGCGCCGGGAAACAGTAACTAAGCCTACACAGAACACGAGGCGAATGGCCAGAGCAGTCGATGCCGAAGACACAGAAGTAACAAAAAATATTGTGTTTGTATATGAAAATCCTGTTTTATGCTGAGATAACCTAAAAATTTTATCATATAAAACAAAACTGTCAATTTTATCAATTTCTCTCTTATAGATATCACATATCTGACGTACAGAAACTAAAGCATCTGATATGCGTCCTGGCCAGGGCGGTATATAAGGGGGGGCTTGGGGGGTTCAACCCCCCCCCATGAGTTATTCCCATGAATGAAATAAGCACTCAAACAATACAATATAAAAATAATCAAGGATGCTTTATCCACGCTTAGTGATTTATTCTACTACTAACCAATCCCTCGGCGCTCATGACACATTAGCAGCGATACAATCTATACAGATTTTAAGCAAATTAAGACATTACATATTCTTTTATACATGAGCCCCCCCTAAGGTCACCATGAACCCCCTCCATGGTCAACGCCTAGCTACGGTCCTGGTCCTGGCTCAGAAAACGAAGCTCTTGATGAAGCAATTGACTGACACAGATATTTATGAATAACTTTTGTATTTGTGTTTTTTTTGTATTCTCATATATTATAAAATAGAAATACTTTTAGGTTTGTTACAGGCTTTTATGATTATTACGCTTTTGAAATCCAAAGAAAAAACTACCATTTCCATTTTTGAAATGTTTAGTTGAGAATACAGGGAATTAATCGGACAATCCGACAATACTAAAATATACAAGGGACCGCTCCATCTACAGTATTTCGAATGTAATTAAGAAAAACATGACGTTGAATTAAAAAACTTTAAATTATTTGGAATCTGTCAACTTTAGGTATGTGACAATACTTATATGAAAACACAGAGAATTTAGCAGTGAATTCGACCAAACCAAAATATACAGCGGTTCAATTTGAAATAGTTAAGTTATCGGTGTTTGAAAAATTGCTTTTTCCAATGACTGTAGCAAACATCCTGTATATTATTCCTCAATAAATATAGAAAAATCGTTAAATTCCATTTCCTAGTAGTTCTCTTAGATCATCATAGTAGTAGCGATATGTGTTATACCTACTGAGCGAGCATTGATTTGTCGAAAAAAAAAATGTAATTTCGATTTACACAAACACTAGACAGAATTTGAAAAAAAAACTTAACAGCAGAAATATTTGGATTTAAGAACGTAATCTGAAAATCGAAAAATATTTAGGGTGTACCATTTGAAATAAAAAAGTTACCATTGATTCAGGCACAACGGGGCACCCAGTAATAACAAAATTATAATAAAATTAATGTCTAACTCGAATCAAACAACTTTTGTATTCAACTTTTTGTCCTATCACATATAGTTTCTGAGATGAAGTGGTGGGTTATCTTACGTGCCCCACGCTGTACTTCTACACTGTGCTTGGGCTCCATGGCACAATTGAACGAATCATCCTGAGCAACAGAGTCGTTCGTTCAACGCTCACCTAGACGAGCCATTCAATTTGAACGATTCCGTCGCGACCTGCACAAGTGTGGTTGGTGTAGGTCATGGTTCAGTACTGTAAAAGTCGGTGTAGACATGATATCCCCTGCCATGAGCCTCACTGTTTGGTTTGTGAGAGGAATGCTCATCCAAGCTGCAGCCCATTCTCTCGACATACCCGGCTGTTTATGTGATATAACGCTATTTTTATTTTTATCCCCGAAAGTAAAGAAATCCGCGCGGTTTGGCAACGTCGGCGTCCTCGACGAACTCGCGAAAATCTAGGCGGCCGTGTCGTCAGTTCGGGGCCGCGGGCCGATGGCGATGGCGTCATCATATCATCGTCACACGCTTTTCCCGCTCCGCTTCGTTCTGCTCCGATCCCGCTCGACTACGCAATGTTGCCAATTGTTGCAGAACGCGGTCAAAAATGTCAAATCAACACGAGTCCAACAGATACATTTTTCCACTGTTTACGCGTAAGGGGCGGGCCTTAGGTGACTTCTGCTTCCATATTCGTCGTGCTCAAAATTTGAAAGCAGACTAACCCGCCGATAATTTTTTTATTTGTTAGGAGGGGATATTTTTTCTTAGTGTGGGTTATTTTTTTCTTGGGGGGTAAAGGTTTCCTCCATATATTATATGAATATCTAATCAGCAACAAAATATTATTCGTCGGGGGAGAGCATTTTTGTGGATTAGTGGTAATTACCCCTCTTATCGACGCATTTGAGATAACTATTTGCTCAAAGGACCCAGGAATCCTCCACCCGCAGTTAGCCTACTCTGTATACTCGACTCAATATTCAGACAGAAGAGAACAAACATATCAAAATTGTAGACAAACAATCGCCATTCCGTAAACAATAATTTTTCCGCTAGACGGGATTGCAAAATCTCCAGATTTACTGGAAAATCCGGCGACTAGGCAGCAGCGCGACTAGACCGGCGGCGTCGGCGGCGACCCAACGACCGTGCGCAACACACCGCGTAGTGTGGAAGTGCTTCGGCGTGCCTGATCGGCCACTTTCGCGCCGCAACGCTAGGCGGCACGCGGCGAGCGGCAACGGCGTCGCATAGCGGACAGACCGTTGAACCTGCCGCGCCGCCGCTGACGCCCTGACGCCGCCGCGACTGCCACCGAGACGCGCTCGTAAGCTCGTTCAGATTCTCACCGATTAGTACGGTCAATTTGGTGCGGTTGCTTGAGAAGATGATGGTTCATTGCTTGGCCGTGGATGGGGTTCCGTCAGTCCACCGTGTAAAGGATGTCGCTCATTGACGCATTTGCCCATCACAGTCCGTCCCGTACCGTTACGTCGATATACTATACGGAAAGCATAAACACAATGCAAACAAATGGACCAACGCCTATTAGCCCGGCACGTCACATCACGGCGTATCTAAATAGTGTAGTCCTGTACTACGCGAATTGCATTAATACCAAGTGTCACCTTCAGTATATCGTTCACACGACACCAATTCGGCGATTTTACCGATTTGTCTTTTTTACCGTGTACTCCAGTATATTTAAATGGACGTGTTCATACAGTGAGTCTACGAAACACCTACAGCAACTTCGTCGTTTCGGTCGCGTGTTGTCACCGAAAACCAAATAGCTGATTCGGGAATAAAACCTAATCAGTAGCACTCACCCAAGTGAGATCTTTGACTTGAAATAGGGTGAATCTAAAATTGTTTATTAACCAATCTACGCCTCGTCCAACGATACCAATAAAAAATTATAAACATATTTACGTCCATATCGTAAGAGAACTATTCATTCGTTAAAATTACCGAAACGATGATTTGACCGCATCGTGTGAAAGAGCTGTAAGAGTCCATTCACACGAGACCGATTCAGCTATTTTACCGAATCGTCTTTTTTACCGTGTACTGCAGAGGCGTTTACATTTAAATGGACGTGTTCACAGGGTGAGTCTACGAAACGGCAATTTCGTCGTTTCGGTCGCGTGTTGTCACCGAAAACCGAATAGCTGATCCGGGAATAAAACCTAATCGGTGATTAGTAGCAATGTGTATGCATATTGAATGCGAACTATGCGAAGTGTTGAGACGATACATTTTTCGTATCGATAGATGAGTGGAAGAAAACTATTAAAAAAAACCCAGGATCGGCTGAAAATGTGTTTATAAGTTTTCTGTGTGAACGCATCATTCGGTTTGCGCCGATTCGTTCAAATGACCGAAACGGTGCTTTGACCGCATCTTGTGAATGGGGTGCAAATGAATAGAAACAAATGCTACCGTCTTTGGGCACGCTTACGTTGCTAGACAGAAGTTAATAATTAAATAATATTTAGCCTACATGTCCTGTACTATGGGACGTTAATCGGGCGGGTAGAACTGGAGGAACGGCGATTACCGCATACATGAGCAGTCCGGACTCGCGACAATGGGAAAACAGCCGGTCGCTCGCCGACGTTGCCATGTTTCGCAATTCGGAGTTCAAACTGCTACTATCATCATTTCGTAGTATGCCAAAGAAAATTACTTTCCAAGTTTGGCGGGTCTTTTGGGCTAAGTAGGTTTGGTAGATTGGATCAGCAATTCAATAGGACGCAAAGGCCTTCCAAAACGCCTGAAAAATCACTCTTATAAAAATGGAGGGTTAGCCAAAATTTGTGGGAGTATAGATAAGCCTATTGCGAAGATATTTTATTAACAGATCTGTGCCCTAGACGTCCCTAAATACTTTATATCATATTTTATTTACATCTGTTGTATATTTAAGAATTAGAAAAATGAATATTTTCACTTCTGTAATTTTTTTAAAATGTTAAACTTATTTTTTGTGGTTTTGTCACTGGGGTATCCTTGTTCAAATAAAGTAATAATAGCCACAAATAATATATGTAAAAAAATAGCTAAATGCGATAACGTTATTCAGGTGCGTTTGCACACTAGCTTCCTCTTATCAGGTACGAATAAATTCCATTTTTTTTGTCTACATATGTTGCCACCAGCTTCAATTTTGTTCATCAGCTTTACTTGGTACTGGACTGTTTTGTTGTCACACTAGCAATGTCAATTCATAACTAATTCTTTCGGTAGTATTTGTGACTAATTATTATAACTTTGAAACAGGATACTCTAGACATCAACAAATATAGTTAAAAAAACAAAAAAACACGCTGTTAAGGAACATCGTTAAAAAGTTGAACATAATTTTTTTAATAAGCTTAAAACGATAACGAACAAAAAATACTAGTTTGATTGTGAAAAAATAATATGGTACAAAACGACATTACTTTTCTCACAATCATACTAATATTTCTCGTTCATTGGCTATTGTTTTAAGCTCATTTTAAAAACTATTTTTAACATTTTCGTCCAATGTTTTTTAAAAGAGTGTCTTTTGGTTTGGTTTAAGTATATTTATTTTTAATTTTTTGTTAACGTCATCATTAAAGCGTGTTTTTAGTTCTTTCAAACTATATTCATTGATACTCTGCCTAATGAAGATGCACTTTTTGATCAATATTCATAGCATAATCATTACCATTAATCCATAAACGATAATTAAAACTGGTGACTTTCCTGAATAAATTTCACAAAAAACACCCAAACTCCCAAATAGTTGGATGTCACGCCTTTCAAGCTCTCGTCGCTACGCCTCTGTGTAATATTAACAAACTTAAAGGTGTCTGCGCCATCTCTTAGTCGGCGGTTTTAGGGCTAAGGACGGGGTTTGGCAAGACAAAAAGAACCGTATCATAGGTTCATCCGTTTGAATACGTCAAATTTTACACTGTAACACCCTCTTTTGGCACCATACAGGTCTTCTTCTTCAAATATATTTGTTGTTCCAAATCATCATTTTCGTACAGTTTGATCCCTATTTATTTTCTTCCTCCAGTGTATTGTTACAGGCATCTGAAACCCTTGATTAACTTACATCCACGCTGCCTCTGCCCGATTATGTTAACTATTTGTTGTATGTTGTTCAAGTTAGGGTGGTGACACAATCACTACAGGGGATCGTGTTGGTGCAGTAATTTTTGTACTGAAGTAAAAAAGATATTTCTTGATGATCGCTTGTGAGTGGTGACCATAGTAAACAAACATAATATATTTTGTAACATCTTTCAGAGATTTTAGTACTTTAGGTAGGGAGAAAAAAAATTAGTTAAGTCTCTCACAGCTATGCGTAAACATTAATTATTGTCGTTTTAACTAAATCAATAAAATGTATCCTTAGCCCGATAAAAAAATTTTTTTTCGCGTGCAGCGTCTGGCAGCGTCGCACAGTACTTTGAATTACAAGTACTACCACATCAAGGATTCTAACCTCACACCGATAAAATTGACGTAAGTTCTACGTTGTATTGTTTACGGCGACGGATTTCTGCATTTTTTGTGCTTGGATTTTTGTGCTGTTTGAGTAATATTTTATGAATATTATAGATAAGATAATATCTATATAAAACAATAGTGAGAACGTGTTAAGTGTGGAAAATAAATACTGGTGGTCCAGAATCTTTGGATTTGACAGCGCGTTATTTGAGGTTATATTTATATGGGTATTTGTGTTTTTGCTGTAACAACTATCGAACTGTTGTAGAACAGCCGATTATTTGAGCTTGGTTTCGCTGAAGTAAACATAAAGACCTTTGATTATTATTGTTAGATTATTAGTATAAAACGTACCTCCCTAATTTACGAGATTCGATCAACCCAATTTTGATACGCCTATGTTTTCTGACAAGGAACCGTTTGTTTGCCACTGAAGGAATATGGCAGCTGTTTCTCTTGTCAATGTCTAGAAGGACGTTTCATGAATGAATGGAAAGGGTCTATGTGCAGTTTGTTACTATTTGTATTATTAATTTAGTATAAATAAATGATAATGATAATAATAATTGCCTTAATAAACATTTTATACTCTACTTATACAGGGTGAGTCCTAAGATGATACTTTTTTAAGCTGTCTATGGAAGTCGTTAAAATAAACAACTTTTTCAAATAACTTTTTTCAGAAAACTGAAAAATAAGCGAGATACAGAATCAAAAAAGTACATCTGGGCTTGTTTACGTTTAGTTTTTTGCTTGGATTATTGTCAAATCAATTAGGCATCGTACCTGTCAGACAGTGAGGTACTGGTATGAATTTGTGGTTCTTGGGTTTTTAGGCCGGCGTCGTTTACCGTTAAGGCTTGACGTTTCGCCACTACGAGTGGATGGCATCTTCAGAAGCTTCGGCAGAAGTGAAATAGCTTCTGAAAAGCGCATAAAATTTGACTACATGATATCCAGAATGAAAAATTTGAATTAGTCTTTGCATATGCTAAAAATCACCTCTATATTCTAAATTCAATAGTATACAAAATATTTATTCAAATATTCTAATGCTTTTCCAAACTGAAATCATGAATTTGAAACGGGAAAGGCAAAAGGCTTGCACCTTATTTT
The DNA here is from genome assembly GCA_951848785.1 of Callosobruchus maculatus. Taxonomy (NCBI): domain Eukaryota; kingdom Metazoa; phylum Arthropoda; class Insecta; order Coleoptera; family Chrysomelidae; genus Callosobruchus; species Callosobruchus maculatus. The sequence goes on from CATOUR010000127.1 coordinate 2,835,266, forward strand.
GTATGACTTAAGAGCTCAATAATTTTGTGGCGTCAAGGTTAAGATGTAGTGAAGATCTTGAATGTACAATGTACATCCAACAGATATCTTGAGGAGGTATTGAAGATGTCTGATTTCTATAGGTTCTTAGACGTCTAATAGACGTGAATGGATATCTCTAAGACATCTTTTAGACGTAACTGAATATCTGTAAGACGTCTCAAATATGTTCTGGAAAATCTAAAAAAGTCATCCTAAAGATGTCTCAAAGATATCTCGACGGCATTTTAAAGATATCTTTTTTACACAAACGACCTTCAGATGCTTAATAGACGTGTATCAGACATACACATAGATGCATGTCTTTGACACATCCTGAATAACTTGATGATACATCTATTAGACGTCTCAAAGATGTTATTTTGCTATCTGGGTTATTTTTCAGTTTTCTGAAAAAAGTTATTTGAAAAAGTTGTTTATTTTAACGACTCCTATACACAGTTTATAATATGTTTATTCTTAATAGCAAAAAAGTTGAAATTCCCTTAATTAGATCGCGAATTGGTTAATGTGTGGGCCTCTTTATCATCTTCGTACCGTACAAGCAATACTTGATATGATATTTGATGTAAACAATCGACAAAAGCATTCAAAATACCCGTTAGCGAAATCCGACCGTCTCTATTTTTGCAAGGAATTCCTGAAAGTCAAAGTGGGCCACACACGTTTGTTATCGTTACAACCAAACTTCAAACGTTGATTTCTCTGAAGCAAATGCGAATTTCAGAATAATTCCTTTTGATGTCGGCTTCACATTCCGAAACCTACGTGCAATCTCTTTTTTCGGTATTTGTCCTGGAACACGGCGTGTATAGTGTATATATGTTACGGTTAAAGTGTTTACTTTGATAGTTTATATACTATCCAGCTAGTATATAAACCATCCAAATGTCTCGTTATTTTAATGGAAAATCATATTTCTACTAAAATAGCTATGAATATTGGTTGGTTTGTATACTATCCAGCTAGTTTATAAACTATACAAGATATGCCGCTAAAGTATTATACCACAAAGATATCACACATATTAACCAGTGTTTCTGGTTAGTTTACCAACTATCCACATTATTTGGATAAAATATGCACCTAATATATCTAGTACTACATAATATCCAACTCGTTGGTTAGTATGTAAACTAACCAATCCTCTTTGGTTACTTTAGTTTAAAAAAACAATTTTTAATCAAAAGTAAAGTTTATTCATAGATAAAACATACAATTGCTATTCGATTCGATTCTCTGTACATCATAAGTATTCATTACATGACAATCATTCTTGTTATTAGTGTTAGGTTCTTGTTCGCGTATTCTCTTTATATGTTGCAGAAGTACATTAAATCACTGTCATTCATTAATTTTGAATTTTGGGACTTTTTCTCGTAACATTCTAATGGTAACTTCAAATTGCTGTTGGTGACTAGATACTTGTTCTTAAACAAATTTTACAAGGCACGACAGTTAACAATACCGACACGTCACACTTGCACTTGCCATAAACATAACCTCACCTTTCTGTTAAATTGACCACACTTGCCATAAACATAACCTCACCTTTCTGTTAAATTGACCAAAGAAAATTAGTTAGTTTACATACTAACCAACTGATGTTGGTTAATTTACATACTAACCAACGAGTTGGTTATTATGTATTACTAGAGACATTAGGTGATTACTTTATCCAAATGATGTGGATAGTTTGTAAACTGACCAGGAACATTGGCTAATATGTGTGATATCTTTGTGGTATTATACTTTAGCGGCATATCTTGGACAGTTTATAAACTAGCTGGATAGTATACAAACCAACCAATATTCATAGCTATTTTAGTAGAAACATGATTTTCCATCAAAATAACCAGACATTTGGATAGTTTGTATGATATCCAGCTAGTATATAAACTATCCAAGTAAACACTTTAACCGTAACATTATATACCCCTTGTAGATCGGTTACTATCTTGCCTAAAATGACTGAACCATGTCCAGAATGCCGAGTCACACCGACATCCGCACACAGGGCACAAGACTCAAGCAGCGCTCAGGCCGCGCTGATTGCGTGGGATATGTATACGTTTTCTCTCTCTCTCTCTCTCTCTCATACTCACTCTCTTCCGCCGCATCCCGGTGCCGCGCCGTATCGTATCTATCGCATCGGCGACGTTCCTCGTTTGTTTTTGCTCGAACGCCTTCCGAAAGCGGGCCACTCAGCCACTCAACGAGAAGCCGGCTCGCCACGTTGCCACACGTTCCTACATTTCAGGGTAACTCAGAATTCAGAATGATACATTGGAGGACAGAATAATAAGGATGATACGGATAAGGACATACGGCGGGGTCGGGGATAAGGATAAAAGTTTAACACATGATGATTATTTCAAGAGTGCTGGATTTGAGTTTTTGAAGCAACTGCAGTATAGAATTTTCGGAAAATATAATTGTAATAGTAATACTAATTTATTAACTATTGTGATACAAAATTAGAAAAACAAAAAAACAGTAAATAAATATTGAATTTTCCATCGAAGGACTGTGCTTGTACATGATCAATTGAATGCTTGGCTTATATATGTTAAGAGCAAACACCGATTTCGGCCAATGGACGAAAAATATGGCCAAAACGCGTTTTGGCTGCTACCATTTTACCAATGTCCGATTTATCGCTTTCCGACTGTTTAGTGTAGCCCAGAACGTGTTTTGGCTCAACTACGATTGCCAAAACGCGTCCTGTTCTACTGCGATTGCCATAACGCGTGGTGGATTTTGTGTCTCAGCTTGTAAACGATACCTCTGGAGCTAGTGTATTCATTTAGTATTGGATCTTTGTGCGGGTTAGACAGTAGCTAAAGAGTGCCATGGAAGACCTAAGGTTATGTTTTAATGACGAACTGCAAAAAGTCATAAGTGGTAGCAATGATCGTAATAATATTTGTACAAGAGAAAGATACGACCAAACACTCACAGAGGCAAAGGCGGCAAAAGCTTGTAAAAGTAACGGTGATACAATATCTTCGAAACAAAGACAACGATTGAAAAGGTATGATATTTTAAAAATTGGCTATATCGAAAAGCTAATTGAAAGAAGGACAGACGAAACAGCCGAACTGCGTTATTTTTGCATGGCCCACGTGTTATTTGACATTATTCATTCCGCTCATGTGGGAGCTGGACATAAGAGATTGTGAGGTATGTTTCTTTAAGGTTTTTTTTCACGGACCTAAGATCTACAAGTGCTTTTTATTCATTTTAGTTATGGATTCTAAGCTCAGAGGAAATATGGTAACACTACACGGCAAATAATTGAGATTTATTTATTCGTAGTAGAATATAGAACGTGTTCTGGCAATCGTAGTTGACCCAAAACGCGTTCTGGGCTACATTGAACAGCCGGAAAGCGATAATTCGGACATTGGCAAAACGGTAGCAGCCAAAACGCGTTTTGACCATATTTTCCGTCCACTGGCCGAAATCGGTGTTTGCTCCTAACATTATACATACATTTATTTACACACATATATATCATAAGCCGCGTACACATCTGAGCGTACATGACTTGAGAACACACACATATTATGCGTGCGTGCTCAAGTCATGTGCTGAGCTGCGTACACATCTGAGCGCACATGGTAGGCTAGTTGCACATACACCGATTTTGGACGGTCGGTAAACATCGGCCGATATTTTATCGGTAGCAGGTGCTTGCAGACACACCGGATTTTCACCGGCCAAACAATCAGTAGGCAAGATTTCTGCCTTTAAACAAATCTAAAGTTTTGTCCCTCAAAACAGGCTTTACCTCCACTAATGAAATGAGACCATCATTATTTATTGAGTCAACCATTTTTTTACCTCCCACAGCGTTTTATGATGTCTACATAACGAAAATCCACGTCACTCATTTCCGTCGGTTTGTCTGTCTGTCTGTCTGTCTGTCGGTCTGACTGTCGCGTTTTTCTACCCTCGTAATCTCAGTAACCGCTGCATGGATTGTGATGAAATTTGGGTAGCAATATGCTGTGGGTCGTAGTACATAATGCTGCTATAATTTTTAAAATAGGTGCAAGGGTGGTGGAGTAATTATCAAAAAATCAAAAAGTTCAAATATTCCCCAAACTTCGTTTTTAGGCGTTTTAGGTGATCCTGATCATTTTCTACTTTTTTGGGTGGGAGAGAATTTGGGGTGGTTAGGGAGTGGGGGGTTGTAAAACAGAATAATGTGTTGTATTCATAATAGACTGTCCTGACCTGTAAATAGAAAGACCTAGCGGCATAATACACATCTTATGGAGATCTCAGACTATAGCTTCGTGCCTGCTATGTATGATACCATTGCGGAGTGACAGATTCATTGGCCAGGTTTGGCGTGTTTGCATTTTCAGTCATCCATAGGTTCTACTTCTTTGTATTCATATAGAGAAGTATAACAACCTGAGAGCCTCATAGAAGAAGTCGTCACCATGTTGTCAGGCGTTCCTAGATTTCCGGGTAACTCAAAATGTACATTGGAAGACGTACGGCGAGGATAAGGATAAAAGTTTAATACACGATGATTATTTCAAGATGGTGAATGATAACTTTGGGTACAATACTGCAACAGCAGTATAGAATTTTCGGAAAATATCATAGTAAAAGATTTATTGGCCAGGTTTGGCGTATGTTCGCATTTTCAGTCATCGATAGGCTTTACGGGTTTGTATCCTTATAGAGAAATATGACAAAATGAGAAAATCATAGCATAAATACACATCACGTTGAGACATACATTTGAGTGGTGACTGGACCTCCCAAGTTATAATTTTTTTTTTGGCATAGCCAAAAAAATGTTTTGGACTTCACTGATGAATGCTTTGCGCATTTCAGATTTAATTGGGCGTAGTTATCAATATTTACAAAAAATTGTATTGGAATCTAGAAATGACTAGGAAACACCATGTATCACTACTTGACGCATATTTTTTTTATATCAACCGAGTGTTATACTGCATTCACTCTCAGTTAACTTCTTCGCGATTGGCAATTTAGCCAATCTGATCTGGCAACCTTAACAGAACACAACATTTGAATAACGCGCGCCTACCACGACCACGTCAGCTTGGATCGCGCAGTCGATTGTTCCGCGGCCTACCTGGACGTAACCGGCGAACGAGCAGAAGAGGAAGAAAAATGGCGATCGGAAGTAGAAAAAAAGCGCGCACGGCCCGGCGACCGACGACGAAGAGGTTCAAAACGCCCCCTGGTGGCGGATTGACCGCACCTCTGCGGTATTGCCAATTACACACGAAAATAAACGATACCTACCAAAGACTACTAAAAAATACCTACAGTATTCACGGATGAAAGGAAGAGAGCAGGTGGAAAGGCCGAGGCTTTGGCGCGACCGGTGTGCTTACACATTTCATGGTGGGGTTGTCCAAACAGATCAGATACTGGGTGAGACAGGCTCAACGTTCAACGCCTCGGACTCTTGTGCCCAAACGATACTTTTTTTCAGAAAAATAGCTATGCGAGTGTATATAGGTCGAGTTGAATTACATTTTGGAAATAATGACGTTTATACAGGGCAGGGCGTCTTATAAAATCGTGACATATCAAAGGTATGTTTTCTTTGAAATGGAACACCCTGTATACGATTGCATATTTAGATTCCTTGGTCAATTCAAGTGTGAGTTTACGTATCATACATGGAGCTTAAAGGAAACACATTTAGGCGCAAAACAACATTTTTGGTATAAATAGATATCAGAAAAAAATTGAATATCGCAGCGATTATAAAACTTCAACGGCTGTGACTTCGCCGTATGGCTAACAATGAAATGTTATCACCTTAGGTTAGACGATCAAACTTGAATTGTTTTTGAACTTCGAGAAATCGGTAGATTAATTAAGGAAACGTCAATCAGACATAACTTGATTTTTTCAAATGGGAATGCCTATTTTTTTAACAATCAAATGTAAAATTTGATAAACGTTCTAATGATATAAGGTTGTAAATATCAATCTCTGGTAGTTTTCATTTAACTTCAGATTTTCTATCAAATCGGTGCTTTTCAAATTTCCTACCTACATATAAGCAACCTAGCAGGCCATGAAATATAAACAAAAACCTGTTCAGATGAAAGAAAACAACTAACTTAGCAGAAGAAAGTTACAGGCGAACTAGAGTAAAGAATCAAGAATATAAAAATCACATACAACAAATGAACTCTAAAAGCAGAAATAACGAAGTAACACATCTAAGGTCAAAAAGCAGGTGGAGTACGACAGAAATGGTTAATTTTCACAGCATACCAGCTATATACTCTAGCGATTGACAATTTACAAACCATTACAAATTTTGGAATGAAAGGAAACCTACCACTGAATGTTGCTGGCAGTTTAATAGGTTCAGAATAAAATTTCACATTTAATTATATAAAAAAGTAGTAATCTCCATCAAGTCAAAAGTAACCATACCTCGAACTGGAGTTCTGCAGATTCTTCAGTACCTAAGTCGAAAGTGAAGAATGAATTAAAAGTGTTCAAATTATAAAACATAATTTACCTGGAAGAAAATGAAATCTGATTTGTCAGTCTTCCTTTTTTTGCAATCTTGCTAATAGATACTGAAAAATTTGGAGAACTACAATCAGACAGTCACAGGTATCGTTATGTTTGACGGAAATTACTACTGCTTTATACCATTAAATGTTAAATTGCGTGCTGAAGATATTAGACTCCTAGCAACAATCGCTAAAAGTTTTCCTTTCATTTCAAAGTTTTTAGTGGTTTTCAAAATTTTTAACCTCTACACCTTTTCCACCTGTAGTTTCTAAAGCGTCAAGTGATAATTAACTTGACCGTTTTAAATCACTTTAGAAACTACAGCTGGAAAGTAGTAGGCTGTAAAAGTTATCCATTTCTGTCGTATTCCAGCTTCTGTTTGACCTTGGCAATGATACCGCCATTATTTCTGGTTACTTGATTGGTTGTAGGGAATTTTTATAATCTTGTCTCTTTACTCTAGTTCGTCCGTATCTTTCTGATAAGTTAGTTGTTTCTTTTATCTGAACACGTTATTGTTTATATTTCGTGGCCTGCCAGTTTGCTTACAGGTAGGGAAATTGAAAAACACTGATTTGATTGAAAATCCGAAATTAAATGAAAACTACCAGAGATTAGTATTCATAACCTGATATCATTAGAAAGGCTATCAAATTGCACATTTGCTCGTATAAAAAAATTGGCATTACCATTTGAAAAATCAAGTTACCTCTGATTGAGGTTTCCTTTAATTAATCTACCGATTTCTCAAAGTTAAAAAAAATCAAATTTGATCGTCTAACCTAAGGTGAAACATTTCATGCTTAGTCATACAGCAAAGACACAGCCGTCTAAGTTTTATAATCGCTGCGATATTCAATTTTTTTATGATATCTATTTATACCAAAAATTGTGTTTTGCGCCTGAAGCCCCATGTGTGATACATAAACTCACACTAGAATTACCTAACCAAGGAATCTAAATATGCAATAGTATTCAGCATGTTCCATTAGAAAAAACATAACTTTGTTGTCACGCTTCTATTAGTATAGTTCTAGTATATTAGTATAAAAGTCATTATTTTCAAAATGTAGTCCAACTCGACCTACATACACTCGCATAGTTATTTTTCTGAAAAAAGGTATCGTTTGGTGGTCACAAGAGTCCGAGGCGTTGAGCCGGACTCACCCTGTATAGGCTATACAGGGTGAATTTTTAGTACCGGATCGGTCCATAACTCTACTAGTGTACAGGGTGACCTAATAAGAATGGACGCCGGCAATATTTCGGTAACCGTTAATCGTATAACTTCGGGCAAAAAATATTATTAGGTAAATCGGCTAAGAGAAATCGCTGGAAATTATTTTCAAGTTCCGCAAGTGGCCGCTAGGGGGCGTAACTGTTACGGTCAATCAGAAAAACGGCTTTTTTTCAAAAAATATGCAAATAAAGGTATATTGTAAATATTACCAACGTGTAGAGTGGACAATTTTCGATTTTTTTTGTTAACAATTTTTTACTCTATCTTGAAAGATGTAGTGGTGGGGGAACGTCCAAGAAGTTTATATTTAAATGGCAATAACTTTGGTATAAGTTAACGGAATTGAACAAGCTAGATCTTATTTAAAAGAGCTATTCTTACCTAACAATCTTTAGGCATACAATTTATACAATTTGACCTTGACCCAGTAGCTAGAGGGCTGTATTTGACCTCATAACAATTATTACGCATTATTACGAAAATTTCAAATGGTATGCTATATATATTTTAACAAAGGTATATAGAGGACAAAATTCTTAAAAAGTCAGCGAAAGTTTCAACCTCCTAGCTATTTTCAAACCGGCGATATCAATAAAACAAGTATTCTGACAAGTGTGCTGTGACTTCCAGAAACAATTGCCGCCCTATAGGGTTATAGCCTCCGTCAAATGGTTTTAGTAACCATTTCATAGATAATTCTCAAGCAAAAACACCACAAATCATATTTTGACTTTCTGAAACAACCACTAGGTGGCGTAGTAGGCGCCAACAAGTGCGTATTCAATTTTTATGATAATGGAACTTCCAAAAGGAACAAACAAAAATAAATTACAGTATAAACTTAATTATTATTTTAATCACTATTAAAAGTCAATTTTAGCTGATCACAAAGTATTATATGAACTCAACAAACACCCATACTAAGAAAAAATCAATGAGAATAGATTTTTAAAATGTAGTCTAATTAAAACAAAACAATGTGAAATACGGTATACCAACCGGGATAACAAAATCAACACATAAACACCTAATCCTCTCGCGGATAGTCAGTGTCGCCCTAGGTGTTCAAACTGGCGTCCATCGTTTTCGATGCACTTTTGCATCCTTTCTTTCGTGGATAAAACGGCAGTTTCCAGTTCAGCAACTGTAATCATTTGCATAGAGTCCCTTATACGTTTTATCATGTCACTTCTTGTAGTGGGTTTAGTGGCAAAAACTAAATCTTTAACTCTACCCCATAGACAGAAATCGAGGCATGTTAAGTCCGGTGATCTCGGCGGCCATGGAAAGACTCCGCCCCGTCCTATCCATCTGCCAGGGTACTTGGCATCTAAAAAATCGCGAACATTCACCGCAAAGTGCGCTGGGCAGCCATCGTGCTGGAATAGCATGCGTTGTCGAAGAGCTAGTGCACTTCTTCTAATAAAATGGGTAATTCTTCGCTTAAAAATCTTAAATACGTATCACCATTCAGTGGATTATCAAAAAAAAAATGGTCCGATAATTTTTCCTCCTAGGATTCCGGCCCAACAATTGACGGACCAACGACCTTGATGCTGGACTTCTCGCATCCATCGGGGATTCGTTGTGGACCAGTAGTGCGTATTATGCATGTTTACAGCCCCATCACTACGGAAGGCAGCCTCGTCTGTCCACAATATGCGAGAAAGGAATTGTGGGTCTTCCTTTATCATATTCAAGATCCATTGACAATGGTCTAGCCTACGATCATAATCTTCAGCAGTCAATGCCTGGTGGAGGACTAAATGATACGGATGAAACCTGAAACAAGAGTGGAAAAACAAGTGTGGAAACAATTTGATTCAAATGGATATTACCAGTTTTCTAGAAAAGGCTTACTCTTATAATATCGTGATTGGTTTTACAAAAACAACACTTTTAAAAAGCAGCTATCGTTAAAATAATAGTCATAATTTATAGCTTGTTAACATGTGGTTGCTTACTTGTGCTCCTTAAGGATCTTTTGGACAGTACTTCGAGTTAATCCCAAGTCCTGAGCAATATTTCGACTACTTAAATGAGGATTAGATTCGACATAAGCCAGCACATTGATGGTATTCTCTTCGGTGCATCGCCAACCTTGTCTGCGATATACGGGAGGATGAACGCTTCCAGTTGTTCTCAGCCGATGGATCACTCTAAGAAATACTTTCTTACTGGGATGGCGTCTCTCAGGATGTATCTGAGCATATACTCTTGCAGCTACCGTAGCATTCCTCTTGCAGTCAAAATAGACACCTACCATGTCAAACAGTTCTTCGTTCGAATAAATCATTTTATTCTGGACACAATGCACCGCAATATCAAAATTTGAACGAGAAGAACAGACAAGAACAATAATCCAACTTATTGGCGTCTACAGCAGCACCAATTGTTTCTGGAAGTCACAGCACACTTGTCAGAATACTTGTTTTATTGATATCTCCGGTTTGAAAATAGCTAGGAGGTTGAAACTTTCGCTGACTTTTCAAGAATTTTGTCCTCTATATACCTATGTTAAAATATATATAGCATACCATTTGAAATTTTCGTAATAATGCGCAATAATTGTTATGAGGTCAAATACAGCCCTCTAGGTCAAATTGTATAAATTGTATGCATCAGATTGTTAGGTAAGAATAGCTCTTTCAAATAAGACCTAGCTTGTTCAATTCCGTTAACTTATACCAAAGTTATTGCCATTTAAATAAAAACTTCTTTGACGTTCCCCCACCACTACATCTTGCAAGATAGAGCAAAAAATTGTTAACAAAAAAAATCTAAAATTGTCCACTCTACACGCTGGTAATATTTATAATATACCTTTACTTGCATATTTTTTGAAAAAAAGCCGTTTTTCTGATTGACCGTAACAGTTACGCCCCCTAGCGGCCACTTGCGGAACTTGAAAATAATTTCCAGCGATTTCTCTTAGCCGATTTACCTGATAATATTTTTGGCTCGAAGCTATATGATTAACGGTTACCGAGATATGGCCGGCGTCCATTCTTATTAGGTCACCCTGTACAAGATAGCCAAAAAAGTTGTAAGCAAGAATATGCTCCTTGCTCAGAATATATTTTGATTCATACAGGGTGATTCATAACTTAGTGGTGATGCAAACATACATTTTTTAAACACCCTATATATTATCCCATATTTGTTCTAACAATGTGATGTATTGTGAAATTATATAGGGTACTTCAAAAGTTATGACCATTTTTCTATCCAAATCGCTGTCACATGGACGTACTGTGTATCAAAAAGTAATGGATCAAACATTATTTTTTTACATGGCAAGATAAAAAAAATATCCTTTAGTTTTAATGCCCGCTATAAAAAAAGGCGACGACGCATATTCATATACAGGGTAAGCTAGAAAGGAAAATCGAGATTATTTTCTCTTTTATTTAAAATCCCCATATTTTATTTTACCAAAAAAATGGCCATCATTATGGTCTTTCATCTTTGTATAGCATTTCCTATCTACATTTATCAGTTCACGAGATATTTCGATTTTTCTGTAAATTTTCAAAATGCCTTCTACTATTTGTGTACTGAAGTTTATTTATTTTGAGAAAGTATTATGTGATTTGATTTTTATTCAATAAACAAAATATAAGGCTATAATAGTATTTGATGAAGTCAAAACTCCGAATTATTGAGATAATATAAGTATAATAGAAATAATTTTATAGATAATTATTATAATTATATATTATATATTATATTTTTTTTAAAACAAAAAAGTGCAGCCCGGGCTCCGACACACCGGGCTGCTGTTCCATTACCCAATGACTACTCCTCACACCGTGAGGTGAGCAATCACTGGGTCCGCGAATCGTGCGCCCTAAGTAGACGAAGGGACCCAAGGATGACTGCCTTCTGCATTCTGGCGGCTAAGATGTGCGCCGCCGCACGGCACACCGGTATTTTGCGCAGTGCAGAGAGCAGCGTATTCCTCATTCCACCTAGGGATCCAATGACCATAACCAGCAGACTTACAGTGTAGTCTGGCCAGAGCCTGCGAAGTTGTCCGAGCAACTCCTGATATTTGGTCCGCTTTTCCTCCTCCTTAGAGACGATGTTCACCTCGGCAGGCGCCGAAAACTCAATAACGAACATCGTCTTCTGTTGGTGGTCGAGAAGGACTATGTCGGGCTTGTTTGCCTGTACAAGCTCGAGCGTGGGGAACGAGTAGTTCCAGTAAATCCGGCATCTCTCGTTCTCCACAACGGACTCTATATCCCCTGGAGCGTATGGCAGCACCAGTGTCTCATCGATACCGTATGAGTGCCTCAAATGATAGTAGAGCACTCGTAGAGCCGCGTTGTGCCGATGGACGTAAGCCGTCCCAGCGTACGTCTTACACGCTGACAAGAGATGCATAAGCGTCTCTGGCGCCTGTCGGCAAGCTCTACAAAGGGTGTCGGGTACTTCTACACCCATAACCCTTTTACGGTACACCAAGGTGTTGAAGACACCGTCTTGGCAAGCCATTATAAAGCCCTCAGTCTCCGACTTCAACCCACTAGACCTTAGGAAAGAGAAGGTCAACTGCTCAGACAAGCCATGCTCTTCCAGATGTTTGTAGAAGATTCCATGCATTGGCTTATCTTTATGAAGTCTTAAAAGGAAGTCGACTTCGGCAGTTTTAAGGTGGGATTTTAATTCTGCGGGAGCAAGTTCCGTAATGGACTGCTGACACCTCCGCTTGAAGTCGAGTGTGAGGCTGAGCTCCTCGGCTGCTCGTTTCGCTGCGCTAAAAAGAAAGGCTCCTTTTCCCGCATTCTCGTGCTCTCGCACAAAGCGGATCAGGGGATCGGTGCTGTTCGTTACATAGCAGGCAGTGGCCAGTACTACTCTGTTGTGCAGACGCTCCAAACTCAATAGTCCACGCCCTCCCAGGTGTCGCGGGAGGTATATTCGCGGGACAGAGGACTTAGGATGCAGGCTTCTCTCCATATTCATCCTTTTGCGGGTCTTCGTGTCGATTTCCTTCAGCTCGTTCACTTTCCAGTGTATAGCACCAAAGGTGTATAATAACAATGGGACCGCAAGCATGTTTGTGGCAGCGACTTTGTTCTTGCCGGACAGTTCTGACGACCAGATCTGCCGGAGTCGGTGCAAATACTTGCGGCGGAGACACTCTTTAACCAATGCTGCCTCTTGGACATGACGCTGCGCCACTCCAAGGTAGGTATAAGTATCTCCGGCATGCAGTTGTCGCAAGATGCTCCCATCAACGAGCTGTTCCTCATCTCCACTATCTCCGCTTCGTCCTTTCTTGAGATGAACCAATGCACATTTGTCTGTCCCGAACTCCATTCCGATAGCATGACTGTACTCCTGCACCACCCTCAGCGATTGTTGTAGTTCGCGTTGGCCGGAGGCATAAAGTTTTAGGTCATCCATATAAAACAGATGGGTGACCTTGTGCCTCCGGTTATTGGGCGTGCCACAGCTGTATCCTTTAGTATTTCTCAGCGCTATGGACAGAGGCAAAAGTGAAATGCAAAAGAGCAAGGGACTCAAGGAGTCTCCTTGGAAGACACCTCTTTTCAATGACACCAACTCCGTCTGAACCCGAGTTTCACCTGATGTTATGGTGAACCGGGTCTTCCAGAGTGGCATCAGCTGTTTGATGCACCCCACTATCTGATTATCCACCGAAAGACATTCCAACAGCCGCACAATGAGCTCATGAGACGTGCTGTCGAATGCCTTGCGATAGTCAATCCAGGCCATAGAAAGGTTTCGCTTGTACTGCACAGAGTCCTGCGTGACACATCGGTCAATCAACAGGTTCTCCCTGCAGCCAGCTACTCCTTTCTTTGACCCTCTCTGTTCATACACGTCGAGAAATACAGGATTCACAGCTTGAAGGATACGCATGTACAAGATTCTGGTGAAGAGCTTGTAACACGCGTTCAGACATGTTATTGGCCTGTAGTTTTTGGGATCAGACAAATCTCCGGTCTTCGGGAGAAGCACGGTTCGACCCTCGACAAACCAAGCCGGAATTGGCTGCTCCTGATTTAGCCACGAGTTAAAAACTCTAGCTAAATGCCGGTGGCAACTGGGGAATTTTTTCCACCAGTAGGTGTTTATGCCATCCGGGCCAGGAGCTGCGAAATTCTTTGCGCCTCGTAAGGCGTCAAGAATTTCTTCCGTGTTTATCGGGTGACGCAGTACATTCAAGTTAGGAGTCCTCCTACAAACGGACTCAAACTGCGCCAAGGCCGGAGTGTCTGCTGAGAGAGGTTTGGGTTGTTCGTAAATGTCCCTCCAAAAGGCCTCCACGCGATCAGCAGTTGGCGGCTGCTCTATGGCTGGAGGCGGCTGTTGGAAAAGGCGAGAAGGTCTTTCGTAGAACATTCTGTTCTGCTCCAGACCATTCGCCCGCGCCACCAACGATCGCTTAGCAGCGATTAGCATCCGTATCCTGTCAAGACAGTGTTGCTTGACAACAACCAGTACCGCTTGACTGAGTGTGTGATGGTCGCGCCTCAACCCGTAGGCTATCTGGCGCACTCGGCGCGTAAAAGGCTTCCCAGTCGCTCTATATTCCATCACACACTGGATACGGGATGCTTCCTGGCGAGCCAACTGGATTTTCGCTTCCATTTGGCGCACCCGTCTCTGTGCTCTCTCAACAGGAGAGTCTCTCACTCTCCCCTGTCTAGCTAGCCTCAGAGCCGCAGCGTAAATTTCGCAATTGATGCTCCAAATGTCAGAGGCCTCCGATAGACGTTCACCCACAACCTCATCCTCTCTCTTCAAATCTGCCAGCTTCAAGGACCTTCCGTTGTTATGCAAGGCCCTTCGGTCTCTGAAATCCCCAGGTGAGACGACTTGGTCGATTTCCCTCTCAGCGGGCCTTACCGGCGAACTTGCAGCCTGGTTAACAGGCCTTCCGTCCGCCGAAGGGGCAGGCTGAGCTGGAGCACGAACATATCCCTGCCTCCGGAGGTACGATACATAATCTCGCAAATTCTGAGAGGTAAGCGTGTTATGCTCTGGGTGCATTTCACACCACCTCTCATACATGCGGGACATGTATCCCCTACGGCGCGGGCTACTGCTCTCGTAGCAGCTCAGTAGGTCATCCTTGAGCTCCGTCGTCCACCTAAAACGGTCGATGTCATTGCGGGGGTCGTCAACAGGGCAATTCGAAGCACCGCCACCTTGCCCAACGCCGGCTTCCGAAACCGGCTCGGTGTGGGTGCTTTTCTTCCGGGGTGGTCGAACCCGAAGATAGGGCCCGTCAGGTGGTTGGCCTTAGGGCCCCCAGACGACATTTCCGGAGGCAGCCGCCCAAATTGCCTCCTGAGGATGCACCTGCGAAGGTTGCCGGCTGGATTACATCCTTGGGCTTCGGTATACCCTGCGGTGTCGCCACGCACCGGATAGCCTACTGATGTTGGGTGGCTTCCTGCGGGTGTATAATCAGCCGCCCCTAACATGGAGTCAGACGCTGTCGGAGTACCGCTCCTCACATGGAGATCCGTCGTGTCCTAATTGATGAGGAATAGCCGATCCTCTGGATGCAGACGCTATTCCACCGTACTAGTTTTGGTCCGCCCCGGGTATTTGATTTCCCCGGTACCACCCATATCTGGGAGGCGTTCCCCTATCCGCCACCTTGGGGAGGCGCCACTGAGGGGATCTAGCAACCCCTCGCGGGGTTGAGAGATTATAATTATTATAATTATATATTATATAATTATATATAATAATTTTATAGATAATATATAATTATCAAGCAGATTTATCAGGTAGGCTCTGAATTTCGACTGACCCAGTTCAATCTTTCAAATGTATCAGCTTTAGAGTATCTTCTTTCTGAATATCGCTGTTGATATATTCTAGAGGCAAGCAGATCTGCAATTATGTATAATTTCTCAAAGATTCTCGTAACACCCAAATCATATCTATTTGTTCTTGCATAGAAAAATTCAGTTTTAAAGCTCTGTTTTCACACAGTACGAAATCGTTGAGAATGTTATGAAAACAGTCAATATTTCATATAAATATGGGTACTGGTATGCTGTGGGGTCGTAGTGGGTAATACTGCTATAATTTTGAAAATCAGTGCATGGGCAGCAAAAAAACAAAAAAATTCAAATATTCCTCAAATCTGGTTTTTAGGTGCTTTAGGGGTTCCTGATAATTTTCTCCTTTTTTTTTGGGTTGGTTGAGATTTGGGGTGGTTGGGGGGTGTAAAACTTTACAGCCCCCCCCACTGTCCAACCACCCCAAATTTCATTGAAAAATGAGTATTCATAATAGGCTGACCACTGACCCGAGAAATAAAGACCTAGCGACATAATATAATTCTCTAATGTATATGTTGTACTCAATAACCGAATTCGGCCACTGACCGAAATTTATACCTAGAACGCATTGCGGATTTCTCCAGTCTCTCACATCGCGTTACGGGTAATTTTTGTATGCACTGATCGCGTTCTGGGTAAATTACAAAGACCCACAGTGCAACAAGTTTTTTCTTTATTCAGAACAATGTTTAGTAAAATCAGTGAATCGACAGAAACTCTTCGAAAAGAATTCAACAATATTTTGAATAAACTATCTGTTATTTGATAGGTCTAAATTTTTAGAAGGTGACTATGAGAAAATCATAGGTGAAGCTCCTTAATTTTAACTTTAAACACAAAAATTGTGCAAATTAGGCAAAAACCATTGAAAGCTCTGAATCGGTACGAATTATTGAAAGTTGGTAAAAATGAATAATTGATAGCTAAAAGATATATAGTCCGGGATCCCAGGCCCATTTTCACTACTTACTACTAACAAGCTAATTTTGCGTAAGTAGCTTCATTTTGATGAGACGCCCAACTTTTTCCTCTACAAAAATTCTCGATTGTGGTAGCTAACAGGGGTAGCAGGGATAAAATATGTCAATTTTACGAGCTTCAAAAATTAATTACTAACTGTTAGTTTTTTAATTAAATTTTAAGAATGTAATCAACATTATTAGAAAAAATATTTGTCCTACAAAATCTGTGGTTTGATCACATTGTCCCCCTCCATCCAACATGTATCAATAACAAGGTCATACAAATGTATTACTAACAGCCTGATTTGTTCACTACTGCTTCGTTGATATTTATAAGATTTGACAGCGACACTGTCCTATAAATCACGTGGTATGTTATTCCGGTCCTACGCTCAGAAGTTGTCAATACCACATTTTTTCATTACTAACTGTAAGACAAAATATCACATAATAGGTTAACTGTGTTCTCTGTCCAAAGGAAATAATGTCCCAGAAGAAAACAGGTATGTACCGTTAGTCCGACAAGAATTGTCATTTTTGTACTTGTGTTATAATTATAAAGTGTAATCTTTGCCGAAATCTATAAGAAATAACTTCATTATCTACTGTACTAAGTACAAAATTTTATTTTAACGTATGCAAAAATTAGTTTAATCAGCATCAGACTCATCTGACAAATCTTCATCTCCGCTACTGAATTCACTATCGTCTTCATCTCTTTCATCTCCCTCATTTTCATTATTCGTGATATCTGTGTATACTATTTTTGCTTCATGTCTGACTTTTTACACAATGTTCTATACAATCTTCCGGAAATAAACGTATCTATCTATCTAAATAATGCTCACATGTTGGAAAAAAACCGCTCAAGCAAATCTTTGCATGGACACCCTTACGGTCCATACCAACTTGAAATACATGATACACAATGCCCTACAGTTAGTAATAAGGATCATTTCAGAGCGTAGGACCCGGATAACATACCAATCAATTTGTGGGACAACGTGGCTCTTAAATTATTTAAGTATTAACTAAGCTACCGTGAAATATAAGTTAGTAATCATTCTTTATGACATCCTGTTTGCTGTGTGTTGAATTTTGTTACGACAAATATTTGTTTTATAATGTTGATTACTTCCTTAAGATTTGATTAAAAGGACCCACCGTTAATAATTTATTTTTGAGACTCGTTAAATTGACATACTTTATCCCTGCTACCCCTGTCAGCTACCACAATCGAGAATTTTCGTATAGAAAATTGTTGGACGTCTCAACGCAACGAAGCTATCCACGAACATTAGACTTGATAGTCATTATTTTTACACCCGAGATTTGTACTACAACTTCTGAGCGTAGGACCAGGATAACATACCACGTGATTTGTAGGACAATGTTGCTGTCAAATTGTATAAATATTAACGAAGCAATAGTGAAAAAATCAGGCTGTTAGTAATAAATTTGTATGACCTTGTTATTGGTACATGTTGGATGGAGGGGGACAATGTGATCAAACCATAGATTTTGTAGGACAAACATTTTTTCTAATAGGGTTGATCAGATTCTTAAGATTTAGTTGAAAAACTAACTGTTAGTAATTAATTTTTGACACTCGTCAAATTGACATATTTCATCCCTGCTACCCCTGTTAGCTACCACAATCGAGAATTTTTGTAGAGGAAAAAGTTGGGCGTCTCATCGCAACGAAGCTATCCAGGAACATTAGACTTGATAGTAATTATTTTTACACCCGGGATTTGTACTACAACTTCTGAGCGTAGGACCAGGATAACATACCACATGATTTGTAGGACAATGTTGCTGTCAAATTGTATAAATATTAACGAAGCAATAGTGAAAAAATCAGGCTGTTAGTAATAAATTTGTATGACCTTTTTATTGGTACATGTTGGATGGAGGGGGATAATGTGATCAAACCATAGATTTTGAAGGACAAACATTTTTTCTAAGAAGGTTGATCACATTCTTAAGATTTAGTTGAAAAACTAACTGTTAGTAATTAATTTTTTAAACTCATCAAATTGACATATTTCATCCCTGCTACCCCTGTTAGCTACCACAATCGAGAATTTTTGTAAAGGAAAAAGTTGGGCGTCTCATCAAAATGAAGCTACTCACGCAAAATTAGCTTGTTAGTAGTAAGTAGTGAAAATGGGCCTGGGATCCCGGACTAATAGGGATGAAGAGGAAATTAAATTTTTCGTAAATCGTGAGCAGATATTTGATATTGTGCATGCAATGCAGCTCATATAACACAATGTTTTACATTTTTTTTATCATAAAACTTCAAAGTTTCGCTTTGAGATTATATTTGTATTGCCCATACTGCAAAAATGGTCGCGTGCTTCCAACGGCATTCGGAATTTCGCATTGTGAGTCTTTGGAAATTTACACACAACGCGATCTGCGCATACAAAGATTACCCGAAACGCGGTGTGAGAAATTAGCGAAATCCACAACGCGTCGTGGGTATGAATTTCGGTCAGTGCCCGAATTCGCTTAGATCGTTCTGTATTGTGTAACATTAAACTATTGAATTTATTTTAATGAAATTTGGATACAATATTATAACCGTGGCGACGCGACGATGGAAAACGCTGATGGTTTTTAGAAATCGTCAGCGGCGGCGCAGCAATAATAAAAAACTGAAAATATAAAAACATCAAACTTCGTTTTTAGGCGTTTTAAGGTAGGTATCTGACGATTTTTTATTTTATTCTTTTTTGGTGGAGGTGGAATTGGGGTGGTTGGGAGGTGGAGAGTTGTAAAACTGAAAAATTTGTTGTGTTCATAATCGGATGACCACGGAAATAAAGACCTAGAGGCCTAACACGATCTCAGACTATGCATGCTATGGGAAAATAATAAATTGATATCACGGTAATATGTGGGAAGTACTGAGTCAATCAACTTGACTTCCTTTTTTTTCGACTACCATTTACACCCAGCCTTCCAGTTACCACAGTGGCAAACTGAAACCACCATAACCACAGTCCTCTATATCTTATTAACCAAATGAAAAGCAGGACGACATGTCACGTTCACCCATCGTATCGGCCGTGTGTCTGGAAACTCGATAAAACAAAAGATAGACGTTTGAACGCGTTAACAGTGTATCCGACCCCGCCTACTTAGAATTCCTATTTATAAATGAAATTGCTTTTCGGCTGTATGTTTTCAAGACTGATAATATACGACGCAGACACGTACACATAACTTGTCGAGAAGGAGGGAAGAGATCTTGTTGTGTGCGTGTGCAATGGAAGCTTTTATTTCCTTCGACTCTGGCTTGCTAGAACGGGACTTGCATAGGAATTCAACACACGTACAAGAGAGTGGATGGGGCATTCTTTACAGATATTTTAAAGACTGGTAATCTTGGCATACTGAAACCAGGAAAATACTGCAAACTTGTGGACATCTATCGTCCCATCGCGATACTCAGCATCTGTCTCAAAGGATAGGTCCCAAGTTAGAACAACATATACCAGCTGAGCAGGCGGGTTTCAGATCGAATCGTAGTTGTTGTGACCAGGTACTCAGCGTCACATCTTTTATTGAAAGCGGATACCAACGTTGCCTTAAGACCCGCATAGTGTTCGTAGACCTGACCGCCTGAGAAGGGCTCTTCTAGAAGCTGCCCCGTATCATACCCTGCCAAACAGACCCTAATAAATAAAACGCTTTCAGCCAGATCATTCCAGGTTGTCATGAGCTCTGATACACAGCAAAGTGAGACATTTAAATGACGGCAACCCCAGGGCTCCGTTCTATCGCCCGTCCTGTTCAATATATATACCTCGGACCTTCTTCAGTATTCTCCCGGAAATTCGCATATGCAGATGACGTGCGTTATAGCGTACAGAAATACCAACTTTGACATTCTAGCGTCCACACCTATCGATCTTTTAATCCTGAGATCATACTTCCGCAGGTGGAAGCTAAAGCTAAGTATGAGCAAAAAATTAGCATTGTGTTTTCACTTCAACGATAAAATGGCAAACAGAGAGCTAAAGATTTACCTTAACGGCACCTTGCTGCCCTATAAGCCCACACCCAAATACCTAGGTGTCACACTGGACTGGATAGGAACTGTCGTTTAAAAAACATATTTAGTATATAATAATATAAGCCCACACCCAAATACCTAGATGTCACACTGGACTGGATAGGACACTATCGTTTAAAAAACATATTTAGTTCATCGCAGCCCCAGTACCTCATGAGGCGCCTCCGCTTCTAGGTTCCGTAGCTCGGCCCTGAGCCTCTGCTTCTCTGCAGCTGAATTTTAGAAAGTTAAACTCTTCTATGAAAACTATTACGCGATGCATCAAATCAATCCCAACTTACTGGCTACCAACACTCCGTCAAGCTCCGCCAGCCATCTGTCAAGGAAATGCCCTTCTAAAAGATTATAACAAAATTAAAACAAATCCCCCTCTGCCAATCTACAATCTAAGATATACCTGATCTCTCTTTGCGCAGATTACGGTCCAGAAAACCACCAATAACAACAGCTTTCCAACTTGAGTCTGATAGTTTTAACCCTGCAGTTAAATGGACAGACATTTGTTTGACCCAAACACCAAAAGAAGTCAACAGTTTAATCTAACTGGTTTTGAGCTCCAGCGAAAGGAATGGTCAACCCTAAACAGAATTTGCACGTCGCACAGTGGAGCAGAAAACCTTCAACCGTGACAATAAATAGATAAATGAAATTGAGCATACACGTCTCAGTTTACGCAATTTTTAAACGTCCCTAACCAAGGCACAATATACCATAACAAATTTTGCTCCGACCCTATCCCTACCGTCGCGAGTCGCATCTGTTGGTAGTCTACAGCCGCAAAGAGATCAAGAGTGACAATTTCGTGCCAGTTATAATCTGCCTGAAAACTTTATTTAAGAAAGTATACGTGATAAAGTTTCATCCTACGATATGGAATTTTCATGGTCAGGTATGTGGTGATTTTTCTGTGATTATGTTAGTAACTTAGGTATACGCGGAGTCTATATAACTTCACCTGCATTAAAATGTTCGATGAATCGTATATTATACAATTTTTCATGAAAATAACAACAATTTCAGTTATGTTCCAAAACAGATCAAGCTTTGAAGTTTAATTTCACTAGATAAGTGATTCATATTTAACACAAATCCATGCTATGTACTTGTTCTTTTTTGCTCCTTTCTTATAAAAAACATTTTTTTCGATGTTAGAAAAAACATTATTTTTGAACTGATTTTTACAAAGTACAGGTTTGTATGTTATTTGTTCCAGGAATTGAATTAAAATACTGTATTACTGAAAAGAAGAGACCTATATGATATAAGTAGATCACAAAGTAATGGCATTGAAGACAAGTTAGCTTTTTTGACTGCTCAATTAAGAAAACAAGTAAAATGTGATCAAGAGGGATTGAGGGACGTTATGATAAAATATCTCATTTTGAATCACAATTTAAGTATCGTTGGTCGCAGGCACGTAGAATATATAGGTATATATCTAGTAGGTCTAGATTTCTTGAAAATAATATACAATGCCGTGATAAATTCATTACATGCTCAGGAAGCACACAACAAAGATTTTAAAAAATATCACGAAAATTACGCAAGGAAATGTAGTCGAGTACAAACCAACCAAGATATATATTCAACGCATTTTTTCTAAGTTCTGATCCCCTTATCTCAAGCAAATAAGAACTACATAAGAAAAAACACAACGCCTTCCAAGAGTAGCTCTACAGTCCAAGATGAAAATAAGTATGATGAAAATGATGATGATGAGGGCGATGATCTCAGTATCAGTGAAGCTCACAGTTAAGACAATGACAAATAGTTATTTTCTGATTGTAAATTAGTACAAATGGAAGCATTTTTCAGTCTCTTGACAATATTTCTAGAAATATGCTCTTTCCGTTTTATTTATTAATGTTTTTTTTAGTGAAAATGAGAAATATATACTTGAATTGTGTTTTATTTTATACTTTTATCACTACTAGATGTAATTAAAATAGTAAGAAATAATAATAGAAAGTAGCCTATTTGATGCTACATTTGAGCTTCTCCTGCCCCACTGTGCGTCGCATGGAGTGTGCGCTGATTGGAACAAGCGCGAATCCCCACGGTGCGACTGTGGAGCGAAACGCTAAACTTTCAGGCTATAGTGCAACAATGTGGCCTTAGAGCATATCCAGACAACAACAAGGACTTCCTTCAAGCCAAGCCATCAGTCGTAGAATGGATTTTCAGGCTCGGTATTAACTTATAGACTAGTTATCATTTAGATCGCAGTTTTTAATTTTTTTTTTGTCTTAACTGTTTTAATTGTTTTGTGACTTTTTGCATGTGTACTATAAGGATACGATAAATAAATACGGAATTCAATGCTGTTTAAGAACCTGGTTTGTACTGTTTATTGGAAATTGGAAAAACGTGAAATTTTGAAATGCTAAAATTTACGTCAAAACAGCGATAAAATCCGAAATTAGAATACTTTGATACAGATACAGATAACCCCATCATATAGGTTAAGGGTCATTATCACCAAATTCAGAATATCGTCGGGCTCCAAAATTATTATTTTTTTTAAATACTGACAGTTTTAATGTCACGGTGTCTATGCATAGGCGCTGTCCATATTCGAGCTTTTTCTTGTTTTGTTTATCATTTTCTGCTTTATGCTGTGATTTGACCATCGTATCTACAGGAAATATATATTTTTTTATAATGGCATTATGAAAACACTGTGTACTAAGTATCCACTACGTGAAGCAGTCTCCCCCTGCGTTGCCTTAAAAGTTAACGGAGGATAGGATAACGGAGAGGAGAATTTTTTCATTCAAGGACACATTGTGAGTGAACCAATACATTTCCTCTAACTTGTTAGAGAGAGAAATTTTATAAAACACATTAGGAATAGTAATTCATGTCTGCCATTGGGTTTTAATTCCTAAAATGACGTTTCAGAACCCACTTTTTTGTGCTTTCGAACTCCCGCCCACGCCCAAAGGAACCGTCGCTGGGAAACGTTAATCCCCATTTCACTTACGGCAGATATTATACCTAGCATCAATATGAAGTTTGCTAAAAAACCGTAACTCTGCCGATCACTAGCTCTTGGAAACTCCATGAAACACTTGGTCGAAGGGTTCTGAAATTTTAGTTGTGAAGAAGAATTCTTGGTCAGACATATTACTTTAGAATGAGTATTGAAATCAAAAATATATTTTTCATGGTTCAAATTAACCATAATTTCCTTATCAAGTAAAAATGTTCTTAGGACGAGAACCAGATGTTCTAAGACAAGATTATTATCAGAATTCTCAAATTGCGAATTTTTATGTGTGTAGTAGTAGTTGTAAAAAACTGAGGGTTTACGAGTTACCTACCCACAGAAAGTACTGGAACCGTCCCCTAGGCCCCATCTATCTGCCGTATGCGGTTCATCACCAAAAACCGAAACACAAACAGCAAGTAGCAAGAACTTGATAACTCGCGACCACGACGTTGTGACGGTGAACACCGCGTACCGTGGCTGACCCTTAGAGGAAAATGTCCGTCGGAAATCTCAGACAAAATGAGGTTTAATACATTGAAACGAGCTTTTCGATCGGAATGTACCTCAGCTCACATTCGCACTGCCGACGCCGTCACGCTCTTGCCGCCGCCGCCTTTGACGCCGGTGCATCGACGAGGTGACGCGCTGTTGCCACGTCTTCACTTCCACTGCATTCAAATTACGGCCAATCGCGCCTCTGCAGATGCATCAATATAAACATTGACTTTGATAATGTCCGAGTTAAACATTTAAAAATCATAACGAAGGATGTCACGGAACCTCTCACTCATTATTATCAATAAACGTTTCGGATCTGTTTAAAAAAGCAATCATCACTCCTGTGTTCAAAGCGGCCAATAGAACTAAAGTCAACAATTATAGACCGATATCAGTCATATTCACATTAGCAAAGGTAGATGAAAAATTAATATACACTAGAATGCGGAAATATCTAGACAAATTTGAAATTTTAAGTAAAAATCAATTCGGATTTTCAGAAGCAAATCATCATCCAACGCTATTTTAAAAACAGTGAATCAAATTTACAAAAATGTTTACGATAAAATACCTACTATTTGTATTTTTGTGGATCTACAAAAAAAGCTTTTGTTACTGTTGTTTACAATTCATTTTTAAATTAATTAGAAAGTTTTGGCTTTCGTGGAAAAATGTACGCTGTAATGTAAAATTTATCAATAATATAAAATTATAACAACATTATAAATGATGGCCTTGAATTCCATTATTTCAATTTTTCTCACCTCGGTGTCATAACTTGGATACCTAAACATTTAAAATACCGAAACACTGAAAATTTATTAACCATTTTGATTTTATTCAGTGTAAATGTTGAATATTTAAATTCTTGGTTTCAATATGGCTCTCAGAAATAAAAAGTGACGAGCAAATATTTATCAACTTTGAAGTTTAAATTCACCTATTTTTTTACTTTCAGGCCACTTTTTCTTAAACAAGTGATAATCGACAACATATGTTTACCCTCAAAGTTCGCTGTTCGTTCATTTAAGGGAAAATCTGGTCACAAAGCTCAGTGAATATTACCTAGTTAGAATTAGGTCGAAATTTGGTACTGAAAGAAAACAAAAGGTAAAGAAACGCTTCAGCGATGGTGACATCATTCCTACCCGATCGATGTTCGATGCGAGTTTTAGACATACGCAGTGAGCGTATATTTTATTATAAATATATTGTAATGAAGTTTCCTTTATCTTTTTTCTATTTATTAACCTTGAAGCTGAAGTCAAAAGTATCGGTGAATATCGAACACGAAACTATCGACATTTGATGTTTTTGTACTAACACTACCAACGCTATTCGGAGAAACTAACCCCACAAGCGTGACTTGTGTTTTGGTTTTGCTTTTGCTGTAAGAATTTCTAGGCCCTTTTTTAAAAGAAGAATACGTTTAAAGTAGTCGCTGTTATGAAAAATAGAGGGGCATCGTTGTTAGTGTGTGTCATATAGCTACGTTTTGACTGCACGCACGCCGGCGTTTCTCTACAGAGTTAAAATTAGCCTATTTTTTCTTCACATGCAGGTCCAAATTTGGACATTGGCTATAAGGAACTCAGTAAGTCAAATGTTAGTAATAAATTTGCTAGTTTAAACCCACAATTCTCCTTATCTGTGTTTTAACTCTTAAGGAAAGAGTTTGGTAAAAAATTACCTTTTAATAACCTGAATGGTTCCTTACTGTGTCCTTGGAATTTGAAGGACTTTTTCATGTTACAATGGAGTAAAATTATGGTAGAGGTCTTCACTAAATATTTTCTTGGCATATGAAAGCAAAAAATATGTCAAAATCAAGTAATTTGGAACCAAACATTATAATTTTGAGAGCCATTGTCTTTAAAGGCGATATATAGGTTATAAATTTCTAATTTAAGATATACTATATATAGGAAATTTTAACTATCAAGGCATTTTCGTACCGCAAAATGTAGTAGTTTATTACCTCATTAGGTTATTTTCTACAAAGAACTGGGAATTACGCTGTATTTATTTGTTGGGAGTCTGAAATCCCCGTGCAACCAAATCATCACCCACCCTCCCGCAAAAAAACATCCAACGCAAAAACTCTCGTGAATAGTTTCTTATTGCGTCTCCCTCCCTAGAAAATAGGACGCCACAGTTTCTTATCTGCATGCTTGAACTGGACGATGCGAAACGATCAGGAGCCTCCAGACCGTCTAAAAACGAAGTTTGAGCTGTTTTTATATTTTTAGTTTTTTTTATTATTGCTGCGCCGCCAGTGACACGATTTTTCAAAAACAGACGCGTTTTCCATTTTCGCCGCGGCACTAAATTATGTCTCAAAATTTCATTAAAATCAATTCAATAATTTTCGCTTTACGCAATATACATAGAACGAAATAAAGGAAAACTCGTATTGTATATATCACAAAATTGGTTTCTGTAATAGGCAAGCTAGTGTTCAGATGGACCTAAAAAAGTGTAATATGCCGCTAGGTATCTCTTTCACAGGTCAATGGACAAACTATTATGAATACAACAATTTTTTCAGTTTTACAACATACATATTTTTAGTTTGTTTATTATTGCTGCGCCGCCACTGACATGATTTTTTTGAAAAACACACGCGTTTTCCATACTTGTCACGGTAGTAATACTGCGTCAATATTTCATTAAAATCAGTTCACGCAATATAGAACGACCTGTATATGTATATGTTACGGTTAGAGTGTTTGCTTTGATAGTTTATACACTAGCTGGATATTATACAAACTATCCAAATGTATGGTTATTTTGATGGAAAATCATATTTCAACTAAAATAGCTATGAATATAGGTTGGTTTGTATACTATCCAGCTAGCTTACAAACTATACAAGATATGCCGCTAAAATATAGACCACAAGGTATCACACATATTAACTAGTTAGTGTTTCTGGTCAGTTTACAAACTATCCACATCATTGGGATAAGGTATGCATCTAATATCTCTAGCAATACATAATAACCAACTCGTTGGTTAAGTATGTAAATTAACCAACTTCTTGGCTAGTATGTAAACTAACTAATTTTCTTTGGCCAATTTAACAGAAAAGTGAGGTTATGTTTATGGCAAGTGCAAGTGTGAAGTGTTGGTATTGTTTACTTTCGTGCTTTGTAAAATTTGTTTAAGAACAGGTATCTAGTTACCAAAAATGGATCAGCAACAGCAATTTGAAAAGTTACTATTAGAATGCTACGAGGAAAAGTCCCAAAATTAAAAATTAATGAATGGCAGTGATTGTACTTCTGCAACATATAAAGAGAATATGCGAACAAGGACCTAACACTAATAACAAGAATGATTATCATATGATTTACAGAGAATCGAATCGAATAGCAATTGTATGTTTTATCTATGAATAAACTTTACTTTTGACTAAAAATTATTGTTCTAAACTAAAGTAACCAAAAAGGATTGGTTAGTTTACATACTAACCAACGAGTTGGTTATTATGTAATACTCGAGATATATATTAGGTGCATAATTTATCCAAATGATGTGGATAGTTTGTAAACTGGCCAGAAACACTGGTTAATATGTGTGATTTCTTTGTGGTATATACTTTGGCGGCATATCTTGTCTAGTTTGTAAACTAGCTGGATAGTATACAAACGAACCAATATTCATAGCTATTTTAGTGACGTGGACGATACGTTTGTCATTTGGAATCACGGAAGAGAAAAGCTCGAAGAATTTCTAGAACAGCGTGCATGAAAACATCAAGTTCACCATGGAGGTAGAAGAAAACAAAAATCTCGCCTTCCTTGATGTTCTTCTAACAAGAAAAGGAGTTAGATTAGGGCTCAAGGTATATAGAAAGCCAACTCATACTGACCGGTACTTACATAAAGAATCAAACCACCACCCATCTCAGAAGTACGGAATTATTAGAACCTTGACAGAACGGGCTAGAAAAGTGTGCGAACCAGAAGAACTCGACACCGAACTGGAACATCTAAAGAATGCTCTTAAGGCTAGTGGTTACACAGAAAAGGAAATAACAAGAACAATAAGAAGAAATAGGGCAGAACCTAAACCTAAACCGATAGCAAAAGCTTTTCTACCCTATGTGCCTGGAATAACAGACAGAATAAGAAAAATGTTATGAAAGGAAAACGTCAAGACCATCTACAAGCCCACAAGAAAGATACAGGAATATTTGAGAACGGTGGGATAAAAGAGACCCACTCACAACACCGGGGGTTTATCGCATACCATGCACATGTGGGAGTGTATACATAGGAACAACGAAGCGATCTATAAACACAAGAATTGCAGAACATAAGGCTAGCTGTCGACTAGGCCATACGGACAAATCAGCGGTAGCTGAACATGCGATTAAGGAGGGAAGTCGCAGGATCAAGTTTGAAGAAACTCAGGTTCTTGCCGCAACGTCGTCATACCATGCCAGACTTCAAAAAGAAGCTATCGAAATACAAAAACATCATAATAATTTCAATAGGAAAGAAGAAACACAGAAAGTCAACCGGACCTGGATACCCATCCTAAAGGACCTGAAGACACTACCATATCGCGAAGGCGCGGGGCTACCAACGCTACCTGGTTGGGCCACGTCACCATTAGCAGGTATAAATTCAGGTGCAGATCCACCAGCCGTCAGTATTTTGGAAGTCGCCGAAGTGAAATAGCTTCTGAAGATGCCATCCACTCGTGGTGGCGAAACGTCAAGCTTTAACGCTAAACGACGCCGGCCTAAAAACCCAAGAACCACAGATTCATTGGACGATGGCCGCGAAAGCCTTACACAGTACACTGAGAACGATTTATGCACTTGTGGGAAGAACCAGACGATAGCGCATTTCCTATCTTGCGCATCCTTGAAACCTCCTCGCATCATCCAGGATCTATAGGAAGCGTACGACACGGCAGGGAAGTGAGCCAGACACTGGAGAAATATCGAGCCAATACAGACAATCATTCCTGACTTGTGACGTCTGTGATCGTCACATATCCAAGTGTCTAACTACTAATTACTGGCGAAAGGCTGACTGGGTCTCTGTCACATTGTCTGCAGACGAGGTCCCCATCTAAGTTGTGATACCTTATACACCAAACCAAGACTTATTGAATAAGAAGGGCGTTTTTGAGTAAACGTGACAACGTGGCGAGGTGCAACGACACTATACCTCCTAAACTCTCGCGACACATCTTCGGAACAAAGACGGAACTAGTTAGCGTACAAGGCGAGAGCGAAATTCCGACCTGCGGATAACCTAACATCTCGCGAGATCCCAGCTCACGAAGGTGAAACGTAAAATAAACTGCAATCGACGAAAGACTAAACAGAAACAACATCGTATCGCTCTCCGTCAGGGTTGAAAAAATTTAAACAAAATATGTTTAAAACTTTTTTTATTCTATTGAACTTCCAGATGCCAATAGTTCTATCTCTCTCTGTTGGAGGATACACCACGGTATTTCAAGCAGAAATATACTCGATTTTAGCTTCTGCCTCTCGTTTTCACGATATTCAGGTTCCTAGGGGGCGGATTACTGTATGCTCTGACAGCTAGGAAGCATTGAAGGCGTTAAGTGTTTGTAGGTTCACATCAAGGCTCGTTCTGCACTGTAGAAAGGTCTTGGATGACATTTCGGCAAGACATCAGATGTAACTTGTGTGTAGGGTGACTATTCGTCCGGAAATTTAGAGCACAAAAATGGGTAAAATGTCCGGAATATGAGCCCTAATCGAAAAAAGTTAGCACACAATATACAGCAAAATGAGCTCAAACAATAAATATTAATGAACACCCAAAACATGCACTACCGCCAAAAAGGAAGATAACCCTAGTGTCATCACTCTCTCTGAGTCTCCTACCCCCCCCCCCCCCCCCAAACGTCCGAAATTGGTCCATGACATATACAGGGTGTCCCAAAAAATAGTGTCAAGCGGAAGTCCAGAGATAGAGCACACCTAGAAGTATCTGAATCACCCCCAGATATGCCATGCAATTTTTTGTAGTTTCCGAGTTATGAATTTTTTTTCTGAATTTCAGAGAATTCTCTACCTCGGCAACTTAAAACTGTTCCAAAAGAAAAATTAAAAGACTTTTCCAAATTATCCTTTTTGATAATTAATCTCCAAGAGTTTGCTGTTCATACATAAAATAATCGGCTTCGTAACTTTGATGAAAGTCATAAAAATTTTAGTGTAAAGTGAAAAATTTACGATCTGATAATTATGACTTAAATCTTCGACTCGCAATTAAAAATCCAAAGAGGTGATTTCATGATTTCTAAGCAGGTCTAAAAACTTCTTCAGACACTCAGCTATCTAATCATTAAAAAAAGGAGTACTTCATGAGGCTACTTTCGCTCCAATTGACCTTCAAAAACAAGAGGCGAAGATTTCTTGAAATTAGCGATGTGTTTTTCAATTCATCAATAACTTATGTTAACGCGTTAATAGCAGATTGATTGTCAGTACCACAATAATAAACGTTAAAAACGTTGCATAAATTAAACATTTATTAAAAAAGATCCTATTTCTTGCTAAAAAACCACAAGGAGCGCATTCTTACCTGAGCACCAACTAAAAGGGCTAACGCTAACGCAGTGTTTGTGATGTCTTTTCAAAATGTGTCATTGCATAGGTTTTTTTCGTTGTCTTTATTCAGTCGTCCGTCTGTCTTTGCGGCTTTAAAACGGTACGCTTTTGTTTGGATTGGTGTTGTTTCTGTTGTCTGACTACTTGGCTATTCCTACGGACCCTGAGTGCACGACAACTGAATTTAAGGATGCTGTTTTCTGCAAGAGACTATGCAACAAATGGATAGGTCGTGGTGGACCCACTAAATAGCCGCCACGGTCACCTGACTTAAATCCGATAGAGTTTTTTGTTTGGGACTACTACGAAAAATTAGTTTATGCTAAAGAGTGTCAAACATCAGCGAATTACGCAACAAATTTACACAGGCTGAAGAAACATTAAAACACAATCGAAGAGCTTTTGTTAATTTTAAAAACAATTTTTTTAGAAGATATAGATTATGCATCGAACAAGAAGGTAGACATTTTGAAAATTTCTTGTGAAATTTAATAAACTTAGTGAAGAAATTTGATAATTTCGTTTCATTTTACAATTTCCCGCTTACAAAAAAGAAGTCGTACATGTAACAAAAAATCTTAGCAAAGTGACACAGATGGTCATCTATCAATATTCTGGTCGCACCGAACATTTTTTATTGCGGCACTGTCTATTAGCGCCCTAAATTTAGTTAATGTTATTGTTAAAATCCCATCGCTAATTACAAGAAATCTCCACCTCTTGTCGTTGAAGGTCAATTGGAGACAAAGTAGCCCCATTAAGTACTCCTTTTTTTTTAATGATTATGATAGCTGAGAGTCTGAAGAAGTTTTTAGACCTGCATAGAAATCATAAAAGCACCTCTTTAGATTTTTAATTGCGAGTTGAAAATCTAAGTCATAATTCGTAGAACGTGAATTTTTCACTTTACACTATAATTTTCATGACTTTCATCAGATTTACTAAGCCGATTCCTTTATGTATGAATAGTAAACTCTTAAAGATTAATTAGCAAAAAAGAGAATTTGGAAAAGTCTTTTAATTTTTGCTTTGGAATAGTTTTAAGATGTCAAGGTAGAGATTTCTCTAAAATTTAGAAAAAAATTCATAACTCGGAAACTACAAAAAATTGCATAACATACACGGGGGTGATTCAGATACCTCTAGGTGTGCTCTATCTCTGGACTTCCGCTTGACACTATTTTTTGGGACACCCTGTATTATGGTCAACCTTCTTCTGTGGGTGCCGAGTCATGCTGGGATTTGAGTTAATGAAACGGCGAACGTCTCGCAAGGCGAGGGTCGAGAAATAATTTTTCAAGGGTCCTGAGCCGATACTTGAACTCGAGGACATAATATGGGCAGGACCCAAGGCCATCCTCACGTTTGCGATGATGGCCGGACTTGAGAAACAGAGTAAGGAGAGGTGCAGAAGGGCCCGCAGTATCGCCGTGAACTTTTTGTTGGTCCCCGGTACAAGCATAAAACCGGTTTCGTGCCACATAAAAATGCAGCTCGATTTACCCAAGCATTTCATCGATTAATACGCGTTTAAATGTGTACCTATGCACTCGATCTTTCTCTTTCTGTTTGCCGTACTCCTGCTTGTTACCGTACGATTTCCAACTCATCTTCATGCAACGCTACATCAGAAAAAGGAACAATGTTGCCATATTCTAGAGAAACTACTTGCTGAAACATGTCATCTGCTATAAGTTGTCGCCAATAACTTAAAAGCCCAGCTAAGACCCAAATCTGCGTCGTGGTAGACGCTTCTACTCTTCTCTTTCTTCTATAACATCAATGCTGGGATCCAGCAGGGATTGGTATTAGCTCCGTCATTGTTTCTAATTCATATCAATGATCCTTACCACTACAAAACGTAATTCACAGTTTTTCGGTCGATCTCTGGGACGCAGAAGACTGACAGTGGATGCTTCCCAGGAGCCCTTTTACCGCTTGGATACTCAAGAATATGGTAAAATTCAATGTTTCAGTACTGTACACTTTATCAAACAAAATGATCTAATGAACAATCAGGCTCAGCCAAGAAGGCACTCATTCAAGCTTTTAGGTATCAACATTACAGAAAATATAATCTACCACTAACACGTTGGTCAATGGTCAATTGCAACGACTGTTGGAATAAATATAGTTTAAAAAAATTAAAAAATAAACGTTTTTAAAGAACATCGGACTAAAAAGTTAAACATAATTTTTAAAATGTGCTTAAAACAATAATGAACGAAAAATACTGGTATGATTGTGAAAAAAGCGTCGGGCGCTCTATTTACGAATAATATGGTACAAAGCACCTACACAGTTCCATACGAGTCTTGAGTCAACCCGTTTGGAGCTCAGTGTTTGTTAGCGGTCTTTTGTTCAGTTCCCAACTCTATGGCTATCAACTGAGATTTCAACTCTTGGATTGGTATCAGGTACTCCAGCCCTGTCCCCATCAGTTCTGACATGGAGCCATCTGTAAATAGCGCAAGATCGGAGGGTGATATGAAACTCCTCTTTCATTCGTCCCTTTCTGAGAGAAGGACGTTGTAGGATCTCTCCGTGTGCGCTTGAGGAACCATAGAGTCCGAGACTATTGCAAGTATACAGGGTGGGCCAATAGTGCGTGGACGGAGGATTGTGGGCTTACTAAAAAATATTTCAAAAATCTGTCACTTGATCATGGTAGGGACCCTTAAGGGCTATAATGTAAAAATATTTTCACTCAAATTTTGACGTTTATACAGGGTGATTCATATCAAACTTACATTTTTTTTAATGGAACCCCCTATATATTATTGCATATTTAGATTTCTTGGTTAATTCTAGTGTGACTTTATGTATCACACATGGAACTTTAGACGAACCGTTTAGGCGCAAATCACCATTTTTGGTATAAGTAGGTATCAGAAAAAAATTGAATATCGCAGCTATTATAAAACTTAGAAGGCCGTGACTTTGCGGTACGACTAAGCATGGAATGCGCCACCTTAGGTCGGAGGGCTAAATTTGAATTCTTTTTGCACTTGGAGAAATCAGTAGATTAATTAAGGAAACTTCAATCATAGATAACTTGATTTTTTCAAATAGGAATGCCTATTTTGGTTTAAAAAATCAAATGTAAAATTTGATTACCTTTCTAATGATATAGCATTCTTGATATCAATCTTTTTTGGTTTTCATTTTATTTCAAATTTTCTGTCAAATCGGCGTTTTTCAATTTTCCTGCGTGCAAGCAACCTGGCAGGCCATGAAAAATAAACAAAAGCTCGTTAATATGGAAGAAACCAACTAACTTTATAGAAAGATGCAAACTAACTAGAGCAACGAGGCAAGATTACGCAAATTCCTTACAACATATCAGCTCTAACCGGATACAACAGCCGCAAGATATCTAATGCCAATGAGTAGCTGGAGTATGGCAGAAGTGTTTGTTTTTCACAGCATACTAGCTATTGATGTCTACTAGAGCTTGACAACCTTCCAAAATGATTAAAAATTTTGAAACAAAAGGAAAACTACCAGCGATTTTTGCTTACAGTCTAACATCTTTAGAATGAAATTTCACATTTAACGGGATAAAAAAATTAGTCATTTCCGTTTAGTTAAGTCAAAAGTGAAGATATCTCCCACTGGAGCATTCTGAACATCTATTGAAACAATGCTAGAATTTTTTAATTATACTATGCTGTAATTGTGTTTATTTCATGCAGTTTTCTGCAAACTAAATTATATTTTACAATTCAAACAGACTGCAAATCAAGTTTCACTTTCCGCGATTTTGCTAATAAGTAGAAGTACCTACTGAAGAATTTGAAGGGTTCCAGTCAGAGGTATCATTACTTTTGACTTACGGAAATCGCTACTTTTTTATAGCATTAAATATGAAAATTTATTCAAAAGACATAGATATTCTACTGCCAGCAATAATCAGTAGTAGTTTTCCTTTGATCAAATATTTTTTTACTGACTTTGGAAATTGGCTAATAGCTAGTAGGCTGTGAAAAATGAGCGTTCTTGTTACCGCTATTGTTTCTGGTTAGAGCTAATATGTTGTAAGGAATTTTCATAATCTTGCGTCGTTGCTCTAGTTAGTTTGCATCTTTCTACTAAGTTAGTTGGTTTCTTCCATATTAACGAGCTTTTGTTTATTTTTCATGGCCTGCTAGGTTGCTTGCATGCAGCAAAATTGAAAAACACTGATTTGACTGAAAATTTGAAATAAAATGAAAACTAAAAAAGATTGATATCGAGAATGCTATATCGATAGAAAGGTAATGAAATTTTACATTTGATTCTTTAAACCAAAATAGGCATTCCCATTTGAAAAAATCAAGTTATCTGTGATTGAAGTTTCCTTAATTAATCTACTGATTTCTCCAAGTGCAGAAAGAATTCAAATTTACCTCTCTGAAATAAGGTGACGCATTTCATGCTTAGTCGTACCGCAAAGTCAGGGCCTTCTAAGTTTTATAATCGCTGCGATATTCAATTTTTTTCTGATACCTACTTATACCAAAAATGGTGACTTGCGTCTAAACGGTTCATTTAAAGTTCCATGTGTGATACATAAGGTCACACTAGAATTGACCAAGGAATCCAAATATGCAATAATATATAGGGGGTTCCATTCAAAAAAATATAACTTTGATATGAGTCACCCTGTATAAACGTCAAAATTTAAGTGAAAATATTTTTACGTTATAGCCCTTAAGGGTCCCTACCATGATCAAGTGACAGATTTTTGAAATATTTCTCAGTAAGCCCGCAATCCTCCGTCCACGCACTATTGGCCCACCCTGTATATGTATTTATAATTTCACTTATAATACCTGTTGTGTCTGGTCCCCGTTCCTATTTGTCCTGTCTGCCAGTTCTCTCTCTACTTCAATGTGTAGAGGCTTTAAGTTTAGAAGGGGCTCCATTGTCAGTGTTGGTATAGTAAGATGGCACTAGTCCTGGCTGTCCGTTGCAGACATTCTTTCTGCTACCACACAACAGGATCATATACTACCATTGGTTTTACCATCGTCTGATATATCCAGTAAGTCAGTTTAAGACTAACGCCCCAAGAGTTGTTTACATTTTTTGTCCTCCTACCAAATGCCGAGTATAAAGTGTGCGTTATACCTTCACAAGACGCCCGACGAGTCCGACGACGGTAATCCCTTTCGGCATTTTTTGCTGGGCTGGCGCGGTCATTAGTGTAGTCAAAATATGTATATTGCCTGTGTATAATCAGATGTCAATATATAAATAGATCAGTTAATTTTTTATCTATCGCAAATAGGTATTTGCGATTATTATTTGGATCTTCTACCACTTTCTGCATTATTATAATATATATATTTTGTATAGATAATTACTTTTTTATCATTACTCTATTACTCAGGTCTACATAATAACGTTACTGCACTATAGAAGTGTCGGCACTAATTGAGACCTGAAAGGAATGTAAATAAATTTTATATTTAATATTTATCTTATATTTAATATTTTTGACTTCAATTATACAAGCCGCCACATTTGCAACAGCTATCAGGGATCGACAAAAAGCTATGTTTTATTTTTGCGTATAGACTATCTTGAAGGTGCTATGTAGGTAAATACGTCTGAACGTCAACAAGTGTTAGATGTGTACTAGAGAAGGCACTGCTAAGCTGGGCACACATTTTTAATGCGAACATTCCGTTTTACTTCCCACACCGATAGGTGAGGGGGAGTATTGTGATCGCGAAAATTTTCGATTTTGAGATAATACGCTTTTTGGGCGCCTTATGATGTGTACATAACGAAAATCCACGTCACTCATTTCCGTCGGTCTGTCTGCCTGTCTGTCTGTCTGTCGGTCTGTCGCGTTTTTCTACCCTCGTATTCTCAGTAACCGCCGCATGGATTGTGATGAAATTTGGGCAGCGTTATGCTGTGTGGTCGTAGTAGGTGATGTTCCTATAATTTTGAAAATCGTTATACGGGGGGCGGGGTAATTAGCAAAATTCAAATATGCCTCAAACTTCGTTTTTAGGCGTTTTAGGGGTTCCTGATCATTTTCTACTTTTTCTTGGATGGGGGTGAATTTGGGGTGGTTGGGGGGCGGGGGGTTGTAATACTGAAAATTTTGTTGTATTCGTAATGGGCTGTCCATTGTTATGTGAATGAAAAACCTAGCGGCATGATACACTTTTTTAGGTCCATCCGAACGTTGCATGCTTATTATAGAAATCACGGGACTTTGTGATGTATACATACGAGTATTGTTTTAGATCGTTCGATATCGCGTAACGCGAAAATTGTTCAATTTATTTTAATGAAATTTTGACACAGTATTACTCCCAAGGCGAGGATGGAAAACGTGTATGTTTTGGAAAAATCGGGTCAGTGGCGGCGCGGCAATAATAAAGAAACTAAAAATATAAAAACAGCTCAAACTTTGTTTTTTGGCGTTTTAGAGGTTTCTGATCATTTTCTACGTTTTTTTGAGTGAGCGTGCATTTGGGGTGGTTGGAGGGTTGTAAAACCGAAAAATTTATTGTACTCATAATGGGTTGTCCATTGATCTTTGAATGAAAAACCTAGCAGCATAATACACTTTTTACGTACATCCGAACATTGCCTTGCTTATTATAAAAACCAACGGACTTCGAATTTGTGATGTATACATACGAGTATTGTTTTAG
Organism: Callosobruchus maculatus; assembly: GCA_951848785.1. Lineage (NCBI taxonomy): Eukaryota > Metazoa > Arthropoda > Insecta > Coleoptera > Chrysomelidae > Callosobruchus > Callosobruchus maculatus. The sequence goes on from CATOUR010000127.1 coordinate 2,872,725, forward strand.
ATCGTTCTATATTGCGTAACGCGAAAATTATTGAATTTCTTTTAATGAAATTTTGACACAGTATTACTACCGCAGCGAGGATGGAAAACGCGTATATTTTGGAAAAATAGTGTCGTGGCGGCGCAGTAATAATAAAAAAACTAAATATATGAAAACAGCTCAATCTTTGTTTTTAGGCGTTTCACGGGTTCCTGATCATTTTTGTTTTTTTTTGGTGGTGGGGGTAGTAAAATTGAAAAATTTGTTGTATTCATAATAGTCCGTCTATTGACCTGTGGAAGAAATACCTAGCATCATATTACACTTTTTAGGTCCATCCGAACATTGGCTTGCCTATTACAGAAACCAATTTTGTGATCTGTACATACGAGTTTTGCTTTATTCCGTTCTATGTAAAGCGAAAATTATTGAATTGATTTTAATAAAATTTTGACACAGAATTTATTTCCGCTGCGAGAATAAAAAACGACTCTCTTTTTGAATAACCGTGTCAGTGGCGGCGTAGCAATAATAAAAAAACCGAAAACATAAAATCAGCTCAAACTTCGTTTTTAGACGGGTCGGAGACTCTTGATCGTTTCGCATTGTCCAGTTCAAGCATGCAGAAAAAAAACTGTGGCGCCCTGGTTCCTAAGGAGGGAGACGAAAGAAACTATTTACGAGGGTTTTTGTGTTGGATGTTGTTTTTGCACGCGGATGGGCGATAATTTATAAATATAGCTTCATGCAATGGGAAATAATAAAATGGTATCATCATTATGTGTGGGAAGTACTGAGTCAATCAACTTGACTCCATTTTTTTCTAGGTGTTTGGCTGTTCGGATTTCACTTGCAATTACTATATATATGCTTATGGCCAGCAACCTAACAACGTAAACGTCATTTGGTATTAGCGTTAAAGCGAGTGAAGTTTATAAATCCGTGAAACTCACTTTTATACGCTTCGCAAGCGTACGCTATGTTTTAGAATTTTCTCAAAGACACAATCCAACCAGCTGCTATTTTTACATCGTCAAGAGACAAAAGCGGATGACCTTCAGGCTTAAATGGTAAGAATATAATTAATTAGAAAATTATGTTGTCAGCGAAATCGTTCCGTAGATTGTATCCATTATGTATACAACTGATTCTACAAAGCCACGGCATGGAACACTTTTACACCACGTCACACTGTTTTATTTATAGCGATATAGTGTTGTTCAGTATCCATTTAATATGTTTGCAAGGTTGCCAGATGTTCGATGATTATTATCGTACATATACGATAACTTAACTTCTTGTAAGATAAACGGTAAGCAGAAATGATAACTATAGAGTTGGGAGTCAGGGAGCTGAACAAACAAACCTATCAAATCTTTTCAGATAGCCAGGCTGCCTTGCACTGAGCTCCAAACGGGTTGACCCAAGAATCGTATGAGCACAGCCTACGTATGTTTATGTAGGCTGTGGTATGAGTCTATATACATCTCCGCAATGAACTTGGAACAACGAACAAAGCAACTTTGGTTTAGGTTTTTTTTCTGGCCAGCCTCCCGCAAAGCCTGCAAACCTATGGATGCGAGAGGATAAGTGTCTGTGCAGGTGAGATTTGAAACGCTGCAGGTTGTAGCCGTCGGGAAACAAATTCCCCGGAAGCTCATTCCACAGCGTCGAAGTTCTCCAAAACAAGGAATGCTGGAGGAGACTGGTTCGGGGGTAGGGAGCTCAACCTTGTAAGGATGAGCTCGTAGAGCCTCTCTAGAGTTCCTCGTTCGGACGACCTTTAGTGTTATTATCTGGAAAAGCTCACTCGAACATCTTCCGTGATAGAATCTGTAAAACAGAGACAGGTCAGCCACCCTTGTTTGATGTTCCAGGCTGTGGAGGTCCTTTGTGAGGTTAGGCGTTAGTCTAATTACTCTCTTCTGGATAATATCCAGAAGCCTTAGAGAGTGCTTCGAAGCTCATCCCCATACATGGGAGCAATACTCTAAAGATGGTCGGATCTGCGCCTTGTAGAACAGAAGTAGTTGCTCTGGTGTATACAGCTTTCTAGAGCGGAACAAAACTCCAAGCTTCTGGAATGCCGTTTTAGCAATAGTGACGACCCGTGGTTATTGTTGATCTTGGTCCCCAAAAGCTTGATGGGAGGTGACTCGACTATTGGATGACCCTCCATTTCCACAGTTGGTAAGCCAACGTGAGACTTCTTTGTCAGTTGTTGCCTGAGATTTCTGGACGTTAAACTGTACTATATTTAATAATCCCCACCCTACAATTGTTTTGATATCTACGTTGATCTGTGAGGCATGTTGCTGTCGCCGACGTACCGTCTGGCTTGACAGTGGCTTATTGCCTGGTTCCATCACGATATTGATGTACTGTCGTCTGCGAGGCTGTAGATTGGATTGAATGTTATTTCTAGCAGCTCGTTGATGTACAGCAGAAACAGTGTAGAGGATAGGACAGATCCCTGAGGAACACCCGTTTTGAACAGCCTTCGATTACAACAAACAGATATCGGTCGTTCAAAAAGCTATTCAGCCACTTTCGCAGGACAGGTGGTAATCCATAAGCAGCAAGCTTGACCAGAAGTCCCTCATGCCACATTCTGTCGGAGGCTTTCGATATGTCAAGTGCAACAACACGGGATTCGCCATGAGTTTCAATTGCTCTGTTCCACAAGTGAGTGGCGAGGGACAGGAGGTCACCCGTAGACCTATGCTTACGGAAACCATACTGGCGATCATTTATGATGTTATTGTATATTGTTGTCCAGGTATTTCAGGAGTTATGTGTTAATGACAGTCTCCATAACCTTAGACATGATGCTGAGAAGAGCCGCAGGTCTATAGTTGATGGGATCGGTTTTTTTGGCTTTCCTAGGGATGGGTTGTACGGTGGTGCGGAGTCCCTAGATAAAGGATACTTGGCTCTATTCACTTCCAGGAGGGTCATAAGGCTCTTAAGATCATCCAGGGGGTGGTAAGGGACCCGTCAGAATGAAATCCTCTTCGTAGCAGACTCGCACCTTTCACGTAGGAAGTGGTACCGAACAGGACAACTGATGGGGAGGAGAGGTATGTAACGTCGCAAGCGGAGCCTCTGGGATACCGGGAACTAGGGTAAGGAGGGGTGCGCTTTTAGACCTTTTGCACTGGTGGTTATTGTCATCGGAAAGCCTCTCTCATTATTTACTCATTATTTCTTTCTTCGACCAATCAGAATAAAAGAAGAAGAAGGAACTACTCACCCTAGCGCCAAGGAACCTCGCCTCCAGGAGCTCCTGTTTCCTGGGGTCGAGCGCGGTCTGGAAATGCTCCATCTTCACTCCAGCGCCTGGAACAATAGATACATTTTCAAATATTTAAATACCACTACTACTAAAGATATTCGCCTAACCCCAAAATTAAAGATACAAAAAAAAAACAAGCATGGGGATCTTCTATACTGTGAATTTTTGAAACTGTAATGAATCATACGGACGGTTTGGATAGGTGTACCATGCAGATATGTCCAGACTTCTAACCTGGAGAGCAGTAGCGGGGTATACAAAGTTTAATTTCAGGTATTCCCCAATAAATTCCCCGAAAAATTGGGAAAACACGCGTTTTTTTTTTTTCATTTTTCAATTTAACCTCATAATAAACTCATATACCGTTCCTACAAACTTAGCTTGGGTTACGCAGGAAAATAGTAGTGAATATAGGTGGTACAACACTGAGAAAAGACAGGCGGGCCTTGTCAAATCATCATATTTATTAATTATTCTATAACATTTTTAACTAATGACCTTGAATTTTATTGTTTAAATTTAGAATGCTGGATGTCAGAATTTGATGTTAAAACCTTCAGCTAGAAGTAATACCCCTCCCCTCAAGAATTCGATTGCAGAAAAAAAGAAGCTATCTCTTGAGCATTTGCTGCAGGACCAATTTGGGCCAGATTGGATGGAGGATCCTAGTCTATCATGGTTATACAAGAATATTTTGTTAACTGACAATCCAGTCGTGGACCAAGAAGAAGAAGAGCGACTGCTTGGAGCCTGATCATGGAGTTCACATATAATTCTTTTTTAGATCTCTCTTTACATGTCCTATACAATATTATAGTTCTTAGTAAATATTGATAATATATTTTTTGTAAGTTGTAATATATATCAATATTTTGTAAAAAAAGTTATTCATACTGAACGTAATGAATCCTGCTGTTAAACAAACAAACCGTAATGAATCCGTCTGACGCAATCAAAACGTAATAAATCCATTCTTTTTACACATATAGCTTGTCAGACATCATCAAGAAAAAATATCAAATTATCGATTCATAAATGTCCCATCTGACCTACATAAAACAACGCAAAGCCATTTCATTAAATATTTCAGGCATTTCAAGTAAAACATGTTTGTGATTTACTCAAAACTATTTATACTGGATTTATTGCGTTCTGTATGATCGCTCCTCGTATGAGCATTTTAGAGGCCGAAATATTGATCATTTCGAGCATTTTCAAACTCTTTGACTAAAATATGAATGACCATGAAAATGTTGATATCCAATATGACTGATGATAAATAAAACCGATGAGGAAATATTTCTTCAGATACCTTACCTTCGAAGTTCAAATGCACCTATTTTCTGTACTTTCATCAGGGCAATCTTTCCTAGAATAGGTAAAGACCATCATCATACTTTCAACCTCAAAGTTCATAATTTCTTATTAGAGTAGATTGAAATAAGCTCTATCACACTTCCAAATAAATATGTGATTATACCTGTGTCCGACGAAGTATTTTACTTCAAAATGGACTTGACAATAATGTTTTTTGTTCTATCCCATCAGTGCCCCTACTCTGTTCGCAAAAATCTACATTTTTTCCTAACCCAGCTTATGGTTTGTGCATTTTTTGGCGCTTCTATGTAGCTGTTGTAATTTTCACTATTGAGGCATTTTTCTAGATAAAAACCTAGTAGCTTATAATAGCTTATAACTACATTAGGTGATTTTCTACATAGAATTGGGAATTGCGGCTATATTTGTTTGTTGGGAAAGCTTACCTCGAAGTCTCCTTTTGACCATCCTGAAGACGAAACTAAACCTCAGACATCATTAGATCCCAGCCAGTACGAACCGCTCTCCATCCGCTCCTCCAGTATAAACCAATTCATCGCGAGTTGTCATTCGGAATCTGACACGGCATTTTTCTTGTCCAAAAATACACTCCAGACGGCCAAACAGCGACGCTATTTGCGTCCAGCGGCGTTCTTCGTGATTCCCGAAATAGACCGACGTCGAAAAAAATCAGCGATTGCACATAGAACAGAGATGCGAGCTATTTTAGCATACGGACTACGATGACAGAACGCACTCTTGACGTATCGCTAAAATATACTGGAAGATGGAGTCGTTCAGGAACATATCTCGAAAGGTAACATCAATTTGAGAAACACGTTTTATTGAATTACCTCAGAAATCGTGTTTTCACTTCCCACACCGATAGGTGAGGGGAGTATTGTGATCGCGAAAATTTTAAATTTTGAGATAATACGCTTTTTTGGCGTTTCATGATGTCTACATAAAGAAAATTTATGTCACTCATGCCCGTCGATCTGTCTGTCTGTCGGTCTCTCTATCTGTCTGTCTGTTGGCGTTTTTCGCAGTAATCTCAGTAACCGCTGCACGGATTGTGATGAAATTTGGCTAGCGATATGCTGTGGGCGGCGGAGTAATTAGCAAAAAACAAAAAATTTCAGATATTCAATCAATCGATCGATTTGTTGTATTCATAAAAGGATATCCCACTAACCTGTGAAAGAAAGACAGCGGCATGAACACTTTTTTAGGTCCATCCGAACATTGCCTCGCTTATTATAGAAACCAAGGGAATTTTCTGATGTATACATACGAGTATTGATTTAGATTGTTCTGTATTGTATAACCTGTAACTGATTCTGATGAAATTTTGACACAGTATCATTACCGAGGCGAGGATGGAAAACGGGTATGGTTTTTAGGAATTGGATCCGTGGCGGCGCAGCAATAACCAAATAACTAAAAAATATAAAAACAGCTCAAACTTCGTTTTTAGGCGATTTGGAAGTTCCTGATCGCTTCGATTCGGCTAGCTGAAGCTTGCAGAATAAAAACTGTGTCGTCTTACTTCCTATAGAGAGAGATGAAACAAACTTTTTACGAGAGTTTCTGTGTTGGATGTTTTTTGCGGAGAGCGGGCGATGACTTGCTTGCAAGGGGATCTCAGACTATAGCTTGATGCAATGGGGAATTATAAAACGGTGTCACCGTTATGTGTGGAAAATACTCAGTCAATCAACTTGACTCCATTTTTTAATTACAATACTAGTAGCAGTATTAGCCCTGGACCAGGCGTCTTTATTCTCTGCACGTGTTCTGTCGCGTGAACTACGATCGTATAGACCAAATTGTTATGGGCTTTACTGAATTTTGTGGGGTGAAATTGGGGTGGTTGGGGGTTGGGCGGTTGTAAACCTCCATTCTATCACCCGTCTTGTAATATATACCCCAGTTATGAGCAAATATGAGCAAAACAATAACATCGTGTTTTCATCTTAACAATAAAATGGCAAACAGCCAAAGATTTACCACCCACACCCAAATACCTAGGTGTCACACTGGATAGGACACTTTCGTTTAGATCAGTGGTTCTCAACCGCCGTTCCGCGGAACCCTAGTGTTCCGCGAATCCATCTGAAGTGTTCCGCGAAATATTTAAGTATTCAATATTAATTTATTAAAAAATGTTCAAAGATTCTGATAAAAAAAATATATATTTCGGGATAATTGCGCAACTTGGCAATACCGCCTATTCGTTAAGGAACTCTTTGCTTAAGACTTTCGATTATGAATTCTGTCAGTAGTCAGTCTAGTCTAGTCGAGCAAGCGCCATGCCGCCGACGATCGCTCAGTCAGCCGAACTGCCCCATAGTTGTTTGAACCTGTTATTATTTCGCGCGTACAGTGCAAGATTTAGGAGGTTCTGTTTTGTTAATCAGGTAATTTATTATTTTGTATAGTAGATGATTTCACTTGTATTTATTATTATGTATATTATTTTAGTGTTGTGGTTATATAGTATACAAACATGGATAAGTTTCTCAAACGTAAGCTTGATGTTAAAGAAGAGGAAGCAAGTACCAGTCAGAATACTATAAGTGCAGAAAATATACAAGAAACGCACGAGATTGAAGCAAAACGTAACAAAAAATCGACAAATCGACAATATTTGGACGAATATTTAAATTTTGGCTTCACCTGGACTGGAGATACAAACTGTCAAATACCAAAATGCATCACATGTGGAGAAGAACTGGCCAATAGTGCTATGGTTCCTGCGAAGTTAAAGCGTCACTTTTCCACAAAACACGCTAATCTGGCAACGAAAAATAAGGAATACTTCAAAAGAACATTAGAAATGCAGGGTAAACAAGGAAAACGCTTTCAAACGGCAGTAACGATTTCTGATACAGCTTCCTATAAAGTAGCGGAACTAATCACGTTAAAACAAAAACCCCATACTGAAGGAGAGTCTCTTATTTTACCAGCATGTTGTGAAATAGTCAAAATTATGTTCGGACGAGAGACAGAGAAGGAGTTGTTAAAGATTCCTCTTTCAGATGATACAATAAAAAGGCGGATTATAGACATGTCAGGAGATATTGAAAAGAAAGTCACAGATAAACTATCATCAGGAAGAAATTCTGCGATACAGGTGGATGAGTCAACGGACATAAGTGGTAAAGCTCATTTACTAGCATTTGTTCGTTTTATTAATGAAAATGAAATAATTAACCAGATTTTATGCTGCAGAGAACTTACCGAACGTACAACTCTATAAATTCATATATGGAAAAGTTCAAAGTGTCGTGGGAGCATTGCGTAGGAATTTGTACTGACGGAGCTCTATCAATGGTTGGGTCCATTAAAGAGTTTGCTACGCTCATTAAAACAAGAAATCCAAATGTCGTATCCACGCATTGTTTTTTACATAGGGAGTCATTGATCGCTAAAACCTTACCACCAGATCTAAAATGTGTGTTAGAGCAAGTAGTATCTACAGTCAATTACATTAAATCAAGACCGTTAAAGACCCGTCTCTTTAAACAACTTTGCAACTCTATGGAATCTAAGTATGAATGTTTACTATTACACACTGAAGTAAGATGGTTGTTCAGAGGTGTAAAGTGCTATGTCGGGTTTACGAACTCAAAAAAGAACGGTTAGCTTTTTTTGTAAAAGAAGCTAACGATTGTTTTGCGCAATATCTTGGAAGCAATATTTTATTGATATGTTTCCATTACTTCAAAATGAAGATACCAACGAAATTATTCCCATAGTAATAGAACATTTATCTTTATTACAAGAAAAAATTGCTAAATATTTTCCATCTCTGGATATAGAAAAATATGACTGGGTACGAAATCCATTTGGTGAAGCTGTTACATCTAGCAACGAATTATCTCTGCGAGAAGAAGATTTTATCTCATTGTCATCTGATCGCACTTTAAGAATAAAGTTTAATGAAGGTGTTAAAAATTTTTTGATTTCTGTCCAAGACGAATATCCAGCTCTTTCCAAAAAAGCACTTAATGTTTTGTTACTTTTTTCCACTTCTTATCTATGCGAGTTTGGGTTCTCAACTTTGACCAATATGAAAACTAAAAAAAGGGAAAGATTAACTAATTTGGAGTAGAAATGAGAGTAGCATTACCTCATATCAGACCAGACATTGCGAATATCTGTAGATCTCACCAAGCTCAAATATCTCATTAACTATATTTTTAAGGTATATGGCGCGTAATGTAAAAAAGCCGTTTTTATACCAAAAAATATATTTTTATTGTATACGTGTACTATTCTTTTGTATTTTAGTATTAAGCACTAGACTAGTAAAATTAATTATTTTATTTAAATAAATAAGTTAATACTAAACGTGGTATTCCGCTATTTTTTTAAATTTCCATAGGTGTTCCGCGTCCACAAAAAGGTTGAGAACCACTGGTTTAGATAATAAAAGCGTGCTAAAAACATATTCAGTTCATTGCAGCAAAAATAAATAGCAGAAATAACATCCTACAAAAATTATGTGGAACCTCTTGGGGCGCTTCCGCTTCTACGATCCGTACTTCGGCCCAGAGCCTCTGTTTCTCTGCGGTTGAATTTTGCTCGCCAGTGTGGCTAAACAGCTCATGCACTATTACGGGATGCATCAAATCGACAGGAACTTAATGCTGGCTACCAACACCAATACAACAGCTCTCCAACTTGAGTCTGATGGTTTTAACCCTCATACGACTGTGAAGCGGAACGCCAAAATGTCAGGCATAAGTACAAGAATGTGGCCTTAGAGCATATCCAGGCAACAACAAGGACTTCCTCCAAGCCAAACCATCATCCGTAGAATGGATTTACAGGCTCGATATTAACCTATAGCCTAGTTACTAATTAAGTCGCAAAAAAAACAAAAAACCTTTTTATATGACTTTTTTCGTCTTTACTATAACCATACGCTAAATAAAAATAATAATAAATCTGAAAAATTCTTTGTATTCATGGGTCCTCCATTGACCTGTCAAAGAGAGACCTAGCGACATAATACACTTCTTTACGTCCATCCGAACATTGCCTTGCCTAGTACGGAAATCAAACGACTTTTTCTGACGTATACATGCCAATATTGCTTTAGAATTTGAATTGTTCTGTATTTTAATGAAGATTTGACACAGTATTATTAACGTGAAGAGGATGAAAAAAGCGCATGGTTTTTAAAAATCGTGTCAGAGGCGGCGCAGCAATAATGAAAAACTAAAAAATTTAAAAACAGCTCAAATACCTTTTTTATGTGTTATTATTTCCATTCCATTTTCTATATATTTTTTTGGTTGAGGGTGAAATTATAAAACTCAAAAATTTGTTGTAATAGCCTGTCCACCTGATCTGTGAAAGAAAAACCTAGCGGCATAACACACCTTTTTTGCGGGCGGACGATAATTTGGTTGCAAGAGGATCCCACTCGGACTATAGGAAAAATAATGAACTGATATCACCGTTATGTGGGGGAACTGGTATCACCGTAATGTGGGGGAACTGGTATCACCGTAATGTGTGGGAAATACTGAGTCAATCAACTTGACTTCATTTTTTGTAACGTGGCGACGTGTTTGACATCCTTACATAAAACCTAACCTTCCATAAAAAGAATGTCTAGTAGCAATCTGCAATCAGTCATTTCTCGGAATAGCCTGCGTTTTTCATAAAAATGAAAATGTAGGTACATGTACAGTATCAGCCTTGTATAAGAGTATACACCCATAAAACGCCATATACGACGAATGATTGGTGCATCTGGGTAGTAAAATCTTTCCTTGTATCTTAATGATGATGTCACTGTCTGACTTTCACACCGCAACACGATTTACGTTCGTGTTCTCAGCAGCCATTTCCAACTTTATAGTAGCAAAAACTTATAGCATCATTGGTCGATAAATAATAATTTTGAGTTCCATTAGGTTTACAGGCCCTAAAAATCTCACTTCGTTACACCTAACCAATAAATAATTCTTTCAGGGTTTTAACGTTCACTTTATGGCATAGGGTACGGTTGCCCATTATTGAACCAAATTTTGAAAAATTGTCAGTAGTGTGCCATTAAAAAAATAAGATAAATTGATAATACAAAACAAATCTCTCAACCTTGAGGAATATTTTGAGTAGCATAAATTATTCTTATATTTATTAACAAGAGAAAATCAAAATTGAGATGGTGTTGCAAACGGTTCGTTTCAGGCAACCAGGTGCTCATATTGAACTCGTCTCGTGGTCTCTTAAACTGAGCCTGCCCCCAGATATATTATTTATAAAGTAGGGATAATACTTCCAGGAAAACAACTTAAACTGAACTAATGTCTCTTTAAGAATGTTTGGTGAGTACCGAAACATAAGTTTTTTTCTAATAATTGTTAACAAAACGTGTAAGAAAGTTCTGTACTGCAAGAGATGAACACTTGAATATTTTCTTTCTTGGTCCAACACAAACACATTTCTAATGAATCCAAGTGTGGCAGTGCAGGCACTGAATCATTTCAACTTGGTCTTCAGTCTTGCATTCAGTAAAAAACCACGAAAGATCAGTTTCAGGAGCGTTCGAAATTTACAATAGTCCGGCTTTATCACGTATGTTGCAAACGACAAGCGACAGGCGAAAATCGCTCAATATTTGCTGTCAAACGTAAATTTCGTATTATGCAACGACTACATCGTGACGGACAATAACATATAACTTACAATTTTGACGGTTCTGTTGCTGTCATGTCGTTGTTGATCGGCATCTGCTCAGCGACCGCTGTCGCGAATTTTTACGTAATAAGGCTGCGGCGTTCAATTAGAGGTTTCTTAAGTGGTTCAATACGAGCACCTAGCTCCAAAATCAAGATTAACCCCATATTAAATAAGTTTTTGACAATGCTATTGTCAGGTGTAAATAAAACACTGCTATCTAATAAAAAAATTATACAATTGAATGAAAATAAACCTACATTGTTTTAGTTAGATTTGAAGCCTTTTCCAAGTTCATAAAATATTACATTCCGCGTGGTCAAAATCTTGAATACTTTACAGATCTGTATTACGTTGTCCTAATCTAAATATCAATTATCAAGTGAGTCGCAAGAAGGTTCAAAGGTGTGGTGTGTCGAATACCCGATGGCAACATTGCCAAGTTTTACGCAAAGTAACAAAAATGGTAAAGGTTCAATCTGGGAGACCGTTCAATATGGGCAACCTCACCCTATGTGAAAATGTATGGAAAATTATTATGTTTGTTGGAACACCATGCCTACGAAGACGCATGGCCTCGTTTAAACTCTGCTAAAATTCAATGACGCGTAAAAGGTCAAATCCTTTTCTTTTTAATTTTCAAATTTTATAAAATTTTATTTTTAAACACTTCACTTTTTAGAACTTTATTTGTGTCGAGAAAGAAACTGGATGATGCTTGGTGTATGGGTTCTAGAGGCAGTTTGGAAACTTTTTTGTCATTGCACCATAACCGAATCAAAATGCGGCCGCACTTTAGTACACGTACTAACAAATGTTCCAAGAAATCGTCATCCGAAATCTATGGGCGGTTTGGTTTGCACGTGCCGATTTTTTTAAAATGAAAATAAAAAAATCGCGATGAAACCCGTCGGAGCTTGATGGAAAATTCTTAATTTTTTTGGAAAAAAACACAAAAAATACTGTCATCCGTTTCTCCTGGGCAATTTATGAGAAATTTGAGCTTACACTTTTACGTCATTTTCGTTAAAAATTGTTAAAAAAATGTTAATATTCTTTAAAGCGCCGTTTTTTACACACGTTCTTTGGAAGTCCAGCTATGACATGTATCAATGTCATCCGTTTCTATTATGTTTAAACCCATTTTTCAACCCCTATAGGGGGTGTCATTATTGAACGTCTTCTGAAAGGATACGGAAGGCGTTCAATAATGTAACCCCCTTTTATAGGGGTTGAAAATCGGGACATAATAAACGCGGATGAGATTGATACATGTCATAGATGTCATAGATGGACTTCTCAAGAACGTGTGTAAAAAAAACATCATCCATTTTAAACAATATTAACAATTTTTTAACGATTCTCAACGAAAATGGTGTGAAAAATCGAACTGTAAGCCCAAATTTCTCATAAACTGCCCAGCAGAAACGGATACAGTATCTTTTTGTGTTATCTACAAAAAAAACTAAGAATTTTCGGTACGCGCAAACCGCCCGTAGATTTCGGAGGACGATTTTTTGGAACATTAATTGGTGGTAGGTGTAATGAAAGACGGAGATGTTGGGGTGTGCAAACCAAAGATCCCCCCTTATATACGTTTGTGGGGGTAGTGCATGAATGTACCATAACCAAAGTGCAGTAACGGGCTCTAATATCTAGGCATCAAAACATTGATCTCTCTCTCTCTCGTTGGCAGCGTAGAGTGTCGGTATGTATAGCATCGACCCGGGGGGCCGGGGAGGGCTAGCGGGGGGTGGTGAAGGGGGCGCGGTGGTGCGGGGGATGCTATGCAGGCTGCTCTGCCGCCTGTGTCGGAGACGACATGCCACTTTCCGGTTAAAATGGAACCGTCATCAGGCCGATTCTCGTGTGCTCCGGCGAAGGCCGCGGGACGGGGCCCGGGGGGGCTGGGCGGGGGGCGGCGGGAAAGGGGGGAAGGGAGGTCTAGGTTCCCCGGCCTCCCTCCCCACCCGCCTCGCCGCCTCGTACAGCGCCGGCAAAAGCCGGTGCAACGCCAGTGCAGTCGGATTAGAGTTCGCATTCACCACGGTTAATTTGGTACTTGCTGGTGAATTCAAACGTTGAGTCAAGAGGACTGACTCGGTACTTTCTATGGATTAATATAAGCTAATTTTTTGTCCAAATAAGTCTAAACAGAAAACTATCAAAAACTAATTGTAGGCTGAAAAAATAAAAGTTCCAATTGAAAGTGCCTAAGTCACATGTTCATCAATTATAGGCTATCAGTGTCATCTATTATGTAAGCTTTCTGGTAGTATATCTAAAATTGTTGTAACATGCTCCAAGTGATTATATTAGCATATGAGTTTTTTAAAATAGTTCTCAATTAGAGTAACATGTGTTCATGTGCTTAAGTCCATCCACATATTAGATAAAATATATTCAATGGAAGATGAGCCTGAGTACACAGTCTGTTAGTCAGTATGAATGACCAATCCAACGCAAAATTGCCTTAGTCTACTAGCATACTATTTATGTGTAGTTTGTGGTTTACTATTCGTTTTTCCATTCTCTGATAGAAGCGAACTTCTAGTGATTTAGTATTCCACTAAAAACGCAGGTAAGTGCTTTTTTTTTAATATTGTACATGGTATTGTGTTTATATAGGAAAATTCTATTTTATGCTGAGAAAACCTAAGAATTTTATCATATAAGCAGACGACAGAAATGTTCTACCGGTGCGCCATCTGGTACCCGAAGGTAACGGCAACCAAAGAAAATCGCTGCTAACAGCAGCAGACTTTTTGGTGGAACGACACGGCTCGTCCGCTTTAGCCACCAGAGAGCGCGGGTTCTATATTATGCTACGCATATTAAAGTCGATATACGAGGGTTGCTCTATATCTCCGTCAATCCACCAGTACGCAGTTAGCTGTTTCACGCATATTATAGCGATCATCAGTGCGCCATAGGTCGATTGACGGAAATAGAGAGAGAGCATCAGGTCTTTCATGTTTACCAAACATGTCAAACATGTGTGAGAGGCGGCAGAACCTTTCTGTCGTCTGCTCATAAATAAACTTTTTTGAGATTCCCCACCACTAGATCTTACAAGATAGAGCAAAAAACTGTAAACAAAAAAAATCGAAAATTATTCTCTCTAAATGATGGTAGAATTTATAATATACCTTTACTTGCATATTTTTAGAGATATTGCCAGCGTCCATTCTTATTAGGCCACCCTGTACATCTCGGTTGGGTGCCAGGCCACGAAGGTATTGGGGCGATGAGTATGATGTGCAGGCGAGCTTGCAAGAAGTGGCGCAAGCATGCGACTTTTCGGTCCAGAACATACCTGTGGCATAAGTAAAGCTACCGCCCACAAGGTTATCAAACAATGGTCCGACGAGGAATATCGCCAACGATGGCGAGCTTATTCTGGACAAGCACTAGTCAAAAAGCAGCTTACAGATCCAAATAAGCGGATCACGAGCTAGCTAGTGAAGCTCAAGAGAAATAATGTTAGGCAGGCTATTGCTCTCATTACGAAGCAAAATAAAGATTTTCCATTTTTTAGGTAAACTTGAAGATCTAAAAGATCTGAAATTATTAATTTTTGGCAAACGAGGTTGAAACTCACAACTGCAACCAGATTTGTAATCAGTAACCTCAAATTATTCAAAACACAAGCTGTGTCATCTTAAAGCAAAGCTAAATAAAGATTTTCGATTTTTTGGGTAAAACTGAAGATCTAAAAGATCTGAAATTATTGATCTTTCTCAAATGAGACTGAAACTCAAAACTGTAACCAGTATGCTCAAATTATCCAAAACACAAGGTTTCATCTTAAAACGAAACTAAATAAAGATTTTCGATTTTACTTCCCACGCCGATAGGTGAGGGGAGTATTGTGATCGCGAAAATTTTTGATTTTGAGATAATTCGCTTTTTGGACGTTTTATGATTTCTAAATAACGAAAATCGACGTCACTCATTTTCGTCGGTCTATTGGTCTGTCTATTGGCGTTTTTCTAGCTTCGTAATCCGAGTGACCGCTTCATGGATTGTAATTAAATTTGAGTAGCGATAAGCTGTGGGGTCATAGTAGGTAATGCTGCTATAATTTTGAAAATGGTGCATGGGCGGCGGAGTACTTAGCAAATATTCCTCAAACTTCGTTTTTAACCGTTTTAGGGGTTCCTGATCATTTTATACTTTTTTTGGGTGAGAGTGAAATTGTGGTAGTTGGGGATGGGGGGGTTGTAAAACTGATTTTTTTTTGTATTTATAATAGGCTGCCAAGTAACTTGAGAAAGAAAGACTGGCGGCATAATACACTTTTTTAGGCGCATCTGAAAATTGCTTTGCCTTTTACATAAACCCGGTGTCTTAGAATTTTCTGATGTATTGCTAATGGTTCTGTATTTTGTAACCTGGAAACTGTTGAATTCATTTTATTTGGACACTATTAGTACCGTAGAGAGGATGGAAAAACGCGTGTTTTTTGTTTAAAATTGTCTCAGCGGCACAGCAATCGTAAAAAAACTAAAAATATAAAAACAGCTTAAACTTCGTTGTTAGGCATTTTAGGGGTTCCTGGTCATTTTCTACTTTATTTTGGTGAAGGTGAAATTGGGGTGCTTTGAGGTGGGGGGTTGTGAAGCCGAATTCATAATAGGCCATCCATTGACCTGTAAATGAACGAGGCAGCGGCATAATGCACTTCTTTAGGCCCATCTGAACATTGCCTTGCCTATTACAGAAACCCGGGGTCTTGTTGTGTGATGTATTCATACGAGTATTGCTTTAGATGGTTCTATATTTTGTAACCTGGAAACCGTTGAACTCATTTTAATGAAATTTCGACAAATTATTACTACCGTGGAGAGGATGGAAAAAGCGTATGCTTTTTTTTGAAATTGAAATCAGAATTTTCTGATGTATACATAAGAGTATTTGCTTTAGATCGTTCTGTATTGTGTAACCACGAATTAATTTTGACACAATATTATTGCCGTGGCGGGGATGGAAAATGCGTCTGGTTTATAGAAATCGTGTTAGTGGCGGCGAAGCAATCATAAAAAAAACTAAAAATATGAAAACAGCTCAAACTTGGTTCTTAGGCGATTTAGGCGTTCCTGATGATTTCGTTCCGTCTAGTTGAAGCTTGCAGAATAAAAACTGTGTCATCCTAGCTCCGACGGAGAGAGATACAAAAAACTAGCGATGATTTGGTTGCAAGGGGATTTCAGACTGCTTCATGTAATCAGAAAACAATGAATTGGTATCACTGTCATGTGTGGGAAGTACTGAGTCAATCTCAAACTTGGCCCCATATTTTGGGTAAAACTGAAGATCTAAAAGATCTGCAATTATTGATTTTCGTGAAACGAGACAGAAATTCAAAACTGCGACCTGATTTGTAATCAGTAGCCTCAAATTATCCAAAACACAAGGTTTCATCTTAAAATAAAGCTAAATAAAGATTTTCGATTTTTTTGGTAAACCTGAAGATCTAAAGATCTGAAATTATTGATTTTTGTCAAAGGAGACTGAAACTAAAAACTGCGACCAGATTTGTAATCATCACTCTCAAATTATCCCAAATACAAGGATTCATCTTAATTTTTTTTCTATTACTTCTGTGTCATCGACATCGACTGCTCTAGTCATTAGACTCGTGTTCTGTGTAGGCTTTGTTACTGTATCCCGGCACCACTTTACGAACAGCACTGTTAATTAGAACTGAATAGTGAAGGCTTAGAGGATTCTTCACAGAGCTTTTTTTTATGGGTATTTATTTTTGATCGAAAAAACCAGAAATAAATTTCAGCCTCTAACGAGAATCGAAGGTGGGACTTTCCGGTCACCAGCCCTTGGCTCTAACCACTGAGCCAACTCACCCCCCTTCATCTTAATTATCTATCTTATATTATTTTTTTTATTTTTTGAGGATGACCCGTAATGTGCATTCGGCAGAATACAAGAAGTAGAATATTAGCGAAGAATAGTCTGTTAGGCGACGATGGTCGTCGGCGTCCGTCGTCGTGAGTCCGGGGTTATCCATACAACCGGAACCGAAAACATCGGCCTGCTCGCAGCTCTGGCCGTAATCTCGCGCTGTTTGTGACTGGATGTGTGGGAAAATTCCTTTTTGTCGATATTTTGCTCACGCCGACACCATCACGTTTGTTGGAAGGCTAGTATGTGTATGCACAATGCACATAATTATCGGTGTCTAATGCCGCGTCCACACCATACGTACGAAACAATAAATAAGAGTTTAAAAAAATAAAAAACACGCTAGAACATCGGACCAAACAGTTAAAAATAAGGCTGTACTTAAACTGCCGTCAAACGGTAGCCCATTAAAATGCTGTTAACAGCTGTGACATCATTGAAGTGACGTATTTGACGGCTTTATATTCGCTGTGATTAAACTGCCGTCAAACGGTGGCCCACTGAAATGCTGCTAGTAGCATATTGGATTTCTTGTAAAAATTGCTATTTTCCATTATCGGTTATATTGTTTTCGACTTGTTAGCATTAAAATTGCGACTATTTTTGCTGAATTATGGGAATCTGGATATTATTGGCATTGGCTGGGGCAAGCTTTCCGATTAGTTTTGAGCAGCTCAACGGACAGACAGTTGAAGTTGAGGAAGCTTATATCAGTGAATCAGTTCCAAATGACGTCAGCAGTTCAACAATTATCTTATTGAAAAGTTGGAGTCAGTGATATCACATGGTCGACCAGGAAGATGCCTGTTCCATTAAAAAAAACGAGTTCGTCCAAAAGGCCAAGACAAGAAGATTATCATAGAAAAAGATAAGAAGTACTGTAACATCTTTGAAAAGATCCCATAATGTTGCATGATGTGTTTTTCTGGGTATAGTTTTCAATAAAAGTCTAGAACCGAAAACCAAATTTTAAATATTTCATTGACAATTAGAGGAGCAGACTTTCAAATTGTATTTTGTTAAATATTACAAATTTTCAGGAGAAGCAAAAAACCAGTACAGAGAAACCAAATCATAGAGAAAAAAAGATTTGGGATAATATAATTATATGAAAGAAAGTTGAAAAATAACTAATAATAATAAAAATTAAAAAAAAACTGTTGGACATAATGCAGTTTGTCTAATTTGAGTTGTTAAGTAGCAAAAACAAAAAATTGGAAATATTTGCAGCATATTAGAATGCAACAACAAAATAATATAGTAGTATAATAATAGTATGTGTAGACGATAAAATTTTTTAATAAAATTATTTTGATTAATCTCAGCACATTCAAAAACATCTAGTTCTATTCCAGTTTCATACATTACTAGTTTGGCACAGTTTTCTCACGTATTTCTATTATTTCAGCTCCCGAACGGACAATATACAAAAATAAAATCGCAATCTAAATTCTTTTTATCCATGAACTTAAATCAGTTTGTTTGTCCAAGTATGATTTCCCACCGAATAGCACGGAGACTAAATGCATTTTGTCTGTCTTATTGCTTCATCATAGGAATACAGCGTCGCCTCTATCTGAAATATTTAAAGTTTAGACAAAATGCATTTTGAAATTCTGCTCCTCATAGCTCATGGCAGGACCTTTAATTTAACGGCCATCATACTGATTAAGCTGTTGGAACGTCATGTCAATGGGCTACCGTTTGACGGCAGGTTATGAACAGCGATTACACTGCAGTGACGTCACATCGGTTAACGGCATTTTAGTAGGCTGCCAGCGGGACTGGCCCACCCTCAAATCATATATGGCAGAACGAAGTAGGCAGTCATTAGATAGAAGACACAAGCCCCCAGCATCCAAACTTAAATCCAGGAAGAATTTCATTATGTCAACAAACCCACTGACAGACTCCAAATCAGTGACCAAAGAGGTACTGTGGAAGGGACGGCTAACAGAGAACCACATACCATCTTGAAACCCAACTGAAATCCTCCCTGCCGGACCACAACTGGAATGGAGGACCTGGAAAAGCCTCAACAGAATTAGATGCCAAATGGGCAGGTCTGGGGATAACCTAGAGAGATGGGGATACTTCTATCCTATCCTATCTTGCCCATCCTTGGAAACCCTTTCCACAATCCAGGACCTATGACTAGCGAACGACACGACAGTGCGGTGTGCCACACACTGGAAAGAATAATACAGACAGTCATAACTGACTTCTGTGTGACGTCTGTGATCGTCACATATATAGTTTTTCCTTTCTCTAATTACCAATATTAGTAATGATAAATATTAAAAAAAAATTAAAAAAGCTAATAACTAAAATAGTATTAAAAAAATAATATAACACTAACCAATTAATTCGGGTGTAACTCAGACAAGATCAAATAAATAAATAAACACAGTATCGAGACATCTGATCGATTCAATGTATCAGGAAGCTAGGAATTTGATGTCAGACCTTTTCCATGCGTCCGGTCGTCAGGGGATCCCGGAGAAACATCCGATATTCCGGAATTCCGGGAAGCCACGCCGCGCCGGGTCAGGATGAGCCGCAAGCGAATTCAGCACAGTTTTCACGGCCGCCTGAGCGACTCTTTACCGGTGTTGTCAGTTTGGGCTGTTTCTCCCTGAAGCCGGACGACTAAAGTAGCTTTTGGTCCGCCCGCTTTCTTAACCTTCCGGGATGCGAATTGGCAGTTTTCTCAATTATTCCACAATAAACCGGCATAACAATCTAAAATTACGTATCGGGGTTTTTTTAAGGCAAGAAATCCAAATTAAATCACCGTTTTACTATCATAAATAGAGGGCGCCACCTGCGGCGCACCGAACTTTTTTTAAATGAACAAAACTTTCTTCCGGTTTGGTGCGTCGATGTGAATAATAAAATAATTGTTTCCGCAATATTTTTTCCGTAAAAAAGGTATAATACTTTGCTTAAGTCCCTAGAGGTAACCGTTCTTCATATAACTTTATTAAAATTTCCAAGGCACCCCAATTTGTTGTAAAATGTGACCGAAAGAATTATCGGAATTAACATTAGATTAAAAAACATGTTTCAAATAAAGGTATCTAATTTTTAAAATAGGTGGTGTTGAAATTTAAGAATATCTCGTAAATGGTATGTACAGTATGAGCCCAATATTCATTCGTGCGGAAATACCGATAATTGGAAATTTAAATGAAGGTTATCTCGAAAACGCTTACCTCTAGGGACTTAAACAAAGTATACCTTTTTCACGGAAAACATATCGAGGAAACGATTTTTTTGACACTCACATTGATGCACCAAACCGAAAAAAAGTGTTGATAATTTAAATGAGTTCAATGTGCCGAGGTGACATCCTCTATTCATGATTGAATTTGTATTTCTCTCCCTAAAAACCGCCCGATACGTAATTTTAGATTGTTGTGCCAGTTTATTGTGGAATGATTGAATTCAATTGAAACGAAAGTATAAGTAAAACTTTGACACCCTGTATCTTGAAAATTAAGCATTTTAAGGCTTCATGTTCCTATCTCAATGTTCATAAAAATGTGAGATCTATCATCTTCCAAGGTTGTCGGTCGAATATCCGGACACCCTGTATATGTAACACCTTATACTAAGTGATCTAAAAACTCGATAGAAGAAATTCATGCGTTTAGTTTCCATTAATGACGTGATCTTTTATTTAGCATTTTTCAACCCTCCCTCCCTGTTATGTGTGTGTCTTCTACTTGTCTTGTGCTCTATCTTGTGTTCTTGTGTACTGTGACAAGAGGCAACATCACAGCATAATAAACAACCAGTACAATATCTCTGAGGATTTCCTATATAAACATGGTTCCCAAAAAAATTGACCTTGGGAGGGTTTATGGATGATTTTACGGCTGTGAAGTTTGGGTAGAGATGCGATAATGAAAATATCGATACCGGTACCACATCGATATTTTCTAGCCAAATAGGCGCGTTTGGTTCATACAGAGCATTTTGTGCAGCAACTGATTACACCCCTCAATAATTATATAATTATTTTCGATACTGATACAAAAATACTCGATATTAGTGCTCAAGTATCGAAGTATCGTTAGCATCCCTATAAAAAAACCCTCCAAAAGTGGGGATGCGCGTGTAATTTCCGCCATCTTGAGTTATTGCTGTGGCAACATTGTAATGACAGATGACACAGTAGACAGGGAGAAGCCAAGTTGGCATGAACCACTTAACGCTTGGGTGCACTAGTAGCACGATGTTAATTTGTTAGTAGGTAGATAAAACCTTATTGTAGAACAAAAGTGTAAAACAAGAAAATAAGCAAATTGAATAAATCTTCAAACCGGAGAATGTTTTAATTTTAAAGCAACACAAAACACTCCCCTTTGGTGATATGTGGTGAGATTTAAGACTACCCCCCCTCTCATCCAACATCACGTGTATTTTTAGTACCTACAAAGAATCTCAAAATTTTTCGAATATTATCTTTAAATACAGGTGAAAAGTATAAACTTATTTTATTCTGAAATTAAGGACCAGGATAGATGTCTAGATAGAAAGGTTGTAGGTTGTTTTTGATTAGCATACAAAATTATGATATACTTGAAAAAATAAATACACGTGATATAGACCCTCCCCCCCCCCCCCTTGTGATATTTCCTGATTTTTGTCAAACCCCTTCCCCCCTTTCAAACCTCACGTGATTAATGGACGGCCCCAATATCAAAGGCATAAATCAATTTTTGTCAATAAAATTGATAAAAAATGATTTCTAGGCACTATTGTGTTAATATTTGTGACACGACCCCGGCTGCTTTGCTCCACCTATGGGATATAGTGCTGCTCTTTTTCAGTGGTTCATAGGCGAATATTTGATGTAATTTCACGTCGGCAACGAGACTGCAGTTTTTTTTTGTCGATCGATGCTTCAATTATATTGCAGTGTCCGTATTCAGGCAGACGACTATTATAAAAAATTCTCAAAATTTGCTTCCTATTTAACGCTCTTCGTTAATATCCCATGTTCTGCGTATGCCTATATAGGGATTTGATTAAAATTGCGCTCTACAGCGCTTAAAAAAACTGCACGCGAACTTTTTGTAGATAACAAAGGCTAAGACTAATTGGATTTAGCACTGATGTGGAGAGATAAAAAAATAGCAGCAACTAGTTTGAACCGATACTTTCGAATTATATGTATAAAATAAATACCATGAAGAGATTTTGTCTATGCTCAAAAACAGGAATTAATTTTGTATACAATTTAGTGATTATTATAAGTGAGGAAATTTGAAATTAAATAATGAAATCTAGTAAAGATATCAGCTAAAATGTTTCCTCCTCTTCCATCCAAAAGAGAAGTAAATGAGCTAGGAGTCTTTTATCAGTCCAACCAAAAATTCAACAATCGTTATATACATATTGTAAATAAGGCAAATAGACCCCTTGGTTTTATCTTGAGAAATGGCAAAAACCTTCGGGTTGAAATATTGAGGTACAAATCTACAACGCTCTAGCGAGACCGCATTTGAAGAATGCTACGCAAATCTGGATGCCCTGAGTCCAGTGTCATATACCAAATGAAACAGGTTCACAACCATTTTCTACGATTTCTCTATGTTAAAATTAATGGGACATACTCATTTATGGTCTCATATGGATCGATGCTACGATACATTCAGGGCCGATTTTATCAACAGGCGCATTTTAACAAAGGCTTTGACCAATCGGAGCAGCCCGTTCAAGAACATGCATCCGTGAAAGTACTCTGAAAATTATTGATTTCTCTTGAAGTTTACCTCAAAAAGGTCAAAAATGACATACTTTATATACAATCGACCATTGTGAACCACCTGGTATCTTTTCCAGTCTGATTTTCCATCCTAAATAGGTGAAAAAATTGCATTTTCTTGTTTAACAAAGAGTTTAGCAATTGCTAATATCAACCAATCAGATTCCAGAGAACCAATACATTTGATCACTGGATGGTTGGTGTATGAGATGAAAATGATGACAAGAAATTCAAATTACTGCATTATTTGGATATAAAACAATAATTTACTATCGAT
This sequence comes from Callosobruchus maculatus, assembly GCA_951848785.1. Taxonomy (NCBI): domain Eukaryota; kingdom Metazoa; phylum Arthropoda; class Insecta; order Coleoptera; family Chrysomelidae; genus Callosobruchus; species Callosobruchus maculatus. Next base: position 2,895,990 of record CATOUR010000127.1, read on the forward strand.
AATAATTATAAATACATGCAATATACCTTTGTATTATAGTAAAAAGAGGTAAACTTAACAGTTTGTTAGATTTCACAAAGCTAAAGACACGATTTAACTGTTGGCCAAGCAGTTTCCCAAGTGTGCGTGTGCATTACTGGTTGCCTATCCTGAACGGAAAAGCTCCCGAGCTGGCGATAACCTTATTTTTTTGTAAACAAGGAGCCTGTCGTATAACTCGTGCTGGGTTGCGAACACACCAATTTGTCTGTCTAACACTCTATACCACTGCGCTACCCAGCCTTCTGCGGAAGGGATCGCTTCAACGAAACATATTTGATTAGGTATTTTATTACTGCAATAATATTTGTAATCTAATTTCAACCATTCAAAAACATATTCATTTCGATCGTAGACTTCGTCTCGAGCTGCAAACTCCATTCATCGCCTATGTTGCAACAAATATACACTTGTTACAACAATAGTTTTGTTATAAAACTTTATATACGATATGATGAAAAGTGTCATCCAAAGTCAAAGTACTCTGAAAACTATTGATTTCTCTTGAAGTTTACCTCAAAAATGTTAAAAATGACATGCTTTATATACAATCGACCATTATGAACCATCTAGTATATTGTCCAGTCTGATTTTCCATCCCAAATGGGTGAAAAATTGCATTTCTTGTTTAACAAAAAGTTTAACAATCGTTAATTTCAACCAATGAGAATCCGCAAAAACTGTAGATTTGATCGCTGGTTTTTTCTTCTGCTAAATGATGATGACAAAAAATTAGGGTTTTGAATAATTTTTTTTGTGATAAATGGAGATATCAAATATAACTTTCACAACAAAACTGTTTTTGTTTTCTTTTTTTTTTTCGTAATAATTCAAAAGGTATATCAAAATAAAAATGGGTTTTTGAATCCAGAACCGAAAACACACCGACGGCTCCCGAACCCGTGTGACGTACTTCGTGAAAATGCTTGTAACAGTTGTAACTGAAATGTATATTTGTTGCAACATAGGCGATGAATGAGGTTTGCAGCTCGAGACGAAGTCAACGATCGAAATAAATATCTTTTTGAATATTCGAAATTAGTAATAAAGTACAGGTACAGGTACAAATATGTTCTGAGGCGATTTTTTCTCTAGCATGCTGGGTGGCCGAGTGGCATAGTGGTCGACATCGTATGACTTGGTATCGCTGGTGGTGTTGGTTCGAGACCGAGCCCGTGCAACTACTTTTTTTATTTTTTTTTTTTATCCAAAATATTAATCGGAATGCTTTTTACTCATGTTATATATTTTTTTTGTACTATCGACATAAATGTGTTTTTGAATCAAATGTTATTAGATGTTTTACTAGTACAACAAAAATTACGAATAATTTTACTTTTTTGGAATAATTTCATTTTGATACCGCTATCAGAGGAATTAGCGATTGATATTGACGGATAAACTTCACTTCCACTGACTGAATTCTCCACCGCCTCCGGTACTTAGCTTTTGCAATATGTCAAGTAAAATGTCTAATAAAATTTGATTCAAAAACATTTTTATGTCGATGATACAAAAAAATGTGTGTAACGTGAGTAAAAAGCACATCGATGAATATTTTGGATAAAAAAAAATAAAAAAAATAGTTGCACGGGCTGGGTATCGAACCAACACCACCCACGAATACAGCGATATGAAGCGTTACGATGTCGACCACTATGCCACTCGGCCACCCAGAATGCTACAGAAAAAGTCGCCTCAGAACATATTTGTTTAGGTACTTTATTACTGGGATTTGTGATCTAATTTCAAACATTCAAAAAGATATTTATTTCGATAGTAGACTTCGTCTCGAGCTGCAAACTTCATCCATCGCCTATGTTGCAACAAATATACACTTGTTACAACAATAGTTTTGTTATAAAGCTTATATACGATATGATGAAAAGTGTCATCCAGCTTTGACGTTTTGTTTTCAATATTGATAAAATACTATTGGACGATATTTATTAACCTAGCCCGCAATACTCAATAGAAAGCTTTTGCTAAATAACATCCAATAGAAAAGCTTTGTTAAATTCTTTGTTAAATATGCATGTTGATAAAATCGGCCCTTAATGTAGAATCTCTTGTGCAAAGAATAAATAAACAAGCTGTGATATTAATGTATCATATAGTCGATAATACAAAGTACAAACATTGTAATCTAATGGAATTTGTTAACTTCAAAGTTAAAAGTATCCTTAGTGCAGATATTTTCAAAACTAGTCGGTATAAATTATCTCCGATAGAATAATGGAGCAGTGTAATTAATATCTTCAATAGACAAAATCCATAATTTAGTATATTTAATGCTAGTCTCTCAAGAGTTGGTGGGTGAACTGCTTCAACATATGCGTTCTTTTTTTTGGTTTTGTGTGAGTCTCGATAGTTTTAAGTCTCTACTTTACTGTTACTGGTAACTACCTGTAAGATGTTTGTAGAGATGTAACAATAAATAAATAAAATGTATTAAAACACTAATTGGTTTTTTACTAGCATTTTTACCGATCTCCCGATTCATCTGGACCACGTGGAACGAAAGGCCGGAAAAATAGATGGAAATTCCCAGAACTCATTACGTGTGTACAGGGCGTTGCAATTTCGGAAGAAGGCAGTATCGACTAATTTGAAGTGCCCGGAAGGCAATTTTGAGTATATTACGTGGAAAAAGAAAGGAGCACATTGGCTCTGCTCTTGCCAGCTCTAAAAATAAGCTATCGATTTTACCTCCATTCTGGAATATCTGCAGGGTCTGTTGATACGGACATTGTGGAGTGAAAGCTTAGGGAGTTGGTATTAATAGTAGTGGTGTACGGATCCGAATTATTGACTGATCGGAGAGCCATCAAAAAAGGAACCGCATCTGGACGTATTGGGTTATGTAGGTAGGGATGGGCACAATGCATCGATATATTGAACGTCGAAAAATTAGATGACCTTGAAATACTATAACATAGAAATTTCGGCAAAGGTAAATTAATCATAGTTTAGGAGTTTCATAATATGATCTTTAACTGTTAGTTAGTTAATAATTCATAAACATATTTTTGCAATATGGCTTCCAATGTATAAATGGAATCATTCTAGCCTTGTCGACTCCAAAGTTAAATTTTACCGATTTTTTAATTTTCACGTTGGGCAAGACAAAAAAAATCGACAGCATATTTATCCTATTTTTACCCTCAAAGTTCACTCCTTCTAGTTAATACAATATGTCATACTATAAAGTTAAAGTGTAGTTGAAATTAGGTTGGAATTTGGTTGTAGTTAAAATTAGGTATAAATTAGGGAAACATGCGAAACCTGGTCCTACGCGGTGTTTTCGTTGTCAAGATGTCACATGTCCTTAATCGTGTGTTGTGATGCAACAATTTTGACTACCGTCAATTCCAATTTTTCCTCTATGGCTACCATGCAGGTAATATTTTTCTCCATAAAATCTTCCACAGGAAATATAAGTTAAATGAAGTACCAAACTCCAACTTTGACTACAAGGGAAAGGATCCAATCTAAGTAATAAATAACTATTTTCGACTTACACTGTTCTTTGCGTGAAGTTTGACTATCATGACCAACATAAGGGAAAAATTACGACTTGCTGCCTAGAGTAATTCCTTAAAAAATCCTTGGAGTTTAAAGGAATTTTCGGTATTTTAACGGAGTAAAGTTTCACTAAAAGGCATTCCATAATTTTTTCCTTTGTCCATAAACACAGTCATTAGGATATCATTAAGTAAATAATTTTTGTAATTGTCCTTGTCCTTGAAGGCATTATTATGCAGGGAGTGAATTGTTTGTTTGCTTGTTTATTTTGTTATTTGAATATATCAAATGTACATTAGCACGTAAAAATTATGTAAAAGTAATACTTATAAATATATAGAGCGGGCGATATGTGCTTGCAAGGGGATCTGAGTATAGCTTTATGCAATGGGGAATAATAAAACTTGACTCCATTTCTTCAATTATGACCATTATATACAGGGTTGCTCTGCTAACTTTATCTATTTTTACAAAAAAAATGAAGTCAAGTTGATTGACTCAGTACTTCCCACACATTACGCTGATACCAGTTTATTATTTTCCCATAGCATGAAGCTTTAGTCTAAGAATCCCTTGCAACCAAATAATTGCCAACCCCCCCCCCTAAAATTGTCTTATGCCGCTAGGTCTTTCCTTCACAGGTCAATGGACAGCCTATTATCGATACCACAAACTTCTCAGTTTTTCAACCCTCACCCCCCGCAACCACCTCACTTTCACCCCCACCCAAAAAACTGGTAGGAACTCCTAAAACATCTAAAAACCGAATTTGAGTTGCTTTCATACTTGTCGCGTTCTTTGATTATTGCTACGCTGCCACTGACAAGTTTTTAACAAACATACGCGTTTTCCATTCTCACCACGGTAACAATATACTGTGTCAAAATTTCATTAGAATCAATTTAATAGTGTCCACGTTACAAAATACAAAACGATTTAGACCAATAAATTCTCGTATAGTATACAGAAAATGCTAAGTCCCTTAGTTTCTGTAATAGGCTAGGCAATGTTCGGATGCACCTAAAAAGGTGATTTGTGTCGCTAGATCTTCCTTCACAGGTTAGTGGGCAGCCTATTATGAGTACAAGAATTTTTTTAATTTTTCAACCCCCAACCCCCCAACCACCCCAATTTCACCCCCACCCAAAAAAAACGCAGAAAATGATCAGGAACCTCTAAAACGCCTAAAAACGAAGTTTGAGCTGTTTTTATATTTTTGGTTTTTTTATTATTTCTGCGCCGCCACTGGCACGATTTATCAAAACCATACGCGTTTTCCATCTTCGCCATGGTAGTAATACCAAAGAGTAGGTAGTTAGTTACCTACTCTTTGGTAATACTGTGTCAATATTTCATTAACATCAATTCAACAGTTTCCTCGTTACAATGAACTAAAGCAATACTCTCGTATGTTTACATAAAAAAAATTCTAAGTCCTTTGCTTTCTGTAATAGGCAAATGCAATGTTCGGATGGACCTAAAAAAGTTATTTATGTCGCCAGGTCTTCCTTCACAGGTCAGTGGACAGTCTATTATGAAAGCAACAAATTTTTCAATTTTACAACCCCCCACCCCCCAACCACCTGAATTTCACCCCCACCCAAAAAAAAGTAGAAAATGATCAGGGACCCCTAAAACGCCTAAAAACGAAGTTTCAGCAATATTTAATTTTTTTTGTTTTTTGCTAATTACTCCGCCGCCTATGGACCGATTTTCAAAATTATAGGAACATTACCTACTACGACCCCACAGCATACCGCTTCCCAAATTTCGTCACAATCCATGCAGCGGTTACTGAGATTACGAGGGTAGAAAAACGCGACAGACAGACAGACAGACAGACAGACAGACAGACCGACAGACAGACAGACAGACCGACGGAAATGAATGACGTGGATTTTCGTTATGTACACATCATAAAACGCCCAAAAAACGTATTATCTCAAAATCGAAAATTTTCGCGATCACAATACTCCCCTCACCTATCGGTGTGGGAAGTAAAAAGTGGAGCATTAAAATTCTTAGGGCATTTAATCAGCCGTTAATTGGCCTTTAATTGTGGTGTTATCAATAATTTGTACTGCTGACTTTGTTCACTGAAAAAAACGTGGGTATTTTTACAAAACAATTACAAGCATTATTGGAGCGATTTTACTATGTCATGTTGTAAAACCACAGTAAAGTTTAACAAAAATACAATAGTTTTGTAGATTTACTAAATTTTGTAGAAATGGTTGAGCATTTTACAGAAAAAATACAAATAATTAATTTTTTCACAAAATATCTGTAAAATTACAAAACTGTGTTGCCTTTTTGTAAGACAAAATTACAAGATAATTGCCATTATACAAAATGTTTGTTTTTTTTACAATCTTCTTTTGTAAATTTATAATTATTTTAGAAAAATACTTCAATAATGTTAGTAAAATAATTGATTTCTTAGGATGGTATCAATGGTAATTTGACTGAAAAGTTTTATATGGCCACTTGCCCTCAGTACAGATGACGCGTTGCCGATGAAAGGTAGCACTGGCGGGCGAAAAGAATCAAGCTTGTGTGAATAGAGAAACAGCGGACGGGTCGTTATTTTATGGATTTTGTTTTGGAAGTGCCGGTATATAATGTGTAGTGGTGCTATTTGTGTTTAAAGTTTGAAGATTCATTGGATAAAATGAATACAAAGTGCATTTAAACAAGGTAGGCCGCCATCTTGGAAATGTGGCCACCAAATTTATTTAGGGATGCATTCATTTTTATTTTTCTTCGATATGATATGGTTAATTAATGAAAAAGTTTTCGAATCATAATATTTACTTTAAGAACAATATTTTCTTTAAATTCAGATGAAGAAGGGAAAAAGAAAAGTTCAATTTACAATGAAAAGATCCAGCTCATCAATGCAGTTCCTTTGAAGAAGTAATAAAATTACTATTTGTCATATATATTTAGTAAAACAATCTTGGGATACGGTCAATTGTTATATTTCTAAAATATAATTTTTTTTACGACGTTTCGACGCTTCTATTAGGCGTCATCTTCAGGTATTAAAACTAAAATAAAATATCAAAAATGTCAAACAGATACAAGATGACTAACATTCACAATTAATTTTTTTTTTTAAACAAAATTACAATTTAAAACAAATAATTAAAATGCAACAGAAAACTTACATTATACCATAACAGTCATATGTATTATGCCGGGTGGTGTTGGCAATTTGGTTTTCAGTGAGAGACTGGCGTGGTGGAACAAAAATATCTAGCTGATAAAATATCCGTTAAAAAATATATACAAGTACAAAACATAAGAAAATAATTAAATATCGAGGAAGGTAAATATTGATAAGATGGAAGAAAGTATAGGCTATGTACACTGAAAACCAAATTGCCAACACCACCCGGCATAATACATATGACTGTTATGGTATAATGTAAGTTTTCTGTTGCATTTTAATTATTTGTTTTAAATTGTAATTTTGTTTAAAAAAAAAATTAATTGTGAATGTTAGTCATCTTGTATCTGTTTGACATTTTTGATATTTTATTTTAGTTTTAATACCTGAAGATGACGCCTAATAGAAGCGTCGAAACGTCGTAAAAAAAATTATATTTTAGAAATATAACAATTGACCGTATCCCAAGATTGTTTTACTAAATATTTGGTACCGACGGTCAGGATTCAAAAAGTAAAAAAAATTGTCATATAATTCAATTCTAACCCGATTAATCCAAAAAATGTTTCGGTAACTTTGGAAATGACTCAAACATATTTTATTGAAGTACATCTTGACTTTGACTTTGGGTCACACTCCCAGTAGGAAAACAGTAATTTCTTTTATTAATAAACTTGGCACGTTAACTAGCTGTTTGCCTGGCCAACAAGCTGATATAATATGCCTTTTTGTCAGCCGATAAGACTGAAACAGTTGATCTTCTATTTTGTGTTTGTATAGAATTTTAATGTTGTGTTACCTTATTTTCATACATAAAATAAAAATATGTTTATAGTGACAGCCTTTTCTTAAAAGCTATTATAATAAGTTTTTTGTAAGACTACAAAGTCATTTTATAAAATGAGGTAAAATTACAAAATAAAACTTTAAAAAATTTGTTATAAAACGTATAATGGTTTTACAATATAATCTAGTGATATTACAAGTAAATTATGTGAAATTACATATCTTACAAAATAGATTCACAAAACATATATGTAAAAGACCAATATGATATCCTTAAAATTGTGTAAAATCGCATAATGGTTTTACAAATTATCATGTTAAATCACAGACAAATGTTGTGATATTACAAAAATGCGTTTTTGCGAATTTACAATATTAGAAAATTGCTAAATGAATTTACAAGTCAGATTTGTAATACATGTTACTAACAAAATCGGTGGCACTAAATAACCTATGATTTTGTTAGTAATTTTACAAAACAATTTTTAAAGTGTTCTGCTAACTTTAGGGACGTGCTTTTATTTGGCATGCGGGCTGCCGTGAAGTAGAGTTCCATCGTGTCGATAGGGCGCCTTTCCGCGCCACACGGCATAGCATGGGGGGCTCTTCGAAAAAGCCATTAATAGCTTCCCGCGGAAATGGGATTTATCAGCGCTAGACGCGGCGATCCACAGGTCTCCGTCGTTTCCCACTTCCCGGTATCCGATCGATGGCGCGAGCCGACGGACTGCCATCCAGAGAGGCCCATGGCGCACCCCGGAAAAAAAAAATGCGTCAAGCAGATGGACTCGGTATTTTCCACGCCCTCAGGAGTATACAAGAAGGGGGGCTAGACGCTGCATGCGAGACATATTTTTTCATCGCGCTAAGTACATTCTATTGTATTCAGAGCAATGACGCGTAATTTCAGTGTCCGTAAACAAACCGAATGAGGTTAGGTATTTGGGTTCTAGAGGCAGTTTGGAAACTTTTTTATCATTGGGAGAGATCGGAGATAGAGGGGGGGGGGTTAAAACGTGAAAAAAAGAACTCGGTAAGTAACCGAATGAAAATTCGGTAGCATTTTAGTACACATATCAGCTTATGTTCAAAAAAATCGTCTTCCGAAATCTACGGGCGGTTTGCGCGTAGCGATTTTTTTAAAACCAAAATATCGCGACGAAACCGGTCCAAACTTGATGGACAATTTTTGGCTTTTTTGGAAATAACACACAATATACTGTCAACCGTTGATGTGTGACCGGATGACGTTTTTTATACATGTTCTTGGGAGGTCATGTATCAATGTCATCCGTTTTTATTATGTTTAATGCATTTTTCAACTCCTATAAGTGGTGTCATTGATGTACGCCTTCTAAAAGTATACGGTAGGTAGGGTTTCTGCTAACAAAACTGTGTCATCAGCAACGTATATTGTTTATTGGTCTTCTATTGATTTTGACACCTATATTGCGATCGTCAACTTTTTCCAAGGCCCTGCTGATTATATCTTCCGAGTATAGATTAAATATAGTTGGCGAAAGAACGTATCCCTGTCTGACGCCTCTCTTTATTTCAATATTGTTCGATATGCTCTACTCTACTCTTATCTTGGTTTTTTGCTCATAATATAGGGTTGATATTAATCTAACATCTCTGCGGGCTAGGCCCTTATCTTTTAGTAGTTTAATTTAGATGAACATGTTGAACTCTATCGAATGTCTTATTATAATCGATAAAACACGAATAAATATCTTGGTACATATCCAGACATCTTTGTGATATTTCATTAAAAGCGAATAGTGCCTCTCCTTGTACCCAGACCATTTCTGAAGCCAAACTTAGTTTCGATCAAATCTTGCTCTAGTTTTTTATCTATTATGTATAATTTTTAATAATGCCTAAATAGTGTGGCTCATTAGACGTATTGTGCGGTAATCTACACAACGTCTAGCACTTTACTTTTTTAGGAAGCATCACAAAAGGAGATAACAGCCATACTTCCATACTTCAGGTATTATCCTCTCAAATAGATTGCGTTAAATAGGTCACAGACCATTGCCGGCTAAATAGACATTTTTCACTAATGAGAGCCCCGATCTGTTCCAGACGCTGGGAGGAGGACGAGACAGCATTCCACCTCCTGGGCAGATGTGCTGTGTATCGCAAAGTTAGGGTTCGGCACGACGGAGTTCGGGGAGGACGGATGAGTCACTATATTCAGCGAGATGGTCGGTCATACCGACTTTCGTGAGGAGGCCTGGTAGGTCCGACAAGGAGCTTTCTGGGAATTTAGTGTTTTCAATGTTGGATCAGTGGGGTTGGCAAAAAGGGCCAAAGGTGCCCTACTTGCCTGAATTCGTCTCCCCATCACTACTACTACTACATATTACCAGTAAACTAAAAAATATAGAGTGCTCATAAAAGAAAAGAGAGAAAACCAATGAACCAATCGTAATATAGTAAAATGAACTGAACTTCAAATAATGTACTAGGTGCTAGGATATCTCTACCAATGCTGCGATGTGACATTCAGAGTAAAATTAATTTAATTATCCAGAAGAACATGTTGCGGTGCGAAAGCAAAAATGAAAACCAGTAACGAAGTAACATTACCGTCGCGTCGTCGAGTTGGAATTTGCAGGATTTTTCAAAGTCGGTGCTAATGACCTGCGTGACCCCTTCAGGATTTGTTATGCAACTTATGGATCAACATGAAGAAAACAGGAAGAATGCGAAGATTTTGGATTCGAAACATTTTTAAAAACAGTAGCGTACCATAATATGTTGCAGGAGATGAAGCTAACCGACGCAGAAAACTATTTAATTATTAAGTATTGTCAAGTAATGCACTTAAATCGTTGCTTGAAGCACCGTACATTAACAAAGACTGTTATGTTCGGTGCTTGAAGTTAGCATCTCAAGTGTACCTCGGCAACTGACATAGGAATCAACTATGAAAATACAAACTGTACCAAAAGTTCAGACGAAAAAAATGAAGTCAAGTTGATTGACCCAGTACTTCCCACACATTACGGTGATACCAGTTTATTTTCCCATAGGATGAAGCTACAATCTGAGATTCCTTGCAACCAAATCATCGCCAGTACCACCCCCCCCCCCCAAATTGTGTTATGCCGCTAGATATTTTCTTCACAGGTCAGTGGACAGCCTATTATCAATACCGCAAACTTTTCAGTTTTACAACACTCCACCCCCATATTTTTAGTTTTTTGACTATTGCAGCGCCACCATTGATACGATTACTAAAAATCATACGTGTTTTCCATCCTCACCAAGGTAATAATACTGTGTCAAAATTTCATTAAAATCAATTCGGCCATTTCCAAGTTACACAATAAATAACGATCAAGCAATAGTCGTATGTATGTACATCAGAAAAATCTAAGTCCCTTGGGTTCTGTAATAGGCAAGGAAACGTTAGAAGGTCTTTCTTTCACAGGTCAGTGGACAGCCATGATGAATACAACAAAATTTTCAGTTGTTCAACCCCCCCCCCCTCCAATCACCCTAATTTCCTCCACCCAAAAAAAAACCGCAGAAAATGATCAACAGTTTCCTCGTTACGCAATACAGAACGATGTAAAGCAATACTCGTATGTTTACACCAGAAAAAATTCCTTTTTTTGTAATAGATAATGCAATGTTCGGATGGAGCAAAAAAAATTATTTATGTCACTAGGACTCCCTTCACAGGTCTATCATGAATGCAACAAATTTTCCAATTTTACAACCCATCACCTCCCAATCACTCCAAATTTCACCGCACCCAAAAAAAAGTAGAAAATGATCAGGAACATCTAAAACGCCTAAAAACGATGTTTGAGGAATATTTGAATTTCTTTTTTGCTAATTACTCCGCCGCCCATGCACCGATTTTCAAAGTTATAGCAGCATTACCTACTACGACCCGACAGCATATTGCAACCCACATTTCATCACAATCCATCCAGCGGTTACTGAGATTACGAGGCTAGAAAAACGCGTACAGACAGACAGACAGACACACAGACCAACGGAAATGAGTGACATGGATTTTCGTTCATAACACGCCCAAAAAACGTATTATCTCAACATCGAAAATTTTCGCGATCACAATACTCCCCTCACCTATCGGTGTGGGAAGTAAAATAGCATTCATTTGAATTGATATAGATATGTATTTAGATTATACGATAGAATCAGTACAAATATAAAAGCACAAACGACAGAAACAACTACCCGAGTACTAATACCCCTACCGGCATTGAATTACACTATTGGCTCAAGTGCTTCCTTTGTGGAAATACCAAGAAAATTATTTTCATCTTACCCAAAGTGTCCTGAATCGCATCAAGCATCTATGTCTCTAGTCTATAACAGCCCTGTTTCAATCTTTTGGAACTCATCAGGTGGACCTGGGTAAAGCCCGATATCAAGCTATTGGTTCGAGTGCTTCCTTTTGGGGAGACATCAAGAAAGTGATTTTCATCTAACCCAAAATCAGCTCAAGGATATTACAATCCTTGTTTGGAATATGTCCTGAATAGTATCAGACACGATGTCCCTAATCCACGACAGCTATGTTTCGATCCTTATGATCGCATCAAGTGGACCTCGGTAAAGCCCGGTATCAGGCTGATATGAAAGCAGTTAACCAGGGGCGGTGCCCCACCTGAGCAAAAGAGAGAAACATGCTTTTTCGTAGCTATGTATGCATTGCTAGTAGGCACTTTCTAGGTACAATCGGTTGCCTGATTTGTAAGTAGCACATAGTCTTCAGACTATAAAAACTTGCACTCGCAGCACACTAAGCTCGGACTTAACCAGTGTCTCGAGGCACGGATGGCACGGATAGCGGACCGAGAGCGCTCCTATTGGTCAATCGCACGATATTAGCGCTCCTATTGGTCAATCACATATCAATCGACTTTGAAAGTGTCCAATGAAAACCAAAAGGTTACCGGTGACATATGAACAGTCAGAACAGAGGCCGCTTCTGCTGACGCGTTGTTTACGTCGGCGATTCTAACCTACCAATCTATTATTTAAAATGGATTATCGGGTGAACGCGTTGCTTAAGATGAATTTTGGCACAAAATAAACATTAAGGAAATTATAAAGATTAAATAAGTAGATAGGTACTAATATAATGTACAATGTTTTAACTAAAAGATGCAGTCGGCTGCTTGGTTCAGTAGGTTGCGTTGACGTGTTTCAATCAGGCGTTGAAAGTTGGAATCCCAAGCTAGACAATTTTTTTTCTTGGCTAGGCGGGGTGATAAGTAAAACACTCACATTTTGTCATGAGTGATAGGTAAAACACTCTTAAGCAGTGACTTTTTATGATACTAGCAAGAAAAAACATTTAAGAAATAACTGTTTGTGGAAACTGAAAACTATTATTTAGTGATAGGATTTTTGTGTATTTTTTATTTAAAAATTTGTGCGCCCCTCCTTTCAAAGATTCAGGAACCGCCACTGCAATTAACCTACAGAATCAACTACTCCGGGCGCTAATACACCTACAGCGCTATCGTGGACTAGGGCTATCGTGCCTGATGCGATTCAGTACGTTCCAAACAAGGATTGTGATATCCTTGAGCTCGCTTTGCGTAAGGTGTAAATCACTTTCTTAGTACGAATACGAATAATCGTTTGAAAAAGTCTGTTTCGGACTTCCATTGTCTATATAATTTTAGATTACAACGTTTCGATCGATATGGTATCTTCAATCGTCTTCAGGTAAACAGTTTACATATCAATCGAAACGTTGTAATCTAAAATTATATAGACAATAGAAATCCGAAACAGACCTTTTGAAACATCTACCTTGTCTACACATTTCAAACAACGAGTAATCGAATATCAGAAATTGTGTGCATGTGAATTAAGCTTAAGAAGTGTAGCCGATGGATGCACAGCATAGTAAACAACCAGCATAATATCTCTGAGGATTTCCAATATAAAAATGGTTCCCACAGAATTTGACCTTGGGAGGGTTTTACGGATGTGAAGTTTGGGTAGAGATGCGAAAATGAAAATATCGATACCGGTACCAACTCGATATTTTTTAGCCAAATAGGCGCGTTTGGTTCGTACAGAGCATTTTGTGCAATTGATTACACCCCTCAATAATTATATAATTATTTTCGATACCGATACTAACGTATCGATACCAGCTTGGAATGCCTCAAAAAGTATCGATGACAAAAATACTCGATATTAGTGCAGAAGTATCGATGTATCGTTAGCATCCCTACAAAAAATCATCCAAAAGTGGGGATGCGCGTGTAATTTCCGCCAACCTGAGTTATTGTGCTGGTTGTTTACTATGCTGTGGATGGATGCCTCTAAATCCTACTATGAGATGCAGCGCCCTCTGTGAATAATTCGGCCGCTTTCGTGTGCCTCTCCAGAAACAAATGCCGCCGGCCGCGCGGCCCGCTCGGAGCCGAGTCCGACTACCGAGCACGAAGGGCGAACGAAGCCTGTCAGCCACCGGCAACCGGCTCCGTTCAAGCCGCGGTCCCAAGTTGGCCATGGAGCCGGAGGAATCGATAAAATAGCGACCTAATTCGTGTTTGCCGACACACATGATGTGGAGGCTGCTCGCTGGGTGTTTGCGTGTCTGTGTGTATGAGAGATGCGGATGCGAAAATCAACCACGTCACGCCTCTCGCGATGGGGGTGCTTCCTTGCTCTGTTAAGCCTGCTACAGACTACGAGATATGTACCAAGAGACTGTATTGTCAAACTGACAATTTTTCGATGATTTTGTACATACACAGATATATGTATCCCTTATCCTAAACATTCCACAGATTATGAGATATGTATTAAGAGACGGTATCGTGAGAATGACCTTTTTTTGATGTTTCTGTACAGACACAAAGATATGTATCCCTTATCATAAACATTCTGACACAGGGCCAGTGACACTGGCCTCTTTTCGATTCCCGTCTTTTGTCTGACCTCACTATATAGAGAGACAAGAGACTTCCGTACATACTCTGAGACAAGTCGCCGTGGCGGCGGACCAATCTGGTCTCCATATCTCCCGTCGCCGCGCCGGCTGTATCAAGCGATCAGTATCATGATACAATGAGGCCACTCAGCTGAACGATTTTTAAGAGAACTAGAATGCGCTTACCTTACCCTCAGATTTAACCCCGTTTGGACATGAGATACTCACCTGAAACAAAAAAATATATTCAGTAAATTTTTAGTTCAAAGTGAAACATGACTGTGTGCATCAAATAAACAAGAATTTTCTCGCCGTGAAAACAAAATTCGATAGTGTGTCAAAGCAGCCACATTTTCTACTCCCGCAAGTGAAATCCGAAAAAGGGATGCCGTTCATGAAATACGGCACGACTAAAAACAATAATAAACGAACCCATTTGCTATAAGTAGTTTATAAAAAATATAATAGGTGGGCCCTGTATGTTGACGCATCCGCTCCTCTAGCCTACGCGGCATGCTCGTAATCTTGTTGTTAATAAACTTTAGAGGTACAGCCTCCCAAGCTGCCCTCACAGCATGTTTCAATTCGTCCAGCGTGGTCCGAGGATTAGGTAAATCGCGAATGTAGCAACCCATCCAATCATATACTTTTTCAATTGGCAATAAATCGGCTGATCGTGGAGGCTAGAGAGTACCTTGACCCCAGCTTTCTGTAGGAACCTCATCGACACTATGAGGGCGAGCATTATCTTGCTGGAAGAAACCCTCTTCAAAGCCTCGGACATACGCTACAATAACCGGTTCTACCACCTCATTCACATAACGTTGTGCAGTCATTGTTTCAGGTAAAGGTGACTTGCTATTAAATGTAATGGCACCTCAAACCATCAAACAAATAGGACGGTGTAGATGGCGCTCAACAACTAACTAGAGATCACGTCGTTCAGTCCCTCCGTTGTCGTAACGCATTGGCGTCCGTCGCGTCGTGTGCCCCCAGACAAAACCTGGATCCAAGAAGGCTATCTGATACCTTTCAACATGCCATTGTAGGTGTTCTTGACACCAATCCAACCGTTGGTGACGATGATTTGCTGTGAGTGGAAACACTAGATGCGGACGATATGATATGAAGTCCATTTCACACAATCTTTGGACCATCGTGCGGATTTGAAGAGGCCTTCCAGAGCTGGTGGTCGTAGATGACGCTCTTGTCGGCCTCCTACGTGCTCCAGAACCTCTAGCTCGCTTCTTCGATCCATGCGCGCCATGTTACTACAACTGTAGCCACGCTACGCCCCATGGTTACAGCAATTGCTCTGAAACATGCACCACGTTCACAGTCTCGTTGCCCTGCAATCCGACTCCTTTCAAATGAGGTTTACTGCGTCAACTGGGGCTGTCGTCTTCCAGAGGGCATCTTTACACAACCAACACAACGCCACATTTGCAATCGTATATATCGTAGATTTAGTTTTTTTAGTTAGTTAGTTAGTTTGGAGGTGCCGTGTACGTAAGTAGCGTCTGAATGATCAACAAGTATTAGATGTGTACTAGAGAGGTTACTGCCAAGCTGTGCATACATTTTTAATGCCAATAGTGAGTGGACGGAAGATGTGGGCTTACTAAAAAATATTTCAGAAATCTATCACTTGATCATGGTAGGGACCCTTGAGGGCTATAACGTAAAACATTTTCACTTAAATTTTGACGTTTATACAGGGTGATTCATATCAAACTTTCATTTTTTTGAATGGACCCCACTATATATTATTGCATATTTGGATTCCTTGATGAATTCTGGTCTGACTTTATGTACCATACATGGAACACTGAACGAAACAGGGCGTAACTCACCATTTTTGGTATAAGTAGGTATCAGAAAAAATTGAATATCGCAGCGATTATAAAACTTAGAAGGCCGTGACCTTGCTAAGCGGCTAAGCATGAAATGCGTCACCTTAGGTCAGACGGCTAAATTTGAATTCTTTTTGTACTTGGAGAAATCAGTAGATTAGTTAAGAAAACTTCAATCACAGATAACTTGACTTTTTCAAATAGGAATGCCTATTTTTGTTTATAGAATCAATATGTAAAATTTCAATTTTGCAGTCAAATATGCAATAATATATAGGGGGTTCCGTTCCAAAAAATTGTAAGTTTGATATGAATCACTCTGTATAAACTTCAAAATTTAAGTGAAAATATTTTTACGTTATAGCCCTCAAGGGTCCCTACCATGATCAAGTGACAGATTTCTGACATATTTTTTAGTAAGCCCACAATGTTCCGTCCACTCACTATCGGTCCACCCTGTATATAGTGCCTTCAATTCGCTTTCAGTAATAGACTCTAGTGACTTGTGCAAGCAACTGTCACCGTGTAAATCCACCTTAACATAAACACATTCGTACGAAATTTAATTACAGATCGATAAAGTGAGCAAGCAGGCAAGTGAGCAAGGACACGCAACACACATGCACATCTGAGTGAACAAAGGGCGGGACACACCCAATCCTACAACATATAGAGTTCCATCCTGCGGATAGCACAAAATCCGGTCGTTGCTACACTGCTGCAGTATCGACAGAGGCAACGAGGTGCCTCCCCCCGCACCACCCTTCTACCACCCACCCCCGCCCCCCACATTGTCCCCCGTCAACCCCCGCGAACGAACCGACGACCTATGATTCAGACTGTTGGTTGCTGGATGCCGCTACAGCTTCTGGTTGATGTTGTCACGAGAGGCTCTACATATTTCCATATCTATTTTATATGAAATGCCAGTTAGTCTGAGATTCCAAGTAACGTCGACCTTCACTGATCTGCTAACCGAATAAAAATTATATTTTATCAGTTAAGATATGCTTTGTCCAAATGCGATACTTCACCAGTTCAATTCAGAACTTGCTTCAGGAGTATAGTACAGCCATACTTTTACAGTTTACATTGATACCGATCATCTACGACCCTCCATTTCTGCTTCTCGAGAGCATCCATATTTTTGGGTACAATCCAGAGAGGAGAAGAATACGGCGAACTACCCTCGCGAATGATATTTGAGTCCGTCTTTTTCATTGAATTTTGTACTTCTTGTCCGTATCTATTTTATATGAAATGCCAGTTAGTCTGAGATTCCAAGTAATGCCGACCTTCACAGATTTGCTAACCGAATAAAAATTATATTTTATCAGTTAAGATATGCTTTGTCCAAATGCGATTCTTCACCAGTTCAATTCAGAACTTGCTTCAGGAGTATAGTACAGGCATACTTTTACAGTTTACATTGATACCGATCATCTAACGACTCTCCATTTCTGCTTCCTGGAAGCATCCATATTTTTGGGTACAATCCAGAGAGGAGAAGAATATGGCGAACACCCTCGCGAATGATATTTGAGTCCGTCTTTTTCATTGAATTTTGTACTTCTTGTCCGTATCTATTTTATATGAAATGCCAGTTAGTCTGAGATTCCAAGTAATGCCGACCTTCACAGATTTGCTAACCGAATAAAAATTATATTTTATCAGTTAAGATATGCTTTGTCCAAATGCGATACTTCACCAGTTCAATTCAGAACTTGCTTCAGGAGTATAGTACAGGCATACTTTTACAGTTTACATTGATACCGATCATCTAACGACTCTCCATTTCTGCTTCCTGGAAGCATCCATATTTTTGGGTACAATCCAGAGAGGAGAAGAATATGGCGAACACCCTCGCGAATGATATTTGAGTCCGTCTTTTTCATTGAATTTTGTACTTCTTGTCCGTATCTATTTTATATGAAATGCCAGTTAGTCTGAGATTCCAAGTAATGCCGACCTTCACAGATTTGCTAACCGAATAAAAATTATATTTTATCAGTTAAGATATGCTTTGTCCAAATGCGATACTTCACCAGTTCAATTCAGAACTTGCTTCAGGAGTATAGTACAGGCATACTTTTACAGTTTACATTGATACCGATCATCTAACGACTCTCCATTTCTGCTTCCTGGAAGCATCCATATTTTTGGGTACAATCCAGAGAGGAGAAGAATATGGCGAACACCCTCGCGAATGATATTTGAGTCCGTCTTTTTCATTGAATTTTGTACTTCTTGTCCGTATCTATTTTGTATGAAATGCCAGTTAGTCTAAGATCCCAAGTAAGGTCGACCTTCACTGATCTGCTAACAGAATAAAAATTATATTTTATCAGTTAAGATATGCTTTGTCCAAATGCGATACTTCACCAGTTCAATTCAGAACTTGCTTCAGGAGTATAGTACAGCCATACTTTTACAGTTTACATTGATACCGATCATCTAACGACTCTCCATTTCTGCTTCTCGAGAGCATCCATATTTTTGGGTACAATCCAGAGAGGAGAAGAACACGGCGAACTACCCTCGCGAATGATATTTGAGTCCGTCTTTTTCACTGAATTTTGTACTTCTTGTCCGTATTTATTTTATATGAAATGCCAGTTAGTCTGCGATCCCAAGTAATGCCGACCTTCACAGATCTGCTAACCGAATAGAAATTATATTATCAGTTAAGATATGCTTTGTCCAAATGCGATACTTCACCAGTTCAATTCAGAACTTGCTTCAGGAGTATAGTACAGGCATACTTTTACAGTTTACATTGATACCGATCATCTAACAACCCCCAATTCCTGCTTCCTGGAAGGATCCATACTTTTGAGTACAATCCAGAAAGGAGAAGAATATTGCGAACTACCCTCGCGAATGATATTTGAGTCCGTTTTTTTCATTGAATTTTGTACTTCTTGTCCGTATCTATTTCATATGAAATGGCAGTTTAGTCTGAGATTCTAAGTAATGCCGACCTTCACAGATCTGCCAACCGAATAAAAATTATATTTTATCAGTTAAGATATGCTTTGTCCAAATGCGATACTTCACCAGTTCAATTCAGAACTTGCTTCAGGAGTATAGTACAGGCATACTTTTACAGTTTACATTGATACCGATCATCTAACGACTCTCCATTTCTGCTTCCTGGAAGCATCCATATTTTTGGGTACAATCCAGAGAGGAGAAGAATATGGCGAACACCCTCGCGAATGATATTTGAGTCCGTCTTTTTCACTGAATTTTGTACTTCTTGTCCGTATCTATTTTATATGAAATGCCAGTTAGTCTAAGATCCCAAGTAAGGTCGACCTTCACTGATCTGCTAACAGAATAAAAATTATATTTTATCAGTTAAAATATGCTTTGCCCAAATGCGTTGACCAGTGCAATTCAGAACTTGCTTCAGGAGTATAGTACAGCCATAATTTTACAGTTTACATTGATACCGATCATCTAACGGCTCTCCATTTCTGCTTCTCGGAAGAATCCATTTTTTTCGGTACGGAGTGGAGAAGAATATAGCGAATTACCTTCGCGAATGATATTTAAGTCAGTTTTTTTTTATTTGATTTTGTACTTCTTGTCCGTATCTGTTTTATATGAAATGCCAGACGCTTTCAAGGGTGAGTCAACTATGGCGAGAGATCCGGAGTACCGATCTGGAGGTCGCAGGTTCAAAATCCAAAATACTTATAAACCTCTAAACGAAAACCTTTGCGCATACTCCCCCACACAATGGGTATTAAAAGGTATTTTTTTCAAAATCTGCACAATTTGATACAGCCGCCCGGACTAATGAGGATGAGAAGAGGCGTTAGAAGAGCCAGAAGGCGAGGGGGCAGACGAGAGACAGCAAGGGGTCGAGGGAGGTGGAGAAGGGGGGGACAGAGAGTAAAGTGTATGCTCGGCAAGGCGAGTATTGATTTCTGCGACCGCCAAGATGGGGGTCAGAGGGCATTTTCAGACATTCACCGTACTGTGTACCTACTCTGTGTACGCTGCTTGCTAGCTTTATCTCAGCTTTATCTGCATGTATTCTCTCGCTGGTAACTAGAGGAGCCGCCCGACTCAACACTACGCCAGCCGGCGCTATGTAGCGCCAGATTCTCCGGATAGATACTCCGAAGCGCTCGTCGGGTGGCCATACACACTCACGCGTTTCTTCCACTCAGGAGGCTTATTTATGAATCACTCCATATTTATCGCGCTCGACTTTATATCGCATGCGAGATTCGTATCCTTCGACATGATATTTTTGAACTCCACTCGATATTGCTTTTGACATGTCGACCGATGATAGTATGAGGTTGACCCAACAACCAATTAGAACGTAGATCACATTGTCGGAACTGTGAAAACACAACGGTAGGCTCTAGGTTTTGTCATTTCCTGGGGTCATTTCAATTTATGAGGTTTAACCGTTTAGTTAAATTCGATATTTCGTTCGCGAGTTAGCGAAAAATTCGGTTTGGCGATTGGTTAGTCTGTATTGTGTGCCCTGCAATCTTCATCTAGAAATAAAAGTAAAGCGCAGATATTCTATGAGCAGTGTAGTAGATTCATAGGTAAAATATTTCATTTTATTTATTTATTTATGCTGAATACAATAAATTGCTTGCACGCATCACAAAAAAAAAATAAGAAAAACAAATTAAAATATAGAGTAATATACAAGAAACATATTGTTAATAACAAACAAATATAACAATCAGACATAAACATACAAAATGTCATCGCACCTAAGGTAGTTTACAAATCACAGATCAGCAAAAACAATTTTTAATAAACTCGTGAAAATTGTAAAACCTTTTCCTATGAGATTCATTTGAATTTTGAATGTTATATCTTCAAGACATCTCACAGATACAGGGAGAGCATTGAAAAACTTAAAATGCCATAGTAGTTAGAGCCAAATCTGGATTTCTACAGACGGTTTTGGTGCAAAACGAGGTTATTAATGTACCGAGCGAGTATTATATTGGTGCAATTTATCATTTTCATCTATGTTCCTTCTTAAATGAACTGAACAAAGTAAGACGTAACAGCTAGGTAGTGTTATTATCTTATTGGCAATGAAGGTTGACTTACATGGTTCAGTATATTTCAAGCCATACATGTACCTAATGCATCTTCTTTGGGTACCAAAGACTCTTGCCATATGAGAAGAATGACCCCACAATTAATCAACGCATAATCATCCTGCTGTGAAAGTATGAATAGTAGCATGTAAGAAAAATACTGTTCCATATATTAATTTTCAAATTTCGGATTACATAGGTGCACTTTGAAAAGGTTTGCAAAAGCTGTTCTACATGTACATTCCAAGTCATTTGATTATCAATACAGAAGCCTAAAAACTTAACAGTATGCAGTCTGTCAATGTCATGCTTAGGTAAGTTGATGGCTATTGTTGACTTGTTGACCGTTTAGGGAAAACTTAATAGCAGCTAGTCAATTTCTTAAGTTTTCTTTTTGTACATGGTCATCGAATAGTAATAAGTTATTGAAAAGTAATGAATTTATTGAAAAGCCATTCAATTCAGAATATTGTTGTATCATCGGCAAATAAATTAATAAATTGTTTGTCTGGTACAATTTGGTAATGGTCCAAGGACTGTGCACTGTGGTACTCCACTTGTTACAACTTTTGTAGAAGAATATTTATGTTTGAAAGACACGCGCTGTTTTATGTTGTTGAAATACGACCTTATCATATTTAAACTTGACTTATGGAAACCATAGTGTGAAAGTTTGTCAAATAGGATATTAAATTAAGCACAATCGAAAGCTTTCGTGAATTCTAGGAAATTGGCTATACTAATTTGGTTTTTACTTCCCACACCGATAGGTGAGGGGAGTATTGTGATCGCGAAAATTTTCGATTTTGAGATAATACGCTTTTTGGGCGTTTTATGATGTCTACACAACGAAAATCCACGTCACTCATTTCTGTCGGTCTGTCTGTCGATCTGTTTGTTGGCGTTTTTCTAGCCTCGTAATCTGAGTAACCGCTGCATGGATTATCATGAAATTTGGGTTATGCAATATGTTGTGGGGTCGTGGTAAGTAATGTTGCTATAATTTTGAAAATCAGTGCATGGGCGGCGGAGTAATTAGCAAAAAACAAAAAAAAATGCAAATATTCCCCAAACTTCGTTTTTGGCGTTTTGGGGTTGCTGATCCTTTTCTACTTTTTTTTATTGTGGGTGAAATTGGGGTGGTTGAGGGGTGGGGGGTTGCAAAGCTGAAAAATGTGTTGTATTCGTAATAGGCTGTCCATTGACCTATGAGTGAAAGACCTAGCGGCATAATACACTTTTTTTATGTCCATCCGAATATTGCCTTGTCTGATACAGAAACCAAGGGACTTTTTCTGATGTGTATAGGTTACGCTCAATAGCCGAATTCGGGCAATGCCCGAAAAAAATACACAGAACTAGTTTTGAGCAAGGAATATTTCCCAAACCCGAAATATTAATTTTATACGGCTATTGAGCATTACCAAATAGGCAGAACTAGTTTTGCGCATCTTGAAATGCACAGAACTAGTTTTGCGCAACTTGAAATGCACATAACTAGTTTTGTGGTACTGAATGGCCACTGCCGCCACTGGCCTGCAGCAGTTATATTAAAACAGTAAGGTTATGTTTATGTTGTTGCTTTGAATGTTTTTTGATTCAGCTTGTGGAAAAAATGCAAGCTAAATTCGAATCCGAATTAGTTCGGCTACTTGAAGCTTCAAGTACACAAAAGCATAATCTCGTGACAAAAGATGATATCCTCACTATATTGAATGAACCTAATCTAACGTAACCTAACCTAACCTTCATGTCTCTGCAATAAAAAATGTATCAACAATGCACCGAAAGAGAAAATCTCCTCTACAATTCTAAATTCCACCATGCCAAAATATACAGAACTAGTCCTGTGCATTTCAAGTTGCGCAAAACTAGTTCTGTGCATTTCAAGATGCGCAAAACTAGTTCTGCTTATTTGGTAATGCTCAATAGCCATAAAAAATAATATTTCGAGTTTGGGAAATATTCCTTGCTCAAAACTAGTTCTGCGCATTTTTTTCGGGCATTGTCCGAATTCGGGTATTGAGTACATATACATAAATGAATTTTGCTCTAGATCGTTCTGTATTGTGTAATCTGGAAGTGATTTTAATTTGGACAAAGTATTACTACCGTGGCGAGGATGAAAAATGCATATGGCTTTTAAAGATCGTGTCAGTGGCGGCGCACCAATAATCAAAAACTAAAAATGTAAAAATAGCTCAAACTTCGTTCTTAGACGATTTGGATGTTCTTGATCGTTTAGCTTCGTCCAGTTGAAGCATGCAGGATAAAAACTACATAGATCGTCCTAGTTCCTACGGAGAGAGAGATGTAAAAAATTAGTTAGGAGAGTTTGTGTTTGATGCTTATTGTCGGGGGGCGAGCGATTATTTAGTTGTAAGGGGATGTCAGACTATAGCTTTATGCAATGGAAAATAATAAAATTGGATCACCGTTATGTGTGGGAAGTACTGAGTGAATCAACTTGACTCCATTCTTCATTCAAGACTCAACAAACCTGTTGATTGCTTTTGAGGTTGCTGCTTAACTGCTAAAGAACTCCTTAGATACTCTAGTGAGGAGGTAGCTTAGCACTACCTGTCTAAGCCCAAGCAACACCTCCACATCGCGACTCATGGTGGAAAATGTATTCTTGCGCCGCTACAAGTGCAGGGTCTCCTTTTTCACGCCTACGCACGCGGCGTTGTTGCTCTCCGGTGGAAATCTAGAAATCTCGATTACGGCCCATCACAGCGTCGACCGGCTTTATGGCCGCCATTGCACGCTGTTTCATGGCCTCCTAAACGCGCTGTTTGACTATGCCACTCGACGCGCTGCCTGTTGTTTCAAGCTAGGAAAACGATACGAGAATTGGTCGCCCCTATTTGCTTGTGTTTTGCAACTCCATCGTCCACGTAATCCTGGGGGGGGGGGAGGTGTATTTCTCAGAATATTACGGGCAAGGACACGAAGGACGCAAGGGTTGGGTATGACAGAACTATAATGATGATAATAACACTTTGGGATGGAATAAGTGTCTGTTTTGCGTTAAACATATGGAATCTGTCCTCGAACAACTAAAATAATATTTACAATAGAATGAGAAAAAGAGTTTTCAGTTTTGGATAGGGTTTCCAATCCGGGATTCCAAAATGCCGGGATCCCGTTCTAGCGTACAGAAATATCAACTTTGACATTATAGAGTCCACACTAACTGCCGATCTTTCAATCCTGGGATCATACTTCAGCCTATAGCCTTACCCATACTGCTCGTGAAGTTCGCCTCTTCGAAGCAAGTCGAGTACAAGGAGGGTCACCACCACCAGAGCAGAGACCGAGACCACTGCCGACGGCTTATCTATGGCCGACGATGACTGGGAGTAGCTTGAAGCGGAGCAAAGTAAGCGACCATCCACACCCTCGTACTTGACTAACTTTGGGTAACGTGACGAGTAGTGTGGCTACTGGCTATGTATGGGATGGATATGTGACATTTGATGGATCATTGTGGCTGAACAGCTCACATACACTCAGCCACATAGCTCTATCACTCATCCGTCGAATATCCGAAACAATATAACAAAATTAAAACAAATCCCTCACTGCCAATCCACGAAGATATACCTGATCTCTTCCTGCGCAGATTACGGCTTAGAAAACCACCAATTACAACAGCTGTCCAACTTGAGTGTGATAGTTTTAATCCTGCAGTTAAATGGGCAGAAATTTGGGCGACCCAAACACCAGAAGAAGTGAACACTGAACAGTAATCTAACTGTTGGTCAAGAACCCCCTGGTTTTGAGCTCCACCGAAAAGAATGGTCAACCCTAAACAGAATTCGCACGTCGCATGGAGTGTGCGCTGATTCGTTGTTTAAACGGAACAAGCGTGAATCCCCATGATGCCACTGTGGAGCGGAACGCCAAACTGTCAGGCATATAGTGCAAGAATGTGGCCTTAGAGCATATCAAGGCAACAACAAAGACTTCCTCCAAGCCAAACCATCAGCCGTAGAATGGATTTCCAGTCTCGATATTGACCTTGTTACCGTTTAGATCGCAAAAAAAAAACAAAAAAAGTGTTTTACTTTTTTATATGTACTATAACAATACGCTATATAAATAACCTATCTTCCAACATGTAAAAACAGTCCTTCTAAGAAACAACTATTCACGCCGTGATATTCAACTAGCACTAAACAAGTTTACTTCCCCGCGGTCCCCGTCACTTCTAACTTGAGCTTGAGGGTCAAGATTATTAATAATAATAATAATCACTTTATTTCCCAGATAAAACATAAACATCTTAATGTTTACTTGGCATGCTTGCCATACTAATAATAATTAGGGGAAACCTCAAGGGCAGAGTTCACACAAAATGGTCTTCCACTCAACCCTTGGTGTCAATCAATACAAGTAAACTTAAACTATATCCAACGCATCTATTACTAAAATTATCTAACACTATAGCTTATTTAAAAACTAAAACCTTACCGAGTAGCCACAACAAAACATAGAGACAATCATTACTTTAGCGATATGGTCATACAAATTTTTCAGATCTGCATATTTCTACTTAGCTACAGCAACCATACAATAACTTATTATACCTACTTATTAATGCTTTTCCAGGAAATGGTTCACGACAGCATTTTTGAACCTATACCAGTTAAATGACTTAAAGATGTCGGGTATAGAATTATCAAATCGGTAGATGTTAAATCTAAAACACCTTTCATAAACAATGTCATTTTATGACAAGGAGCTAATATTAAGTTCATATTTCTAGTATTTACATCATCATGGTATACTTGAATTGAAGGATATTTTATTGTAAAGATAGAGGGGTGTCTTAAAAATTCATATTTTATGAAATAAACAAAGAGCATTAACAATTAATCTATATTTCATACCAAGCCATTTCAGTTCCTTCAATTTGTGTGAAATATGTTCATGTTTGCGAATACTGAAAATGAGTCGAATACATGAATTGAGGTTTTGAATCAATTTTTTTTTTGACATAAATCGAGAGATCATATATAAGTTTTATAATAAAACTGTTTTTGTTTTCTTTTTTTTCGCAATAATTCAAAAGTTATATCAAAATAAAAATGGGTTTTTGAATCGAGTACCGAAAACACGCCGACGGCTCCCGAACCCGTGTGACGTAATGATGGCGGTTAAGATGCTCCTTTGACCAACGACATCCTACATCGATACTAAATTCTAGATTCCCAGCCAAACGTGAAAATACTTGCTAGTAACCCAGATAGCACAAGACATCTGTAAGACGTCCATTCTATGTCGCTTTTAGGTCTGAACGTCTTGCGGCATAAAGAAGACATCTTTAAGATGTCTTGCTAGTTGCACCTTAAAGATGTCCAAGTTTTCATGTCTTAAAGATGTCCATTTAATGTCCAGATTTTAACAGAATTTTTATTCAAAATGATGAGATCTAATAAAGACATCTTCAGGGTGTCTTGCCGATGACATCTCTAAGATGTCTTGGTAATGACATCTTCGAGTCGTCTTGACGATAACATCTCAAAGATGTCTCATCCCAGGTAGTATAAGACATCTGTAAGACGTCCATTCTATGTCGCTTTTACTTCTAAACGTCTTCTGGTATAAAGAAGACATCTTTGAGATGTCGTGCTAATTGCATCTTGAAGATGACCAAGTTTTCATGTCTTAAAGATGTCCATTTAACGTCCAGATTTTAACAGAACTTTTATTCAAAATGATGAGACCTAATAAAGACACCTTCAGGGTGTCTTGCCGATGACATCTTTAAGATGTCTTGGTAATGACATCTTCGAGTCGTCTTGACGATGACATCTCAAAGATGTCTCATCCCAGGTAGTATAAGACATCTGTAAGACGTCCATTCTATGTCGATTTTACGTCTGAACGTCTTGTGGTATGAAGAAGACATCTTTGAGATGTCGTGCTAATTGCATCTTGAAGATGACCAAGTTTTCATGCCTTAAAGATGTCCATTTAACGTCCAGATTTTAACAGAACTTTTATTCAAAATGATGAGACCTAATAAAGACACCTTCAGGGTGTCTTGCCGATGACATCTTTAAGATGTCTTGGTAATGACATCTTCGAGTCGTCTTGACGATGACATCTCAAAGATGTCTCATCCCAGGTAGTATAAGACATCTGTAAGACGTCCATTCTATGTCGATTTTACGTCTGAACGTCTTGTGGTATGAAGAAGACATCTTTGAGATGTCGTGCTAATTGCATCTTGAAGATGACCAAGTTTTCATGCCTTAAAGATGTCCATTTAACGTCCAGATTTTAACAGAACTTTTATTCAAAATGATGAGACCTAATACAGACACCTTCAGGGTGTCTTGCCGATGACATCTTTAAGATATCTTGGTAATGACATCTTCGAGTCGTCTTGACGATGACATCTCAAAGATGTCTCATCCCAGGTAGTATAAGACATCTGTAAGACGTCCATTCTATGTCGATTTTACGTCTGAACGTCTTGTGGTATGAAGAAGACATCTTTATAATGTTTTGCTAATTGCATCTTAAAGATGTCCAAGTTTTCATGTCTTAATGATATCCGTTTAATGTCCAGATTTTAACAGAATTTTTATTCAACATATGCTACACAAAATAAGTAACCTGATAATGTTTCTGGGCCTGCGCAAAAAAACAAATAAAAACAGTATTGAATACTTACCAAAATTTGAATTGATCATTAATAATAATAATAAGATATTTTCAAACAGTATAAATGATTCTGATTCAAAACTCCCGCTAAATCATGCCATGCCAAACGAATTTTATGCGCTTGTGTGATTCGCTAACCAGTCTAACCACGCTAACCTCACTTTCACTTTCCTTTCGCCGTTTCGCCTTTCGCGGGTTTTCCACCTGTTCCACTTGTGTGTTCCACCTGTTCCACCTAACCCGACAGAAAATTCTTTTTATCTATGAGATTTTCCTTGTGAGCGTTTGCTTTTTCTGGTTTTCCTGAGAGTGAGAGCATCGATAAAGCATAACTTATAAGTACGAGGTAAAAGTACAGACATTTTGTGGTGTGCTGCGAGTTAGAATTGTGGTTAGAACTGTGGTACTGTGGATTGTGGAAGTTTTTTGGCTGGCTAAAAGGTAAGTTAAGATTCCAGTTATGGATAGAGATAGAGCAAGAGATAGGTACAACCTTCTCAATAAGTACACTATGCGCGCCAAAAGGACTTATGTTCCTTATACTTTTGGTAGTACAAATGAAGTAGAAAACCTATTCGAATTCGTTGTGCTAGGGGAACATAGTGTTTCAATACCATGTACCTCTGAGAGTGATACTACGATTTTGTGCACTAATTCTTTTGATAATAATGTACCCTGTAGTAATAACATCCATTTTCCTGAAAATTATCACATTTCTGAAAACTGTAATCAAACGATAGGAAAAAATCGGTTGGGCGATCTGTGCCAGTGGTCTCTGAAG
Source organism: Callosobruchus maculatus (assembly GCA_951848785.1). Taxonomy (NCBI): domain Eukaryota; kingdom Metazoa; phylum Arthropoda; class Insecta; order Coleoptera; family Chrysomelidae; genus Callosobruchus; species Callosobruchus maculatus. Next base: position 2,924,857 of record CATOUR010000127.1, read on the forward strand.
CACAATATAACCCATACTGCAATTAATGATTTGTTGAATATTCTAAGAAATAATGCAATTCCACATTAGCTTCCCTCTGACGCTAGAGCTTTATTAGGAACAGTAAGGAAAATAGAGGGCATAAAAGTTGTTCCTCCTGGAAAATATTACCATTTTGGTATAGAGGACTGCCTGAGAGTGCTTGTTAAATCAGTCTCCTCAATAGATGAATATGTTTTAAAAAATGATTCAATAGAGCTGAACATTAATATTGATGGCTTACCCATTTCAAAGAGTAGTAGCAGTCAAGTTTATCCAATCCTTTGTAGCATTTCAGGTACTTCTATAGTAGAAATGATTGGCATTTATTATGGAGTACAGAAACCCCAAGATCCAAATCTATTCTTGGAAACATTTATTTCAGAAGTTACTACAATAATTAATAATGGTTTTTATACAAATGGTAAATTATATAGTATAAAAATAAAAGCATTTATTTGCGATGCTCCAGCAAAGGCATTTATCAAATGTATCAAAAACCATACACGATACTCATCTTGTACAAAATGTCTCATTGAAGGTGAGTATGTGGACAATCGTGTTTGTTTCACTGAGTGCAATAATTTAATTTTGAGAAATGATTCACAGTTTAGATTGAAAACAGATGAAGATCATCATAATGGTACCAGTGTTTTGGAAAACATTCCTAAATTAGACATGATCTGCAGCTTTCCTTTAGATTATATGCACTTGGTATGTCTTGGAGTTATGAAAAAGTTGTTATATCTTTGGTGTTGCGGTAAGCCTTGTACAAAAATTTCATTTCAACACATTTCATCAGTTTCTTCAACTCTGATTCAGTTGAGTTGTAATATACCAGTAGAATTCAACAGAAAACCCCGAAGTTTAAGTGATTTAAAAAGATGGAAAGCTACAGAATTTCGACAATTTTTATTTTACACAGGACCTGTAGTACTCAAAAATAATATTAATAAAGCTCGGTATAAACATTTTTTGGCACTACATGTTAGCCTCACAATTCTGTCTCACATAAGATACAACAGTTTAGTGGATTATGCATCAGCGCTACTAAAATACTTTGTTGATGTTTTTAGAACTTTGTATGGTCCTGAAAATGTCACTCATAATGTTCATAATTTATTGCACTTAACACAAGATGTTAGGGATCATGGACCAGTTGATACATTTAGTGCATTTCCCTTTGAAAATTTCTTACAGAGTATTTTAAAATCTCTTCGTAAAGCAGATAGGCCATTGCAACAAATAGTAAAAAGGCATTTGGAAAAGAGAAAGAGGATGACAGATTGTGTTGCTCAAACATTATACCCTATTTTTAAGGACGAACATGAATATACAAAGATAAATCATAGTTTTCCATTCACCAAACATTATAAATCTGTTATTTTTAAAAATTATACGCTTTGTACAGTTGAGCCTAATAATTGTGGCTGTTTGAAATCTGGAGATATAGTTCTGATTAGAGATATTATTCTACATGATGATAGATGTTACATTGTTTGTCGTTTATTAACAGTTTTAGGGGATCTTTATGAATCACCTTGTAAATCCTCAGAGCTAGGTATTGTTTTAATTCATGAAACTGAATCTGAACTAAAGTTGTTTGATATCAACACAGTGGAGTATAAATGTGTAAAATTGAACCTTTCTGATAAGTCCGCTGTTTTTCCACTTCTGCACTCACTTTAAGCTTTTTTACTTGATGTGTTTTTATCCATGATTCTCATTTTTTATTCTTCTTTTATTTTATTATTATTTATATTGTAAATGGTAGAATTTTTGAGTTGATCCTATGAATAACATGTTAACAAACACCCTCTGATTTCGACTTAGCAGTCATGGTGCTTCTGCATTTTGGTTTTGCCTACATAGCTGCTCAAGTGTAAAAAAGCTATTTATCACTTATAAAGTTATTCTTTAACATATGGATTAATTTTTTTTCATGGAGCATGGATTGCAAAAAGACCTGGTCAGTGGTCTCATTCATAGATGATAAAACTGTGGAAGCTGTTCCTTCTAATTGGATTAAAGGGCAATTATGTTATTGGCCCCCACTAACAGGAGAAAAGTTGATGAATGCAATCAGGGCTTGTGAAATGTTGAATACAAGCTGGCCTTCACACCGAGTGAAACTGTTCAACCATGCAATTTTTGGTAAGCTATATACATTGATGCTTGACATTTTTGACTTTTTGTTTTTGTACTTATAGATAGCTATGCAAAGGCGCGCCAAAAATCAAAAATTGCTGAAGAGACAAGCGATTTGAGTACTGATACTGAAGCAATAAATAAAAGAAAGAGGATCCAGAGAGTTCTGTCAAGTGAAGGAGCTTCAGGATCTTCTAGTGAGAATGAAACATTTTCAATTCGTACCCCACCTAAGTTGGATAAAGCTAAACAAAGAGGTATTACTAATTATAGTAGGTATATCTAGAGTTCACATACAGAGTGAAATATCTGTTTAACAGTCTGCCCGATTTTCATGAATTTTAGAATAGACAATATGGCCAATCTTACTATGGTATTCACAATGTTGTCAGGTCTACCGTTTTTCCTTAAATATTATAAACTTTGTTATTTCAAATGGATCACCTTGTATTTTTCTACATTTTTTAAATCCTTGAAAAGCACTGATTATTTTTGTATATTTCCTATACCTACCTAAATGTTATAATTTCGGAGTTGCAAGTAAATTTACATTGCATCTGCCCATGTTAAAATAAGATGTTAACTTCAAGAAACATGAATGCGGTTACAGCAGATACTTAAAATGTTGAGCGTTTACTTCCTTCAATACAAGCCATGTGCTTCTTGAAACTTCGCAGTAGATTTTGCAACTTGTCTGAATTTTCAAGAGTTATCATAGGCATCTTATTTAATTTATTGAACTTGCATGGAGGCAATACAAATTTAGTTGTAACTCCGAAATTATAATTTTTAGGTATAGGAACTATTATGCAAAAAATAATCAGTATTTTACAAGGATTTCGAAAATGTATAAACATACAGGGTGACCCATTTGAAATAACAAAGTTTATTGTATTTCCGGAAAAATGGTAGATACGACAATATTGTAAATATCATCATAAGATCGGCTGTATTGCAAAACTCCCATAACTTAAAATTCATGAAAATCGTGCATCTCTTTTCCGAGATAATTGAGTTGAGGCGTTTCATACCTTAGACTTACTCTATATTTACTTGTTTTGTCATTGTTTTTTCTGTTTGCTTTACACATAATCAACTCCAAATTCTAATTAGCATGTTTAGTTTGCTTTGTTTATTTTGTTTGTACACATTTTGCTCAAAGAGACTGAATTTCCAATTTAGCATTTCATTTTGGTGTTCTAAAATTTAGTGATTTCTTGAATTTTACAGTGACATCTAAGCAAAGTAGACAATCAAAATAATTTGACAGACAAATTGTGGACAATTAAATGCAACTAGTCCCCCCTCTTTTTCATTACACTCACTGAAATGTAAAATATAAGTATATTCTAGTTTATTTGCTGTATATTTCAACAAAGCAAATCAAACAGGCTATTGACAGTATAAGGTTAAACACCTTGTATACTGTCATCACCATGTGACATTAACAAACAATGATATATCCTCATTTGTATCTGCTGTACTGCCTTTGCCTTTACTTCCACTGGTAGCTAAGATCTCTGTGTACTCTAACAGGTCATCACAAGGAATTCTCCTCACAAATTTTCTAATTTTTCTGCAACTGTATCAAGCCTCAAAGTTTTACTGATTTTTACTTATTTGACTTTCAGAAACATTCTTAAGGGTATAGATTATCTTGGAATGTGTTTTGATTTTTGTTTCATTTTTCTAGAGTCCAGACAAGAGGAAGCAAGCAGTCTGACTAATAAAAATGTTGCATCAGGTAATTCTTTTCGGAAGTTTACTATAGTCTCCCAATTTGATTGGTCTAATATTTTTTCTAGGCAGTCAAGCCCTTGTTAGTGCTACTTTGGATCTGCCATCAAGTTCTAATGAATGCCTACGATGCAAAGAAAATGGTAGAAGTTTTAGCAACTGATTATATGTTCCATGCCTAATTGAGTTTCTTTTTCTAGACAAAAAGTTTGAAGGAATATATGAGCAACTCCATATAATTAGAAGCATATGTACAGATGTACTCTCTGAAGTACAATCTTTAAAGGTCCAAAATAATAAAGAAACCGTTGTGAAAGAAAGTTTCTTCAACAAATATGATATCAACTACCCAATTTCTACAGAAGATGATCTCATGAAATTGGAGAACATTTTGGACAAAACTGCAGAATTTCAAGATTTGGTAGGTTGAATTTGATAATTTATTTATTAACCTATTTATTAACATTACAACAATCACTGAACAGATGTCTTAAGGCGCATTTAGACTATGCAACAAAGTCTTATATTCTGTCACCTTCCCAAGAATAATTACATTCCCATAAGTCTTAAAACAATGCCGAAAATATTATTCAGTTCTGCATATACCCATGGCATGCCAAGTCTATTGATGATTATATATATGATATGTACCTCCTAAATTTTTTGTTTCTTTTGCTGATAGAATTTGTGTTCTGCATTTTGGAAAACAAACATATTCATGCATGGATTGATCATAAATCAGTTGACTGGCATTTTATTATTAAATCAAATAAGTATAATTTTCTATAAAATATATGTTGAAAGAACCTTTAGTGTTTAAGTTAGAGACAAGCCATCATTGTTATGAGTGTATATTTTTCATTAATTTGCTTTTACTGGTTTGAATTATAGGGCTTGGAGCTATCCAAAATAGGAGGTAGCAACTGCTACAATTTTATTAAGAGGGTGATGTCCACTATCATTACGAACGATTTTGCATTGTTGTATAGTTGGCTAGGAAGGAAGGGGAAAAGGCCATTCTACACCCTGAAATTGGCCAAGGCAGTATTATGTAAGTAGATAATTTGGAAATTTGGATTCCTTTTCAATAACCTCATGCCTCATCCACCTATTGTTGCTGTACGTTGTAAACTTGTGAACTATTATCATTTATTTGTACAAATGTCTGTGGTTACATTTCATTTTGCAACTATTCAAAAACAAAAAAAAGCAATTTAAGCAAATAGCTATTTAGTAACATTTCAGTCGAGCTTGTTATATTTCAACTCAATTCTGTTGTTCAAGATGCAGCAGAACATGCCAAGGACGTAAGTTGGGACAGAAAGGAGGTCGAAACTTGTGTGCAGTTGTGGTTAAGAAGGGCAAGCGACAGGAAAAATACCAAAATTAATAAACCGAAAGAAATAAATAATTAAACTGCATTGACTTTTTTTCAAATCCTAGCTCCAATCACAATACTTACTTTGTCAATTCTTGCTTTCTTTCCAAATTCGATATATTGTACGTGTTTTCCAAATTGCGCAATATTCTTCCATAAAAAATTATAACTATTGTCTTTCAAACCAACTATTGTAAGTAGGAATTGTTGAGTGCATAAAATTCGATTTCATGATATCCAGGATAAATATTTGATTAGTCTTTACATCTGCTAAAAATCACTTCTAAACATATATTCAACAGTATTATTATACAAATTTTGATTCATATATCCTAATACTTATGCAAACTGAAATAATGAATTTGAAACAGGAAAGGCAAAAGGAACACATATTATTTTGTGTGACTTATAAGACCTGACTTTTGTGGCGTCAAGGTTTAACATGTCTGAAGATCTTAAATGCACGTCCAAGAGATCTCTTATAAGGAGGTCTTGAAGATGTCCGAATTTCTATAGGTTCTTAGTCGTCTAATAAACGTGAATGGATATCTCTAAGCTATCTTTTAGATGTAATTGGATACCTCTAAGACATCTTTTAGACGTCTCGCATGTTCTGGAAATCATAAAAAAGACATCCTGAAGATTTCTCAAAGATATCTCGACGACATTTTGAAGATGTCTTTTTTTACACAATCTTCAGAAGATGTTTAATGGACGTCTATCAGACATAAGCGGATGTCTTTGAGACATCTTAAATAACTGGATCAGACACCTGTTAGACGTCTCAAAGATGTTCTGGAAATCATGAAAAAGACATCGTAAAGATGTCTCGAAGATATCTCGGCGACATTTTAGAGATGTCTTAAAGATGTCTTTTTTTACACAAACGACCTTAAGTAGACGTCTATCAGACATAAGCGGATGTCTTTGAGACATCTTAAATAACTGGATCAGACACCTATTAGACGTCTCAAAGATGTTCTGAAAAGCATAAAAAAGACATCCTAAAGATGTCTCAAAAATATCTGGACGACAATTTAAAGATGTCTCAAAGATGTCTTTTTTTCACACAAACGACCTTCAGAAGATGTTTAATAGACGTCTATCAGACATAAGCGGATGTCTGTGAGACATCTTAAATAACTGGATCAGACACCTATTAGACGTCTCAAAGATGTTCTGGAAAGCATAAAAAAGACATCCTAAAGATGTCTCAAAGATATCTGGACGACATTTTAAAGATGTCTCAAAGATGTCTTTTTTTCACACAAACGACCTTCAGAAGATGTTTAATAGACGTCTATCAGACATAAGCGGATGTCTGTGAGACATCTTGAATAACTGGATCAGACATCTATTAGACGTCTCAAAGATGTCATTGTGCTATCTGGGAACTAGTGTATATTTGTTGCAATATAGCCGATGAATGAAGTTTGCAGCTCAGGACGACCTCTACGATCGAAATAAATATCTTTTTGAATGTTTGAAATCAGATTACAGATTCCAGTAAGTAAGTACCTAATCAAATATGTCTTATTGAAACTATCTGGTGCATGTTCGGCTGGCCTAGTGGTTAGAGTGTTGGCTAATGGATCCGTTGGTCTGGGTTCAAAGCTCAGCCTGTCCAATTTTTTTTATTTTTTTTTTATCAAATAATTCATTCATGTGCTTTTTGCACTTGTTATGTACATTTTTTTCTACGATCAACATAAATATGTTTTTGAAACAAATTCTATCAGACATATTACTTCCACTGCATAGTGCAAAAACTAAGTACAGGACGCGGTGGACAATTCAAAAAATCAGTTCAAATGGTGTTTGTCCGTCAATATCAACCGCCAATATTTTTTTTAAATGTAATAGTTGGTTAATAAAACAAAATCCATTCATTTTTTAAGTTTATAATATAAACATAAAGTAAGTCAAACTCGTAATCACAACAGTCTTCTGTTTATCACTTGGTATCTTTATTTATTTAACTTTGAGCAATGAGGCTTAATAATTAAATTTTCATAAAAATTTAGCAAATAAAAATATAAAAATGCAATGCAAACAAACAAAACTTATTTTTCTATGAGTTTCAATGTTATAATTATCTTCTTGACCAAAACTTAAAATAATTATTTTATTATTTAATATTATTATTGATAATAAATACTTATACGATAAATAAACTATAAGTATAATTATTTTACATAAGAGCTAGCACTTCAAGTAAACAAAAATAAAACTATATTTTTTAGTCCCGAACATAGAAAAAAGTATAAAGTATCTAGGAATATATTTAGATTATATATTTTTGTTTGTTAGATTTTTATGAAAATTTTATTATTAAGCTTCGTTGCTCAAAGTTAAATAAATAAAAATACCAAGTGATAAACAGAAGACTGTTGCGATTACGAGTTTTATTTTATGTTTATATTAAAAACTTAAAAAATGAATGGATTTTGTTTTATTAACCAACTATTACATTTAAAAAAAATATTGGCGGTTGATATTGACGGACAAACACCATTTGAACTGATTTTTTGAATTGTCCACCGCGTCCTGTACTTAGTTTTTGCACTATGCAGTGCAAGTAATATGTCTGATAGAATTTGTTTCAAAAACATATTTATGTTGATCGTAGAAAAAAATGTACATAACAAGTGCAAAAAGTACATGAATGAATTATTTGATAAAAAAAATAAAAAAAAAATTGGACAGGCTGAGCTTTGAACCCAGACCAACGGATCCATTAGCCAATACTCGAACCACTAGGCCAGCCGAACATGCACCAGATAATTTCAATAAGACATATTTGATTAGGTATTTACTTACTTACTGGAATCTGTAATCTGATTTCAAACCTTCAAAAAGATATTTATTTCGATCGTAGAGGTCGTCCTGAGCTGCAAACTTCATTCATCGGCTATATTGCAACAAATATACACTAGTTACTAGCAAGTATTTTCACGTTTGGCTGGGAATCTAGAATCTAGTATCGATGTAGGATGTCGTTGGTCAAAGGAGCATCTTAACCACCATCATTACGTCACACGGGTTCGGGAGCCGTCGGCGTGTTTTCGGTACTCGATTCAAAAACCCATTTTTATTTTGATATAACTTTTGAATTATTGCGAAAAAAAGAAAACAAAAACGGTTTTGTTATAAAACTTACATATGATCTTTCGATTTATCACAAAAAAAATATATTTTTTTCTTTATTCAAAACCTCAATTCTGCACGCCTTGTATTCTATCCACACGGACCATAGACAGGGGAACAAAAATTAAATTGCGACAACACCAAGGTTTCGCATAGAATCTTTTTAGTTTCAACTGGTAGATAGGCTCTATGAGGATATAAAAGTTGTAATGCAGCATATGATTTTCGGATGTTACAAGCGACGTGATCGCGGAACCTCAAGTCGTCTAGAATTAATCCCAAATTTTTTCATATTTCCACAATTTGGATCTTTTCACCGTTTATCTGGAAACTAACGTTTGAGTACAAATAATCTCGCACAATTTTTTTTTGAGAATACAACTGCAACTGACTTGTCAGGATTCTGGTTAAGTGAATGCATTTTCGAAAAACTTGATAGCGAATACAGATCCTCATTAATTTCGGAAACTGCAGTCTGTAGACAACTCGAGGGAATGATCGGTAGATTTGCATGTCATCCGCATACATAATTATGTACTGAGCAATACTTCATAAATTTTGGAAATTGACATGTATAGAGAGAAAAAATAGAGGTCCAAGCACAGAACCTTGTGGCACGCCTGACACTAGTAGTCTCGGTTTTGAAAGATTTTGTCCAATTTTGACGGCCTGATAACGATTATTACTGGAATAGTGTTAATGGTTCTGTACATAAACCGCATGACAGCAAGATTGCCGAAAGTGTTTCATGGTTGATCATATCAAATGCCCTGCTAAAATCCAACATAATTAAAGCCATACACTCACCATCATCTAGAGTATGAAATACTCATCATCATCAGTAATATGTAAGAGAGCTGTAGTGCAACTATGACCTTAAGGAAAACCAGACTGGGTTGACGGAAGAATGTTGTTCACTTTTAAATACATACTCAGTTGACATATCTGATTATCTCTGTAGTAATTATCAACTAAATCACAACGTGTACTGCATGGAATACTATCCACAAAATGGTTATTCAAGATGTCGGGATCAGAAAATGTATCACTAATATGGTTAGATGAGCTATTTGTAACGTTTATCTAATTTCATTCCAAACTTTCTTAGTGTCTCGAAAATTTGATAATTCTTTGAAAAATTCCCGTTTTAGCTTCAAAATTTCAGAATTTGTTCGGTTTCTCAGATCTCTGTAATACTTCAAGTTATTTTCTGATTTATCTCTCTTTAGCTTCGCTCCAGCTTTGTCCCTTTCCGCCATTAGCATTTTAATTCCATCATTCATCCAAGGTGCTTTTCTTCTAGTAATCTTAATGGTTTTTATTGGAACATGTTTTTGAAAAAGGGCTGTAAGAATTGAGTTGAATAACTTAATCTTTTCGTCAACATCAGTTACATGAAAAATCTGGTCCAAATTTGAGTTTGAAAGATCATAATGAAAAGAGTCAGATCAAAATTTTTGAAGTCTCTAGTAAAGTACTTCAGAGACTAGTTGATTCAGTCCAAGAGAAGATAGCATAGAGTCAAAATCTTTAGTTGCTACAGAGTCTGCACTTAGGAAATTAATGTTTACGTCACCAAGAAACAATATATATCCTCCGAGAAATATTTATATGATATCCCGCACAGAAACAATGTTGTTTTAAATTAATTAGTATTTGGATTATTTCAAATTTATTCATAGTTGTTTCAATTCCATGTCATTCAGACAATTTACTACTCAGGTTCGAAGCTAATAATTTCAAAATAGGTAATATTCGTTCTAACGATAATGTACCATCATTCCAATGCTAATATTAGCCTAAAATGCAATTGAAGCATTTTTTGTTTGTTTTTAATATAGATACGCCTTAGGTTTTGTTTAAGCAAAGCGTATAATAGGGTCGTTCAATGAAATTCCAATAACCATATTTATGCGCATTTTCATGAAGTATTACTTACATATAACATACAAAAAAATTTCAACTCAATTGGATGAGAATTGAAAAAGTTACGCGCCTTGAAAGATTAAAATATTTCATGCACTCAAAATTCATCGTTGTGACGTCATTGGGTCGGTCGGCAAGCCCAGACCGGCTGGCGGCTGTACAGCGACAGCGGCAAGCATACGTTTGTAATACGTTCAAGTGCTTTGGTTGACGCTATCTTTTGTTTGATCGGGTGGTTTTTTCGAACACATTCAAAAATCCAGATTCTTCTACAATCATTTTATCGGTAGTTCTCAAAACTTCTAAATATGTGGGAAATAAGCTCATCAGGAGTACAAGCTAATAGATAAATATATAAATATTTGATATAGTGTTGCTTTTTTATATTCTGACCAGGAGAATGACTGCAGGATTGGGTTTCTTGGTTTTTGGATGGAAATTTCGAAACAATCGATTATACACTGTACCTTTTTGAATCTTGTTCGAAAAGGTATCGGTAAGCATTTTTTGATTTCCCATAGAGATTTCCACTGAATAAATAATTTTAAATGTTCGAATAATTATGAAACGGTTTTTTTTTTAATTATTGAGCAAACTGTTGATATATACAGAAATCGTCTGCTATAATTTTATATGGAAGATTAAGTTTAATTTTTTTCAAAGTTACAAATATTTCGATTTTTGTTAAAGCACGCATATTAATTATAAAATAATGAGTGACTGGGCATCCCGATATACATATTCGGATTATTTTCTATATCATTCGAACTCGAACCACTAGTTAAGGAGTAACATTATTTTGGGATATGTTTTAATAGCATTTCTTTCTGCCTTCCCTTAGTAGCTGCCTTTAGTATATTGCACTCAACATATTTTGATATAACGTTAGCCTTTATATTGACTTGGACTCACTTATCTGTCTTCCAACGTTCACTCCCGCGTGTCTTCAGTACATTTTAGTCCTACTTGCGAAACATTGGTGCTAGATTCGCTGCTTGGTGACGAAAATCGAGTTTTTTTGTCCTGGTACTAGGTTCATCTAAATATCATTTTCGTTGTCGTAAGGAAAACATTCCGAGGATCTGTAGCGTGTAAGGCTTGTTGGTCTTTTTGACAAACAAAAATGTGCGGAACTACTTCCGGTTCCATTTTAAGTTTTACATCTTTCATTAGTTTGTAACACATGTAATTTTCAACATCTTCCTCAAACTTAAACAAAATATACAAGACTGAGATAAACATTTCAAGTAGGGATATTTTGTAGGCAAGTATCCACGATTTTCTACCCAAAATACAGAAACGTGAGACACAAAAACTAGATAATATAATATAAAACAATTTTTTCTACATAATTCAAATACATATGAATTTTGGTTACATCAAAGGACTGAAAACAGCCTTTCACATGTTCGACATATTAATGAAAATTGATTTCTCCAATGCTTTTATAATTGTTAGGTATATGATTAGTTCAGTATATGGATTAAAAAAATCTACTTGTATCTCTTACGTTTTAGTGTACCAGTACCAGCAAAATCTGCTAACAACTGACACCAATATACCTTTAGAATGGCATTCACAAATGCGGTTTCTTGATAATAACACTTCTTTTATTAAAATGGGCCTCACAGCAATACTTTGTTGACTTATCGCTCACAAATTCATTCCTACGCATAGCTCTCTGCCACAATTTCCTGATTTTTATATTTCGTGGCAAACCAATAAAAAATTCATCAGGAGTGGTCACTGTCGTATTTTCACATAAGGGAATAATATTTATAATTTTCCTTCATCTGTCCTCCTTCCATTATTATACTCAGTATCAACGAATTCGGATAGCTTGGTAAGTATTCAGTGTCGATGAAACAATTAAATAAATTATCCAATAGACGCGTTGCAGTTCACAAAGCTTGCATAGCAAGTAGCATGCACCGCAGCGTTATTATTTACCGAGCACTCGTACGATGCGTGGCCAAGATGCCGCGCCGCGCCGGTCGGAGGGGTATAGTGACGTCACCGTCGCACACTCGCAAGTGCCGCGCGTTTTCAATTTGCAGCACTTTGATAATTTATTAGAATATGAAATCGAGCTCAGAAAATTCTGAAATTTTGCACAGCTGCTAAACTCAGTACGCCCTTTTAGAATATGCAATAAAAAAAATATGCTGAACGAGCCTATTTATTTGATATACAAAATTGCTTACGCCTAAAGTATCTTATAGTGTATCCTTGCCGTTGGCTCAATTGCTCTGTACTGTTGCTCTCGGCTCGATTGATATAAGAATAATAATAATATAGATTATGAAGGTGTTATTAAGACCTAATAAGAGTATCGCAGGTTCAACGAAATTATGTATTAATTGATGGGGATTTCTTCAAAAACCGAAGAATCTAAAATGTTCTTGATAATTTTAGAAGTCGTATTTACCCGCAGTGTGCTTTTTTGCTACGTCTACCAAAACGCATGCTTTTTCATGAAATAAAGTAGAAGGAGGTCGCCCGAATCCAGACTAAGGACGAAGGGATGCAGAAAGGGTGTGGCTGGTGGCTCGTGCTGTGAGTACGCTTTGCTTTTAAAATGTATATGCAGTGGTGAAAACTAGAATTTATCGATTTTCGGTCGTCGGCTTGACGGGAGGACGCGGGGGGTTGGGGGGAAGGGCGGCGAGGTGCAGGGGGGAGGGGGGTAGCGTGGTAGAACGGTAGCGCGCGAGCAGCCGCCCGAAGATGGATATTGGCAAAATAGGGTGGAACTCGGAAAAAATTGCTGTGCAAATCGCGATTCAACTGAATAAGGCAAAAACAGTTGTTACGCTGTACAAAGGGTACTAGAAAAGATTTGCAATCTATTTCATTTTTCCAACGTAATTTATATTTATATTTAGATTAAAACCAGTTCTGCCATGGTCACTATTAGGGACGAAAATACGCTCCTGATCCCAGGGCCGCAGACAACGGCGTCGATAAAAATGGGGGGGAGGGGAGATAATATATAGTACCTAATTCACTATTCATGTTGAAGTCAGGCAAGTATGCGAAACGTTATCCACAAAAATGTACCCCTCCCCTCCACCCCGGCGAATGTTTTGTTGCTGATCACGTAATGTCGCTAAAAATGTGATCCATAAAAATGCACCCCTCCCCCTCCACCGGGCGAATAATATTTAGTTACTGATTATTATACAGGGTGGGCCAATAGTGCGTGGACGGAGGATTGTGGGCTTACTAAAAAATATTTCAAAAATCTGTCAATTGATAATAGTAGGGACCCTTAAGGGCTATAATGTAAATATATTTTCACTCAAATTTTGACGTTCATACAGGGTGATTCATATCAAACTTACATTTTTTTTAATGGAACCCCCTATATATTATTGCATATTTGGATTCGTTGGTTAATTCTAGTGTGACTTTATGTATCACACATGGAACTTAAGACGAACCGTTTAGGCGCAAATCACCATTTTTGGTATAAGTAGGTATCAGAAAAAAATTGAATATCGCAGCGATTATAAAACTTAGAAGGCCGTGACTTTGCGGTACGACTAAGCATAGAATGCGTCACCTTAGGTCAGAGGGCTAAATTTGAATTCTTTTTGCACTTGGAGAAATCAGTAGATTAATTAAGGAAACTTCAATCACGGATAACTTGATTTTTTCAAATGGGAATACCTATTTTGGATTAAAGGATCAAATGTAAAATTTGATTGCCTTTCTAACGATATAGCATTCTCGATATCAGTCTTTTTTGGTTTTCATTTTATTTCAAATTTTCTGTCAAATCGGTGTTTTTCAATTTTCCTGCGTGCAAGCAGCCTAGCAGGCCATGAAAAATAAACAAAAGCTCGTTAATATGGAAGAAACCAACTAACTTAGTAGAAAAATGCAAACTAACTAGAGTAACGAGGCAAGATTATGAAAATTCCTTACAATGAATTAGCTCTAACCGGATACAACAGACGCAAGATATCTAATGTCAATCAGTAGCTGGGCTATGACAGAAGTGTTTGTTTTCCACAGCATACTAGCTATTGATGTCTACAAGAGCTTGACAACCTTCCAAAATGATTAAAAATTTTGAAACAAAAGGAAAGCTACCTGCGATTTTTGCTTACAGTCTAACATCTTTAGAATGAAATTTCACATTTAATGGGATAAAAAAATTAGTCATTTCCGTTTAGTTAAGTCAAAATCGAGGATATCTCCAACTGGAGCATTCTGAACATCTATTGAAACAATGCTAGAATTTTTTAATTACGCTATGTTGTAATTGTGTTTTTTTCATGTAGTTTTCTGCGAACTAAATTATATTTTACAATTCAAACAGACCGCAAATCAAGTTTCACTTTCCGCGATTTTGCTAATAAGTAGAAGTACCTACTGAAGAATTTGAAGGGTTCCAGTCAGAGGTATCATTACTTTTGACTTACGGAAATGGCTACTTCTTTATAGCATTAAATGTGAAAATTTATTCAAAAGACATAGATAGTCTACTGCCAGCAACAATCAGTAGTAGTTTTCCTTTGATTAAATATTCTTTTACTGACTTTGGAAATTGGCGAATAGCTAGTAGGCTGTGAAAAATGAGCGTTCTTGTTACCGCTATTGTTTCTGGTTAGAGCTAATATGTTGTAAGGAATTTTCATAATCTTGCCTCGTTGCTCTTGTTAGTTTGCATCTTTCTACTAAGTTAGTTGGCTTCTTCCATATTAACGAGCTTTTGTTTATTTTTCATGGCCTGCTAGGTTGCTTGCATGCAGCAAAATTGAAAAACACCGATTTGACTGAAAATTTGAAATAAAATGAAAACTAAAAAAGATTGATATCGAGAATGCTATATCGTTGGAAAGGTAATCAAATTTTACATTTGATTCTTTAAACCAAAATAGGCATTCCCATTTGAAAAAATCAAGTTATCTGTGATTGAAGTTTCCTTAATTAATCTACTGATTTCTCCAAGCGCAAAAAGAATTCAGATTTATTCCTCTGACCTAAGGTGACGCATTTCATGCTTAGTCGTACCGCAAAGTCACGGCCTTCTAAGTTTTATAATCGCTGCGATATTCAATTTTTTTCTGATACCTACTTATACCAAAAATGGTGATTTGCGTCTAAACGGTTCATTTAAAGTGCCATGTGTGATACATACGGTCACACTAGAATTGACCAAGGAATCCAAATATGCAATAATATATTGGGGGTTCCATTCAAAAAAATGTAACTTTGATATGAATCACCCTGTATAAACGTCAAAATTTAAGGGAGAATATTTTTACGTTATAGCCCTTAACGGTCCCTACCATGATCAAGTGACAGATTTTTGAAATATTTTTCAGTAAGCCCACAATCCTCCGTCCACGCACTATTGGCCCACCCTGTATATAGAAGAAACCTTTACCCCCCACCCCCAAGAAGAAAATTACTCCCACTAAGGACTAAAAACCCAAACCCCAATAAAAAAATTGAATGCCCTTGCCCGCAGAAGGTCTGCGTGACTAGAAAACCGCCTCCCCTTTAGTTTCATTTTCACATGCGGAAACAGTGCATGGTCACAAGGAGCAAGATCTGGACTGTATGGAGGGTGCGCGAGAAGTTTCAGTCCTGCCGACACCAAATATTCGGTGCAAGCTTTGGGGCGGTGAGCTGGGGCATTATGGTAACAAAAGAATCAGGTTTCCATCCTTGACTTTTGTCGCGGGTTTTTCATAGATTCAATGTTTGTTTGTTTATTTGCTCTTTGGATGCATCAAGAGTACATTAGCACGTTGAATTGTGCAAAGTAATACTTATATAAAATGTAGAAAAACAAATACATTTAGGCCCGATTTTATCAACATGCGCATTTTAACAAAGACTTTGACCAATCAGAGCAGCCCATTCAAGAACAGGCATCCGTGAAAGCACTGTGAAAATGATTGATTTCTCTTGAAGTTTACCTCAAAAAGGTCAAAAATGACATGCTTTATATACAATCGACCATTGTGAACCATCTGGTATCTTTTCCAGTCTGATTTTCCATCCTAAATAGGTGAAAAATTGCATTTTCCTGTTTAACAAAGAGTTTAGCAATTGCTAATATCAACCAATCGGATTCCAGAAAATCAATACATTTGATCACTGGATGGTTGGTGTATCAGCAGAAAATGATGACAAGAAATTCAAATTACTGCATTATCTGGATATAAAACAATAATTTACTATCGATAATAATTATAAATACATGCAATATACCTTTGTATTATAGTAAAATGAGGTAAACTTAACATTTTGTTACATTTCATAAAGCTAAAGACACGATTTAACTGTTGGCCAAGCAGTTTCCCAAGTGTGCATGTGCATTACTGGTTGCCTATCCTCAACGGCAAAGCTCCCGAGCTGGCGATAACCTTATTTTTTTGTAAACAAGGAGCCTGTCGTATAACTCGTGCTGTTTTATTCAAAAACATATTCATGTCCATGGTAGAAAAAATGTGTGTAACATGAGTAAAAAGCATATCAATAAATTATTTGGTTAAGAAAAATGAAAGAAAATAGTTGCTAGCGCTGGGTTACGAACCAACAACCGCTCGAACACACCAATTTGTCTGTCTAATACTCTATACCACTGCGCTACCCAGCCTTCTGCGGAAGGGATCGCTTCAACGACACATATTTGATTAGGTATTTTATTACTGGAATAATATTTGTAATCTAATTTCAACCATTCAAAAACATATTTATTTCGATCGGAGACTTCGTCTCGAGCTGCAAGCTCCATTCATCGCCTATGTTGCAACAAATATACACTTGTTACAACAATAGTTTTGTTATAAAAATTTATACACGATATGATGAAAAGTGTCATCCAGCTTTGACGTTTTGTTTCCAGTATTGATAAAATACTATTGGATGATACTTATTAACATAGCCCGCAATACCCAATAGAAAGCTTTTGCTAAATAACATCCAATAGAATAGATTTCCCAAAACATTTGTTAGAATATGCATGTTGATAAAATCGGGCCTAAATACGTCACATTACAAATTAAAACTATTCTTAAAAAAAGTTTAAAAATAGATCCGCAGTATCAAAAATTAAACAGGTATTACTCACTAAAGATTGTGGGGGCCAATAACTGTTTTACGATGTACATATCTTTCTACCTGTGTAATGTTGTCCTTTGTCTTGTATGAGTCTTGATGTCTTAAGTTTTTCTACTTTAGCATTTGCTTTTAAATACCTTAACGGCCGGTTGTACAATGAAAGTTTTTAAAATGTATCCTTTATAACAATTTATATTTTCTTCCTTGGTTTAGATGGTATCGAATAATGTATTGTCAAGGCTTTACTGTATTTAGTTTATACTTTTTTCACATGGTTTCTATGATTGGGTATTAACCTATTAGAAATAAACGTATTATTTTTTCTCGCATGGTTGCGGTAGTAACAAGTATTGACGGGCTGTGCCAAGTCAATACCTGACCTATTATTATTCTGAATTCAGGAAGGACCGTACAATGCTACAGGTCTTGAGGATTACAGACTTTTGGAAGGTTTTATGTAACTTTTCATCCAGGCCCAATTGTTGCAGGTGTGGCGTAAATGTATTTGGAGTAAGGCCTGAGACCGACATAATGAAGGGGACAATGAGAACTTTGTTTTGTTTCCATAGTCGTTTTATTTCTATGGCGAGATCGGTGTATTTAGATATCTTCCCAGCGTAGGTGTTTTGGATGTTCATATCATTGGGAATCGCAATATCTATTAAGTAGGTCACTTTGTCTGTCTTTGACTGGAAAACTATATCTGGCCTGTTTGCTGGGATGGTTTTATCTGTATGTATTTCAATGTCCCAGTATAGTTTGAATTGATTGTTCTCTAGTACTGAGGTCGGTGTGTAGTTATAATATGGATCTGTGTTTTCAATTAGCTTGTTTGTTGTGGCTAGTGCTTGGTGTATGACTTTGGCTGCAGAGTTATGTCTGGCTGTATACTCAGTTCCAGCGAGAGTTTTGCATCCACTAGTTATGTGTTCTATTGTTTCCTTCTGTTGGTGGCATTTTCTGCAATTGTCATCAGAGATGGATGGATCTTTCATTATGTACTTCCTGTAATTTCGTGTCGCAATCACTTGGTCCTGGATAGCAAGCATAAAACCTTCCGTTTCCGGAAAGAGCTGGCCATCCTGCAGCCAGGTGTATGACTGCTTTTCATTAATGTGGTCTTGTGTAACACGATATCTATGTTTGCCGTGGAGTGCCTTCTGCGACCAGGTGTTTATTTTTTCTTGTTGTGCTTGTATGTGGTTGTGTGCGTCTGCTGCGTGGTCTGGACAAGAAAGGGCGAGTGGTGTGTAGTTTTTGTCTGCTTTTACTATTGCTTTATGCAAGTTTGTTTGTTTACTGTGGAAAAAATGTCTGAGTGATTTTATTTGTTTTGCATGAAGTGACTGTATATCTATAATTCCTCTGCCCCCTTGTTTTCTGTCTATGGTGAGCCTTTCCTTGCATTTTTTTTTTTTTCATTTCATTTATTTGTACGGTAATACAAATACTGCCACCTCGAAGGTAACCCTTGTGTGAGGTATTGGCATTGAAAAAGTCACATTAAAATTTATCTAGCCTATCATCCTGCTCCATCAGCACTGTCCTATTTGTGTGGTCTTAAGCTTGCTTCCTTCTTATTGATAACAGCAACGATCTTCTACAAATAACACTCCTGCTGCAAATCCATAAGTCATTTCTTCTCATTATATTTGATTATACGAAAATTTTATACTTGAAATTTTGACTCATGGTGTTGACGTTTTATGACATTATGCATGCTTTGGGATGTGACATTCTGTGTTTTGTGAGTTCTGTTCGGATGAGTATATGGATGTTTTCTATATCAGTGTGCGACCACTTGATAATGCCAAATGAATATGTTAGGATTGGTATAGCAAATGTGTTAATAGCTTTTGTAAGATTTCTAGAATTTAGTTTCGAAATAGTTGTAGTTTTCGTAGTAGTAGTAGTTTTCGAAATATAAAAATAAAATAAAATAAACGTATTATTATTATTATTATTATTCCCACTTTCTATGTTCCTCTCGCATGATTGCAGTAGCGAAAGTGTTGATACCCGTTTTACATCGACATTTTCTTCGCGAATTTATTCATGGATTAATCCACGGTCATCTTCAAAGTGAAACTCACTGTTTTACATCTGTGAATAAAACCATGGATTTTACGACAACATGCAGAGCTGCCAACACTGTTGCTGTCATATGGTTTGGCGGTTTTCGCAAGATCTATTTAATTCATTTTTTGTGGCCTCTTGACAGTAAAACCTTTAATTTGATTGCGAATTTTTATTTAGAAAATATTTAATGATATACAGAGACGGGTATGCAACATGCATGACATACATCATAATATGATTTTATGGTTGATGGCACTACTGAATTTGACGTCAAACTTGACCACAAATTAGAGCAGGTTCTAGATGCGTGAAGAATCCACGACGAAATCCATGGACTTACTTGTCGTCAAATTTCTGTTTTACACTTTGTGAATTTGACCACGAACTGAATCCACGAATAAATCCATGGATTTATATATTATGGTATAATATAATAATTATGACAGCGTGCATGCTTCATTAGTACCAACCGTAGCTGAATTTTATTATCAATGAGGCGATGATTTCCGCTTATACGACTGATGCCAACATTAAGCCTAGGTTTAGCTGAGCTTAGGTTTTACAAAGCTTGTGTAACTTATTTTGAAAATTATGTTCAAGCTTATCGTCCGATGTTGTTTAAACGCGTGTTTTTTAACTATATTTTATATATTTATAGTTAACCTCATCATTGAAGCAGGTTTTTTTTTGTTTTTTTCTAAATGTATTTATTAATACTCTTTATAATGAAGACGAAAAATTGTTTTTGATCAATATTCATAGCATAATCATTGCCATTACTGCATAAACGATAATTAAAACTGTCGACTTTTTTGAATAAATTTCACAAAAATACCAACCAAACAGTAGGATGTCACGCCTTTAAAGTTTTCGTCGCTACGCCTCTGGGTAATATCAACAAACTTTAAGGTGTATGCGCCATCTCTTAGTCATCGCGGCAAAGTTGGAGCGTTCAATGTTCAGTCCGACCTTTCAATCCAAAAGACAGTTACAAGCTCACAAATAAACAAACAGACAAACAAACATACAGGTGAAGCTACTAAAAGGGTTATAATAAATAAATTTGATTGAACACTTATCCCCGCATGCTTATTGCGGGTATTCCTATTCAACGTAATTCAACAGTTGAAATCAATCGAGCGGATCTGAGCAGTATTTCGTGTGTCGATTCTAATCCGCATTATACGGTATGTAGAGCTTGTCTGGACAGCTTGTATACTGCGAAACGATATGATCAGAAACGGCGGCTGAACAAAATTTGCAGCGTTAGTTAGTCGCAGTCTAAAGATTCGCTCCAAGATTTGGCGTCTTCTCATCGTTATTCCTACATAGCAAACAGAAGGAGAAGGTGAAAGAGACGAAGGAATCGGTTTATTGCCCCTTCTCGCTGCCCGGTTATGGCCAGTGACGCATCCACTTTAGGAATAATAAGACGCCCGAGATGTGCATTGCAGGTTGTCGTTTGCAACTTAGCGCAGGCCAGATCTGCGAGGTGAGCATGGGCACGTATGCAGTTAGGTCGAAAGGTTTTTGAATGCTTTTATTTTTTGTTTGTTAATGTATGTATGTTTGTTCAGGTGGAATCTGGGTACTCAATTTTGGAGCAGATATCTTCAACCGAATCGAAAATCTTTATTTGGCTTTCTATTAAGATGGAGACTCGTGTTTTGGATAATTTGAGGGCGGTGATTACAAATCCGGCAGCAGTTTCAGATTTCAGATCTTCAGGTATGCCTAAAAAATCGATATGATGAAACCTCGCGTTTTGGATAATTTAAAGGTGGTGATTACAAATCCGGTCGCAGTTTTGAGTTTCAGTCTCGTGCGACGAAAATTAAAAATTTTAGATTTTTCAGACCTTCAGGTATGCCTAAAAAATTGCTGGTTACAAATCCGGTGGCAGTTTTGAGTTTCAGTCTCGTGTGACAAAATTAATTTTTTTTTGATATTTCATAATATGTATGCCTAAAAATCTGGAATATTTATGTGGCTTTCTATTGAAATGAAACCTAGCGTTTTGAATAATTTGAGGGTGGTGATTACAAATCCGGTCGCAGTTTTGAGTTTCAGTCTCGTGTGACGAAAATAAATATCAGATCTTTCAGATCTTCAGGTATGCCTAAAAAATTGAAAATCTTTATTTGTCTTTCTATTAAGGTGAAATCCCGTGTTTTGGATAATTTGACAGTGGTGATGGTGATTACAAACCCGGTCGCAGTTTTGAGTTTCAGTCTTGTGTGACGAAAATAAAAAATTTCAGATCTTTTAGATCTTCATGTATGCCTAAATTATTATGTGGCTTTCTATTGAAATGAAACCTCGCGTTTTAGTTAATTTGAGCGTGGTGATTACAAATCCGGTCGCAGTTTTGAGTTTCAGTCTCCTGTGACGAAAATCAAAAATTTCTGATCTTTCAGGTATGTATCAAAAACAAAAATATTTATTTGGCTTTCTATCAAGATGAAGCTTGGGTACAGAATATGGTAAAATTCAATGTTTCCAAGAATCAGTACTGTGCACTTTCAAACAAAAAGTGCCCAAGCTAGCACCCGACTGTAGCTTTAACATAATAACACTAATAATAACTAATGAACTTTTCTATAAATGATTACGGAAACTTAAAAAATGCGTATGGTCAAGAAAATGAAAAAAAAAATACAATTCGACACAAAAAAAATTAAAAATTAATGTTTAGACTGTAAAACTTCGAAGCCTTTACTTGTTTTTATGTGTAGGAGATCCTCTTAATTATCAAAACTGGCATCACACCTCTAGAGATAGTATTTCCAATGAAACCATCCCTGTTCCTAAAGCAGGTGGTTTCATTAAGCACTTTAAACAATCACTAGAGGTGTGATGCCAGTTTTTGATAGTAAGAGGGATTTCGCTACACCTAAAAACAAGTAAAGGCTTCAAAGTTTTAGGGTCTAAACTCTAATCATTAATTTTTTATTTTTTCGATGCTGAATTGCATTTTTTTGTTTTCTTGGTGAAACGCACTTGTTTAAGTTTAATTATTTATAGAAAAGTTTATTAGTTATTATGTTAAAATTTTTGAATTATTATGTCATATATTATAATGTGCTTGGCGCTACCTGAACTGAAATATTTATTACTGTTTTATTTTTTCTAGGTATTTTTCAACCTGTAGGACGTCGTGATTTATAAATAATCGGAATTTCAAGTGTGATGCGCTACCTAGGGGTTACGTAAAAAAATTTTGTTTTTGTGCTTTTTACCTATCTACCCTAGAGGAAAGATTTTCATGGTATAGCGTTTCGAAAAAAACATAAAAAGTTTTTTCAGCCCACCCTAATGTATAAAGCTCAGATATGACATACGTCCTAGCCTGTGGAGCATTGCTCTCATATCTGAGGAGCTGCTGGTCCTACTACCTTCGCTATACCTAATGCAGTCCAATTCGAATAATCGGTGACGCAACCTTAAGCAGGGTTTTCCTAACAACGCACATTTTACGCGGCGTAGAACCTAATTCAGTCGGCGTAAGGCGCCGAGGACATGTCTAATGAACTTCAATGTAGGCGTTTTCCTACACTTCGCAAAAGCATCTTGCGCCAGCTTAATACGGTCAACGCAACGGGACGACTGCTCTGAGAGCAGTCAGCAGTCTATTCAGCTGTACGCGCCGTGTTGTGAAGGGCGCTATGTGAAAATAATTTCACAAATCCGTTTTAATGCACAGGATTACATGGTTCCACATTTAAATCTTCCTTCACAAGATCGAGGATTGTAACTTTAAAATATGCTTTAAATATTACCTCGTCGTCAAGCAGATGTCTATGGACAAGTAATTGAAATGCTACTTCGCTATGCTTCTTTTTTGAATTCCTACTGCTATTACGAATCCCAGAATTGTGGTTCTTATGTAAATTTCGTTTTGCAAAGTTTCATCTTCCAATATTGAAAATACTTTTTACGCAGCGCATTGGATGTTGCGTTGCGTCGGCCGTATACGTTCTACGCCGCGTAAAATGTGCTTTGCTGCTTGAACGCGCTATACCTCCGACCTCTATCTGACCGACGCGACGTGCGGTTGCTGACTTCTTACTTTTCTATAAGGTATTCAAACGGAATCTGCTCCTCTGAGCTATCCTCTATAATGTCTTAAGGTGGCTCCTAGGGAAAAAAGAACCCTTTCTTCAACAAAACGCCGTGCACCTATGTTAGCGTCGTTGTCTTCTAGCTGTAATGTTCTAGCATCACGTCGAGTCATGACCTTTCACGAACGGCTCTAATATTTTTACTTACAGGACGAACAACAACAGTAATAAGGCATCTATCCAATTAGATACGAAATATGACTGTGTTTAATGTTACCAAACGGAACTAGACAACCAGATTTAAGAAGGTCGTGAAAACATATACTTTACCTGGAAGCGATGTCATTTGAAAGTGTAGTTCAGAAACAGATATGAAGTAAGATCAAGTCCAGTAGATTGACTCAGTCCTTCCCAAGTAGATAGACCGGCTTTCAAATCACGTCTAAAAAAATTCCTAAAATTCTGAATGAAAAAATTTCCAGGCAATACCTGTGTCACCTATAATTTTTTAAACTTTTCCGTACCTTGACAACTAAGAGGTGACCAGCGTTATCAAGTTGTGCGCATTTGGGTATAATCTTGGATTTTATTTCTCACACCGGTAGGTGAGGGGAGTATTATGTTGGAAAATTTTTTGATTTAGAGATAAAACCCTTTTCCGGCATTTTATGATATCTACATAACGAAATTCTACGCCACTCATTTCTGTCGGTCTGTGGGGTCGTGGTAGGTATAATTTTGAAAATTGGTGCATCGGCGACGAAGTAATTTTTGGCAAAAAACAAAAAATTTCAGATTCTTCAAACTTTGTTTTTAGGCATTTTAGGGGTTCCTGATCATTTTCTACGTTTTTTTGGTGTGGGCAAAATTAGGATGGTGGGAGGGTGGTTGTAAAACTGAAAAACTTGTTGTATTCATAATAGGCTGTCCATTGAGAGGCTGATCTATGAAAGAAAAGACTTACACACACTTTTTTTTAGGTCGATCCGAACATTGCCTGCCAATTACAGAAACCAAGGCACTTAGAATTTTCTGATGTATACCATATAATACAGGGTGTCCCAGAAGTCAACGTCAAGCCGCAACGGGGTGAAAGGATTGGTTGTGACTATCATGAGAAAAATCAGAAAAAAAATCTATCCCATGCAGTTTGAAAATTATGGGCATTTAAAAAAAACCTAGAAATTTGGTCAAATTATAACAATTTTTCGGTTATTGTGGTTAATTTTTATTATTTTTGTTCATTTAAACTTTGGAACCGTAACCCTAACTAACATTTCTAGAAGTACAGTCAAAAATAATGACACAATTGCCCCAAGTTTTCTAGAATGAAGACTATTTGTTCAACTATGAATTTAAAATTTTCAAAGTTTGCCGACTTTGAAAGGCCCTCTTTTAAAAAAAATGTACTAAAGTACCGTGGCAAGTGCCACTTAAAGTTGGCGCATTGAACCAGGATTGTAAAATGGTACAACACTTGTTGGTTTCATACTGAAAAAAAACGAGTAAAAAAATAAAAACCTCAAGTAACCCGATTTTTGCTAGCCCATTTCGTTCAGGTCAGATGTCCTTTATTCGCACAAGCTTCTGGTAGGTTCCTAATTTTACGGCAAAATGATGAGAGAGATGGATAATAAACATATTTGCTATGAGTGAGCGAGACAGATAGTGACGCCACTTTTAGCAAAGTCAACAAAAATAAGTAAAATCAATAAAATAATGAAAAATTTTGACCTAGTATTAGTTTAGGTTTATTGGAATAAAGGTCAGGCAATAAATGTTCAGATTGTTTACCATCAGCCTCAAAACACGCCCTACGAGTACGTCTTCTTAAAAAAGATCTACTTATTAGCCAGGCATATCCTCCAGGGTTGATGTCCTCAGCAGCTTGACAAATTCGTTTACGCAGCTCGGCTACACTCTCAATGGGCTTTGAATAAACTTTTTCTTTGAGAACACCCCAATAACAAAATTCCAGGGGATTTAAGTCTGGGAAACGGACTGGCCACGAGATGCCTGAACGTCCACCTCCACCTCCCGGATATTTTTGGTCAAGTAAACCTCTTACTTGCACTGCGTAATGTGCTGGGCAGCCATCTTGTTGATACCTCATGTGGCGACGATCTGTTAAGCGGTCTACAGACGTTGATGCATGCTGCGATTTAGGAATCGACTTCTACGTTTCATAACGCAAGTAGCAGCATGTGTGGTTCTGAATCACGAATTTGGTATCAGTTGCGGCTTGCAGCGATGCAGATTCTGGAAACCTATTACGATTGGTGAGCCATGTCGCCGAGCCGGTGACGCTGATGATGCAGGTTTCAACGTGTATAGTATTGCGTCGATGCAAAGAAATAAGCCCACCCTGCTATTCTTGACTGATGCAAGTTTCATGAAACCTTGAGTCGATTGAGGAATCACAGCTTACATCATCGTCTGTAGGCCGCTTAAGTGGTACGTCCCTCAACGAATTTGGTAAATTTTATCGTAAAAAATGTAGGTAATTCGTGCCATTCATATTCTCAGGGAGCCCAAAAGGCCCAATAATTTTTGCCGTTTAAAATTCCGGTCCACAGGCTTACTTTAAAGCGATACTGGGATCCGTCTTCTCGCATTAAATGTGCCTGGCTAATAAGTAGATCTTTTTTAAGAAATTGTAGGGCGCATACTGAGGCTGATGGTACACAATTTGAACTTTGTAATAAAAAATGTTATTTCCCTATCTGAGAGATTTTTCATTATTTTATTAATTTTACTTATTTTTGTTGACTTTGCTAAAAGTGGCGTCACTATCTGTCTTGCTGTCTCATGGCAAATATGTCCACTATCCACCTCTCTCATCATTTTGCCGTAAAATTAAGAACCTACCAGAAGCTTGTGCGAATAGAGAACATCTGACCTGAGGGGAATGAGTTAGCAAAAATCGGGTTACTTGAGGTTTTTATTTTTGTTGCTCGTTATTCTTTAGAATGAAACTAACAAGTATTGTACCATTTTGCAATCCTGGTTAAATGCGCCAACTTCTAATAGCACTTGCCAAGGTTCTTTAGTGCATTTTTTTAAAGGAGGGCCTTTCAAAGTCGGAAAACTTTGAAAATTTTGAATTCATAGTTTAATAAATAGTCTTCATTCTAGAAAACTTGGGACAAGTGTGCCATTATTTTTGACTGTGCTTCCAGAAATGTTATTTAGAGTTACGGTTCTAAAGTTTAAATGAACAAAAATGATAAAAGTTAACCACAATAACCGCAAAGCTGTTTAATTTGACCAAATTTCTAGGTTTTTTTTCAAATGTCCATAATTTTCAAACTGCATGGAATAGATTTTTTTTCTGATTTTTCTCATGAACCAGTCCTGTCACCCTGTTACAGCTTGACGTTGACTTCTGGGACACCCAGTATACGAGTATCGCTTTCGATCGTCCTGTATTGTGTAACGTGAAAACTTTTGAATTGATTTTAATGAAATTTCGACACAGTATTATTATTGTGGTAGTAGAAATTGTGTCAGTGGCGGCGCAGCAATAATCAAAAAACTAAAAATATAAAAGCAGCCCAAACATTTTCAGGCGTTTTAGGGCTTCCTGATCATTTTCTACTTTCTTTCTCAGACTACGTATGGAGTATGAAGCTATACTATGGGAAGATAATAGACTGGTATTACCGTAATGTGTGGGCAGAAATGAGTCAGTCAACTTGACTTAATTTTTTTTATATCAGGTTAAGCTGTTTTCGGGATTTTAGAACATTGTAAATGACATACTGCGTTCTCCATATAGTAGTACTACTTGCGGAGGACATTTTGATTCAAAGGAGAAAAGGAGTCTTGCCCTTCGGAAGTATGACAAGACTGTTGAGACAGTGCACCCACAAAGCTGTTAATGCCGCGAGGGATGACACTTCTGGCTGCTTAACTGCAAAATAACTTCTTATAGCTACCCTGGGGAGGTAGCTAAATTTATATTGCTTGTCCAAGCCACGCCAAGACCTACGCTTTGCTACTGCTGTTATTACTGGACACTGTCAGTTAAGGAAGTACCTCTACAAAATGAAGATAAGTGATACACCCCTCTGAAGGGGATGTGAACAGGAAGATGAGACAGTCGAGCACCTGCCGTGCGATTGACCAGCTGTCTTATCAATGCAAGAATCCATTCTGTATCACATTTTTTGTGCTTGTGGAAGTAAAAAAATATGAATGTTATATATTTTTCAGTTTTTTCACCCCCCCCCCCTAACGACCCCAATTTCACCCCCACCCAAAAAAGTAGAAAATGATCAGGAGCCCCTAAAACACATAAAAACGAAGTTTGAGCTGTTCCTATATTTTTATTTTTTTTTTTGGCGGTCGTGCCGATTTATAAAAGCCATACGCATTTTCCATCCTCGCCAAGGTAATAAAACTGTGTCGAAATTTCACTCAAATCCATTCAATAGTTTCCATGTTACACAATATAGAACGATCTAAAGAAATACTCGTATGTAGGTATACATCAGAAAATTCTAAGTCATTGGTTTCTGTAATAGTCAAGGCAATGTTCGGATGGACCTAAAAAAGTATAACAACGAATTTACAGTTTTACAACCCCCCCCCCCCCTCAAATCACAAAAAAAAAACAATCGGGAACCCCTAATATGCCTAAAAACAAAGTTTGAAGAATATTTGAAATTTTTTGTTTTTTGCTAATTGCTTCGCCGTCCGTTCCTGATGCTCAAAATGTTCAGCATTACTTATTACGATCCCAAAGCATATCGCTACCCAAATTTCATCACATGCAGCAGTTACTGAGATTACGAGGCTAGAAAAGCGCCAACAGACAAACAGACGGTCGGAAATAAGTGAAGTGGATTTTCGTTATGTATAGATATCACAAAGCGTCCAAAAAGTATATTGTCTCAAAATAGAAAATTTTCGAGATCACAATACTCCTCTCACCTATCATCGGTGTGAGAAGAATGGGAAGTAAAAAAGTTAAAGTGAAAATAATGCGACACCTTTTCAAGAATTTGCTTAACACATGGGTAGAACGAATAATAATCATTCTTTGTTAAACAAACACAATTCATTCAGAATAATACTGGCTATTTGTATTCCTATATACCTTTTTTTAATGAAAAAAATGGAGTCAAGTTGATTGACTCAGTACTTCCCACACATTACTGTGATATCAGTTTATTATTTTCCCATAGCTTGAAGCTTTAGTCTGAGATCCCCTTGAAACCAAATCATCGGCAGCCTCCCCCTCCCCCTAAAATTGGCTTATCCCGCTAGGTCTTTCCTTCGGAGGTCAATGGACAGCCTAAAACATCTAAAAACGAAGTTTGAGTTGTTTTCATACTTTTAGTTTTTGATTATTGCTATATGCGCTGCCACTGACATGATTTTTAACAAACATACGCGTTTTCCATCCTCACCACGGTAACAATACTGTGTCAAAATT
Organism: Callosobruchus maculatus; assembly: GCA_951848785.1. NCBI lineage: Eukaryota > Metazoa > Arthropoda > Insecta > Coleoptera > Chrysomelidae > Callosobruchus > Callosobruchus maculatus. Next base: position 2,953,874 of record CATOUR010000127.1, read on the forward strand.
TAATTAGAATAAATTTAATAGTGTCCACGTTACAAAATACAAAAAGATCTAAAGCAATAAATACTCGTATGTATACAGAAAATTCTAAGTCCCTTAATTTCCGTAATAGGCTAGGCAATGTTCGGATGGACCTAAAAAGTTGATTTATGTCGCTAGGTCTTCTTTCACAGGTTAGTGGACAGCCTATTATGAATACAAGAAATGTCTCAGTTTTTCAACCCCCCACCCTCCAACCACCCCAATTTCACCCCCACCCAAAAAAACGCAGAAAATGATCAGGCGCATCTAAAACGCTTAAAAGCGAAGTTTGAGCTGTCTTTATATTTTTAGTTTTTTTATTATTTCTGCGCCGCCACTGGCACGATTTATAAAAACCATACGCGTTTTCCATCCTCGCCACGGCAGTAAGAAAGACTGTGTCAAAATTTCATTAGAATCAATTTAGCAGTGTCCACGTTACAAAATACAAAATGATCTAAAGCAATACTCGTCTGTATACAGAAAATTCTACGTCCCTTAGTTTCCGTAATAGACTAGGACAATGTTAGGAGGGACCTAAAAAGTTGATTTATGTTGCTAAGTCTTCCTTCACAAGCTAGTGGACAGCCTATTATGAATACAAGAAATTTTTCAGTTTTTCAACCCCCCACCCCCTAACCCCCCAATTTCACCCCACCCAAAAAAACGCAGAAAATGATCAGGAACCTCTAAAACGCTTAAAAACGAAGTTTGAGCTGTTTTTATATTTTTACTTTTTTTTATTATTTCTGCGCCGCCACTGGCACGATTTATGAAAACCATACGCGTTTTCCATCCTCGCCACGGTAGTAATACTGTGTCAAAATTTCATTAACATCAATTCAACAGTTTCTTTGTAACACAATATAGAAGGATCTAAAGCAATACTCTCGTATGTTTACACCAGAAAAAAATCTAAGTCCTTTGGTTTCTGTAATAGGCAAGGCAATTTTCGGATAGACCTAAAAAAGCTATTTATGTTGCTAGGTCTTCCTTCACAGGTCAGTGGGTAGTCTATTATGAATACAACAAATTTTTCAATTTTACAACCCCCCAACCCCCAACCACCCCAATTTCACCCCCACCCAAAAAAAAGTAAAAAATGACCAGGAACCCCTAAAACGCCTAAAAACGAAGTTTAAGCAATATTTAATTTTTTTTTGTTTTTTACTAATTACTCCGCCGCCCATGCACCGATTTTCAAAATTATAGGAACATTACCTACTACGACCCCGACCCCACAGCATATCGCTGCCCAAATTTCATCACAATCCATGCAGCGGTTGCTGAGATTACGAGGCTAGAAAAAAGCGACAGACAGACAGACAGACAGACAGACAGACAGACAGACCGACAGACAGACAGACAGACCGACGGAAATGAGTGACGTGGATTTTCGTTATGTACACATCATAAAACGCCCAAAAAACGTATTATCTCAAAATCGAAAATTTTCGCGATCACAATACTCCCCTCACCTATCGGTGTGGGAAGTAAAACAAAATAAACACCCCACGTTATACACGGTATAACCTACCTCAAACAACTAACCTGACGAACATCAAAAGCCCAAAATACTCCTATAAGCCTATGTATTCAAAGCAAACCCCAACGAGTTGTATTATTATTTAATGACCGAATATCCCAACAAACTTCCGAATAAATACATAAAAATGTTACCCGAGTGTTTCCCACCTCTTTTTAGGGCCTGCGGGATCGCGTTCTGGGTCACGATTTCCGAGATAGGCCGGGAAGCTAAAGGGCGCCATACACGGCCGTATGACACCAAGCTGACTTCGAACTAAATAGATTAAGTGAGTATTCACATCGTAACCTGATGATGCGAGTAATCTAGACGATAGTATTTGATATAATAACGATCAACAAATAAAATATTTACAGGGAAAACAGCTTCCACGCAATCTGTGCAACATAAGGTTCTTTCCAACAACATAGTACATTCGAATCCTTTGTGTGCGCATGCGTTGATTTTAGATGGTTTCGTGGCCGTACAAGCAGAAAAATCTGTTGTAATGCTTCTTCATAGAAAACACCATCCCAGCTCCGTAAAACTATCCTCGAGTTCATTTCAAAAGACATGACGCCAATAGCTTTTTTCTAAAATCTATAACCTCACCTATTTTGTGATTTATATCATATTGTAGATATGAGTGATTATAGATTTAGCGATTACTCATCAGGACTTAGCTTTCTGACGATGACTTGATGTTAGTCCATGTCAAAAAACGAGGATTATTTGGGTAATTTTAGCGATGAATAATAAAGAAAACCAGAATAATAATGCTGTACTTTAGAGATGACCGCATCATTATACTCAGAGCAGACGTTTTTCAAATATTTTCAGATGTCAACAACTGTAGCTGAAAATATGAGTGGAATGTTTGAAGAAAGCAACATTTATAAAAACCCACAGTTCTTAGTTGGGACCAAATACCGATTTGACAGTTCAAAAACCATCCAGTAAACGGTAACGAAATCGATTGGAACACTTTATGGATCGTTTCATGAACGTCACAAAACAGGTTGGAACGCATTTAACGTTCTGCGCAAGCGCGTGACGATGCATTGTACGGTATTCAGGCCTGTTGGAAAGAACCACGGCCGGGCAGTTGATGCAACGTTGGTACGTTTTGTTGAAAATAGTTGACTTGAATTCATTTTAGCGGAAACGAATTTGGGGGTTGAGAGTGGTGTCGATCGACTCGGTTTGACATCTTGAGTCAAACGAGACCACTCCCAGATCGAGATAACGCTGCCGCCGCGCCGGTGAAAAACTTCAACACCTTGAAATCTCAGTATCTAACCTAACTTAACCGAACCGGTTGAATTTTACGTCAAATTGGGGCAAATGGGGTTAGTCAAGTGCTAGTCGCTTAGACAAGGAAAGAGAGAGGACAGAACGCGCGGCTGACATCTCTGTTACTAAAAAGTACCAAAGCGCTAGTCCCAGTGCCATAGATAACTAATGGGATTAACATTATGGTTAAGCTATTTGGAAAAATAATCTATTTTCAAATAAAATTTATTAGAATATTGTAATTCACGAGTTCTGTATGGCCTTTTTCACCATCCACAGTAAAATTCAAGTAATTAACATAAACTTAACCGTGAACTTCCATTTGACCGATATCTTGCCTTGCAAAATGTTAGCTGTAACAGATTCGTCACTGGAACACTGATTGCATTTGAACCAAAACATGCCTTAAAAAATATAATTTTTACATTTTACACGCTCAAAAATATTATGATTCGAATGTTAGTGCTACATTTGAAATTATATTTTGGATACATACAGGGTGTCCCACGGCGATTAAGACAAGCAATATATCGGACCTGGGCAGTAGTAGCGAATTATAATTTTGGGGGTGTAAATTAGAGCAAATACAATATCTTTTCTTATTATTGTGTCACTCAATGAGGTATTTGGTTTTGGTCACGAGACGTCCGATTCAAAAACTTTTATGGTACACCCTGTATATTTGTGCCTTTTGGTGCTCCTCCCGATAAAACAATTCCAACAAACTAGCACACTTGGGGTCTAAAGTGATTAATTCAAGAGCTACAGGTACTTAAAGGACTGTACCACTACCATTATGAAACACTACCAAAATAATTTAACTGTAGGGGTACATGTTGTAATCAATGGTAGTGGTTCTATCCTGTATGTTTTGTTTTAATTTATTTTTTACTTTTTAGTTATTAACTTGCATTTATATCAAACAAAATTTTTATTTATTCTCGGCAAGCCCTTTTATTTGATACCCATATTGCTGAAGTGCATTAAAAGGAACTATTTCGCCATCTTGGATGGTCCACCATAGTTGATTTAGAATGACGTCATATTATTTTTCGAGTCACTCTCAACAAGCCCTTTCACTGTGCAAAGACTCTCTTCTCTCAGGTCGTCAGGTTCATGCAGTGATAAAACAACTTGCCGGCTTTGAATAAATAGTATTTTCCTCAAACTCTCACAACAGAATTCATCGTTTGACTAAAAATGACATCAGTGGATCTATTGGGTCTATTGTCAGTGATGACATTCCTCTCATTAGATTGTCATTCCCCTTAGCATCTACAGGGCGTTCTCATATCAATATGGATACCCATATTGTAGAAATGCATTAAATAACTATTCCACTATTGGATTTAGAACTTACGGTGCATTGTCATCAAAACTAAACGTGTATAAAAAATTTCAGCTCAATCGGTTGAAGATATCTGCTTCAAAATTGAGTTGCAAGATTCCACCCGAACAAGCGTATATCCAATTCCAATTTATTTGTATCAATGACTAACAAATATTGTGACCTCGAAAGCAATGCTTGTATGAGGTATAGGCATATTCACATATTGCAAGTTAAATAAAAGCTTTTAAAAATGAACCGAAAACCCGGGATCGGCTGAAGATCCGTTTACAACCGTTTTCTGTGTGAACATATCATTCGGTTTGCGCAGATTCGTTAAAATCACCAAAATCGTGATTTGACCGCATCCTGTGAACGCGCTGTAACCTATTCGAATTGTCGGTCGCCAGTCGTCAGTCGCCACCTGCAGTATGCCAGTCCATGGCCGTCTTTAGAGCGCCGCGCGCTATGAGGGTTCCCGTAGTAGGCCAATACTCTTCCGGCGAGAGCATTTCGGCGACCCGACAAGCCAAACAAACTCACAATGGCGACGTTGCCACGTCTACGTCGCCCGGTTGGGAAATCGATTTTCTCCCGAATCTCTCTCAGTTTTGAATGCACATATTATATTGTATGCGACGTAGTTTCCAGATCGGAATTAGCCGCATGCATTGGGCGGGGCTCCTACTTTAATGAGATTATTTCTGTATGAGCTTCGAGATGGCAGATAATGTACGGAATACGAATATTACAACGGATAGGTCAATTCAGTGATTTATAATAGAGGATCGCAAGCAAGGTCGATCACTGATCTGCTAACTGGATAAGAATTATAGATATTTTATCAATTAAAATATGTTTTTAAACTCCAACTAACAGGGTTGCCTAAAAAATGTCCATAGCTATTATTAATTAAAGTTGAAATAATATATTGTTCAACGAGCGGTAATGACTATAGTAACTCACGCATAGTGAGATTTGCAGCACGAGCCGTAGGCGAGTACTGTAAATCAACATGTGCGGAAAAAACTACAAAGCGTGGAAAGAGACAAATTGTACTGCAAAAAATGACGTCAAGTGTCTTGACTCAGTACTTCCCACACATTATCGGTACTAACAACAAATTTGGAGTTCCACTATATCTACATCATCCGAATCAAAAAGGTCAATGATCAGGAACCTTTAAAACATCTAAAAACGAAGTTTGAGCGATTATGAAATTTTTAGTTTTTTGTTGATTTCTCCACCACCACTGGCAAAATTTCCAACAACAATACACTGTTATCATTTCCGCCACGGTAGTTAGACGATATCACCATTTCATCACAATCAAGTTGGTAGTTTCCAAGTTGCACGTAATATTATGAATCACTATGCATCCAATTATTCCACAGAGATATAAAATCCAAAGGCAACATTCGAATAGGTATAAAAAGCAGACGATATCACCAAAGTCCAGTTCTTCAACGCAATGTGTGTTTATGAGTAAGACAATTTTTTTTTACAACCCCCACCCCCCAACCAACTCAATTTCACCCCCATCCAAAAAAAGGTAGAAAATGATCCTAACACGCCTAAAAACGAAATCCTAATGTTTTTTATTATCGCTGCGCCGCCACTGACACGATTTCTAAAAACCATACGCGTTTTCGATCCTGATCCCGGTAGTAATACTGGGTCAACATTTTATTGAAATAAGTTCAACGGTTTCATTGTTACACAATATAGAACAATCTAAAGCAATACTCATACGTATACATCAGAAAATTGTATCTGCATTGGTTGGCGCCAACAGATAGACAGACCGATGGTAATGAGTGACGTGGATTTTCGTTATATAGAAGATATCATAATATACCGCCCAAAAAGCGTATTATCTCGAAATCTAAGTTTTTCGCGATCACAATACCTCCCTCACATATCGGTGTTGGGAGTAAAATGGTATCGAAAAATTATTATTTTTTTATAACTGAGCAGACCGCGTAGGCAGAGCCTAAATACCAGAGTACCGCGGCTGCTGTGAAAGGGTTGTATTAGGGGAAGTTTGTTAACGCGGGATTTAAATGGGCCAATACCCGCAGGCCTAATAAATACATCTTCTGGCAGTCCATTCCAAGCCTTGAACACCCTGGGAATAAATGTGCGGTTGTACCGCTCAGTTCTTGATGTATGAAGAACGACCGTCTTAGGATGAGATGCAGCGGTCGCACGGGTACATCTGATAGGAGCGGTGAGCGGCGGAACGATAGAGGATAGCTCAGTTGAGCAGATTCCGTTGAAATATCAATAGAAGAGAGAGAGGTCACCAACAACACGGCGGTGAGAAAGTGGGTGGAGGTGGCGCGTTAAGGCCGCGTCGCCAATTAGTCGAATCGCCCTTCTCTGGACGGCATCTAGTATAGACAGGGTAGTAGGGGCAGCAGCTCCCCAGACATGAGAGCAATACTCCAGGCAAGGTCTTATCTGGGCTTTATATAGCGTGAGGAGGTTACATGGTGAGAAATACTTTCTGGCTCTAAATAGGTACCCAAGCTTTTTACCAGCAGCTGTTGCAATTGACGCGACGTGTTCGTACCATATCAGATTTTCTGTAATGTTGACTCCTAACAGCTTGAATGAGTGACTCCTTGGCAGAGCCCGGTTATTCATTAGAACCTGGTGTTGGCTTGGGCATTTCTTGTTTGATAGCGTACAGTACTGGGTCTTGGAGGCATTATATTTAACCATATTCTTAAGCTCCCAATTGGTAAATCGTAAAATTAACTGTATAAAACCAAGTTTTATCAAAAATGTACGATTTTTAATATTAGAATACGAACTCTTCAGTTCAGCTGTTAATTCTGTTGTGATAAACCAAGTGTCACAATATAGGATACTACGTGAGTTATCATATTACCTATAGATAAAAACTTTGGTAATCCGGTCTCACCACCTCACCTATAGAAGACGGACATACAGATCAATGGAAATAAGTGACATGGTTTTTCATGACGTATCCAATCATGGCACATCCAGAAAACGGATAACCTCAAATTTGAATTTTTTCGCGCCTATTGGCGTGAATAGTAGAGCTACATGCAGTCAAATGAGAGCCCATCAAAAGTGGGTCAATCCATACCGACGCGCTCGTAGGTATTAGCTGGCAAAGAGCACCACCCCCCCTCCCGCTCTCCAACCACCTTCAATCCGAACCGACATCTGACGGGCGGGTGCAATCCCAAGAATTAATCATCGACGATGGATGCTCCGGGCGTCCGGGGTGACGCAGTGTTGTTATTCATTAGAAAAAGTGCGCCATACGCAGCGCTACGTTCTAAGTTAGACAAGCATTTGCGATTTTTAACACCCTTTCATTTGCTTCACCTGTATGTTTGTTTGTTTATTTGTGAGCTTGTAACTCTCCTTTGGATTAAGAGGTCGGACCGAAGTTTTAACGCAAGTTTGCCCCGAAAACGTTTTTGACGGCTTCAAAATTCGTCGGACCAGCGCCAGCGGTCGTATCCGCTTACTAAGAGATGGCGCAGTCACCTTAAAAGCAGTGGTTTCCAACCTGTGGGGCGTGCCCCCCCCCCCCCTAGGGGTGCGAGACTGTAGCAAGGCGAGCATGCAGTTGTTTCCAAATAATAATAGTATTGTTACGTTTTGGTTACGAGTAAAGGACGATTTTCCTACTTTGATACACGAAACTTTAGAGATCTTATTGCCATTTGTAGCACCTTACCTATGTGAAACTGGTTTTTCTACAATAGCTGTCTTAAAAACAAAGCATCGATCTCACTTAGTGATTGAAAAGGAACTAAGAACCGCGATTCCTTCAACGATGATGTTTGAGAAAATTTGTGCTGAAAAACTAGCTCAACCGTCGCATTAATTTTTTATAATGTTGTATTAATTATATATTCTTTTTTTTGTATTTTTGTAAGATTTGTTTTTATTACATTTAAGATTATTGTTTTTATAATAAATCATTATTTTTGATGTACATTTTCACATAATATTGTATATCATTTTGTAGCCTAGATAATATCAGTTGAGTATTTATGAAATTAGATTGTTAAAAAGATTAAGGGGACGCAACAATTTTTTCAAAGGGGGGCGCAGATACAACCACTGGAAACCACTGCCTTAAAGTTTGTTAATATATACAGAGGCGTAGCGATAAGAGTTCAAAACGCGTGACATTCAACTGTTTGGGAGTTGGTATTTTTGTGAAATTTATTCAGGAAAGTCGTTATCATTTATGAAGTATGGTACTGGTTATGCTTTTAAAAATACTAGTATGACTGTGAAAAACGCGTGGGTGCTTTGTGCCATGTTATTCGTTAATCGAGCACCCGACGTTTTTTTCACAATCATATACTAGTATTTTTTTCATTATTGTTTTACTTATTTAAAAAAAATAATTTTAAACATTTAAGTCAGATGTTATTTAAAAGCGTGTCTTAGTTTTTTTTAACTATATCTGTCAGAACGAATGAGAGAAGCAGGCTGACATGAAGCAGTGTTATTCATTAGAAAATGTGAAATGATGCGAAGAATTGCAATGAGTCTGTTATAGAAATGCTACCCGATTTTCAGATTACCTATCTAAGTCGCTTTAGTCTTAGGCGCTCTGGTGATTCTAGCAGATTTCTTACCAATGTCGCAAACGGGTCCATTGGAGTCGACGCGATTCCCGACGCACGTCTACTTGGCTCCTTATGCAAAACATTGGAGCGCCGCTAACGGGTTGTTTGATGGTCGTTTCGAGACGTACGTTTTACCATATATGTCCTCGTTTTCAATCGCATGCGATCAGGATGGAAGTGTAATTCGAGTGGTTCGTGCGTCTTGCGCGTATGATGGCGGTAAATATTTGAGGTTATACTGTCAAATCAGTCTTGATTTTATAAATACATCTGGCTTTTGGGATCCAGGGGTTCCTCATGTTCCACATACGCTAAACGCCTTTGGTAAAGTGAAATTTATGAATTATTAATCCACCCGTGTGTGGCAAATGCCGAGTCATGCTGGAGGGTCGAGGAATGATTTTTTGGGTCCTGAGTCTGCTGTTGGACTGCAGCAGGTACCATTAGAAGGAAAGCAGAGGTGTGGTTGCAAAATCAGCATCTTATGAGATGAAGAGGAATCTCTGGGCATCTCCGTCAAGCTAAGAGAACTTATTTTAGGACCTCTGGCCACGGTGGGGCGGTTCTGTCTCTCACTGGACATAAGCCAGCTAAGGTTACTTGTCGGCCTGCTAACCGGCCATAACACCTTCAAACGTCAGTTGTATGTGATGGGGGTGGCATGGTGAACCGACGTGTACACGCTGTGGCGAGGAGGAAGAGTCCTCGATACACATTCTATGTCGTTGTGAAGCCCTTGAGTATCACAGGCAAACCATACTAGGTTCAAGGGTTCTTGAACCTGAGGATATAAGATGGACAGGACCCACGGCCATCCTCACCTTTGTGATGAGGGCTGAACTTGAGAACTAGGGTAAGAAGAGGTGCATAAGGGCCCGTTTGGAGGCCTATGCACTGGCGGTTCTGGTCACCAGAAAGCCTCTTTCCCTCTATTTATTTATTTATTTTAACGACTTTATTTGGGCGAAATTTAGCCTAAGACGATTCTTACATTTAACCCATATATAAAACTACATTCTAAACTAACACCTAAACCTAAGCTAACAGGGAATGTATGTATATATGTTATAAACAGCAGTATTAACAGTAACACTGAAGAAAAAAATATCACTTGAGATTGAGCATTATGCTAGCAATAAGATGTTTTTCATTTTCTTTTTAAATCTGTCAACTGGTAAAGACTTCAAGGTATTATCTACCGCATTATACTGTTTTGCGGTATTATAGGTGAAACATCTTTGGAACATTGCAGACTGGTGGTATGGAATTGTCAACAAACTTCCATGTCTCAGGTTCAGTGTTGCCAACTGGATTTTACCATTTTCAGTAGATGACGCTAACCAAAATCAGTAGAAATCAGTAGAATTCTCATGATTAAGAAATCTACGCTTTTTCAGAGCGCTTCAGCGCCAGCCAACATGACTGGTGACTTCCGCTTTTGTGCTAACTAGTTATTCATTGGTGTTTTCAGCGGAGAAGCGTTTTTTAAGCATCACTCAAACCCCTTTGGACACCATATTCCTATTTTGCCTGGTTTTAGATTATTTTAGGATCTCTTTTGGGTGAAGTTGCTCTAGGAATTTTTTGTTTATAAAAATAATACAATGAAACAGAAATTAATCTTTATCTTCATATTCGTGAACGGAACACTTGAACACTTTTAAACATGGCCGACTTTTTACAGTAAAGATAACAAGACAACAACCCCTGTTTACAAACGTCAGATGTTAAAACACGAAACACGCGATAGCGTTACCGTATCTGTGTGTGGTCGAACCTAACCCTGTTCCCTGTATTCTGTACACTACCAAGTCAAGTGTTACAGTGGCTCGCTACTTGATGGCGCTGCCTGCCAAGCAGCGAATGGAGGTGTCAGAACAATTACATACATATTTCAGTAGATTTATAAACGAAACTAGGGAAAAAATCAGTAGCGATGCGGTTTTTCAGTGAATTTGAAAATGGTATTCCATATATCAGTAGATTTCCAAAACAAATCAGTAGATGAGTAGACTAAAGGTGAATTCAGTAGATCTACTGATTTTACAGTAGGGTTGGCATCACTGCTTAGGTTAACCGAATGAATATCCCCTCGCGGTATAAGTTTTTCCATCAGGTACGCGGGAGTAGAGGAAGCTAATCAGTGGCGACGACTTATGAAAAATATTGGGGGGCCCATACCGGAGGAAAATTTTCTTTGTAGGTGAAAAATAGTGAGCTTTAAAGTTTATTTTAAGCATTTTAGAGTCATATACCAGCATTAGAACCTCAAAAACTCGACTCTCGATAACTCGACAAGCCTGACACATTTTTTGGCTTTGAAAAAAGAAACAAAACATAAACGCGTACGGTAACTTTGGAAAAAGCTAATTTAATTCAAGGAACAATTAGGCTTATAAACTATTACAGAGCAGTGAATATACAGCTCAGAAAAGATTGAAATTACATTTAAGTGAATTCTAAACTATCGTCAAGTAGACTTATAGTTACAGTTGTGATAACCAGCGTCGCCACTGTCCGGAGGTGCATAAATATGATGATCTGGTTGCGCACCATGAGGGGGTATACGACAGCCTTTATATGCCCGCGGCGTCCTAAGTTTCGCGCACCCGCACAAATTCTAAGTGTGCCCACAGCTCTACTATGATTCACACTACTCGTTTTCTGTTAACCTGCTTACTACCGTCATAAATATTTGTTTCGACTCATGACTGAATGTATTTTAAAAGGTAACCATCGTCAAACAAGAAAAATAAAGACATCAACATAACATTGTGATTTTACAAAGCATAATATAACTAATAATTTTCTTGAATTATTGGGGGGGCTCCGCCCCCCCCCCAAACGAATCTTTGGGGGGGCTTCGGCCCCCTCAGGCCCCATGGAGTCGGCGCCTATGAAGATAATATTTTCTGAGTTATAGTCAGACAATGTAACTTAACCAGTTTGCTTGTATTTAGCCACCCCAAGGTTTTAATACTTTCGGAGATATGATCATACTTTCTCAGCCTGAGAACAAACCTACAACACATATTTTGGATTCTTTGCTTTGTTATATAATCTAAACAGTGATGATAAACAATATCACAGTACTGAACAATAGACATAACTATAACATTTCACAGAGTGTCTTCTTAATTGACGGGCTTAATATTGTATTTGTGTGCATACAGCAGCTTTAGTCTAACATTCATTAATTTATCTACCCGTGTGCGACTGTAAATGCATCGACCACATCGTCGATCGACCCGTATGTGGATGGCAGACGCGACAATCCCATCGATCGAGCAGAACGAGCATCTCGTACGACTATAAACGCGTCGCCGAGATCGACCCATGTGCGGAGGCGCTTAAATAGTCGAGACGGGAACGTTTGCGATTTTTTGTCCTCAGTGGTAACTCCTAACAGTTGAGCTGAGCCTGAATGTTCATTTGAACTGGGTGCGCGCTTCGGCACTTCTGATTTGATAGAATACTGGGTCTTGAAAGCACTAAATAATACCATATATCCTTGAGTCGCGGAGCGATGATAGTCTCCAGATCCCTTGACAGCCTCTACCAAACCTCTACCAACCTTCTGCGTTCCAGCTCGACCTTTTGGGATCGGTCTATTGCTCGTGATATTCAAGCAAGCGGTCGTACATTTTTAGTGGATAACATCCAATTTTCCATATTGACAACGAACTGGTTACAGTTACATTTCCACCAGGAGCATATCGACTCGACAAACTGTCGGCGATGTCAGCCGTATCGAAATTCGTTGCATTACACTGCTGGATGGTGTACTACTTGACACAGCGGGGTAATTCCCTTGTAATTCGCGCTCTTGGGATGCGGACGGCTTGGACGGATTGCGCTGTTGCCGTTGTACAATTCAAATCATAAACGAGGTGGGGAATTGGTATGCTACACCGATGGCTCCCGTCTAACTAGTGGACAGGCCTCAGGAGCAGGGATGTATGTGGAAAATCGAAGAGTACGGAAGAGGCATGAGCACCAGGATTTTAAAAGCAGAAGTATATTTAGTACTCTCTGCTGCATGCAATGAGGAGGTGAGAGCAGAAGGTTTACATCTGTTCTGACAGTCAGGCAGCATTGAATGCCATCAACTGAAAGAGCTAGCGAGGCTGAAGGAACTTACCTTGATGTAGGTCCCGGGTCACACGAGGGTTCCTGGTAATAATCCAGCCGACAGGCTCGGCACCGGAGGACAGTTTGTTAGTCCGTGCCCGTTATAAGCAACTGGTAACGTCAGCCCCCGAAAAGTGGGTGAACGATACCATAGATGAAAAGTGAAGGCAAAGTGAGAGATACAAAAAAGCCAAGGATTTTATAGCCACACACAGAAAAATCTATCGTTTTGTCAAAGACTTACGCTTTGACTCAATCGGACGTTACACTCAGCATTCCTCAAACACAGCGATGTTCTATCCAATGGGAAGTGTATAGTTGGTAACGAATTATATCGTATTGTCGATTCAACTACAAGATGTCATTGGATTCCAATGAATGATTCAATTGCAGCCTGTCGTTGAATCGAATCTGTGTTTTATAATTGATTCTAAACTACTTTCTTTTCCTTGGACCAACACATTTTATTGCGAGGAAAGCTGATCGCTTCGTTTGGACGTTTAATAATGGTGTGATTTTGTATGAAGTTATAAGGAGCATGATATAAGAATTACACATAAGCCTGCACCAGTTGTTGCCTTTTTACCTGAAATATAACTGTCTGAATAATCTAAATACCTACATTCAAATGTAGGTGTTTAGCTCTTCTAAGCCCCAATTTCTCAGTAAGTCCTCCATTTAATATATAACTGGACACATTGAAATTGCACAATTGCTGCTGCAATACGCGAAATCACGAGATAATACAATACGGCAAACAACAAATCAACACAACGAAACAACACGTTACCGAACAACCTCCTCCATGTTGGCGCAGATAATGGATAACACTGAGATAATCCTCCTCTTCTTTCTTTTTACGTTCATTGGATCGGGACATCAGTCCCGCCGAATACTGATTATAGTTCAGCGAACAACAAGGGCCATTGAATTCGATATATGATGTTGTTGGTACGAATACTACTTACCAATTTATCTAACAGCATAGACAATGTTTTGAAAGCATGGGTTATTGTTCATGTAATAGTTACCTTTTGAAACAAAATTAATTTTTATCAGATGAATTTTTGTGCATCGAATAGGTTGTATGCTTTGCTTAAATGAACCATAGGGTAAATTTCGAAAACAAAAGGATGCTTTGATTGCATTAGGTATCAATACTAGTATTATAAGGATTACAAATATCATTAGAACGAATATAAAACTATTTTGAATTTATTGACGTACCTGTGATTACTTCGAATATAAGGATTAAATTCTTTCAATGACATGGATTTGAAACAACTGTAAATATATTTAAAGCGATGGAAAAACATCCAAATACTAACAATTAGTTGAAAACGCAACAGTATTTTTTTCCAGATTCCTTGTTGGAGTCCTGACGGGGCACTGCAGGCTCAGGCGGTATCTATCACTATTACGAATTGAAAAAGACTCCTTTTGTATGGGCTATGGCTATGGAGGGCCCACGAAACGACCAATCCTTGCGGAATGTGAGTTGCTAGACGGGCTGAGATACGAGATCTTTAAATCCGATAGACTTCAGAGGAATTACCCCTCCCTAAGCTGGGCCGAAATGTTTGGGAGGGAGGGGGAGGCAGGCAGTGCTGGGTGAGGAGAGATGTTCAGGGATGGCAAAAAAGCCTACTGGGGTCTACTTGCTAGGCACGGTCACTATGTGTATAAAGTGTGACGACCATGGGGGAGATTTTCCTTTGGTCCGAGGGTCGCATGTGCATTTATCCAGTTCCAATTAGGATTAGAAATACAATACCTTAGAAGCATGCTCGTTATAAGCCGACCAGACTGGGAAATTGTCGGACACGTGGCAACACCGCATATTCGCAAGGTCGGGTGGTTCGTCAACGTAGTCGCAAAAGTTGAAGCGCGTCCCTCTCTAGGTGCTTTGGCTGTGGCGGCGGCGGTCTGTCGTCTGTCTGATCCCGATCTGATACCTCTGGAGGCTCCTGAGGGACCGTATTCCAGGCCAGAACGGGATCGCATGTGAAATATTTCCATTTGATAGCGCCAGAGGGCGTCGAAGGACAGTGCCGGCGAAACCGTGATGTTTCACACCCGTTACGGCATTCCGCTTCGCACAGCCAGTTTTAGGAGGTTGGGTGAAAAAGCGGCTAACTTTACAGATCCAGTATCTCCTTATGAGAAGTTAAAAGTATAATGGAGTAGTATATCAAAGCGGATTTTAAACCACTTGTATAACATAACCTCAAATTCATTAAGTCTCCGCTGGTGACTTTGCAGGGGTCCGCGTGTATGTGGGCCTCTGAGTAGTGTGCATCAGTAAGGCTGCGTTTCCACCAGAGTTATGCGAGGATGTCTTACGGCTTAGCGGAGCGAGGATGTATGCTGTGGATGTGGGCGAGCAAAAAGAAAACTCTGAAAAGAGCCTGCTACACATCCTCGCAATGTTCATCGGCACACCGTTTCACAGCTCCGCCACATATCTTCGCACCGCTCATCTTCCTAGCATATCTCTGGTGGAATCGCAGCCTAAAGCCTGAGTCCAACGGCGCGTGGAGTGGCATTCCGCGCCCAAAACTTGCCGGTTCACGTTCCGTGGCATATCACAGAATTGGCGATTTTCGGTTATAGCGCAGTAAGTCCCGTCTTCTGTCGGTAAATCAACACGGTTCAAAGGAAGTCAAACGCTACAAGCGCCGATGGACTAGCCCCACCACATTTCGAGGCGCCAACCTTGTATCTCAACCCTAGGCCGAAAACTGCCCCTGTACGCGCCGTTGGACTCCGGCTTAAGAAGGGCGTATGGGGCCTCAAAGATGAATTTGAGAACGCTCGTACCAAAAGTTAAGAGACTCTCTCAGCTGGTGGCTTTGCGGGGGCTTATACCATAATCTAACAGAAATTGATCTATGTACTATCATATTAATTTTTTGTTTATGTTAGCTGAAACAAAATTAAATATATATTATTCAATGAAGAACTACTACACCTTTTCCAGCTGTTAATCGGAAAGCGTCAGTTGTAATTCAGAAAGCATCATATGCTTCGAGACGATTTGTAAGTGCTAACGAAAAAAAGGTTCAAATGATATATGGAGAAAACAAAATTCATCCCCCTCCCCCCACCCTATCTCTCATTTGAACCTTTTTTTCGATAGCACTCGCCAAAACTACGCTATTTTTCGTAAATCGTCGCGAAGCAGAGTTTTCACACCCCTACCCTCGAGCAGCCATCCTTCGAGGTCGCAAACTTAGGTATACATTCAAGGGACCAATGTCTACCATCCCACCAAATTTCATTTCTTTCCGACCTTTGGAGGTCAAAAAAACCCCTACCGCCTGGACTATACCAGCAATCGACAAAAATGTATATTTGCTCAATATACACGAAAATTTTTGAATTTGATCAGAGTCAAACAGCAGGGATTAAGTGACCTTAGCTGGAATTTAAATATAGTCAGTTTTTTTTTAGAGATTCATTTGTTTAAATGTTTGGAAGATACAGAATGAAGGGTATACTTTGAAGGATACTAGGTGATTATAGATAAATATGGGGCGTTCAGAGCTAGAGTGGCCTATCCCACAAAAACGAGAAATGTGGAAAACTATAAATACTGAACTTTCGCTATTATCACAGAGATATCGCTACAAATATCATTATAGCATTCATATAGTTTCTGTTGTTTGCAAATCTTTACCAGCGTTTTTCTCAGCTTCTGAATTTTGGGGATAAGCCACTCTAGCTCTCAACGCCTCGTATATTATAGCATCAGTCTCCTTATTTTGTAGACACAACCTCGTATATGGGCTACATTACATGACTTGGAAATAATCATATCGAAAAGCACGTGATTAGTTACTAGTGTAATAAAAACATCGTACAAAGTCAAATGTGGTACAGCAATTATTCATTGAATAATACGTAATCGATTAAATGTTGACTGTTTGACAACAAACAACTGGTATTTATAACATGCGAACAAAATAATTAATAATGGTTATGTGGTTATTACACAGTTTTATCTCTACAACGTAGCACCATGACACTGAGTGCTATCGGTTAACAGGAATTTTTTTGGTATTAGTGGGAAATAATAGTTCAGTAATATCGAGTTAGTTGCGGAAATAGGGACAAAATTAGGTTGAAAGATTCGAGAATATTATCTCGGTATAGTAAAGCCCAAAGATATACCATTTGTTTACAAAGTGAGGATCTCCGCAAAAAGTGCCGACAGAGAAAGGGAGCGGGGTCGGACTGGGCATTCGAATTCGTTGGAGTGGGCAACAACGAAAATGTTCATTCCATCCAGTGCTCATATATCAGTTGGTTGAACAAGATGTTTGAAACTTTATTATCTGTTGATAAATATATGGTAGAGACATTTCAATATAAGCGTATAAACCATATGGTAAATTATTCCTTTCTACACTCAATTTTAACGTTCGATTCGTTGTTTTAATTGTCCCCAAATTAATTCTATAGGGCTGAAAATGCAAAACTAGGGAGGCAACCTTAAGACATCATGACCATACTTTCTAGCTATGCTTTCTATGACATATTGTTTATCAAACTGTTCAGTGTGGAGGGCCAATAATTCAGTTTTTTTTGTAAGTTTCTTCAAAGTACAAATCCTGTTTTATGAGAAAATCTTGTATTTCCGCCTTCGATAACGTTGAATTCGGAATTTTGTACCTTTGTCTGGAGTGATAGCTTGCGTTGTCCATTACGATGACGCTAAATGGCTTTAAATTAGAAATAAGGGTATACTCAAACCATTGCTCAAATATTCCCGAGTCCATGTTTTTGTGGTAGTTTATATTGCAGTCTTCAATTTTCTTTCCACATAATTTGAATGCGTTTTCGACCTAGCCGTCAGATGATCCGCAGTGTAAGATAACTATACGGGATCCTTTATTTGGTGGAACGCCTTTTAGCTAACACTTCTTTGTACCGTCAGTCCATCCCTTTTTAGCGGTATCATGGGGATCATACCAGGTCTCGTCAAGATAGTACACTGACCTTCCCTCGTTCCGGTATTGCCCTATCTTATGCAAGTAATCGTGCCGCCATCCCACAATCCTTGCACTTTCCATTATAGCCATTCGTTTGTTCACAGTTCTGTACCTAAACCCAATCTTCCTAATCCATCGCTAAAATACACTCCTTGGATATTGTTACCCCATTCTAGCCAATTGTCTTTGAACGGATTCGATTGTGGGTAGTTCATTAATTTTGTACTTTTCGTACACAATATTCCTCAATAATTTTGTTATCGTGGGATCTAGTTCTTTTGAAACACCAGCACCAAACCTACGCTTCCTGTTTTGTGGCCCCTTTCTCAAAATTTCACATACTGTTGGATATGGAACGTGTGTTAGAATTGACGTCTTTTTGATCATACTCCCCTTATTTTCATTCTCTGGATCCTTCGTTAGTTCATTATCATTTAGTACTATTTGTTTTGCATCTGCGCTAAGATGTGACCTTTTGTGAGGTTTTAATTGGTCTACCTCCACCTCCCTCTGTTCAAATTCATTATCAGTGTCCGTACTATAGTCACTACTTTCACCACCGTAATGACAAACCGCCGACGTAGTTTCACTGCTGCAGGGTAATCCACATCGCTGTGAAATCCCATTATCTTCCCAAAGCCGAAGCATACTCTAGCTGTCACACTTCCGAAAAAAACGTCCGATTCAGACAGAAAAGTAACGCACAAAAGTAAAAGCAGATTGGCGTTGCTATCAATAACGGTAGCAATACCTGCCTAAACAATTTGACTAAGTCCGGTCCTCTTCATCGATCGAGTCGCTAATAATCCTGGAATGTGTCGGTCTTATCATAGTTCAGTCAAAATATACATCGTGAACGTCTTCCGACAGATTTACGTTCAAATACAACTTAGTGTTTCATTTTCACCATTCTAAAAGGTTACGTTTTGTTAGAAAATTGGTTAAAAGCACATTCCATGAATTGGTTACGAGTACGAAAGTAAAATAATGGTAACCATTGAATATTATCAAAACTGTATCTATTTCAAATGATGAACTGTACTAAGAGATGGTATGCAGTTTTTATATAGCGCAAAACGTACACAAATGGTATATCTCTGGGCTCTACTATACTTCTTACTTACTATACCGAACGGTATGGAGTATTGTGACCGCGAAAATTTTCGATTTAGAGATAATACGGTTTTTGGGCGTTTTATCATATCTACATAACGAAAATCCATGTCACTCATTTTCGTCGGTCTGTCTATCAGTCTGTCTGTCGGTTGGCGTTTTTCTAGCCTCGTATCTCAGTAACCGCTGCATGAATTGTGATGAAATTTGGGTAGCGATATGCTGTGGAGTCATAGTAGTAGGCAAATCTGCTATAATTTGGAAATCGGTACATGTGCGGCGGAGTAATTAGGAAAAACAAATAAAATCAAATATTCCTCAAACTTCGTTTTTAGGCGTTTTAGCGGTTGCTGATCATTTAGTACTTTTTTGGGTGAGGGTGAAATTGATGTGATGGGGGGGTGGAGAGTTGTAAAAGTGAAAAAGTTTTTGTATTCATAGTAGGCCCTGCATTGACATGTAAAAGAAAGACCTAGCGGCATAATACACTTTATAGGTCCTCCTGAATATTGGCTTGCCCATTACAGTGATCAAGGGACTTCGAATTTGATGATGTAAACATAAGAGTATTGCTTCAGATCGTGTATTGTGTAACGGTGAAATTATTGAGTTCATTTTAATGAGATTTTGACACAGCTTTAGTACCGTGGCGAGGATGGAAAATGTGTATGATTTTTAATAGTAGTCTGAGTGGCAACGGACCAAACATAAAAAAAAAACAAAAAAAAATTGCAAACAGCTCAAACTTCGTTTTTAGGCGATTTGAAGGTTCCTGATTGTTTTGGGCGTTATATGAAAATTCACGTTACTCATTTCCATCGATAATGTGTGGGGAGTACTGAGTCAAGAGACTTGACGCCATTTTTTTTTTTTGTTAGCGGTTGTTGCACTGTATGTGGCTAATAGGTCCGTTTTCCGCTTAACTCTCCCCTAAAAGCAAAGTGAGCTTATGGCTGTAGCGAAGTGAGAGAAGGACAGAGAAGGACGGAAAAACTCGTCACGTTTTCGAGATATGTACGAGACGATAGCGGCTGCCAGCAACTAGACTTTTTAAAATTCCTCGCATGTCGGTTATATTAAATCTTCGGTTATTTGTTGAAATTGAAGAACTGCATGGGCGTACGATTCTTTAATTCTCTTAGGCCCAGTTTCACAATCGTTATAGTTACCTAAAGGTTAAAAGAAAACTAGTGGTTAGCGAAAACTATCCATTTCATAATCAGCGATTAAGGTCAAAACTCTGGTTAGCTAGTAGTTAAGTTAAACTAAGAATAATGTGTCTAATGAGTGGGTTATCTTGATGTTTATTGTGGTCAAGCGATGACAGATAAGCTAACTTTGGAGGTTCCAAAAGCATGGATTTTGATTATAGTCTCCAGCGAAATAAATCTAAAATACCAAAACAAAGGTGAGGTTGTGTTCACGGAACACAATTACGTTAGAGTGTTCAGAGACTAGGGTTTTAAATTTTCGGGATCGGGATCCCGTTTCTAGATCCTGAGATGTCGGAATTAACCTCGGAATTAGGGCCAAAAAATTTTTAACACTCTAACACTAGTAACAGCAATGACAAAAATGCAAAAACGCAGTAAACGTGTATATGAAAAAAAAACAGAATAAAAAACGTAGTTTTACTTTTGAAAAGTAAATATCAAACCAAATCTTTGGTATTTAAGCATAAAATTAGGAGCAGGAACTAAAAGCAAAAATAGACCGAAAAGTTTCATTTAAATATGCACGTACAATAATTTTTAAACATCTTCGATTTGCTTAGTTAAAATAAAATATGGCCTTACAAAAACCGAAGAGTCTAGAGTGAAGTCTGAAAAAAAGGCTCTATTACCTTCCACACTCGTAGGTGGTACCGTCAGTAAATATTCGTAACACTGTTGCAAATGTAAGCCTTGTAATCCTCCGTTTTAATATAGTGACATTCATATTTATTTATATTGAGCGGGTTATGGCGTCCTTTTGAATTTTCAAATTTTTGCCAATTAGGCTTATTTAGCAGTAACGGAACCTTTGGCCTGTTGAAGTTTGTGCTTTAAGGGTTTAGGGTATAGCCCGCGAAATTGAGAAACCAAGAAAATACGTATTTCTGTGTTAGAGAGGAGGCGTGGCCGCCTGTTCCCCTTCTCTAGTGTGGGTGTCTAAGATGAGGGAAGATAAGTCAAAAAATCCAAAGGTCCAAAGGTCGCCATAAAAATGAATTTCGCATTTCCAAGCTCCTGACTTTAAACTTACAGTAATGATTCAAAAAGCAAATTGAAGAAGAAAGCTTGCGCTTTGTCACTGTGGAGGCCTTTTTTTGATATCGTGTTTGGTTGATAAATTACAGACATTTGAAAAATGTATGATTTTGCATTGCGAGTTTTTTCACACTAAAAAACTTTTTTGAAAAAATTGCTCTTAGATGTCATTCATTAAAGACTTAGCTATTAACTATCTCCTACTGAAATACTGTGTATGTAGTTTGAAAAACAAGTGAGTTTTGTTCGAAATGGGAATCCGTGTTTTACATGGCAAATACATACATAATGTGTGTACCCAGGCCCCTTAAGGTTAAGATCTGTGTTACCTTTTTTGTGTTCTACGCAAAGCCAAAGGTCCGAATCCAAATCCAAGATTATAGTTGTCCTAAAATAAATTTTTACGTATCTTGCACAAATTAGGTCAGCTATAGCATCCGTATTTAAGGATTCAAATAATTCATTGCTTTTTTGTTTAATTCAAAGATTTTGAAGGCAGTAAAGCAGACTAAAATATCATTTGGAAAGTCAAGTTTAGCAGGATCCCGTTTTATTAAACTCGGGATTTTCGGGACTAAAAAGGGATCCATCCGTCAAAAATTGGCGCCAACTTGAAATAAGCTCAACCATTGGTTTTCTTTGTGAAACAGAGCTCCATAATAACTCCTGGTTAACTGTATTGTGTAAGATTTCGCGGCCATGATCCGATGAACTGTAGGTTCTTCGGCAATCGGCCGGCGTCGACACGATCCTCCGCCTTGGCATAAACTGTCCAGCAAAAACGGTTAGCAGTATTTTTTGTGTTATTTACAAAAAGAATTTTCCATCAAGGTCCGACCGGTTATCTTCATTTAAAAAAAATCGGTACGCGCAAACCGCCCGTAGATTTAGGATAACGATTTTTTGGAACATTACGCGTCATTGCTCTGAATAAGATTAATTTACAGTTGTTCAATATGAGGAAAGTGATTGAAGATTTTGAAGACATTCAGTGCGGTCCAGTTTTATAACCACTGGTAACCTCAGGTAGTCACTTAACCGATAGATGAACTGTTGGTTCTTGGGCTGTTCGGCCGGCGTCGGCGCGCTTCGCAGCTTGACGTTTCGCCAACACGAGTGGTCGGCATCCTCAGAAGCTGCTTTTAGCTGCAAGGCGTGTTCCGACAACCACAAGATAAAGTTTGATGGGACACAGGTTCTGGCTACGACCTTTCTTATTACGCCAGATTGTACAAGGGAGACCATTGAGATTTGTAAACATAAAAACAACTTCAGGAACAAAGAAGAAGCATACAAGCTCAACAGAATATGCATACCCGCCTTAAGAGACGCAAAGATTCTGAGATGCGCAGGAGTTCCACAGGCATCGGCGGTGCACAGCGCAGCCGCCCCCACTCCTAATCCGGGGTATATAAGTGCCAACTCTGTGACGTGGTCTCAGTTTCTCGCCAGCTGAATATCCCAAGAACCAACAGTTCATCCTGGTTAACTTCCATCTGTCGGTTAAGTGACTACCTGAGGTTACCAATGATTGTGAAACTAGATCATTGAATGTCTTCAATATCTTGAATCACTTTCCTTATATTAAACAGCTGTAAGTTATCCTTTGTCAGAAATCCGTTTTATGCCAATCCGGCGATCATTTTGCACAAAGTTGTTCAATTCTGCAATTTCTGTAACAGCTCACGCAGTTTGTGGTCGACTGTGACGAGGCTCATCATCAACTGAACCACAACCGTCTTTAAACCTTTTATGCCAATCAAAAACTGATAAAATATCATCTCCATCTGTCTGCACCGTTAATCGTTTAAAATGTTTCAGTTGGTGTTTTATCCAACCGAAGACAAACTTTTTTCGATGGGCATGCAGAACACTGATATTTGAATAATTAATTTCTAACAAACCTAAGCCTACTTGAGCGAAAGTACTAAATACTTTAATATAACATTATAACACTATATGGTATAACTATTGTGAAATGAATCATATTTTATTTAAGCTGTTATACCAGGATGCATTAACTGTATGCAAAATCACGTAATAAATAAACGCAAAACTAGGTCGAAAACCATCTGAAGGCCCCAAATACAATCAACCAAAGAAACTACTGCTTGACGGTGACGCGCTGCATAACTATACTGTATTCACAGCCAAGCTAGACCAAATGAAAACAAGCCTCGGCTCGTGTCGGTGGGGTCCCTAATAGCTCAGTACATTATGTGTAAATTGTGTGTTATAATCTGGCAAGTCAAAACCTCCAAGGCTGACTGGAAAGTAGGTCCAAATATGCAATGTCAAGTGTTCATTGCCTAATAATGATTTCAAACTGGCAACTGGCTACTTTTGAGTTGCAATGGGCTCATAGGGCAACTATTTTAAATAGTCATATAAAATTTCATAATTGCACTGGACTATAGCTGGCGCGTTCGCAGACGTTAGCGGACAGTAACCACGCGAATGTTGCATGGGACTGTTTATTTGAAGTCTATGTTGGGATTGAATATACTGTAGGTATCAGTGAGAAGTGAGAAATATTTGGCAGGCCCACTATGCACGGCGCCGATAGGAGACCCTTTTTGTTGCAGTTTTTATCAGGCGGTGCAGACTACCTACTTATTTGTAGGAAATACATTAGCGGCGCGCGTAATGGCAGTTAGCGAATTTATTGAAATAAAAGTATTAGATATCAAAACGGCTTTTTGGAGAAAGTGATCAGGGAGATGCAATCAATGTTGAAGGCTGAAGGTTGAAGGTGAATTTGCGGGATTCAAACACAAAGTTGTACATGTGCTTTGTCAACACGTTGTCTTGAATATTATCAGTTGTTAGCGTAACTGATATATTTTTATATTTATAGCTATGTCAAATTCCATCCTAAATATACAATATAGGGCGTAATTTTGTGCTTTTTTAGAAAATTTCTTAGTAAGTTATGATCATGTACAATATCGAATACTTATTTTTTATTTGAGTTAATATTAACAGTTTCAAGTTCAAATATGAGATGCTTGAAGTTAAAATCACGTACCAAACACGCTTAGTTTTGAAATACAGGATCAGCCTTGATATATAATATGTGATGTTTAAAAATCTGTGATAGAATCCCAGTATGTGAAATATCGCTCATGACTAGTGTTAGTATAATACAACTTATTTTTATTATCTACACTTATGTATTCATCTAGTTTTCAAATATAATTTTTGTTGTAATAATCACCAGAAAATTGTTCAATATCAGATCAATTAACGTCAAGCACTCTTATTTAGAGTGTTACAACATGGTACAACCTAAACTCTTCAAATTGATGGAATGTCAATGTGAAAACTAAGAGGACGTAAGGTCGCTTGTTTGAGTGAATTGGGAATTTTCATGTTATTTTTAACAGCGATTTGCTGCAAAACTTCGAGAAAACAAGCATATATTGTTTTGTTTATGATTTTGACAGTTTATCGTAACTGTTATTCTGGCACTCGTGAATTGTCGTCATATTTGCATTACTGTGATTTGCAACAAGTAGGCACCACTACATATTCTAGACCATAAAATATTTGAAAACCCCTTGTAAATAAGTGGCGTGCATACTGATTGTAGAATTTGTTGAACGATGAAAGTACAAATATAATAAAAGCCTTTTAAAGTATGTGGTATGCATCTATATAAATTATTAATCTCCTAATGAAAACTAAATATCTGTCTTGTCGCCATTGCTTCTTAAAGAAAATGCCGATTGTCGGTCAGGGCTCAGTTTTTCAGATGACTCAATTCACAATAGTTATACCATACTAAGCTTGTTAGTAGATTTCTAATACATACCTATTTAATCTGTCAATTCTGTAGAGGCTATGGTACTCACCTAAAACAAAAAAATAGTTTAGCATAGCAATAATAAAATAGTCCAATCGTTACGTCATAAAAAGAGGCTTTTGACAGCAAAAGGTCGGAAAGACATGAATTTTCGTGGAATGGTAGACATTGGCTTGGCCGCCAATGTCACCTAAGTTTGCGACCTCGGGGTCTCTCTCTCTCTGCAGAGAGATATAAAAGTTCTCGGGACGCCTAATATCAAGGGTTCAGTGATTTAGGTATTTGGGTAGCTGGATTACAGAGGACTTGAATCCAGATGTGGGGATAAAAACAAGAATCAAGCTGGCCAGAATAACAATCTTGAAAATGCGTAGTCTCCTGAGCGATAAAAGTCTGAATGTCCAAATAAGATATAGTTTCGTAAACTGTTATGTTTTCCCGGTACTTCTGTATGGAGTCGAAGCGTGCACGATGAAGATCAATACAATAACTAGAATTGCGGCTTTTGAGCTGTCGGTGTACCGCCTAATGTTAAGAATACCTTGGACAGACCGCGTTACAAATATGCGGCGAATGAACAAGGAATATGACCTCTTAACCACCATAAAAGAAAGAGAAATCACCTATCTTGGACAAATCATGAGGAATAATGAATATGTCCTTCTGAAGCTAATGAATGAAATGAAGGAGTGAAGGCAAAATCGAGTGCCGAGGCGAAGCCAAATGTTACGGTCAAAAAACGTCAGAGACTGGACGCGACTGGATTCTCGTATTTTAATCGGGAGAGCAGAAAACAGAGAAGCAAAAGTATTGCCGATCTTCACGGAATGAAGTGAAGAAGATAGTCGCCCTTACCAGTCTTAGCATTCGCCCGTGACCTCAGCAGCAAGGTAATATTATCTCGGGTGCCTAGTCACATAGGAGTGGGTGGTAATGAGAGGGCCGACAGGTGTGCTAAGGAAGGCGCAGAACTCCCTCTCATCGAGCCAGAACCAGCATATATGGTATATTATACATGGTACGGAGAGCTGTCACTAGATAGGTGTCAAATGATCACCAGAAGCGCTGGGTCAGAGTGATGGAAAATGTTCATTCTAAGAGAATGCTGAGAGGACATTCGTGTACTAATACCGCAGATGCTCTCGGATTGAGCAGGGAGGAATTACGAAAGGTGGTTGGATTTGTAACTGGCCATTGGACGTTCAGTGCTCACACTGCAAAAAATGAGGGTAAAATCACATTCTGTATAATGTAAAATTCTCATAATATATCATGTATTTCAAGACATTACACTATCTATCGTGTGCGTTTACAGAATGCTGTGTTATTACAGATATAATGTACTTTTAATATGTAAACAGGTATTTTTACGGTAGAAAATATGTAATAAAAAGAAAGTCACAAAGTATTCTTTACTGTACACTTTAAATTCACACAAACACTGTGGATTTCCCTAGATTATGTGAAATCACATAACATACATAACATATTATGGAAGCGCCTTCGTTTCGTATAGTTGCGCTACCTATTCATAGGTTTCAAACGCATAACCTAAAACATTCATGTTTCTCAGGGAGAACCTGCAGCGAGCGTCATCACCCACCTTTTTCAACCTGTTTAAGTGATTTATGTGTGTATTGCCCGTATTTTGTGAAGTGTTTATTTTATCGACCAAATATCCAGTATTGAGCTGTGTTATATAGGTACATACAATATTGCATCCTATAGAAAAATAACTGTGAGCAGAACTTAACTACATTTCTTTATGAAAAGACTTAGATTGTCATAATAATTTGCTAGAAATAGTTTTTCTGGAATGAAAGTTTGAAATCTATGCTTATATTTAACACAGGTCTTGCAACGTTGGCTTAGTGAGTCGTTAGTCGATTTTTTAAATTGTTATAGGAGATCAATACAGTGCTAACGGCTCAATGGCACATGTTGTGGCAGGTAGTGCCTGATGGTGTCGTTCCTTGACTTCATTTTTATCTGTACTGTGATCTCTTATTTTGAATATATAAGGTATCCACAGTCCTAATTTAGTATTTATTGTACCTGTTTTTTTCAAACCACAAATAAAGCTCTATCAAAGTACCTTACATGTATTAATTTATATTTACCTACACATATACATCTTCACCATATATTCCGTAACTACCTATAAAAAATGTCGCATTTAGAAGTAAGCCAAAAAGGTTTATTTGAAGTTGTTATTTTTGTACGGAGTTATACAGTTATAATATGCCATTTAGGTGATGTAATATGTTTTTTGTAGATCAAAGGTGTGCATCGTAATTGTTTGAATACTTGTTTCATTGTGATGCTCACTTGCATACAGCCAATTGCTATTGTGCATAGTTTATTGGGTAATTTATCATTCAGAAACTTCCACTTGCGTAAACTGTTGGTTCATATCCCGAGCATTTCTGAAGTGATTTTTCAATATTTATATTCTAATCCGGACAAAAATCTTGAAGAACCTCTTCTGAAATGCCCCGGATATGAACCTGTCTGTATTCATACGCAAGTGACACATCCTGTATAATAAATTCCACAATAAACTATGTACAATACCAATAAAAAATTTACAAGTAGCATAACATATTATGTGAAAACAAGCATAATATATTATGTACAATTACAAAAAATGCATAGTTTTTCCATAACTTGTTACCTATTTCAATACAGAACAAGTGTTGGAGAGTCCCAGAATTTACTATGTAAAAAAGTACATTACAGGTTATGTAAAATGTCTTTACAGAACGATTGTGAAATTACATAACTTAACGTTGGTTACAAATTACCAACGTTGTGTTATGTAATTATTTTTTCTGTGCACCTACAAAAGCTGGGTATCGAAGTGGCAAACCCATTATATGCAGGAAGTGCGGTGAGGCAAAGGAAATAGTTAAGCATGTCATCTTCGGTTGTCCTGCCCTAAGTGAAAGCAGGAACTCCTATCTGAATGTAGGCTTGAAGGGAAGACAGAAGAGTATAGCCCAATGCATCTCAAAGTTCGCAAAGAACTTAGGATGAGACTATTTGATCGCTGTGACTGGGGGGTGCACAATAAGCCTTAAGGCTAAGTGGAACTATTAGGGCAACTGAACCATAATCCCCTCACTACCAAAAATAAAAAAAAACAACTTGGTCGCTTTGTAGTTAAAACGAACTAAACTAGAATCGCCCTTGCCAAGTCCATAGTGTACTTTGAAGTCACACTGGATAACGAGAGGTGTTACGGAGCACACCTTAAAAGAGCAGTGGCAAAGGCGGAGAAGAAGGCGGCAATACTGTCATGACTGATGCCAAATGTAGGAGGGCCCAGTAGCAACAAATGGGCACTACTGTGCCAAGTTGTACAGTCGGTCGTCCTATACGGAGCTCCTGTGTGGTGTAAAGCCACGAAAAGGAAAAGGTATCAGAAGGTCTTAGACAGCTTGCAAAGAAAGTCTCTGCTGAGGGTTGCTAGTGCTTATCGCAAGGTATCTACAAAAGCGTTGCAAGTGATAACGGCAATACCACCATTATGTACTTGCTGACTGAAGAGAGTAAAAGGTCTGTCAGCAGACGACAAAATTCTTGGTTGAAAGACATACGAAGATGGTTTGGTTGCTCATCGCTTGAAATTTTTCGCATGGCCGTATCTAGGACTACGGTAGCTATTTGGATCGCCAACCTTCGAAAGGAGACGGCGTCATAAGAAGAAGAAGAATAAGAAGAAGACAGGACACTCATCTGCCATAGTCAAGCAGGTAATGCGATATGCCGCACTGAAGACCGAAAGCAGGCAAGTGGCAAAGCCTATGGAACGAGACCACTGAAGTCGAAACGACTAATAACGTCGATAAAAGAATGCAGTCATCGACAGACGTTCTATTTCCTAACGCAGGCACTGTCTGGGCATGGACGTTTTCGAGTGTATAGGAAAAGGATAAGACGGGCGATGGACAAGAGATGCCTGCACTACGAGGGGGAAGACATGGCCGGACATGCCCTGCTACTGTGCGACACATGGGGGACCATACTGACAGGAGAAAAGTAAAAACTGGAGGGTGAACTAACCACAGAGACTATGGTCCCGCTGATGTTATCCAGAGTAGAGGCATGAAACGTTATACATGGGATAGTAAACAAAATACTCTCTGCAAAGGAGAAGGAGGAATGATCACAAGATTAGATGAAAATAAGAAGATATTCCTAAATGATATAATCATCACCTCACCTCGCACTGCGAAAAATATCGTTCATGATGATGCCCGGTGCAGGAGGAGATCGATCAAAGGTAAAAATAGGGATCGCGTTTTAGCCGGTCGGGTCGTAGCGGCATGTCGGATGGGCAAACTCTCTCTCACACTTCTGGGTGTGCAAGTGCTTCTGTCCTTGCGATCAAGCAGATTTCCTAAACCCTCTATAATAAAAAAAGCAGTCGTCCTTACCAGTAGCATTCGCCCGTGACCTCAGCACGGCCATATCACCGGCCCATCACCAACCACCAGCAGCACTACCACCACCCACCACTATCGGACTATCAGCATCCCTTTCCCACGGTCGGGTCGGTTCGTTTCCCGCCGCGCTAACGCCAACTTTGCCGCTTCGCCGCCGCCGCTCCCTCCTATATCTGGCGCGCGGAGCGTACGGAACAAAGCGCGAGAGATCGCTCCGGTCGGTCGACAGGGGTGAATCCGGTGGTCCGCTCCGGTCCGGGTGGTCTGGTTGCGCCCCGGGACCCTAAACGGCGACGACTGCCATCGCGCGGATCACAACAACCCTACGCCGCTGACGCCCCGGGTGACGCGCGACGGCGGTGGCGGTGGCAGTGATAACGCTGGAAGATGCTCTATCGCCGTTTTGGCCCGCACGACGACGCGCCTATACGCTTAGTCACAAAAGTGTTCACCGAACAAATGCAGGGTGTCCCTGAATTTCCTTGACACGTGATATTCTCGTAACAAAAAAATGTTCAAACGAAAACTGAGCGGAATGTTTGAAAATACTACAGGATCTATCACACCATGCTTTCAAAACATTTTTTTGTACTTCAACTCTTAAAACTCACCCCCAACTTTGGTTTTTCAAATAGTACCTAATAGTTTTTCCTACAAAAAATAAATCCTTATTTTATTTAAAATCTTGTAGTACTTTTGATTTTTTTTTTTTTTTTTTTTTTTTTAAACCCACAGCGGCATCAGCTACAGAGGCTATTAGCCGCTACCCTCCACCCATAAAGGTCTATCTAGGATGATTTGGGATATAGACAAGGGATACATTTCACGCCTCGTGGGTCTATCCGGGCGACTTTTCTGACATACACAGGTGGACCACGGATAACATAGGATATATATACATAAAGGAAAGCTACGGAGGTATAAGGATTTTTTTTTTTTTAAATTTGGATTGCGTTTGGATGTATTTATTATAACTTGGAATTAGAGCAATAATATCTGAAAGTAAAATTTTGTGCCTCTGTAGTTGTTTTAACAAATTTTATATTTAGTTTAGGTGTCTGTTTATACACGGTATTTTATTTGTATCAAAGTTCTATATCTTTCTATATAAATGTGTTTGACGGAGAAATTGTATGATTTTTTTCAATACTAAAATGTTGCTGGCTAAATACTGCTGGATATTATTCGGCAGCATCAGTGATGTCTTATCCACTTCGTATTGTAGGCAGTCATTTAAGATGTGTTGAACCGTAAGAGGTGTATCACAAAAATGACACTGTGGTTGGAATTCGCCTCTCAGTAAGTGCATAGACGTTAGCCTTGTGTGTCCAACTCGTAGTCTTGTTAGGATGACTTCATTTCTTCTAGTCATTTTTGGTATGGATATCCAAGGTCTAACACTTCTTTTGACAGCCTTGAGTTTTATGTCCATGCTGTCATATTCAGCTTGCCATTCATTAAATATAAGGTTTGTTATATGATTCTTTATGTCATCATATCTTATTGGGGTGTCGTCGATGTGTTGGTTGTCTGCTGCGTTTCTCGCTGCAGAATCAGCTGCTTCGTTTCCCTCAATACCTACATGACTTGGTATCCACATGAATGTGATTTCCTTCAGATTTTGTTGAAGCCAATGCATTGATGACTTTATCATGTTAACCAATGAGTCTCTACTATACATTTTGCAGATAGAGTGAAGTGCACTTAGAGAATCTGTGCATATCAATATTTTGGTATGATTTTGATTTTCTGCAAATTTGAGGGATTGCCATATCGCGTATAGCTCTGCAGTATATACGCTAGAACATGAGGGTAGAGTCCACGAGTGGCACTCGTTGTTACATGAAAAGGCAGACCCAACTCCATTTCCTGTTTTTGAACCATCAGTAAATATCTTTAAGGCGTCTTCATATGTCTCAAATATTTGTTTGAAGTCAGTTTGGATCAAATGGGGGTTAGTGGAGGTTTTATCCCACTTAAGCAGCTCTAGATGACAACGAGGGTACTTACTTTTCCAAGGAGGGTGTTCGCTAGGGCGTAGATGAAATATTTGTGGTAGGGAGTATTCTAAATTGGTAAGTATCTCTCGAGATCGTATATGTGCTGGTCTTGTTATAGTACTTCTAGAGTATAGTTCGTCATCGTCATTGCCATCAAAGAAAGGTTCATAGTTTGGATGATCTGGCTGTGTCCATAGTTTTGCACGATACCGAAGCAGTAGTTCTTGTCTACGATATTTCAGGGGTAGGATACCTGCTTCACTACATAGTGCCACAATGGGACTAGTGCGAAAGGCTCCTAGCGCTAACCTCAAACCACAAGCTTGGATTGTATCAAGTTGTTTTAGCTTCGATTTTCGTGCCGATGAGTAAACGATGCATCCATAATCCATTCTTGAGAGTACTAGCGATTTATATATTTTTAGGAGAGTCTCTCTATCACTACCCCAATTTACATTTGCGAGGACTCGCATTATATTAAGAGATTTCTTACACCTTATGGTCAAATTTTTAATATGTTCTCCCCAATTTAATTTTTTATCCCAAATTAACCCCAGAAATTTTGCGGATTCTTTGAATTTGATTTCATGGTTGTCCAATTTTAGTTTTGGATCATTATGAGGAGTTCTTAATCGACAAAAGTGTAGACAATGGGTTTTTGAAGAAGAAAATTTTAAACCAAGTTTCCTCGCTCTTTCACTCAGTCTATCTATAGCGGGTTGTAGAACGCTCACAATATCTTCAAGTGTCCTAGATGAGTAAAATATTGCCAAATCATCGACGAATATCGTTTTTGCGATTTCTGGATCAGTGCCCTCCAGCAAGTTATTTATTGAAATAGCAAACAGCAATACACTTAGTGGGGATCCCTGTGGTATTCCATTTTGTAATTCGTACTTATTAGACATACTGCAACCGTTTTTGACTTTGAAATATCTTGTGTGTAAAAAGGACTGAATGAATTTTGGAAGTTGCCCTTTGATACCCCAGCGGTGCATTGTATCTAAGATGTTGAAACGCCAAACTGTGTCAAATGCTTTTTCAACGTCAAAAAATACCGCTATTAAGTGGTGTCTATTAGCAAAGCTGTCTTGTATAGCTTTCTCAAGCGATACTAAATGGTCTATGGCTGATCTATTTTCCCTAAACCCAGCTTGCGATTTCTCAATTAGTTGGTGTGTTTCTAAAAACCACATTAGACGTTTGCAAACCATTTTCTCCAGGAGTTTGCTCAAGCAAGACGTCAATGATATTGGTCTATAACTATGAGCAAATCTAGGGTCCTTCTCCTCTTTCAAGATAGGAACAATTGTAGCTAGACGCCATTCATCTGGATATATTCCACGCCTCCATATATCTTTATATAGATCTACCAACGCTTGCTTCGCTGAAGTAGACATTTGCTTGATAAATTCGTATGGTATATTATCATCACCTGGTGCCGAGTTTCTCATTTCTGATAAAATTTCTTCAAGCTCACAGATGCTGAATGGAGCATTGTAATCGCATGTATCGTCATCTTGGAAAACTACCTCATTTTCTAAAGTCCTTTTCTGGGCAAGGAATTCTTGAGTGTGGTTTCTGTCGCTACTTATCATTTCAAAATACTTAGCGTATTCTTCTGCAATATCCTGTTCATTATATATAAGTGAGTTGTTTACCTCTAGTACAGGCGTTCGCGTGGCGAATTTTTTTCCTTTTATGGCCCTAATCTTTTTCCAAACTTCAGAAGATGGTGTTTCACTAGTAATTGACGAGATGTAACTTCTCCAGGATTCTTTTTTAGCATCTATCATGGTTTTCTTACATTTTGCCCTCAAACGCTTAAATTCAATTAAGTTTGATATTGTTGGGTGTCTTTTAAAAACATTATATGCGTGTTTTTTCTTTTTTACTGCATCTTCTATCTCTGAATTCCACCACGGCACCTTTGTATGGTTGACTGGAGAACTAGTCATTGGGATAGTTAATGCTGCAGCCTCTGATATTGCATCTGTTATTGTTGCAACGCTTAAGTTTGTGTTTATATGATGATCTAGTATCTCCCTATAAAGCGGCCAATTCGCTTTATGGTATTGCCATTTGTTTGATTGGTATGTAATTTTTGGATGTCCAGCGAAGTCTACAATTATTGGTTTGTGGTCTGACGAGTGATAGTCATTCAAGCATCTCCACTGCAGAGTTGAACCCATATCTGGTGTGCAAAAGGTTAAATCTATAGCAGATTCATTCTGTGACCGTGAGTTTAGATATGTCCCTTCACCTGTATTAAGCAAGATTAGGTCATGGTTGTCTAGGATTGATTCAATAATCCGACCTCTGGAGTTGGTAGTTTCAGATCCCCATAGCACGTTATGCGAGTTAAAGTCACCCATTATTATGAAAGGCATCGGAAGGGAGGCTAATATTTGTTCTATGTCCATGTAGGCCCAATTTCCATCTGGGAGGTAAATGTTGCATATAGTTATAAGCTTCGGATAATATATTCGAACTGCTGTAGCTTGTAAATGTGTGTTTATGGAGATTTCTGTCGCAGGAATATTTTCTCTCACGTATATGGCAATTCCTCCATGCGCTCTGTTATCACAGTGCGTTTCTTTTCGGAAACTTTTATACCCTTTTAGGTTGAACTGCTCGTTCTGTCGAAAGTGTGTTTCTTGAATACACATACACAGAGGCTTGTTTTCAATCATAATTTTTTTTATTTCGCAATACTTTGATTTTAGGCCATTACAGTTCCATTGTATTATATTTTCCATTCCTTCCATTTGCTGTTATTAATTGTTATTATATATAGTCTATACAAACCTTTTAAATATGGTTTATTAAAATAAAATAAACGTTGATATCATTGGTAAAAGGAAAAAATAATAATAAATAAAAACTTATTGTAGTATCACAGATAAACGTATACGTGTGTAAATTATAAATATATATGTATATAATATGTAAAATATCACAGCATCAAGTACCGCCCGGCGGTGCCGGGTCCTCAATTCTTTTAGAGCTATTTTGTTCAGATAGCTGATAAGAGCTCTCAAAAGTTTCCTGGCTATCCAGGTTTTGACTAGAAGATTTCTGGGTAAGGTTTTGGCTAGTTTTACTTGAGGATCTTGGCTTTCCCTTAGGCCAGCCAACTTTTCCTTTCTTCCTGGATGCCCTTTGTGAGTCTGTTTGTGATGCTTGGCTATCATCAGATAAATCAGAAACCTCTACAGGAGATACTGCTTTTCTTTTTGATATGCTTGAAGCATCAGAAGTTGTCCTAGATCTAGTTACAACGCCCTCAATTTGTCTTGAACTTTGAGATGGGGGTAGCATTCGCTCGGCGCTAGAGGTTCTCATTTGGGTATTCATATTTGATAATATATCTGATACGGTTTCCTTTACTATGTTTTGTAAGACAGGGACAAATTTGGTCATGAACTCATTTTCCGAAATAGTAGACTTCTGAGCAGCCTGAGAGTATGAGGTACCTTGAATTGGTGTTTGTCTCTCAATCTTTTTTTTTGCTTCAAAATAACTCAGTCTCTCCAAGACCCTACAGCGTTGGATTGCTACTTCATGTTGGTAGCTAGGACACTGTGTTGCTCTTGCAGAGTGCAGGCCTCCACAATTTACACATGTTATGGGAGTTTGACAGGGTCTTCCTCTATGCATTTCAAAACCGCAAGTACATACTTGCTCCTTCTTACAGGATAAAGCTGTGTGGCCAAATCTTTGACATTTAAAACAACGCATAGGTGACGGTATATATGGTCTCACATCAAGTTGGTACATAGCTGCTTTAATTTTATCTGGTAGTTTCGGTGAATTGAAAGTTATTATATGGTTAGCTGTATCTTGGAGTTGGCCATCTTTTTTTATTCTCATTCTTTGGACTTTTACGACACCTATTGATTTCAATTCTTCCGCTATTTCTTCCTCTGAACAATTCAAAAAATCTTTACAGTAAACTACTCCTCTGCTTATATTCAGGATAGAATGTGGGGTAACTTGTACAGCAAAATCGATAAATTTTGTTATTTTCATAAGTCTCTTTGATTGTTCATCTCTTCTTGTTTCGATTAAAAGACCATCTTTGATTTTCTTCAATGATTTTGTTTCACCAATTAAACTATACATTTTCTTTGATATCATGAAAGGACTGATGCGAGAAAAATCATCACCATCTATTCTCTTCATAACTAGGAACCGGGGACTTTGTCCAACCGTCTCCGTAGCTACACTTCTCTCCTCAACTCTACTTCCCGTTTTTTGGAGGACGGGTACCTCTATGGGGTTTTTGTTTGGGGCATCATTCATTTTGGTCCCACGAGTATGCTCTGAAGTATTCTCGACCGTGACAGAGCAGGCTTATCACGGAAGGGCTACATTACAGCCGGAGGGCGCCAGGTATCCGGGGGTAGCCGTTAGCGACTCACTCACGCAGAGTCATGCACCCCTCAGCACGGCAAACACCTTAGGTTTCGGATTTTTATGACAGGTTTACTCCTGGGGATTAGAGAGGTGGAGGATTTGAAGTGGAGGATTGGGATTGGGCATAGAAGGGTTGAAGGAGAGATTAAGCTCGGTCTTTGGTAGAATAATTAAAACTGCCAAACACCGAACTCCCTGCCTGGGGCCGTGGGGGCGACGCTCCCCATGTATCTTCTCTTAAATCCAGAATAAACTTCCGGCTTCAAAAGAAAATACCCCCTGCGGGGACTTTTGATTTTATACAAAAACCTATTTTTTTTTCGTAAAGTCATAAGCATAAGATAAATAAAATAAATAAAACAAGAATTTATTTGAGCCGTAATTTTTTCGTAAGAAAAAAAGATAAAAAGGAAAAATGAGTGGGCCTTTCAAGGATACCGAATGACCTATCATACCATGCTTTCGAAACATATTTTTACTGCAACCACTAAAACTTACCCCTACTTTTTTTCCAAAGAACACCCCACAGCTTTTCCTACATTAATGAGGTCATTATTTTATTCAATATTTTGTAGTACCTTTGACTTCATACACAAACCAATTTTTTTGTAAAGTAAGATGAATAAAATTAACATTGGTTTGAGACGCGATATTTTCGTAATAAAAAAGCATAAAAAAGACATTTGTATTATAGGTCATTGAGTACCCTTGAAAACTCAACGAGTTTTATTTTTATCCGTTTTTTTTGCGTCAAGCAAGTTCTTATTTTATTTATGTTATGCTTAGATTTTACTGAAAAAATAAGTTTACATATAAAATCAAAAGTACCGCAAGATTTTAAATAATATAAGGACTTAATTTGTGTAGAAAAAACTATTTGGAGCTATTTGAAAAACAAAAGTTGAGGGTGAGTTTTAAGTGTTGGAAGTACAAAAAAATATTTTAAAAGCATCGTATGATAGTTTCTATAGTACTTTCAAAAATTCCACTCAGTTTTTGTTTGAACTTTTTTGTTGTTACGAAAATAACACGTGTCAGGGTACCTATTGATTTGAAAACTTTCCACAACGGATTTATCGAAAACCACAGAAAAAACGAGACAAGTCTAAAGATATGTCAAGGGGAACAACTTTTCAACCAAAAAATAATTCACCCCCTTGTAGCCTCTGCCCCCGAGGGTCATCCCCTTAAAAAATTTAAATGACAAGGGTTATCGAGTTATATCTTGTTTCAAGGGTAGGATGGATGCGAACGAAAGAGTTAATGTAGTAGTAGTAGCTGCAAAATCTGTGTGACTTACATGTTAGCTATCCGCATGATCATGTATGGGAAATTGGAAAAATACTATTTTACTGAGATTGAAATTCATTTATATGACAACTAATAGTATAGAAATAATTGTTAGCGCACGGCGTGTCGCTTGGATATATTAGACTATGATTAAAATATATCATTCATGGCCGTTTCCAGCGCACCGTTTCGTTTATATCTGTAACTTAAGGGGCCTGGATACACACATTTATACATACGTATTTGCCATGTAAAACACGGACTCACAATTTCTCGCATAACTCGCTCTATTTTCAAACTACATATATAATATTTCAGAAGGCGATAGTTAAGACCTTAATGAATGACAACTATTTTTTCGATTTTCTCAAAAAAGTTTTTTAATGTGCCAAAAAAAAAAACTCGCAATGCAACATCATACATTCTATAATTGCCTATAATTTAACAACCAAACACGATATCAAAAAAAGCCTTTTCACCTTACCTTTGGATTTTTGGACTTATCTCCCCTCATCTTAGACACACACACTGGAGAAAGGGAACAGGCGACCACGCCTCCTCGCTAACACGGGAATCGGGAATACGTCTTTTCTTTGATTCTCAATTTCGCGCGCTATACCCTAGACCCTTAAGGAGTGAAGAGCAAAAATGTCTCTAAGCGCCATAAAAATTTGACGCTACCTCCCCGCGACGACGTAGAAAAATTTGGAAAAACCGATCTGACTGAAAATTTGAAATAAAATGGAAACTACAAGAGATTGATATTCATAACCTTATATTATAAAATCTATCAAATTTCACATTTAACCGTATAAACAAAATTAGGCATTCCTAAGAAATCAAGTTACCTGTGTATGAAGTTTCATTAATTATTCTACCGATTTTCAAAAAGAATTCAAATTTCACAGCACTACGTAAGCTGACACATTTTATGCTTAGTTATACCACAGTAATAGCCTTCTAAGTTTTCTACACATTTTTTTCTAACATCGACTTATATCAAAAATGGTGATTTGTGCTGAACGGTTCGTTTTAAGTATCATGTGTGATACATAAAGTCACACTATAATCGACCAAGGAATCCAAATATGCAAGTTTTTATAGATAAGGATAATTTACCATGATTTTGGTACTAGCTTATCTAGTAATTCTTTTGTTTCCTTCTTAGTTTAGTGTAGGTGCTAAAATATTTGCAGCCCAATTACTACGTGTTCAAGTTTTTTCTCTTGCTCTCAAAAGTTTTGCAGCAAACATTTTTTTTGTGATGAAAATTTCATCAACTATCTGCAAATTTTCAATTTCAGTAAAATACCCCGAAATTTTTTGCGACCTTACGCAGGCTCTCAAAATCTTCGGTCACGGATTTGGATCAGCTAACATAGATATTTTTTCTCATCAACAACAGTATAATGGTCCGGTGAACATTGACGCCACCTCCCGGACCACTAGAGCAGGGCGAATTAAACGTGTCCGTCCCAGATGGTCCTGTTTACCACAAAAAGCAAGATCAGGTGTTCTGAACCCGCTGAACTTCTCAACGTCAAGCTAAATTTTTCTGAAGAGGAGACATACCTTGGTATTATGTTACCCTTGACAGAAAGCTGACGTGAACTCTCACTTAGAGAGTAGAGCCAAAAGAGCAAATGTCGCTTATGAACAATGTCGGCGAACAGTGGGACGCACTTGGGGCCTGTAGCCAACAGTGACTCACTAGATCTATACCACTAGGCCTATGCTAACGTATGGAGCCACTGCCTGGGTAACGAAAGTTCTGCAGGAAGAGACAGCGATTAATAAATTATAATATAAAATACAACGTATGGCATGCAATAATATAAACGGAGCCATGAGAAAAACACCGACTGCTGCTATGGAAGCAACAATTGGCATTGTCCCTCTAGATATTTACATCAAAGAGGCTGCGTTACTTTCTGTGCATGACTGAGGCTACTGGTATGGTGGGAAGCGCTAAACGCACTACCCATGCTACAAGTAACCAGCGAATCAATTAAACCACCATTCGGATTTAAGAACCACCCTACAAAATATAAATTGAACAGAATGCTGCGCCAAAAGTGACAAATGCAAT
Source organism: Callosobruchus maculatus (assembly GCA_951848785.1). Lineage (NCBI taxonomy): Eukaryota > Metazoa > Arthropoda > Insecta > Coleoptera > Chrysomelidae > Callosobruchus > Callosobruchus maculatus. Next base: position 2,993,203 of record CATOUR010000127.1, read on the forward strand.
TTTATATACACAGATGGCTTCAAAACAAGGGAAGGCACTGGATGTGGTGTGTACTCCCAGGTCTGTAAACCAAAACCACCCCGTGTGGGGGCGGGTTAGAATATCTCCCATCGTATATCCTGCGTGTCGTAAAAGCCGACTAAAAGGAACCGAACTACTGTCGGTATAAACAGTAACCTCTTCTCAACCAACAGCTTCGGGTGGACGAGTTGAGAACAGTCAGGACACCTTCTTGTCCTTGGGGTGAGAAATTGCCCCTAAAGGCGGATGAACCAGTAGATACCATCTGGTCAACGGCATGAGGATGCAGAGAGCAAATGGGAAACTACTATGCATTAAAGATCTTAAAGATATCCCAAGAGAAACTCGTAAAATGAGTAAATGCATTTTAAGAGTTCACAACATGTCTGTTAAGACATTGTGACTATGATGATGAAACCAAAACCAAAGAACAAAGTGGACTATGGGTAAAATGTCAGTGTCGTTCAAACGGAACTGGCTAGCATATCTATAGCTGCAACTAACCAGGAGAGATGTGTCTGGCAAGACTGTAATAATCTGAACCGTCAGCAGACAAGCACTTCTAACCCTGAAAAGACATCGTATCACATCAGAGCTAGCAATGGAATGACCAATCTTTGGCCCATGCTTCAGACAAAAACAATATTGTTCTAAGGTGGGCTAAAGGGCACAACCACAACAATGGCAACCGTATAGAGGACGGTCAAGCCAGGAAGGCTGCTTACCAAAGAATTTTAGGACCATGTGACCTTTCTGGAATGTCGACAACAACAATTGCGGAAATAGTCCAAAAACACTCCCATGCCCAAATGGTAAAACGATGGGAAAAACTACAAGAATGTGAACGCTTGTACCAACTTTCGTGGCTGAATGAATTCTAAGATCCAAAGCAAAAAAACTACAAGGATGTCGATTTGGCATTTGCCAAGGAAACCCTTGGAGGTTTTGGCATGACAATATCCAATAAGTACTTGGTGATGACCAGGTCAAACCTACGTCTCATAGTACGATTCCTGACTGGTCATTGTCAACTCAGAAAAACACCTCCACATTATGGGGTTAACTTCTTCTTTTTCTTCTTCTTTAGGTGCCATCCCCATTCTGGAGGTTGGTAATTATCAAGGCAATCGAACTTTGGAAACTGCCGCTCTAAATAGCTGGTTATTGGAGCAATTATACCAATCCCTCAGATTCTTCAGCCACGAATGTCTTCTGCTTCCTATTGTCCTTTTTCCTGCGATTTTTCCTTCTATTATTACTTGAAGTAGATGATATTTCTCCCCTCTCATTACGTGTCCCAGGTACTGTAATTTTCTTTTCTTTATAGTTAGCAACACTTCTCTTTGTTTTTTCATTCTTATTAATACTGTTTCGTTTGTAACTTTGTTTAACCATGATATTTTCAGAATTCGACGATATATCCCATTTCAAAACTTTCGAGGCGTTGGGCATCTATTTTTTTCATTATCCACGTTTCCATCCTATAGTACAATACAGAAAATACGTAGCATCTCACAAGCCACATCTTCAATCCCAGGCTTAGATCCCGACTACAGCACTTTTTTCATTTTCACGAATGTATTTCTGGCTTTCTCTATGCGTATTCTTATTTTAATAGAGCAATCGTTGTTCTCATTTATACATGTTCCAAGATAAGTATATCGCTTAACACGTTCAACCGCTAGGTCGTGTATATACAGATTTCCAGATTTCCATGGGAGTTAACTGACACACTAATATGTAGAATGTGTGAAAACGAAGACGAATCTGTGGAACACGTCATATGTGAGTGCCCAGCAGAGTTATCTTCTATTAGAGAATACGCGTTGGCGAGTCTTGGCCTACACCAACCTATCCACATAAGGGAGATGTCCTCTAGCGGCCCGTCCACTTTCCTAAAATTGACAGGATGGACGATGATCTGAGAAAACGACTCCCTGGGAGAATCCACAATGGGCCAAGTTGTGGCCTAAGTGCAGTGGGACTACTCACCCTCCCCACTTTCTATAGATACAGATGGCCGTGTCAGTTCGTAGCGCTGGAGCGGAGGTTCGATTCCGGGACGCAACTCTCATCCCGGAAGGCCGGCCATATTACGATTACCGATTTAATTTGATGCAGCAGGGCGTCGATTCGAGCCTCTGCAAAGATCCACCAAGACAGACCGACACACAGACCGACCGAACGACGGGTCGCAACTCCATAGTCCACAGATCGATACGGTTTTACTGGTGGTGGAGGGCATTCGGGGAGGACGGGATATACCTTTCGCTTAAATGTTAAACGGCGATCTCCAATTTCTATACGGAATCTTGCCATTGACGTCACGATTACGTAGAACATAAATGGAGTAACATTTGTCAACCTTTAAAATGTTTATCATTTTAGCATCTTCCAGCAGTCAGTTCCATCGCGCTTCGCTGGCTCACCAGTAGAAAAAACATTTTTTTTTATTTAATCGTGTCTGAGCTAAAATTGAATAATTAATTAGTTTTCCAGGTCCTGGTTACTGATTTGGAGTCTGTCAGTGGGTTTGTGCATGGACATATGAAATTCTTCCTGGATATAAGTCTGGATGGTGCGGGCTTGTGCCCATATAGAGGATGTCTTTCATCTAATGACTGTCTACTTCGTTCTGCCATACTTGAGACTTCTCGCCTGATTTAAGGAGGGGCTATTCCAGTTAACATGTATAGCTGGTCTAGGTTGGTAGATTTTAGACAGCCCGTGATTATCCTACAGGTGTCGTTCAGGGTAGGATCAAGTTTGTTAGCATGAGTCGACCTGCACCATACGGCTGGGGCAAAGCACATGGCAAAGGATGTCGTCCAGTGTTGCCAACTAGATTTTATCGTTTTCAGTAGATGACGCTAACGAAAATCAGTAGAAATCAGTAGAATTCTCATGATTAAGAAATCAACGCTTTTTCAGAGCGCTTCAGCGCCAGCCAACATGACTGGTGACTTCCGCTTTTGTGCTAACTACCTAGTTATTCATTGGTGTTTTCAGCGGAGAAGCGTTTTTCAAGCGTCACTCAAACGGCTTTGGACATCATATTCCTATTTTGCCTGGTTTTAGACTATTTTAGGACCTCTTTTGGGTGAAGTTGCTCTAGGAATTTTTTGTTTATGAAAATAATACAATGAAACAGAAATAAATCTTTATTTTTTAGAAATTAATATCACTCAACCACTCTGTTTTAAAAATCTGAGCATATTTCATCTTCTTGCTGAGTGACGATAGATTCTTTTCATTTTCAGAATCGCTGTCATCATAATTATTTCTCTTTTCACAACTGTAATTAGCTATTCGGATATAGCATACATTTTACAAATCTTACCTGATTCTGTTTGATAGTGATTCGAGAACGGAACACACTTTTAAAGTAAAGATAACAAAAACAACCAACAACCCCTGCTTACAAACGTGAGATGTTAAAACACGAAACACGTGATAGCGTTACCGTATCTGTGTCTGGCTGGCCTCAGATGCTCCAAGAAAACCGAACTTTGTTCCTTGTATTCTGTACACTACCAAGTCAAGTGTTACAGTGGCTCGCTACTTGATGGCGCTGCCTGCCAAATAGTAGACGGGACGAATGAAGGTGTCAGAACAATCACATACATATTTCAGTAGATTTATAAATGAAACCAGTGGAAAAATCAGTAGTGACGCGGTTCTTCAGTGAATTTGAAAATGGTATTCCATATATCAGTAGATTTCCAACACCAATCAGTAGATCAGTAGACTAAGGGTGAATTCAGTAGATCTACTGATTTTTCAGTAGGGTTGGCATCACTGATGTCGTCCGCCAGGGTGGCCCCCCCATTGGGAGTTAACCAGCTTGCAAATAACACCGTTCCTCGTGTACACTTTTGCTCTAGTCTTCTCTACGTGTTTTTATAGGACATAGTCCTGTCTAGTAAAGTAACACCCAGATAAACTGGATTTGGGTAGTGCTGTAGCCTGGTCGAATCCCATTATATTTGTAGTTTCTTGTTCGCTTGCCGGTAATCAATATCGAATAGGCAGGTTTGTGTTTTATATGGGTTTGGGCGTAGCTGGTTTAACTTGTATAGTGCTGGGACGAGCGAACTGTACCGAGCGAACGGTCCCATAAATTCCCTAATTTACAGTAAAGTTCGCTATGGTTGAAGCGAAAGTTCTCATTTGGGAAATGTTAAGAAGAAACTTTTCCCTTTTATTTAGTGTGGCATTTGAGAAATCTCGCTTGCAAGCTGCATACAATTCCTGTTGAATTTTTAGTGATGATATGGCATAAATACTTAAAATATACCGAATTATAAAGGTTTTGTCTGGGAATACGTTAGATAACAAAGTGTTAACAAAAAAAACTGTGTACGTATGTATGATTTGTTTTTGAATGTACAAGATCTTGTTCATGTACTTTTTTAAAGTAGTGAAGTCCCTTTTTTATTAACGAGCTTTTATTGTTCCTGTATGTTTGTGGGTAACTCTCCTTTGGATTAAGAGGTTAGACCGAACATTGAACGCTCCAACTTTGTTGGTACTTTTGTAAAATTTATCCAGGAAAGTCGGCAGTTTTAATTATCGTTTATGCAGTAATGGTAAATAATTATGCGACGAATATATCAAAAACAATTGTTCATCTTCATTATACTAATACAGCTTAAAAAATTTAAAAAAACGCGCTTTAGAGATAAAGTTAATGAAAAATTAGAAATACAGTTTATAAAACTAAAAAACACGCTAAAGAACATCAGACTATTAGGGTAAAAAGAATTTTTAAAATAAGCTTAAAACAATCATGAACGCAAAATACTAGTATGATTGTGAAAAAAGCGTGGGTGGTCTGTGCCATATTATTCGGAAATCGAGCACCTGATGCTTTTTAACAATAATGCTAGTATTTTTCGTTCATTAACGTTTTAAGCTTATTTTAAAAATTATGGTTAACTTTTTAGTCCGATGTCCTTTAAAAGCGTGTTTTTTAGCTTTTTTAAACTATATTTATTTCATTAGAAAGTTCCTCTTAAAAACCTGTGTTTCAGTTCGGTAGGCTTTGGTAACATTTTTAATGATATATGTAATGTTTTTTTATAATATTTTAGTGTTTATAATGTTACGTCCGTTTGAGTTTCTATAAAGTTTTATGTAACCATACCTTGTCCATAAAAGTAGCAACGCCCAATTAAGGCGGCTCCTACGGAGAGCATAAACGGTCATTTTCAAGTGATTTAATCCCAATTCCTGACGCTCTAGTTTTCAATATTTTTGCATGAAATTTTTACATGAAGTTTAAAAGGAAATTGCACAGGGGGCTATCGAAGCATTTTTTGAAAAAATTGATTGAACATGAAATATGACCGCTTGAAGTTGCCTATTTTCTTCGTCAACTTTGTAATTTTTTAAGAAAAGCCCAGAAGCAAAAATGAAAAAGTGCTTCGATATCACTCTGGGCAATTTCCTTCTAAACATCGTATGCAAATTTCATGTAAAAATATTGGAAAATGAAGCGTCAGAAATTGGGATAAAAAACATCTGCAAATCGCCTTCCTCTTCAATTTTACAAATTTCGGGCGACGCGCTAACATGACTGTTTCCATTTCTTTCTAATCAGAGCTGTCACAAGTACTAGTAAATAGTATTTCAAATACCAATTACCAATTACCAGAGTCGCATGCGTCAAAGGACAAATACCAAGTAATTTTATTTTTGACAGTACTTCAAGTACCAAATACTTTAATTTGGTACTTGATTTTTCAAATAAAGTAATTCAAATACGATACTAATATTTCAAGTACTTAAAAAAGTAATTCAAATACCATACTAATACTTGAATTACTTGATATAGTATTTCAAATACGGCGATGGATATTTCAAGTATTTCATAATTATTGTTGAGTAATAAAAAGTACCTTATGAACGGAAAAACGGTATACATTTCAATAAAAATAGAAACTGATTTTTGTTTGAATGACACTACAAAGACATGCAAGAAGAGATAAGTAATAAAAGGTACAGTCAGCGCGGCGTCGTCGCGAGTCGTCGCGTATGCCATGCAAATGAAGGTGTTTAACATTAACAGATCCATCAAATAATTTGAATTGTCAGCGTACAAAGCGCCGCTTTTCTAGCATTTTTCTGGCATACATAATGAATAAAAAGCATATCCACTTGTTTGATTCTTGCATACATTCATTCACAGAACTCGTGAAAAGTATAACAGAAATACCAAGCAATGACAACAATTCAAATTCATTCATCAAGGGAATACAAATGTCAATCCGAATGTGTGAAAAAATATATAGGGTGTCATTGAAAATTCAGAGCCTAACCTCACTTCCGGCTAAACCAAAATAAGCATACATTTGTTTTCTCATAGCTATTGTGCATCTCCGTTAACCATATAATTCTCCAAAATTTCAAACCTCCATCTAGGATTGTAAAAGAAGGGAGCTCTGTATAAGGATTCCATTGCCACCCGGTATATGAACTTTTTCATAAAGAGATTCTTGAGAAAAATTACCTTTTTACATCTGCAATTCGTAACCACCACGACAAAGTACAGAGTTTTGAAGATTGTTATTATAATGGCAGTAAATTCACAGCTCACATTCACAGATTATTTTAACCTCAATCAACATCAACAACGCATTTTGTTGAACGCAACAAGACGAACTGATATTTTGTGATTGTGTCGATTGTGATGAGACTGTCCTGTAGAGTCAGAGTGTCGCGTAGACTATCCTATGTGTACGACAGAGACAGAGCGCAAGGCGACGCGATGCGTAATGTTAATTTGTCCATACTTGTCTAGACTGGAGCATTTAATGCTTGAAATGTGTATTTCAAGTATTTTTATATTTTCATCGAGCTATACTAATATGTATTTCTTACTCACTTTAGTATTTCGAGTATAAATGTATAAATTTGAATTATATTTTTTGTGTGGAAGTACCAAATACAAATACTTCTTACAGCATTTGGGAAATAAAATTAATTTGAAATACAGTACTTCAAATACCAGAAAGTAATTGAAATAAATTTTTCAAGTACTTTACTTCTTTAGTATTTCAAATAAAAATGCCAGGTATTTGAAATATATTTTTTCTGCTACAAGTACCAAATACAAATACTTCTTAGAGAGTATTTGGGGAATCAAGTACAAATATCACAAAAACAATGTATTTGAAGAATACCAGAAAGTAATTGAAATACATTTTTCAAGTACTTTATTTGAAGTAATGACAGCTCTGTTTCTAATGTAGCGCGTACCTGTTTATTTATCACGCCCATCGTCGGTTCCTTTTCAGCTCCCCGCATCTTCCGGAGAACCTATTCCAGATTGTAGGAGCAGCGTTAAGCTTACTAATTATCCAAAATACTCCAAAATTCTTCAACATTCCCGAAAGTTCGCAACGAAAAATAAATTACGGTAATTTTCCAACATTAAAATTGTAGTATTTGGCCATTCTTGACTTTTTTTTTTCGATTTCCCCGATGTCGTGGGATTGGCACGTAATGGCCACGTCTTCGGCGTAGATGACGTGGCCATTACGTGATATTTGTAGAAGGGCCGACAGGTTAATCATTCTAGTACAAATTGAATAGAAGAGGCGCCAGCAAGGTTATTATTGAAACCAACAAAATGTTAGTTGGGTAGAAAATGATAGAAATGTAAAATCTGACCTAATCCGACGTATTCGCAAACACAGTAGTCTTGGCCGGAGCTGTTGATCGATTCCCAGGTGCATGCATACCAGATGGAGGCGGCGAGAGAGGACGGGGTCGGGGCCGCGGGGGTGGGTGGCAGCCGCCCCCGGAACGAAACGAGGGGGGTGAGGGGGACGTCCCCCTGTTCCCACCGCTCGCTCTTCACGCTTCCGCAGCACAGCAACTCTCTTATTGACCCGGAGCCCGCTAATGGTTTCCTTCAACGAGATGCGATGCCGCTGCAATCGCTCCATCGGACAACAAAAAAATGAAGTCAAGTTGATTGACTCAGTCCTTCCCATACATTATCGACAGAAATAATTGACGTTAATGTTCGTTATGTAAGTAGATATCATATAGCGCCCAAAAAACGTATTATCTCAAAATACTATCCACTCTCGGTGTGGGAAATAAAACGTGGAAAACGATCAGGAACGTATTGGGGCCAGATAGCAGACACACAAGTAAACTTTGCCGACTTTTGTCCACAGATAGGCAAAGATACTAAAATAAGTTCTCTAGCTTGACGAGGTTCCTCTTCATCACATAAGATGTTGATTTAGCAACCACACTTCTGTTTTCCTTCTAACGGTACCTGCTGCCAACCCCACAGCCGGCTCAGGACCCAGGAAATTATTCCTCGACCCTCGCTATGCGAGCGCGGCCGCCATTTCATTACCGCAAACTCCAGCATGACTCGGCACCCACATAAGTGACACCTGATGTCTCGCCGAAATGTCATCCAAGAGCCTTCTGCATTGCAGAACGAGCCTTGATGTAAACCTACAATGCTTTCAATGCTAGCTGGCTGTCCAGAGCAGATAATAATCCGCCTCTTAGGTCCGTATTCAAAGTTGTTTCTCAAGTAATTCTCAATTACTTAATTACTCAAGGGATACTTGAGAATTACTCAAGGGACCCTCAAGTGTGGTTTTCCATTGTGTATTTGTTTCCTAGACATCTACCAGACGCCAGGAATCATTTGGCAACGTTGTCATATTTCAAATATAAGTCAATTTGTTATGCCCATGCCTACGCAGTTTGACGTTTTCTGTTCTCTTTTTTTTTGTTTTGTGCCAGTATTTCGTGTTTTGTGCCGGACATTTCTCTGGATGTGACAGAAACTGACAACACCGTACTCCAAAATTAATCTACACAATCGCCTTGACTGCAACGAAATGTAATGCTGACATGTCATGTTGACAGCTCGTTACTTGAGTATTACTCAAGGGAGCCTTACGTAAAGGACCCTCAAGTAAGGTTTCTAACACAAAACCTTACTTAAGGATCCCTCCAGCGTTAAGGGACCCTTAAGTATCGACTATAAATACGACCCTTAGGCCACTGTCTTTTGTGAATATGAGAGGTACAAGCTAATATCGCATATATGCCTGCTTGGAATTAAGCCCAAGAGAAGTAACCGTATTACTTCTGATCAAAAAATTTGCCTACCAAACTCCATCATCTACACATTTTTTTGGGAGGTTGACCATATTTTTTTCCGTCACTGTACAAAAATTAAATTAAGTGGAGGTTATAGTGAACTGCTTGAGGATAACACATTTGCAGGGTAATGGCAGAGGTAAGAAGTCGAGCAAGAGGGGGCGTGTCCTATTTACTATTCCTACTACAAGGATATACCACCAAGTTATAAAAAGTATTTGTAGGCGCCGCACTCTTTTGTTTAAATACCGACGGGTCTGTGATGGTGATGCCGAACCGGCTCCTGCTGACCCTAGACCTGTCGTGCAAAAAGTATTCAGACCTTTTTTGATCGTTCGTCGCCGTCGTTGAGAAATAGACATTGTATTTATTTATTATATTATTTATACTTGGCATCACAGTTGATCCCTTTGCTGTGTATTTCAGGCATATACATAATAATACATACAATATGAGTGTAAAGAGTTCCTTATAAGTGCAACTGAGTTGTCACACAAAAAATGAATTTATCGTATGTACAAGAGCAAAAATTAGACGAAAAAAAAAAGGTGAAAATATGAGAAGTTATTTGTGAAGCAGCTAAATTTGGTGAAGTTCACTTTGAGCAGTTCTTTAGACGTGCCAATGCCGTTGGAAAACTGAAAGTAAATTATGCATGCCCCCCTCCCCCCTCCGGTAGGTCTCCAAAAATATATACCCCATAGTGAAACCATATCTACCTGTATTCTGAATTACAGCCGCCAAATTCGGTATTTCGATGAAGTATTCAAAAAGAGGACGCATTTTAACAACTTTGTGAAATCTATAACACCTCCAACACAGATATACCTATGCACCTATGCCAAGACGATTATGTACTCTGAAAAAAAAGAAAAATTTGCTTTCTCTGACGTTGAGCGATTAATAAAAAAAATGCGAGTATTAATTGCCGACTATAATAAATGCCTCTATGACCTCTAATCCTGCCACACCAAGATGGTGTCCTTATATTACCTGATATATGACACCTGATGAAGAAGGTATTCAGAGAAGAAAAATGACTTTTTGGATGAAAAATGGTGCGTTAAAGAGAAACCACAATTGGTTTTATCGAGTTCAGTGGCAGTTCCATGTCACAAAAAGTTACTATTGCTACTTTGCTGTCTGAACACAAAAAATCGTGAAAGTGGAGAACAAAGGAACATGACTTCTGGAATAAATAAACGTTAATGAAAATATAAGGTTTTTATCAGTTTATGTTACAAAGTAAAAAATGTAATTTCTATTCGCGACGCAAAAAAGTGTGAGCCCAAGACTTTAGACTTGTCGGTCTGAACCTGCCAGCAATTAAAATTCTGATTACTTACAAATGTGGTTGGAAATTGTAATATTTCGCAGTAATCCTGAAAATGATAACTGCTCAAAATCAATTACCGCTGCAGTTCATATACTGTATATCAATAAGTCACCCAAAACCACCGCCTACAAATTTAGTTGATGCCCAAAACTATATCTATCTCATTCCAGAAATGAATGAACTTCAGCTCATTCATAAACTCTAGTTTACATACTTTTGTATTGGTGGCGCCTTTATTAGTGTCCCACAATAGGCGCGCGATCGTTCAATGCAAGGCTCTAGCTGTAACCATTTTTGACCTTGTATATTAATAATTTTTGGCACAAAAACCTGATTTGCGCTTTCTTAAATCTCCAATCTAGAGAAATGTCGATCGAGATTTTAGAATAAGTTTATACAGGGTGATTAACGAGACCGTGAATTTAGTCAAAAAACGTCAATTTTGGCAATCTTTAATAACTGTATATTAGGAAATTTCAAAAAATACGTCGACATTTCTCTAGAACCGTCCTTTTTCTTCATGCTCATAGTTCAGAAATCTCAAAATTAATAGTACAAAAATGGTTACAGCTGAACCATTGCAAACAGCTCTCATGTACGTACCATAACCTCCTCTGAAGGTCGATATATCGGGGCATCAGCCCATAGGGGGGATTAAAATTTGAATTGAGGAGGCAAATGGAGATACCTAACTTGATGGTAATAACATTTTGATAACTTGTTAGTACCCAGCATGCGTAATAAGTCCTGAGAAAAGCCACTGAACACGCACAACAACACTTTGACCAAGCACCTGTGCGAAATTTTAACGTAAATCACAGCATGGTGGTATAAACAACCGCTTTATGGACCATAATTCCGAGCTATTTTTGTCAGTAAAAATGTAACATATTATTAACTGGCTGCTAGCTTGAGCGTATCTAAAGTTTTCACAGGAATAGGACTATTTTATGATGTAATAAAAAGCTAACGCTGTCGTTAGAAATTTACTCAGCTCAAGATACATAATGAATCCCAAAAATGGGCTAGACGCGGAATCAGAACAAGACAATCAGGCTTTTCTTCGCTCTTCCTGCATGGTAATAGGTCTGTTTTTACAGAGAATCACAAACCAGTCAGAGCCAATCAGTATTCGCCATTGCAGTTGTCAAACTATTTCTGACTAGTACTGGCCAATCAAATTGACGCTGACTAGTTAGTGATTGCTGTAAAAACAGACCTTATATGAGTTCACCATGGAGTAATAGGTATTATTAAGAGGGGGTTATAGTATACGTACGTGAGAGGTGTTTGTAATGGAGAAGTTTAATGATGCTCATAATGAAATATGCAGTTACGTATCCATAAAATATAGACGAAAAATAATTAGTCGGTGAAAAGATTTTTGAAATCCGTCAATAAATGGCAGAAAAATCAATAATTAAAGTTTGCGTATTTAGCGCGAAATAGTTCCGCCTTCAATTTGGCTGTGACGTCAGGTCTCCGCAATCCGCATAGCCAGCCGTCCGAGGCCGCGCGCTGCCGTAGATCCGTGTATCGTGGAAGCAGCTGTAGCACAGCATAAAGATAAAGAGTAACCAGCAGTGAACCTCAAGCCGAATCTTTCAGGGCGTTTTGATGACCTAAATATTTCGGGTCTCACTTCGACCGTCACGTTCAAGTCGCGTTAGAGAAGCGATTGGTACAGGACCTGAGCGAGAATATTATATCCGTAAAAATCCCACAGTGATAATTATATGCACGCTCGGGAACAGTGGTCGGCATTTCGTTTAAAAGGCAACTATGATAAGATTATGCAGAAATAATCTGTTCAGGTAATAGCACGGAAAAACCCCATTGTGCAAGGTATGAATATATTTTCCGAATGCCTCTTTTTTTCTTATGTAATCGGCAAATAATGAAATTCTAGGACAAAAGGTTGGTCAAAAAGGACAGGAAAGGGATCATCAATGACGGTATTTCATATTTCTCCAAGAATGATAATAAATAATATTTATACAATTTCGATATAATATATACAATCCATCATGTCGACAAACTTTGAGGTATGAAAATACAATTAAACTTATCGAGAAAAAATGCGAAAAAAAAGGGTCAACCTTTTAATTAATTTTTTATTACATTTTCAATTTCTGTATCACGACTCCATGGGTTCGCGCGGTTGTAGCGCCATAGCTTGATTATTTATCGACCGATTCACGACATTTTGCACTCTTTTTGTAGGAGAATGACTGGACATATCCACTAAAGCAAAAAAAGATAATACCTAACAATTTATAAGGCTAAAAAAATTCAACAAACTGAAAAATTTTTCTTTCGAAATGCACTTATTTGAGTTACTTACAAATAATTTGAAAAAAAGCCGTATTAGTGCCTATTTATTAAGACATTTTAATGTTTAGCAGGATGTTTCCTGTCTTACCACATGCAATTCGTGTATGTAGCACTAAAATTTTCGACAGAATAGGCCTTTCTGTATTATGACTTCTGTATCACAGCGCCATGTGTTCACGCAGTTGTAACGCCATATCCTGATTATCTCTCGAGAGATTCACGATCTTTTGGACTCGTTTTATAGGGGAATGACTGGGTATATCAACTAAGGCAAAAAAATACAATATCTGACAATTTCTAAGGTTAAAAAAATTCACAAAACTGAACAACTTTTTTTTTGGAATGCACTTGTTTTGGTTACTTGCAAATAATTTGGAAAAAAGCCATATTAGTGCTTATTTATAAGCAGAGGAGGTTTCCTGTCTAATGACACGCAATTTGTTTATGTAGCACTGAAATCTTAGACGAAATAGGCTTTTTTATTACGACTAATTTTAAAGTAAACTCTCGTTTATTATTTGGTATGCACATTGTCTTTATTGGACTTCGGTACATATTATTACTTAAATGTAATTTACATGAACAAATGTGATTATTTAGTATTTAAATTAATCAACGAAATTTTCAAAATGTCCGCCATTTTCATTTAGCCACGCTTGACTTCTGAAACTAACGCTCTGGGTTACTCGACGCTAAGCTACGCTCCAGTCTGTTTTCTTTTTTCCAAGTGATTCCAACATATCTTATTTCAATGAGTTGGCTTTCAGTCATTTGGCTGAATACTAAATAAACAATACTAAAAATAAAAATAATAAAATTTGTTCATGTAAACTGCATTTAAGTAATAATCTGTACCGAAGTCCAATAAAGACAATGTGCATACCAAATTCTCGTTTATTTCAAAATTAGTCGTAATAAAAAAACCTATTTCGTCGATGATTTTAGTGCTACATAAACAGATTGCGTGTCGTTAGACAGGAAACATCCTGATAAACATTAAACTGTGTTTATAAATAGGCACTAATATGGCTTTTTTCCAAATTATTTGCAAGTAACCAAAACAAGTGCATTACAAAATTTTTGTTTAAGTTTGATGGATTTTTTTAGCCTTAAAAATTGTCGGATATTATTTTTTGCCTCATTGATATGCCCAGTCATTCCCCTATAAAATGGGTCCAAAAACATGTGAACCGCTCGATGACTAATCAAGATACGGCGTTATAACTGCGTGAACACATGGCGCTGTTATACAGAAGTCATAATACAAAAAGGCCTATTCTGTCGAAAATTTTCGTGCTACATACACGAATTGCATGTGGTTAGACAGGAAACATCCTGCTAAACATTAAACTGTCTTAATAAATAGGCACTAATACGGCTTTTTTCAAATTATTTGCAAGTAACCAAAACAAGTGCATTACAAAAACAATTTTTTGTACAGTTTGATGAATTTTTTTAGCCTTAGAAATTGTCAGATATTGTATTTTTTTGCCTTAGTTGATATACCTAGTCATTCCCTTATAAAATGAGTCCAAAAAATCGTGAATCGCTCGAGAGATAATCAAGATATGGCGTTACAACTGCGTGAACACATGGCGCTGTGATACAGAAGTCATAATGCAAAAAGCGCCTATTCTGTCGAAAATGTTAGTGCTACACACACGAATTGCATGTGGTAAGACAGGAAGCATCCTGGTAAACATTAAAATGTCTTAATAAATAGGCACTAATACGGCTTTTTTTTCAAATTATTTGTAAGTAACCTAAATAAGTGCATTTAAAAAAAATTTCAGTTTGGTGAATTTTTTAGCCTTAAAAATTATCAGGTATTTTCTTTTTTTGCTTTAGTTGATATTTCTAGTCATTCTCCTATAAAATGAGTCCAAAATGTCGTGAATCGGTCGATAAATAATCAAGCTATAGCGCTGCAACTGCGCGAACCCATGGAGTCGTGATACAGAAATTGAAAATGTAATAAAAAGTTAATTAAAAGGTTGACCCACAGGCATATACAAGGGGGGGGGGGGTAAAAGGGGTAATTACCCCCCCAAGACTTTCAAAAAAACTCGATTCAACTTTGACTTATTTATTTAAGCAATTGTCGCACTGAAAAAAAATTCTTTTTTGCAGTAATTAAATTACAAAAGGGTTTGTTGAATATATTTCCATTGTTACATAATCAGTTGAATAGAGAGTTTTTGGACGTCCGTTTCCTGACGTTATTGCACGTTATCGGCTATTTGTGGCACGCGCAATTCTCCCGAAATAACCAAATCGGCGAATAACCGATATAGTACGTTAGCTACGGAAGTTTACGGTACGATATGATTACGTGCGGTATTGACACGTCTAAACCACTATGCGGCAATGAGAAATGAACCGTGAAGATTTTGATAGCAACAATACTTATTTTGTAGTTTATCATTATACAAAAGGATCTTCCGTCAATTTTATTTGACAGTATTTTCCAATAAAAGCTACAAAGTTATAGGTGCTTCCGGCAACAGCGTGTGATCATCACGGGACTGAACCATGGTAGTGAAATCTGAACTGTCATGCTTCGGGGATCCTTCATAACCTATTTTTTATTTGTGTGTGTGAGGTTAAGTTAGAATCAAATAGGTCCAATGATTGTTAATGGGTGCATTCAGCAGACTCAATAGTTGCGGAGCAGCTACCAAATTTTCTGCTGAACGCGTGCGCTACCTAGCAGCTACCGCTCCAGCGGTCGCCATTTTTTGTAGCGATAGAAAAGTACGCTCACTTTTGGAGCGGAGCGGAATAAGCTACTTTTGACCTTGTGAGTGTCAAATGTTATGACACTTGTGTTATAGGTTATGTTGTCATATTTAAAAGAAAAAGTCCACACTAAACAGTTCAAAGCTTTGATACAATTTGACGTACCTTTTTTATTTTTAATAACCTCAAATGTGACCACTCATTTGACAGTCGTACAAATAAAATAATGCTTTTCAGCAGAACGGCAACTGTTGAGATGTAGCGGCTACAATCTCCCGATCTTTCTGCTGAATGCAACCAATGTTAATTGTCGAATAACGCAACGATACACGTCACAGATTCACAAAAACTGTACATAAGGCACACGCTTATCCATTATTCGAAACACACTGCGCATGCTCAGAATAATGTTTTACGGACAGCGTCGCGTCGTCTCAATTTTTAGTGGCTCAAAACCTCTCTAATGTCCTATACAACGTGGTAGCTTGTCACAAAAATTTACCTAACTCATTAATTAACTGTTTTGAAAATTGCACCGACTGGAAAAGTTAAAACGCTAAGTAAAAAAATAGAGTACGTGTTTTGGCTACTAGGGTACCTGACGGGTGAGTGTTCATGATCGTTTAATTTTGTATGCTGTGCCAATAAAATGTTCACGGATGATATACGTATTACATATTATTTGTATTCCGTAAAATTAAAATTGATTAATGCATCAATAGATTTTTTATTTCATCTCCCTAAAATACCTGATACTCGACTGTTTGACTTGCTGTTTATATCTTTTTTATTTTATTTTAACACTATTAACATTTTCCTTTTCTCTTGCATCAACATCTTTCACGAAGGTATTACAAAAAATGGTGAAAGCACACACAACTTCATGCCCCGTTACCCCACCCAAGACTGAGGTCTGGATATGCCCCTGGGTTGACCCCTCTTTTTTCGCATTTTTTCTCGATAACTTTAATTGTATTTTCATACCTCAAAGTTTGTCGACATGATGGTGGAACACATTGTATATTATATATAATTTATAATTAGTAAATAAATACTGAATGAATTACAAAATTGCTGTAAAGTTAGCACATATCCTATATAGAAGAAGAAGACATACCCTATAGAAATAGGGTATGTTCAGGTGAAACGTGAAGGCACTAAATGCATTGTAAAATGCAGAGTTACACCTGAACACAAAGTAAAAAGCAAACCTTACCATTGCACATTGGTCTGGGACGAAAATGACGAGAGTGTTCTGTGTCACGATTGTACAGCTAAGCAAGCTGGATGTAAACACCAGTAGCTTTTTTGATGTGACTTTTCAAAAAAAGTGAGGAACCCGCAAGTACTTCAGTAAAGTGTTATTGGATGAAACCGGCATTATCTAAAGTTAGAAGCAGTATTAAATTTACCAAAGTAAAGCATTGTTAAAAATGAAAGTTCTTCAAATTTAAACATTGAAGAAGATTTTTGCTTTTTGAATAAATTCGTCAACGAATGTAAAAGACGACAAAATAAGATGAAAGGTTCGCTCCACTATTTGTTTTGTAAATATAAGAATAACAAAAATATTTTAAGTGTGACAGACTTCATAGAATTTTGCATGCACAATATTACTGAACAGCATGTGTTTTGATCGAGAAAGCGATAAAAGATGAATCTGACTCTCCATTATGGTTCGAGCTACGGTACGGTAGAATTACGGCTTCTATAGCTCATGAAGCATCTAAACTTAAAACTTTTGATGGTGTGCCTACGGAAAAAATCTTAGGATCATATCAGTTTAGAGTACCGATTCCTATAAAAAGAGGTATTTAAAATTAGTCACTAATTTTGATATGAGGATGCAAATTAATTAATATATTTAATGTTAATTTTATTCCCATTGTAGGAAAATGCTTAGTATAAGAAGTGAGAATGCAGGTTGAAAAATTAAAAAATATTAAAATAGAGAAGTGCGGTTTCTTTCTTTCAAATGGACATCCTATATTGGGAGCATTTCTAGATGGTGTAACAGAAGACCATGTAGTCGAGATCAAATGTCCATTGAAAAAGAAAAACATTACAAATTATATCAACTCGCAAATTCTAACAGCAAAATGCAAAGCTCAAGTACAAATGCACTTTGCGAATAAGAAGAAAGCTTTTTTCTGCATAGCTCACGAGGATTTTGAAACATCTAAATATGTCGATGTGTATGAAGTATTTTATAATGCAGTTTACTGTATGAATCTGATAAATGAATGTAATCTGGAAGCATGTTTTGGACGCAATGATTCTTGTATAAATACATAACGATAATCCTTTACATGTTTATTAATTGATGTTGAACATTTACTTTTTGGTCCAATTAAATCACGTTTCATCACTTTGCACCACTTCTTTCTACTGTTTGCATGCAAGGGTACGTGGAAAAAAATTTATTAGGTGTTTTAATCGTTGTACTCATACCCTTTGGAACAATGCAATATTTATAACATCCTTTTTAGCTCTCACTGAAGAGAGCTCATGCAGACTCTCAGTCTGTCCGTCCGTCTCTCCGTATACAAAAGATAGCCTAAACTACAGGTGCTAGAGAAAAAACTAAATTAATACAGATTCGGAATCAGCATAAAAAAACTAGTCCGGGAAAAATCCGGTTCTGTCAATATCGCTTCCGGTTTAAAAAAACTCTAAATTTTTTAACCAACAAATTCCACAGTGAGAGCGCCGTTTGAATTTAAATTCTTTCCTACTTTTTTAATGTCACTCATCATAGCAATTTGATGTGCACTAAACTAGAAAACAAATGAGGCCATTGGTTGTTGTCAGCTCTCAACCACCACGCTGTGTGAGTGTGAGCGTTGGTTTAAGTCGTCGTGTCGCGCAGCGGCAGCGGCTGCCCGCACTGTTACGGAGACGTGACGTCACGACACTTGGTCAGACGGGCCAACAATATTTCTGCGGAGCGCGACTTTGAAACTCTATAACTTTTTTATCTTTAGAGACAGATTCATCTTTATTTTACGCTTTTCTTTTATTTTTCTTATATTCTTATTTGAATCCATAAAAAAATTAGTAAACTTTTCAATTGTTCAAAAGTAACCATTCTTACTTCCCACACCAATAGGTGAGGGGAGTACATAATATTGTGTTCGCGAAAATTTTCGATTTTGAGATAATACGCTTTCGGACGTTTTATGATGTCTACATAACAAAAATCCACGTCACTCATTTCCGTCAGTCTGTCTGTCTGTCTGCCGGTCTGTCTGTGTGTTTGTGTGCGTTTTTCTAGCCTCCTAACAATGGCACCGCCAGAAAATTGTACAGGGGGTACGACTTACTTAAATTGAGTGCTCAAATCAGGGCAGGAGGGACAAATTTGGTTTTTGCTTATACAAGTTTTTCATCTTCACTGCTCCAAGGGGGGGCCACGGCCCCTTCTGCTGGCGCCCATGCCTCCTAATCTCAGTAACTGCTAGGTAATGCTGCTATAATGTTTAAAATCGGTGCATTGGCGGCGGAGTAATTAGCAAGAAACAAAAAATGTTAAATATTTCTCAAACTTTGTTTTTAGGCGATTTAGAGGTTCCTGATCATTTTCTATTTTTTTCTGGGAGGGGATGAGATTGGGGTGGTTGGGGGTTGGGGGGGTTGTAAAGCTCAAAAGTGTGTTGTATTCATAATAGGCTGTCCATTGGCATGTGAAAGAAAGACCTAGCGGCATAATACCCTTTTTTAGGCCCATCCGAACATTGCCTTGCTTATTCCAGAAACCAAGGGACTTACAATTTTCTGATATATATGTACATACATAGGAATATTGCTTCAGATCGTTCTGTATTGAGTAACGTAAAAGTTATGGAATGGATTTTAATGCAACTTTGTCACAGTATTATTATTACCGTGGCGAGGATGGAAAACGCGTATGGTGTGTCAGTGGCGGCGCAGCAACAATAAAAAACTGAATACATAAACACAGCTCAAACTTCGTTTTTAGGTGTTTTGGCGGTTACTAATCATTTTCTACTTTTTTCGAGTGGGGGTGAAATTGGTGTGGTTGGGGAGTGGAAAACACTGAAAAATTTTTATATTGATAATAGGCTGAGCATGGAACTGTGAATGAAAAACCTAACGCCATAATACATGGTGCATAATACAGTGTTTTGGTCTATCCGAACATTGCCTTGCCCAGGAACTTAGAATTTTCTGATGTATACGTACGAGTATTGCTTTAGATAGTTCCGTATTTTGTAACGTGGACATTATTACTGGATCACTTTTAATGAAATATTAACATAGTATTTTTACCTTGGCGAGGATGGAAAACGAGTATGCTTTTTCAATTTCATGTCAGTGGCGACACAGCAATAGTCAAAAAAAGCTAAAAGAATAATAAAAGAAGCCTAAATTCATTTTTAGGCGTTTTAGGTGTTCCTGATACTTTTCTACATTTTTTGGGTGGGATGAAATTGGGGTGGTTGGGGGTGAAGGGTTGTAAGACTGAGAAATTTGTTTTATTCATAATAGGCTGTCCATGCACCTCCGAAACAAAGACTTTTAAGTCCATCCGAACATTGCCTAGGTTATTACAAAGACCAAGCGACTTTTCTGATGTATAAACATTATACATATTATAGCTACTGTATTGAGTGACCTGGAAATTGTTGAATTTGATTTTAATAAAATGTTGATACATTATTATTACCGTGGCGAATTGTTTTTAGAAATTGAGTCAGTGGCGACGCAGAAATAATTATAAAACTAAAACAGAGTAATTTCAAAATCGCTCAAATTTGGTTTTTACATGTTTCAGAGTTCCCTGATAATTGTTTACCTTTTACTTCCCACAGCGATAGGTGAGAGAAGTATTGTGATCGCGAAAGTTTTCGATTTTGAGACAATGCATTTTTTGGGGATTTTATGATGTCTAGTAAATTGAAAAATTTGTTGTATTCATAATGGAATGGACTGTCCACTGACCTGTGAAGGAAGACCTAGCGACATGTTGGGGTGAAATTGGGGTGGTTGGGGGGTGGGGGGTTGAAAAACTGAAAAATTTGTTGTATTCATAACAGGCTGTCCACTGACCTGTGAAGGAAGACCTAATGACATAGATCACCTTTTTAGGTCCATCCGAACATTGCCTTGCCTATTACCAAAACTAAAGGACTTAAGACTTTTCTGTGTAGATACGAGTATTTATTGCTTTAGATAGTTTTGTATTTTGTAACATGGAAACTGTTAAATTGATTCTAATGAAATTCTGACACAATATTATTACCGTAGTGAGGATGGAAAACGAGTATGGTTGTTAGAAATCGTGTCAATGGCAGCGTACCAATAATTAAAAAACTAAAAATATGAAAACAGCTCAAACTTCGTTTTTAGATGTCTTAGGAGTTTCTGACCATTTTCTACTTTTTTTGGATGGGGTGAAATTTGGGGTGGTTGGGGGGTGGGGGGTTGTAAAATCGAAAAATTTGTTGCATTACTAACAGACTATCCAATGACCCGTGAAGGAAGACCTAGCGACATAAATAACTTTATTGCCTTGCCTATTACAGAAGCCAAAGGAATTTTTTATTTGTAAACATACGAGTATTGCTTTAGACCGTCCTGTATTGTGTAACGAGGAAAATATCGAATTTATTTTAATGAAAATTTTGACATAGCATTACTACCGTGGCGAGGATGGAAAACGCGTATGGTTTTTATAAATCGTGTTAGTGGCGGCGCAGAAATAATAAAGAAACTAAAAATATAAAAACAGCCCAAACTTCGTTTTTAGGCATTTTAGAGGTTCCTGATCACTTTCTACTTTTTTTGGTGGAGGTGAAATTGGGGTCGTTGGGGGTTAGGTTAGGGGGATGTAAAAGTAACAAATTTGTTGTATGCATAATAGACTGTCCATTGGTTGTGAAGGAAAGCCCTAGCGGCATAATACACTTTTTTAGGTCCTTCCTAACGTTTCCTTGCCTATTACAAAAACCAAAGGACTTAAAATTTTCTGTACATACATACATACGAGTATTGCTTTAGATCCTTCTGTATTGTGTAACCTAGAAATGACCGAATTGATTTTAATGAAATTTAGAACCAATATTATTACCTTGGCGAGGATCCAAAGCACGTATGATTTTTAGAAATCGTGTCAGTGGTGGCGCTGCAATAATCAAAAAACTAAAAATATAAAAACAGATCAAACTTCGTTCTTAGGCATTTTAGGGATCCCGGATCATTCTCTAGTTTTTATTTTTGAGGGAGGTGAAATTGGGGTGGTTGGGGGGTTGTAAAACTGAAAAATTTGTTGTATTGATAATAGGTTGTCGATTGACCTGTGAAGGAAAGACCTAGCAGCATAACACATTCTTAGAGGGGGGCTGGCGATGACTTGGTTGCAAGGGTATCTCGGACTATAGCTTCATGCAATGGGAAAATAACAAACTGGTATCACCGTAATGTGTGGAAAGTACTGAGTCAATCAACTTGACTTCATTTTTTTAATATTAAATTTGAGACTTCTGAACTGAGAAAAATATGAGCATGAAGAAAAGATTAGTTTTAGAGAAATGTCGTCGGATTCTTTTTAGTTTCCTAATATAATAGACAATTATAAAAATATTCTTAAATATGGCGTTTTTTTTGACCAACTCCACACCCGCAAATCATCTTTTTGCACGATAATATACAGGGTCAGAAGCGGGTACAGCCAGACCCTTGCATCGAAGAGTCGAGCGCCTAGTGGGACACTAATAGTGCCCATTTGACTGCAGGATTAAATAAAACTATCAGACTCAAGTTGGAGAGCTGTTGTTGTAATTGTTGGTCTTCTGGACCGTAATCTGCACAAGGAGAGATCAGGTATATTTTCGTGGATTGGCAGTGAGGGATATGTTTTGATTTTGTTACAGCCCGTTCACACGATGCGGTCAAATAATCGTTTCGGTAATTTTATCGGATCGGCGCAAACACAGAAAACGGTTGTAAACAGATTTTCAGCCGATCCAGAGTTTTCGGTTCATTTTTGAATAGTTTCCTTACGAATAGACGCAAATACGTTTATAATTTTGTATTGATATCGTCGAAGGAGGCGTAGATTACTTAACAAGAAAACTTTGGATTCACGTCAAAGGTCTCATTTGGGTGCTTACCACCGATTAGGTTTTATTCCCGAATCAGCTATTCGGTTTTCGATGACAACGCGCGACCGAAACGACGAAATTGCCCTAGGCGTTTCGTAGGCTCACCGTGAGAAAAATGACCCGAAACGGTTATTTGACCGCGTCGTGTGAACCGGCTGTTATATTGTTTCAGAAGGGCATTTTCTCGAAGGATGGGTGGTGGAGCTATTTGGCAGAGTGTTGGTAGCCAGTAAGTTGGGGTTGATTTGATGCACCCCGTAATAGTTCACATAGAGGTGTTTAATTGGGCGTCTATCAGTCTAGTATGTGAGCTGTTTAGCCACACTGGTGAGCAAAATTCAGCCGCAGAGAAACAGAGGCTCGCAGAATGTTATTTCTCCTGTTAACTTTGGCTGTGATGAACTGAACATGTTTTTTAAGCGATAGTGTCGTATCCAGTGTGCCTAGGTATTTAAGCGTGGGATTATAGGGTAGCAAGGTGCAGTAAAGGTAAATCTTTAGCTCTCTTTTTGCCATTTTATCGTTAAGGTGAAAACACGATGTTATTGTTTTGCTCATACTCTGCTTTAAATTCCTCCTGCTGAAGTATGATCCCAGGATTAAAATATTGGTAGTTAGTGTGGACTCTAGAATGTCAAAGTTGGTATTTCTGTACGCTAGAGCCAGGACATCTGCATATCGACTCATGCAACGAAGACTGTAGTAAGTCATTATGAGCGAAGCTGAGATATCGTCGTTTAAAGATTTACCGAACAATTTAGAATCTCAGAAACACCTTCAATAAAAAATTTTTTCGATGAATTTGGGATTTTTAGATAGAGACATCAACATCGGTCGGTCAGTATCACACAGACGCCAATTTACTATTTTTTTCGTGTTTTTTAAGATTTATTGTAGTCTTCGTGGGAGTTAATTTCATAAGATAATACATAAGATAGTTTCCATCTATTGATTTATTAGGAAAATATTTTTCGTTTTCCCTAAACAATAATAAAATACATACAATTGTAACTCTAAACTACTGTCTGAATCAATCTCATCCAATTCTTCATCAGATCCTTCATCGTTTACGATTTTCCTACCTTTGGTGTGACGGTTTCACGTGTTTTTAAAGAAAAATAGAAATGGTGGACGAATTTTGATATAGCATGCTCAGGTCCCTTACATAGCTCCAGTAATCCATTTGGTTTTTTTATTACTTAACCTGTAGAAGATGACTATACAACCTGGGTAATGCATGGCAAGCTGATGACTGCAGCTAGCTGCGCCTGGATTTTTGTAATTCTAAGAACCTCGCCGCTTCATTATACTCGTAATTACATTCAATTCTATTAGGAGAATATGGTTACCAAGAAATCTGTCATATTTTACTTATCTTCAGTAATTTGTGGTTTTCATCTGTCTTCCAATTTTGCTTCTCCACCAGATTGGAAAAACTAAAGAAGTCATCATAGGGCATCTCTTCAACTGAATAAAGCTTGCCAGTTACTTTGGATATTTTTATCAAGGTCGTACACTGACTAGGTTTATAAACCGCACTCTGTCTTTTTTGGTCGTTTCTATGATCGCGTACATACTATACTGTAGCCCTCGTTTTGCGTATGACCTTTTTCCAAATAGCAATGTGTTATTGTTATCTGAAGCGTGGCAGCAGTATAAGCGAACCTAGAGAAGATGAATCTATTTCTATTTTGGCGCCCTAATTATCTGAATAAAGGATGACCTTTTGAACTCCCTTTTTTCTGTTTTCTCAAAAAATTAAGAAAGCAGCTGCTTATTTCATTTGGGCCCCTTTTCGTTATCGCTTCATACCAGACATAGCAGAAACCTTCATTATTACCTATATCGTGGACGGTGAAGTAGACAGCGATTTTAATTTTGTAAAAAAAATTTGATTGGCGAGTAGCCAATATTTTTATAAGGTCAAAACACGCTGCACATACAATTTTGTCATCAATAGCTAAACTTTTATCGTTGTCCTTCTACCAACGACAAAAGTATGAAATGGCAAACGTAAGTACAGTAACTCAACGTACTTTCGGTGCTTCCCCGACAATTGCCCAGTAAGTAAGTATGTTCGAAGTAAATTCAGATTTTTAATATAAATACCCTTTATGTGCTACAGGTACTTCGCTTTGGCAGCATCAGCTTATTCAGCGAATGTTGTTATACCCGTTTGACAGCAACAACAAATCCATGATTTTATTCATGGATTCAATTGGTCAAATTTGAGAAGTATGAAACAGGAATTTGAAATCCGTGGATTTCTTCACGGATTTATAAACTGGTCTAATTTGTGGGCAAGTCTGACGTCAAATTCAGTAGTGCCAGCCATAAAAATTATAATATGATGCATTTAATGCACGCTGCATACCCGTCTCTATGTAGTATTGAACATTTTCTAAATAAAAATTTGCAATCAAATTGAGAGTTTTAGGCCCGATTTTATCAACATGCATATTTAACAAAGATTTTGACAAACTTTTCTATTGGGTATTGAGGGCTATGTTAATAAGTATCATCCAATAGTATTTTATCAATATTGAAAACAAAACGTCAAAGCTAGATGACACTTTTGTCAAAGATATTTTAGAAATTCATGGATCAAAATCATAGCAGGATATCAGAACACAGCGATTGATTTGCAAATTAATGCCACATTTTCCATGTTTACATTATAATTATTGTATAATTACTAATTGCAAACAGGGATAATTTGTGATAAAAGTAGTAGGTAGGTAGGCAGCAACTACCTACCTTATTTAATAATTACAAATCCCACGTCCGTCAGTCAGATGGATTATATTATGAAAATACATACTTTTATGAAGAATCAATCTTTCATTTACTAGATGCATCTTTGTTATAGACTTTCTTATAGAAATATTCACAGGTGCAGTGTACACATTCACATTGTACAAAAAAGAGGGTTGTTGTTTACTATGCTGTGGTTATTCATAGCTATAAAATGGCAAGCTTTGCCGTTCTGGGGTTCAGCATAGGCAACCAGTAATGCACATACACGTTTGGGAAATAGCTGTAACTTTTGAACTGTAACAAAATGCTATTTTTACCTCTTTTTACTATAAAACAAAAGATATATTGCAGGTATTCATATTTTTTTTTATGGTCGGCCTCCCGCAAAGGCTGAAAGCCTATGGCGCTGTAGAAGCGCTGCGAGAGGACAAATGTCTGTTCACGTTAGATTTGAAACGCTGCAGGTTGTAGCCGTCGGGAAACAAATTCCCCGGCAGCTGATTCCATAGCGTCGAAGTTCTCCAAAAGAAGGAATGCTGGACGATACTGGTTCGGGGTAAGGACCTCGACCTGGTAAGGATGAGCTCGCAGAGCCTCTCTAGTATTCCTGGTTCGGACGGCCTTTGGTGTTATTATCTGGGAGAGCTTACTCGAACATCTTCCGTGATAGAATCTGTAAAACAGACATAGGTCAGCCACCCTCCTTCGATGTTCCAGGCAGTGGAGGTCCTTCGTGAGGTTAGGCGCATCGATTAATCTAATTGCTCTTTTCTGGATAGTGTCCAGAAGCTTTAGAGAGTGCTTCGGAGCACATCCCCATACATGGGAGCAATACTCCAGCGATGGTCGGATCTGTGCCTTGTAGAGCAGCAGCAGTTGCTCTGGTGTATACAGCTTCCTACAACGGAACAAAACTCCAAGCTTCTGGGATGCCGTTTTAGCAATACTGACGACGTGGTCGTGCCAGGACATGTTATTGTTGATGTTGATTCCCAAGAGCTTGACGGAAGGTGATTCGACTATGGGGTGACCCTCCATTTCCACGGTTGGTAAGCCATTTTAGTATCGATAGTAAATTAGTGTTATATCCAAATAATGCAGTGAGTGAATTTCTTGTCATCATATCATTTGATACACCAAGAAACTAGTGATTAAATGCACGGCTTCTCTGGAATCTGATTGGTTGAGGTTAACAATTGTTAAACTTTTTGTTAAACAAGAAAATGCAATTTTTCACCCATTTAGGATGGAAAATCAGACTTGAAAAGATACTAGATGGTTCACAATGGTCGATTGTATATAAATTATGTCATTTTGACGTTTTTTGAGGTAAACTTCAAGAGAAATCAATAATTTTCAGAGTACTTTGACAGATGCCTGTTCTTGAAAGGGCTGCTCTGATTGGTCAAAGTCTTTGTTAAAATGTGCATGTTGATAAAGTCGGGCCTTAATGTCAAAAGGCCACAAAAAATACGAATTAAATAGATCTTGCGAAAACAAAACAACTGTCACAAAATCCATGGTTCTATTCACAGCTGTAAAACACAATCAGTTTGACCTTGAGGCAGACCATGGATTAATCTATGAATAAATTCGCGAAGAAATCGTCGATGTAAAACGGGTATTAGGTTGCAGCGTCTCTCTAACTCTTCTTCCTAGCAGTCATGACTGGTACGTTCAGCACTACACCGTGGCACCGTGCGCTACGGATGAACGAAAAAAATCGCTTTATTACGCAGTTATAAGTCACATGCTCCGCCGTGTACTCCCTCCCTCCTGCCCCGCCGCTCCTCACCTCTTCGCTCCTTCTTGTCGACGTTGTTTTGTTTCCTGGCCGACTTACTCAGGACGGCTAGTAGGATTCCATGGGTTAAATAAAGAATCTCGGTCTGCGTTGTTGCAAGATTATGGTGGAGAGAGACGTGGAATGGTGGTGGCGAGGGGGCTGACGCTCGGGGGAAGGGGGAAGGGTACAATTTTACTTGAACGTGCGAGAGAGGGTGGAAATCAATAGTTTAACGAGGACAAAGATTCCTTCTTTTGACATGGCCCAACACGCGCCACTTTCGGTTGGGCGGGGCGACCCGCGCACTCCGCCAAGAGGTCATCCTTACGGGTTTTAAAGTTGTCAAGTAGACTGACTCAGGACTAGTGTTTCAAAATTTCCGGAAAAATTGGGTGGCGGAAAAAACCGGAATTTTTCCCGGAAAAATTGGGAGAAAAACGGTAAATCTAGGGAAAAATGAATTTTCTTTAGAAATAAAAAAAATACTTCAATAATCAGGGAGGCATAGAGTGCAGTTGCCCATATTGAACCAAATTTTGAAAAATTGTCCATACATGTCTGCCATTGGAAAAATAAATAAATTGATAATACAAAACAAGTCTCTCAACCTTGAGGAATATTTTGAGTAGCATTAAATCATTTTTATAAGTGTTAACAACAAGAGAAAACCAAAATTAGGATGGTGTTGCAAATGGTTCATTTTAGGCAACCGGTGCTCAAATTGAACTCATGGTCTCTTAAATTGAACCTGCCCTCAGATCAGAATAAAGTAGGGATAATACTTCCAGGGAAAACAACTTAAACTGAACTAGTGTCTATTTAAGAAAAGTTGGTAAATACCGAAATATATTCTTCTTCTTCAGCCCGTATTCATCCACTGCTGGACATAGGCCTCTTCCAATTGCTTCCATGCACGTCTGTTTTTTGCCATTCTCATCCATTGTTTGCCCGCGATTTGTTTTATGTCATCTATCCATCTCTTCTGTGGTCTACCTATTCCTCTTTTATTTTCTCTTGGTCTCCAGTTCGTTATTCTCACTGTCCATTTCTCGGGATTTTCTCGTGCTACATGTCCTGCCCATTGCCACTTAAGACTCGCTGTACGTGTTATTATATCAGTAATTTTTGTCTTATTCCGGATGTGACTATTTCGAACCTTGTCTCTTAGGCTGATCCCTAACATAGCCCTCTCCATGGCTCTTTGAGTAACGCTTAGTTGTTCTGCGGTTTTCTTTGTGAGAGCCATTGTTTCAAGCCCATAGGTAGTTACCGGCAAAATGCATTTATCGTATACTTTCCGTTTTAAACATATTGGCACATCCTTGTTTTTGAGAATATGGCTCAGTTTCCCAAAAGCTGCCCAGGATAATTGTATGCGTCTTTTTATCTCAGCTGTTTGATTTTCTTTGCCAATTCTAATGGTGTGGCCAAGATATATATATTGGTCTACGTTTTCTATAGGGACATTATTAATATTAATGTTAATTGGTTGGTTACTCATTATTTTAGTTTTCTGAAGGTTCATTTTGAGTCCTATTTTATTTGACTGCTGGTTTAGGTCTTTTAGCATGTACGTCAGTTCATCAATATTTGTGCTGATTAGGACTATATCATCCGCAAATCTCAGATGATTTAAACGAATACCACCTATATTCAAGCCTCTCTCATCCCAGTCCAGAAGTTTAAATACATTTTCCAGTGCTAGAGTAAACAGCTTTGGTAAGATAGTGTCACCTTGTCTAACACCTTTTCCAAGATGTATCTTCCCTGTTATACTCTCGTTCACTTTGATGTGAAAGGTAGCCTGATCATAGATATTTTTTACTAATGTAGTGTATCGTGAGTCAACCCTTGCATCTTTTAAAGCTGTGAGGAAGGACCAAGTTTCGATACTATCAAAAGCTTTGTGAAAGTCAACAAATGCAAATGTAAAGGTACATTATATTCCGTAGATTTTTCTATCAGTGTTCTGATTGTTCGCCTGCTCAACTGGTTGGTATAAGTCTAGCTTTTGTGAAATACGGTTTGTTATTATTCTTGTTAATAGTTTGTATAAATGAGATAATAAACTTATGGGCCTGTAATTCTCAATATTAGTGTTATCTCCTTTTTTATGTAAGAGTACTACTTCGGAGTTTTTCCACAAGTCAGGAATCTGTTTTTCTGTTAAGCATTTATTCATTAGGATTTTCACAACGTCTAGAACCACGTTGCCTCCTGTCTTTAGCATCTCGGAAGTAATACCGTCCTCTCCAGGAGCCTTCCTATTTTTCATTTGCCGCAAGGCATACCTTATTTCTGAGATTGTTATTTCTGGGAGATTTTCGGAACCAACGTTTAGAATTTTTCTCTGGTCGTCTCTAGGTTTTTGCAAAGTAGACTTGTAAAGGTTTTCATAGAATTTCTGAATTTCTTTAGTTATTTCAGCTTCTCCTGTTACTAGTTGTCCATGTTGATCTTTAATTTTAGTTATTCGTGGTTTTCCTTTCGCCAGATTAGATTTCAATACTTTCATATTTCTATTATTTTCAATGGTTTCCAATATCTGTTTTGTATTGTCCGTATGTCTGATCTTATTCTCTTTTTAACTTTGTTATTTACGATTTTATACTCCGGTGATCCTTTCGGTATTTTTCTTCTCTCTTCTATTAACTCAATTGTTTCTGGTTTAAGTTTTGCTTGTCTTGGATTCTTGTGTTTGGTGCAAACCTTCTTTGTAGCTGTTGTTATAACCCTTGTGATTTCTTGTGTTATTTCGTTTATATTTTTTGTGTTCCACGCTACTATAGGTTCTATTTCATTTTCTAGTTCCTTTTGATACTCTTCCTTGTTTATTTCCAGTGCTTCTAGATTTATTAGTTTGGTTTTGGTTATAAGCTTTCTTCTATTAGATTTCGTGTCTATTTCTATCCGCGCTCTAACCAGTCTGTGATCACTGCCAGTACTAAAGTAATTTAAAACCGTAACATCGTTGCTTATGTTTTTGCAATTTGAGAGTATAAAATCTATTTCATTTTTAGTTCTGCCATCTGGGCTGCACCATGTCCATTTCCTCTTAGCTTTTTTCTGGTAAAAGGTATTGAGGCAAAATAGCTTCTCTTTGTTGAGGAAGTTTATTAGCATATCCCCTCTGTGGTTCCTATCTCCTAGTCCATATTTTCCAATGTATTCACTGTCCTTGCTTCCTTTCTTCCCTATCTTTGCGTTGAAGTCTCCAGTAACTACCGTGTAATATGTATTTTCTAGGGCTTTCGCACGTGAGATATCGTCATATAATTGTTCTACCTCTTCATCCTCTGCTTTAGAAGTCGGTGCGTAACAGTGTATGACTTGAATACTATATCTATGATTTATTTTTAGTACAAGGTAAATAACCCTATTAGAAATAGCTGTGAATTTAGTTACTAAGTGTTTGATTTTCTTGTTTACTATAAATCCTATGCCTCCTATGTTTTGGTTGTTCCCTGTATTGTACTGATATAAGGTGTGTCCTGATGTAAGTAAGATTGCATGTTCATCTTTTAATCTTGTCTACGATGTCCCACTTTATAGATTTGAGTTCTTCTTGAAATTCTTCTAGGGCCTCTTCTGTTCTCATAGTCCTGATATTGTATGTTGCAATGTAAATTTTGAATGGATTTCTTGGGTTTTTGGTTGATGATCTAAAGAGCGAATTTTTGCCTCCCCCATATTCCATGAGGCTGACCCTTTTCTGGGTGTGGGATTCGGTATTTTCTACTCTACCCACATGGGGACCAAATCCGTTTGTTTTGAAATTCGCCATAAGTAATTAGGTTTAATAGCCATAAAACACCACGCTGGCTAGGCGGGTTGGTGAGTTTGTATTTCAGCCGCTCCTAACATGGAGAACAGTCGCTGTTCGCAGCCGCCCACTCTGGGTCAGACGCTGCATCGTTGTGAACTATCTTAGCTTCACCTCCGTCACTTCGAGACCTTACAGGCAAGGGTGGCCCTACCAGTAGCTACGCTACCGCCGGCATCGCTCCCTGGACATTGAAGTTACTGAGCCCTCTCGCCACGCCAAGGCGATAGTCCCCGAGAGGGGGCGAAATATATTATTTTTCTAATAATTGCTAATAAAAGGTGTAAGAAAATTCTTACCGAAAGAGATGAACATTTGAATATTTTCTTTTTTGGTCCAACATATTTCCAATGAAACCAAGTGTGGTAGTGCAGGTACTGGATCATTTCAACTTGGTCTTCAGTCTTGAGTACAATACAGAACCACGAAACATCAGGTTCAGGAGCGTTAGAATTTAGAACAAGTTAGCAAAATTAAGTATTTAGGACTAATCGTAGATAATATAACATTATGAACAGACTAAACGATAAAACTGAAGACATGGTCTACAATGCCTTTTTCTTGTCTCAATTCAGATATTTACTCCCTGTATGGGCAATGTCTAGCAAAACTAATTTTAAAAAGAAAGTATTACAAAATAAAGTATTAAAGTCATACAACTATGACAGATTAACTAATACGTACGAGCTCTACAAGGAACTTAGCGTTTTTAATCTGGAGTCTCTATTACAAATTGAACAATGCAAATTCATTTTTAAAGTACTGTATAAACAACAGAAGTCAAATTCAATGTTAATTTTAACTAATCAAATCCATAATTATTATGACACCAGGATCATAGACAATATTTATCAAATAAACACAAGAACCAACTCAGGACTTTACAATACTTGTGTAGTAAATTCTTCAAGAACATTCAATCTTTTACC
Source organism: Callosobruchus maculatus (assembly GCA_951848785.1). Taxonomy (NCBI): domain Eukaryota; kingdom Metazoa; phylum Arthropoda; class Insecta; order Coleoptera; family Chrysomelidae; genus Callosobruchus; species Callosobruchus maculatus. Next base: position 3,025,193 of record CATOUR010000127.1, read on the forward strand.
AAGAGATTCTTATGGGTGTTAATAAAGATGTCAATTTCAAAAAAATGTATCTCACTCATCAATCTGTTACTCTAATCTCATATTTGACTCTTTTTAGCAGTCAGTTTGTAATTTCATTGGATAGATAGATGTATTTCAAAGTAATTGTATATATACAAATTTTAATTTGGCCAAAGAAGGAGTAACTAAGCTAATAGGCATACATAAAGCATCCTTATTCAATTGTATCTAAAAAATCCTCTATAGCATGGTTTCATATCAGACAGTAGTATAATTTCCTGCTAGAATACTTGTATAATGGACCTTTTTTCTGTGTATGGCAAAAATCAATGCAATAATTGATATAACTATAATATACACTCATTAATTTAAAGTCCAGGTAAAGTTAATGAATTGCTTTCTTTAAAACTCCTCTGCAAGTTTGTCTATCTGCCAAATTATGTATTATTGGACATGCTTTCAGTACTTTAAAAATTTCAATAGCAAATGATCATCCATTATTTTATCAGCAAACTGGCCAATGATTCTTTTATAGTGAACCAAGTGGGGCTTTTAGTAAGTAAGCTTTGGCAGCAGTTTGCTACATTTCCACATCCGCTTGTGTTTTGTGAGTGCTGTTTGGGAGGTTGTCTCAAAGTAACATAATATAATCCTTCTAGATGATGTGAATATAATACGCTGGATCCCACTAACGCCTCAGCAGTCTTTTGATTTTTATGGTTTCAGGCAAGTTATCGGTGAACCTACACGAATATTTGTGCGCAATATTGATATCATTTTAAAGTCAGAAACATTGAATGCCGATTTTATATTTATCATAAACTTTTGCGAGTTAGCTATAGGAGCTCACGTCCTAAAGAAAATTTTCTGACGTACAGGAACCTAAAAAATATATAAATAATGTGAAATTCAAGGAAGATATCAAACATGCTGGTTTAGATTGTATTTTTTTAAGCGGCATCAACCACTATGGTTATTAGCCGCATATCAAAACTGTTCTAATAAAAGCTTTCAACTGGGTTAGTTACGTGTCAGGTAAGTACTAGAGTATTAGTGTAATTATATTTTATAATATAGGTCAGTCATTTTAAGTCATTGTACAAGTTTCATTACTGCGTCTGTTGTTGGTGACAGCATGGCTCTCATATTGTTCGGGAGTGCACACTCTGCTCTTTCGCCTTGATAGCAAGAGCATTCTATGAGAATATGACGTACAGTAAGCCTAGTGTCGCATGTATGACATTATCACATTAGACTGTATTATTTATATTAATGATATAAACCGCAAAGCTGATATTTCACAGAGGTAGTATTGTTGGACCTTTTCAACTATCATGCTCCTGTTCGGACTGCACACTTTACTAAAAAAACTGCTCCATGGTTGAGCTTTGCACTGAAGGTAATTTTTAAAGAAAGAGAGACAATGTCACACTGGAAAAAAGCACATCTGTCTCCATTTGCCAACTTGAATACTAAAAAAGCCTGGGAGAAGCTTCGAAAAACGAATGTCTGTCCAGAGAAAAATGTAGATATACCTTTAGAGTTCCTAGAGCCTGACAAAGTCAACAAACACATTCTATGTAATTTTCAACATGCCAATGTTAATTCACGACTCATCGAAGCTACAGGAGCATCATATCGCAACAATACTTATACTCGAGCTGCAGTCCCTTTTCGTTCAGACTGGTGACGGCTGAGGAAATACTTGATGTTGCTACTTCTATTAAATCAACTGCGACTGGTAGTGATAACGTCAGCCTTAAGCATGATTAATTCTTGCCTTCCTGAAATACTGCAACTTCTGGCCCATATTGTGCAATATCAGCATCTTATGCTTCTTTTGCAAAACCTTGGAAAAAATCGTGTTAACACAGTACCTAGAACAGAATAATTTACTTCCCTCTTATCAATCCGAATTCAGAGCAGGCCACATCACAACTTCTGCTCTACTAAATTTGACGAACAATATTATACATAATTTGGACAAACATGTTAATACTGTATTAGTAATGATTGATTTTTAGAATGCATTCGATACGGTTAACCATAAAATTTTGTTGAGCAAACTGAAACATAATGGGCTTTCTGATATTCCGTTAAAATTTTTTGAGAACTACTTAGTAGGCCGCAGGCAAAAGGTAAAAACTATTCCAGGTACATCATCTCTCGGCACGGTTTCTTCAGGTGTTCCTCAGGGATCTGTCCTAGGACCATTGCTATATTTGATATATACTTTTGACTTGCATTCATATATAGAATATTGCGAGATACAAATGTATGCAGATGACACTCAACTTACATTTCACTTTGATTTACCCCACCTGGATGAAGTGCCATACAAAATCAATTTGAATCTAGCAAACATCACAGATTACTGCAGAAGACACTCACTAAAGATTAATCCCTAAAAGAGCTCAAGTATCCTACTTGCCCAAAACAACTGTATAAAACCCTAAAAGACAGAATTATTCTGGTAATGAACAATAAACCGATTTCTATTGTAAAACATGTAAAAAACCTGGGTGTTATTTTGGACCACAACTTAAAATTCGAAGTACGTATCAACTACCTATCCTAGGTTAACTTACATCAAACTGAAGTCACTGTACTCTAATCGATACATATTGAACTTCAAAACCGCAAAAAACTAGTTGAAACATTAGTGTTGTCCAGCTTAAAACTATGCTATCATTCTGTACTACCCTTGCCTCGATTCAGTGAATAAGAGAAGATGCAGAAAATGCAGAATAACAACTGCTGCAGGTTCGTGTTTGGTCCTCGGAAGTACAGTCATATCTCCTCGAAGGTTAAACAGTTAATGTGGCTAAAGATGGAATATCGGGATATGTTTAGTTTTAAGGTTTTTGTCCATAAAATACTAGAAGACACAAGTGGATAAAGGTGTCATATCACAAAATAATTAATCTGAGAAAAATCGATTAGAGATTTTCGATTGGAATTTTTTTCTGCATCACATTTGGGGCATATAGTTCAAGTATTTTTAAAGCATAGGTATGTATTTTCTTCGGCTGTTTTTTTTTTAATTTGGAGACACTTTATATTTCACGGGAAAATGGTCTTTGAATGTACCTTTATACATGAAAAATTGGAATAGCCTGTATTAAAAGGATATGGAAAAAAGAGCTACGTACACAAAGATTGGTGTTTTTTATTGCAAAAGTAACACAAAACTTGAAACTAATCTAATTACTAATTGATTTTTTTTTTGGATGCTCTTCGTTGTCTCCAAATATTTTTTCATAAAACCATTTTTATGCTCTTTCTTACCTTGATTCCTTTATCCACTACTACTTTGAAAAGTAAAAAGTATTGTATATAACACCTTTATCACCTAAATATCAATGTTATTTATGAAAATAACATGACAAAGGGACTTAAGAATGAAATGGAAGCATATTTTAAGCTTATTGAATGAAAAAATACACATTTTTAAAAAATGTTACATGACACCTTTATCCACTTATGTCTTCAGTATTAATAAGCCGACCTATCTTGTTAATAAAATGGTAACCAGAGGAACGATTAATTCAAGGGAGTTAAGACATAACAACAACTTAACTATGCCAGTATAGCTCTCCCTTACAAAGATGCATTACATTTAATCCAGTGAGACTTTATAACTTGTCAGATTCTACCTGGAGAATTAAAAGCCTGAATTGCCTTCAGAAGACTGGTTAAAAGTCAGCTGTTGGGACAGCTCTAAATAAATTTAATGTGGGTGGTGATGTTCTTTTCTGCTTGTTATATTAGGTTTTGTTGATGTTTATTTTCTTTTATTTAGATTGCTTCCAGTAGGTGTTTGGAAATAGGTTTATAGTGTTAGTTATTTTCGATATTGTGAAGTTTTGTAATTTCCTGTGTCGCATAATAAGGTTAAGTGGAAGTGAAGCCATTGGGCTACACTTCGCCTTATTGTTGCGCTAGAACAAAGGCATTTATTATTATTATTATTTTAAATATAAAATGCATCGTTAAAACCCTGGCCATTGTTGTTGGAAGAAAATGGAACATTTTCCTACAATGCTAGACCTTTTTCGCTTTTAGAGCAGGCTGAAATGGATATTGAGCATATTCATGAATTCTAGGATGGCGATGGCGATGGTAGGGAATCAGAATCAAAACCAGATTCTTTACAAAGACTCAGATCTAGACGGTGAAGTGCCTCTTTGCCCAAATAATGTTTGTCTTACTGGTTTTGTCAATATGTTTTAAGTCTTTTTTATGTTAATTTCTGTTTATTATATTACATGTTCTCAAGTTTGTAGATTTGTTGTTGTAGTTGTTGTTTTTATGGACACATTTGAAATCCAAAGTTTATACTACGCAGCCCGTTCCTAGTATAAACGATCCACAGTGAATCCGGAGATGTTGAGAAATGTGCGAAGATATTTTGATTGTCGCCTGTATGTCTGTATGGAAGGAAATGGCTCTCATTTGGAACCTTTCTTTCGATAATATTTCAGGTAATGAAAATAATAATCATCATATTTTGTATTAACTTTCTTAATAGTGGACCAATCTCCAATCCGATTACACTGTTGTATTTGTCAATGATTCCCTTCAAAATGAAGTATCACAAATATGGTGGTTGATGACACAATGGTGAGGTATTCGGTGGAAGAGAGTCCCCCTTGAAATACAAATCGACGTGTGAAAGGCAATTTTTATTTTTTGAAATCATTTGAGAGATAAGGTGGATGTCACATTTTAAGTTAAGTTAGCTGGGACACACGGTAGGGTGCGGTTGCCCACATTGAACTGTCTCCCAAATTGAACCTTTGCTGTTTTTGTGACTTCCAGTAAAACTGGCCAATGTTGCCATCGGGTATACGACACCGCACTCCTTTGAACCTTCTTGCGACTCAGTTGATATTTAGATTAGAACGATGCAACAGATCTGTGAACTGTTGAAGATTTTGATCACGCGCAAAGTAATACATTATAAATTTGGCGAAGGCTTCAAATGTAACTAAAACAATGTAGGTTTGTTCTGTCAATTTTATAATCTGTTTATTAGATAGCAGTGTTTTATAGTACAACCTAACAACAGCGTTGTCAAGAACTTATTTAAATATGAGATTAATCTTGATTTTGGAGTTAGGTGCTCACATTGAACCACTTAAGAAACCTCTTAATTGAACCTCTGTTCAATTAAGGCCATTCTAAATCTCTAACAATTCTGAACCTGAACTTTCGTGGTTCTGTACTGAACGCAAGACTAAAGACCAAGTTGAAATGATTCAGTGCCTGCACTGCCACACTGTTTCATTGGAAATGCGTTGGTGTTGGACCAAAAATGAAAATACTCTAGTATTCATCTCTTGCACTACATAATTTTCTTATACATTTTGTCAGCAATTATTAGAAAAAAAAATGTTACGGTAGTTACCAACGTTTCTAAATGAGACATTAGTTCAGTTTAATTTGTTTTCCTAGAATTATGATCCCTACTTTATAGAGATCTGAGGGCAGGTTCAATTTAAGGGGCCACGAATTCAATTTTGAGCACTTGGTTGTCTGAAACCATCTTAATTTTGCATTTCTCTTTCTGTTAACAAATATAAAAATGATTTATGCTACGCAAAATATTCCACAAGGTTGAGAGATTTGTTTTGTATTATCAATTTATTTTATTTTTTTAATGCCACACATGTACGGACAATTTTTCAAAATTTGGTTGAATATGGGCGACCTTAACCTATATCGAGTTTTTAGAATCGAGATGAACAACCTAGCTCCATTTGTCGTTAGTTTTCCACAAAAAATGTTTTATTTTGACTTCGAAACTTTTCGCGATCACAGCAGCGTCTATTAGCGAGATGCGATGTCGGCCATTTTGTTACAATGTACCGACGTGTTTTCACACTCGTACACAATGGAACCGATCGATGATTTGCGTCTTGTTCTCTCTCTGGAGAGATCGATAACAGCGTGGTGCTGGAGACACCTACCTACAACGTGCTCGATGTAAATATCTACCTAGTGACGACCGACGAAAATAGACCGTATCTTATTATTCAATTTGTCATCGTCACTTCGTCGCCAGTCATTATGTAATCAAATGAGCTTTCTAGAATTTTTCCTCGCTAAAAATTGTACAAAAGAAGTATGAAATGATCTGTTTCGAGCAGGGTTGTAGCCAAAAATTTGGTTCGAGAGGGTCCAGGTCACACACAAACGCACTATGGTAGCGTTGTACACGATTGGCAAGATTGGATCTGAAGTGCGAAGTCTCCAATGAAACTAATACAGAACTTATTTACCGGTAAAGCCATCAGTTAAAAGAGATACTAAAGCCCTTATGCATCCTACATTCCCACTACAACACACATTGCCAGGTCATAAGTATGATAATAACCAGCTTTTGACATGAAAATCGCCAGAAATCCAATATTCATCAACAATGGTATGGGACTGTTTCAACACTCTCAGCTTATTAGCTTCATGCATGATTTAGGTTAAAAATATGTTAACATTACTACGTATTTGTTTCTTTATTTCAATAAAAAAAAGTTCCGTACGAATTCTCTGCCTATCTACTTGAAACTAAAACATCCTCCCAGTGAGATCAATTTAATTTAAAACTTCTAAGGGTTGTTTGCTAATTGCGAATCAACTCTAGCCTTTCAAATAATGTTTATTTTGCGACATTGGACATTTTTGGACCATTAAAATTAGTCATTAACGATAACGAAGGTCGACCAATTCTACTTGCCTGATCTCTCTCCTTGAAGAGTCACTATGGTCAAAGTGTCAATTATGGTGAAACAACCAGCAATATTGCCGCTTCATGCGGCCAGACTTTATTTCTGAGAGGAAAATCAATGAAATGAGGCCTTGAGAGCTAGAGTGGCCTATCCCCAAAATTCAGAAGCTTAGGAAAGTGTTGGTAAAAATTATGCAAATAACAGGAACTATACAGGGTGAGTCAAGCTCAACGCCTCGGACTCTTGTGACCAAATGATACCACTTTTCGAAAAATCAACTTTGCAAGTGTATGTGTAAGTGTATTTTAAAAATAATGACTTTTATAGAGGGTGGCTAATAAAAGCGTGACATATCAAAGTTATGTTTTTTTAAATAGAACATCCTATATATTATTATTGCACATTTAGATTCCTGGGTGCATTTTAGTGTGACTTTATGTATCACACATGGGACTTTAAGCGAACCGTTTAGGTGAAAATCACAATTTTGGGTAGAGGTAGATGTCAGAAAAAAATTGAACATCGCAGCTACTATAAATCTTAGAGGGCTGTGACTTTTTCATGTTACTAAGCATGAAATAATGTGTCAGGTTACGTTAGACGGTCGAGTTCGAATTACATTTGTACTTGGAGAAATCGGTAGATCAATTAAGGAAACTTCAATCAAAGGTAACTTGATTTTTTCAAATGAGAATGCATAATTTTTTTATATGGTCAAATGTGCAATTTGATAGGCTTTCTAATTATACCAGGTTGTGAATATCAATCTATGGTAGTTTTTATTAAATTTTGAGATTTCAATGAAATCAGTGTTTTTCAATTTGCCTACCTATAAACAAGCTAGCAGGCCATGAAATATAAACAAAATCGTATTCAGATGGAAGAAAACAACTAACTTAGCAAAAAGATCCAGTAGAACTAGAGTAAAAGAACAAGATTATAAAAATTCCCTACAACAAATCAACTCTAACCCGAAACAACGGCGGTAACATGTCTAAGGTTAAAGAGAAGCTGGACTACGACAGAAATGGATAATTTTTACAGCCTACTAGCGACTGCGATGTACGAGAGATTAAAAAATTCCAAATTCACTAAACACTTTGAAATGAAAGCAAAACTTTCAGCGATCGTTGCCGTCAGTCTAATATCTTCGTCAAAAGTAATGATACCCCTCACTGTCGTCCTTTAAATTTTTCAATATCTATTAGCAAGATCGCAAAAAAGGAATACTGACAAATCATATTTTAATTTTCTGCCAGGTAAACTATGTTTAATAATTTGAGCAGATTTTTAATTTATTCTTCATTTTCGACGATCTTGCTTTTGAGTAGGTATTGAAGAATTTGCAGAACTCCAGTCAGAGGTATCGGTTACTATTTTTCTTTAAATCATGAAATGTGAAATTTTAATAATAATAATAATAATAATAATATCGTCTTTATTTCCAAAAAACCAAGAGTGACTCAAGCAGCGAAGTTTAGCCTTGGCTACTCTTACACTTAACTACTTGTGTCGGTTAGAACAAAGTTGTTCGATGTAAAATATACAAAAATAAATGTAAAAAAGTTACATAAAACACTATTAACAATAATACAGTGAGAAAAAGAGTTGGTAGGATGCTTACCTAACGAAGAAAAAGAAAATGTTCATTAATTTGGTAAAAATATACTGAAAAGAAGTTGTAATAACATGTTATAGTTTAAAAATTCCAGCTTCACTAATCAGTCTCTAGCAAGTAGCATACTTTTTACTGATGTACGAAAACATGACAATGTTTGATTTTTGAATGAATTATCTAATTGATTGTAAAAGGTGGCCGCATTGTAGGAAAAACTCCTGCGGAATAAAGTTGTGGTATGTGGAGTAAGTCTAATGATGTTTTGATTTCTAATAGTTCTGTTATGAACTTCAAAACTAAAAATCAGTTTTTTTCTCAAATACTCCGGTTTTGATGATGATAAAATTTTGTGGACTAAAATTAGATACTTATATTCTACAATGTTCCCCAGCCTAAGCCACTTCAGGTCTTTATATTTTTGGCTGACATGATCATATTTTTTCAGCCCAAATATAAATCGTACACAGTTATTTTGGATGATTTGAATTCTGTTTTTCATCAACTGATCCAAACACGGGTAATAAACAACATCACAGTAACTGAACACAGACAGCACCAATGATTCGCAAAGTCTTTTTCTCACTTTATAATTTAGTAAGTATCGGTTAGAATAAAGAGATTTAAAACGAAGATATACTTTTTTCATTAAATTAGCAATGTGGTTGGTGAATCTTAATTTATTGTCAATTTCCACTCCCAATATCTTTGCTGTTTGACTGTGACTTAACACCACTCCATCAAGTGTTAAATTAAATGAATCTTCTACATTTCTTCTTTTGTTGTCTGAACAGAATAGCAAGACTTGTGTTTTATCAGAATTAATTGCTAAATTATGGTCAATAGAAAATTGTTGTACTTTTTGTAGATCAATTTGTAAAGTTGGGGCAGCGTTTTGTAAATCACCAACATCAAAATGATAAATAATTTGCGTATCATCAGCGAATGTCTGTATTTCAGAATTTTCTACAACTTTATATAAATCAAAGGTATATATTAAAAATAACACCGGTCCCAAAATTGAGCCCTGTGGAACACCTGATGGAATCAATGTTATATCAGATTGTTGGTCATTGATAGAAACACATTGTGAGCGACCTGCCAAATAATTTCGAAAAAATCTAACAGCTGTAACATCAAAACCTATATAGTTTAGTTTAGCGCATAAAAGTTTATGGTTGATTCGATCGAATGCCTTGGAGTAGTCAATAGATACTACTGCTGTAGCTAAACGTTTATCTAGTGCCCTCATAACATTATCGCAAAGATTCAGCAGCGCCGATGTAGTGCTGTGGTTTTTTCTAAAGCCCGATTGATGGAATGATATTATCTTCATTTCCTCTATGTAGTTTACAACTTGAAGATGTACAATTCGTTCTAAAATTTTTGACAGTACAGGTAATAAGCTTATAGGTCTAAGATGTTTCAGTTCTGTGGGATTCGATATCTTAGGAACAGGTATAATTAAAGCTAACTTCCATTGCTGAGGGTGGTATCCTGTTTCCAAGCATAAGTTTATTATGTGAGTGATGTGACAAAAAGTTATAGGTAGACTCATCTGGATCATAGATAAAGAAAGAGTATCAATTCCTTTGGCATCAGATTTTATATTTTTGATGGCTTCCAAAATTTCTGTACGTTGGACAATGTGGAATGAAAAGCAATTCTGGTCATTTAGCCTGTTATTGTCGTAATTGCTACATACATTTTCAGGAACACTGTCGGAACTGTATACCGACATAAAATAGTTATTTATCTTATTTGAATCTGCCAAATCATCTGGTATGGTAATTTTGAAACGCGAATTTATGTTAAAATTCCTCAAGCCAGACCACAGTTTCTTTTGATCATTTTGATCTGTTAAGGTTTGTATGTAGGCCTTCTTTTTGTCTCAGTAATAGCAATTATGTCAAAATTTTCGGTTTTCACAACGTTAATGAATGCATCGAAGGATGATAAAAGAGATCGTACATTTAAATGTCCAATTTTTAACTCTCTACTCTGAAGCTATTAAACTGCCAGCAACATTAAGTGGTAGATTTCCTTTCATTTCAAAATTCACAATGGTTTTGCGAATCTTCAATCTTTAGAATATTGTAGTAGCCGGTATGCTGTGAAAAATACCCATATCTGTCGTACTCCAGCTGCTTTTTGACCTTAGATGTGTTATGTCTGCTATTTCTGGCTAGAATTAATTTGTTGTAAGTCATTTTTATAACTTTGTCCCTTTACTCTAGTTCGTCCGTAACTATCTGCTAAGTTAGTTGTTTTGTTCCATCTGAACAGTTTTTTGTTTATATTTCATGGTCTGCTAAGTTGCTTATAGGTAGGAAAATTGAAAAACACCGATTTTACAGAAAATTTGAAATTAGATCAAAACTACCAGAGATTGATATTTATAATCGTATATCACTAGAAAGCATATCAAATTGCACATTTGATCGTATTAAAAAAATTACGCATTCCCATTTGAGAAAATCAAGTTACCTTTGATTGAAGTTTCCTTAATTGATCTACCGATTTCTCCAAGTACAAATGTAATTCGAACCCAACCGTCTAACGTATAAGCTGACACATTCCATGTTTAGTAACACGGCAAAGTCACAGCCCTCTAAGATTTATAATAGCTGCGATATTCAATTTTTTTCTGACATCTACCTATACCCAAAATTGTGATTTGCACCTAAACGGTTCGCTTAACGTCCCTTGTGTGATACATAAACACACACTAAAATGCACCCAGGAATATAAATATGCAATAATATGCAGGGTATTCCATTTAAAAAAACATAACCTTGATATGTTTTATTTTTATTAGACACCCTGTATAAACGTCATTATTTTTAAAATGTAGTCCAACTCGACCTACATACACTCGCAAAGTCGATTTTTCGAAAAGTGGTATCGTTTGGTCACAAGAGTCCGAGGCGTTGAGCTTGACTCACCCTGTATTGATATATGTATGTAGCGACTTTTCTGTATTAATAGCGAAATCAGATATATGCCATTATAGTATTCAAAATACATGAGCTGAGTGTTCAGTTTTTAAAGTCTTCCACATTTCTCGTTTTTGTGGGATAGATCACTCTAGCTCTCAACACCTCAAATGGGAGCCAGAAGTCGCCAACCAGCTGTGTGTTTGGCGCTACCAAAAGTTGCCAACCCCCCAGCTAAGAGCTTTGGTCGCCAACTCGGCTTTGTAATAGCCACTTTGGGGAAAAATCGCCACACCTCGCAACTTTGTTAACGCGTGTTCTAAAGAATGGAAATGGGAAGTAGGGAATATTCTGTTCTCAGTTCAACCTGTTAAAGGTTATCTCCTCGAATATCTGCGTTCCATGCGATTATATCGGCATTCTAGACCCCGGCTTCCTAATAGTGCAGAACCTATAATACGATGAGTTACTGTTGTCTACCAGGCGGTAGAGGTTTTTTTGACACCAAAAGGTCGGAAAGAAATGAAATTTGGTGGAATGGTAGGCATTGGTCTCCTGAACCTACACCTAGGTTCGCGACCTCGGTGGGTTGCCGCTCGAGGGGTGGGGGATGAAAACTCTGCTCCACGACGATTTTCGAAAAATAACGGTAAGTGGTAAATGGTAAGTTATATCGAAAAAAGCTTCAAATGATTTGTGGAGAGAACAAAATTCTTCATAATTTTGGTCTTTACGTATTTCGTGTGCAACCAATAGTTTCCGTCCTACAGTGCACCAAAGTTAGGGGTTGGTTTGTGATTGTAGTGCAGATGTAGCCTACTGATTGAGGTATCATGTGATTTTAACCTATCTAAGACTTGACTTGAGTAGTGTAATATTTGAGTTAATGGTCAAGGTCCGCGTCAACAGACTTTTCAACCTATAGCAAAATATGTTCATAATAGATCAAAAACATGTTAGCGATCGTGTTGAATTGGGGATGACACATTATTTGTTGTATGTAGCAACGGACAAGACAAACTAGTGCAATTCCTACAACACCCAAACAATGTACATGCGAACATCCAGTTCACGATGGAAGTAGAGGAAAAAACTAGCTTTTCTCGATGCAAAAAAGTCAACCTTTGGACACACAGTGTATATGAAACCGACATACACCGATCGCTATTTGCACAAATGGAATCAACATCAACGCCAGAAGTTCCTAATCATCAGAACACTGCCGGAACGGGCAAGAAGGGTGTGTGAACCTTGACCTCGAACATCTGAAAAAGGCTTTGCAGGCAAACCACTACTCAGAAAAGCAAATAACAAGATCTATGCGAGCTGGTAGAGTAGAAAAGCACAGATATAATTGGGAAGTAAGAAGTGCGAAGGAAAATATCAGGACGATATACAAACTAACTGGGAAAATAGAACAGCATTTAAGATCGGCAGAGGACAAAAAGGAACCGTGGACAGCATCAGGGATTTATCGAATACCATGTACTTGTCAAACTGTATACATCGGAACAACAAAGAAATCGGTACAAACTATAATTTCGGAATTCAAATCAAATTCCCGATTAAGTCAAACAGAAAAATCTGCAGTAGCTAAGCATGCGCTCCAAGAAAGTGATGGCCACAAGATAAACTTTTAGGAGACACAGGTTCTTGCTACTACCTGATCTTATTACGCCAGATTGTACAGAGAGTTTATCGAAATTTATAAACATAGAAACAACTTCAACTACAAAGAAGCTCCATAGAATATATGGATGCCTGCCCTAAGAGACGTAAAGAAAAAGATTCTAAGATGTGCAGGAGATCCCCAGGGATCGGCGGTGCACAGCGCAGCCGCTCCCACTCCTGATCCGGGGTGTAGCTAAGTGCTCAACCCGGTAACGCGGAACACGCTAAACAGGTAACAGCTTCTTAGGATGCCAACGACTCATGTTGGCGAAACGTCAAGCAGCGAAGCGCGCCGACGGCGACGACAAGGCGGCGGATCGTGTCAACGCCGGTCGAACAGCCCATGAACCAATACTTCACCGGATACTGGACGCGAAAGCCTTAGTTTGTAAAACTAGACAGGCAATTATGATAAATTTGAGAAATTACATCGAATTATCTTTTTTCTGAATTCGGATGTATCGAAATTTGAATGAGCTTTGATTTGAAGTAAAACCGGTCCATTTCAACAAAACTTACGACGTCCAGCCATTTTTAGACATAAATATTCTATTCTCGACCATTCATTGTTCAAGTAGTATCCCCTTGTTTCAATTAGCGTTTTCCCCAAATCTACGGACGACCTAGACAAGCCGGCAATGTGGGATCGTTCGGCGAGGCGTTTTCATCATTCCGTTTGTTTGTGGTGCGGCGTGCTCTCCTCCGCCGCCGTCGCCGCCGCCGCGCCGCCGTGCCGGAACGCGGCAAAGTGTAATCGACCCAGCTGTTCCGACTGCGAACAAGTGACGATCGCCGGCCGCCGCCGACGGGATTTCGTCCGCGGCGGAGGCGGCAGCGGCAAAGCACAGCCACCGTGGACGCCGACGCGCATAGGCGGGTTACCATGGGGTTTGATACGGTCAAATTAGGTTGCCTCTGAAAGCCAGGTGAACCGAATGTCACTTGAGTGAAGCCGGGATGTAAATGTGTGTGTGCGCATTCTCTTAGGACCGTATTAATAGTCTTTCTTTTATTTCTTTTTATTTTCCCCGGACTAGTTTTTACATACTGATTCCGAATTTTTATTTAGTTTTTCTGTAGCACCTGTAGTTTTGGCTATCTTTTGTATACGGACAGACGGACGGACGAACAGACAGAGACTCTGCATAAGCTTTTTTACAGTGAGAGCTAAAATGGGTGTTACTGGTCACTCTATGCCTCATTTTGTTACTTGCACTTCTATTTTAAAGTTTAAAAAAAGGAATTCAAATTCAGACAATCACTGCGAAGCGCTCCATACATCAGCAGCGTATTATTGCTTCATCAATTCCCAAATCTTGTTATTGACCCAACTTTCACGAAGCAAACTACTGTTTTGTGAGTTCCATCAAGCGGATGCCCTGTGGGTGAACTCTCGGCTCCTTGGGTGTGTCACATGAAGAAAGGTTCCGTGAGAACGCTTTGTTTTGTGAATTATGAAGGTGGTTGTCAAATGAAGTTAACCTAACCTTGACTAACAATAAACATAAGCAATTAATTAAAGTCTTTGACTTCTAACTCCAGAATTACTAGTTTTTTAACTTATCAGGGCCGCTGTTCCTGAGACAAAGTTCCTTAATCCTTATTTATGGACGATATTACATATAAGGTTGAGTGAAAGTTTGGTTGAAATTAGGTTGATATTTGGTTGTAGTAAGATAAAGGGTATTATCAAGTTAAAAATAGTGTTTTTGTCCAATTTTACTCCATAAAATTTTGGACAGTAATTTTGACTACCATTTAGTCCATTTGCACATATAACGACATCAGTATGTAACGTTTTACCTAATAATTCCTTCTTAAAAGGAAGACAGATTGAATAAAGCACCAAAATTCGACTTCGACTATAAGAGAGCAGAATATAAGTCGAATATGAGTAATAAGTTACCTATTTTATACTTATACATCGTCTTTTCAGTATTGTAGCTATCAAGACATCAGAAGTAAGGATAAAAAATTACTCCATATTCACCTAACTGATTTGTTACATTATCCTTGGGGTATAAGCGATTTTCTGGTGTTATACTGAAGTAAAGTTTTACCAAAAAGGCTTCCCAATGTTTTCTTTTATTCATAAAGCGATAAAATAGGTTATATTCTAGAAGTAACAACCAAATATGTTAACATCGATGCCAATGACCCTGAAGACAATATTCAGGTAATTGACTACTAGTTCTCGAAAAGGAAAATTACTTTTTTTAGTAATTTTTACCAAGAAGGGGTTATTTAAGCGAAAAAGCTTGTCATTTTTAACTCTAGTCACTAGTTTTGATAGGAAGGTGGCTCTTGGGTACGATCGCAGTTATGGCTGCACCGTGTGGTCTATGCATTGGTTACTATGATCCTCATTCATTCTTTATACATTGTGTCTAGTGATCGGTGTCGGAGCCTTTAGGGAGAAGTACGTTAATTTTTATCGACAGATCACCCCTTAAAAGTAGTTTTTCTGCCGCTATAATAAAATGGCAGCCATTTTGTTTTTTGTTTAATTGATGCACGAGTGTTGTACTATTTTAGCCATAGCTATTGCAGAAGTCAAATATATACGAGTTGTTTACATTTTTTCAGGTCTCAATCAGTGTCGACACTTCTATAGTGCAGTTAGGTTATTATGTAGACCCGATTAATGATAAAACCGTAATTATCTATACAAAATATACAGGGTGGGCCAATAGTGCGTGGACGGAAGATTGTGGGCTTACTAAAAAATATTTCTAAAATCTGTCACTTGATCATGGTAAGGACCCTTGTGGGCTATAACGTAAAAATGTGTTCACTTAAATTTTGTCGTTTATACAGGATGATTCACATCAAACTTACAGTTTTTTGAATGGTGGTGAATTCTAGTGTGACTTTATGTATCATACATGAAACTCTAAACGAACTGTTTAAGGCGCAAATCACCATTTTTGGTATAAGTAAGTATCAGAAAAAAATTGAATATCGCGGCGATTTTAAAACTCAGAAGGCCGTGACTTGCGATACAACTAAGCATGAAATGCGTCACCTTAGGTCAGACGGCATAATTTGAATTCTTTTTGTACTTGGAGTAATCAGTAGATTAATTAAGGAAACTTCAATCACAGATAACTTGATTTTTTCAAATGAGAATGACTATTTTGGTTTAAAGAATCAAATGTAAAATTTTATTACCTTTCTAACGATATAGCATTCTCGATATCAATCCTTTTGGTTTTCATTTTATTTCAAATTTTCAGTCAAATAGGTGTTTTTCAATTTTCCTGCGTGCAAGCAACTTAGCAGGCCATGAAAAATAAACAAAAGCCCGTTAATATGGAAGAAACCAACTGACTTAGTAGAAAGATGCAAACTAACGAGGCAAGATTATGAAAATTTTTCACAACATATTAGCTCTATTAGCTGTGTTAACCTACATTTTTTTTATTTCTATGTGATAGTAGATGATGTTTCTTAAAAAAAATATCTGTACATCTTACCCTTAAGTAAAGTATGTAAAGTATGAATATAATCCTTTATTGTCTGATCCGGCAGTTGAGAAGGGAATAAAACAAAATACCTAATGGTTACGAAATTTATTTTGGGAAAAAAGAAACAATGTTACAACCATTGTTCGAAATGCCCTCCTTTGTCTTGCAGACATGCTCTACTCTCACTGACCATCGCTTTGTCGTTCCGTAATTCATTTCCGACTTGAATAATTTTGCTAATAAGCTCCTTGCTTGTATTTGGCACGCCGACAAAAACCTTCTATTTCATTGTACTGCAGAAGAAAAAATCAAGTGGGGTCATGTCCGGTGAACGCGGTGGCCAAGTGTACGGCCAATATCGTTCATTTAAATGGCTTCGTCCATTTGCAGCGAAGTGTGCCGGAGCTCCGTCCAGTTGGAAAATCATCCTTGACCTACAGGCCAGTGGTATTTCCATAATGACGCCCAGGAAGTCGGTTTCCAAGAACTCTCGGGCCATACATCCTGGCTGCGAATATGAGTGGGTCAATCAAAATATCATCAATCATTCCTGCCCACACATTTACCGAGAATTCGCTCAAAATGTATGAAGCCATTTAAATGAACGATATTCGCCGTGGATTTTACGCAATGGAACAATCGCTTGGCCACTGCGTTCAACAGACTTGACCCCACTTGATAGTTTCATGTGGGGTACAATGAAACAAAGATTATGTCGACGTGCCAAATACACGCGAGGAGCTTATTAGCAAAATTATTGAAGTCGGAAATGAAATACGGAATGACAAAGCGTTAATCACTCGCTCTACGCAACATGTGTCAGTGAGAGCAACAGCACGTCTGTAACACCAAGGAGGACATTTCGAACAATGGTTGAAACATTCGCTTCTTTTTTCCCAAAATAAATGTCGTGACCATTAGGTATTTTGTTTTATTCCCTTCTCAACTGCCGGATTAGACAATAAGGGTCATATTCAAACTATCATAGCTTCTAAACTACCTTACTTAGGGCTAAGATGTATAGCTATTTTTTTAGGAAACATCATGTACTATCGATTAGAAATAAAAAAATTGTAGGTTAACAACTCAGATTTTTTGAAAAAGTAAAAACTGTAAAATCATTACATAATTCTCTTTTTTTTACTTCGTTGCCGATGACACAGAAGTAAAAAAAAATTATTTTCTTTTAACATTTTTTTTGCCCCTTTATGAAATAAAATTTGGAAAATATTTTCCCACTATAGTTTATGGTTTCGCTATCGAATGAGACTTATTTTGTGTTTCTAGGAGGTCTACTTGGGAAACTATGGCTAAATTAGCACAACTCTCATGCTTGGATTGAAAAAAAAACAAAATGGCTGCCATTTTATTATAGTGAGAGAAAAACTACTTATAGGGGTGACCTGTCGATAAAAAATACGATATTATAGCATTATAGCATTTCTTTATAGCGTAACGAGACTCCGGACTAGAGAAGGTAAGACCCGGCTCATTTGAGTGAGCCTGTTCAAAGCGGGTCAAATGAACGAGACTCGAACGAGAGCCGCTGCGCTGTCAAGTACTGGCGCGATTAGTTTAGCTATACAATCATATCGGTTTCTAGTCGGGTCACAGTTCGTCTACTAATATCGATAGTGATTAGTATTATGGCAGATGGCGGATTATTCGAATCAGAATGTTAACTTGGCAAAAGACCCGGGAGAGACAGATGAGAGAATACATCGAAACAAAATTATTAATTATTAAAATACAACAGTAACATACCTCTAATTAAAACCAAAATGAGTTTGTACCCTGAACCTTGGTGTAGATGCAATTGTACTAGATATAAAAAATAAAATATAGGAAAATAAACTAAAAATGATCAGAGATTACAACGAAACAATACCTTTTAGTATAAAAAAAACAATCAGAGTGTGAATCTCAAATAATGGACATGGACCCTTGAAATGTGTTTCGGTACCGCCATCTAGTTATAGTAGGCTATTTATAAGTTTTAAGACGGTCTCATAGATCCCGTCCGGTCCGTCTGAATTTCGTTCGCGAATCGCGGGTCATAACACCCGTTAGGCTCACGAGGCATGACCGATCGGGTCACGGGTCTTTGGAAAGATTCGGTCTTTATGAGCGAATCGTTCATGAACGACACATCCATGGCCGACTCTACACTATGCCGGAGCCTTAGATGTGGCAACGTGGCTTAGCTGTCAAATAGGGGGCCTATAGTTTCAGAATTATTATTACATTTTATATGTATTAGAGTTCATCTCGGTTAATAAATTAAGAAAAATACTTTTTAGAACTACTACTACTAATACCACTTACATCTGTTGTCTGGTTCATCGTAGTCAAATACTACAAAATAAAAATAAACGCAACCTGTTTCCTGCTGCCACTTCTACTTCCACTTAAATGAACACTCAATTACTTTGTAAATTGTCACTTGAGCTAGAAAAATTCACTATTAGGTCACTGTGAAGCGGTTCTTGCTGGTCTTGATTCCCTTTCACTATCAAATCTTTTCGTAGGTATGCCCAGATGCATGCCCAGATGAGTTCTATTAACTGTATTTTTCTGTGATATTTGGGAGGTCCAGAAAACATTGTAGGTACCACATTGTGCTTTAAAATAGGTCTTATCCTTTGAAATGTTTGTAAATTATTGTCTTTATTCTTATAAATATAACGAGCCCTTACGATGAATACATTTCACCCACTTCTGTTTATGTCCTTTATTGGAAGCACAATTGCTAGTGCAACCTGGACTACACACTTTGCAGGCATCTTTTTATCTTTATAGTTTCGTTTGTGCAGGTAAATAATTAGAAACACAATAAAAATCACCTTCCACTCTTCTTTGTTACTCTGGAAGGTTATGTTGGTATGTCCTTTATTGGAAGCACAATTGCTAGTGCAACCTGGTACTACACACTTTGCAGGCATCTTTGTATCTTTATAGTTTCGTTTGTGCAGGTAAATAATTAGAAACACATTAAAAATCACCTTCCACTCTTCTTTGTTACTCTGGAAGGTTATGTTGGTATGTCCTTTATTGGAAGCACAATTGCTAGTGCAACCTGGTACTACACACTTTGCAGGCATCTTTGTATCTTTATAGTTTCGTTTGTGCAGGTAAATAATTAAAAACACATTAAAAATCACCTTCCACTCTTCTTTGTTACTCTGGAAGGTTATGTTAGTATGTCCTTTAATTGGAAGCACAATTGCTAGTGCAACCTGGTACTACACACTTTGCAGGCATCTTTTTATCTTTATAGTTTCGTTTGTGCAGGTAAATAATTAAAAACACATCAAAAATCACCTTCCAATCTCCTTTTTCACTCTGGAAGATTACACTAATGCCTTAACAACAAATAAAAGCTCGGCCCGATATTCAGTGTTGCCATATTTCAATGCTCCGGCCTAGTGAGTAGAGTCGGCCATGACACATCCCTACTCCGTCTGTGGTCTACATGCTCTGCGAAAACGTAGACATGGCAACATGGATGCAATGTTTGACTCGGTTCAAGTCCCAGTCGGTGCCGCTCTAATCAGCTAAGTTCACGGTTGTCCGTAAGGGAACGGAGCGATTAAGCGAGTTAGTAAGTAGTAAGTGCCGTGGCGTTGGGACGCCCCTCCGTTCGACTGGTGCGTGCCGGTGACCTTACTTATAGTACAAGACTTTTAGAATACTTATCAACGGAAAAATACACTACTATACCGGGCGAGTCGAGCTCAACGCCTCGGATTCTTTGCGTGCCGGTGACCTTACTTATAGTACAAGACTTTTATAATACTTATCAACGGAAAAATACACTACTATACCGGGCGAGTCGAGCTCAACGCCTCGGATTCTTGTGACCAAACCATGTCTCCTTTTCATAAAAATAACTATGGGGGTGAATGTAGGTCGAGTTGAATAACATTTTAAAAATAATAACTTTTATACAGGCTGATGTCTAAGAAAAGCGCGACATATGTTATGTTTTTTTTAATGAAATATATTATTGCATATTCAGATTCCTTGGTTAGCTTTAGTGTGACTTTATGTATCACATATGGGCCTAAAACGAATTTTGATTTTTTCAAATAGGAATGCCTAATTATATTCACGCCTCGTCCTCAATGATCATTGCGTAGTACTCCCACTTACCGCTAGGTGCAGCACAATATTTTAAAGCTAGAAGGACTTTCTGCGTCCTTACGTAGCCTGTGGTTCCGCGTCGCCGTTCTGTGTCTGCCTATTCTGTGTTCCTCACTTCTCATTTTGTGCTTGGTGCAACACGCACAAAAAATTTGTTCACCGCATAATTATTCTGAAAAACTATTATAATTATGGGAAAACGTAAGCGTCGAGATAGTTCCTCATCCTCAGAGAGTTCTTTGAGCTCAGGAGAATTGAGGAACCTTTTAGGCAAGCTCAAGAAAAAACTAAAATCAAAACGGCATGGTCCAGAGATTCGTCGACCCTCTAAATATAGAAGAAGTACCAGCAGCAGCCGTTCAGACTCATCGGACAGGGAGAACAGTAAGTTCACAAAGCCATACACATGGCACAGCCTGTAAATCTTATATAAGTAGGGCATTATCATATACATGATAACACATCCAGAACATACACCATACACACGGTTCAGCTCGTAAATCTTACATAAGTAGAGCGTTATCATACACATGATAACACATGGTTCCTGCATAACTACAGATGTAAGTATTACTTTGTTTTTAGGTCCTGTGGGGATATCCCCATACAACAGCCAGGACACTGTCGACACCGACCCTCTAAAAATCGAGTTCGTGGAAATACCTTCCCTCAACACAGATATTTTGCATGTTCTTGGAGATCAGAACACATGTATAACACCAGAGGCACTACTGCACGAGGATCTGGTGGCTCGCTGGCCCTCTATCCCGACATCAGGACTGCCTACAGAGAAGAAGCAGCTTCTCTTACAGAAGTACCCAGGATTCAAGAACTGTGAACTAATCTCCCCTCCTCTGCTAAATCCTGAAATAAAATCTGCTATAAATGAGTCATCGGTAAAAAGAGATGAAAAAATTTGTACATTACAAAAACAGGTAGGAGCAGGCCTTTGTGCATTAGGTATGGGTCTGACATCTATTCTGACTACAAATTCTGGATCTACAAATCCAGAGACCCTGGCTCTCATAGAGACTTTGAGTGATGCTGCTCGTATCTTGGCAGATGCCTTCCATGAACAGTCAGAAACACGTAAAGGCTTGTTGAGCACTAATTTAAACAGCGAATTAAAGGAGACCTTAGTTGAGTCCCATATAGATAAATGGTTGTTTGGTAGCGACCTTTCTGATACAGTTAAGACTGCTAAAGCAGTGGAAAAATCCAGCTCAGATCTACGACCTAAAAAACAAAAGTTTGTTCAGAGAGCTCCTTTAAACTTGAAGCGTCCACTCAGCCATCAACATCGACTGAGTGGACACAAGCAGCCCCAGAACAAGCAAGCGGTTACAAATCAAAGAATGCCTCCAAACTTCCATCACAGGAAGCAGAGGGAAAAGGAGAGGAGGGGCAGACACCATTAGGTAGTAAGGTAAGCATTAAAGCAGGAAATTTGAGTAAATATATTGGCAATTGGTGTAATATTACATCTGACAAGGTAATCTTATCATGGATTGAAGGCTATCGCCTACCTTTTATAGCTCATGTCCCACAGGTTAACAACAGCTATACACGTAGCTGGTCAAAATCGGAAATATCAGATATAAACTCGGAAATCCGTCGCCTCCTAGACATGAGAGCTATACTACAATGTCAACCTACAAAAAATCAATTTATATCGCCGATATTCTTGATTAAAAAGTCTAATGGCAAACGGAGGTTGATTTTGAATCTAAAAAGCCTCAACTCATATTTGTCACCAGATCATTTCAAGCTCGAGGACATACGTACTGCCTTGAAGTTAATGAATCAAAATTGCTTCTTAGCATCAGTTGACCTCAAAGATGCCTATTTTTTAATCAATGTTAACGTAAGCCACAGGAAATACCTCAGATTTACTTTCAACAATCATCTGTATGAATTCACATGTATGCCATTTGGTATCTGCACCGCTCCCTCTGTTTTCACAAAGCTTATGAAGCCAATAGTGGCCAAGCTACGTGAAACAGGCTTACTGTCTGTAGTCTACTTGGACGATTTTCTTCTTTTTGGTAATACATGGCAGGAATGCAAATTCAATGTATCAAGTACCTGTAGCCTTCTGCAAAGTCTGGGTTTTGTCATTAATAAACAAAAAAGTCAGCTACAACCTGCTAATCAGTGTAGGTTCCTAGGGTTTATACTTGACTCCAAATCAATGCAAACAAGTTTACCCCCTGACAGAAGATCATCAGTGTCTAATACTATAAAGAGATTTTCATCTATAAAGAGCTGCACTATCAGACAATTCGCTAGTTTTGTAGGGAAATTAGTTTCAGTGTGTCCGGCTGTTCAATACGGTTGGGCATACACCAAAGAATTTGAACGTGTCAAGTATTTGGCATTGCAAAAGAGTGAGGGGAACTACAATCGAAAAATATACATCCCAAACCACTTAAAACCTGACTTTGAGTGGTGGAAATCCAACATAATCCTGCCGTTTTCTCCCATCTACTCAAATGACTTCATCATGGAAATATTCTCTGATGCTTCCACTACAGGCTGGGGAGTGGTCTGTAATGGGAAAAAAGTTAATGGGTTTTGGACTGAAAGCCAAAAAACATGTCACATCAACTACCTAGAATTGCTAGCTGCCTTCTTAGGCCTAAATCAATTTGCAAAAAATGCAAACAAATGTGAAATTCTCCTTAGAATCGACAACACAACTGCCATCGCCTACATTAACAGGCAGGGAGGAACGCGCTTCCCAGCCCTCAATGGTCTAGCCAAAAAGATATGGCAGTGGTGCGAGAAAAGGCAGATCAGAGTGTTTGCCTCATACATATCTTCATCAGAAAATAAAGAAGCAGATTTCGAGTCTCGGAGGTTGATCACAGAAACAGAATGGGAACTGAGTGATTCAGCCTTTGCAGTCATTGTTGAAAACTTTGGGTTGCCTTCCATTGATCTATTTGCATCTGCAAATAATAAAAAATGCCCTATGTTTGTATCCTGGAAACCTGAGATAGGTGCCCAAGCAATTGATGCCTTCACAATTTCATGGACAGATTTAAAATTCTATGCCTTTCCACCATTTTCACTGAATTTAGCCGTCATCAAGAAGATAATCAAAGATAAAGCGGAAGGCATCCTCGTTGTCCCTTGGTGGCCAAATCAACCTTGGTTTCCACTACTCCAAAGAATAACAATATCACACATTTTACTTTCACCAAGTAATACTCTACTTACATTTAATAGGACCCCCCACCCACTTTGGAAGAAGACTACCCTGGCTGCGGCTGCTGTATCAGGCAAGCTTATGCCTTGAAAGGATTTTCACAGTCCACTTGTGATATAATGGCATCTTCAATTGCCCCATCAACAATAAAGCAGTATAATTGCAGCCTAAAAGCGTGGTGGATGTTTTCAAAGTTCAACAATATCGACACTTATGGAGCGTCATCAAAACAGGTACTCTCGTTTCTCAATGAAGAGTTCCAAAAAGGGGCATCCTATTCATCACTCAACTGTTCGAGATCAGCCCTCTCACTCATCTTATCCCCAAATGTGGGAACCGATTGTGATATAAAGAGGTTTTTTAGAGGTGTGATGCATCTCAGACCGCATAGGCCTCGTTATGACACAACTTGGGACCCTAGAATTGTGCTAGACTTTCTATGTACTCTGTACCCCAACCAGAACTTAAGTTTAGAAAAACTAACAATGAAATTAGCCACTTCTTTGGCGTTAATCTCTGCACATCGTGTACAGACTTTGTCCCTGATTAAGATCACCAATATCACCCATTTACAGGAAGGGTTAGAAATAAGAATAACAGATAAAACCAAAACTTCACGTTTTAACAAGGCGCTACCTGTGCTAAGAATACCGTTCTTTTCAGAAAATATTAAACTTTGTGTTGCAAACACATTACTAAGCTATCTTGAAAAGACTAATCCCCTGCGAGGGAGCATTGATTACCTCTTCATATGTCATAGAAAGCCACATTGCAAAGCATCCTGTCAAAGCATAAGTCGGTGGATCAAAAAGACCTTGCAGTTAAGTGGAGTTGACACAGATATTTACAAAGCCCATTCCATAGGGCATGCTTCAACATCCGCAGCCTTGAGATCGGGTATCCCTCTAGATACAATAATGGCCACTGCAGGGTGGTCTCGGGATTCACAGACTTTTGCTAAGTTTTATAACCGGCCCTTGGGCCGTAGTAAAAATGTCTATCCTGAATGCATTTTAGGCTTACAAGCTTGTAACGTGTAAGGCAATAAATTGTTCTTTTCTTGACATCTTATGCAACTTCTTTGAACACCTACGCAATGATCATTGAGGACGAGGCGTGAATATAATTAGTAGATCAAACGAACTTACCTAGTGAAGTTCGATCCTAATTATATGAACGCCTCGTCCGAAGATGATCATACTCGCCCATGAATTTCCCCTTCCCATGATCATCTTCAAGTTGCATAAGGCTTTGAAATAAGTAAGGAACACAGAATAGGCAGACACAGAACGGCGACGCGGAACCACAGGCTACGTAAGGACGCAGAAAGTCCTTCTAGCTTTAAAATATTGTGCTGCACCTAGCGGTAAGTGGGAGTACTACGCAATGATCATCTTCGGACGAGGCGTTCATATAATTAGGATCGAACTTCACTAGGTAAGTTCGTTTGATCTACTAATTTTTTTATACGATTTAATGGAAAATTTGATAGCCTTTGTAAAGATGTAAGATTGTGAAGACTCTGGTAGTTTAAATTTAATTTCAAATTTTCTATGAAATCGGTGTTTTTCAATTTTCCTACTTATAAGCAAGCAGGCCATGAAGTATAAACAAAAACGTGCTCATATGGAGGAAAACAACTAACCTAGAAAGATACAGATAGAACTACAGTAAAATTATGAAAATTCTTTACAACAAATCAACTCTCACAATAAACAACGGCAGTAACATATCAAAGGTCAAAGAGAAGCTCGAGTACGACAGAAATGCATACTTTTCACATCCTACTAACTACTGCAATGTACTGTGTGGTGATCCAGAACGCGCTCCTGGCTGTAACGTTAGAAGAGCGCACTCTCGGCTGTCACACATAACGAAGAGTGACAGTGACATATCATTCATAAAAGTTGTAACATAAGTGTATGAGTGCAATCATTCGATGAAGTTCAGATAAGTAATGTTTGTGATTATAACTACATCACATATTGTTCAGATATTTTGTTATCTGTAAGATCATGAGTGACTTTTCATAGAGCAAACAATTCCTTAATAGTTCATCTTTGGCACATATTTCATTCTGTTCATTCCATGAATCTAAGCTAAAGATACGGTTCTGTGATGCCTTTGTTTTCTTTTTCACTTGGAGACTCGTCATAGTTTTGTTTATTGATTACGAAAGAAGGTTGTTTTAGAAAAAGCTTACAAGCGTAACAAGCTAGGGATCCAAATTTCAACAAAGGCGTTTTTGAGTCTTTTTCACGAATATCTGCAGGTATGTTGTCTTTTAACTTTGTATTAGTAACTATTGGGGTTTGGCTACAATATTTAATGTATGTTTCATAATCTATACTATAAATCCGGCGGTTAAGACGATATTATATGGCGTTGGGTCTCTGATTTACGTCTACTCTAGGTCCTGGATTGCAGGCTGGTTGTGAGCAGAGACACCTTTGTGTTTGTTGTTTAGGTGTATCTATTTCAATCCTTACTGATTCTCTTTATTTATCTACGATATTTATTTTATGGTTGTGGAAACCGTGGCAAGTTAAGGGAAGCTTTAATCATTTAGGACGCCTAAATGTGGCTAGTCCTGGTTACGCGCTATACGGTTTCCTCCAATCCGCCTTTAGATGTCGCTTATTGCTTATATTTATTTATTTATATATGCTTATATTTTACCTTTGCTTTATCCTATCCATATTTCTCTCCCTGACGTTGAATAGAGACCTAGCACACCATGTATTATTATTATTATTATTATTATTTATTATTTAGACTGTGAATGTTTATAACCATTACTTTATTATACAAATATCAACAATAAGAGCCAGATGACCACTATTATTCAGATATTTTTGAATGGTATATTTCAACATATACATATAAATTCTTTACCAGTAAAATATATGAAATACAAGGCACCCATGATTAATAAATACAAGAATCAAGTAATAAAACCATAAACACTCAGCACTCATGAATAATAAATACAAAACCAATGTTAAGAAACAAGTAATAAAAAACCAATGTCGTAACATTTCTCTGTTTTGATTTCATTCTCTCTAAGTTGGTACACATTCATGCTAAAAATCTGGTTATCTCGGCCACACACAGAGCATTGGGTTCTAAATTACACCACTAGATATCCTGATCACGTTGGCTATTTCAAAATTTCGCATTCAGTTTTGACAGTGACCTGTTGTGATTAAAAATTTCGAAAACGACTAAAAACTATCAAAGGAAACAAACTATTAGCGAATATTGCTGGCAGTTTAACATTTCCACAATAAAATTTCATATTTAATTACATAAAAAAGAATTCGTTTCCGTCAAGTCAAAAGTAACAATAATGTTGCTGATGGGAGTTCTGCAAATTGCTCACTACACAAGTGATTAAAAATTTCAAAACGACTAAAAACTAACAAATGAAATAAACTATTAGCGAATGTTGCTGGCAGTTTAATATCTCCACAATAAAATTTCATATTTAATTACATAAAAAAGAATTCGTTTCCGTCAAATCAAAAGTAACAATAATATTCCTGATGGGAGTTCTGCAAATACTTCAGTACCTATTAGCAAGATCGTAGGAAATGAAGAGTGAATTAAAATCTGTTCAAATATTATAAAACAAAATCTTCCTGGCCGAACATTAAAATCTGATTTGTCAGTATTCCTTTTTTTGCGCTACTGAAAAATCGTATCGTTACTTTTGATATACATTTTTAGTCTTTAGTACACTGCAGTAGTAGCCTGTGAAAATTATCCATTTCCGTCGCACTCCAGCTTCTCTTTGACCTCAGCTATGTTACCGCCGTTGTTTCTGGTTAGAGTAGATTTACTTGACAGAATGACAGTGACAATTGAGTCCAATAAAGTAGTCAATTATGGACAAGAAACGAATTCATAAATCAAGTGTTTATGATGGAGTCGAACATAAATCAGCCGTCTAAAAGCAAAACCCGACATGTCAGACATTTTTCAAAGTAGAGTTTTACGATTATATACTATTCTGTTTATTATCTAAAGCGCTACAATTTTCTATATGCTTACAAAATCCATCTTTAGACATAAGATTTTTGCTGAAGAAAATTAGGCTTAAATGCAGACACCGGCTGGTCCAAGGTATGTTTAATGTCAAACACCGACATGTCGACAGGTCACCAATACGAACAACGGGGACAAGTCACTTGTCGATCACAAGAGGTTAATCTGGTAGTTGCGTGTTTTATCCTTTCGTGCGATGAATTCACTTTTTTCAGTTACGATTGATTTATGCTGTATTGATAAATTATTTATCAATTTAAGAGCCACGGGTGACCTAAATATTGTTTTATCACCAGGTAATACAGTACGAAAGGTGATCGTGAACACAGTGTGCTAGTTCTCAAGAATTTTGTTTGCCAGAAGAACTGGATTTTGAGATTTAAACCTTGTAAACCTCAAAATGTATCCTCTTTAATATCTAGCATTATGTTTATAGTTTCAGTCGTTGACAGTGTTTCTTTGTATTCAATAAAAAAAAAAATCAAAGTGATAGGTGTTTCACTTATTTTGATCCAATTCTACAAAAATAGCACGCAAAACACGACATGTCACACTCCCTATCATGCAAAACCCAACGTGTCCAAATTGAAAATCTAGATTTCAGAAAAACTGTGTCCTCGATTTTGAGA
Organism: Callosobruchus maculatus; assembly: GCA_951848785.1. Lineage (NCBI taxonomy): Eukaryota > Metazoa > Arthropoda > Insecta > Coleoptera > Chrysomelidae > Callosobruchus > Callosobruchus maculatus. The sequence continues at coordinate 3,053,640 of CATOUR010000127.1, forward strand.
ACTAACACCCTAAACCATCGTAGAGCATCATACTCTCGTTTTAGTATTATTTTCACTCATAATAAGGCTGTATTCTGTTTTTCTTGATTTCTGTAATATTTGTTTCCGCTTACGTGAACCCACTTTGAAGGTGAACGGTAACGCCACTGGCGGCCAACACCGCACAATCCGCGGAATCCCTCATCGTCATCGGCACCACCGACCGCGGCGCGTCAGAGCCGCCTGCGATCGGCAACAAGTGCCCGCCCGGTGCAACCGTCTTCCGTCTCTCTCGCACCCGCGCGGACATCAATCGCCCTCTCTTCCACCACTCTCTCTCTTTACCATGCGCTGCCCGCTGCGCACCGCGTGTCTCCACAGCCGGTTAGGTTGTTGTTATCGCTCTTATGCAACGCGATCGACGATACCGAAACGGACACGGACGTTTGAACGAACCAGGGCGCCATTGCCAAATCGTTCGGGATTTCTGAGAGTCTGCCACGAAGGGGGGGGTTGGGGGGAATTACATTTAACGTGTTCAAGTCAGGCATGTATTTAGGGGTTGGGTCAAGGGATTCTGGACACCCCTCGAAACGTTATATAATAATAATCACAAAAATGCAGCCCCCCTCCCCTCCCCAAAAAAAAAAATAGCGACACCCTTGTATGTATCCCAGTTTGATAGTCATTTGTTTGAGTAGTTTGTTGGATTTTTTTGGTTTGCGGTCAAATAAAACATTGCTCGTTTGTTTTACGACGTTTCGGTTCATTTAAATTTAAACCATCTTCAGGTATTGTAGTGTCCATTAAAAATATATCTATTTTCTATAATAAGTTGTATGAACTAAGCTTAGATACATATATTACATATTAAACATAGAATATACTGAAAAATAATTTAGTCACACCGCAAAGCCACACGATGCGATATTCAATTTTATTTTCTAACATCTACTTATACCAAAAATAGTGACTTGCGCAAAACTGTTCGTTTTAAGTACAAAGTGTGATACATAAAGTCACACTACAATCGACCAATGAATCCAAATATGCAATGATATTCAGGGGATATTTAAAAAAATGGAATTTTGATAAAACACACGGACACCCTATATAATGGTAAATATTGTAAATTCTAATAGATTTCATTGCAATCTACATTTTTTATTCGATACATTTTTTCCTATCTCAAATAGGGAAGTAGCTATCGTCACAGAAGTTTTGCAACTAACATATATTTTTTCGTGATGAAAATTTCATCAACTATCTGCAAATTCTCAACTACTGATGTAAAATATCTCGAAAAAAACTTTTTTTGCGATTTACGCAGGCTCTCAAAATCTTAGGTCACGGATCTCTACCAGCTAACATAGACATTTTTGCTCATCAACATCAAGAAAGCCTACTCTAAAAAATCCAGCCTCAGTATAATGGTTCGGTGAAATTTGACGTCACCTCTTAAGATGTAAAAAATCTTTCAAGAGCTATGAGTAATAACCAAATGCCAACAAGCACTAGCAAATTTTGACAGTAGATTAATAAGTGTGTAGCGTCTGTTGTTTCAACTAACATTTGATTTTATCATAGCCTATTCCGATAAAAAATTTACATTTGGAGATTATTACAGTATACCTCTTTCACGTAAAATGCTTAAAAAAACAATCTCCAACATTTATACTAATATACCGTGACATAAAAAAGTTACATGATTTTAAAGAGGCTTAATAAGTGTAGCAAGTGGCGCCCATACAAGTGGCATCCGAACCAAAAACGGATTTGAAATTTTTGCCTCAAAAAAACAATGAAATCCTAACTTCGTGCGATTACGTCATCCTGTTTATGAATTATAAAACAAAAACGAAATGATAACTACAACTTTGATACTCTGTATTTCGGTTATTATCAACAACAGGTAAGTTTGGTTTATACCAATATTATTACCCAAAGAATTTGCAGTTTTGCTGTGTATCTTTAAGCAATAGGCAGACACCCTGTGGAACACACTTAGTAATGAACAATGAAAAAAGGAACAGGATAAAACTTTTTTTGAAGAAAAAAAACAAAAAAAACATTGTCTTTAGAGAACATTATTTTCGGCTTGGGTGTGCGACGTAAAAGGCTGATTTACATTGGTATAATTAGTAGTAGCACTAGCATACTTTTTTGCTGAAATACTCTACTATGCCAATTTTCGTAGAGTAACTGTATCGAGAACTGTATTCACGTTTGCTAGTAGTTTGAAAAGATAGTTCGATTTAACATGTGTAATGGCCGGAGCACACTAGCAGCTAGAACGGCACACTATCCAGACTATCCTCCACTAAAAGCACTAAACTTGTGTTTGTTGGTATAATTTGGTATAATCAACAAACAAAACAGTAGAGTAGAGTAAGATTGTGGAAGTGGGGGTGGGATAGTAGTGTGGACTATTCCACATGTGCTATCCACTCTACTCTACCCTGGACTATCTTTAGTACTTTACTATTACTAGTACTGCATACCATGGAAAGCGTCACTGAACAGCGGTACACGGGGCTGATACAAGCCGTTCTGAAAGAAAGTACCATAAAAAGGGGTGCAAAGACCGCCAAGGTACCGTACTGGTGGAACTCGGAAATCGAATCTGCTAGGGCGGACTGCCTTCAAGTACGGCGTAAGCTATCGCGCACACGACGTGGAAACCACCAGCCGCAAGCAGCCATAAATGCACTACAGGCAGAATACGCCGCTAAGAAAAAGCTGATAAAAGGTCTGATCTGTACCTCAAAATCCAAACACTGGAAAGAACTATGTGAAGACTTAGAACAGGACATCTGGGGTGAAGGGTACAAGTTGGTCACCAAAAGGATGATCAAGCAGTCGTCACCGTGTCTACTAAGTAACGAAAGAAGGGTAGAGATAGTGAGAGAGCTCTTCCCAAGTATTTCAGAAGCTTGGGAGACGGACAGCACCGAAAAGAATCCGGAGATCTTTACGGTGGAAGAGATTAAGGCGGCTGCGGGGAAGATGAAGAATGGTAAAGCTCCTGGGCCGGATGGTGTCCCTCCGGAGGCCATCAAGGTGATAGCATCTACAGCACCACAGCTTCTATCAGGTCTTTTCAACCACCTTCTGAGTACGCAAACCGTACCAAAGGCATGGAAAAGGGCCGACGTGGTATTGCTTAGCAAGATCGGAAAACCGCCAGAACTTTCCTCTTCATACAGGCCAATTTGCCTGTTAGATACCATCGGAAAGCTGTACGAAATCCTGATAAGGCAGAGGCTGGAGAAAGAGATCGAAAAGGCAGGAGGACTCTCGCCATGCCAATTCGGTTTCCGCTCGGGGAGGTCCACCATCGATGCCCTGGAAACGGTAACGAGGATTGCGGAAGATACCAAGAAGAAATGGTGTGCGCTGGTGACGCTGGATGTCCGCAATGCTTTTAATACAGCCTCGTGGAGCATGATTATGGAGGAACTAGGAAAGCTGAAGATTTCAAAATACCTAAGGAATCTTATAAGCAGCTACCTAGACTCCAGATCAATTTGCATTGCCGGAACCGAAATCTCTATGACAACAGGGGTGCCTCAAGGATCTGCTTTAGGGCCGTTACTCTGGAACATCCTGTATGATGGGGTGCTGAAGCTTTCGCTGCCCAGCGGCGTAAAGACGATAGCATATGCCGACGATCTGGCACTTGTTATCGTGGCAAATGAACAGGCAGAGCTGGTTCATAAAGCCAATGCATCGCTGTGCAAGATTGACAGATGGATGTGCGATCACAAGCTTAAGTTGGCTCCTGAGAAAACGGAGGCAGTTATAATGCGCGGCCCAAGGAGCAAGAGAGCTAACGTGGTGTTCCAACTAAAGGGGGTGCAGGTCACACCAAGCAAGTCCATAGTGTACCTTGGAGTCACACTGGATAACGAGAGGTGTTATGGAGAACACCTTAAACGAGTAGTGACAAAGGCTGAGAAGAAGGCGGCAATACTTTCGCGACTGATGCCAAATGTAGGAGGGCCCAGTAGCAACAAAAGGGCACTACTGTGCCAGGTTGTACAGTCGGTCGTTTTATACGGAGCTCCTGTGTGGTGTAAAGCCACGAAAAGGAAAAGGTATCAGAAGGTCTTAGACAGCTTGCAAAGAAAGTCTCTGCTGAGGGTGGCCAGTGCTTATCGCACGGTATCCACAAGAGCCTTGCAAGTTATAACGGCGATACCACCATTATACTTGCTGGCCGAAGAGAGGACACTGATCCGCCATGGTCAAGTAGGCAATGCTATAAGCCGCGCTGAAGCTAAAAGGCTGACAGCAAGTAAGTGGCAAAGCATATGGAACGAGACCACTGATGTTGGGCAGTGGACGAAACGACTAATACCGTCGATAAAAGAATGGGCGGAATGCAGTCATCGGCAGACGTCCTATTTCCTAACGCAGGCGCTGTCTGGGCACGGGCCTTTTCGAGTGTATAGGAAACGGATAGGACGGGTGATGGACGAAAGATGCTTGCACTGCGAGGCGGAAGATACGGCCGAGCATGCCCTGTTTCTGTGCGATCGATGGGGGGCGTACAGACAGGAGGCAAGTCAAAAACTGGTTGGGGAGCTGACTCCAGAGACTATGGTCCCGCTTATGTTGTCCAGCGTAGAGGCATGGAACACCATACATGAGATGGTCAATAAAATACTCTCTGTAAAGGAGAAAGAGGAGCGGCTTCAAGGATAAATGAGGACTGGAAGTTATTCATAAATGTATTTTAATCATTGCCTCATCTTGCACTGCGAAGAATATCGTTCACGATGATGCCCGGTGCAGATGGAGATATAACATCAGAGGTAAGGAAGAGGGAACGGGTTTTAGCCGGTCGAGCCGTGATGACATGTCGGATGGACGTGGTTGCGTCCATTGGACATGTGATCAGAGGACTCAAGCTGGTTCAACGTCGGGCGGGCAGACTCTCTCTCACACTTCCGGCGAGTGTTTTCTGTCCTTGCGATCAAGCCGATTTCCTAAACCCTCTATAATAAAAAAAAAAAACTATTACTAGTACACCCTGTACATTATTCTAGTAGGGGAATAGTTAGCACTCTACCACCGAACTCTACTACTAATAATTCTACCATTGATGTAAACTAGCCTAAACTGATATTCGGATCGGCAAGTGAATAACTACGCATAATTCTAAAGCGTGGTAGTAAATAGGACTCAAGATTCTTGGAAAGGAATCAATAACGTGAACTTTCTTCATCCTCACACAACCAGTTAGGAATTCCGTACATCTTGTATCTTTGTCTCACGAGTTACAGTCAACGGCGTTTCATCAACGTTTTTCTTACGGGCAACAAGCTTGGAAAATCACTTAGCAACATCAAATTTTATAAATACGGTAGAACACAAGGTAATATTCAGAGCAATGACGCGTTATTTTAGTGTCGAGAAGGTAACTGCATGACGCTTGGTATTTGGAGGCGGGGGATAGAGGGGGGGGGGGGGTGCTAAAACGTGGAAAAACTCGTTAAGTACCAACTAATGTTTCGAAAAATCGTCATCGGAAATCTCAGTTAAAAAAATATATGTTTGCATCACCACGTAGTTATGGATCACCCTGTATAAACAAAATTATTTTCTGAGCAAGGACCATATCCTTAGCTACAACTTTTATATACAACCTTTCTTGCTGTCTTTTGCAGTAGTGGTGTTATCGACCGATCCGGTACTAAAAACTCACCCTGTATAAAGCACATGAAGTGGAACAAGGAAGCCAAACAGCTGGTGAAGAAACCCACGGTACTGCCGCGAACAAAAGAACAGTGTCTGAAAGATCGCCGGAGGGGGGCAGTTCTACAGAGCAAATTAGTAAAATAACTCGAACAGCTCAAAAAAACTAACACATAAAGATGTGGCGAATTACAAAGCTGACGGACAAGGCAATGGACAAGGAATTGCTCTATTAGGAAGGAATAAGGAAAAATATAGTAAAATACAGTTAGGAAAATGGTACAGGAATGAAAGCTGACGGACAAGGCAATGGACAAGGAATTGCTCTATTGGGAAGGAATAAGGAAAAATATAGTAAAATACAGTTAGGAAAATGGTACAGGAATGACCTTAATAATCAAAAGCAAACTATCGAGATGGAGGAACATAGAGTGCAAAGATCGGAAAATAAAAGATAGCAAATTGTTAATCGGTAATGGAATGTGAGAGGAACTTACACAGCAGGAGCCCTTAGACAAGTAGTAAGAGAAGCTAAGCAGTATAAGATGGACGTTGTTGCTCTACAAGAGACAAAAACAATCAGGAACAGATATTGTAGATATAGATAGTATGATTTTATTTAAAAGTGGTGGAAGAGACCGTAGAATGGGAGTGGGATTTCTCGTAGAAAAAACTATTAAAAAGAGCGGTATGAAATTCAGTCCCATAACAGACCGAATGTATTTGTTCTGTAAGATTGAGAGGAAAAGATAGAAATAGTACTATTTTATTAATATACACGCCCCCTCGGAGAACAGGAGGACGAAAAAGAACTGTATTATGAGATGTTGGCGAATGAGTATGAAAAAATAGCGAAACGTGACATAAAAATTATTGTAATTCGGGATTATAATGCTATGATAGGGAATGAGATTATATTCAGAACAATAATAGTGATTCACAGTAAACATGACATGAGATATGGTAATAAATAATGAGCACACAAATTCAAAGAAAGGAAATTTATAAAGGAATCTGGAAATCCCTCAACGGAAGAGTAGTAAATCAAATAGATCACGTGCTAATAGAAAGAAAACACCTACACAAAATTACAAATGTAACAAGTATGAGAGGAACTGAGGCTGATTCTGATCACATTTTCGCTAAAGCCACATGTAAGAACCTATTAGAGAGTTCTGGGGATCTTAAGAAGAACGTAAAGAGAAAAAGGAAATATGATATAGAAAAATTAAAGGCGCTAAGAACAAGAGATGAATACCAACAAGCTATAAATAAAAGATTAGAGAAAACGTGCCCACCAGTAGAAGAAATCGATGATATGTGGAGACAGCTAAAACACATAATACAAGATACAAATGAGACTGTAATACCATCAACAACATTGCAGTCAAAGGGAAAAGACTGGTATGATGAAGAATGCGAGAAATGTGAAGCAGAAAAAAAGAAGTTAAGGTTACTTATGCTAACAAACAGTAGTGATCTAATATCGAAAACTTCAAGAGAATTAGGAAAAAAATGAAAGAATTATGCAGAAAAAGAAAAGACAATATAATGAAAACGTCGTAAAGGAAATAGAAGAAAAGTTTAGAAATAAGGAAATTAGGTCTTTCTACCAAGAAGGAAAGAAAATGAGGAAAGGATATTGTAATAGGCAAATATTTCTGAAAAACAAAGATGGAGCACTAATAGCAGACAAAGACGAAATACTAGAAACGTGGAAAGATCACTTTGTTAACCTGTTGAATGAGGAAGAGATAGAAAGTCAAGAAACTCAATTAGTGACGGACGGTGACGCAGATAGTTTGGAAGTTCCTACATATATGAAGAAATAGAAATCATAGTACAAAACATGAAGAACAATAGAAGCCCTGGAGAAAGCAATATAACAGCAGAAAGTTGGAGGAGAAAAGCTTAGAAGAAAGATCCACGAAATGATGAGAAAAAAATATGGCTAAAAGAATGCCGGTAGACTGGTCAAATGCTTTAATATGTCCAATATATAAGAAAGGTGATCCAGCAATATGCGAAAATTATAGAGGTATCGCTCTTTCAGACACATGCTACAAGGTACTTGCACAGATAATAAGAAAGAGGCTAGACGGTTATGCAGAAACAATTTTAGGGCAATATCAGGCTGGATTCAGAAGCGGAAGGATTACGACAGATCAACTATTCGTTCTCAAGGAACTACAAATAACAAGCTATGAATTTAGAATGAAACTACATGTGCTTTTCATAGACTTTAATCAAACCTATGTATAAACAGGCAGAGAATGTATGAAGCAATGGTGCAGCTGGGAATTTCAGGCTGATAAGAATGCATTACAAAAAACCAAGAACAAAATTACATGGATGGGAAGTGAGTCACAGGAATTTGAAGTGAGAAAAGGACTCAGGCAAGGCGACCTTCTATCAACGATACTTTTTACTCTGACGCTTGAAGCAATAATTAGAAAAAGCAAAATCAAGACAAATGGAACCAACCAGAAGATGATTTAAAGAATATTAATATTAAACACTGGAAAGAGAAGACGGCAGACAGAAATAGGTGGCGTGGAATAGTGCAGGATATACTCAGAAATAGGTGGTGAAAGTCCAAAGACAATTTTAAGTTATATAAATTTTAGCGGTATAAGATCAGACTGTACTCACGTCTGCCCTAGGCCTTCATGACCTGTTGTGCAAACTAATAATAAGAATTAAAAATAATACTTCATTTTGATAATCCTCAAATTTTTTATTAACGTCCACAATAGTGAAGATAGTGAATGAATCTTTAATCCAACTACTGTTGTATTTGTCAACGAATTCCCTTCAAAATGATGTATCACAAGTATGGTGGTCTTATTTAAGATTTTGAAGTACTGGGGGGTGAGGGGGTTAATGTCACAATGATGACATCTGATATGAAAGTGTTCCTCCTCGAAATATGAAATCGGCGTGTCACGGCGATTTTTATTTTCTTTCGTCATTTTAAAGAGGGTGGCAAGCTTTAAGCTGGGAAACACTGTATAAATGAATAACACTTTATTTTATTATACTTTGTTTCTGGCTAATGGGACAAGCTCCTGGTGCCATAAAAAACGATTTGGTAAAAGCGTTTGCCTTCTTCCCTTCGCTTCGTTACGCCTCTGTTGGAAAGACCGGGCAAGCACGAGGCATGGAAAACTTTTGTCACCGGACGGCTGCTTGGTATTACAGCTGCGGCTATGTACTGGAATGAGCATAAGCACAGTTGATCAATCCATGAAGCTTCGGGTGACGCCGACGTTGCCACCTTAGACCGACCTCACCCACCATGGCCACGCCTTGGACTTATATACAAAAATTCATAATAAAACAACTCTTACATAGTCATCGCCTACCGGAAGATGATCAACAGGAATGAAAAGGACTTTTAATAACCAAAAATTCCCCCTCCATGGCGATAATATAATACTGGATACTTTTGTTTGAAATTTTTACAAAAGGTCTATTTCGGGCTTTCATTGTCTATAAATTTGTTTAGTGTCACAACGTTTCGTTTCTATTTTTTTGTTTAGCGCCATCAACTTCTGAGGTTAGTAGCCGCAATATTATTATTCGTATCTTTGTTTTTAACACGCTTTTATTAGTTTCACTTGTATGTTTGTTTGTTTATTTGTGGGCCTGTAACTACTTTGGATCAAGAGGGGTTATAGTACGTACATGAGAGCTGTTTGCAATGGTTCAGCTTTAACCATTTTTTGACTATTAATTTTGAGATAACTGAACTGAAAAAAATATGAACATGAAGAAAAAGGGCAGTTCTAGACTATTTCGACGTATTTTTTGACATTTTCTAATAGACAATTATTCAAAATTGCCAGATGTGGCGCTTTTTTGACTAAATTTACGATCTCATCAATCACCCTGTATAAACTTATTCTAAAATCGGGATCGACATTAGCATGGATTGAAGTTTTAAGAAAATGAAAACCACATATTTGTGCCAAAATTTATTAATCTACAGGGTCAAAAATGGTTACAGCCAGATCCTTGCATTGAACAATCGCGCGCCTATTGGGACACTGATAAAAGCGCCACCGATACAAAAGTATGCAAACTACAGTTTATGAATGAGCTGAGGATCATTCATTCCTGATACGAGATAGATATTGTTTTGGGCATCGAATTTTGTAGTCGGTGGTTTTGGGTGATTTATTCAAGTTAAGAGGCGACTAATGTATTGTGTCATACTTTCACGGCCATGATCCGTTGAACTGTTGGTACTTGGGCTGGCGCCGGAGCATGTCGTCGCGCGTCGCCGGCCGAACAGCCCAAGAACCAACAGTTCATCAAAAGTTAAGAACTACTAAAATTTAAATAAATCGGGATAATTGGTTTTGAGCACTTACTTTTCTCAGGATTATGAGAAATATTACGATTTTTAATTTGTATGTATATTCTTAAAATGAAGATTGCTAGCAGACCCAGACCGCGAAGGTTAGGGTCTTGGGTTCACATTTTTTTGCGCCGGGAATAAAAAATATATTCTAACTCTAGATACATTTGTACTTTGTAACATCATAAAATATGAACGCAAACATATTCACATAATATGATATTTGAAATCATTACAGTAAATCTATATTTCTGGTAAATCTCCCCACAAGCTACTAGTATATTAGGCATGTCTTCTATGGCGACCCAAGCTCTATCGATTTCATCACTGTTTTTAAGTATGCAATGAGTTTGAATAAAATTGTAGTTGATCATATACGAATATCTATATTATCTCTTTTACTTTTTATGCATAATCATGATGCATTTTGAAACCGGAATGTCGCCACTGAACTTGATACAACCAAATGTGGTTTCTGTCTAACGCACCACTTTTCGCCCAAAAAGTCATTTTTCTTCATCAGGTGTCATATATCAGGCAGATTAAAAGGGGTGATACACGTACGAACTTTAAGTACGCGGTTTTTAAGTTCGCGAACTTACTCGGCTCGACGCGATGACACACGTGAAGCTGAAATCACTCATTTTGATAATTTTCCTAAATAAACAAAACTTTTAACAAACGCCAAACACAACAAGCGTTGCGCAGCGATGGCCTGCCAAAACAAAGTGATGGCTCGCGGCTCGCAGTACGAGCTGAGACCAGCTACGAGCAACATTTCAAACCAGTTGGCTCGCCGGCGGTTTGCGCGACGGTTTTAAAGTACGCGTACTTACGGTGACACACAGGCGAAAAAGGTCGTCGAGCCATAAGTACGCGTACTTGCTCGTACGTGTATCACCCCTTTAAGGACACCATCTTGGTATGGCAGCATTATAGGTCAGATGGGCATCTATTTTGTATTTTTTATTAATCGCTCAACAGCAGAGAGAGCAAATTTTTCTTTTTCTTCACAGTACATAATCGACTTGGCATAGGTATTGTAGTTGTTATAGATTTCACAAAGTTGTTAAAACTGCGTCCCCTTTATGAATACTTCACTGAAACATCGAATTTAGCGACTGTAACTCAGAATGTAGTTCAGTATGGAGGTATATATTTTTGGAGGCCTACCGTGGGGGGGGGGGGGGGCAGTCATAATTTGGTTTATTTTTCTGAGGTTTGTTGTGAATTCAACAATAATTTTGCCGACGCCTTCTGGGGGCGCTATAGGCAAACAGTATGAGTCATGATCTTTTTTTTTAATTTTTAGTTCCAAGGGGGAGGACATGTCAACCGTATTCCCCCCGTATTCACGCCAATGCTGTAATACTTTTACATCTTTAAGTTTTCGTACGGCATCGGCATGTCTAAAAACTGCTCAGTCTGGGGTGAACGAACCTCACTGAATTTAGCTGCTTTCCTCAGATTTTCCTACAACAAATAACATACACACGCATAATATTCTGATTGGTACTTTTTGTTGATTTTTTCACCTTATTTTCCATCTTATGTCCGCTCTTGTACATTGTTCATACGATAAATTCATTTTTTGTGTGAAAGCACAGTTGTACTTGTAAAAAACTTTTTTTACCATAACGTCGTCTACCCATATTGTATTTATACAGGTATAAATTATACAATGTCTATTTCTCAACGACGCGCGACGGCGAAAGACGATCAAAAAAGGTCTGAATACTTTTTACACGACAGATCTAGGGTCAGCGGGAGCCGGTTCGGCATCACCATCACAGACCCCTAGGTATTTAAACAAAACAGAGCGGTGTCTACAAATACTTTTTATAACTTGGCGGTATATCCTTGTAATAGGAATAGCAAATAGGCCACGCCCCCTCTTGCTCGACTTCTTACCTCTGCTCTTACCCCGCAAATGTGTTAATCTCAAGCAGTTTACCATAACCTCCACACTGAACATTGAACGCCCCAACTTTGCCGCGAAAACGATTGAGATGACTAAGAGATGGCGCAGACACCTTAAACAGAGGCGTAGCGACCAGAGTTTAAAAGGCGACATCCAACTGTTTGGGGGTATTTTTGTGAAATTTATCCAGGAAAGACTACAGCTTTAATTATCGTGTATGCTATAATGGTAATGATTATGCTATGAACATTGATCAAAAACAATTATTATTCACCTTCATTACACCAGAGTATTAACATAATACAGTTTATAAAAAAAACCATTAATGATAAAGTTCACTAAAAAATTAAAAACAAATACAGGGTGAGTTTTTGTACCGGCTCGGTACAGCTACTGAAGAAAATAGCGAAAAAAAATGTATATAAAAGTTGTAGCCACGGATATGCTCCTTGTTCAGAAAATATTTAGATTTATACAAGGTGATCCATAACTACGTGGTGATGCAAACATGCATTTTTTTAAATGAGACATCCTATACAGGGTGGTCCAATAAGGGCGCGGTGCTCCCTAGCAGCCATATCTTTCAAATTAGACGAAAATGTTTTAAATAAAAAACTTTTCTTTCCAAATGCTCTACATTTGGAAAATAATTTCAAAGATGGCGGACTTCTGGATATACCGGAAGTAGGCATCAACTTCTTTATTTTAAATTGAATACCCTGTATATTATTACGTTTTTGAATTCATCTTCGTTTTTTAGGTCCAGTTTGTTAACCATTGTTTATGCCTACGAAGCCCATTTTCGGAGTTATCCAGGAATTTTTACAAAATTTGTCGTTTGTAGTACTTTACAAGAAACGTTAATATCTCGGAAACTAAACGCGATAGAAAGATGCGGTTTTCTGTTTTGTAACAAGCAAGAAACGTATTTGTGTCTCAGTAAAATTGTTGTTTCAAAAGAACATTAAATCAAGAGACTAGCAATTTTCAAATTTGAAAGGTTAAAAACGTTAAAAACTTTTATTTTTCAAATGGGATGGTATCATAAGTTTCACATCGGTGGATGCAAAATTAAATTCTCTTTCACTTTTATCTAAGCACATGTGGTTCTATCTCTGATGGTTTTCAAGATATTTACGGTTTTGTAATTATGGCGTAGGAATTGGAAAAATCGTAGGTGGCGTGGCTCGCAGACGAAACAATTGGCAGCAAACCTTTCATCCAAAATGTTTCGGTCTCTAATACTAAAATGTGCTTTCGCTCCATCTACCTGTAACCACATTATACTTAGAAACACCAGTGGTAAATTTTCCAACAGGTTTTCCAAATTTTCATTTAGAAAATTTTGGAAAACATTAGTTTATTATGCGGTTTCCAATAATACCGTCCCAAATGCTTAGAGTTCGTGCTGGTTGTCAATAGACTTCTCAAAATTTGGATTTACATGGGCGTAAAATATGACAGAAGGAAACATGTAGTAGTAATACAAGAAGATAGTGAGTTTGACATTCTCTCAGTTGTAGTTAAAGATAGTCGCTATTTAGGCATTGGTCAAACATCTGTGAACATGTCTTAACGGAGTACATATAGAATCCTTATCACATGCAGCTAAATCAAGCAATTGAAAGAAAAGACTTTGAAAACTGAATGAATTTCTGTAACTGGAGTTGTGCTCGAGTCCAAGAAGATGCACTCCTTTCCAAGAGTGTTGTTTACGAATGAAGCTACATTTCTAATGGATTTCTTTCATTTTCTTTTTTTATGAAATGTAGCTACAGAGTTATCATTAAGGGCCATGTAAACTGGCATAATTTACATTTTTAAACCGACGTAAATCCAAATTTTGAGAGGTTTGTTGACAACCAGCATGGAGTCTAAGCATTTGGGGTGGTATTATTGGAAACCGCATATTGAACTAAGTTTTTCTAAAATTTTCTAAATGAAAATTTGGAAAACCTGTTGAAAACTTACCACTGGAGTTTTTAAGAATAATGTGGTTACAGATAGATGGAGCGAAAGCACATTTTAGTATTAGGGACCGAAACATTTTGGATGAAAGGTTTGCTGCCAATTGTTTCGTCTGCGAGCCACGCCACCTACGATTTTTCCAATTCCTACGCCATAATTACAAAACCGTAAATATCTTGAAAACCATCAGAGATAGAACCACATGTGTTCAGATAAAAGTGAAAGAGAATTTAATTTCGCATCCACCGATGTGAAACTTATGATACCATCCCATTTGAAAAATAAAAGTTTTTAACGTTTCTAACCTTTCAAATTTGAAAATTGCTAGTCTATTGATTTAATGTTCTTTTGAAACAACGATCTTACTGAGACACAAATACGTTCCATGCTTGTTTGAAAACCGAAAACCGCATCTTTCTATCGCGTTTAGCTTTCGAGATGTTAACGTTTCCTGTGAAGTACTACAAACGTCAAATTTTGTAAAAATTGCTGAATAACTCCGAAAAAAGGCTTCCTAGACATAAACAATGGTTAACAAACTGGACCTAAAAATCGATGCTGAATTCAAAAACGTGATAATATACAGGGTGTTCCATTTAAAATAAAGATTTTGATCCCTACTTCCGGTATATCCGGAAGTCCGCCATCTTTGAAATTATTTTGTAAATGTAGAGCGTTTGAAAAGAAACGTTTTTTATTTAAAACATTTTCGTCTAATTTAAACGGTATGGCCGCTAGGGAGCACCGCGCGCTTATTGGACCACCCTGTATATTATTCCATATTCAAATTGTACTAATGATTGCCGTTCTTCCAATATACGGTATTATCACATTATACAGGGTATTTCATAAGTTATGACCATTTTTATATCCAAATCGCTGTCACATGAACATCAAGTGATAAATCAAAAATCATTTTTTACATCTTTCAAACGCATTAGTTTTAGAGTGCCTCCGTTCTGGATATTGCTGTTCATAGCTGATATATTCTAGAGGCAAGTAGGCAATTTCTCAAAGATTCTCCTAAATACCCTCAATGGAAAAATTAATTTTTAAAGCTCGTTTTTAGCACAGTACGGAATTATTGAGAAGGTTATGAAAACTGTCAATTTTTCAAAGCTAAATCTGCTTGATAATTATGCATCACCCCTACAAAATGATCTCCTCAGCATACTTGACTTTATTAGCTCGATGATTCAGGGTTTTGACTTCATCAAATACTATCATGACCTTATAATTTAGTTGTTCGTTGAATAAAAAACAAATTCGATAGTACTTTCTCAAAATAAATAAATTTCAGTGGGTACCCAAATAGAAGCTATATTTTAAATTCACCGAAAATACGAAATATCTCGGAAACTGATGGATGTAGGTACAACAAGTGCTATACAAAGATGAAAGAGCATATTAAGAGCAATTCATTGGTATAATAAAATATTGGGGGTTACATTTAAAAAATAGGGAAAATCTGGATTTTGCATTCTACATCACCCTGTATACGAATATGGGTCGCGGGATTTTTTTATAGCCGATTTTAAAACTAGAGGTTATTTTTAATCTTCCAATGTAAAAAAAATAATGTTTGATTCATTACTTTTTGATATGCAGTACGTTCGTTTGACAGCGATTTGGATATGAAAATGGTCATAACTTTTGAAATACACTGTATAACATTAATACCTTATATTGTGAGAAGATAAATTATTAGAAGAATCTAAAAATGGTATAATATATAGTGTTTCATTTAAAAAATATATGTTTGCATCACCACGTAGTCACCCTGTATAAATCAAAATATTTTCTGAGCAAGGAGCATATCTGTGGCTACAACTTTTATGTACAACTCTTTTCGCTATCTTCTACAGTAAGGGAGTTATCGACCGAGCCGGCACTAAAAACTCGCCCTGTATATGTAGTTTAAAAAAAACTAAAAACACGCTTTCACAGAACATCGGGCTAAAAAGTTAAAAATGCTTTTTAAAATAAGGTTAAAACAATAATAAACGAAAAATACTAGTATGATTATGAAAAAACCGTGGGCGCTGTGTGCTATATTACTCCTAATTAGAGCTCCCGACGCTTTTTTCACAATCATACTAGTATTTTTCGTTTATTATTGTTTTAAGCTAGTTCGATGTTCTTTAAAAGCGTGTTTTTTTAATTTCCTTAAATTATATTTATTTATTATTATTCGAGATGTGATTAAGCCATACGCTAAATAAATATGGCTACCTCAAATCCAATCCCGTGCTCAAAACTAATAGCATTGGCATTTATTTTTCATACTTGGGCTTGGGAATGAAAACTATTGCTTAATCTAGCATTGTAGAATTCAAAAATCAACTGCAGTTTAGCACCGTGCGAACTGTTATTTATATTTTATCCGGCAATTGACGGTTTGAAATTGTTGTGACATTTACGTCGATTGGTATTGTGTGAATATTTCTGTAAACGAATTTCTCAATCTCTGAACCTAATTTACTACATGTATACTTTGATATTCTAAGATTATAGCGCTGAATAACTTATTATTAGCATTAATAATAATAATTTCCAACAAAAAATTATTAATTTTTAAATTTATTTCGCTCAGTAATTTACTCCTTTGTATATCTATTATAAACTTAGTTTTCGATGTTTATTTTAAACTTGTTAGATATTACAGCCATCTTAGATATTTACCAAAGTGTTCATTAATTAGATTTCCTGAATGTTCCTCATTTTCCCCTGTATATACTAATAATGTGTCATCTATAATAGTATAACATTGGGCTTTAAGATCAGCAGCTTGTAAGTTCATGGCAAAAAGTGTCGCCCTAGGACCGAGCCCTGTGGTTCACCATAATTGTTTTTTAATGTTTCGCTTAACATAGCTACGGACCTTTCAGTTTGAATCAAGAATGTAGTAAAACGTTCCTCTAAATCCTTTCTTATATGATTTTCTTAAGAGTATATCTATGTTAACCGTATCAAATGCTTTACATAAGTCGATTGAATATTGTTGTACGATGTGAACAAAAGCCTCACCTAGTATACGAGTCATTTCTTTTAAGCAATGCGAAGCTTTCTTATATTACATGTTTTATTGTGTAACAAGTTCTAAACCATAATATAGATAAATTAGAAGCAAAAAAACCATTTTTAAAAACAGCTTTTATCTGAATATTCTAAAAAACATAAAATATAATGTTCCTTAAACATTTTAACCATCAAAGTATAGCATCATACCATTATAGCCATGATCATGAAAGCTTGTCGCGACATAAAACTGAAATTAAAAAAAATTAAACTCGATTAGACAGATTACGTTACTCGATTACATACAGGTAGGTACTAGATTATTTATATATGTAGGTAAACGCGCGATAAACTTTTATGATCGTATAAATTGTGTATAATGAGGCGTTGATAGTTAAAATTTTAAAGGAAAATTTTCTTTTTTATAGAATAATAAAAGGTTTTTTTTTAAAAGGTCCCTTGCTTTAAATTTATTTTTTACTTTTTAGTTATCGCTGGTTTCCGAGTCTATTCATCTCATTCAACAAATCAATGTTGCAAGGTCGTTTGTCGGTTAATTTCGAAGAGTCTAGCTCTTTAATAAGGAGAACTTTTAATGATTTTACCCTACTTCCGCCATATTGGGTTGAGAGTAATGTCAGAATATTTTTCTCAGTATTCTCGGCAAGCTCTTTCATTTGATATCCATATTGAGGAAGTCCATAAAAAATGACTATTCCGCCATCTTATATGGGCCGCCATATTGGATTTAGAATGATGTCACATTATTTTTCGAGTTAGTCTCAACAATCCCTTTCGTTTGATACCCATATTGTAGAAACACAGCTTATGGTGTATTGTCATCCAAACTAAAGGTGTAAACAACATTTATATAACTAATATTTTTTTTTTCGGCAACATGGCCGACGACGTAAACGTGTGTGAACATTGCTCCGACAATTTCATAGTAAATGCAAGGTTTTTAAAGTGTAAAAATTGCAAAAAGCGATTTCATAGTCAGTGTGTGTCTATCAGAGATGATGTGCAGAAGGTCGTAGCAAAAAGTGACAATTTAGTTTGGTATTGTGATGCCTGCAAAGATCAGCCATACCTAGCACCATCCAGTTGCAATCCCGAGGTAAATAATTGTGAATTATTGATCTGCAAAAAAGAAAATGAGTGCCTAAAACGTGAAAAAGCGTTATTAGAGAAGTTATTATCCGAATTAGAATTTTCAAATAATCTGCTAAAAGCAAATTGGAACGGTACGCAGAATGGAACACCTGTCGAAAAAAGTGAGACAAAAACTGATGTTATGCCAGGCAGAAGAAACACGGAGATATTGTACAGCGGTGCGGTAAAGAAAAATATAAACAATGAATCAGCTGTGTTGATTGTGAAATCACCCGGTGGAAATTCAGAAGATACAGATGTACTGAAATCCATTAAGCGATGCGTAAACCTTAACGAACTCAATATCTGCGTGAATGATGCCAGAAAAACTAAGAGCGGTGCAGCTGTGTTTTGTAAAAGTTCCGAAGATTTGGAAAAACTAAAAAAGGTGCTAAACTCAAAACTGGGTGCTGGATATAACGTGAAGGAATCAATGAAGCTGAACCCTCGAATTTTGGTCAAATACGTCAAATTGGATGAAGAACTGGACAGTGATTCAAAAATTTTGGACAGCATAGTCACTCTGAACCAACTTGACATTGCTACCAAAACAAAGATGAGAGTGATAACAAAACTAAAGGAGGACAGAAACGAGCATAATATCGTCCTAGAAGTCTCGCCAGATATAAGGAAGAAGTTCATCGATCAAGGTCTAATGTACGTGGGATGGAAGAGATGTAGTGTCAGTGATCACGTTAATGTTAATCAGTGTTATAAGTGTTGCCGTTTTGGGCACCTCACAAAGGACTGTAGATCTCAAAAAGTGAATTGTTTTAAGTGCTCCGGAGATCATAATCCAAAAAATTGCCAAAGTAGTTCTTTTCAATGCACAAATTGTTCAAGTTTTAATGATGAACATCATACTAGATTTGATATTAATCACAAGGCAAGTGATAAGTCATGTCCCGTGTATTTAAACTACCTTAGTAAGCTCAAAAGTAGGATAAATTATGGTGAATAATCGAGAACGTATAGTAAAACTAGGACATCTTAATGTCCGGTCCCTTTTATCCAGTTTCGATGCTGTTGTGAATGTGGTAGTGTATGAGAAGTTCGATATATTTGCTGTTACGGAGACGTGGTTAACCCAAGATATCATGCCCGATGTCGTAAGTATTAACAATTATAAACTATTTCGCTCTGATAGAGAATCTCGTGGGGGTGGTGTCGGCATATATATTAATGCTAAGTTTCCTTCTGAGGTTTTGAATCTTGAAATTGACATGGGTAATAGCCTGGAAATTTTATGGGTCAAGGTTATTATTGGTAATCACAAATTCATTATAGGAACAGTGTATAGACCACCTTCTCATAACCCCATGGAGTGTATCCAAGTATTAGACAATTTATTGCCGATCCTTTCAAGCAATTACGATAATGTTATCATTTTAGGTGATTTCAACATCAATTTGAACAATCCAAATAATGTTCTTTCATCCTGCTTTGACATGTTTGGTTATAAACAGTTAGTAACCTCTTCCACTAGAGTCACCCCAACTACATCCTCCTTACTTGATCCAATCTTTACCAATCAACCAGAAATATTTAGTGACTGCCTAGTGATAGATGCTGATAACATCTCTGACCATAGACTTGTTACCTGTCAATTTAAATTAGTGA
Source organism: Callosobruchus maculatus (assembly GCA_951848785.1). NCBI lineage: Eukaryota > Metazoa > Arthropoda > Insecta > Coleoptera > Chrysomelidae > Callosobruchus > Callosobruchus maculatus. The sequence continues at coordinate 3,073,361 of CATOUR010000127.1, forward strand.
CGTTGAAACAAAAACAAAAATTTATCAAAAAAAGAAATTTCAACCATTTTGATGACGCAGCGTTTCTTACTGATCTCTCTTTTTCAAATATAGATGACATATATCTTATGCATAATATTGATGATAAAGTCAATCATTTAACTGCTATACTAACAGATATATTCAACAAACATGCGCCCTTGAGGGTAGTTCGCGTAAACAAGCCTCATGCTCCTTGGTTGAATGACGACCTCCTCAAATCTTTGAAAGAAAAGGACCGCTTGTTTTCACTATACAAAGCAAATAAAACTCCGCAAAATCTGATTAACTTCAAAAAAGCTAGAAATGCTGCACTTCTAAAGGTCAGAAACGAAAAAAAGGCTTATTTGGAAAATCTTAGTCGCGAAAAAAAAGAGTCTAAGGAGCTATGGACCGGATTTCGACATTTTAATGTTAACTTTCGAACAAAACCAGTTGTACCTGATGTTATAAATGACCCGAATGAAGTGAACGATTATTTCATGTCAGTTTATACCGCCAATGATGTTCCAGAAAATATACTTCTGTATTATAGTTCACAAACGTTGAATCCTCTCAACAAGTTCTCTTTAAGAGTTGTTGAGCCGCATGAAATATTGCAAGCAATAAACAATCTGAAATCTGATGCTCGAGGTATTGATGATATCACGCTGAGAATGGTAAAACTAAGCCTTCCTGTAACATTCTTTCATATAGTTCATATTATAAACATGTGCTTAGAGAAAGGTTATTTTCCCAAATTTTGGAGGCAGTCACTAGTCATACCTATTCCAAAAAATTCAAATCCCAAGGAACTCAAAGACCTTAGACCTATTAGCCTGCTACCGGTGTTGTCAAAAATCTTAGAGAAAGTTGTTCAACTCCAAATTGTTGATTATGTTGAAAAATGTAATATACTCTCTCCTAACCAATCTGGTTTTAGGAAATATTTCAGTACAACATCTGCCCTAATTAACCTGTGTGATAATATCATCCGCGCCATGGATAAAAAAATTTCGGCAGCCTTAATATCTATTGATTATTCCAAGGCATTTGACAAAATAAATCATAACCTTTTATGCGCTAAGCTTCATTTCATCGGATTTGATAGTCTTTCTGTTCGTTTCTTCAAAAATTATCTAAGCAATCGTAATCAGCGTGTTTCTTTAAATGGTGAAATTTCGAACGTCACAGAAATTACCTCAGGAGTGCCTCAAGGGTCGATTTTAGGACCCTTGTTATTTCTAATTTACACATTTGACTTGCATAGGTCTGTAGACAACTCTGATATTCAAACTTTTGCCGATGACACCCAAGTAATTCACTATTTTGACTCGGAGGAAGCAAATGATGCATCCAAAGTATTGCAAGCTGATTTGGATAAATTATGCAAATTTTCCCATGACCATAATCTAGATATTAACCCTGACAAAACCAATGTATTGATGTTCTGCTCGGATTCAAAAAGAGATCATGTTACAGCTTCTTTTGCCTTACAAATTTCGGGAGTATTACTGCATCACACCCCAACTGCTAAAATTCTTGGTGTAGAGATGGACAACAAACTCAGGTTTATTGAACACATTAAAAAATTAACACAGAGAACATATTCGCGCCTGCGCATGTTATATGCTAATCGATATCTCTTGAATTTCAAGCTTAGAAAAAAATTATGTGAGGCACTTGTTTTATCTAGCTACAGCTATTGCGACATATTGTATTATCCTTGCTTGAACCAAATTACAAAAAATAGACTTCAGATTTTGCAAAATAATTGCATACGGTTTATCTTTGGTCTAAGAAAGTATGATCACATTACAGAAAAATATATAGCTCTAAAATGGTTGAAGATGTCTGACCTCACAAAATATCATTATCTTATTTTTGTCTACAAGTTGTTGGCCGTAGCAAAACCAGAGTATTTAAGGGAGAAGATAATTTTTTCAAATGAAATCCATAACAGATCTCTAAGATATCGTGAAGAGATCAGGATTCCTCAGCACAGCTCGGCAATGTTTAAGCGTAGCTTTTCATACAATGCCGCAATCATTTACAACAGTGTGGAAACTATGCATAAAAATTTGACCTTACTAAAATTTCGTAAAACCATGAAAAATTTGTTACTTGCCAATATAATGTAATTTCAACCAAGCATCATCATTAGATATAAATGTATGTTTGTGAATATTTTTTATAATTACTATGGGTATACGTATATGTTTTTGTTTATTTTTCTTTGTTACGTCATTAGTCGAATCTTTAAACATCTACGTATTGTGATAAATGCTACCTTGTATTTTTTTTTTCTTTATTGCTCACATTTTATTTTTTATTGCACATTGTTTACCTCGCAAACCGCTAAATTATTATTCTTATTCCTAAGGTATTTGTTTCTTTTTTAAATTTTTAAAACAATTTCTCGCATCATGTCTAATATTTAATGCGCATAGTATAGGTATGTCTTGTCTGTAGTGCTGTTACTGTACATGTTTTACATTTCTTTTATATTTTACCAACTTTTATATGTGATCCGAGTGGTTAAGTGGAAGAGTAGCACTTGCTAAACTTCGCCACGATGATCCCTCCTGTTGTGATATACATACATAGTATGATAATAAAGACGTGTTATTATTATTATTATTATTATAATACGCTAAAAAATTAACATGAAACATTTTTTTATAAATCCGTCTTCATCTATAGTTTATCAATCATATTTTACAGTTTCATTTTTTTCTACGAATAAATACTGCAGAACAAAAAAGTAAAACGCTGTATCTTTGGAGAACGAAAAAACGCAACATCCTGTATATTTTTTTCAATAAAAATTATTCATTTGTATGCGTTATTCTCAAAATAATTACTTAATAAAATTTTATCTCCTAATCTCTCCCTTTTTCACACATTTTTTTTTCTGGTGTGGCATTTCTTTGTTTTCGCCAAATACAGGGTGATCAACTTATACTCCAAAGTTTGATACCTCCGTTGTTATCAGAGATAAAAAACAAACTTTTCAATAATGGTTGACTGTAAAACTAAGGTCTACATTTTAAAATTATTTTATAATATATATACACTTATTAATCAAGTCACGGCATACCAATGTTGTGTTTTTTCAGATGGAACACCATATATATTATCCCAAATTTGAATTGTGCTCGCATTCCCTATTCCGGAAATACAGGGTTTTATTAGGTTATACAAGGTCATTTCAGAGATATGGCCACTTTTATGTGAAAAAATTAATGAATTCATCACCATGTATCTTAAAAAATCAATAACTGGAAGCTTTGTTCTGAATACTAGAATAATCGTGGTTATCTGGTTTTGTCTAAAGTTATCAATTTTCTACTGTCCTTGATTTTGTATACAGAGTGAACCAAAACCCACGACCATCATTTTCTTTGTTATTTTAAATGGAACTCTGTATTTTATAGCATTGTCAGAAAGTTCTTACAATATTCTTCCCCTTTTATAAGCATTCCCTACTCCGAAATGTAAAAGTTATGGAGTTATTTCGATTTGAAGTAGTAAAACAATATTTCTGCTGAATCCTGGTTCTGGTATTTGTTAAATAATTGAAATTAGCCACGGTAGCCGTGTTGGATAACCGATATGCGTTCGTTTTCCCTAAAAGGTTGGTAACTTACATGTTGAAGATTATGATCCGTGAAATGACAGGGCATTAACGCTAGGTTAGGTTGTAACAAGTCAGAATCTATGTTAGAGAGGATATTATCAATAATTGTTAAATTATTATTATTTTTTGCTAGAGCACTCCCTAGCAAAGACTACTTCTTAGAGCCTAACACGCCTGTAGTAACATCCTCAAATTAATGTAAAAGCCCTTCAATTTTTCAGGCCCCAGCCTAAAACGTCTGTACTAAACTGTCCGATTTCGCACGTGTATCCCGAATTCGGCCACGGCGCGCGGCGAGGCGGGCGGCCGTCAGCCAACCAATCACCGCGCCCCACCCCAACTTATCAAGGTCGTCGACAGATGGCGCCACCTGCCTGTCAGCCCGAATCCCGAACGGTAGCCCTCCATTCCGGCCAATTAGGGTGGCCGATACGCCAGAGGCGTAGGGACTTCGCGGCAATAGGGGATTAGCCAGTCTCATATCAACGAAATTGTGTTCTCTGCGAGTAGACTGCTAGGCTTTATAATAAGGAATTTACTATGGAAAAAGAGGATGAAAACCACTCAGTCCCCTTTTTAGACACCAGATTGATCCGTACTGAGAATAATGTCTTGTTGGTCGATTGTTACCGAAAACCTACCAGTGCTGGAAGGTTTCTAATTTGTATGTCCTAACCACAAGGCATAAAGATCAATCTTATAAAACATATTAAAAAAAGTTATCAAAATATCTGACACCTCTTTCCATAATTCTAATCTACACGCACTTTCAAAATTATTCACAATGGTTATCCAAAGCACTTGGTAAACAAAATCCTATTTAACACTGAAAATAATATTTTGCTAAATAATGATAATATAAGGGGCGATTTTATCAACATGCATATTTAACAAATACTTTGACAAAGCTTTTTTATTGGATGTTGTTTAGCAAAAGATTTCTATTGGGTATTGAGGGCTATAAAGTATCATCCAATAGTGTTTTATCAATATTGGAAATAAAACGTCAAAGCTGGGTGACACTTCTATCAAAAATATTTGAGAATTCATGGATAAAAATCATAGCAGAAAATCAGAACAAAGCGATTGATTTGCAAGTTAATGCTAGATTTTTAATGTTTACCTTATAATTATTGTATAATTACCAATTGCAATTGCAGTCAGATGGATTATAGACTGGATGCATGTTTGTTATAGACCTTCCTGTAGAAATATTCACACGGGGATGTAAAGATGGTAAAGGCACTGCGTAAAAGACACCGTAGCGCAGAAACACATTGTAAGGCATGCATATGAATAAAAATCCCCCCTTCTGGTTTTCGCCTTTCTCTGAAAATTATATAAAGCACCTTATTCACTTTCTGACTATACGAAAGGTTTCTAGTTTAGGAAAAATAAGGTTATACGCTATACTTTTGATAGCTCACAAGCTTTGCTGTTAAGAAGGATATGTAACAAGTAATGCACACTTGTTAAATCGTGTGTGTCTATATATAGCTTTGTAAAATGCAATAAAATGTTATTTTTACCCCTTTTTACTATAATACAAAGGTATATTGCAGGTATTATTATTATCGATTGTAAATGATTGTTTTATCAAAATAATGCAGTAATTTGAATTTGTCATCATTATCATTACATTAACAGTACAATTGATCCAGTGATAAAATGTATCGGTTTTGTGGAATCTGATTGTTTGAGATTAGCGATTACTAAACTCTTTGTTAAACAGGAAAATGCAAGTTTTCACCCATTTAGGATGGAAAATCAGAGTTGAAAAGATACTAGAGGGTTCATAATGGTCGGTTATACATATATAAAGCATGCCTTTTTTTACCTTTTTGAAGTAAATTTCAAGAGTAATCACTAATTTTCAGAGAACTTTGACAGATGCATGTTCTTGAATGGGCTGCTCTGATTTTCAAAGCCTTTGTTAAAATGCCTATGTTGATAAAATCGGGCCTAAATCTTGTAAATAATACCCCATCCAACAGTCTAGTTACGAATCAGAACCCATCCACTGCAACTGATAATGTGGACAAAATTCTGGACTCCAGATGAGACTTGCACAGTTGCCATACATTAAAGAATTAACTCCCAAATTAATTAGAGTATTTTCTGGTGTAAACTGCTTGTAAATCACTTGTCACAATTAATAGTGTTTTTTCGAAACTCAAGGACAAAGTTCCGTTGCTTAGCTTAACCAATGTTATCTATAAAATATAATGACTGTGATTTAGTTTACATAGGGCAGACATCAAGAAACTTAAAAGGCCGTATCGTGTCACATGAAAGTGATGCAAGGTTGCACCCTGAACGTTGCGCCGAGAAGTTCTTCACAGTTCTTCATTGTGGTACGAACGTAAAAGTAATCTAATTTTATATCTTCGATCTATAGATTTTTTAACCTAAATGTTGTGTTATGAATGAATTGACGAAGATATTAATAAATATCATAATATTTTAAGTAATTTTTGTGGTAGTCTAACCAATATGTTCCATTTCGAACTTTCTAACCGAAGCAATAATCTCAACAAACTTTATAAGAATAAATTCTATTTTTGCTTACCTGTTGCTTAAGTTAGTTCAATATTTCAGCCCTGATGATGGAGGCATAGTTCTCCGAAAGCTTGGAATTCAGTTTAAAGAGTACACTTCGCTTTAATATATTTTTACCGCTTCCCAGCTATAGCATAATTTTGTATCTATCTATCTATTTATCCATTCATCCATCCATCCATCTAATCTTAAAAAAAAAGTTGTTGACCGCGGTGAGATTCAAACTCACGCCCTTTCGGACTGGTGCATAATAAAACCTGCGCCTTAACTGCTCGGCCACACTGCCTGTTGTTCAACAGTATCAATATACCGTACATAATCCGTCGTCACTTACCTGTCGTAATTTCATCCAATTATTTAAACCGAAAGCGATATTGACAAAACCGGACTTTGCTATAAACAGTTTATAAAAAAATCAACAGGTCAATAATAGATGGGATCTCTATATTGACGAATGCACTTACCCAGCCAACGCGGCATGCTCGTAATGTGGTTGTTAATAAATTCTATAGGTATACAGCCTTCCAATCTACCCCCTCACAGCATACTGTAGATCATCCAGCGTGGTTAGAAGATTGGGTAAATCACAAATGAAGTGACCCATCCAATCTTTTGGAATTGGCGATAAATCGGGTGATAATAGACCCTCTTCGAGGCGTCGAAGATATGGAATGGCGACTGGTTCTAACGCCTCATTTACATTACGTTGGGTCGTCATTGTGCCACGAATCACAAGTAAAGGTTACTTACTGTTAAATTCAATGGCTCCCCAAACCATCAATCCACGGGTTTGGACGGTATACTGGCGCACAACACCAACTGAAGATACCGTCGTTCACCTCGTCGTCCACTACTAGACAAAACTTAGATTCTTCGGAGAAGGCCGTCTGATGCCACTCAGCATGCCATTGTTGGTGTTCTTGGCACCAATCTAACAGTTAGCGAGGATGATTTGCAGTGAGTAGAAGCACTAGATGTGGACGATATAACATGAAGCCCATTTCACGCATTCTGTGGTACACCGTGCGGATTCGAAAGGGCCTCCTTGTAGCTGCATACCACATGTACGTGCTACATAACCTGTAACTCACTGCATACGCCCTTCTTCGAGCCATGCGCGCCATGCTGCTACAACTGCAGCCACGTTACGCCCCATGGTTACAGCAATTGCTCTGAAGGAAGCACCACGTTTTTGTTGGGCTACAATCCGACCCCGCTCAAAGGGGGTTAACTGCGTAAGCTATTTGCAACAGATTGTCGTAGTTTTTGTATCAACAAGAAGCTATGCTGTGTTTTTATACGTATAGAGCTTTTTGGAGGTGCAATATAGGTAAACAGCGACTGAGTCAACAACAAGTGTTAAATATGTACTAGAGAGGGTACTTCCAAGCTGTGCAACGATTTTAAAATTTCGTTATTGCCTTAAACGGCGCCATTATGAGAGCACCCTTCTCAGTTCTCATGCTCAGATGCTCCGAACATTTTCAATATATAATTAATTGGTTGGTCCTTCGAGCCGGATAGCTGAAAAATTTTGACTGAACTGTAGAGGAAACATCTGCAATCGGTCAGGAGCCGCCTCCTCTGATTCGGCAATCGAATCAAGCAGGCCCTAACGCGTTTCCATGAGAACGAGTCGAAGGAGCACCCGCCAGTTAGGATTTCCACGATAATTGATTCGGTTCGACTTTTTGCCGCTAGATATCGCCACTACGGTCGTCGCGCGCAACGTCAAACGACGACAGCCCCGGAGAAACACATTAAACTCGATTATCGTGATCGTAAATAAAAAAACGTACGTGAATCGCCGTGGAGGCGGGCAATTGGGCTGCGGAGTGCGACGTTGTCAGATGGGAGAATTTACCGCATACTCCAGGATTCCGACGAAGACTTAGGTAGACGGTAGACTGTACATACTTAAATACTAGTAATAGTCTTAATACTGTAAATACTTTTGGTGGGGCTCCAAAGTACTGATTGAATAGTGTCTGTTAACTACGGCGTCTTTCACCAATTATATTTTAGTGATCATAGCACTGGCAGTCATAGCTTACTTGAAATGGGTGGGGGCACATTATAATCAATAAAAATATACGACATAATCATTATCATGCAGAACCGTACAGGTATGAGCTGTTCAAGAATTTAGGGGGGCCGCACCCCCCCCCCCCCCCATTATCGCCAGTGGGTCACAGGTCAACGTCCAACTGCGAAAAAATATCATCTTGTCATCATTATCTTTTGTGCATTTCTTGTGTATTGGAAGGAGGGTGATCTGCCAAGATCACAGCACTTACGCCCCATTGGGTTCCTAATATATCCTTCCAAGGAGACCTCTGAACTGGGTGTCCAACCTTCTCAACCCAGTGAGAGATAAATGCAAAGATCGTATTCATTTGAAAATTTCTCACCTCGGATTTCACGAAAACCGCCGACTGAAAGAAAAAGCGTCGAGACACGTCAAAATATCTGTAAAGGGGAACAACTTTTCAACCAAAAACTACTTCATCCCCTTGTATCCCCACGGAAATATCACATTTTATTGCAATAAGTGTTCAAATGTTACCCGTTATTTGCCAAACAATGATATAGGCGATTTTCAAATTCCTGACGGCCAGTTGCAAAAACATGTGGGATATCATGGCAGTTTTCGATAATGCGTTGACGAAGGTCATCCAGACTACCCGTCTGGAATTTGAAACTTGCCTATATCATTGTTTGGCCAATAGCGGGCAACAGTTGGACACTTATTGCAATAAAACGAGATATTAGCATGTTTTGGTATTCTATTTGAACAAGTTAATACACATAAAGATTCTAACTTTCTCGAAAATGAATCGACCTATTTTAAAAAGTCAAACGTCAAAATAGGACTTCGACATACCTTTGAAACAAGATATTACTCGATACTTCTTGTCATTTAAAATTTTTAAGGGGATGATCCTGAGGGGCAGAGGTTACAAGGGGGTGAAGTAGTTTATGGTTAAAAATTGTCCCCCTTGAGAAATCTTTTGACGTGTTTCGGCGTTTTTTTCTTTTATTTGCGGTTTTCGAGAAATCCGGGCTGGGAAATTTTCAATTGAACACACAGTATATGCTTTATGACGAAACAATTTTTTGACCTTTTTTTTCGCAATAACTCAAAATATGAATTGATCTTTGAATCCAGCTCCCGAACAAAATCAAGCACGTGTGACGTCAGAATGTTGATTTTTACCAACGACGTCCTACTCTGATACCCATTACCATTATCCTTTTCTAAATTCCCAGCTAATCGTGAAAATAGTTACTTGTGTAACTAGTGTATATTTGTTGCACGATAGACGAGGAATAAAGTTTGCAGCTCGAGACAAAGTCTATCTTCAGAATAAATATGATTTTGAAATATTATTAGACATTTTAGAAGTACAAAAAAATTACTAATAATTTTCCTTTTTTGAATCAAGTTCAATTTTGATAACGCAATCAGAGCAACTGGAGACTGATATTGACGGACAAACTTAATTTTCACTGATTTTTTGAATTCTAGTGTCTGTGTACTGTGCCTCCAGTAGCGGTGTAAAGATGGTGGCATACGCCGACGATCTGGCACTTGTTATCGTGGCCAATGAAGAGACAGAGCTGGTCCACAAAGTAAACACATCCCTGTGCAATATAGACAGGTAGATGTGCTATCATAAGCTTGATTTGGCTCCTGAGAAAACAGAAGCAATTATAATGTGTGACCCAAGTAGCAAGAGAGCTAACGTGGCCTTCCAACTAAAAGGACTGCAAGTCCCAACAAGCAAGGACATAGTGTACCTTGGAGTTACCCTGAATAATTAGAGGTGTTACAGATAACACCTTAAAAGGGTAGTGGCAAAGGCAAAGAAGAAAGCGGCAATACTGTCACGACTGATGCCAAATGAAGGATAGCCCAGTAAGAATAAAATAATTCTATGCCAGGTCGTACAGTCGGTCGTCGTATACGGAGCTCATATTATGTGGTGTAAAATTACGAAAAGGAAATCGTACCAGAAGCTCTTGGACTGCTTGCAGAGAAAGTCTGCTGTGGGTGACCAGTGCTTGATCATCATCATAGTCACAATGTCTTCACAGACATATTGTGAACTCGTAAAATGCATTAAGTCGGAGCTAGAGTATTGCCGACACGAATATTATCAATAGTTTTGAGCACTGCAGCTCGCCATCGTTTGCGATTTGTTGTTAGTTTAGTGCTTATCGCATGGTATTTACAAGAGCCTTGCAAGTGATAACGGCAATACCAACATTATACTTGCTGGCTGAAGAGAGGGCACTGATCCGCCATGGTCAAGCAGGCAATGCGATATGCCGCCTTGAAGCTAAAAGAATGACAGCAACTAAGTGGCAAAGTCTATGGAACGAGACCACTGATGTCGCACAGTGGACGAAACGACTAATACCGTCGGTAAAAGAATGAGCGGAATGCAGTCATCGACAGAGGTCCTATTCGCTAACGCAGGCACTGTTTGGGTATGGGCCTTTTCGAGTGTATAGGAAAAGGATAGGACAGGCGATGGACGAGAGATCCCTGCACTGCGAGGGATCTGCGAGACACGGCCGAGCATACCCTGTTTCTGTACGACAGATGAGGGCCATACAGACAGGAGGTAAGTCAAAAACTGGAGGGTGAGCTAACCCCAGAGACTATGGTCCCGCTGATGTTGTCCAGCGTAGAGGCATGGGACATCATACATGAGATGGCCAACAAAATACTCTCTGCAAAAGGAGAAGGAGAAACTACAAGATTAGTTGAAGATATGAAGATATTCCGAAATGGTATATTCATTACCTCATCTCGCACTGTGAAGGATATCGTTCACGATGATGCCCGGTGCAGATGGAGATAGAGAAGAGGTAAAAAACATGCAACGGGTTTTAGCCGGGCGGGGTGTAAGGGACAGTGACTTGCGTCATACTGTAGCATCTCTTGTCCCATGCCAACCTCACCTGCTCGAGTTAGTGTGCTCTATCACTCGGTGCACCCTGCTTAAACCAACGAGGCAATGGCGACCGAGGGATCACCGATATATGTGATCCCCCAATCCAAGGTGTTAGGCGACCCGTGCCTAAGGATGCATGGCGGCAGGGGAGTGCCGTCGCTAACGGAGCCTTTGGGATACCAGGCGCCCTCCAAAGTAGCTAGCCTTACTGCGGCATGCGTGGCTCTGCCGTGGTGGACCATGTTTTCCCTAGATTCTCGTGGGACATTCATGGAGAAACAGACAACAGTAGATGAAGAACCGATGGAGGTGGCCATCACTCCACCACCCAACATTCCGGAGGAGGAAGAGGATGCGCTACTTGAATCTCCGACCAGAGAAGTGGGGAGAACTGTAAACCCCCTGGCCCCTCCGAACAGCGGAAAATCCGCCTTTCTGGATCAGGAAGGAAACGCCTATCCAGATTGATCAAGAGCGGTATACCCTATGATACCGCCTTCGCAAGAGTCCTTAAGGGGATGGAGGACAGAAAGGGCAAGGGGGCAACTGCTCCCCCCACATTATCTGTACCCACAGCGGGGGATAAATCGTCGCCTGAGTCCAGAACCAAGCGTGTTCTATCCAAGGGAAGCAGGTGCAAAAAAGGCTTAGGACCATGAACCGCGGTCTACGGGCTGGGGAGTGGACCTGCCTTCACCGAGTCGCGTCAGGATCGTTAGGTCATACCTGGACGCTCTCGTTTGATGAGATCTCGCTGAGGGAGTTGGAGAAGCTAAACTTCCGGCCCTACTGCGGCTTTGACCAGGTGCAATTCCGGCTCAAGGACCGCACTAGGGCTGCGGGCGGACCTCCAACCGGTTCCCTGCCGAGCACATCAACAGCCGGACCCTCCCATAGCGCTGGCGACTCCACGGAGCATCCTCCCAGGATCTTCAAGGTGACGCCAGCCATTAAGAGGAGCTCCAAAGACTCCAAAGACTTTGGAAAAGCGTGAGAGTAACCCTGCCCTTTTCAGAAAAGAAGGTAAAGGCCAAAGAGAAGAGTGAACTTCCTCGCAGGGGAAAGAACCCCCGGCGAACCAGAAAAACCACCTCCACCTCCCCCTCCATATTCCCCACGTCTACCAACTCCTCCAACCGCAACAACCGCCTAGCCAACGATGCGGCTAGCGCGGATCTCCACTTTCTGCAGGCAAACCTCCATCATGCTAGGACCGCATCATACGTCCTTGGCAGGAGGTTTGCCATGGAGAGACTGGATTTCGCTTTAATCCAAGAACACTTCCCAGGCAGTCAGATTCAGGAGAACAGGCATGCATTCACACTTCCTCATCCAGGGCGTCGAAATCACCCAACTAGTGAGGACTGGAAGAATGCAGCCACTATTGTCTCTCCAAATGCAGTGAATTGGGCGATACAGTGCTTTTCACCATACAAATAACCTGGAGAGGATGCTTATTTCCTGCTCTTCTGCAAAGAGGGCAGGACATAATAAGGCCCGTCCTGGGGGGGACGTTAGGAAAAACTGCCTTCATACAGAAGGCGGGTAGAGTGGATACGTCTCTACCCAATTCATTCCGTCCTATCTGCCTAACATCCTCCTTCTTGAAAACTCTAGAAAGAGTAGTGGATAAACACATTAGGGAGGGACCATTACGTTGAATTCTCACAAATACGCATACACGGCAGGTAAATCAACGGATCTTGCCTTGAACAACCTAGTGGGCAAACATTGCATTCGTCTCTAGATATTGAAGGAGCGTTCAACAATGCACTCCCTCAATCGCTCCAAGTAGCCTTTGCAAAAAGAGGCGTGCAGAAGATCACTTGTGACTGGATCAGCTGTATGTTAGCTAACAGGAATGTCGTAACATCATGGCATGGTGAGCCGACTAGGTTTAGGCCCGCCAGGGGATGTCCCCAGGGGGGAGTGCTATCACCCCTCTTATAGACCATTCGGGTAGATGACCTGCTGAACGACTTCTCTATTTGTGGTGTATACGTTCAATTTTATGGGGTCGATCTGGTAATTCTAGTCAGAGGAAAGTATGAAAAGATTATCTCTGAACTTCTTCAACAGCGAGTGCAGAAGGGAACAAATGTCGATAAACCCCCACAAAACCGTTGTTGTTCCGTTTACTAAAAGACGGAAATTAGACAAGCTCTGCTTACCTATAATAGCGGAGGAGTCAATCCAGTTCGCAGAGGAGGTGAAATATCTTGGTCTTATATTGGACAAAAGACTCACCTTCAACTCCCATCTGAATAACAGAATTGAAAAGTCCCGCTTGTACTCTGGACACACAGAAGTATTTGCGGCAAATCTTGGGACGTTAGTCCTAAACTGATTTACTAGATATATCAGACGGTGGCGAAATCCATGGTAGTATATGGCGCTGTTGTCTGGTGGCAGAAATGCTTACAACGGACAACCAGAGTCAGGCTGGCGGCTGTGCGACGCACCGCCTTTTTGGCTATCACTGGAGCCATGTCTACTACACCAACACACATGGAGATCCTTCTAAACTTAACCCCTCCACACATTGAGGTGAAGAGAGTTGCAAGAGTGATCGCTTACAGACTGCTATCAACTGGCAGACAGGACAAAACGAAACTAGGGCCAGACACAACGGGTATCATGGGTGAAATTACCCATCACCACATACTCGGGATGATCTCGGACTCTATGGTTCCCCAAGCGCACACAGAGAGATCCTATAACGTCCTTTTCCCCGGAAGGGACGAATGGAAGAGGAGTGATGGCATCATATGACCATCCTATCTTGCGCTATTCACTGATGGCTCCAAGTTTGAACTGGGGACAGGAGCGGGAGTAGTGGGTACCAATCCAAGAGTAAAAATTTCAGTAAACCTTGGGAGGTATACCACGGTCTTCCAAGCAAAAATCTTTTCAGATAGCCAGGCTGCCCTGAAAGCACTGAGCTCGAAACGGGTTGATTCAAAACTCGTATGGAACTCAATGCACCTCCTCAACGAGCTCGGAAGAGGGAACAAGGTAACCTTGGTTTGGATTCCAGGTTACAGTGGAGTGGAAGGCAATGTATTGGCCGATGCGCTCGCAAGAGGAGGAACCGAATCTGTGTTCATAGGGCCAGAATCATTTGCGGGCATTGCAAAAAGCACCGCTAAAAAAACATCTCAGATTGGGCAGAGAGAAAAGCACTCTTGCACTGGCGAGCTACACTAGGGCTACTGCACTCGAAGGTGCTCATAAAATACCCCTCTAGTCAGCCCCCCCCCACTCGTAATGGAAGGAGGCATAGTCGCCCCACTCTCTTTCAACCTAACCTTACCTAGCCGGTCGGGCAGTGGTGGCATGTCGGGTGGACGCGTTTGCATCCATTGGACATGCGATCAGAGGACTCAAGCTGGTTTAACAGCGAGCGGGCTCACTCTCTCACACTTTCGGGTGCGCGAGTGTTTCTGTCCTTTGGATCAAGCTGATTTCCTAAACCACCTACAATAATAAAAAACTGTGCCTACTGTACTTACTTTCTGCACTAGTGTAAGTCAAAAAGTCAACCTTTTCGAGGAAAACGAAATAAAAAAAATGTTTTAGTTACTCATGATTTCTTGATTTTGCGGGGATTGTCTCCATCTTTTTCAGACACTTACGATTTTTGCACAAGAATATCCTCCAGAAATTTGACAGACTTAGGTACTAAAAGTTATGAAAAATTGGTAATAAAAAAAAGAACTTGAAAATTTTCACTCAGATTTCAAGATTGGCAAAGCCATCCAAAGCATGTTAATAAAATAATAACGTGTTAATCAGGACGGTGTTGCAAAAAATTAACTGTACTTACCACCTCCAGAGAAACACCTGTTATCTCCCATGGCGCTGGATCTTTTTGACACCCATCCGAGCCTGAAAAAAACAGAAATTCATCATTTCACCCACAATTTACAAAGCAATCAGTCTTTATCACAAATATCACAATATCCTTTATCACAATATTATACTAAAAATAATAATACCCTGTAGAGCATTAGTTTCTAGTTTATTATTCCTACCAGACAAAAGTCACGGTAAAGAACCTATTACTCCATCTGTTCCAAATACTGTTAATGAGGATATCAGCATTAGTGTTAATGGTGTAGGAACCATGTGTTACTATAATAAAGCATCATCACTTCAGTGCAATGGCTTTAAATAAACCTTTGAAGATTGTTAGTATAATGCTTGTTTTTAATTCAATAACACCGAAGGTACTTTTGAAATAAAATATAGATATGAGGAAAATGAATTTATGGAATGACAACATGTATATTTATATAGTGTTCTCTATTAACTGAAAATATTTTAACTATAACTTGGGGATATATTATATAAAGAACAAGAACAAACAATAAGTGAAGTCAATTGAATGATTCTTGAAAGATAAGTATAGAAACATACATCAATGTTCCCAAAATAAACCTTAGACATTTAAATTATGAAATTTTCAACATTGATAAATCCAGTATCTCGCCAATAAATAAAATGCTAAAAATATGCAAATCAGATTTCTACAAGTACCTCCATAGATATCTTCAACACAACTCTCAAAGAATCAAAATCAGTTTGAACTCAAGGTTGCCTGTTCATTTATTTTAGTGTATATTATTTAACTTAGTTGTGCTGCTTTGTTTTAAGTTTCTGTTTATTATCGATTACATGCAACTAGCTCTGGTGTTTGTAATGTGCACCATAAATAATCAATGAAAATGAGTCATTATTAATTATTGGAATATTTCCTACCCAACTTTCAATGTGATTCAGATTTAAATTAAATACTGACTTCTTACTTTTTTATGACTGGACTGGTTAAATTCAGCTACACTACATTTTTTAGAGATGCATTAGTAGTTAGGATATATTTTAAATATTTTATCTGTAAATTGGAAGAAAAAAATTATTACCCTCAACATACAATTTACAAAATGTAACAAGGATTAAATTAATAACCACACTTAAATCTTTCATAAAAAAATCCTTTTCAGCATATACGCAGGAGGTTTTATTTACTTAAAAGTAAACTTTAACAATTTCAATGGTGAAGCTAAGATATATTCATCCAAATAGTACACCCATGTTTAATAAATTATTCCTAACATAGCTTTTAAGTAAAGTACATATAATTTGTTTACATCCATGTGGCAAGAAGTTTTGCAAGTTCAATCCCAGTGTCACAGGTTCTCTCATTGAAATATTCAAATGCTGTTTTGCTACCACAAAATTATTATTTCTTTTTGTGTTATATGATTGCATTGTAGAAGCTTTTAGGGATTTGTTTTTGTTTCAATGAATATTCAGCAATAGTTCACTGGAATTGGCAAACACAGATGGAAAAGGATGTATTTCTAAAGATTTAAAAAGCTATCGGCCCAACTATTTGGTGGAACCATTCATAATGCATCAATTTATGTGTTTTTGTAGCATAAATACATTGTTGGCTACAGCCAAATCACCTCATGTTTTTTTTTTGGAGTCGTCCGACTATGCTGTGCCCGTCAATACTCAAACCTTGAGGCCTATTGTATTATAACTCCTCTCATTTACAATATCCACTCCAGCAATCCCTGCATAAGTTTAAGCAGTTTTCCCAGTGGTCCTGATGCTGAGCTGTACTCCATTGGTTCTAGCCTGGGCTTCTCAAAGAGCTGCTGTCTCTTGTGATCTAGCGCTTTGCACTCACTTCGGAACTGATTCCTACTCAAGGAGAGCAGTGTTTCAGCTGTTTTCTTGCATGGAGCTTTTAATTGAATACATCCTGGCAACAAGTTCCACTGCTCCTCGTGCTGATGTTTCATCCATTCTACGACCTGGTGTCTGATTGTGCTTTTAGGCACCCCAGGGCGAGTTCTGCTCCAATGTATAGAGCAGACGAGCCTAGTCTTGCTAACTCATCCGCCCTTTCATTGCCACTTATGCCTGAGTGTCCTGGCACCCACTCCAAAGTTACTTTGTTGTGCTCTTCCAGCCTTCCTAGTTCTTCCCAGACTAGAGCAGACGTAAATTTGGGACCTTCTAGTGCCCTAAGTGTGGCCTGACTGTCTGTAAG
The DNA here is from genome assembly GCA_951848785.1 of Callosobruchus maculatus. Classification (NCBI taxonomy): domain Eukaryota; kingdom Metazoa; phylum Arthropoda; class Insecta; order Coleoptera; family Chrysomelidae; genus Callosobruchus; species Callosobruchus maculatus. The sequence goes on from CATOUR010000127.1 coordinate 3,090,585, forward strand.
TATCGCGATCCTCTTGTTTCTGTAGGATCGCTCATTATTTAACCTTACACAATGCAGGATGGCGTACACATCTGACTGAAATACCGAGCGGAATGCTCTGTCTAGTTCGTCTTCCAAAGATTCCCGCTCCTGTGCTCTGCTCGGTCTTTGATACATCTGTATACTATTCACTATTTCCTGTTGCAGGTTCTTTACTTCACAGAATTCTCGATGTCTAATTATAGTCTCAAATTTCTTGTTGAAGGTATATTTCGGAGTTATGTGGTCCTTTTCTAGCATCCACTATGGTATGCCCCACATATTCTGCGATTTGGTTGTGTCCAAGATCCTTGTAAATTTCTCTTGGTGGAGTTTGTAGTCTAAAGTAGCCCATTCTCGCCTCGCCCATTATTACAAATTGCAATGGAGGAAGGTCCAGGATGGTCTCTAAGACTGCAGTAGGTGCGCTTTTCATTACACCTGTTATGGATAGACAAGCAAGTCGTTTAGTTTTGTTATAGCAGCTCGCTGCCTCATCTTTGCCAACCACATCAGAGGCGCATAATGTAATCATGGGTCTTATCACCATAATGTATGTCCAATGCACCATATCTGGACTTAAACCCCATGTCTTACCATGCTAGTGCATCGATATAATTAATGCCATCTCGGCTCTTCTTTTTACTCTTTTGAGCTGAGAGTTCCAGGTTAGCTTAGAGTCCAGTACTACCCCAAGTATTTAACCTCCCTTGACAGCTGTAATTGGCGTCCCAGAGGTCCTAGTCCCTCTACTTTTTTCCTTCTGATGAAGGCAATTATGGACGTTGGAGGGACTGACATTAAGTCCCTTCTTGTCCAGTTTATTACAACGTTTAGAGCCCTTTGCATTTTGTCTCTAACCTCATACGTCTACTGAGAATAGATGTTCCCATAGTAGTACATAACCAAATCTGAAATATACTACTAGCAAGTAAAATCCGAACACCTAGAAAAAATGGATATTTGCATTGAAATTTTGTACCATCTCTAGTACACATGTAACACTTTTTGTTCATTCAGACGCTATTTACCTACATGACATCTCTAAAAAACTGTAGACGTGTAAAGACAAAGCATGGCTTTTTGTCGATTCAAGAACGATGATATCTGTTGCAAATGTGGCGAGAGACTAGTTGGCCGTGTGAAGACGATAGCTCCAGTTTACGTAGTTACGCCCCTTTGAACGGGGTCGGACTGTAGGCCAACGAGAATGTGAACGTGGTTCTTTTTTAAGAGCAATTGCTGTAACCATGGGGCGTAGCGTGGCTACAGTTATAACAGCATGGCGCGCCTGGATCAAAAAAAGGGCGAATGCAGTGACTGCACTGGTTTTCGCACCACGAGTCGAGCTCCTGTAACACAGTAGGTTGTGACTCTACTGTGCCTCTAACTAACTAACTGCCCGACCGTGCGATGTCGCCTTATATTGTAAGTGTCGATCTCTCTCGAACGTTCTTGATAGCTCGTGGCCATAAAACAGAGATCGAGAAGTAGGTTTTCTAGATCTCACGAGATGGCGTACAGGGCCGGCCTGGCACACTGCCCCCTCCTTAAGGCCGTTTCGTCCCCGAAACGTTCATGTCTGGATGGGCTCAGAACGCCCTTCTTGCAGCCAGAAGTTTGGTAAACGAAGCAATCCACGGTTCTGTGTTCTGTCAGTCCTCTCGGGTTTCAGCTGCAGACCAGAATTTCGATTCCCGTGAACCTGAAGAGGACTTCTAGCATGTTTCGGATGATGAAGAGGACTTCTAGCATGTTTCGGATGATCCGCCAATCCAGGCCGTCCCGTCCGCAAGCTAGCTTAGGAATCACCAATTTCAAAACATTTGCGGTTAGCAGCTTCTCCCTGAGGTTCAGGAGTGCCTCCCATACAGTCCGGTACGTTGGTTTCTGATAGGACTTTTCCTTCGAAATCAAGTAGTAGAGTCGCCTCTGGTCACTTCGTAACTCCAGCATTCGTCCGACTCGTCCACCCTGTCTCTTTAGCTCGTCCATTTGGCCAAACAGACGTTGGAATTCACTGGCAATCCCTCGGGATATCCGAAGATCTCCTGTGACACAATGTGCCAACGCGCATTCATCCGGCACCGTGAACAAATCTCGATGTTCCTCACGAGTCACGCCAAACCTAGCCTTCGCTGTACCAATGTGAGTGGCCATGAAATTCTCGAAGTTCAGATCTGGCTGGAATTGCTCAAGTTCTCTAACTTGTGCCTCCGCATTATCTCCAGCAAATGGAGCCAACCTGTTGAATCTGTTGAAGTGTACGACTCTGGGTTTTCCACCGTTAAGCTACTTGATTCGATAGATTACGTCGTTGATCTTCTTGACGACCTCATACGAGCCCTCCCAGGAACTCTGGAGCTTCGGTGACAAGCCACGGCGTTTCTGAGGGTTGTACAGTCAGACGACGATGTACATGTTCCCAGCTTCGCTCTCCGGAAAAGGTCCTGCTACGTCGCGTCGATAGCGATCCTCTCGAAGGGACTTCCGACGTTGTATTGGCGCATAAGAGCCTTCTTACGTCTCTGTGGACCATTGCTGGCGGCACAAACTGTACACTTCCTGCACCATTCCTTAACGTCTTCCTTGCACCTAAACCAGTAAACCACTCCCGAACCTTCTCCAAGGTCTTGACCACGCCCAAATGACCTCCACTGGTTCCGCTGTGAATCTTCCTGAGTACCTCGGTCACGCGGTTCCTAGGCACCACGGTCTGTCTTCTTTCCTGGGCCCCTTCTTTGTCTTCCAGTATTCGTCTCAGGATGCGATCCTCCATCACCAGATTGTCCTACTGAGCCCAGGAGGACTTGACGGTAGGCGAGTAAGGTGAAATCTTCTGCCAACTCGGTCGTTGGTCCTCCCTCTTCCACTCGATGATCAGTTTCAGGCTGGGATCCTCCTCTTGGTCTTTCTGGAGTTCGGTAAGCTACGAGTGATCATCCACAACGGTGGTTCTTCTTGTCATGGCGCCCTTCGTCTCAGCTCGGTTGCAGTGAGTACAGTCGTCGGGGCACGGTCTTCTTGAAAGTGCATCCGCATTCCCATGAGACTTGCCAGCACGATGCTCGATGTCGAAGTCGAATTCCTGCAGCCTCTCGATCTACCTCACTACCTGCCCCTCTAGTGTCTTGAACCGAAGTAGCCATGTCAGGGATGCATGGTCCGTCCTCAGCAGGAACTTCCTACCATACAAGTACTTGTAAAAGTGCTCCACGGACTTGACGATGGCCAGCAATTCTCTCCGAGTGACGCAATAGTTTCTCTCGGGCTTAGATAATGTTTTGCTCGATCACCACCTCTCGACCATCTTGTATCTGCGACAGAATCAAACCTATCCCTACGTTGCTCGCATCGGTGTCTAACACGAATTTGCCAGTAGGTAAAGGATAGCTTTGCACTGGAGCCGTCGAGAGAGCCTTCTTCAGTAGGTCGAAAGCTTGCTGGCAGTCATTTCCCCACTGGAATCTGCGGCCTTCCTCCGTAAGCTTAGTCAACGGCTTGGCGATGTTAGCAAATCCAGCCACGTATCCACTGTAGATGTACACAGACCTAGGAAGCTTCTTACGTCGTGTTTGTTTTTGGATACAGGCCATACTTTTACTGCTTCGATCTTCTGAGGACCCACTGCTATGCCTTCTTGGGAAACCACATGTCCTAAATATTGCACCTTCTTCTGGAAGAGGTGGCACTTCTTGGGGCTCAGCTTGAGGCCTGATTGGCGCAGCCTCTTAAATACTTGTTCCAGGTTCTTGAGGTGATCCTCGAACGATTTCCCAACCACGATTATGTCATCTAGGTAGACCAAGCAGGATTCTCTCAAATGTAGCTGGCGCGTTACACAATCCAAACGCCATAACCCCAAGCCGAAGGTGAACGCCGTCTTCTCCTTATCCCCTGGGTCCATCTCAACTTGCCAGTAGCCGCTCTTCAGATCAAGCGTAGAGAACACCTTAGAACCCGCCAAAGTGTCTAGGGTGTCGTCAATTCTTAGCAGAGGGTAGCTGTCTTTCTTCGTGACATTATCGAGTTGCCGATAGTCCACGCAGAATCGTGTCGACCCGTCCTTCTGCTTCACGAGTACGACCGGCGATGACCAAGGACTCACTGATTGCTCGATCACCCCCTCTTCTTCCATATCCTTGATGATCCTACCCGCTTCTTCTCGTTTGGCCAGTGGTAGCTTCCTTGCCGAATAGGTGGTACATCGCCGTATGGATCTTGGGTCGGACCACATTCGTCCTCCCTTTCTTTCCGATACCAACATCGAAGATATCCTGATATTCTGTGATGAATACCCTCAGCCTCTTCTGTTGTTCCCTATTCAGGCCTTTTAACGAATCAGCCACCAACTCAGTCAGCTTCTCATGCAACCGGTCATTCCGTTAGTCTGATGCGTTTACACTCCTCACCACCGATGAGACTGGAGAACAACGACCCAGTGGTGTTCCTTTCTTGAGGTGTACCGGAAAGCCATTCGCGTTTAGTAGCCTTACCGAAATTTCCTCATCAGCTCGCACCAGGCATTTTCCAATAGCGATGCCCCGGCTAATCAGCAAACAACATGACGCTCCCTCGATCAGCGTCATCAACCAGGCAGGCTTCAATCACCACCTCGCATCTTACTGGGATTTCTGCTGAGAGGACCACCTGGACAGCCTCTTCTTGACGTCGGTGGTGGACTACCTCTTCCTCGTGGACTAGCAGGGTACCATGATGTCCATTCGTTCTCGATGTCGGCTACCAAAACCCGATGTCTGATCTTGATGTTCCCCAACTGGAGCTGTATGTCGGCTTCCCCATGGATACTTGCGGGCTCTCCGGTAGCAGCGTGAAGCCGCCATCTTGTTGGTCTTACATCAGCATTCTTCTGGAGCACAGCAGGACGAACGATGGTCTTCGTCGCACCCGTATCCAGAACCATCAGCTTCTGCCTGCCGTTCACGAAGCCATCCACATACAGACTGTTCGCCTGCTGCCCAACGTAAGCCACACGAGCAGTTCTTCCTGAAGCCTTCTAGATGCGGGTCGAGGATCGCCGCTTCTCTTCGACCCGACTTAGTTTTCCGGCGTCGGCAGTGACTACTTTTCCTCCTTGCAGCGGCTTCTGACATGACCCAGCTCACCGCAATTCCAGCATCTGATCGCTCTCTTCTTCTTGGAACAGGCCTCGCTAATTACCCGCCGCAGTTCCTCAACTAGGACCGGCACTTCTGTCTCACCTTCACCCTCCCGAACTCGGGCCTGGCAACTGGTAGGTCTTTTTCAGCCTCAAATTCTAAAGCTCTGGCTAGGGCATCCACCAGACGTTCCGAATATGCGAGGGTCACAGCTTGACGCATTTCGGCATCACGAAGACCACCCATGAAGTGACGTACAATAAACAAATATAAATAAATTCAAACAATTGAGGTAGGTATCTATATTAATATATCAAATAATGCTTGTACATGAAATAATATAAACAAATACATTAAAACATATTTAATTTATATTTACCTCGATATTTGCTATGTAGATCACCAATATATACCGGGTTATTATTTAATCGTATAAAGAAAATTATGCATTCCCATTTGAAAAAATCAAGTTACCTTTGATTGAAGTTTCCTTAATTGATCTACCGATTTCTCCAAGTACAAATGTAATTCGAACTCGACCGTCTATAATGTAAGCTGACACATTTCATGCTTAGTAACAAGGCAAAGTCAAAGCCTTCTAAGGTTTAAAATAGCTGCGATATTCAATTTTTTTCTGACATCTACTTATACCCAAAATTGTGATTCACACCTAAACGGTTCACTTAAAGTCCCATGTGTGATACATGAAGTCACACTAAAATTCACCCAGGAATCTAAATATGCAATAATATATAGGGGTTCCATTTAAAAAAACACAACTTTGATATGTCACGCTTTTATTAGACACCCTGTATAAAAGCCATTATTTTTAAAATGTAGTCCAACTCGACCTACATATACTTGCAAAGTCAATTTTTCGAAAAGTGGTATCGTTTGGTCACAAGAGTCCGAGGCGTTGAGCTTGACTCACCCTGTACAGGGTGGTCCAATAAGCGCGCGGTGCTCTCTAGCGGCCTAGATAAAAGTGAATTTAATTTCGCATCCACTGATGTGAAACTTATCATACCATCCCATTTGAAAAAAAAAGTTTTTAACGTTTAAAACTTTTCAATTTTGAAAATGCTACTCTATTTGTTCAATGTGCCTTTGAACAATGATCTTACTGAAACACAAGTATGTTTCGTGCTCGTTTAAAAACCGAGAACCGCATCTTTCTGTCGTACCTAGTTTCCAAGAAATTAACATTTTTTGTAAGTACTACAAACGTCAAATTTTATAAAGATTGCTGAATAACTTCGAAAATAGGTTTCGTAGACATAAACTATGGTTAACAAACTGGACCTGAAAATGGATGCTGAATTCAAAAATGTAATAATATATACAGGATGTTCTATTTAAAATAAGGAAGTTCATACCTACTTCCGGTACAACCGGATGTCCGCCATCTTTGAAATTATTTTCTACAAGTAGACCATTTGAAAAGAAACATCTTTTATTCAATTTAAACACTATAGCCGCTAGAGAGCACCGCGCGCTTTATTGGACCAGCCTGTACATTATGTATATACCGGGTTGTTCACGTTATTCGACACGGAGCATTATGGCTAAAGTATTTGATGAAAATGAAAATAATAATTTCGGATGAATAGGGACCCATTAAGCCTACATTTAAAAAATATTTTCGTGTTATACAGGGTGTCCCCAAAACACGAAATCGCCATTTTCGGTATAAGTAGATGTCAGAAAAAAATTGATTATCACAGACATTATAAAATTGAGAGGGCTGTGACTTTGCCGTATTACTAAGCATGAAATGCGTCAGCTTTGGTTAGACGGTCAAATTTAAATTACGTTTGTGCTTGGAGCAATCGGTCGATTAACTAAAGAAACTTCAATCAGGGATAACTTGATTTTTTCAAATGGGAATGCCTAGTTTTTTTTTATACGGTTACATGTCAAATTTGATAGCTTTTATAATGATATCAGGTCATCAATATCAATCTCTGATAGTTTTCATTTAATTTCAAATTTTCAATCAAATCCATGTTTTTTTTCTACCTAAAAGCAACCTAGCGAGCCATGAAATATAAACAAAAACATTCAGATGGGAGAAAACAAGTAACTTAGAATGGATGCAGACGAATTAGAGTAAAGAGACAAGATTATAAAAGTTCCTCACAACAAATCAACTCTAACCAGAAACAACGGCGGTAACATAAATTATCTAAGATCACAGAGAAGCTGGAGTATGACAGAAATAGATATTTTTCGTAGCCTACTGGCTACTGCAATGTACTAGAGATTAAAAATTTCCAAAATAATTACAAACACTGAAATCAAAGAAAAACTAGCAGCGACTGTTGTCCCAGCATGCAGAAATCAATCACATGTAATGGTAGAAAAAATTAGTAATTTGCGTCAAAGTAACGATACCTCTGACTGGAACCCTTCGATTATTTTCACTATCTATTAGAAGATCGCAAGAAAGGAATACTTATAAACCAGATTTAAATTTTCTGCCAGGTAAATTATGCTTTATAATTTGAACAAATTTTAATTCATTCTTCATTTTCTGCGATCTTGCTAATAGGTACTGAAAAATTTCGAGACCTCTAGTCAGAGGTATCGTTACTTTCGATTTGACAGAATTGAATACTTTTTTATACCATTAAAAGTGAAATTTTATTCTGAAGATAATACTAAATCGCTAGTAGTTTTTTTACAAACTTCTTAATTTTGGAAACTGGCAATCTCTGGTACTTTGCCGTAACTACTAGGCCGTGACATATATCCATTTCTGTCGTACTCCAGCTTCTCTTTACCTTAGATATGTTACCGCGGTTTGTTTTTGCTTAGAGTTGATTTGTTGTAAGTAATTTTTATAATCTCGCCTTTCTAGTCCAGCTCATTCATCTGTATTTTTCTGCTAAGTCAGTTGTTTTCTTCTATCAGAACAGGTTTTTGTTTAATTTTCACGGTCTGCTAAGTGGCTTGTAGGTAGGAAAATTGAAAAACAGCGATTTTATTGAAAATTTGGAATTAAATGAAAACTACCAGAGATTGATATTCACGACCTATACAATTAGAAAGGCTATCAAATTTTACATTTAATCGTATAAAAAAAATTATGTATCTCCATTTGCAAAAATCAAGTTATCTCTGATTGACGTTTCCTATAATCGAACGATTTATCCAAGCACAAACGTAATTCAAATTTGACCCTCTAATCTAAGCTGACGCATTTCATGCTTTACTAAGCATTACTATATGCCAAATTCACAGCCTTCTAAATTTTCTAATCTTTGAGATATTCAATTTTTTTCTGTACTTATACCGAAAATGGTGATTTACACCTAAACGGTTCACTTTAAGTCCCATGTGTGATACATAAAGTCACATTATAATTCACCAAGGATTCTGAATATGCAATAATACATAGGGTGTTCTAGTTAAAAAAAACATAACTTTGACACGTTTCGTGTTTTGGGGTCACCCTGCATAACACGAAAATATTTTTAAAATGTAGCTATCCATCCGAAATTATTATTTCCTTTTTCATCAGATACTTTAGCCATAATGCTCCGTGTCGAATAACGTGAATAACCCGGTATATATTAGGGACCTTTTGCAGGACTCTTTCCAAAGTGTCAGTAGTAAAACGTTAACGGTTATTGACGTCATCAAACGATTCTAACGTTATGCTATGTAGAGTACATACAATTTTGACTTTTTGCATGCACCTTTTGTTTATCGTAGCGTAGAATAAGTGAGGTTCGTGCTCTAGGCTTTCTGTGTTTTTTTATTATTTTTATAGACTTTGTATTGCAAACGCTGAGAATGGAACAAGCTTTAGATATCGTTTTGAGGCGTCGGCGGCATATAAGACGTGATCATAAACAAATAAACACCTAACAATATAGGTTTTGCAGGACCACCGAAGCATGACATTTCGCTCTCCTAGTTCAGTTCCGTGATGCTAACGCGCTGTTGCCGGAAACGGCAGAATCGCCTAATTTTGTAGCTTTATTGGAACATACTGTCAAATAAAAACGTATGGAAGAAAACCTGATCCTTTTCTACAATGATAAACCACAAAGTAAGTATTATTGCTATCAAAATCATCACGGTTCTGTTCTCATTGCCCATGGCCGACTGTTGTGGTTTTTAGACCTGGCAATACCGAACGTAGTACTATCGTACCGTAATCTTTCGTAGATAGCGTACAACTCTATCGGTTATTCGCCGATTCGGTCATTTCGGGAGAACTGCGCATGCCACAAATAGCAGATAACGTGAAATAACGTCAGGCAACGGACGTGCAAGAGGTCCCTATTATAATAAAGTTCATTATACGTTACACCTTACACCACAACAACCAAATGGCATAATGATATGTTAATATTTTAAAATTTATTTAAGGATAGGGCAGCAGTTTTATATATATATACAACAATAAAATCTATAATAATTCTTTATTATCCATTCATTCATTGGATTCGTGGATATAGGAGTACACCCGATGAGTATACAGGGTGGACCAATAAGCGCGCGGTGCTCCCTAGCGGCCATACCGTTTAAACAAGAGGAAAATGTTTTAAATAAAAAACGTTTCTTTTCAAATGCTCTACATTTAGAAAATAATTTCAAAGATGGCGGACCTCCGGATATACCGGAAGTAGGCATCAACTTCCTTATTTTAAATGGAACACCCTGTATATTATTACGTTTTTGAATTTATCATCGATTTTTAGGTCCAGTTTGTTAACCATTGTTAATGTCTACGAAGCGTATTTTCGGAGTTATTCAGCAATTTTTACAAAATTTGACGTTTGTAGTACTTTACAAGAAACGTTAATATCTCGGAAACTAAACGCGATAGAAAGATACGGTTTTCGGTTTTGAGAGAAGCAAGGAACATGTTTGTGTTTCAGTCAGATCGTTGCTTCAAAAAAAACATTAAGTCAATAGACTAGAAATTTTCAAATTTGAAAAGTTAGAAACGTTAAAAACTTTTATTTTTCAAATGGGATGGTATCATAAGTTTCACATCGGTGGATGCGAAATTAAATTCTCTTTCACTTTTGTCTAGACGCGTGTGGTGCTATCTTTGATGGTTTTTAAGATATTTACGGTTTTGTAATTATTGCGTAGGAATTAGAAAAATCGTAGGTGGCGTGGCTCGCAGACGAAACAATTGGCAGGAAACCTTTCATCCCAAGTGTTTCTACCTCTAATACTAAAATGTGATTTTGCTCCATCTAACTGTAACCACATTATTCTTAAAAACTCCAGTGGTGAATTTTTCAACAGGTTCTCCAAATTTTCATGTAGAAAATTTTGGAAAACATTAGTTTATTATGCGGTTTCCAATAATACCACCCCAAATGCTTAGACTTCATGCTGGGTGACAACAAACTCCTCAAAATTTGGATTTACGTGGGCGTAAAATATGAGAGAAGGAAATATGTAGTAGTAATACATGAAGATAGTGAGTTCGACATTCTCGCAATTGTAGTTAAAGATCCGCATAGCAGTGCTACAGCAGAAATTAGTCGCTACTTGGGCATTGGCCAAACATCTGTGAACATCATCTTAACGGAGTACATATAGCATCTTTATCACGTGCAGCTAAATCAGGCAGTTGAAAGACAAGACTTTGAAAACTGGATGAATTTCTGTAACTGGAGTCTTGCTCGAATCCAAGAAGATGCACTCCTTTCCAAAAGTGTGTTGTTTACGAATGAAGCTACATTTCTTATGAAATTCTTTCATTTTCCTTTTTATGAAATGTAGCTACAGCGTTATCATTAACGGCCATGTAAACTGGCATAATTTACATTTCAATACCGACGTAAATCCAAATTTTGGGAGGTTTGTTGACAACCAGCATCGAGTCTAAGCATTTGGGGTGGTATTATTGGAAACCGCATATTAAACTAAGGTTTTCTAAAATTTTCTAGATGAAAATCTGGAAAGCCTGTTGGAAAATTTACCACTGGAGTTTTTAAGGATAATGTGGTTATAGGTAGATGGAGCAAAAGCACATTTTAGTATAAGAGACCGAAACACTTTGGGCGAAAGGTTTGCTGCCAATTGTTTCGTCTGCGAGTCACGCCACCTACGATTTTTCCAATTCCTACGCCATAATTACAAAACCGTAAATATCTTGCAAACCATGAAAGATGGAACCACATGCGCCTAGATAAAAGTGAAAGAGAATTTAATTTCGCATCCACCTATGTGAAACTTATGATACCATCCCATTTGAAAAATAAAAGTTTTTAACTTTTTTAATTTTTCAAATTTGAAAATTGCTAGTCTATTGAGTTGATGTTCTTTTGGAACAACGATCTTAATGAAACACAAATACGTTCCTCGCTTGTTCCAAAACCGAAAACCGCATCTTTATATCGCGTTTAGTTTCCGAGATATTAACGTTTCTTGTAAAGTACTAACAACGTCAAATTTTGTAAAAATTGCTGAATAACTCCTAAAATACGCTTCTTAGACATTAACAATGGTTAACAAACTGGACCTAAAAATCGATGGTGAATTCAAAAACGTAATAATATACAGGGTGTTCCATTTAAAATAAGGAAGTTGATGCCTACTTCCGGTATAACTGGAAGTCCGCCATCTTTGAAATGATTTTCTAAAAGTAGAGCATTTGAAAAGAAACGTTTTTTATTTAAAACATTTTCGTCTAATTTGAACGGTATGGCCGCTAGGGACCACCGCGCCCTTAGTGGACCACCCTGTATATAATTATAGCTAATACGCCAATATTATTATAATCAAATAATAAATGAATAGGTATCTTCAAAAATCAATAAAGTCTATATTTTCTAATAAATGACATTATAACAGTCTGACAGTGAATAAATGTTACGGAAGTTATAAAGAAAGAATAAAATATAGAAACATAGTTTTGTTACAATTTTGCAAAGATTTCTTTAAAGGTAATGTTATAATAGCTGGAAGCAGATGCCATTTAGGGATTTAGAAATTGATGATTTTGAAAGGACTGTGAAAAACTGTGTGCAGACTTCCTTCTGCAAAGGAGTCTAGTTTAGAGAAAAAAAATAAAGAGATATACTTCTAAAAGCTAAAAAAAAGCCTAACTCCTAATAAATGGTATCATAGTAAGACGATTTTGGTATTATTATATATATAAATATCTGAAGTTGAAGCTACTACTGCAGTGTAATTTTAATTAAACTCGCCACCTTTCGTTTTTAGAATAGCTGGAAACATAATCTCATATTTGGGAAAGGGATGAGCCGACCCGAGGACAAAACTTGACGTTTTTAAAAGTACTGTACTCCTAAAAGGAGGACACTTGGCACTTGGCAACTATTCGTGAACCAAACAGAAGGGACTACAAAAAAATGCGCAAAAGGAATCGGGTTTGCCGAAGACACCTGGCTGCAAAATTAAATATGGCCTATAATAGTTACAAACGTTTCTACCCAGGTTTCTACCTAGCTATTTTATGCAGGATAGAGAACAAAAGATGTCTACATCGACATCGCAACTGGTCGAACAAGATTTTCGGTTTTCCATTACAATAAATTGTTTACTGATCTAATCGACTTTTAACTTTCATTCCTGCAATACGTTTATACATTGATAATTATTTTTTCGTCCACAACACGTGACACACAATTACAATGATGATTAGAGTATTTTTAGGAAAATGATTTTATGAGGTCCTATGACGACATCAGATTTGGCATGTAGGTACAAAAATGAAACCACCCAGAGAATTATTCTCTTGTTCTGAATTTCCAGCGTTTAAGTGATACATTATTTATGTAAAGCGACATTTAGGTTTGTTATCTGCAACATAAATTACAATCCAGACGTATTACGTGGGCATAAATTACACTTAAAGACATTTATTTTTAAACGCAAGGTAGAAGAGGTTGGATCTCTTCGTTTCCAATACAGATAAAATTTCCTATGAAAAAAATTCAGCGTACAATATTTCTCTGGAATGAACTATGGTAACTAGATATTGCAAGTGAGTGTGAATTGGCAAACAGGCGTTAAAACGACAAGCAAAGACCTTTGAGAAGAACCCACATAGGCGGTGCAAGAATGGAAATCCTCGACTTACCTCTGGTTTTCCAAGGTCTTCGAGCTTTTCCTGGCCGTCTTGAAGGCTACACTTGCACGTTTCACGTAAAAGTCTAGCTAAGGCTCAGCATTATTAGTCCGAATATATCGCGGAAATACTTCACGGATCCCGAGAAAAACCTCACTGAAAAGATGGCGACCGCGCTGCGCTCACGATAAATAATACTCTTTGACGGTCATTTTTCAAGAGTGTTGATCAACAAATCGCGGTATGAACATCACGGATTCAGGCAGAATTTCTTCTTCTTTCACCGTGCCTGGAAAATATGGCAGTAAGAGGCCGTGAAACAACCGAAAATCGCCCGAAAAACTTGACATGCGTTCCAACAATCGCAGATTGATCTAGTTCGTAAATGTTTTGCATAGAAGAACATAAAACATAACACACAGATGGATTAGGTGACAGCTAGCACCGTGCCGGTGTTCGGTTCAGTGGGAAAACAAACAAACTATTATACCGACCGTATGATGCCGCCCTCTATTTACATCCTTTGGAAAAAATACACTGACAGTTCAGTTCGGTTTTTGATAGATCGTTTTTGTTGGAATGTGATAACAGCATTTTTTTGAATATATTATCTGATTGCAAATAGGTAATTCTTGGAATTAAAGTGAACTTTTTCACATATAACTACAAATGTTGCAAATAATCAATTATATTTTTTAGCGTAAAATAGGTATGATCCAAGATATACATGAAATACCTACTGCTTTATTAACTAGTCAAGTGGGTAGATGACCTAAAATTTGGAGGAAAGGCATTCAGTTTTGTAGGTTCATTGGAACATTAAAAAAATATGAATAAAGATTTAATTAGGTTAAGATGATGTGACAACATTGAAAGAATGTAATAAAAGATCCATAAAATTGAAAGGATTTTCTACATCAGTCAAGAATTCCTAAAACAAATACCTAGGTATTTCGAAAGTCATGTCATAATCTTAGAATTAATTACGGTGTATTCAATTTTTTCTGAAAAAGGTTTTAACCACAACTCAAGGACAAGCTATCTTGTTTTTTTGCATTCAATTACAATTAATGAAAAATGTATAATTGTTCATACACCTGAAAAACTATATCAGTAAGAAATTTCACCGATAGGTGGCGCCATAATCTAAAGTTTACTGACATTTTGCATTGTCTTTAACAATGTGCCTGGTTTTCGCTGTACATGATGCTACTTCGATAAATTAATTACTGTTATAATCTATAATCATCCCAAATGTAGCATACAGGATAATTTGCAAGGAAATAAATCATTTAAAAGAATGATTGCCAATGGAATCTTTATTCTTTTTAGTTTGAATATATTTCTACCCCATAGATGGCACCACCAATATAAAAGATTCAAATAATGAAGAATTTAAAAAAGATACATTTTCATTACACTGATTAAATTACGATTAATTTGTTTTCTAGATGCTCTTAATTATTAAGAAAGGTATTGATTAATGATTTATTAATTTTTGGTTATCGGACTAATGTTTAAGGTTTTTATGGTAATAATTATTATAAATTAAAAGATACCTAAGTACAGCAAACTATATAAGTCATGTCAGATTACACTGTTACATACACAATGTTATTGTTATTAATTTTTTACATAATTTATTGATCATTTTTCGTATTGCTGGATGCCGGATGGCATAAAAATTTTCTTTGCTGTCGCCAATGCTGTTGCTTGCATGGCAGGTCGCTACTTTATCGGCAATGGCAGTGCGCTGATTGTATTCATTCGGGGAAATAATAATCAATAAAACAGTTCCTCAGCTTTATTAATTTATTAACCACAAAAAATGGAGAAACTCATTTTGCGGATGATTGTGATTTGAAGAAATACGGCCTACACGGCCGAAAAGAAGAATCGTAGAAAAAAGTGAGGTTCTGGGACCTGTCAAATGGACAAGACCACTTTGGTATCCTTGGAGACTGCCTTAGCAACCGATGCTTCAACATAGCAACATTAGGTAAATGCAAATTTCTAGAGTTTTCATTAATTTGCACTGTTTTTCGCACCATAGCAACAATAGAAATGGCTTCTAAACACAGCACACTCAGCTTGCTTCAGTTCACTCTTGGAAATACCCAGCGAATCCTGCGTTTTTCCACCTTTTTCGCCCGGTTAATGGCTTCTACACGGCAGTCTTTTCAAGAGAGATTTTTATATTCATTTGAGAGTTGTATCCAACACGTTCCTTCCTTTATGCAAACCTACAAACTTAAATTACTTTAGGAGTCTTCAAAGGCACCCCAAATTAGTAATTGAGGCTACATATCTATGGATGATTGCTCACTTATATAATTTGGTGATTTCCCAAGTATAATTTGTATTAGATGGAGGATAATGAGAATATTTGTTGAGTGGCTTTTTACTTCAGAGATTCATAGGTTTGTGGTATCTAGTGTTGCCAATATTTTTTGGGTTATATATAGTCTTTTTTATAACAATGCTATATAAAATATAGTATGCTTAAAAAAATATAGTACTTTAGTAGGGAAGAATAAATAATCGACTTTTATATTATTATTTATTCATGTTTGTAAATATTATATTTTTTTGCACCTCATGCAGTTTATAACAATTTTTTATCTTTGATAAAAGTGACATACGTTTTATTAGTCAATATTTAAGTTAATATAAATTAACAGCTCATTTTATTATTAAGGATAAAGAAGCTCTGTTTCTTTCTTTTGACCACTGGGCATTCATAGGAAAAAATATTTTGTCCAAAGTACCAAAGTGGGAAACAGGCAGCAGAATTGAAATTATTTTGAATAAATTGGGTTGCGATGAGGGTTGCAAAATATAAACAATCATCTGTTGTAAGGAAATATAGTATTTTCACGTACTACATATTTCTACAACAGTATATAGTACGGAGTTCCGAAATACAGTGCAATACTATAATTTATAGTACGGTGGAAAACCTTGTGGTATCATAATAATGCACTTTTTTAGTGAATTTATTAATTTATTGGTGAAATGAATAATTCTTTTTCTACAGGTATTAACACTTTCAATAACAAAAACATGGTTTGCTCACATTATTAAGTTGAGTTTGTTTGTCAGAAAAATATCCTACTGATGGATTATCATTTATTTCTCATGTACAACTTTGATTGAAGAAGGAATTATGTGAAAAAATTCTATATATATATAAAAATCTATATTGTATAGCAAAACTATAATAGGTTCAATAGGTATATTGTACCTGATAGTAGGATTATTTTGAAGCTTCATATTTTTTATATATCAGGGTTCTGAGTACAGTATTATTTTTCTACCTAATGATGTATCATGTCACTTTGTTTACTTCGTTAGAAGACCTATATATATATGTTTCTCTATTATGGTATTTTTATAGATATGTGTGAAACACATGTATGTAAGGCAAAGGTCAGACTCATTACTGACACATGAGGATGTTCATAGTCATGACACAAGGCATAAGCAATATCTAATTCCTGCCTACTGGGCAATTAAATTTTATAAGAAATTATCAGAAGATATTAGAAAGTTACCATACAATCATTACAGAAATAGAATAAAAAATATCTTAATGCATAAGGCCTTTTACTCTCTAGATGAATCTATACAACATTCATTCAATGAATGAATAGTTTAATTCAAATTCATTAATTGTAACTGTTTTATTTCTTGTATTATATTTAAATGTATATGTACTATATAAATTTTAGTGATGTACTATTTTAATTTTAACATTATGATTGTCCTTAGCATTGTTTTTAAAAAATTACTTGACTTGTATGAATGTGAGCAAGCATACTGACACCAATAAATGATCTGTATCTGTATAATCTTTTGAGATATTTTATAAAACAAGTAACTGTTCTAAATTAATGTTGAAATTACTCTACCAATATTGCAAATACTACAGACAGTGTATCTGATAAGAGAATACAGCACAGAATATGTGCCATAAATTTTTCAAGTTGTCCAAGCATTTTACACCAATGAGTCTGAAAAGAGTTGTACCAAACAACTTATTTTTAAATGATTAAAAAATATGTAGGAAACCTTGAGAGATGTTATGGGTCTGTTCTCAGAAAAGAAAAATATTCAAAGCTATATAGATATGAAAAACAACTCTGTTCATTACAGATTGCTCTATATGACCACAAGAGCTCTTGGATGATTTGCTTATATTTTATATACAGGTACAAAACAGTACTTTTGTGATAGCCCAAATATTTCTTTAATGAGAGTTCCTCACATTGTTATGTGATGTTTTATTTTTACACAGTGATTCTTATGATGTATCATAGTATATTGTTCACAAAAATAGTAGCTGAAAACCTGCATACACATACACATTAATTGATCCTTCTGATGCCTGCATGCCTTTTCAGTACTCCTTTCAATCAAATATAGTTTCAGTCAGTTTCAAGAAATATCAGACACCCAGATTTGTGAAACCCCTCCACCTTTGTCCAAAATACCAGAGGATTTTGTAATACGATCGATCTGCTCCAGGAGAAAGCATTTCACTCCCCAGTCTAGTTGCCATGGTGGGTATCCATAGAGATACTTTCTCGTCGGATTCAGGATCACAATTACTTTTGTGCTTCTGCCTGCCAGGTTAAGCAGTAATTGCCAGCATATAGTTTGAGCGATTTAGCTGCCTCTTGCCATACAGTATTTTTTCATCATCAATACGTTCAGTATTGAATTTTCCACTCCTTATGCAAACCTTTTATACTCTCTCTCTCAAATGAAATCCTACTTGGGGATTGAAACTTAATTTTTGCATTATAATATAATATTTTTGGGTTATCAAATTTTTTCAAGAGGGGCCTAGCCTACCCATCCGAGCCTTTCATGAACTGAAAAATATGTTTCTTTTGGATAAATATATATTAATTCAGCTCAATATACTTTTCATTCGATAAATTGAAACAAAAAAAAACTTCTTAAAAAAAAGCTTTTTATTTAAATGCTCTAAAAAGAAGAAAATAAAATTTTCCTTTAAAATGTTAACTATCAACTTATAGCCTTATTATACAAAATTTATATGATCATAAAAGCTTGTCGTGAGGTTTAGAAGAATTAAACTTAGCAGATTAAGTTAGTCAATTAAATAAGTACTAGTTCATTTACACAAGTAACCTATCTTGTTAAATAAAATGTGATTTTCGTTCGGTAATCAGCTCAGTGAAAATGAATTTATTCGGGATCCTCCACAGTGAATTTTTAAAAGAATTTCGTTTTATAATTCAGACTAATATTACTATGAACATTTTTTTAGGCAATGTTTAGAAGCATATTTTGGTTGATAAAATATAATTTTCATTCGGTAAGCAGATTAGTTAAGGTCGATTACACTAGGGATCCTCTACAAAGAGTTTTTTTTTAAATATTTCTTTTATTATTTAAATTAAATACAGCCTTGACCATTTTATTTTAGGCAACCCTGTCGGTAGGAGTTTGGAAATATATTTTAATTGATAAAATATAATTTTCATCCGGTGACTGGTAGACAGGTGGGTGAATGTCGACCCTATATGGGATCCTCTAATATATTGGTTGAGCCGAGGTCTTTCAAATAAAAGTGTTGAATCACGTAACGATGATCAATTTATTGTTCTCCATTTTCACAAATTTACTAAAAATGTTCACAATTGATGGCTGCCATAGAAACAATATGACGTCGTCATACTTCAAACATATGCTTTATAGATCGTGTATTTGCTAATAAAGCCGACTGTGCGGCTGTCAGTAGGTACCGTTAGAAAAAAAAAACAGAGGAGAAATTCCATTTTCTTATAAGATGGAAAGGAATCTCTGAACATCTCTGTCAAGCTAGAAAACTCATTTTAGGAGCTCTGGCCAAAATGGGGCAGTTCTGCCTCTCACGGGACATGTTGCTGTGAAGCCCTTGGGTATCACAGGCAGACTATGCTAGGTTCAAGGGTTCTTGAACCTGAAGACATAAGATGGCCAGAACCCAAGGTCATCCATACGATGAGGGCTGGACTCGAGAATCGCAACCAAAGTAAGAGAGGTGCAGAAGGATCGACTTTTAGGCCTACGCACTGGTGGCTTTTGTCACCAGAAAGACTCTCCTCCTTTCATACAATACAGCGATGATTCTCATACAACTACCACCATCTCTATGTCAGGCGGGGTACTTATTATGGGACCACCACAAACCTCAATACTTCACTAAAAAAAGACGTTTTATTGGGACTTACAACCTTGCGCTGCTATTGAAACCCCTTTTATGTGAAATAAGCTTTACTAATAGAAATCACTAAAAGTCTTTCCAAGCAGACACCCTGTGGGTTTTTAATAAATTTTTTCACGCATGGAAACATTTTCTCTGCACTAGAGATCAGTGCATAGCAACAGTATCCTAGGTATGTATAATGATATATTATATGTATACTACCAAAAGTAGGTTGTTTCTGTAAGTTTTTGAATAGTTTCCACGGCGACAGTAGTACCTTCAAAGAAATGTTATCCGTAAAAAATTGACATTTTATACAACGAAAATGAAGTGTGGCCCTGAAGGTGCTGAAAATGTAGAAAAGGTTTTCTTAGTATGTGTTATTCGAGGTAAGGTGCATTTTTTGTTTTTTTTTTGGGCGCATTTAATCGTTTTTATTATAAATACTCTGACGTGGTATCCATGGAGATATTTGTATCTATAAGGTAGTATTCAAGTGAGCAGTCTAACCGTATTAACTACATCTTATTTTACTTCCGCCACCATAGATGGGTTGAGTAACACTATATTTTGTATAAAATAATAATAGGTAATAATAATTATTTATTAATTCTGTGATCTCTTTGCGAAATATAGAACAAGTCATTTAAACTGCCTGATGTAGATTAAAACATACGTTACTAAAAAAGGTTTAAAAACGAAGATAAAAAAACAATACAGACAGTATAAATAAAATAAAAAAATTTGCAGTATCAAAAGATATTGCAATACTACCGCAGCCGGGTGTCAGTAAAGTATATGTCTGATTGACTCAGTACACATTAGGTGATACCAGTACCCATAGCATAAAGTGTGTTATGCTGCTAGGGCTTTCTTTCGCAGCTCAATGGACAGTCTATTATGAATACAACAAAATATTCAGTTTTACAACTCCCCACTCCCCACCCCCCAACTACCCCAATATCACCCCCACCCAAAAAAGTAGAAAATGAAATGATCAGGAACCCCTAAAACGCCTACGAATATTCAAAAGTTTTTGTTTTTTGCTAATTACTCCGCCGCCAATGCACCGATATTCGAAATTATAGCGGCATTACCTACTACGACCCCACAGTATATCGCTACCCAAATTTCATCACCATCCATGCAGCAATTACTGAGATTACGAAGTTAGAAAAACGCCAACAGACAGGCAGACAGACCGACGGAAATGAGTGGCGTGGATTTTCGTTGTGTAGAGATAAAACGCCCAAAAAGCGTATTATCTCGAAATCGAAATTTATCGCGATCACAATACTTCCCTCACTTGTCGGTGTGGAAGTAAAAATCAATTCTGTTACTCAATATAGTTGCCTTAGAGGGCGACTCAAAGATTATAGTGGTCATCCAATATAATATAGTGCGCATCACAGAACACTGATGCTTTGAAGTCGGATCATGACGTGCAGTGCACTCGACTAACTGTCGGTTGGACTGATGGATGTTTTATCCATTGTAATATATCAAAAATTCGCCTCTACTGCGGTTGATAATCGCTAAATATCGCACTGAATCATCAAAATGTTGCTGCTTCTGATCTACAGTATTTGCTGTTTTTAAAGTTCAAAAACATATGACTAACATTTTTTGATACAACCACATTACTTCTGTAATTTGGAACTACTAACTTTACTGCAATGAAATTTAGACACCACCTATACCTTGTTATCAAAATTGATGGTACCAAATGAGTAGAAAATGAGCAAAAACAGTAATGTTACACGTGTTGGTGTCCATTGCACTCCTCAGCACTAGAGTGTTTATTGCCGAGTGGTCTAAATCAGGGAGATTGTTGTCAATCTCGGTAGCGTTGTCGCTACTGTATTGCTCATTGCACAACTCGAAACGTTTGGTTATCCAGGCACCATTGGCATTACAGAGCTCGGAACGAACTGTAACCTGTAACAAACCCACTATAGGTTAGCAAATTGTACTAACATCAGGGTATGCATATGCTTTGAATGAGGGTCTCTAATCCTCCATCTAGTATGAGTTAAGTTATTGGCTATACTTAAACTGCCGTTCAACGGCAGCGTACTAAAATGCCGTTAACAGATGTGACGTCATTGAAGTGACGTCATTGAAGTGACGCATGTGACGGCTTTGTATTCGCTGTATTTAAATTGCCGTCAAACGGTAGCCCAGTGAAATGCCGTTAATTTCCCCTTTCTAAAAGCTTACCATTATGCTGCGATGTCCATTGAAGGTTCTGTTATTCTCGATTAAATCTAAAATTTGGTGTTTGGTTTCAGACTTTTATTGGAAACTATACACAGGTAAATAAAACATGCTACAAATAGCGTTCTCTGCAAAACCACAGTTTCGGTGTAGGTTGCCTGGACAATCCTACACAACGAATATGTCTCCGTAGAAGGCATCCACTGCAACGAAGTGTTCCATCACTTTTCTCTTTTCCGCACATACAACACGTCCAACGTTGACGAAATCGCTTTTGCTCAAATAGGTTAACAATCTTTTCAAAGGCCTTGTCTGTGCAAAAACCTCTGGAAGTAGGAATTTACAGTGTTAGTTATTCGTTTAGTAAATATAAGGTATCGCTGGACTTACCTTATCATATAGATATCAACAACCTCATCAAGTACAGCATGTGATATATCTTCAGGAAGCGTTCTTAGTACGTGCATCTCGTTTCCAAAATGTAGTGTACGTATTTTTGCCAAGTTCCTCAACCGCTTTCCTTGCGTCAGCAAATGAGCTGAACCTGTCGCCAACTTTCAGCATCACCGCCATGTATTTCAACACCTAACCTACAAATGTATCTTTAATAATAATTTAACAAACAGAAAGTAATCTAAAAACTCACCCCAGTCTACTCCAATAATATCCAGGATGCCACCTTATTTGATATTGTATTCAGCAAAAATTGTCACAATTATAAAGTAAGTAAAGCAAGAAAACAATACAACCAATAGAACAATAGCGATTTTAACAAGAAATCAAATCTGCTGTCAGCGGCATTTTAGTAGGCTGCCGTTGAACGGCAGTTTAAGTACAGCGAATACAAAGCCGTCAAATACGTCATTTCAATGACGTCACATCTGTTAACGGCATTTTAGTAGGCTGCCGTTGAACGGCAGTTTAAGTACAGCGTAAGTTATTTGTAAGGTTGCTGTTAATTACGAGCTTTGTAAGGGCTATTTTCGGTGATTACCTTCAAAAATAAGAAGGTGGTAATAGAAGTTAATAGAAACAATCGTTGATCCTCCCCTTCCCACGCTGTAGACCTTCATGTCCATCCATCCAGAACACCCCTGAAAACTATCGATAGCTATTTTTTTTGTAATCTGTTGATTTTTTGTTCAGCCTGTCACAGGCGTACTTGAAAAGCTGCATTGTAGCTTCAGTTGGCTACAGACACATAGCTGCTTGCTTGACAAGCATGCACGTACAATAATTATCTACAGGGTGACCTACTAAGAATAGACGCCGGCAATATCTCGAGCAAAAAATATTATTAGGTAAATCGGCTAAGAGAAATTGTTGGAAATTATTTTCAAATTCCGCAAGTGACCGCTAAGGGGCCTAACTGTTACGTTTAATCGGAAAAACGGCTATTTCTCAAAAAATATGCAAATAAAGGTATATATAAATGTTACCACCATGTAGACTGAACAATTTTCAATTCTATTTGTTAATCGCTTTTTGCTCTATCTTGTAAGATATAGTGGTGGGGGAACGTCAAAAAAGTTTTTATTTAAATGGGAATATCTTTGGTATAAGTTAACGGAATTGAACAATCTAGGCCTCGTTTGAAAGAGGTCTTCTTACCAAATAATCTGTTATATACAAATTATCCAAGTTGATCCTGACTTAGTAGCTACAGGGCGGTCTTTGAAATTATCATTATTATTACGCATTATTATGAAAATGTTAAATGGTGTGCTATATCACTTCTAACGCAAACAAAGTTAGCGCAAGATTCAATTTTACAGATGTTTTTACACCGGAGATATCAATAAAACAAGTATTATAACAAGTGAGCTGTGAGTTTGAGAAACAATAAGTGCCCTTTAGGGATATAGCTCGTCACAACGTTGTAGTGATAAATCTGCAGGCAATACTCAAATAAAACCACTAGAAACCCTATTTTGACTTTCTCAAATAACCACCAGGTGGCTCAGTAGGCGCCAATAAGTGCTGTATTCAATTTTCATAATAATGGACTTTCCGAAATAAAAACACGCAACACACACAGTCACAGTATCACGGATAGACCACAAAATACAGATAGACATCATGCAATACGTAAGCTGCGCTGGTGACGCGACGCTAACAACTACTCCCCTCTTTCTTATTTTTACACTCCTGGTATCAATCCAACCAAGTACAAAGCGGTTGAGCCAACGGCAAGGATCACTGAATTTAGTATAAAATACTTTTGACACAAATAATAAAGAGCTGGTATTGTCGAAACAATTCTGTATATCAAATAAATCATACGGTTTGCTCAAACAAAAGTGTATATTAAAAACAAAAGAATGCTTTGATTGCATTATACGCTAATGCTAGTTTTGGACAGTGTTGACACTTCTATAGTGCAGTTACGTTATTATGTAGACCTGAGTAAACATAAAACCGTAATTATCTATACAAAATATATATTATCACATTGTTGGACACTCTGCTGGCCTAGAGACTTCGTAATATGGCACCTCAAAACATTCCCATTTTTTTGCGTTTGTAACATGATTTTCGTTATTAAAATATTTTAGTGGTGTTCATTTTTGACTCTTTTATACATTTTTGAAGTTTTTTGTGACAATAAAAAAAACGGCTATATCCATCGTGTCATATCACAGCAGACTTTATGTTCTAGAATGGCAACCACGGCTATAGCCGTCTGATCAGTGTAATCGTAAAACACATTTTGTGAGAAGAAAAGAACAATTTTCGAGACAAAAGCTAAAACAAAAACAAAATCTTATTGTATCAAAAACGCATCTCTCAGAATATAGACGGTATCAAAACAAAAAATCAAATTTATTAGCAAAGAGGGGTATCCTCGAACAAAACAGAATCTAAATAGACACAAATTTATGTTTGATGCCACTCTTCAAAGCAGTCTGGGCACAAAGCAGGTTTATTTTCACAACCCTTGAATCTGTAGCTAGTTTCTTTGCGTTTTCCAGACTTTCTAGGAAAATAGGATTTTCTTTTATGATCCTCTGGTAGGGGCAGCTTCTCTGGAAAATGTCCCACACGTGCTTCGAGTTTTGTATTGATATGAAACAATATGTTCTATATCGTCCCCAATCTCACGTACAGGCGTAACTAGCATCCAATAAATTTTCCAAGAGAGAAGAAACTAAGACATTTACTGTGTTAATATTGTCGTGGATTTTCAGATATGTGGAATACAAATACTACCACTGCTTAGATACCGCAGTTATACAGTTGTGATACTTCGTGAGAAAAAAGCTGCGCATATGGGACACCTTCCAGTGACATATCTCATTTTTTTATTTTTTATCAGTTACGTCTTTACGTGAGATAGGGGACGATATGAATAACAGGTGCATGACGAATACCTGTTTAGGATGAAAATATTTGGTTACCTACCTCCCACTCAGTACTGAAAACATGAAAACCAAACAAAAACGCACTTGCGATATGGCAGCTATACACGTGGTCAATGCATCACATTGGAGGTTATGGATGTCGTGCTGTTTTACCCATGCACCTTAAGACATGAATAGTTGGAATAGCGTATAATGGCTTAGAATTTGGCAATTTCAGAAATATAGTGCTTTATGTTATGGCACTAACATTGCTCAACAAGGCAAGTATACCGACATTCTGACGGTCGGCGCCGTTCTGCCTTAACAAGCAGATAACTTTTTGACTGATATAGCCGTCGTGGCGTATCACGATCACTCCCCGCAGACGGCTATAGCCGTTGTGTCCAACAACGTGTTATAATAATTCAGAAAGTGGTAGGAGATCAAAAGAACCGAAGATACCAATTTGCAATAGATAAAAACAAAGTAAATTGATCTATTTATTGTATATTAACATCTGATTATACACAGATATTGTATAACATTTGACTACACTAATGACCGTATAATAACAGCGCAGCAAAAAATGCCGAAAGGGATAACGGTCATTCGACCCGTCGGGTGTGTTGTGAAGGATTAAGGGGTCCTTTGTAGTGTCGGCACTCGATAGGAGCACAAAAAATAAAACAGCTCTTATATTTTTGACGTGTACTATACAGGGTCGGGCACGTAAGATAACCCACTACATTATCTCAGAAACTATATATTATAGGACAAAAAGTTGAATATAAAAGTTGTTTGATGTGAGTTAGACTTTGGTTTTATTATAATTTTGTATATACAGGGTGGTCCGTTGTCCCTCAAACACTGTCAGCTTTTTTATTTCAAATAATTATATATATTTTTTGATTTTCAGGTTACCCTCTTAATTCCAAATATTTCTGCGGTTAAGGTTTTTTCAAATGCTGTCTGGTTTTTGTGCAAATCGAAATTGCACTTTTTTTTCTCGAAAAATCAGTGTTTCTAAAAATCATATTTTAGCCGCTCTGTAAGACACATGTCACCACTATCGAATGGAATTAACATTTTTTGTATACTTATTGAGAAATAGTATTCAAGATCTTTGCTACAGTCATTGGAAAAAGCAATTTTTCAAACACCGATATCTTAACTATTTCAAATGGAACCCCCGCCCCCCAGTATACTTTGGTTGGTCGAATTCGCTGCTTGATTGTCTTTGTTTTTATATAAGTATGTCCTATGCCTAAAACTAACAGATTTGAAATAATTTGAAGTTTAATAATTATTCAACTACAGGTTTTTCTTGATTAAATTCAAAATACTGTAAACGGACCCCCTGCATACCTATTTTAGTATTGTCGGATTGTCTGATTAATTCTATGTGTTTTCATATCAACATGTTCTATACGTTAAGTTGATAGATTCCAAATAGTTTACATTCTTTTAACTCAACCCGATATTCCTCTTACGGAAATTCGAAATACTTATACAGGGTGTGTGGTTGTTCATCATCCCTTTGTGATTGCGACCAATGCGACCGCCACTGGAACCGTGGAAAAGTGGAAATGCACCGTCGCGCGTCGGCTGGCAGCCGATAGCCGATTCCGCCCGTACCAGGCACCCAGAATCGCCAGAAATTTCCCCCATTCATTTATGACTCACGAACGACACACCGCGGTTTAGCGCCAAGCTTACGCCATGCCGGCCAGGTGGATACACCTAGCGGACTAGGGATGGTAATTCCCAGAAAATAACCGGTTACGGCGGTTACTAAGATAGTGGTTTGCACCGCTTGTAATGGGTGATTTTTTAAAAGCTTGCCTGCCACGAGGCCTGCCATTTATTTTTTAAATACTATTTCATGCAAATGTTGACCCGTGAAGTCCAATTTTGGCACACTTTTTCCAACATTGCGGCCGGTATTTCGCCAATAAAGGGTTCGATGTTTCCTTCCAAGGCAGCAATCGTGTTTGGCTTGTCTGTATAGACGAGAGATTTAACGTAACCCTACAAAAAAATCTAGTGGGGTTAAATCGCACGACCTTGGCGGCCAATTGACGGGGCCAAAACGTGAGATTTATTGTTCACCGAACTGGCGTCTCAATGAGTCCATGGTTTTGCGTGCGGTGTGGCTTGTGGCACCGTCCTGTTGAAACCACATACCGTCCAAGCCCAATTCTTCCAATTTGGGTAGAAAAAAGTAATCTAACATTGAACGGTATCTTTCTCCATTGACGGCAACGTTACAGCCTTTGTCGTTTTTGAAAAAATACGGTCCAATGATACCGTCGCGCCGGCCCATAAACCACACCAAACCGTGACTTTTTCAGGATGCAATGGCAATTCCTGAATTGCCTCTGGCTGCTCGTCAGACCAAATTTGGCAACTTTGTTTGTTTACGTAGCCATTCAGCTAAAAATGGGCTTCGTCGCTGAAGATAATGTTTCGATAGAAAAGCGGATCTTCTTCGGGCTTTTCTAGGGCCCATTCACCGAAAATACGTCGTGATGGTAGGTCGCCTGGCTTCAGTTCTTGCGTCAGCTGTATTTTGTACGGTTTTAGGCCAAGATCCTTGCGCAAAATTTTCCAGGTTATTGAATAACACAAACCCAATATCTGCGATCGGCGACGGATGGACATTTCGCGATCCTGGTCAATACTGGCAGATACAGCAGCAATATTCGCTTCGGTGCGCATTCTGCTGGTGGACTGATGTCCAATAGAGTGAAATTGGTTTGAAGTTTGCTCACAGTGCCTTGAATTGCTAGTTCCGTGGGCCGATTATGACGACCATAAAATGGACGTAATTTGCGAAACTCATTTTTCACTGAGCACGAATTTTGATAATAAAATTCAATGATTTGCAAGCGTTGTTCGGGTGTCAGTCTGTTTATGTTGAAATGACAAAACATACTGAGCATTTCTGACCTGACAGACGCCACCAACCGTACGTCAACTGTCAAAAATCGTAACCTCAAAAACCAAGTACTAAAAAAATCACCCGAGAGTTAAGCATTCCTTTACAACGCCGGAACGCCGCAGATAATAATAATTTTTTATTAATTCTTAGGGTCACCATTTGATGATATAGATCAAGTCAGATTTCGTTAGTATATAAAGACGAGAAAAAATTAGTAAATACAAATAGACCATAGACCATATTAATAACTATAAATAATTTACACACATATCACAATTAATTAATATAACTAGTTACAATATAAATAAAACAAACAAAAAACAAAATTTGTGATAAAAGACATATGAAATACATTTCGAAGAGACATATCGATTGCACCTTCTTTATACTAGGTGTTATAGCAGAAACACTTATGTTAGTTGGGGGTCAGAAATATATTCATTCATATATAGATAACTAGACCTTAACGACTAATTAATAGTTAACTTTAAGCCGCAGTTGAATCGGGGATTAAAACATGAAAAACATAGCGCGATGTTCCGTTTCTATTTTTATGTCACCTATTGTCACATACAACATTGGCAAGCCGGAATGCCGATATTAACGTATCAGACGCAGATATAGCTAGGAATAGGGAGTTATTGAAATAGTGCCGTCCTTACACTAATAGTGACAGGCACTGCCTGAGCTTAAAATTGCCTCTGAAACAGAGTTATTGATGCGTTCTGTCAAGTGCGGATTTAAATCCAACCTAAAAAGAGACGGAACTTCGGTTTCATACCTGCGTTACTATCACACAGCAACAATAAAAACTTTTTAAAACTATTATTGACCTACTTTCACCTATTTCGGTGGTATATTTTTGATCCTATCATCATCATCATCATCATCATCATCATCATCATCAATCATAAATATACGTATTTCTCAAGTATACAAGTAAATATTAGTCCTAATTCTCAAAAGCTTAGCCTATTTTTGGTTATGTTCACCAGTCACATCCATAAAATATGTAATCTGTGTCTCAAAACATCCAAAAGAATCATATGTCAAAATAGTGCCTTGGCAGTGCCGCGACATAAGGCGTCCATAAATAGTGGCAGGCACTAACTTTATTACTGCCATCAGGCAGTATTTTTGCCTTAGTGCGCAGGCTTAGATGTCAAATACGGCCAGGAATTATCAGTGCCTTGTTGCATCGCGTCTTCAATAATTCCCTATATAACTGAAGTTTTAAAATAAATTGATCTCACTGGCAACGGCGAATACAGGTTGGGGAGCGATGGGGGCAATTGCCCCCTTCCCCCTCGTTCTGATTAACTACGCAACCAAAACACAAATATTACGCAGGTATCAATATCAACAGGTTTTTAATAAACTATTATTCTAACAAACAAAATAATTGATACATACAGGAGCAGGTTATTGGGGGGGGGGGGTTAATTAATTAATTACCCCCTATAACCGTAGGACCTTTACCTTTATGTCATTGTTTATAAGCCTGATGCAACAACACATATCTCATAAGACTTTTTTTTGCTCACTGGGAAGTTTTTTAATTTCAGTCAGATAGATAGAGAGTTAATACTGAAATATTTTTTGTTGAAGTAAAAAAACTAAATACGTAGTAATGCTTTTATATTTTCAACGTACACTCATTGCCACCAATACATTCGTAGCTAGTAAGCAGAGAGTGTTGAAACAGTCCCATACCAGTTTTGATGTAATGTCCTCCAGAAGTCCAAGCCCTTTTAAGTGGCCTGGGAGTCCGAGAGGATCACAATTGCCCTTAGTTTCTACAATAAATATGACCTTGACCACAGGCTAATCATATCTACAATATGAGCATATTCACAATATAATATGAATCACAAAATACGCGCTGTTAGCAAATTTAGAAAAAAGCTCTTAGCGTCTTGGCATTCTTTGCTTTCGAAATGAAATCGAGATTAGTTTTACGGAGCTGCACTGGCGGATCTACGAAGCCCCCCCAAAACCTCTGAAAAGTTTTTTGTAAGAATGTAAAATATTATTATTAACTTTAATGTATTTCATCAGTAAATTAGTAAATGGAACATCCCGGAAGCTCCGTAAAACAACGTTAAACTATTGTTTTGTCGCTTCATTTTATAAAAGTCCTTTCACAAAGTTTTGCCCCGTTCAGCCCCCCCGCCCCCAAAATTTAATCTATAGGAGCAGAGACGGGGTTTTCTGTGAAGAAGCGTTCCAACAGATTTTCCATGCATGCATGCGCACACAGATGATCCGAACCGTTTCGCGACGGTTCAAGGGACAGTAAAAAAGTGTGCTGTTGGAAAGACCCTATTGAATGCATTGAGTGTCAATTCGAGATGAGAGAACTGCCTTCCAATTTGAACCTTTGTCGTTTTTGTTACTTCCCGTAAAACTTGGCAATGTTGCCATCGGGTATTCGACACCACACCGTGAACCTTCTTGCGACTCAGTTGACGTTTGGATTAGGACAGCGTAATACAGATCTATGAAGTGTTGAAGATTTCGACTACGTGCAAAATAATATTTTATGAACTTGGCGAAGGCTTCAAATCTAACTAAAACAATGTAGGTTTGTTCTTTCAATTTTATAATATGTCTATTAGATAGCAGTATTTTATTGAGCTACCTAACAATAGCGTTTCAAAAACTTGTTATTTATATATGGGGTTGATCTTGATATTGGAGCTGGGTGCTCATATTGAACCACTCAAGGAACCTCTAATTGAACCCCGGTTCAATTTAAGATTCTGCTGGTTCAATTAAGGCCATTCTAAATTTCTAACGCTCCCCAACTTCTGTGGTTCTGTACTGAACGCAAGACTGAATACCAAGTTAAAATGGTTCGGTGGCTGCACTGACACACCTGGTTCATTGCAAGTGTGTTGGTGTTGGGCCAAAAAAGAAAATATTCAAGTGTTCTTGCTTGAGGTACAGAAACATTGAACTATGGCTTATTTTCTTATACAGGGTTATTCACGTTATTCGACACGGAGCATTATGGCTAAAGTATTTGATAAAAAAGAAAATAATAATTTCGGATGGATAGAGACCCATAAAGGCTACATTTTAAAAATATTTTCATGTTGTACAGGGTGTCCCAAAAACACGAAATGTATCAAAGTAGTGTTTTTTAAATAGAACACCCCGTATATTATTGCATATCCAGATTACTTGGTGAATTCTAGTGTGACTTTATGTATCATACATGGGACCTAAAGCGAACCATTTAGGTGTAAATCACCATTTTCGGTATAAGTAGATATAAGGAAACAATTGAATATCGCAGAGATTATAAAATATGGAAGGCTGTGAGTTTGCCGTATTACTAAGCATCAAATGCGTCAGCTTTGATGAGACTTTCAAATTTAAATTACGTTTATGCTTGGAGAAATCGGTCGATCAATTAAGGAAACTTCGATCAGCGATAACATGATTTTTTCAAATGGGAATTCCTAATTTTTTTTATACGGTTAAACGTAGAATTTGATAACCTTTCAAATGGTATGAGGTTATTAATATCAATCTCTGGTATTTTTCATTTAATTTTAAATTTTCAAACAAATCCGCGTTTTTCAATTTTCCTACCTAATATAAGCAACGTAGCAGGCCATGAAATATAAACAAAAACCTGTTCAGGTAGAAAAAAATAACTAACATAGCTGAAAAATACACACGAACTAAACTAAAGGGACAAGATTATAAAAATTACTCACAACAAACAAAGTCTAACCAGAAGCAACGGCGGCGGCGGTAACATATCTTTGGTCAAAGAGAAGCTGGAGTATGGCAGAAATGGATTTTTTCTCGGCCTACTAGCTACCGCCAATGTACTAGAGATTGGCAATTTCCAAAACCATTAAAAATTTTGAAATAAAATAAAAACTACTAGAGAATGTTGTATGCAGTTTATTATTTTCATAATAAAATTTCACATTTAATGATATAAAAAAGTATGCAATTCTGTCAAAACTCAAGTCAAATGTATCTCTGACTGGAGTTCTGAAAATTCTTGAGTACCTATTAGCAAGATCGCAGAAAATGAAGAATGAATTAAAATTTGTTCAAATTATAAAACATAACTTAAATGGCAGAAAATTTAAATCTGATTTGTCAGTATTCCGTTTTTGCAATATTGCTAATAGATACTGAAAAATAGAAGGGGTCCAGTCAGAGGTATCGACTTCGACGCAAATTAGTACTTTTTTACACCATTACATATGGTTGATAGTTGCGTGCTGGAGCAACAGTCGCTGGTTGTTTTTGTTTCATATCAGAGTTTTTAATTGTCTTGGAAATTTTTAACCTCTAGTAAATTGCTGTAGCCAGTAGACTGTAAAAGATATCTATTACTGCCATACTCCAGCTTCTCTTTGACCTTAGAGATGTTATCGCAGTTGTTTCTGGGAGAGTTGATTTGTTGTAAGGAATTCTTATAATCTTGTCCCTTTAGTCTAGTTAGTCTGTATTTTTCAGCTAAGTTAGTTGTTTTCTTCTACCTGAACAGGTTTTTGTTTATATTTCATGGCCTGCTACGTTGCTTATAGGTAGGGAAATTGAAAATCGCCGATTTGTTTGAAAATTTAAAATCAAATGAAAACTACCAGATATTGATATTCACAACTTTATATCACTAGAAAGGTTATCAAATTCTACGTTTAACCGTATAAAAAAATAGGCATTCCCATTTGAAAAAATCAAGTTATCCCTGATCGAAGTTCCCTTAATTAATGGACCGATTTCTCCAAGCATAAACGTAATTTAAATTTGGTAGTCTCACCAAAGCTGACGCATTTTATGCTTAGTAATACGGCAAAGTCACAGCCTTCCATATTTTATAATCTCTGCGATAATCAATTTTTTCCTGATATCTACTTATACCAAAAATGGTGATTTACACCTAAACGGTTCGCTTTAGGTACCATGTATGATACATGAAGTCACACTAGAATTCACCGAGGAATCTGAATATGCAATAATATACAGGGTGTTCCATTTAAAAAACATAACTTTGATACATTTCGTGTTTTTGGGACGCCCTGTATAACATAAAAATCTTTTTAAAATGTAGCCTTTATGGGTGTCTATCCATCCGAAATTATTATTTTCTTTTTCATTAAATGCTTTAGCTATAATGCTTCGTGTCGAATAACGTGAATAACCCTGTATATTTTGTTAGCAATTATTAGAGAAAAATATGTTTCGGTATATTTACCAACTTTTCTTAAATAGAAATTAGTTCATTTCAGTTTAATTTGCTTTTCTGGAAGAATTATACCTACATTGCGACATCTGGGGGCAGGTCAATTTTAAGAAATCATGAGTTTGATGTCACCACCTGGTTGCCTAACATGAACTCCATCTTAATTTTGCTTTTCTCTTATTGTTTAAAAATACAGAAATAATTTATGCTACTCAAAATATTCCTCGAAGTTGAGAGATTTGTTTCGAATTATCAATTTATTTTATTTTTTTAATGCCACGCAAGTACGGACATTTTTTCAAAATTTGTTTCAATATGGGCGACCTCATCCTATCCTCGTATAAAAGGTGACGTTTTCAGCAAAAACCGAAGAAAATCCACATTAAAAAATAACCGGTTCAAGGATATCAACACACTGATGGGTTTTTAGCCATCCCTAGAGCGAGCTAATGGCAGGTGTGACGATTTCAAACGTTTTCCCTAACCCCCGAACCCCGATGCCTAACAGGGTTCATTGTTTTATGCGCTTTGCTGGCTGAGCCAGGGCCACCTTACTACTGCCTACTGCTGTTTATTTACAACCAACCGCGCGTTTGTTTATAGTGCTTGTTTTGGAGCTCGCTCATGAAAGGTACTTTTTCTATGGATTCATCTCGCACACGCACTTTTTTACATCACGGGCACTTACAGGTCTGCACTTGTAGCGTATTCGTTATTGCACTTGTTCAGGTCTCTGCACACTCATTTCGATAGATATTCAGGGTGTCCGGATATTCGTTCGACAACGCTTGACAGGTGATAGATCTCACTTTTCTATGAACATCGAGAGAGGAACATGAAGCTTTAAAAACGATCTAAAATTTCGTATCGGGGGTTTTTAAGGCGAGAAATCCAAATTCAACAACGGTTTTGCTATCATGAATGGAGGGCGCCACCTACGGCATATCGAACTCATTTAAATTATCAAAACTTTTTTACGGTTTGATGCATCAATGTGCGTATCAAAAAACTGGTTTCATCAATATGTTTTACGTGAAAAAGGTATACTTTGTTTTTTAAGTCCCTAGAGGTAACCGTTTTCGAGATAACCTTCATTGAAATTTTCATTGCGACTGAATTTTATCGGTATTTCCGTACAAATGAAAATGAATATCAGGCCCATACTTTTACATACCATTAACGAAGGATTGTTAAACTTCAACTCCACCTATTTTAAAATTAGATATGTTTGAAACATGTTTTACTTCCCACACCGATAGGTGAAACTCAAAAATGTTTTGTATTCATAATAGGCTATCCATTGACCTGTGAAAGAAAGACCTAGCGGCATAACACACTTTTTTTGGTCGGGCGGGCGACGATCTGGTTGCAAGGGGATCTCAGATTATAGATTCATGCTATGGCAAAATAATAAACTGGTATCACGGTGATCTGTGGGAAGTACTGAGTCAATCAACTTGACTTCATTTTTTTGATCTAATATTAATTCGTTCGAGAATTCTGTCTATCACAACTTACAACTAATTGAGGTGCCTTGAAAATTTCAATAAAAGTCTCGAAAACGGTTACCTCTAGGGTCTTAAACAAAGTATACATTTTTTTACGTAAAACAATGATGCACCAAACTGGAAAAAATGTTTATAATAATAATAAGCTGATTCTACAAACGGTGGAATAAAATGGAGTGATTTTTAACCTTAACTTTTTTTAAGGTATTTTGACTCAAAAGTGGGTTTTTCTGTATGGTTTCACTACGGATAATTTGTCTATAAGCTGGCCAGACAATATATACAGAATTATACATTTTGTAGTCCTTTTTCAATTTTTGGAGGACAGGGAAGTGAGGATAGTCACAGGAATGTGATAATGGAGCTGAATTTTGAATTAAAGATGAATCTGTTATTAACTGTTAGACTAGTCCATGGTATGTTTGTCATACATTTAACTTAATAGCTTAAAAAATAGTATGTTAGTATGTGGATACTGTCCATAATCTAAATCTAGTCTATATAGTGATGTAAGTATAAGAAACACTCAGTATATAAACTTTTATTTACTGTACAAAATAAAATTGCTACAGTAAGAAAGAAAATGCAATGATTGCACAAGTTCTCTTTGATTGAAAACAAAAAAAAATAGGAATTCCTTAATTACTATACAACCAAATATAACTAGAGGACTCACTGTGTAGTAAAATTAAAATTTTAACAGAATGTTTTGTGAAAAACAGAATTGAACTCATGACAGCTTAAATATATCCAAAGTTTTCTCTCTCTCCAAAAGCTCATGGTTCATAGTCACTATCTGGTGAACAATCTTGGCATGTAAAGAAGATAGGATCGGTTGTAATACAACTGATCTGCGCCAATTCACGACTACGACAGACACACTGAAACCAATCTTGTCCACTATTATCTTCGCTATAGAAAGAATACAACGACAAGCATCCTATTCCCTTCGTTTCTTTTTTTTCATTTGCCTTCGCTTTGTTACCTGATTTAGTCTTTTTTTGCTCATCGCTGCCTTTCTTTTCTTTTCAGTCTCGTTTCTTCTATTAGGACCTTCTTATCTTCCTTGACATCACCATTCAATGTATTATGTTTGCCTGTTTCCTATCGTCTTCTGGAAAAGTTTCTTGAGGATCGATGCCCACATCAGGAATAATCAGCCAAAAATCAGGGTCATCTACAGTTAGTGGCAGACTCAGTGGGAGATCACCAAGTAGATCATCATGTCATATTTTTTGGTAGATCAATTTTGCATTTGTTCTCGCTATCACTTCTCTCAGAATCTGATTCGCCAAAGATATCGTCGGCTCTCACTTTTGATATTGTGGAGTATTTTACAGTACCCAAACGGTAGTGATCGCTACTACAGAAGCAACTTAAAGACTTCATTACGACTGTCTGTGGCATATACGCATTTCCTTGTATCGGATGGACTTGCAAAGTTCCCTTGAAAGGTAGCAACGTGTGTTGTTCCTTGGTGATCAAGGCGTCCATTTGTTCAATACCGTTGGCAGTTACCGTGAAGAACATTATGTCTGGACAACGATTCTGAATGGCGCTACAAAACTGAGTTAAGTTCGCAACATCGCCTCCTGATACCCCAACACTATCTGCTGTTCCCTTTCATTTTCTCTCTTTTTCTTTAACATTTCCTCTCTGGTTTGAGCCTTCCTCTTTGATTTAGCCATATCTGCTTTCACAACAATGATTCATACAAAACCCCTTTTCACGCCACCAATGCATGTTATCTTATACTGAAAAGTGAGTATAAAGGATCTTGAAGAGCTAAGGTTTTTGATATGAAGCTTGAAGGGTGACTATATCATTTAAAGTACTGTGTTTATGGAAGAATTCTCACTTCTCTGATAGGATCTCACTTCCCTGTCGACGCAACTTCAGGGAAGTGATACACAGGAAAGTGAGATTTTCAGGCTATTACCTCAATGTCTCAAAAACTATATATTTTGCTGCTGATAGCATATATGCAAATACTTCAGGTAATCAATGTTAATGTACTCAACTGATAAAAACTTTGAATTAGTTGAAAATATTAGTATAAACACATTCCAGGTGGGTGAGAAATTGACTGTCCTCTCGAGCGCAATAGCTCTCATACACAGCGTTATTACAACAAACCGTTAACCGATTAAAACAAAACGGCAACGTTATGTTAACTTCACCCGGTGCTTCCAGTTGCCCGAATTGCAACATCGCTTATTATTTGATTTCTGTGTGATTTTAACGAACTTTCAGCTGGCAGGGAAGTGATATGGAATTCGTGTCGCCTTTATTCAACCAAGGAAATTATGAAGAAATGTTTGAACCAGTATGACGCCGATAGGTTTCTGGAATCAGTTAAATAATAGTGGTAATCTCCAAGATATTATAGTTCTGCATGAGGAGCCCGTTACGGTTACAATTAGTCCTTAGATCTTCAACTCAGGCATGTCGCCCCACAGGGAAGTGATAATTTTTGCTATAAAGTGCTGATTCTGAATAACAAGTATTCATTCAATTGAAGTGATTTTCAGTGCCCACTTTGAAATAGATCAGATACTTATTTTAGATATTTTGTAAGTAGAATATTTTGAAAATTGGAGAATCTACGAGCTGAGCGCACCAAAATTCCTCTATTTGTAGAACTGCCCTAATAAATAGCAACAGCAGAGCCATTTACAGAGCAATTTGTACAATATGAATAAACTTAGTCTATAATACCTATTATAAAACAAAATTAGTAAAAGGAAATATTTAGAATTTATAATAATATTTACAGCTTACTTAAAGATAAGTACGAGAAATATACTTAAAATCAGCTAAGCTACAGTGAAATATATCGCTTACCATAGAAATTACGTTTGCACTTCTGCACATAAAATTTACCGGTGCCCTGGATAGTAAATTAGTGTAAGCACGGCTTCACTATAAGCTATCTGTTTGTCTAGGTGCTAGTCTGGGATCTAAGAGGTTAGTTTTTGACAATAGTTAAGGACAATAAATTATACCATTCCAAAGTGTGTAGAGAAAAATAATTGAAGCTTGCTTCCGTCGTTTCTCTAGTGAGTGCAAATCAAATCTTTGCAATAATTCAAGATAATTACAACCCCGTTGCGGTATATTCCATCACATTTGAAACAAAGCGATTTGAAAAATCTCTTCTGTACTTTATCAACAGCGTTTTTATGTACACTGTATGGGACTCCAAATGATTGAACAGTACTCTAATTTTGACGTAATGAGGCTAATAAAGAGACAAAAGAACGTCAATATTGAAAGATTTGTAATCTCTAGTGATAAGTCCATAAGTAGAAAATGCACTTGCAACAATATGGGTAATGTATAATGTAATAGTTGAAGGATAACTAATTATCAAAGTAAATACCAAAATCTCTCATATTTTCTGTTCCTTGTAAAGTGGTGACATTTATGGCAACAATGTTCTTCCTGCGGCTGAATGACGAAACTTTGCGTTTAGGATATATTAAGCTCTAATTTATACCTGTCACACCAAACTTGCAAATAAAAAAGTTCCTGTTGTAGCATCGTACAGTCGTCATTGCTTGATATCATTGCATATGTACCGGTTAAAGTGTTTACTTGGATAGTTTAAACACTAGCTGGATAGTATACAAACTATCCAAATGCCTGGTATTTCTACTAAAATAGCCTATGAATATTGGTTGGTTTGTATACTATCCAGCTAGTTTACAAACTATACAAGATATGCCGCTAAAGTATATACCACAAAGATTTCACACATATTAACCAGTGTTTCTGGTCAGTTTACAAACTATCTACATCATTTGGATAAATTATTACCTAATATCTCTAGTACTACATAATAACCAACTCGTTGGTTAGTATGTAAACTAACTAACCAATCCTCTTTGGTTACTTTAGTTTAAACAAATAATTTTTAGTTAAAAGTAAAGTTTATTCATAGATAAAACATACAATTCTATTCGATTCGATTCTCTGTAAATCGTAAGTATGATAATAATTCTTGTTATTAAGTATGAAATAGAGTGCGGTAAGGTAAGAGGTAACGTAAGACGTAAGAAAATAAACCTGTGGAATCAGATGAGAGTGTTTATAGTCGTAACGTAAGAGGTAACGCAACACTCTCATCTGATTCCACAGGTTTATTACCTTACGTCTTACGTTACCTCTTACCTTACCGCACTCTATTTAGTCCCTTAGTGTTAGGTTCTTGTTCGCGTATTCTTTTTATGTTGCAGAAGTACATTAAATCACTGTCATTCATTAATTTTGAATTTTTGGGACTTTTTCTCGTAACATTCTAATAGTTACTTTTCAAACTGCTGTTGTTGATCAATTTTTGGTAACTAGATACCTGTTCTTAAACGAATTTTACAAGGCACCATAGTAAACAATACCAACACGTCACACTTGCACTTGAAATAAACATAACCTCACTTTTCTGTTAAATTGACCAAAGAGAATTGGTCCAAGAAGTTGGTTAATTTACATACTAACCAACGAGTTGGTTATTATGTGTTACTAGAGATATTAGGTGCATACCTTATCCAAATTATGTGGATAGTTTGTAAACTGACCAGAAACACTGGTTAGTATGTGTGATACCTTTGTGGTCTATACTTTAGCGGCATATCTTGTATAGTTTGTAAGCTAGCTGGATAGTAACCAACCAATATTCATAGCTATTTTATTTGAAATATAATTTTCCATCAAAATGACGAGACATCTGGATAGTTTGTATAATATCCAGCTAGTATATAAACTATCAAAGTAAACACTTTAACCGTAACACATACAAGTTTTGTTAATTTAAAAGTGTTCGATGTGCTGCAGGTGGCGCCCTCTATTCATGATAGCAACACCGTGGTTGAATTTGGATTTCTCGCCCAATATGTAATTTTAAATCGTTGTGTCATTTTATTGCGGAATAATTGAGAAAAAAAACGAAAATAAAAGTAAACGTTGACGTTGAAAATTAAGCATTTTAAGACTTCATGTTCTTATATCAATGTTCATAAAAATGTTAGGTCTATCACCTGTCAGGCATTGTCGGTCGAATATCCGGAGACCCTGTATAGATAGGGATATACAGGGTGAGTTTTTAGTACCGGCTCGGTCGATAACTCCACTACTGTAGAAGATGGCGAAAAAAGTTGTATATAAAATTTGTAGGCACGGATATGCTCCTTGCTCAGAAAATATTTAGATTTATACAGGGTGATCCATAACTACGTGGTGATGCAAACATGCATTTTTTTGAATGACGTATTCGGAAAAAAAGATGTATTAAAATCTGCAAAAATATACAGGGTGTCCCATTTAAATTAAAAAAGTTGACGGTACTTCCGGTTAAACCGGAAGTACATTATTAGCTAACATAATGTCTTCAGATGTATTATACGTCACTACACTTGCCTGCAAATTTTCAGCAACATCGTTCTTTCCGTTTCAAAGTTATTTGTTTGGTTCCATACTTTATCCCAACACTGTATACAGAGCTAAACGCATATAGACAGCTCTCACGCGAGATTCAAAGATTATGCCGAAAAGATAAGAACTCTTATTTACAGCAATTGTGCAGGGAAATAGAGATGCATGCCAATACTAACCATCCGAAAGAGATGTTTTTTAAGGTCAAATGCCTCAGTCGGGATTTTAAACCCAAATCTTGGGTTGTTAAAAATCCTACGGGAAAGCTAATTACCAACTTGCATGAGGTTATTGAGGTATGGCGAAATTATTGCGAAAATCGGTTCCATGAGGATGGCCTCAGGCCCTCTCATTGGATTTTGAACATGAACCGGGTATTCTTTTGTCTGAAGTGGAACCTGCCCTCGACAAGTTAAAAACTAATAAAGCTACAGGCATTGATGCTATTTCTGCCGAAACGTTAAAATGTTTGGGTGATGACGGCATCTCTCTTTTACATAATATTTGTGTCTGGTCCTCCGGTGTTTGGCTAGATGAATGGTACACATAAATTTTTGTTCCACTTCATAAGAAGAGATCTCCAACAAATCCGATTATCCCCTACTTTCGTTAATCTCTCATGCAAGTAAGGTTCTACTATATATTTTACAATCTCGTTTGGAGGGTTTTATTGGCTGGCAAATTTCTCAGCCGCAGGCAGGTTTCGTGAAATGACGCGGTACGCGTGAACACATCTTAAACTTATGACAAATTATTGAAAAAGCCAGAGATCATCATTTTCCAGTTTTTATCTACTTTCTGGACTATCCTAAGGCGTTTGATAACGTAAAGTGGCCTAAACTGTGGGAAATCCTCACCTCTATGGGAGTTCCTGATCACCCAGTGTTTCTCATACCGCAACTCTAATTCGGTTGGTGTAAGAATTGATGGTAACCTGTCTGGTCAAACTGCAACCAGAAAAGGAGTTCGTCAGGGATGTGTATTATCTCCGATGTTATTTAACGTTTACTCTGAATTTGTGATGAGACAGATATTGGACAACTGGAATGGCGGTATAACTATTGGTGGAAGCAAAATATCCAACTTAAGATTTGCTGACGATACAACCATTATTGCTGCTTCTCAGGAAGAACTAGTAGCTCTATTAAACATCTCAGAACAACACAGTGCAGCGTATGGTCTTGGTATTAACTACAACAAGACCAAGGTTATGATCGTAGACAGAGAGCATGATAATCATCGAGCAATAAAGTCAGTAGGCCGTTGTGAAGTAGTTCAAAGTTTTGTGTACCTCGGTTCTTTGATCGACAATTCGGGTAGCTGTGAAAATGAGATTCGACGGCGCATTCAGCAGGCACGTGTGGCCATGACAAAGCTTACTAAAATATGTCGTGACCATAACATCACTAAAGCTACCAAAATGTTGCTGGTTCAGTCTCTTGTGTTCTCCATATTTTTGATTGCCTCGGAAACTTGGACTGTTAAAAAGGCAGATCGCGCTCGCATAGATGCTTTTGAAATGTGGACGTGGAGGAGAATGATGAGAGTTCGAACTAACGTTTCCATACTGGATGAGCTCGGTAATCCAAAAGAGACTATCCTCCATTGTGTCGACGAAAGTGCTTACATTCTTCGGACATATACCCAGAAGCGATAATATGGAGAAACTTGTAGTTCAGGGTCATGCCCCGAGTGGGCGGCGCTGTGGCCGTTCCCCTACACGCTGGGTGGATGCGACGAGGCAGTTGCTGGATGTGAGTATCAGGAGTGCCACTGAACTGACAGTAAATCGCGAACAATGGCGAGCTACAGTTCTCAAAACTATTGATAATATTCGTGTCGGCAATACTTTGGCTCCGACTTAATGCATTTTACGAGTTCACATGTCTGTTGGGACATTGTGACTATGATGATGATGATAAAACTTAGAAGGCTTTATGGTCTAACTAAGCATGAAATGTGTCAGTTTAGGTAATACTGTCAAATTTGAGTTCTTTTTGTACTTGGTGAAATCGGTAGATTAATTAAGGAAACTTCAATCACAGGTAGCTTGATTTTTTCAAATGGGAATG
Organism: Callosobruchus maculatus; assembly: GCA_951848785.1. Lineage (NCBI taxonomy): Eukaryota > Metazoa > Arthropoda > Insecta > Coleoptera > Chrysomelidae > Callosobruchus > Callosobruchus maculatus. The sequence continues at coordinate 3,132,735 of CATOUR010000127.1, forward strand.
CGTAATTTTTTTTGCATGGTTAAATGTAAAATTTGACAGCGTTTCTTGTCGATATTAATCTCTTGTAGTTTGCATTTTATCACAAAATATCAGTCAAATGAGTCAAATCGGAGTTTTTAAAATGGCAACCCAGCAGGTCATGAAAAATAAACAAAAGGTTCTTCAGATGGGGGAAAATAAATGACTTGCGATGCGAGATGCGAACAAATCAAGGTTAATGAGACAAGATTATAAAAATGCCTTATAAGATATCAGCTCTAATCAGAAAGAACAGCGGCAGCATATCTAATGTCAACGAGAAGCTGGAGTATGAAAGAAATGGATATTTTTCACGGCCTAGCTTTTGAGATCTACTTAGAAGTTTCGAGAGGAAAAATACCAGCGATTGTTGCTATTTACTACTAACTTCAGTATGAAATTTTACATTTAATGTTATAAAGAAAGAAGTAATTTCCATCGAGTCAAAAGTAACGATACCTCTTACGTAGAAAATGGAAACTGAATTAAAGTATCTTTAAATTATCAAAAATAATTTACCTGTCGAAAAAATACATGAAATAAACACAATTAAAACATGAACTAATAAAAAATTCTAACAACAATTCTAATAGCTGCTCACAACGCTCCGGTGGAAGGTATCGTTAATTTGATTTGACGGAAATGACTACTGTCTTACTCGTATACCATGAAATCTGAAATTCTGTTCGCTAGATATAAGACTACCAGCAACATTTCATCTCAAAATTTTCAATCATTTTTGAAATTGGTCAATCTCTATTACATGTTAATAGTCATTGGGAGTCAGTAGGCTGTGAAAAATAATAATTTCTGTCATTTGCCTTTTATTGACCATAGATATGTTGCCGCTGTTGTTTCTGGTTAGAACTAATATGTTTTAAGGAATTTTTATTATCTTGTCTTATTACTCCAGTTTCTTCGCATATTTCTGTTTTCTGTTAGTTGTTTTATTGCATCCGAACAACATTTTGTTTATTTTTCATGGCCTGCTGGGTTGTTTACAGGTAGAAACATTTGAAAAACACCAATTTGACTGATATTTTGAGACAAAATCGTTAATCCCATATCGTTAGAAAGGCTATCAAATTTTACATTTAACCGTACAAAAAAAATTAGGCATTCCCATTTGAAGAAATCAAGTTATCCGTGATTGAAGTTTCCTTAATTAATCTACCGATTTCACCAAGTACAAAAGTAATTCAAATTTGACAGTACTACCGATACATTTCATGCTTAATCACACCGCAGTCACAGCCGTCTAGGTTTTATAGACGCTGCGATATTCAGTTTTTCATCTGCTTATATCAGAAATGATGATTTGCGCCTAAAGGGTTGGTTTTAAATATCATGTGTGATCACACTGAAATCGATCATGGAATCCAAATATGGAATAATGTGCAGGGGCGTCTATTCAAAGAAATGTAACTTTGATAAGTCACAGATTTATTGGATACCCAGTATAATGGTAAATATTTTTGGAACATACATTTTATTACCCTATACATTTTTTATTTGAGACATGTTTTTCTATATCAAATAGGGAAGCCGTTATCGTCCACCCACACATCGTTGATACACCCTGTATAGATGATGGTTTCTAAAGGAGAGAGAAAACGGGGCCGGTGTGCGTGGACCTTTCGGCGGCATATGATACCATTAACCAGAAAATCCTCCTGAAAAAGATCTTTAGAATGACGCAAAATTACCATCTGAGAGAGGCCCTGAGATCACTGCTGTGCAATAGGAAATTCTATCAGGAGTTCCAGGGACACAGGAGTCGATGAAGCAACCAGAAGTATGGACTCCCTCAGGGTAGTGTGCTGGCGCCTCTTCTATGCAATTTTTATATGAATGATCAACCTGTCGGCCCTTCTACAAATAGTTTCATCTACGCCGATGACGTAGTCATTACGTGCCAATCCCATGACATCGGGGAAATCGAAAAAGATTAACATAGTCCCTAGCAAAAAAGTCCGAATACTACAAGTTAAACCAGCTACGCCCAAATCCAGATAAAACTCAAATCTGCCTTACCTATTCCATGTTGATAACCGGCAAGCGAACAGGGAACTGCAAATTGAATAGAATTCGACCAGGTTACAGCAGTACCCAAATCCAGTCTATCTGGATGTTACCTTAGACATGACTCTGTCCTATAAAACACCATGTAGAGAAGACTAAAGCAAAAGTGAAGACGAGGAACGGTATTATACGCAAGGTGGTTAACTCCCATGTGCTGTGCCCCAGCCGGATACGCATGCCCTGTATGGCTCAGATCGACTCATGCTAACAAACTTGAGCTTACCCTGAACGGCACGGGCTGTTTAAAAGCTACCAACCTGGACCACCTATACATGTTAGTGGGAATAGCCCCCCTCAAGTCAGACGAGAAGTCTCATGTATGGCAAAACGAAGTAGACAGTCATCATAATTATGGACATAAGCCCCCAGGCATCGAGACTTAGATCCAGGAAGAATTCCATTATGTCCACAAACCCAGTAACCGAAGAGGTACTGTGGAAGCGACGACTAACATACCGACTTTGAATCCAAATGAAAGCCTCCCTGCCGGATCACAACTGGAATGGAGGACCTGGAAAAGTCTCAACAGGATCAGAAGCCAAATGGCTAATAATTGCTAATTAACTAATACTAATATAAATGGAAAGAAACAAAAGAACAAGAAAATTATTATTTTTTATTTATGTTATTGGCTCTGATCTGAGATCAACTGGAAAGTTCTAGAAAATTAATTTATATATAAAAATAACCAATTAATTGAAATGTAACTCAGACACGATTAAATAAATAAATTGGAAATTTCACACTCCAAATGCAAGTTTTCCAATCGTGTATACATCCTCTTAAGAGCACCTTTGTCGACACGTGCCATGCAAGGCCGAGTCGACCTTCTCGATTAGATTTTTTACCAATTATATCCAATTCGGCGAAGGCACAGCATCCTGAAGGAACCTTGGCCAGGCTCCGCCTCCGCGTGTCACGTGACCTTGTATCTCATCGCCATCCTATTGGTTGCAGATCCCGAGCGTAGTCTCCCCATGGCGACCACGGCCCGCTTCACGGCGACGGCAGCGAGCACAGGGGGCGGTCAGAGTGGGGGCGGCAGTCCGCCCATGCCCGCGGCCGCCTCCCCCCAGCCTGCCCACCAGGCGCAGCTCATAGTGCTGCCCGCCAGTCTGCACCAGGTAAGCCAACGCGTGTCTCGATCGGTCGCCCTTTTTTGTTCTTGTTCTTTGTCCTTCCATGCGGGTTTCAAAGTGACAGCTGACGGATGTGCACAAAGGGGTACTAACTGGCCCGGTAAGGGAACGTCACATTCCACAAAAACTTTTCACAGTTTTTAGGCCTTTACGGAAACTATGCTCGGGTTAACCCGATCAGTTGGATCACTGATCCTGACGTTCGGAAAGTGATCTGGCATCGGTCAGAAATAGGGTAGTTCACTCTTGTACAGCAAGTGATTGCGATCGGATGATTCCGATCAGTAGCTGCTTTACTTTACCATCTGTTTTTTATTGTTAAACCTACTTTTTCGATGTCCGTTAAATTCATGGAATCATAAATCCCACTTAACAACTGTTTGACATATAACTGATCTATCCGGATCCAGATCAGCGTTTCCGTAAAGGCTTTTTAAGTACGGAAACAGTGATCTGGATCCAGATCGATCATTAACTGTCAAACAGCTGTCAAGTGGGATTTATGATTCCATGGATTTAACGGATATCGAACAAAGAAAAACTTGGTTTAAGAATAAAAAACATATGGTTAAGAAAAAAGCTACTAATCTGTATAGCCCAATCGGGATCACTCACCGTACAAGAGAGAACTGATCATATTTATGACTGATCCTAGATCACTTTCCAAACGTCAGGATCAGTGATCCAAGTGGTCGGGTTAACCCGATCATAGTTTCCGTAACGGCCTAAAAAGTATTGTTCATCATTTTAATCAACAGTGAATTGTCATTGTCTTAATGTACTGTCCATAATGGGTAATACACTTATATCATTACTATTATTATTATGAATCTACGTGCATGGCGCTACTCTGTCCCACAAATGCAAATAAACCGTTTACCAACTATAGACAGACGATCCACTTGACCACCCGTAAGGCAAGACAAAAATTACATTAAGGTAAAAAACATATAGATAGATAGATAGATAAATATGCTTTATTGTCTAAGAAATAACAAGTTTCTTATTGACAAAGCTGTAACAACAAAATGTGGAATATTCACTAAAACTCGTCATAGAACTCATCTAGTGTGTAATAAGGTTTTTGAAATAGGACATTTTTAAGTTTTTTACGAAAAACTTTTAAATCTTTTCGAATTTTAAAAGAATTAGGAAGTTTATTATAAATCTTCAATCCATTGTAAATAATTGAATCCTTAACCAGTGCTGATTTGGGGGTGATTAATTTGAAATCATTCTTTTATCTTATATTATATTCTATATTTATGGTCTCAAATTTTGTTTTATTTTTGAATATTAATGTAGCCGTTTCCAAAATAAATAGTGCAATTACGGTCATAATTTTGTATTCCAAAAATAGTGGCTTGCATGAAGTTCTAGGTCTACTCTTGGCGATGCATCTAACTGCTCGCTTCTGTAAGACTAACAATTTATTTAAGTAGGTATGAGAACAGACACCCCAAAATGGGATGCCGTAACTCAACCTGCTTTGGAATAATGCAAAATAACAATTTTTGGTGGTGTTTCTTCCAAGAGTTTCTCTAACTGTTCTTAGTATGTAAGTTACTTTAGCTAACTCATTAATTAAATTATCAATATGAGATATAAAATTCAATTTTTGATCAATAGTTAGACCTATGAACTTCATGCTGTATGTTTGATGTAATTGTTGTTTGTCTAAGTAAATCACGTCAAGTAAGCATTTGAAAGTCATGAATTTGGTTTTCGAGATATTAAAAGATGAAAAATTGCTGTCACACCATCTTTTGATTACAATTATATCATTTTCAATTTTTCTTTTTAAATCGTGTATGTCATTGTGATGCCAGAGTATTGTAGTGTCATCTGCAAATACAGTGAATTGACCACTTATTTCTAATGTCATTAGGTTATTAATGTATACCAAAAACAAGATGGGACCTAACACAGATCCCTGTGGTACCCAAATAGGAGGTAAACCATTTTAGCGCTATTTTAGAACAACCATATTTATCTAATTTTTTGATCAAGATATCATGATTGACACAATCAAATGCTTTAGAAAAGTCACAGAGCAAAGCTACTGAAATTTGATTTTTGTTTAAAGTAGAGTATAGTTTATAAAGTAGAGAAAAAATGGCATCTGAAGTATTTTTTTGTTTTTGAAATCCAAACTGAATGGGACTTTTGATGTTATTGTTTTTCAAAAAATTTTTAAACCTAATCTGAACAACTTATTCAATGATTTTTGCTAAAATGGTAATTATAATAATAATATCGTCTTTATCTCCAAAAACCAAGAGGGACGTGAGCAGCGAAGTTCTGCCTCGACTACTCCTAAAGCGGCCTACAGACGTTGATGCATGCTGCGATGCAGGCATCGACTCTTAAAGGGGTGATACACGTACGAACTTTAAGTAGTTCGCGAACTGACTCGGCTCGACGTGGTGACACACGTGAAGCTGAAATCACTCATTTTGATAATTTTACCAAATAAACAAAACTTTTAACAAACGCCAAACACAACAAGCGTTGCGCATCGATGGCCTGCCAAAACAAAGTGGTGGCTCGCGGCTCGCAGTACGAGCTGAGACCAGCTACGAGCAACATTTCAAACCAGTTGGCTCGCCGGCGGTTTGCGCGACGGTTTTAAAGTACGCGTACCCCTTTAAAAGGGCTGATACACGTACGAGCAAGTACGCGTACTTATGGCTCGACGACCTTTTTCGCCTGTGTGTCACCGTAAGTACGCTTATTTTAATACCGTCACGCAAATCGCCGGCGATCCAACTGGTTTAAAATCTTGCTCGTAGCTTGTCTCGGCTCATACGTGTAGCAGTACTGCGAGCCGCGAGCCACCACTTGGTTTCGGCAATCCATCGAGCGCAACGCTTGTTGTGTTTGGCGTTTGTTAAAAGTTTTGTTGATTTAGGAAAATTATCAAAATGAGTGATTTCAGCTTCACGTGTGTCACCAACGTCGAGCCGAGTAAGTTCGCAAACTTAAAAACCGCGTATTTAAAGTTGGTACGTGCGTCACCCACTTGTTTCATGATAATAGTAGCAGCGTATGTAAAGCGGCCTACAGACGTTGATGCATGCTGCGATGCAGGCATCGACTTCTACGTTTCATGATGCAAGTAGCAGCGTGTGTAGTACTGAATCACGTATTTGGCATTAGTTGCGGCTTGCAGCGATGCAGGGTCTGGAATCCCATTTTGGTCGGTGAGCCATGACTCCGAGTCGGTGACGCAGGTTTCTTAGTATATAGTATTGCGTCGATGCAAAGACGATATCTATTTAACTCCACCCTACTATTCTTGTGTTGCTTGAAACGTGCATAAAGCGGCCTACAGACGTTGATGCATGCTGCGATTCCTGAATCGACTCAAGGTTTCATAAAATTGGCATCAGTTGCGTAAGTTCCTACTCAAATCGAAACCTGTTGCGATGCCTGAATCGACTTGATATTTTATTCACGTTTCATATAAGACAAGAATAGTAGGGTGGAGTTATTTCTTTGCATCGTCGCAATACTATACACGATGAAACACTTGAAACCTGCATCAGCGTCACCGACTCGGCGGCATGGCTCACCGACCAAAATGGGATTCCAGACTCTGCACAGCTAATAGCCGCAACTAATGCCAAATACGTGATTAAGTACTACACACGCTGCTACTTGCATCATGAAACGTAGGAGTCTACGCCTGTATCGCAGCATGCATGAACGTCTGTAGGCCGTTTTACACTAACTGCCTATGTCGGTTCAAAGAAAAATGTTCAATACAATATACACAAAAATAAATGTGGAAAAATACAAAAAATACTAATAAATAGTGACAAAGTTTTGCTAGGATGTTTACCTAACGAAGAAAAATTAAAAATGTTTATTAATTTGATAAAACGATGCTAAAAGGAGGCTGTAATAAACAAGCGACAGATTGAAAGTCTAGCTTTAGTTAATCAGTCTAGTAAACAGCATGTTTTAACAGATTTTAGGAAACATGACAGTTTCATTATTTTGAAAGAATTATTTAATCGATTATAAAAAGTGGCTCCATTGTAAGCCTTCTGCGGAATAAAGTTGTGGTATGTGATGCTGTAACGATTTCTAATAGTTTCGTTATGAACCTCATAGCTAAAAAATTAGTTTTTGTCTTAGATATTCAGGTTTTGATGAAGATAAAATTTTGTGAATTAATATTAGACACTTATGTATATACTTTTACAATATTTCCTACCGTGTCACTTCAAGTCTCGATATTTCTCACTGACATATTTCATATTAACTTAGGCCAAATATAAAGCGAACACAGTTATTTTGGATGATTTGAATTCCGTTCTTCATCAATTGATCAAAATTATATTATAAATAATTTGCGTATCATCAGCGAATGACTGTATTTCTGAATGTTCCGCAGCTTTAAATAACTCAAAGGTGTATATCAAAAATTTTACCGGATCCATTCTTTGTCGGGTCAAGCTTCGTCGTTTCTAGTGACTAAAACATCCAGAAAGCACAACTTTTGTGAACAGTTAATGTTTATTACTTTGGATTATAAAAGTGAATTTGATTGAATCAATAATCAAATCTTTTTTTTCCATTTTCCAATTTTCTTTGTTGGGTCGGAATTACCCTCGTATACGTCAGACCTTTTTTGTAATAATAATAATAATAATATATTTTTACCCTCTTTGTCCCAGGAATAGCAATCTTGAATTTTATTGAATTAATTTTATGAAACAATTTTTTGTAGATGGTGTAATAGCACCTGAATTCTGAAACATCAGTAAACTATTTTTAGAATTTAGAATAGAGGTTTTAGCGAATTTTACCAAGGTCAACGTGCGAGATGTCACTTCCAAGGTAAAAGCACCTCGGTTTGCTACCTGTTATGAAATTTTTATTCCCCCATTTTGAAAATGTTGCGGCATGCGTAGTAACGTTTTTGACATAAGGAAACATGCTCTTTATTATGGTAGCATTAGAATTTCACGTTATGATGTTATTATTTTTTTAGTTTCGAGTTGAGAATGTTTTGGTGCCGATCGGATAATATGAGATGGAAATGGGTGGGGTGTTCACAAAAAAATGTAATAAAACATATAAATTTGATAGCACCAGTTGAAAGAGGACTTTATCATATGTTATTTTTTTCTGAAATAGAGGCTAAAAATATTAAATAAATTGAAATATATACTTAAATGTATAAACAACAACCTCTTGAGTCCTAGAAATAGGTCTACCTGGTTCAACGTGCACATTTTTTTTGTAATATTAATAACACATAACTTTACCCCCTACCAGAAACAACAATTTTGAAATTTATTGAATTAATTTTATGAAACAATTTTTTGTAGATAGTGAATAAATACCTGAGACATCAGTAAATTATTTTTATCATTATTATTATTATATATTTATTCATTTATGTAATCGTTCACCGGAAGCTAGCTAAAAACCACCCTGTATAAGGCAAATCGGTTACTATCGTGACACCAATAAGTTGGCGTTGAGCTAGATTTTGACAGGTCTGTCAGAGTAGCTTTCTTGTAAAGATTTTGCTTCATTGTAACTCCAGTGCTTTTCATTAAGGGGAAACGGAGCTGTAGCATCAAAATCACGGTATGTTTTATTAGAAATATTTAATTTTCGTCATATTTATATACATAAGTATAAATTCTTTATATTTGGACTAAGGAAATATTATGATCATACCAGTGGGAAATATAAAGACCTGAAGTGGTGATTAGGCAGTGCTGTAGAATAAAAGTATTTAATATTCTCAAAATTTTTTAGGTTCGTAACTGAACTGTTAAAGGGCTGATACACGTGCGAGCAAGTACGCGTACTTATGGCTCGACGACCTTTTTCGCCTGTGTGTCACCGTAAGTACGCGAACTTTAAAACCGTCGCGCAAACCGCCGGCGAGCCAACTGGTTTGAAATCTTGCTCGTAGCTTGTCTCGGCTCGTACTGCGAGCCGCGAGCCACCACTCTGCTTCGGCAGGCCATCGATCCGCAACGCTTGTTGTGTTTGGAGTTTGTTAAAAGTTTTGTTTATTTAGGAAAATCATCAAAATGCGTGATTTCAGCTTCACGTGTGTCACCGCGTCGAGCCGAGTAAGTTCGCGAACTTAAAAACCGCGTACTTAAAGTTCGTACGTGTATCACCCCTTTTAGAAACTTGAAAGCCAGATACTTTACATTTGCTGACGATACAGGATTAGTATACATAACAAGAAATGAACTAGAACTTCAGACTTTAGTTAACGAAGACTTTAAAAATAAATACTGATATGGCTATATATTTTATTTAAAAGGAAGGATACCATAGTTATGAACTTCAGATTACAATTAATAATAGCATGTCGGAAAAGGTCTCATCAGTAAAAATATTTAGGATTGATAGTGGATGAAAGTTTAAATTGGCACCCACATCTAAATCACATTACTAAAAAAGTTACTCCGATGCTGCCAATATCATTTAAATGTCCATACTACTTTACCAAGAAAACCAAATGTAGTATTTATAATGCATTTTTTCTTGCACATCTAAGATACTTAGTTCCAATATAGGAAACTTGTTCAGAGACCTAATTTAAAAATATTCAAACTTTACAAAATAAAATTCTGAAAATTTGCCAAAATATGTTATACGCAGAACTAAAAGTAGCTGGATACAATTTTAGAACTTGGACAATGTAAGTTAATATACAAAATAATTAATAGCAGACAAAAAAGTAACACGAACTATAATTTTACAAGTGAAATACATAATCATTTTACCAGATCATAAAACAATATTATATCCTGTTTATAGTCGTACAAGTATAGCTTTAAATTGCCCAATGGAATAATAAAAATAATAGGTCTTTATTTTCCAATAATAAAAAAATGCATAATGTAGAGAATAGTAAAAAAAATGTTGGAAAAAAGCCGAAGATCAGGTGGCAGCACCAGTGAGGGCACTGCCTCTGTATTTAATCTTGAGCCAAATCCGCGTCCAGAGCTTATAATAGGTTACCAGTTGAAATTAGATCTAAACTATCTTATAATAACTTCTTGTACAATCTAAAACAACACCTAGGCATATGGTTAATTAAGTAGTATTTACATTAGTAATTGCACTCTAGTAGTAATCTAGTTAAGGGAAAAATACGCACTGTTGATATGTTTATGTTTATTCTTCTCGAGGCCAGAACCTTCGGTACAGTTTAGAGAATTGTCAAAGTTTATCGTAGTATGTAATTATTATCCAGAAATAAAAGATGTTTAAAAAATCGTTACACCATCACAGCTACTCTAGATACACAACTTTATTCCGCAGAAGTTTTTCATACAACAAATACTGGCACTATCATGTTTCAAAAACACGCTACTTACAACACCTTTTCCAGCTGTAGTTTCAAAAACGTCAAGTGATAATTTATTCAAAACAGTCAAGTTAATTTTCCAACTCGTCACTTGTAATTTCAAACTGTCAGGTGTCATTTATACCTGTCAGTTTGAATTTAGTCGGATCTAGAGTATTGCCGACACGAATATCACAGCATAGTAAACAACCAGCACAATAACTCAGGTTGGCGGCAATTACACGCGCGTCCCCACTTTTGGATGATTTTTTTGTAGGGATGCTAACGATACTTCGATACTTGTACTTCTGCACTAATATCGAGTATTTTTATCTTAGATACTTTTGAGCGATTCCAAGCTGTTATCGATACTTTTGTAGGGTTATCGGTATCGAAAATAATTATATAATTATTGGGGGGTGTAATCAATTGCACAAAATTCTCTGTACGAACCAAACGCGCCTATTTGGCTAAAAAATATCGAGTTGGTACCGGTATCGATATTTTCATTTTCGCATCTCTACCCAAACTTCACAGCCGTAAAATCATCCATAAATCATCCCAAGGTCAAATTTTGTGGGAACCATTTTTATATAGGAAATCCCATGTGCTGGTTGTTTACTATGCTGTGCGAATATTATCAATAGTTTTGAGAACTGTAGCTTGCCATCGTTCGCGATTTACTGCCAGTTCTGTGGCGCTCTTGATACCCATATCCAGCAACTGTTTCGGCGTATCCACCAGCGTCTAGGGGAACGGCCACGGTGCCGCCCACTCGAAGCACGACCCTAAACTACAAGTTTCTGCATATTATCGCTTCTGTGAATATGTCCGAAGAATGTAAGCATTCTCGTCGACACAGTGGAGGATAGTCTCTTTGGATTACCGAGCTCATCCAGTATGGAAACGCTAGTTCGATGGGCGGTATAAGGAACTATCAGCATTCTGCTCCGCGTCCACATTTCAAAAGCATCTATGCGAGCTCGATCTGCCTTGTTAACAGTCCAAGTTTCCAGGGGGGTGGTGAGCGGTTGTAAAACTGAAAAATTTGTTGTATTCATAATAGGGTGTCCACCTAATCTGTGAAAGAAAGACCTCGCGTCATAATACACTTTTTTTAGGTCCAGCCGAAAATTACCTTGCCTTTTATAGGAACCAAGGGACTTGGAATTTTCTGATGCATACATGCGAGTATTGCTTCTGATCGTTCTGTATTGTGTAACTAGGAAACTATTGGATTGATTTTTATGAAATATTTACACATTATTATTTCCGTTGCAGCAATAATAAAAAAATTAAAAATATAAAAACAGCTCAAACTTCGTTTTTAGGCGTTTTGGGGGTTCCTCATCATTTTCTACTTTTTTTTTTTTGGTGAGGGTGAAATTGGGCTATCCATTGACCTGTGAAAGAAAGATTTAGAGTCATAATAGACCTTTTTAGGTCCATCCGAACATTGTCTAGCCTATTACAGAAACCAAGGGACTTAAAAGTTTCGGACGTATACATACAAATATTGCTTTAGCTCGTTCTGTATTGTGTAATGTGGAAACTATTGGATTGATTTTAATGAAATGAAATAATATTGTGGTACCATTACCGTGGCGAGGTTGGAAAACGTGTATGGATTACAAAAATCGTGTCAGTGGCGGCGCAGCAATAATAAAAAAGCTAAAAATATAGAAATAGCTCAAACTTTGTTTTTAGGCGTTTTAGGGGTTTCGTGATCATTTTGTACTTTTTTTGGGTGGGGGTGAAATTGGGGTAGGTGGGGGGTCATAAAACTCATTTTTTTGTATTCATAATATCCATTGACCTGTGAAAGAAAGACCTAGCGACATAACACACTTTTTTTTGATCGGGCGGGCGATGATTTGGTTGCAAGGGGATCTCAGACTATATCTTCATGCTATGGGAAAATAATAAACTGGTATCACCGTAATGTATGGGAAGTACTGAGTCAATCAACTTGACTCCATTTTTTTGTTTTAAGTGAGCTGTACAGTCTTCCCCCAAAGTATCCGCCACTCGTCATAAAACACCCTGTATTATAATACATTGTTGTTGCGTATCAGACAGGGGCAGGCAGTGGCGGCACCCTGGTGAACGGCGTGTCCGTGATAGATGTGTCGGGGGCGCTGGAGCAGGTGGCGGAGTCGAGCAACGACAGCAACAGCGGCGGCGGCGGCGGAATCGGCGGGGGCGGGGGAGGCGGCGGAAGCGAGAGCGGCTCTGTCGTCGAGGAGCAGCAGCAACAGCAGCGGCAATCGGAAGCGATCGCAGCGGCGGCGGCGCAACAGGCGGCGCACGCGCACGACGTAGCCGCGGCGGCAGCGGCGGCCGCAGCTGACGCCATCGCGGCTGCCGGATCGCCACACTTCATCACCGTCACAGGTATTATTTTCATATCACTATAAAACACCTGACCTGACATAACGAAAGCTCCATACATGGCCGACTTTACTCACTAGGCCGGAGCATGAAATATGGCAACACTGAATCAGCGGGCCGAGTTTTTATTTGTTGTTATGTCATGTGTATTCTTCCAGAGCAGAAAATATGGTTGGAAGGTGATTATTAATGTGTTTCTAATTATTTACCTGCACAAATGAAACTATAAAGATAAAAAGATGCCTGCAAAGTGTGTAGTACCAGGTTGCACTAGCAATTGTGCGTCCAATAAGGGACATAAACAGAAGTGGGTGAAAGGTATTCCTCGGAAGGGCTGGTTATATTTATAAGGATAAAGACAATAATTTACAAACATTTCAAACGATAAGACCTATTTTAAAGCACAATGTGGTACCTATAATGTTTTCTGGACCTCCCAAATATCACAGAAAAATACAGTTAATAGAACTCATCTGGGCATGGCCTGGGGCATACCTACGAAAGGATTTGATAGTGAAAGGGAAATCAAGACCAGCAAGAATGGCTTCACAGTGACCTAATAGTGAATTTTTCTAGCTCAAGTGACAATTTACAAAGTAAATTGAGTGTTCATTTAAGTGGAAGTGGAAGTGGCAGCAGGAAACAGGTTGCGTTTATTTTTATTTTGTAGTGCCTGACTGTGATGAAACAGACATCAGATGTAAGTGGTATTAGTAGTAGTAGTTCTAAAAAGTATTTTTCTTAATTTATTAACCGAGATGAACTCTAATACATATAAAATGTAATAATTATTCTGAAACTATAGGGCCACTATTTGACAGCTAAGCCACGTTGCCACATCTAAGGCTCCGGCCTAGTGTAGAGTCGGCCATGCAAAGGCCCGTTCATAGTTCCATAAGACATAAAACCTGACCTGACCTGACATAACGAAAGCTCCATAAGAGGCTTACGGCTTATGTGACAGACAGGTGACAAGTTTGGATTGGAACTCACAGATGGGTCTGTGGATGGGCCTATATGTTTGGAGTTTTGGACGTGTCATTTACGACTAAAATTTAAATCTGGGGAGACGGTTTTGTGACTGTCTGTATTTTGTGCAGTTTTATGGTGGAAAATGTTGAATTTCTAGGGTTATGTCCCATTTGTTAACATTGGTTTTGCAATATTTCAACTTTTTTAACTAACTTTTTTGAATGTCTGAGGATTATTACATATGGGTTTTTGATAGAGGTACGGCGCTATAGTCTGGAATGCAATGAATAGTGTATATTATATCATAGGGCTGCAATATCTAGTCCAACAATTTTGAATAACGTGCCCTGTACATTTAGTGGACCGTGCAGCTGTTTATAGGATGTAGTGATTTACTTTGCTTAATCAAGTGTACTTCATAGAAGAAATGGACGCATATACATACCTGAACTGTTAAAGCAGGTTGTGGTTGTGTGACAAAAATAAATGCGAAATTCAGTTGAAACAAAGCAGGGCAGTTTTTCCAATAAAATTACAAAATTGGCAGTTATGAATATATGTCTCCCAGATGCACATATCCCTTGATGTCTACGTGAAGTCCATCAGTGTAAAATGTGAGGACAGTCACTTAAAACAAATATTATGAAGTATATATAGAAGAGACAATTCGAGGTGTGACTGTTTATGAAATACTTTGTATACATTGTGATGTGATTTTTTTAAAAGTATTTTGCTGAAATTTGTTTGGAAACCAAGTATGTAAACTTCACTCTATGACAAAATTTTTATTTTTGAAATCAAGAGGTCAAAATTACCACTTCTAACACTATTGTTTTTGCCAAGTCATGAAAATATTAAAATATTGTGACTCAGAACAGAGGCAGTAGAAAACTATTGAAAATATTAACCTTGGATTTTGGGATGTGTGATGTGATGTGAATAAGTGAATGTTGATCAAAGACACTTCGTGGCTGTTGCTGCAGAGCCTAAAAGTTACTTATTTATTTAAATAAAATAACTTGACTTCATTGCTATCGCAACAGAGTCAAAAATTAGACTCACTTATCTCTGAACAGATTCAATAAAATAAATACCCCTGTTTGTCAGCTTTAGAACCACATAATGCTCTCAAATGAGCACATATTCCATATTCATACAACTTTTAAATGAACAAATACTCCTTATTAGTTGTAACAGCATACAACTTTTATACGAAGTATGTCAAGACTTAAGTGTGAGATGCAGCTGGCAATTTAGTAAAGCTATTCTTGAACAGCTGAATCAGAAACAAGTGGTCTGTTATACCTACGTGTAACACGTAACAACTTGTAGGAAAAAATTAACATATGGGAGAATCCTAAACATTTTTTCGTCTATAAGACTGTTCTCCATGGTCTGGTTTTCAGACCTTCCTGAACACTTGCTTTGAAGTCATACCTATGAAGTTAGCATTGTTTATAAAGATAAATCTTTTTTCCTCCACATCGGAATCTAACTCGATTTCACTCATATGTCCCAAACGTTCATATTCGCGCATGAAATCACTATACATCTGTTTCGTTTCATCGTTTCTATCGAGTCTTTTTTTCTGTATTAAAAAATCTCTGGACAGCAATATTTTTTGTATCTCCTAGCTCATTTACATTATATGATATTTTTAAAATTTTGAACATGCTTACTTAATTGCAATGAAATTTTGGCACTACCATATTAGAGAGATACGCTCAAAATATTTTTACTAAATTGTCAACCCAAAACCAAACTGTGTAGTTGTTGGGTTGGTTTAGATATGTTGTTGTGGCAAAATTGAATCTGAACAAGCATGCGGTGCAGCTGATTCATTGATGCACCCTTGAAAATCGAATTTTGATACATAATACTTTTATTTTTGATAATCGGGCACGTATCCAGGATTTGGTTTTGGGGGCGTCCGGGGGGGGGGGGGGGGGGGAGGGGTGCAAAAATTTGTGGATACCATTTTTTAGATGGCATTTTATAACGTTTCGGGGGTCCGGACCCCCCCTCTAAATACGTTCCTGCTGATAATACCGGCTATTCAGCAACAACTAAATTATTAGTTCACTATATTGAGTTGGGCTGACTGCAATAAATGATTCCAAATGAAATTTTCAATTAATACTGTCTATGAGGGATTTATTTTTACACTTTAAAACTATATATGATTCCATTTCACAATCAGTTAAAGGTTGCATAGGAAAAATCATAAACTGTACCAAGGGTCTGTGTTTTGCTAGGAGCAATGACAATGAGCTTTTATACCTACATATTCACATCAATGGAGTACTTAACCTAGGGTTGCCAATATTTTTTTGTCTAAATATATTTTTCACAAAAATGCAATGAAAAATATAGTACGCCCCAAAAAAATATAATCACTTTAGTAGGGAAGATTAAACATTGACTTTTATATTTTTATTCATTTATTTTTAATAAATGTTATATTTTTTGCACTTAGTGCAATTAACAGTTTATCTTCGATGAACGTGGCACCATACGTTTCATTACCCTCAATATTTAAGTTAATATAAATTAACAGCTCATTTTTTATTAAGGATAAAAATGCTCTGTTTCTTTCTTCCCGCCACTTGGCATTCATAAAAGAAAATACTCTTTCTGTTAATGCCGAAGTCGCGTAATAGACAGCAGAAATAAAATTATTTTGAATACATTTTGTTGCAAAATATAAAAATTCATCTATTACACCGGAATGTAGTTTTTTCGCATACTATACAGGGTTATTCACGTTATTCGACACGGAGCATTATGGCTAAAGTATTTGATAAAAAAGAAAATAATAATTTGGGTTGGATAGAGACCCATAAAGGCTACATTTTAAAAATATTTTCATGTTATACAGGGTGTCCCAAAAGCACGAAATGTATCAAAGTTACGTTTTTTTAAATGGAATACCCCATATATTATTGCATATTCAGATTTCTTGACGAATTCTATTGTGACTTTATGTATCATACATGTGACTTAAAGCGAACCGTTTAGGTGTAAATCACCATTTTCGGTATAAGTAGATATCAGGAAAAAATTGAATATCGCAGAGATTATAAAATTTGGAAGGCTGTGACTTTGCCGTATTACTAAGCATCAAATGCGTCAGCTTTGATGAGACTGTCAAATTTAAATTACGTTTGTGCTTGGAGAAATCGGTCGATGAATTAAGGAAACTTCGATCAGCGATAACTTGATTTTTTCAAATGGGAATGCCTAATTTTTTTTATACTGTTAAAAGTAGAATTTGATAACCTTTCTAATGATATAAGGTTGTGCATATCAGTCTCTGGTAGTTTTCATTTAATTTTAAATTTTCAAACAAATCGGCGTTTTTCAATTTGCCTACCTATAACCAACGTAGCAGGCCATGAAATATAAACAAAAACCCATTCAGTTAGAAGAAAACAACTAACTTAGCTGAAAAATACACACGAACTAGACTAAAGGGACAAGATTATAAAAATTACTCACAACAAAGTCTAACCCGAAACAACGGCGGTAACGTATCTTTGGTCAAAGAGAAGCTGTAGTATGGCAGAAATGGATTTTTTCACGGCCTACTAAATGCTACTAGCTACTGCAATGTACTAGAGATTGGCAGTTTCCAAAACCATTGAACATTTTGGAACAAAGTAAAAACTACTAGAGAATGTTGTAAGCAGTTTATTCTTTTCATAATAAAATTTCACATTTAATGATATAAAAAAGTATGCAATTCTGTCAAAACTCAAGTCAAAAGTACCTCTGACTGGAGTTCTGAAAATTCTTCAGTACCTATTAGCAAGGTCGCAGAAAATGAAGAATGAATTAAAATTTGTTCAAATTATAAAACATAACTTAAATGACAGAAAATTTAAATCTGATTTGTCAGTATTCCTTTTTTGCAATATTGCTAATAGATATTGAAAAATAGCAGGGCTCCAGTCAGAGGTATCGACTTCAAATTAGTACTTTTTTACACCATTACATATGATTGATAGTTGCGTGCTGGAGCAACAGTCGCTGGTTGTTTCTGTTTTATATGAGGGTTTTTGATTGCCGTGGAAATTTTTAACCTCTAGTAAATTGCGGTAGCCAGTAGACAGCAAAAATATCTATTACTGCCATACTCCAGCTTCTCTTTGACCTTAGAGATGTTATCGCAGTTGTTTCTGGGAGAGTTGATTTGTTGGCATTTTTATAATCTTGTCCCTTTAGTCTAAGTTAGTTGTTTTCTTCTAGCTGAACAGATTTTTGTTTATATCTCATGGCCTGCTACGTTGCTTATAGGTAGGAAAATTGAAAATCGCCGATTTGTTTGAAAATTTAAAATTAAATGAAAACTAAGAGAGATTGATATTCACAACCCTATATCATTAGAAAGCTTATCAAATTCTACGTTTAACCGTATAAAAAAAATTAGGCATTCCCATTTGAAAAAATCAAGTTATCGCTGATCGAAGTTTCCTTAATTCATCGACCGATTTCTCCAAGCGTAAACGTAATTTAAATTTGACAGTCCCATTAAAGCTGATGCATTTTATGCTTAGTAACACGGCAAAGTCACAGCCTTCCATATTTTGTAATCTCTGCGATATTCAATTTTTTCCTGATATCTACTTATACCGAAAATAGTGATTTACACCTTAACGGTTCGCTTTAGGTACCATGTATGATACATAAAGTCACACTAGAATTCACCAAGGAATCTGAACATGCAATAATATATGGGGTATTCTATTTAAAAAAACATAACTTTGATACATTTCGTGTTTTTGGGACACCCTGTATAGCATAAAAATATTTTTAAAATGTAGCCTTTATGGGTCTCTATCCATCCCAAATTATTATTTTCTTTTTGATCAAATACTTTAGCCATAATGCTCCGTGTCGAATAACGTGAATAACCCTGTATATTTCTTCAACAGTATATAGTACGTAGTCCCAAAATATAGTACAATACTATAGTTTATAGTATAGGGTGTATCAACGGTGCGTGGGTGGACGATAACTGCCTGCCTATTTGAGATAGAAAAAAAGGTTTCAAATAAAAAATGTATAGGGAAATGAAATCTATATTACAAAAATATTTACCGTTAAGGGCCCCACCCGCATCGTTCTTTTTCATCAGGTTTGCACCACGTGCCAACCGATGTCGGTTAAACCGATGGAACGATACCTTCACACACTGTTCGGTTCTCTTTCAGTTTCTCGCAAATTTTTGGTCCGTTAACATAGATAATACTTTAGCATTGGCGGCGGCTTTAGCTATTAAAGTGAAATACAGCAAGAAAAAACGTTCTAAATGGGTGAAACAGTGGCTTTTAAAAAGAGGCCAATTCTCCCATATAAATCTATTAGAAGAATTGCATCTGGGATCAGGGGATTGGTACAATTATTTGAGGATGGATGAAGAAACATACATACATACATACATACATAGAATTACTTAATTCAGTAGCACCTCTAATAAAAAAAAACAGGATACTGGGATGTAACAAAGTATTTCCCCTCATTAACGTCTGACAGCACAATTTTGATAGGTGTCACTAACCCTAGATATGCTTACCCGATGGCAATCAGAACGACACTGCTAAATCCCGTCGTGATTGCACGATGAACGGCCACACATGTACCGCGTTGCACGATGGCGTTCGAAACCGACGGGTAAAATCAAGCTCGGACAGATTTTTTGGAACGACGCGCGACGGTCAACACGACGGATTTTCGGCACACACGGACCGAAATGAGTGTGATCCGTTGGCACGTCGTGCAAACCTGATGAAAAAGAACGATGTCTGTGGGGCCCTTTATATACCGTCCAATACCGTCGACATAAACCGTCCAATGAATGTGTTACGTATCAAACTTACATTTTTTTAAATAGAAGTCCCAATATATTATTGCACATATGGATTCCTTGGTCGATTTTAGTGTGACATTATATATCATACATGATACGTAAAACGAGCCGTGTATAGGCGCAAATCACCATTTTTGATATGAGTAGATGTTAGAAAAAAATTGAATATCGCAGCGTCTATAGACTTAGAAGGCTGTGACTTTGCGGTGTGACTAAGCATGAAATGTGTCAGCTTACGTAGTACTGTCAAATTTGAATAATTTTTGTACTTCGTGAAATCGGTAGATTAATTACCTAAGGAAACTTCAGTCACAGATAACTTGATTTTTTTAAATGGGAATGCCTTTAGGGAAACAAAAATATTACACGACTTTTTCATAAAGTTCTTCGACTTTGGCGCACTGTAGGACGGAACCTGTTGGTCGCACATGTAAAATGTTATTGCATATGAATTTTGTTCTCTCCATAAATCATTTGCAGCTTTTTTCGATATCACTTACCAAAACGGCGTTATTTTTCGAACACCGTCGCGAAGCGTTTTCATCCCCCCACCCCTCGAGAGGCAACCCTCCGAGATCGCAAACTTAGGTGTAGGTTCGGGGAACCAATGTCTGCCGTCCCACTAAATTTCATTTCTTTCCGACCTTTTGTCAAAAAACCCCTATGCCTGGACTATAACGAATAATGTCTGTTAAAAAAAACTAAAGTTACTTATGATAGGATTTTTTCTGGAGTTAATTCCCAGCAGGCTGGAAGTCGTCTTAATACCTTTATTGGGCCCTAGATACGTGTAATCTGAGTTTGCACCGTCGCGCGTCGCAGGTAGTAAGCTTAACTTTTGACAGCCCAAAGACTGTCAAATGTTTGCACTTTTTTAATTTTTTGGTTATAGCTGGAAAATGATGCGTCGGACGGAAAATGTCGTTCTATGCATTATTGAAAAGGACTAAATTTTACGTCGAATGACATCTAAAACTTTTCAGTGGGTTTAGTGGTAGAGCCTAAATCAATAGTTGCACAGCCTAAAAAATGCCAAATTTTTGCACTTTTTTTTAGTTTTTTGGTTGTAGCTGGAAAATGATGCGTCGGAGGGAAAATATGGTTCTGTACAATATTAAAAAGGGCTAAATTTTGCGTCGAATTACATCTAAAACTTTTAAGTCGGTTCAGCAGTAGAGCCTAAATCAATAGTAAGTTAGAAGCGTTGAATTTTTTTCATTTCGGTGCAAACTAACATTTTGCGGCTATCTAAGACAACATATCTGTAAAGCTCTATTGAATAAACTCATGGATTAAAGGATATAGTAAATAGAATTTTACGTTATATAAAACCCCAGTCTTTAAAATCGATCATTTTGACATACAACATTTTGCACCAATTTAAAATCAGTTTGCTTTTACTTTACCCTTTTGGCTGACTTTACTTTATTTAACCCCTGGTATTTATGGCCAAGCTATATATCATCCGAAAGCATTTAATGAGTATAGTACAATAACACCAATCACACCATCTGCAAATGAAAAAGTTATGCTACTTTGAATTTCTAAATATTTACTTTACCGCACCACTCGTAAGTATCTATGGAAAAGATAAGGAACGACACCAGTCTCAACTCCTGGAGATGAAAGATAAAAAAAATGTTACTTCCAATTTTTTATGTTAAGCCTATCGAGGAAATTTAGATAACCAGGTTAGTTTGGGTTTAATGTGATTCATGCAGGCGTAGCTACTAAATGCCTGGGTGGTCCAGGCGTCATGAAGATGAGGATCCTGAGGTTCTTATTTCAGCAGGTCATTTGCCCTTGACAGCCCTCTATTGGCCTGAGGCAGATGCGACATTCTTGGATCAAATCCGTTACGACATATTTTCACAATCTCTAACAAAGCCAACTTTCGAACTGGCTTCCCTACCTCCAACAAATGCAGCTGCCGCTCAACATATTCTGCGGGTGTACCTTCAAATCCAGGGCTGGTATGATAGACCGAAGGATCCTCTTAGCTGGGGTTGGAGGAGGATGGATCTTGGCCTTATCCCCATCACAAATACGAAGGAGCCAGCTCTAGCTGAAATTCTTAATACTGTGTCCTGCAAATGTACAAAGGAGTGTACAGGGAAGTGCAGTTGCCGAAAAGTAGGCATAAAATGCTCAGTAATATGCCTCAATTGCAACGGCCAATATGTTCTAATTCAGCACCAGGATGACATTGCTGTAGAACCAGAAAAAGTTGAAAATAGTTCCTTTGAAGATGATCCAACCGCGCTTTCCGAGCTTTTCAGATGAAGGATCATCAACGTGTAAGAAAATACGAATATGAATGCTGCCACAGAAACATCTGTCGTGTCACTTTGATTCAATGAGATCTCACATTCAGTATTCCTTAAAATACAACAATGTTTTATTGAACTAATTATCAAGAAATTCTATTGTAACAATAATTTTTTGTAGCAATAAATTATATGCTTTGCTTAAACAAAACTTAAGGTGTATATTGAAAAAAAAGAATGCTTTAAATGCATTATACGCTATTATTACTATTGGAATGATAGTAGATATCATTAAAACGAATATAACCTATTTTGAAATTATTAGCTTACCTGCAATTGCCTCAATCCTGAAAGGTAAATTGTCTAAATGTCACGGTTTGGAACAACTGTAAATATAGTTAAGCACAACATTTTTTTTTCTGTATGCTCACGGATTTCTGGCCCTGGCTGATATTAATATCAGCTTTTGCCGCTAGTCTTGTTTAGTTATTTATTCATTTATTTTATATTTATTTATTTATACGCTGTCTACATTTATATTCCATTAATAAACTTGTAAGTGATATTGTTAATTCATTGCACCTAAAGCATTAAGAACTATGATTAATTTTCTTATTACTGAAATCTTATTAATAATACTTAGTAAAGATTTAATGGTAATACAATACATTGATAAACTTAATAATATTAGTCAGGATGTGCTGTTTTGGTACAAAATTTTGATATGATTTTACGTTACATGACCTCAAATGATTCGAAACGACGAAAAAAACGATTTTAAATTAATTCCAAATTTGGGATTATAAATGATTAAATTTAATAACTAAGGCACCTATTTAACGTGAAATTTCATTCCTTACAACTTTAATTTTATATATATTTTGATGGGAGTATCTCCATCTCCAAAGTTGATACCATTTGACGCAGTCTTCTGTATTATTGAATGGGTCAAAGTTTTCCGTCCGATGCGCCATTTTCCAGCTACAAGCGAAAAACAAAAAAGAGGCAAAAATTTGACAGTTTTTGGGCTGTCAAAAGTTAAGCTCACCTCCTGCGATGGTGCAAACTCAGATTACATGTACCTAGGGCGAGGGCCCAATAAATATATTAAGATGATTTCCAGCCTGCTGGGAATTAATTCCAGAATCCGGTTTTTTTCGACTCTATTTGATTGGCCTATGACTCGAACTGATATTTATTTTCAACTTTTTTCATTTTTGAAGAGCAGTAAACGAAACTGTAACAAATAAATGTGCTTATGAAGTATATAGAGTAACACGTAGCGAGAGTCGATCGTTTAATTTAGCGGACCGCCCGTTTTCCTACCAAATAGTCCCTGTCCTTGTTTGCCCAAATCCTCGCATTCAAGTATGATTCATTGTTAATCCGATCCCAGGTCCTAGTACAGGTGATGGGCAATCAGGTATGCATCTTTTTGTATCATCTTCCATTGTAAACATCAAAGGGGAGGATGTATTATACCCAGTGGGCGAACGTCATGCAGGTCCGGCTCTAACGGTAAGCTGTACAGATACTGCAAATTAGGGATGATGATTGTACAATGTGTCCTGTCATCGGTGTCGGAGCCTTTAGGAGGATAAAATACAGTATTTTTTATCTTCAGATCAACCCCCCCCCCCCCCAAGTAGTTTTTCCCACCATAATAAAATGGCAGCCATTTTCTTTTTTGTTTAATTGATGCACGAGTGTTGTACTAATTTAGCCATAGTTACCCAAGTAGAGGTCCTAGAAACACAAAAACTAGTGCTAATAATTTTTCAAATTTTATTTCATAAAAGGGCAAAAAATGGTTAAACGAAAATAATTATGTTTGCGTTTTTTTACCATTTTAGCTTTTGCAAAAAATCTGAAATGTTAACCTACCTTTTATTTCTAAGCGAGAGTACTTGATGTTTCCTAAAAGAATAGCTATACATCTTAGCCCTTAGTAAAGTAATTTAGAAGCTATGATGACGCTTTATTGTCTAATTCGGCAGTTGAGAAGGCAAAAAACAATACTTAGTGGTCACGACATTTATTTTGGGGAAAAATAAACGAATTTTACTATTGTTCGAAATGTCCTCCTTGGTGTTGCACACATGCTGTTGCTTTTACTGACACATGTTGCGTAGAGCGACTGATCATCGCTTTGTCATTCCGTATTTTTTTGGTTATTATGTCACATAATGTCTCATCAAAATATTCCAGTCAAAACCTTCAGTGAAAATGGGCCACAAAGAGAACATATTAGATATTATAGGATGCTGTGATCTGTGATGTTACGTACCCTTCTGCAGATATCCCTGACTGATATAAAATAGAGCAGCTAAAACACCAGCGCCAGATGATATGAGGCGTAGAGGGGGAAGATGTAGGTTAGGGATATAAATATAGTTGTACATAACTTCGCCAATACTCTACACCAATGGCGACCCGTGGTCATCTTAACAGGGAGGTCAATTCAATTTAAAGAAGAATATTGAATACAGAAGATGCACCTATATACTTTTATAATTATTGTAAAGTAATAAAATAGTATTGTTGCTGAATAACTTACCATTAAATGGTCTTATAGGTTAAGTCTATGCGTCGCTCCTTACAGCTCGCAAAATGGTTAATCACGCGATTTTGGGACACAGTTTCATTAAAATCTTGAAAAGATTTGCGATAAGCGCTATCCAGTTGGGCACTGATATGTGATTTACCCATTGTATAATAGCAAAGAGTAGGATAATAGCTCACCGAGCATCTCATATGATCGGCGGTTAAAACGTGCCGTTTTATTTTTGCCTTTAAATGTTTCAAGTCTTTAACACCTGTTTGGCACCACAGGGATTGTTCGTTCAGAAAATAATAAACACTCAAAGCAATAGAAAGCATCTGTTGTTTCACATCCACAAATCCAATCCGCCAAATCGTACATACATCTGCGAATTCTCTGAAACTTACGATGCACTTCCTTATTTTAGTCCTTGGTCGTTCGCACGATTTTAAGATCTGGCACTGGTCTACCACTGGTTTTAAGTTTCATACGTTTCATACAATTCAGAATGTAACTATTTGGCTAAAAAATATCGAGTTGGTACCGGTATCGATATTTTCATTTTTCACTTCACTTCACATCCGTAAAATCATCCCAAGGTCAAATTATGTGGGAACTATTTTTATATAGGAAATCCTCAGAGATATTCTGCTGGTTGTTTACTATGCTGTGCTTATACTATGAACGGGTAGTGCGGAGCTTCGGACCTATTTGCGAGATCGACCTGAAAGCGGTGGTGCCGTGGTGCGAGAATGCTAACCACGTGGTGTTAAAACGATGCGACGCGACGTGGCAATGTCCGACGTCAACGTGTTTGTTGGTACGAGGGAATAGGATACTTGTACGAGGGGCGATCAACATAATTTACCTTAATTAAAAATAATTAAATTTGCAGCGGGATAAATTGTAAGTTTGATGGATTGAAAGAATCTTGATTTCCTAATGGAATAATTGGAAGATCATTGACCAAATGACCTTAATGAGTAGCCGCCACTGCTCTACATAAAGCACAGCCTTCAGAGTGCTAGTGTTTGTGTCACTAAGTACCGATAATAACTAAACCAAATGCGTGACTTTAGGCAGCTGCATATAATAAAAAATGAGAAGATATCATTTGTTTAGGCCCGATTTTATCAACATGCATATTTTAACAAAAGCTTTGACAAAGCTTTTCTATTGGATGTTATTTAGCAAAAGCTTTCTATTGGGTATTGAGGGTTGTATTAATAAGTATCATCCAATAGTATTTTATCAATATTGAAAACAAAACGTCAAAGCGGGATGACACTTTTGTCAAAAATATTTTAGAAATTCATGGTGATCTATGGCTCAAAATCATAGCAGGATATCAGAACAAAGCGATTGATTTGCAAATTAATGCCAGATTTTTTATGTTATTGTATAATTACTAATTGTAAACTGCCATAATTTGTGACAGAATCATAAAAGTAGTATCAATCACAGCAACTACTTTATTTAATAATTACAAATCCCACCTCCGTCAGTCAGATGGATTATAGACGAATACATACTTTTATGAAGAATCTTCCATTTACTGGATGCATGTTTGTTATAGACCTTCTTATAGAAATATTCACAGAGGATGTAAAGGTGCAGCGTACACATCACATAATAGGTACGGTTAAGAAGACACAATTCCGTGCTATTTGACTCGAAACACGAATGACTTATGTCAATGTCTACCGCCATTTTTTTGGGTTGCAATATGGCCGCCACATGGTTGCCAGATGTATGACGAAAAATGATGCAGTAATAAATATACTTACGCTTTGTACTCGCTCATTTAACTAAAGTTGCACTTCATCAGGAGTTATATTGTTTGAGCCACTTTGAGCCCCATTTATTTCTTGTTTGCTGGCTGTACTTCATACTTGTTTTGTGGCTGGTTGTAAAATTTGATGCCTTCAAACAGTTCAAACTCCCTAACAAATTCATTCAAACAGTTCAAACTCCCTAACAAATTCATTCACATGAAATGGTTTCGTGTATAAAAAATAATGTTCAAACAAATTTTCCAACAACTGTTTTCCATTAACAGCATGAGAGTTTCACAAATAAAAGAAAGCAATGTGTGAAGCAAACCAAAACAACATCCAAACAAAAACGAGGTTAACGTCTGCGCCCTTTGGAGGAAAATTTGAATGTCTTTCAGAGTTACACGGTATTTGCTACAAAATAGGTTCGTATTTGCTTTATGAGGGCAACCGGTTAACACATTCGGTGTGATTGCTAAATTTCTATCATTATGCATTATTGCAATCACTTCTTGATTTGTTAAAGTTAATGTATCGCTTTTAACAACTGAAGACATCATGAGGAAGAGCTAGAGAAGACCTTTGAATTTCGCGCTGCCGTCATGCACGGATCACAAAATACGGACTGATCAGTGTTTCTGTGATCTTGGCCGCCATTCTTTTGGGTTGCAATATGTCCGTAGGTCAATCTGACCCCGCCCTGTTTCCCATTCTGTAATGCTAGTTGCCCCCACATGGTACACATTGTAAGGCATACATAGGAATGAATATCCCTCCTGCTAGTTGCTCCCTTTCCCTTAAAAGTATGACTATACAAGTTATACGACAGGTTTCTTGTTTAGGTACATACAATAAGGATAGGCAACTAGTAATGCACATGCACATTTGGGAAAGAGGCTAACAGTTAAATCGTATTTTTAGCTTTTGAAATGTAACAAAATGCTATTTTTACCCCTTTTTACTGTAAAACAAAGATATATTGCATTTATTTATAATTATAATCGATAGTAAATTATTGTTTGCAGTAATTTGAATTTCTTGTCATCTTTATCATTTGATAGACGAACGAACCAGTGATCAAATGTACCGCTTGTGTAGAATCTGATTGGTTGAGATAAGCGATTGTTAAACTTTTTGTTAAACAAGAAAATGTAATTTTTCACCCATTTAGGATGGAAAATCAGACTGACAAGATACTAGATGGTTCACAATGGTCGATTGTATATAAAATATGTCATTTTTGACCTTTTTGAGGTAAACTTCAAGAGAAATCAATAATTTTCAGAGTACGTTGACAGATGCATGTTCTTGAAAGGGCTGCACTGATTAGTCATTCTTTGTTAAAACGTGCATATTGATAAAATCGGGCCTTATACCCGTTTTACATCAACAATAAGTCCTTGGTTTTAATTCTTGGGTTCAGTTCGTGGTCAAAATTGACAAGTGTAAAACACAAAGTTGACGTCAAACAAGTCAATGGATTTCGTCTTGGATTTCTTCACTGATTTAGTACTTGTTCTAATCTGTGGTCAAGTGTGACGTAAAATTCGGTAGTGCCAACCTTAAAAATCATATGATGCATGTCATGCATGTTGCATACCGGTCTCTGTATATTATTAAATATTTTCTAAATAAAAACTCGCAATCAAATTCAGAGTTTTACTGTCAAAAGGCTACAAACAAATACGAATTAAATAAATCTTGCGAAAACCGCTAATCATATCACAGCAACAGTGTTGGCAGCACTGCATGCTCACAAAATCCATGGTTTTATTCACAGATGTAAAACACAATCAGTTTGACCTTGAAGACGATCATGGATTGATCAGTGAATAAATTCGCGGGGAAAATGTCGATGTAAAACGGGTATTAGAGAAACAAAATGTTACACGAGTCTTTGGTAGTCCTTCGCCTTAATCCACCCTTAATTTCTGATTTTAGTGAAAATCACAAACCAACTCCTAACTTTGACGCAGTGGAGGAAGGAAACTAATGGTCGCACACGAAAAAAGACCAAAATTATGCAGAATTTTGTTCTCTCCATAAATTATTTGAAGCTTTTACCGATATCACGTACTAAAAAGGCATTATTTTTCAAAAATCGTCGCGAATCAGAATTTTCGTTCCCCCACCCCTCGAGCGGCAACCTTCCGAGGGCGTAAACTTAGGTGTAGTTTCAGAGGACCAATGTCTACCATCCCACCAAATTTCATTTCTTTCCGACCTTTTGCTGTGAAAAAACCCCTATCGCCTGGACTAATATTAATAATAATTGATTTTGGACTTGAATAATTTTGCTAATAAGCTACGTGACACGTCGACATAAACTTCCTGTTCCCGCAAGAAAAAAAAAGTGGGGCCAAGTCCGGTGAACGCGGTGGCCAAGCCACGGCGAATATCGTTCATTTAAATGGCTTCGCACATTTGCAGCGAATTCTCGGTAAATGTGTGGCCAGGAATGATTGCTGATATTTTGTTTGGCCCACTCATATTGCCAGCCACGATGAATGGCCCTACATTTCTAGAGTTTTTGCAAACCGACTTCCTGCACGCCATTATGGAAATACCACTGGCCTATAGGTCAAGGACGACTCTCCAACTGGACGGAGCTTCGGCACACTTCGCTGTAAATGTACGAAGCCATTTAATAAAAATAAATGTCGTGACCACTAAATATTTTGATTTATTGGCTCATAGCTTCTAAACTACTTAGGGCTAAGACGTATAGCTATTTTTTAGGAAACATCATGTACTATCGCTTAGAAATAAAAAATGTAGGTTAACAGCTTAGATTTTTTGAAAAAAATAAAATTGTAAAAAAACGCAAAAAATTACATACCTAATTATTTTCGTTTAACAATGTTTTTGCCCTGTTATGACATGAAATTTGGAAAATGTTTACTATTAGTTTCTAGTCTACGCTATCGAATGAGACTTACTTCGTGTTTGCAGAGCCTCTACATAGGTAGCTATGGCTCAATTAGTACAACACTCGTGCATCAATTAAGCAAAAAACAAAATGGTTGCCATTTTATTATGGTGGGAGAAAACTACTTTTGAGGGGTGATTTGTCGATAAAAATTAACGTATTTTATCTTCCTAATGGCTCCGACACCGATGAGCGGACACATTGTAGTAGTAGCATTGTATTATAGTATTTCTCAAAAATTAAAAATATAGTTTGATAAAACTAAAAAGTTAAAATCGATTTATGAAATAAGCTTAAAACAATGATGAACGAAAAATACTGGTATTATTTATAGTAGTATTGTAAGGTTGATTGGAAGACCAGAAAGCCAAATTCCTGTAATTTGGTGATGCTGAACTCCGCCTTTTGAAATGTATGTCTCTGTATATTTTAATAAAGTCAACTACTACTACTATTACTACTACTACTACTACTATTGTGAAAAAAGCGTGGGTGCTTTGTACCATATTATTCGTAAATCGAGCGCCCGACACTTTTTTCGCAATAATATCAGTATTTTCGTTCATTATTATTTTAAGCTTATTTTAAATATTCTTTTTACCTTTTTAGTCCGATGAAAACGTATAAGACGCCATCAGTAAAAAAAAATTTCTTCAGGGCGGTGAACCCTTCCCAAAAACGAAGGGTTTTCGTGATGGTTATGCGAAACCAAGTAATTATGACTCGAAAAAAATACAGGGTATGACTAGAAAAAAAATACAGGGTATTTTTAACATTTCCATTTTTTTTCGTAGTTTGTACACTCATTACCATATGTAACATTTTATTATAACTGAGCTTATTCTACTTGTAATTTTGTAAATTAGGTTCTGGCCCAATAATCGAATAAAAAGATAGATGCAAAATGAAACCACCTTCAAGAAACAGAATCAAACGTAAGTTTTTCAAAAAATTATACGACTAATAAATAAAATATTGTTTTGCCTAAGCCGGCCCTGTACCCGTAAGGGGTGCATCCCAATCATTTAATCAGTCCACATTGGTACCGGATATTTTTTCTAATTGGAAGTGAAAGATAATATCGCGAGCTGGTGGGGTGCTACCTTTTTCGTTGGGGCTTAACAGAACTAGCAGTGCAGCAGGACGTTGTAGTAGGGTTCAGTTTCACTAGATTTCAGAACTTTAAAATTCGGCGATATTTGAACCAACGTTTGAATCATACATTATTTGATTTTAGAAAAATTTGTCTAAAGGCCCATTCCCACAGGGTGAAGAATGCACGGGTTTGAAAGCAGACTTTTAAGTGCAGTAAACGTGCAATCTTTAGAAGACTTTATGTTGATGCCAGTAACCGTGCACGATAATAAATAAACGAAGTGTGCTAAAAAATAAAACACATAGGCCGGTATACATTGTCAATCTCCCGCTCCTCCCGCCATTCTCCGGCCAGTCGCCAGACTAACCTAGAAATATGTATATGTGTAAGTGTATACTGGAACATGGCTAAAGTATTTGATGAAAAATAAAATAATAATTTCGGATGGATATGGACCCATTAAGGCTACATTTTAAAAATATTTTCATGTTGTACGGGGTGTACCCAAAACACGAAACGTATCAAGTTATATTTTTTTTTTTAAATAGAACACCCTCTATATTATTGCATATTCAGATTCCTTGGTGAATTCTAGTGTGACTATGTATCACACATGGGAGCAAACCGTTCCTCAAGGTGTAAATTACTATTTTCGGTATAAGTAGATATCAGAAAAAAATTGAATATCGCAGAGACCATAAAATTTAGAACGCAGTGGCTTTGCCCTATTACTAAGCATGAAATGCGTCAGCTTAGGTTAGACGGTCAAATTTGAATTATCTTTGTGCTTGGAGAAATCGGTCGATTAATTAAGGAAACTTCAATAAGAGATAACTTTATTTTTTCAAATAGAAATGCCTAACTTTTGTATACGATTAAATATACAATTTGATAGCCTATCAAATGATATAAGGTTGTGAATATCAATCTATGGTAGTTTTCATTTAATTTCAAGTGTTCAATCATACTGGTGTTTTTTCAATTTTCCTACATATAAACAACCTAGCAGGCCATGAAATATAAACAAAACCATGTTCAGATGAGAGAAAACAAGTAACTTAGAAAATAGATACAGACGAATCAGAGTAAAGAGACAATATTATAAAAATTCCTTACAACAAATGAGGAGCAACTTATCAAAACGCATTATGTCCACCAGATGACAAAATTGAGTTTGATGCGGTTTCGTATTCATTTTGATACATTTCATACGTCTGTACAACAAGAATGAATCAAACAACATTATATCCCTACGTAATTTGGGTACAAAATATTATGTCCGCATCGAAACGCTTTATGTCCTCAAAGGTTGTCATATCAAAACGCATTATGGTACTTGGCCACCAGGTGGTGCTCTACGCAGTGCAAACGTCACCTGATTTAACTAGTTCTGTCGTTAGTTCTTTGAGATTAGTCAACCGATTAACGTGTTTATTGTTCTTTCTGCTACATAATTATGATGGAAAACCTTGATCAGAGCATCTCTGTAGGGGAAAATACCCACGGATCAAGAAAAAGAATTAAACAAAAGACTAAACGAGAACATGATTATGAAAAAAGGTAAGTAATATGAATGTTTTATAATGATTTGCTATTTGGCGTGCTAACGTGCGCTTAAGTGTATTTCAATCCTTCACTACATTACGTTATTAAACAGCGACAAAACACATTGAGCGTACATGTAGTGCGGAGTTTAAATCAAATCAATAGTTAAAATTGTTTTTTGTATTCAATGAATAAATATGTAACAAAGTTGTATTTCTTTGTAGATATAAAGATCCCGACCCATTGCTTGCCAATTTCCGTCCCCCATGCCAGCATCGAGGAGCTCCAGGAAGAAAAACATTTTTTAAATGTCTAGACATCTCCAAAAATGTTCTTGCAAGAGCCAAAAGAAACGTTTTCTTCAAAATAGACAGAAAAGAACAAGACAAGCGCCTATCATTTTTGATGCACGTTGGATACCCGAAGCGAACCCGTGTTCGAGGTGGAGAGGAACAAAGAATAAGGAAACGACGCCGATTTGTAGTGGAGTACTTTTTATGGTCAGCAGATAAGAAAAAAATGCCAGTTTGCTCCTCGTTTTTCTGTAAATTGTTTCAAATAGGCCAAACAAGGATAAATACTATAGCCGAGGGGATACTGAGTGGAAAAGGTGTGCAAGATAAAAGAGGCGGTGACCACAAAGCTAACAAGTACTCGGAGAAAAGGTTGAGAGTGTACGATTTTATATCTAAATTGAAGGCATGTGAGAGTCATTATACACGTAATAAGAGTAAAAGGCTGTATCTGCCATCTTCGCTCAACATAAACCGACTTTTACAACTTTATAACAAAACGGTTGAAAATGACTACAAAGTTAAAAAAACATTTTTCACCAAAATATTTGAAACGAAGTTTAATTTGGGCTTTGGTTCACCGGCATGTGACACATGCAGCTATTGTTATAGAACCAAGACCGAAATTCGAAGTTGTGGAGATATGGCTCAAAAACAAGCTTTAATGACCAACCTTACTATCCATAAACGGAGAGCTAAAGCATTTCATACGATAATGAAAACAAATCCTGAAGGGAATGCGACTTATGTGTTTGATCTACAGCAAGTGCAGCCCATCCCTAAATTAAGTATCGGTGAAACATTTTATGCGCGTCAAATTTCATTATACTGCTTTTGTATCACAGACGTTGCTACAAAAGATCCCAACTTTTATGTTTGGAATGAAACTCAGGCTAAAAGAGGTGCCCAGGAAATCAGCTCAGCTTTGGTTGATTTCTTACAAAAGACCATCTTCGACGAATCAATTAAGACAATTCGCCTTTTCGCAGACGGCTGTGGAGGCCAAAATAAAAACCAGCACGTTGTTCATTCGTTATGTTACTGGTTACAAAACAAGTCCCCTAGCACGATCAAAGATATTATTATGTATTTCCCGGTCCGCGGACATTCGTATTTGCCTGCCGATCGAGTATTTGGACGTGTGGAAAAAAAGCTGCGTAAAGTAGAAGAGATCTTAGATCCAAATGGCTATCTCAAAATTTATAAGGAATCTGGAAACATCAGAGTTCTGGGAAAAGACTGGTCCATGAGGAACTTCAAAGAATTAGCAAGCACATTAAAGCAAATTGAAGGCATAAGTTTCATTAAGCGGATATTTTTGAAAAAAATAAGCAAAGATCAGTCTTTCGATGTTAAGATCAAACTTGAACCGTCATATTATTTCGATGACGAATCAAAGGTATTTACATCAATAGTAAAGCGTGGTAAAAGTCTGAAACACGTTCCAGAACCAACTGAAGCCCCGCTGGTAAACGTGATTAAGGAAGATAAGAAGAACGATGTTATAAAATTGCTCCAAGCAAGATTTGGAAACAACTGGGAAGATGAAATTCCATTATCATCGTTACACTTCTTTGACCAGGCTTTAAGTGTTGAGCCTCATATACTTAGAGCAGCACAAGACGAAGACGAGCAAGACTTATGCGAATGTCTAGAAGAAGACCAAGATCATCATATTTAGTTCATAATTTAGTTTTTTCTTGAAACACTGGTTATAGGCTATACTCCTATTAAAATTATGTTCTGTATTAAATAATAAATAAATATTTTGCATTTTATTTTTGTAGTGAGTAAACTGCTGTTTGTACTTTACTACAAATTTGGAACAAAGAGCATTATGTCCAATATTGGCCACAACAAAAAGCATTATGTACATATTGATGGATCGAAACGCGCTATGTCCAACTATTTTTTTAATTTTTTCTACAATTTGTATTAGTTTCAATTTCATTGAGAATGGATATTGAAGGCATAGACCAATATTAATCCAAATACCTTCAAGCCGAGGTTTAAAATCTTGGGAGACAAAAGATATTCGTTTTTGGTTGTTTGTGGAAAAAGACGTTTAACGGACTTAACACGTTTTGAAAAGTTGCTCCTCAAATGATCTCTAACCAGAAACAACGGCGGTAACATTCTAAGGATCTAAGGTCAAGGAGAAGCTGAAGTTAGACAAAAATAGATGTTTATCATAGTCTACTGGCTACTACAATGTACTAGAGATTAAAAATTTTCAAAGAAATTAAAAACCCTGAAATAAAAGAAAAACTACCAGCGATTGTTGCTCCAGCACGCAATTATCAATCACATGTAATGATGTAAAAAAGAAGTAATTTGCGTCAAAATAACGATACCTCTGACTAGAGTTCATCTATTCTATTCTATTCTATCTATTAGCAAGATAGCAAAAAATCAATACTGACAAATAAGGTTTAAATTTTCTGCCAGGTAAATTATGCTCTATAGTTTGACAAATTTTAATTCATTCTTCCGATCTTGCTAATAGGTACTGAAGAATTTTCAGAATGCCAGTCAGATGTATCTTTACTTTTGACTTGACATAACTGATTACTTTTTACTTCCCACACCGATAGGTCGGGGGAGTATTGTGATCGCGAACATTTTCGATTTTGAGATACACGCTTTTTGGGCGTTTTATGATACCTACATACCGAAAATCCACTTCACTCTTTCTGTCGGCCTGTCTGTCGGTCTATCTGTCTGTCTGTCTGCCGGTCTGTTGGGGTTTTTCTAGCCTCGTAATCTCAGCAATCGCTGCATGGATTTTGATGAAATTTGGGCAGCTGGGCAGATATGCTGTGGGGTCGTGATAGCTACTGCTAGTATAATTTTGAAAATCGGTGCTTGGGCGGCAGAGTAATTAGCAAAAAACAAAAAAATTCAAATATTCCCCAAACTTAGTTTTTAGGCATTTCAGGGCGTTTCAGGTGTTCCTGATTGTTTTTTACTTTTGTATTCGTAATAGACTGTGAAGACCTGTGAAGGAAGCCCTAGCGGCATATTACACTTTTGTAGGTCCATCGAAACATTGCCCTGCCTGTTACAGAAATCAAGGGACTTAGAATTTTCTGATGTATACATACAATAAGTGTTGCTTTAGATCGTTCTGTATTGTATAACGCGGTAATTACTGAATTGATTTTAATTAAATTTTGGCACAGTAGTACTACCTTGGCGAGGATGAAAAAAGCGTATGATTTTTAGAAATTGTGTCAGTGGCGGCACAGCAATAATAAAAAACCGAAAAATATAAAAAACAGCTCAAACTTCATTTTTAGGCGTTCCCGATCATTTTCTAATTTTTTTTGGGTGGGGATGAAATTGAGGTGGTTAGGGGATAGGGGGTTGTAAAACTGAAAAAGTGTTTGTATTGATAATAGGCTATTTATTGACCTGTGAAAGAAGGATCTAGCGGCATAACACCCCTTTTCAGGTCCATCCGAACGTTACCTTGCCTATTCCAGAAATCAAGGGAGTTAGAATTTTTGGATGTATACGAGTACATACATATGAGTATTGCTTTCTATCGTTCTGTATTGTGTAACCTCAAATTGTTTTTAATGCAATTTTGACACAGTGTTACTACTGTGGCGAGGATGGAAAATGCGTAAGGTTTTTAGAAATCGTGTCAGTGGCGATGCAGGAATAAAAAACTAAAATACAAAAATAGCTCAAACTCTGTTTTTAGGCGATTTTTTCGTCCAGTTGAAGCTTGCAGAATAAAAACTGTGTCATCCAAGTTGGTACAGAGATACAAGAAACTGTTTACGAGAGTTTTTGTGTTGCATGTTTTTTTTTTTGAGGGCGGGCGGGCGATGATTTAGCTGCAAGGGGATTTCCGACTCTGGCTTCATGCAATGGGAAAAAATAAAACGATATCATAATTTAAAAAAAAGATATCACCGTTATGTGTGGGAAGTACTGAGTCAATCATCTTGACTCATTTTTTTATAGAATAGAATAGAATAGATTTATTTGACCACATTATGCAATAGATTACATTTGTAGCACGTCAGTACATTAATTCGAAAACACATTATTAATTTAGTATTACATATAAGAGTAAATGACAAACATAAGAGAGACAAAATACATTTAAACACACAACAGCTATTTTTACACTTCTACTCTGGCTCTCATGGTCTCCATGTACTCACGGACGGTGTAGAATGCATTTTTCTGCAGGAAAGCTTTGATTGTGGCGTTGAACTTACTATAATGTAGATTTCTAACTGTGGCTGGTAACACATTATATAGTTCCAATTGCTGATAATTTTTGGAAGACCTCTCCAAACGATATCTGGGGATTCTTATCAATTCCGCAGAACGAGTGTTATAGGAATGATAGGTCGAATTGAGATTGAATCTGTCTTTGTTCTTATGGATCTGTACCAGTTGTGAGTAAATGTACATTGATGATAAGGTTAGTATTTTTAGACTGATGAAATGAGGCTTACAATGGTCACGATATCCTGCACCCACTATTATACGGATGGCTTTTTTCTGGATTTTAAAAATGTCAACAGCATATGAAGAGTTTCCCCACAAGTAAATTCCGTAATTTATTTGGCTGTAGAAAAGAGAGTAGTACACTGTCAAAATGGATGGGGTATTAACCAGTTTTTTCAGTTTTCGTAGAACATATATTGTTGAAGATAATTTAGTTTTCAAAGACATAATATGTGCATGCCAGTTCAATCGCTTGTCTATAGTTATACCTAGTAATTTAACGCTATCTACTGTATGTTGGTTGTTTTGTTTTAAAAATTGTATTTCTTGAGTCTTACTATTATTTAGTTTCAGATTATTTTGAGTAAACCAGAGCTCAGCATTGGATTTATTCTCCGCCATTTTTAAGGCTAGATCTACGTTACATGTCGTGTGGCTAATCAAAGTAGTATCATCAGCGTAACATACAACCCTATTGGGCAATAGATGGTGGAACAGATCATTGATGTACAGAATGAATAGGACAGGGCCCAATACTGAACCCTGTGGCACTCCACTCGCCATAACTCTCATACCAGACGTATCATCCTCAAGACAAACACATTGTGTTCTGAGGTCTAAGTACGACTGAAGTAACTTCAAAGGCAGCCCTCACACGCCATATTTGAATAGCTTATCATTAAATGTGAAATTTTATTCTGAAGATAATACTCGTAAATTGCCTACAACATTCGCTAGTACTTTTCCTTTCATTTTAAAATTTTTAATGGTTTTAGAAATTGGTATATTGGTAAAAGGCCGTAAAAAATATCCATTTCTGTCGCACTTCTGCTTCTCTTTGACTTAGACCGTTGTTTCTGGTTAGAGTTGATTTATTGTAATTTTTATAATATTTTCTCTGTCGTCTAGTTCGGCTACATTTTTCTGTTGACAGTTGTTTTTTCTATATGAACAGGGTTTTGTTTATATTTCATGGTGTGCTAGGTTGCTTGTAGGTAGAAAAATTAAAGAACTTTGGTGTATTCTATACTAGCGCGTGACGACATTGTTTCTACCGGCGCGGCGCGGCGTTGATATCTTCCAATGTGGAATCTGATAAAACAGTTCTGTTTGTTTGGACGATTTCCATCTCCACCACTGGACTGCATGATATATATGCGCACCTCCCTCACCTTTCCCACCTACAACTAATCTCCTTTTCCACGTGTCTCTTTGTGATATTAAGTTGTAACAGGTATTTTCGGAGGGGTCTAAGGAGTGGGGGGAGGGGCTTGACGGTGATTCGTGATTCCATTGTGATCGCGTTATTTGCAACCGGATGGATTCGCGTATTTGTCGAATGGACGTCCAGGCCCTTCGTCCGATTCAGTTTCCCTTGTTCTCCGCCGGTGTACGCTGGTGTTGTTTTTAGAGTGTGCGGGAGTGTGCCAGGATCACAGAAAAATAAAAACACCTGGGTGCTGGCGTGACATGTATTTTGGTCCGGGCTGCTACCATCAGAGGGCATCGTCGGTGAAATTTCGCGGAAATGGTAAGCGGGAATCGGAAGTCCTCTGGCTAAGTGCAATCCTAAGAGGTCCTCACACTCCTCAAACATAGTCCATAATACAGGGTGTTTGGTAGCCATGCGACAAACATTCAAAGGCTGATTATTTTAACCATATTTTGTTCTTTTATGATTTTTTTAAAAACCACTTCATTTCAAAGATACATGATAAAAAAGAATTGCGAGTATGGTATAACTATTGTGAATTCATCATCATAGTCACAATGTCTTAACAGACATGTTGTGAACTCGTAAAATGCATTAAGTCGGAGCTAGAGTATTGCCGACACGAGTATTATCAATAGTTTTGAGAACTGCAGCTCGCCATCGTTCGCGATTTACTGTCAGTTCAGTGGCGCTCTTGATACTCATATCTAGCAACTGTTTCGTCGTATCCACTCAGCGTGTAGGGGAACGGCCACAGCGCCACCCGCTCGGGGCATGACCCTGAACTACAGGTTTCAGGTTACTCCATGTAATCGCTTCTGTGAATATGTCCGAAGAATGTAAAAAGTCCTTTGGTTTCTGTAATAGGCAAGGCAATGTTCGAATGGACCCAAAAAGGTTATTCATATCGCTAGG
The DNA here is from genome assembly GCA_951848785.1 of Callosobruchus maculatus. Lineage (NCBI taxonomy): Eukaryota > Metazoa > Arthropoda > Insecta > Coleoptera > Chrysomelidae > Callosobruchus > Callosobruchus maculatus. The sequence goes on from CATOUR010000127.1 coordinate 3,171,587, forward strand.
TCTTCCTTCACAGGTCAGTGGACAGTCTATTATGAAAGCATCAAATTTTTAAATTTTACAACCCCCACCCCCCAACCACCCCAATTTCACCCCCACCCAAAAAAAAGTAGAAAATGATCAGGAACCCCTAAAATACCTAAAAACGAAGTTTGAGCAATATTTAATTTTTTTGTTTTTTGTTAATTACTCTGCCGCCCATACACCGATTTTCAAAATTATAGGAACATTAACAACCCCGACAGACAGACATACAGACCGACGGAAATGAGTGACGTGGATTTTCGTTATGTAGACATCATAAAACGCCCAAAAAGCATATTATAAAATTTTCGCGATCACAATATGTACACCCCTCACCTATCGGTGTGGGAAGTAAAATGCAAGGAAAAATTTCCAAATGCAAATAAGGACTTTGTAGTTACTTCTATTCTTGTGTTGCATGAAACGTGTATAAAATATAAAGTCGATTCGCAACAGGTTTCGATTTTAGTAGGAAGCAACTAATGCAAGTTTCATGAAACCTTGAGTCGATTCTGGAATCGCAGCATGCATCAACGTCTGTAGGCCGCTTTACACGAGAAATCGCAAAACAACATTCTTTAGAATAGCGAAACAGCAAGAACGTTATCAGTTTTTTATAAATGTTCTTATTATGTATACAGGGTGTCCCAGAAAGACGGTCCCATAGAAGAACCCCCATCTCACTGAGTCAAAATATTGCGAATAAACACAACATACCTATATACCAAGTTGCACCGTTTGACCGTGAGAGGGCTTCAAAGACAAGAATAATTTTTCAATTTTTGTTGATAACTTCACAACGACATTTGCGATTTGAATGAAATTTGGTAAACGTGTAACACCATAAAAATGCCACATTTTAATTCTTTTAACTCTAACACTATGATGTTTTAGCATGGTGAACCGATGTCTTCGCCACTTACATTGACCACTATTTTTCTTATTTTTAGAGCTTTCGGTTTGAAATTTTTCCACGACAAAGATACATCATTGACAAATATTTTTTGACTCTTAGTAAATTTTCGTATCTGTCACGGTTTAACAGTTAAAAATAATTCTGTAATACTGCAGTAGTAGCGCACTGGTCTATTTTATCCGGAATTTAATTGATTGCATTTAGTTAGTCTTCCGCTTGTAAAATTATCGTTATCAGGGTAAATCAGTTATGCTTCTAAATGTGTCGGTTCGGTACTTTTTCGCACAAATTGACAGTAAATAAATTGAAAAAATGTTATTGATATTTCGCAATTTCAACAAACATTAGATATCAAAAATTGAACGGATAGTAAATTCATTAATGTCAAACTGTACCAAATCAATCTACAAGCAAATCGCAGATGAAGAGTAACAATTTTTGTGATCGGGTTATGAGATCGTGTAAAACCGTTAAATGTATTGACCAAACAAATGTAGGACTAGAGCAGATTCATATTATTTATTTATGTCATCAGTTGTTCAAAATGATCACCATTCACTTCTCTGCATAAATTTATTCTCCTTAAAAAATTGAACTGCATTGTTCTTAGAGAATCGACATTTTGAAGTTGGCGCACGGCGGTTACAATTCTGTTCCATAGCTGTTCTTCTGTGTCTATTCGCTCCTTATAAACCTTGTCAGCTATGGCCCCCCAAAGGAAAAAGTCGCATGGAGTAAGATCTGGCGAGCGCGGTGGCCACTGAATTGGAGCATCTGCACTGCACCTCTTCCAATCCATTTTCCAGGATAATGCTCGTGCAAGTGATTTCGTACTGCACGTGTGAAATGTGCAGGTGCACCATCTTGCATGAACCACATATTCCTTCGTAACTCCAGTGGGACATTTTCTAACAGTTGTGGTAAATTGTTTTGGAGAAAATAAAGATAGTTTTTACCACTGAGGCGTATGGGAAGTCGGAAGGGTCCTATCAACATATTTTCAACAACTCCCATCCACACATTAATGCGAAACTCGTGCTAGAAATGTCTTTCAACAATAGCGTGTGGATTCACTTCTGCATATACGTGTCTATTATGAAGATTTGTAACTCCACTTCTAGTAAAAGAAGCTTCATCGGTAAAAAGAATTCTTGTAGTGAAATACAAATCTTCTTGCCTTTTGTGTTGAATAATTTCACAAAAGTGAACTCTTGCTGCATAATCTGGAGGTAACAGTGCTCGAACTGGTTGGAGATGATACGGATGCAATTGATGTTCTCTAGTAACTCTATTCACAGTACTTTTACTGATACCTAGTTGTGTAGCTATTAATCGAGAACTAGTACTTGGATCTTCTGCCACTAAATTCAAAACGTTCTCTTCTGCTTCTGCTGTTCTCACATGTTTACTACGACCAGACAGTTTTTGCATACCGTGAAAAGATCCTGTTTCACGAAGACGTCTTTCGATTCTGCCAAACGTTTTAGCACATGGTGTTCGTCGATTGGGAAACCTTTCTTGGTAAACGCGTATACTTTCTCTGTAGTTTCCGTCGCAGCGCCCCAGAACTAGCAGCATATCAGTTTGCTTAGAAAAACTGTACTGGTTATCGATTTTAAAACTTATTCAGTCATAAATGACAGTGGTGTCACTAAATGTTGAAGTAATAAAATGTGCCGTTTTTTCATGTTTTGTTTTTAGGCTGTAGACATTTCAAATGACAATGGCCGCATTCAGCAGGCGGAACGGTTGCGTAACAGTTTCCGATCTTTCTGCTGTACTCTACGCTACGTCTCAACATGTTGCGGATCGGTAGCGATTATTTGTAGCGAAAAATGTTTACGCTCACTTTTGGTAGCTGACAGCTGTACGTCACAACTGACAGCAAACCCGTTTAAATTTGAATAACCGGTAGGTATTAAATGGGTATTTATTAACCACAAATTATGACAACAACTGTCAGTTACTGTCATATTTCTCAACTTGTAGCGTTACATCCAGCAGATTCACGCTACCGCTACATAGCGCAAACGGTAGCAGCTTGCTCTGCTGAATGCGGCCAATGACGTCCAAAAATTATTGCTCGCAACTGTATCTGACGAAAAACAATATTGTTTTTACCATTAACGCCAACAAAAAGATTTAAACCACCTACATCATTGTCACTTCACTCTGATAACAATAATTGTTCAAGCAAAAGACTAACAAAATGCAATCAATTGATTTCCGGGTAAAATAGACCCCCGGTATTTTTTGAAGTGCGCTTTCACTAAAGTATCACAGAATTATTTTTAACTGTTAAACCGTGACAGATACGAAAATTTACTAAGAGTCAAAAAATATTTGTCAATGATGTATCTTTGTTGTGGAAAAATTTCAAACCGAAAGCACTAAAAATAAGAAAAATAGTGGTTAATGTAAGTGGCGAAGACATCGGTTCACCATTCCAAAACACCATAGTGTTAGAGTTAAAAGTATTAAAATGTGGCATTTTTATGGTGTTACACGTTTACCAAATTTCATTCAAATCGCAAATGTCGTTGTGAAGTTATCAACAAAAATTGAAAAATTATTCTTGACTTTGAAGCCCTCTCACGGTCAAACGGTGCAACTTGGTATATAGGTATGTTGTGTTTATTCGCAATATTTTGACTCAGTGAGATGGGGGTTCTTCTATGGGACCGTCTTTCTGGGACACCCTGTATATATGTGTGTATTTTTAGGCTTACTCAAAAATCTCTGAGGTCGTTCAAAATTATAATGTCCGTAATTTCGTAAATTGTTTATGATATTACAGTTCATTAACTAGAATTATCATGAAAGCAATAATAATAGCTGAAATGTCAAGCATTTACATTTGAATGCTTTTTATTTTTTACAGTTGCTGAAACAGGTGACAGTGTGGCTTCTCATCAAGGATACCACATTCAGTATGTCGAACCAGAAATCTACGCTTCACAAAATGGCGGTCAAGCACAAATGTAAGTACAGAGACGTCTTCATTAAAAAAAATGAATTAATTGTTCTGTGTAATTTTTTAAACCAGTAAACGTTTTTGAATTCACCATTGATTTTTAGATCCAGTTTGTTCATTCAATAGAAAATTTGACGTTTGTAGTACTTTACAAAAGATGTTAATATATCGGAAACTAAGTACCACAGAAAGATGCGGTTCTCGGTTTTACAACGAGCAAGAAATATACTTGTGTTTCAGTAAGATCATTGTTTCAAAGCGTATTAAATCAATAGACTAGCAATTTACAAATTTGAAAAGGTTAAAACATTAAACACTTTTTTCAAATGGGATGGTATGATAAGCTTCACATCAGTGGATACACTTTTATATGTGGTTCTATCTTTGATGGGTTTCAAGTTGTTTACGATTTTGTAATTATTCCGTAATCGCGGGTAGGAATTGGAAAAATCGTAGGTGGCGTAGCTCGCAGACGAAACAATAGACAGGAAACCTTTCATCTAAAGTGTTTCGGCCTCTAGTTCTGAAATATGCATTCACTCCATCTAACTGTAACCACATTATACTTAAAAACTCCAGTGGTAAATTTTCCAGCAGGTTTTCCAAATTTTCATTTAGAATTTTTTCTTGGGTGGGGATGAAATTGTCTTGCCTATTACAGAAGCCAAGGGACTTGCATCTTGCTTCTGATGCATACATGCGCGTATTGTTCTGTATTGTGTAACTAGGAAACTATTGGATTGATTTTAATGAAATTTTATGTGGACAACCACAGCCAACTGTGTCGACGTTGAATATGATATTCTAAGGGCCGATTTTATCAACATGCATATTTAACAAAGAATTTAACAAAGCTTTTCTATTGGGTATTGAGGGCTATGTTAATAAGTATCATCCAATAGTATTTCATCAATATTGAAAACAACACGTCAAAGCTGGATGACACTTTTCTCAAAGATATTTTAGAAATTCATGGATCAAAATCATAGCAGGATATCAGAACAAAGCGATAGCCACATTTTCCATGTTTACATTATAATTATTGTATAATTACTAATTGCAAATTGGGATAATTTTTGATAAAAGTAGTAGGTACCTATATCAATCACACACGTCCGTCAGTCAGACGGATTATATGAAAATACATACTTCATGAAGAATCAATCTTTCATTTACTGGATGCATGTTTGTTATAGATCTTCTTATAGAAGTATTCACAGGTGCATTGTACATCAAATAGGGTTATACTTAATTTTAATTATAAAATGGCAAGCTTTGGCGTTCTGGGGTTCTGGATAGGCAACCAGTAATGCACATACGTTTGGGAAGTAGCTGTAACCTTTGAAATGTAACAAAATGCTATTTTTACCTCTTTTTACTATAAAACAAAGATATATTGTAGGTATTCATAATTATTATCGATAGTAAATTATTGTTTTATCCAATTAATGCAATGAGTGAATTTTTTGTCATCATAGCATTTAATACAGCATGAAACCAGCGATTAAATGGAAATGGAATCTGGAATCTGATTGGTTGAAATTAGCAACTGCTAAACTTAAACAAGAAAATGCAATTTTTCACCGATTTGGGATAGAAAATCAGACTGCAGAAGATGCTAGATGATTTACAATGCTCGATTGTATATAAAGTATGTCATTTTTGAGCTTTTTGAGGTCAACTTCAAGAGAAATCAATAATTTTCAGAGTACTTTGACAGATGCATGTTCTTAAAAGGGCTGCTCTGATTGGTCAAAGTCTTTGTTAAAATATGCATGTTGATAAAATCGGGCCTAAATAATACAGATGTTTGATGTGTGTATTTTTCAATATGATGAATAAAGCTTTTATGTTCGAATTTGTGAAAGCTGATATTTTTCTTATATTTATTCGAACATATAAACGGAACATGTTCAATATTCACTTTCCACAATATCGGAAAATTACGCGATTTTAGCTTGTGTCTCTCGTATTCGCGGAATTCGGGGGCCTGGGTGATGGATAACTATCTGCTCTGACAGCCAGGGAGCATTAAAAGCATTCAGTATTTGTATGTTCACATCAAGGCTTGTTCTGCAATGTAAAAGGGGGTCTTGGATGTTAGCGGTAATGAAACGGCGGACGCGCTCGCAAGGCCAGGGTCGAGGAATAATTTCCTGGGTTCTTAGCCAGCTGTGGGGAAGGCAACATCTACGATTAGAAGGAAAACAGTGGTTGCAAAATCAACATCTTATGAGATGTAGAGGAATCTCTGGACATCTCTTTCAAGCTAGAGAACTTATTTTAGGACCTCTGGCCAAGGTGGGGCGGTTCTGTCTCTCACTGGACAGAAGCCGGCTAAGGTTCTGCTGAGGAATATATCTTCTTAGATCAAAAAAAGTTGTTTACTAGTGTGCCCTCTGGCCACAATTCTGGAACTACTAGTTTAGATATGACTTTTGTACTTCAGCTGACGAAACATGGTTCTCTACGTGGGCCTTGACATTTTTTTCAGTGGTTTCCGAGGCCAACTTGGTAATATGGAAGTATCTCCGGGCAACAGTTTGGACGGCCTTGAGAGGGGATGGTTGACCGGAATTTCCTACTACCAAATTTTTTCTTCGTTTCTTTATATGCGACTTGTGGTGGTGGTGGTTTCTGTATCACTATTGATATTTATGATTTGATTGCAAATATTTGCAGCTTGGGCTTCATGTATTGCCAACTTTACATCATTCTTTGAAATGGTATTTTCACCTTTTGCGTTGTTAGCTTTTGCAGTATTGCTTTGACTCTTCAGGTAGAACGTCAACGGCGGTGTAGCAGAATGTTTCACAATTGGTTCTAGCGCTTTACCTTTGCATAGTTTGTATTATTTGTACTGCAGTTCGCTGCGACTGAGCCCAACATCCAGTGTCGTGATTTGATTTAAGAGCCGATATTCTGATCTTTAGGCTTTCTATGAACTGATCTTTATAGAGTTGTAGAGAGTAGTTCCAGTAAATTCGGCACCTCTCATTCTCCATCACGGACTCTATGTGCCCTGGAGCGTATGGCAGCACCGGTGCCTCATCTATACCCGCTTCACTATAACATCAGTTTATCCAGTTCTTATTATTGCTCTTCATGACCTATCTCAGCTTGCAGCATGCATTCTTCTTTAAAAATATTGATAATGTCGTTTTGAACTTAGAATTTGGATGTGGCATGTTTGTGTCAGGACTATTATGGTAATAACGGAAACGGAAAGCCTTCCGAGAGGTTTAGCGAATGCACTCAGCCGAGTCGATCCGTGCGGATCGGCGGCGGGTGGCGGACGGCGGAACGGGAGCGGGAGAAGCGAGATCGACAGAGTTAGCGAATAGGGTTTCAGGCCATAGAAAGGTTTCGCGGAGTCCTGTGTGACACAGCAATCAATAGGTTATCCCTGCAGCCAGCTACTCCTTTCTTAGACCCTCTTTGTTCATATACGCTGAGAAATAAGGGATTTACAGCTTGAAGGATACACATGTACAAGATTCTGGAGAAGAGCTTGAAACATGCGTTCAGACATGTTATTGGCCTGCAGTTTTTAGGATGAAACAAATCTCCGGTCTTGGGAGAAGCACGCATCGGCCCCTCGACAAACCAAGCCGGATTGGCTGCTCCGGATTGAGCCACGAGTTAAAAACTAGCTAAATGCTGGTGGCAACTGGCACCACCAGTAGATGTTTATGCCATCCGGGCCAGGAGCTGCGAAAGTCTTGGCGCCTCTTATATTTTGGCTTTTATAAATAGTGATTCATATGAAAAGTAGAAAGAAAGAGTTTATATATCACACATAAATTGTGTTCTAGTTTCGCCCAGTCGTTTGTGCTAGGGTTTTCAATTCGGGATCCTGAAGATGATGTGGTCCTGACAATCCTGAGATTAATAAAACGGAATCGCAATAATCTGGATTTTTTAAATAATTAAATTTCAGTCTGAATTATCATTTTTTTTATTCGCGTATTATTTTGCTTTACTTCGGCAATGGCGCAACTCTAAATTCGGGCCCCTCTCGCAAGAAATTTCCCGGGGCCCCCTACAGTGGCGTAAAATTTCGCAAGCAAAAAAAAGCTCCTGCACATCTACTTACGAGTATGGAATCTGGAAGAGTCTTTTCATCAGCGGTTTCATTTGCAAACAAATTCAGATCACGCTTCAAGGCTCTAGACTCTAGGGTTTTTCTAAGATCCTATTTTATTATTACTAAGAAGATCGCAAATGTTTAAAAAATATTTTTATTGCACATTTAAATGAAAATGTTCTTTCTATTTTTGTTTTTAGTTCCTGTTCCTAATTTAATTTTTTATAACCAAAACTGATTTTTTGATATTTACTTTTCAATAGGAAGTATATGTTTCTTGTGTTTTTTCAATAAAAACGCACTTTTGTTTACTATATTTTTGCATTTTTATCATTGCTGTTACTAGAGTTTAAAAAAATTATTAGGATTAATTCCGAGGTTATTCCCGGATCTAGATTTTTATCATGGGGATCTCGAACATTATCCCACACTATCTAGGGACACCTAGTATATCGATTTTATATATCCTGAATGTGCTCAAAAAACCTGTCTATGAGTTTTTGTGTTTAAAAGCACAGTTTTTGTCGGTAATATTTGTAAGTTGAATTTAGTAACTATTTTCATGCACATAATTCCACGTCCCTTTTACGTGACTACAAAAATGAGTTTGTTTATAATTATAATCATTGTATACACGTTTGTTAACAAATAGTTGGCTTGTATGTTCATTCATATAGTTTAATAGAACGTAAAGAAACTCTTTAACATTTTCCTAGTATATATACCATATTTGTAGCTGTTTCCAGTCAATTGGTTCGTACCGAGAATCGCCAAGCGCTATTAATATTAAAATACGCTTATTATTCGTTTGTTGTGTTTATATATGTATACGAAAAAGCTTACAAAACTGAATGCGTAAGTACTGTTATATTATCAAGTGGGTTAGAAATATGAGTGTTCACCAAAGAAAGGAAAGCCCTGCATCGTATTACCTTCCACTATACATTCAGAATAATAATGTCACCTCCTATAGGGGTTGAAAAACATAATAAAAACGGATGGCATTGATACATGTCGTAGTTGGACCTCCCAAAAACATGTATTAAAAACGTTATACGTTTTAGACAATATTAACCATTTTACTTCCCACACCGATAGGTGAGGGGAGCATTGTGATCGCGAAAATTTTCGATTTTGAGATAATACATTTTTTGGGCGTTTTACGATGTCTACATAACGAAAATCCACGTCACTCATTTCTGTCGGTCTGTCTGTCTGTCTGTTGGCGTTTTTCTAGCCTCGTAATCTCAGTAACCGCTGCATGGATTGTGATGAAATTTGGGCAGCGATATGCTGTGGTGTCGTAGTAGGTAATGTTCCTATAATTTTGGAAATCGTTTTACGGGGGGTGGAGTAATTAGCAAAAAACAAAAATTTCCAAATATTCCTCAAACTTTTTTTATGCGTTTTAGGGGTTCCTGATCATTTTCTACTTTTTTTTTGAGTGCTGGTGAATTTGGGGTGGTAGGGGGGTGGGGGGTTGTAAAACTGAAAAAATTGTTGTATACATCTATTGACCTGTGAATGGAAAACCTACCGGCATAATACACTTTTTGCGGCCCATCCGAACATTGTCTTTCTTATTATAGAAACCAAGGGACTTAGAATTTGTGATGTATACATACGAGTATTGCTTTAGATCGTTCTATATTGCGTAACGCGAAAAGTATTGAATTGATATTAATGAAATTTTGACCCAGTATTACTACCCCGGCGAGAATGGAAAACACGTATGTTTTGGAAAAATCGTGTCAGTGGCCGCGCAGCAATAATAAAAACACCAAAAATATAAAAACACCTCAAACCTTGTTTTTAGGCGATTTAGGGGTTCCTGATAATTTTCTACTTTTTTTTGGGTGTGGGTGAATTCGGGGTTGGGGGGTGGGGGGTTGTAAAACTGAAAAATTTGTTGTATTTATAATAGGCTATCCCATTGACCTGTGAATGGAAACCTAGCGGCATAATACACTTTTTACGTCCATCTGATATTGCCTTGTTTATTATAGAAACCAAGTGACTTGGAATTTGTTGTGTACGAGTATACATACGAGTGTTGTTTTAGATCGTTATACTATTATATTGCGTAACGCAAGAATTATTGAATTGATTTTAATGAAATTTTGACACGGTATTACTACCGCGGCGAGGATAGAACACGCGTATGTTTTGGAAAAATCATGACAGTGGCGGCGCAGCAATAATAAAAAAACTAAAAATATAAAAACACCTCAAACTTTGTTTTTAGGCGTTTTAGGGTTTCCTGATCATTTTCTACTTTTTTTGGGTGAGAGTGAAATTGGGGAAATTGTTGTATTCATAATAGTTTGTCATTAACCTGTGGAAGAAATACCTAGCGGCATATTACACTTTTTTAGGTCCATCTGAATATTGGCTTGCCTATTACAGAATTTTGTGATTTTTTTGCTTTATTTCGTTCAATGTATATTGTGTAAAGCGAAAATTATTGAATCGATTTTAATGAAATTTTGACACAGAATTTAGTGCCGCGGCGAGAATGGAATACGCGTCTGTTTTTGAAAAATCGTCAGTGGCGGCGCAGCAATAATAAAAAAACTAAAAATATAAAAACAGCTCAAACTTCGGTTTTGGATGGTTTGGAGGCTCCTGATCATTTCGCATCGTTCAGTTGAAGCAAGCAGAAAAAAAACAAACTTTGGCGTCCTAGCTTCTGAGGAGGGAGACGCAAGAAACTATTTACGAGAGTTTTTGTGTTGGATGTTTTTTTGCGGGCGGGTGAGCGATGATTTGGTTACAAACTGTAGCTTCATGCATGCAATGGGAAAATAATAAAATAGTTTCATCATTATGTAGTGAACTAAATTTTGTTGGCCAAAGCGAAGCTTCGAGATAATTTATGGGTGTGGGAAGTACTGAGTCAATCAACTTGACTCCATTGTTTTAATGATTCTTAAAAATGACGTGAAAAATCGAACTTTAAACTTCTATTTCTCATAAACTGCCTGGGAGAAACGGATGACAGTATTATTTGTGTCACCTACAAAAAAAAACAAAGAATTTTCCATCAAACTCCGACCGGTTTCGTCTCGATTTTTTATTTTCATTTTAAAAAGATCGGTACGCGCAAACCACCCGTAGATTTCGGATGACGATTTTTTTGGAACATTAGTTGGTAGGTGTACGAAAAAGGTTACCGCATTTTCATTCGGTTACTTAACGATTTTTTTTTCATGTTTTAACACCCCCCCCCCCCTCCCCTCTATCTCCGATCGCTTCCATTTTGGGGTTATGCTGCAATGACAAAAAGGTTCCAAACTGCAACTAAATTTATGCGTCATTTCTTTGAACGCTGCATCGTATTATCTTCCACTACGAAAAGCAGTCGGAGGTCAGTATTGATGATACGATGTAGAGTTTCCTAAGAGTATCCATGCTCATTGGGGTATAATGTATCGCCTTGAGTTTTGCTATCTCATTCTTAAAAAAGAATTAATGTACAATTCGCCTCAACTCCATATTAATATCTTACTTTATTTACTTCTGTGTCATCGGCATCGACTGTTCTGCTCATTAGGCTCTCGTGTTCTGTGTAGGCTTTGTTACTGTTTCCCGGCGCCACTCTAGGATATATTTGTATTGATGTGTATTCTAGCTTTCTTTAGTAAATAATTATATTACATCAGAAATAAAGGGAGATTCGGTGTTGAAACGGGACAAACAGTGAGAGGTAAGTTTTTTTTATTTCTGTCATCAGCATCAACTGCTCTGGTCATTAGACTTATGTTCTGTACAGGCTCTGTTACTATTTCCCGCCGCCACTCTAGGGACAGCACTGTTAATTAGAAGCCAACAGTGAAGGCTCTGGTGGGGATTCTTTGCTGAGCTTTTTTTGTGGATATTTATTTTTGATCAAAAAAACTAGAAATAAATTTCCGCCACTGGGCCAACCCACCCCCCACTGTAATATCGTTGTCCAATTTGATATCCTTTTCTTCCCTTTAAGTGAAAGAGTTGATTTTCAACAGCTCCAGTTCAATTCTGTTCTCCCACCAGTCCACCTTGGAACGCCAGTCATGCTTTCGCAACGAGAAAACGCTTCGCCCTGATGCATTCACTTGCTCAAATAATTGAACATGTTGAGCGCGATTTCTTTCGCTTCCTTTTTGTCAGCCTTGCCAAGTTTTCTACATGTTCCCAGTCCCTTCCCGCACGTCCCAATGAGCCAGCTTAAGCGCCTAAGCCTCCATAGTCAAACGTCAAACTTGCAACAACAGTAAGCAAAAATAACAATACACAAAATAATTTTAGATGTAAAATTGTTTCGACTCACCGTTCCTTTATCAAACAATAGTAATAAACATATGGTATTTCTACAAAAATAAAAGGTTAAGAGAACATTTTAGGAAATGCTAATCCTTGTTATGCGAAAACCATCGATAATATTTAAAAGGGGTGAATTATTCAATTCCCTCCTCCTGAGAATTTACAATTTTCAAATGGTTTTAGGAAAATCAATTTACGATACACTAGAAACCAGTGAGCTTAAATTATCACCACTGTCAATATTTTTCCAGCTGTATCTTTATTTTCACTTACGGATCACCAGAATCTTTTATCAATGGATAAATTACACTGCTCTATTAGAATTGCTGGTTAATAATTTAATTTTGTTTGCTTTGTTAAACGTCTGGAATACCCGAAATTAAACTTTGTATACTCTACAAGCCGTTTGTAAGGATGATTCATTAAAGTTTTAAATTCGCGGTACAGTCATTGTATATTAATTTGTTATTATAATAATCAGGTATCAATATTTCGTACAATGGCCTGTTTTGCGTTTGCATTTGGTTTTTTCAAAACCAATACTTTGAATTATAAATTAATGCTCTCTGCGCTTCTCTGCTTTGTCCAGATGATTACGTTCTAAAGCTAAATCAAATATTTTACCGAAGCACAAACACATTTCTTCCTCGTGTCAAAACCGAAAACCGCATCTTTCTATCTTGCTTCGTTTCTGCGATATTAACATTTTTTGTAAAGTACTACAAACTTCAAATTTTTTAAAGATTTTCGAATAATTCCAAAAATAGATTTTGTAGAGATAAATTATGCTTGACAAACTGGACCTAAAAATCGATGCTGAATTTAAAAACGTAATGATATACAGGGTGTTCTATGTTAAATAAGGACGTTATACCTACTTCCAGTATATCCGGAATTAAAAAGAAACGTTTTTTATTCAAAACATTTTCTCCTAATTCAAACGGTAAGGCCGCTAGAGAGCACCGCGCGCTTATTGGACCACCCTGTATATCGTTTATACTAAAATTGTGGATTACAATTTATTATTCTTGGGGGCAGCCACGGTTTTACCTAACTTGGGGGTCGTGGTGCTGGAGACTTTGGAGCCCCTATAATTACTCGTCCTTATGCGATTTTTAACAAGTAAGCACATCTTCTATAATTGAAGGGTCCAATGCAAGAAGTGCCTAAGTCACAACACTTTTAAAGTTTATACTTCTCTCCGGAAATATTACTTTTTCGAATAATAATTTGATTTGATATAATCTTGTACTTTATTACTTTTAGATTGAACGACATCAAGTAAAAGCTAGTTTAGTGGTCTACCTTTAAAGATTTATTTTTTTTCAAAAATGGACCTAGGCACTTTTCCTTTGGATTTCAAAAGGGTCATAAAAACCTGTATATACTTTAAGGTATTTTTATTTTATAATATACGAAAATACAAAATACACTATAAATACAAAAATTATTCATAAATATCGGTGTCAGAGTCGATTGCTTCATCAAAAACTTCGTTTTCTGAACCAGGAAGTATATCAGATGTATTATTATCTGTAGACCAAATTGACAGTTTTGCAATTTTTGCAATTTTTTAATTATCTCAGCATAAAACAGGATTTTCCTTATACAAACACAATATCATCGATAATATTAAAAAACCAATTACTTGTGTTTCTTGTACTATTTCTCCACAATTTTTAACTATAAAGGATTAGACAAATTCAGTGAAACGAATGGTAAACCACAAACTAAGCATAAATAATATTATGCTACTGGACTAAGGCAATTTTTGCGTTGAAGTGGTCATTCACAGTGACTAACCGACCGTGTACTTAGGCTCATCTTCCACTGAAGATCGTTTATCTGATATTTGGCTGAACTTAAGCACATGTTGCACTGAACTGAGAACTATTTTAAAAAACTCATATGCTCGTATAAACACTTAAGTACATTTACAACCATTTTAGAAATACTATACCAATTGGACTCGACACTTCAGCGTTCAGGGCCCCTCCAGGGCTCGGGCCTGGACGCCAGGCCCAAGCGCCCAGCGGATAAACCGGAACTGGGGGGAGGTAATTGCCCCCATCACCCCTCCCTCATCAACGCCCTTGATCTGTCTGTGACTATTTTTTTGTCAGCCTCTCGGAGAGGCTGAAAGCCTATGGCACTATAGAAGCGCTGCGAGAGGATAAGTGTCGGTGCACGTTAGATTTGAATGGCTGCAGGTTGTAGCCGTCGGGAAACAAATTCCCCGTCAGCTCATTCCAGAGCGTCGAGGTTCTCCAAAAGAAGGAATGCTGGAAGAGACTGGTTTGGGGAGTAGGGACCTTGACCTGGTAAGGATGTGCTCGCAGAATCTCTCTAGTGTTCCTCGTTAGGATGGCTTTTGGTGTTATTATCTGGGAGAGCTCACTTCCGTGATAGAATTTGTAAAACAGGGACAGGTCAGCCACCTCTTCGATGTTCCAGGCTTTGGAGGTCTTTTGTGAGGTTAGGCGTATCGATTAGTCTAATTGTTCTCTTCTGGATAGTGCCAGAGTACTTCGGATCGCATCCCCACACATGGGAGCAATACTCTAACGATGGACGGATATGTGCCTTGTAGAGTAGCAGGAGTTGCTCTGGTGTATACAGCTACCTATAGCGGAACAAAACTCCAAGCTTTTGGGATGCCGTTTTAGCAATACTGACGTCGTGACGGAAGGTGACTCGACTATTGGGTGACCCTCCATTTCTACAGTTGGCAAGCTATCGTGTGTTGTTGCCTGAATTTTCTGTAAGTTAAACTAACTTACTGTACTTTATTTACTAATCCCCGCTAGATAATCGATTTGGTATCTACATTGATCATTTTTAGTCCAGGAAGCCAGGAGAAAGAAGGACGAAATCATCTACAAAACTGAGCCATGATAATTCACTCGATGGGATCCAAGCAATAGGTTAGATGAATTATAGTGTCTCATTGCCTTCGAGGTGGAAATATTTATTTGTAGTTCATTGATACAAATGAATTGAATTGAGGATTGAGGCATGCTACTGTCGCCAACGTACTGTCTTCTGGTACTGCTCATGTGTTCCACCAAACCAACTTTGACATAAATGAGCGATGGAGAGAGAAATGGGAACGGGAAGTAGCTCCAATGTATGACGTCATGCCGTGCATCACCAACGAACCTACAGGATCCGATCTCCCCCGCAGAACTTGGACATCTCTTAACCGAATCAGAACCAACTGTGGAAGATGCGCCGACTCCTTACACAGGTGGGGAAACTTCCTTCAGCCGCGTGCGATTATGGAGCCGATAGACAGACCATCAGCCACATAGTGCAAGACTGTCCAATAAGAGCATATGCAGGCAATTTTGAAGATTTCCTAATGGCTACACAGGAGGCAATTGATTATATATCAAAACTGGACATCTGTTTGTGAATATATATGTTACGGTTAAAGTGTTTACTTGGATAGTTTATACACTAGCTGGATATTATACAAACTATCCAAACGTCTGGTTATTTTGATGGAAAATCTTGTTTCTACTAAAATAGCTATGAATATTGGTTGGTTTGTATACTGTCCAGCTGGTTTATAAAATGTCCAAGATATGCCGCTAAAGTATAATACCACAAAGATGTCACACATATTAGCCAGTGTTCCTGGTTAGTTTACAAACTATCCACATCATTTGGATAAAGTAATCACCTAATGTCTCTAGTAATACATAATAACCAACTCGTTGGTTAGTATGTAAATTAACCAACATTAGTTGGTTGGTATGTAAACTAACTAATTTTCTTTGGTCAATTTGAAAGAAAAGTGAGGTTATGTTTATGGCAAGTGCAAGTGTGACGTGTTTGTATTGTTTACTGTCGTGCCTTGTAAAATTTGTTTAAGGACAAGTATCTAGTTACCAAAAATGGATCACCAACAGCAATTTGAAAAGTTACCATTAGAATGTTACGAGAAAAGGTCCCAAAATTCAAAATTAAGGAATGACAGTGATTATAATGTACTTCTGCAACATATAAAGAGAATACGCGAACAAGGACCTAACACTAATAACAAGAATGATTATCACGTAATACTTATGATGTACAGAGAATCGAATCGAATAGCAATTGTATGTTTTATCTATGAATAAACTTTACTTTTGATTAAAAATTGTTTTTTTAAACTAAAGTAACCAAAGAGGATTAGTTAGTTTACATACTAACCAAAAAGGACTGGTTAGTTTACATACTAACCAGCGAGTTGGTTATTATGTATTACTAGAGATATTAGGTGCATACTTTATCCAAATGATGTGGATAGTTTGTAAACTGACATATCTTGTATAGTTTATAAACTAGCTGGCTAGTATACAAACCAACCAATATTCATAGCTATTTTAGTAGAAATATGATTGTCCATCAAAATAGCGAGACATTTGGATAGTTTGTATACTATCCAGCTAGTATATAAACTATCCACACTTTAGCCGTAACATATACATATATGTACTGTGATGTAAGCCATACGCTAAATAAATAAAATAAAACCGTCTCCTGGGATAATAGTGGCTTGTGTGGTTCCATGCACGATGATATTAATGTACTGTCGTCTGCGAAGCTGTAGATTGGATTGGATGTTAGCTCCAGCAGCTCGTTGATGTATAGCAGAAACAGTGTACTTTGACGGTGTTGGTTTGCAGGGCGTACCCGGTGTACACGGTGGGCAGCGACTCGACGCTATACCCGATAGCTACGGCGGCGGCAGCGGCGGCCGCGGCAGCCCAGACTGGGGGCGGCGGCAACGGGGGCGGCACTCAGCAGGCGCAGCAGCAGTACTACGCCACAGCGGCCGCAGGGGGCGCCACCGTCGGCTACGCGACCACCGGCCCCGGGGGCCAATACGTTGTCCAGCATGCCGTCGACGCGGAGGCCCTTATGGGCAACCGAGTCTCGCCGCAAACCACCGGAGCGGTAAGTACTGTCTATGTATCTTTAAGAGCAGCGTAAGTTTTGGGTTTAAGGTAAGCCGCCGTTAAGTCACCGAGGTTGCAAAACGCCCTTTGTACAATGCTGGTTTAGCACCCCACTCTAAGCTTAACACGAGTTTAGCGTAAACCAACAAACCATGTGGTTCAAATACACTGGCGAACAAAAAAATGTAGGTCACTTTAGAAGTTACACAAAATTTTGTCAAAAATTTAATTGCTGAATCATCGGCCTAGTTCTAGTAGGCGGTAAATCATTAATTTTCCGATAAATGCTAGCGGGCATATTTTGTTATATATCGGTTGTTGTCAGCGTATTTTTGACTTTTGATGGAATAACGCGAATTTAGCCTGACTAAAAGTTCGCACGGTGGCTATTTCCTCTTTATTCTTGAACATCTCCATAAATCTGACGTTTCTTGTGGAGTATTTTAGTTATCTAGTGTATATTTAACCGGTTAAAATGCCTTTAGATCCTGTTGTCGTGGCTAGAATTGTAGCATTAATGCAAGACGGTCGAGGATAACGAGAAACTTCAAGAATTGTTGGTAAGAGATTATGTGCTGTACAAAATTTGTATCAACGCTATCAAGAGACTGGCCTGATAACCAGATCAGGATCCGGTTGAAAAAGCATCACCAGCCAAAGAGATGATCAATTTTTGGTGTCCGCACGTTTGCGAAATAGGACAGTTACTGCGGTTTGGCTGTGAAATCAACTTCGAGGTTAGAGTTTAACGAATTGATCGTTAGTAGAAGGCTTCATGCCATTGGATTGTTTTATAGAAGAATTGCTATAGGACCGTCATTGCACCGAATGCATCGAATTGCAAGATTGGCCCAAGTGCCCAAGAACTAAGAGAGTTGGTAATGCAGGAATGGAATAACGTCGACTAGAATGTTATCTTGAATTTAATTCAAAGCATGTCTTGCCATTCATGGAAAAGGAAGAAATACACGCTATTAACTGGCAGGTTATCTCACTATTGCTATTTGTTCGTTTGGTTAAATGAATGAAATATTCAAATTCTGTTTAACATTCAGGGGCTCCCCAACCCACTTTTTCAACAAGATAATGCACGACCACATGTAGCCAAAATTACATTGGACCATTTTTAAGACAATGTCCTAGATATCCCGATCTGTGACATTACATGTACAAAATTGCTGTGGTTGCCTCATCATCCACATACTCTAGCGGCACTTCAGCATGAGGTACAAATCGCCTGGGATGGGATACCTCAAGAGGAAATCGGCGATAGTAATAAGGGAATGCCCCGACGTGTTTCTGAGTGCGTAAGATATCTTGGAGGTCCAGCTCATGATTAATGTTTTACCATTTTCACATGTATCTGATCATAGGCGTAGCCCATACGTAGGGGGTTTTGAGTGTCAGAACCCCGCATCCCCAAGGAGGAAGTTTGTCATATGTTTAAAATACACAAGTATGTAAGTTAAAGAAGTATGCAAGTCATAAAAGGGTTTAACCGTTTATTGTGAATATACTTATATTTTCTAGCATCTGATTATTCCTTTTCTGAAGAATAGCCCATAAGTGTGATACGGTATTTGTCATACACAACAACAAATCATACGTGTATACGAAAGTAACGAGTAACGAACAGTTAATAACGAATACTCCGAGGGAAAGTAACGAATACATACCGGTATTGAAGGTATCATTGCTTTTACAGCTCTAGAATAGACGCCTCGTAATATTTAAGCATGCTGTAATGTGAGTAGCTAGCCACTAACCATTAACCTTAGAAGATATAAATCGCTTTAATGTATCTGTTATTAACTAGGTACACACATAACAAAATCATGTGCTTATCTCTTAACGTTCCCTTTATCCGATATCCATGTAACAAACATGTTTGTTCCTTTATGCTGACTAATATTGGGTGTAGGATACGAACTATGTAGCTACGACAACAGTGCATGCAGCTCAAACATCCGCTCAGGTGGTCACTGGTGAAGACATTAGCTCTGCTATGGGACACGCTACCAGGGTATCTCCTGCTACAGTAAGTCCATCTCTACACTTTTCGCCAGCACACCTTTTTTTGTTTGCAGGATTTTATACGTTACTCTTCCTTTTCGTTGTTTTTTTTATTTATTTTTGTTTTTCATTCTGTTAGATGAGGATGTATCGGAAAATAACGATACTGGTAGCATAACAATAAAATATTTATGTAAAAATACTTCTGGAAAACCACTTTTAACACGCTTTTATTAGCTCCACCTGTATGTTTGTCTATTTATTTAATTGTGAGCTTGTAACTATACTGTGGATTACTCGTAAGAGGTCCGACCGGGCGTTGAATGCTCCAACTTTACGCGAAAACGATTTTGAATGCTTCAAATCTGTCGGACCAGTGGTCGTACCCGCTGACTACGAGATGGCGCAAACACCTTAAAGTTTGTTAATATTACACAGAGCCGTAACGACGAGAGCTTAAAAGGCTTTGACATCCACCGGTTTCCTAGTTCCTATTTTCGTGAAATTTATTCAGAAAAATGGACAGTTTCAATTATCGTTACCTATCATTATGTTAATGATTATGCTATAATTGTATGAGTATTGATAAAACCAATTGTTCATCTTCATTATTGATAATAATGATAGTTAAAAGAAACTAAAAACCATGTTTTAAAGAACATGAGACTATAACTTTGAAATAATGTTTAATATAGGCTTAAAACAATAATGAACGAGTAATACTAGTATAATTATTGTGAAAAAAGCGAGGGCGCTTTGTGCCATATTATCAGTAAATCGAGCGCCCGACGCTTTTTTCACAATAATACCTACTAGTATTTTTCGTTCATTATTGTTTTAAGCTTATTTTAAAAAGCATTTTTAACTTTTTAGTTCGATGTTCTTAAGCGTGTTTTTTACTTGTTTTAAACAATATTTATTCATTTCAAAAGATTCATTTGGTGTTTTACCCAACCGAACACCAAAACTTTGTCGCATATGTCTGTTACGAGGCATGCCAATAATTAATTCATAACAAATGTCAACCCTCAAAATCAAAGCCTACTTGAGCACCAGTCTTGTTATATACTGATATATTCTCGTATGTCGTAGATTTAGTTGCTAGTTTAAGGTATTGTTGGGAATCGGATCTAAAATTTAATCAGTTTTTATCTCCTTAGGTCAAAGCATTTGTCATTTAAACTGATTGGCTCATACCGTGATACAAAATGCTTCGGATTATGTTCACGAAAAATAGCTACTTCGCCTATTGTTAATTTTTCACGCTTGCCCTGATTGTTCTTTAAAGGGACATTTGATGCATTATAACTGTTTATATTACTATTCATTTATTTTATTTGTATTATGGCAGTGCAGGATGTTAACTAATGGGTGCCCCAAAAACTGGAGCCGATTCAAGAAAATGCTACTTTATTGTAGAGATTTTAAAAAATGATTGATTTTCCAAATTTGAAACATTTAAATACGAGGAAAAAAATGAACTTCTCCACCCTCTATAAGGAAAATAAAGGGTTTTAGACCGTGCATATATTTGCATTTTTTATTTTGACGAGTAGTATAGCCCCCGAAATACCTGCTTGACATTAGTTCACACCTTGTGTTTTGATTGGTAGACAGCGCAAAGACTCATATGGGGAGAAGTCTACACAATTGAAAATCCACATTAAAGTTGCCAAATAGGGATTAGAGATGCATGGAATCTTCTACAAACATCTAGACTGTCTGAGCAGTTGACCTTCTGTCTCCCAAGATCTAGTTGGTTGCAGTCGGAGACTGAGGATTTTTATAATGACTTGCCAAGACGGTGTCTTTAACACCCTGGTACACCGTAGTAGGGTTATGGGTGTAGATATACCCGACACCCGTTGTAGAGCTTGACGGCTTACGTGCATGGGCGCAACGTGATTCTACGAGTGTTCTACTATCACTTAAGGTACTCTTGATATCGATGTTGCTATACGCTCCAGGGGATATAGAGTCCGTTATGGAGAACGAGAGATGTCGGATTTACTGGAACTACTCATTCCCCACGCTCGAGCTTGTACAGGCAAATAAACCAGACATAGTCCTCCTCGACCACCAACAGAAGACGAGTTTTCGGCACCTGCCGAGGTGAATATCGTCTCTAAGAAGGAGAAAAAGCGAACCAAGTATCATGAGTTGCTCGGACAACTCGGACTTACACTGTAAGTCTGCTGGTTTTGGTCATTGGATCCCTAGCCTCTGCACTGCGCGCAATGCCGTGCTGCACCGAACGCTCATCCGCCGAACCAACGGTTCATCAATACATGTCTTTATTTGCAAGCATTAATACATTTGCGAAGATCAACAATTAGGGCGAGGCTCAGCGCGTCCTTTACGGGAGGGCTGCTCAACCCCAAAACAAAAAATGAAGGATGACGAAGTATACAAAGATTACTTTAACACATTTCTTACTGTTTTACCTTCTAATTTTCATAGTTTACTCTCTGTATATTTAGTGTTTAACTATTTACTCTTATATTTGTTTATACATATATGCAGTGTTGTACATGCTTAAATGCTGATATATTGTTCATCCTCATTTCTCATCAATTTATTTATTGCATACCTTTTGATTCAGGAACTTAAGGCTTTTATTGATTGTTAGCATGATTTGTTGAATTCTGTTATCCAGGTGCAATGGTTACTGGAGAATTACGAAACGGCAGAGGGTGTGTCGTTGCCCCGTTCCACCCTGTACGCCCACTATCTACGCCACTGTGCCGAAAACAAGCTGGAACCGGTGAACGCTGCTTCCTTCGGGAAACTGATACGCTCCGTGTTCTTGGGCTTGAGGACTCGAAGGTTAGTTTTGAACGGTCATCATACTGTACACCTATTTCTTTAAAATTGGATGCGCCTCTGATACTGATTTCAAAAATGTGTAACACTTGAGGTGTAAAATGAATCGTTTTGGAGCTACAATTATTAATTTCAAACGGTTGATCGCACTAAAAATGCCTAAATCCACTGAAGCAAAGCCTTATTGGCTTCAGTCCATAAAAGCCTCTTTACGCCTCTAATACATAAATAACTATTAGATAATGTGTGGATTACATGCGGTCATAAATGCATAAATTATAACCATAGGAACTAATCTACTACCACAGCATATTAAACAATCGGCAGAATATCTCTTAGGATTTTCTTTATTGTGTCAGTCCGGCCCTGTCCGCCGCATGGAAATGCGAGTTCTCGAATACTTACATCGAGGGCTGCTGGAACCCGACTCGAAGCGGACAGAATGCTCGAGAACCAGAGGCGCGATGATACATAGGCGCATCGGACGGCCAGACAGACAGAGTTCACGGAGAGTTAACAGTTCGACTCGCGGTCCGTCTACCAGTGGCGCACGCGAAATAAATGTACAGTGACAAATTAGTAAAGTGAAGGACAAATATAAATTAGTGTAGTGACTCAGTGACTGTAAATAAATTAGACTGTTGAGTATTAGGTTAGGCGTAGTGTATATAGTTAGTGTAAAAAATACTTGAATCCGTACCAAGTGTTTTTCTGCCGAATCGAACTAAAGACTTGACATCATCGTGGTTGGGAAATCGTTCGAAGATCACCTCAAGAACTTGGAACAAGTATTTAAGAGGCTGCGCCAATCAGGCCTCAAGCTGAGCCCAAGAAGTGCCACCTTTTCCAGAAGAAGGTGCAATATTTAGGACATGTGGTTTCCCAAGAAGGCATAGCAGTGGAACCTTAGAAGATTGATCAGTAAAAGGATTGCCTGCACCTAAGAACAAACATGACGTAAAAAGGCTTCCTGGGTCTGTGTACATACTACCGTCGATACGTGGCTGGATTTGCTAACAGCGCCAAGCCGTTGGCTAAGCTTACGGAGGAAGGCCGCAGGTTCCAGTGGGGAAATGACTGCCAGCAAGCTTTCGACCTACTGAACAGGGCCTCTCCACGGCTATCCCCTACCTACTGGCAAATTTGTGTTAGACACCGATACGAGCAGCGTAGGGATAGGTTCAGTTCTGTCGCAGACACAAGATGGTCGAGAGGTGGTGATCGGCTATTTCAGCAAGACGCTGTCTAAGCCCGAGAGAAACTATTGCGTCACTCGGAGAGAATTGCTGGCCATCGTCAAGTCCGTGGAGCACTTTTACAAGTACTTGTACGGGAGGAAGTTCCTGTTGAGGATGGACCATGCATCACTGACATGGCTACTTCGGTTCAAGAATCCAGAGGGGCAGGTAGTCAGGTGGATCGAGAGGCTGCAGGAATTCGACTTTGACATCGAACATCGTGCTGGCAAGTCTCATGGGAATGCGGATGCACTTTCAAGGAGACCGTGCCCCGATGACTGTGCTCACTGCAACCGAGCTGAGACGAAAGACGCCATAACAAGAAGAATATCGTTGTGGATGATCGCTGGCAGCCTACCGAACTTCAGAAAGATCAAGAGGAGGATCCCAGCCTGAAACTGATCATCGAGTCGAAGAGGGAGGACTAACGACCAGGCAGGAGGTTTCACTCTTGCCTGCCGTCAAGTCCTACTGGGCTCAGTGGGACAGTCTGATGATGGAGGATGGCATCCTGAGACGAATACTGGAAGACCAAGAAGGGGTCAGGAAAGAAGACAGACCGTGGTGCCTAGGAACCGCGTGACCGAGGTACTCATGGAAATTCATAGCGGAACCAGTGCAGGTCATCTGGGCGTGGCCAAGACCCTGGAGAAGGTTCGGGAGCGGTTCTACTGGTTTAGGTGCAAGGAATACGTTAAGGAATGGTGCGGGAAGTGTATAGTTTGTGTCGCCAGCAACGGTCCACAGAGACGTAGGAAGGCTCCTATGCGCCAATACACCGTGGGGAGTCCCTTCGAGAGGATCGCTATCGACGTAGCAGGACCTTTTCCGGAGAGCGAAGCTGGGAACAAGTACATCGACGTGGTGATTGACTATAGCAAATGAGTCGAAGCTTATGCTCGGCCAAACCAGAAGGCCGCAACTGTTGCTGACGCTCTGGTCAAGGACTGGATTTCTCGTTTTGGAGTCCCGCTCGAGCTGCATTCGGACCAGGAAAGGAACTTCGAGTCTGCGCTCTTCCAGAACGTGTGCAAAACTTTGGGGATTAGCAAGACTCAGACCACGGCAGAGAGGATGAACAGGACGCTGACAAGGACAAGGACAAGATTATCTCCGACCACCAATGAGACTGGGACCGCTGGCTCTATCTATTCCTATTGGCGTACTGCTCGGCAGTCCATGAAACCACGCGACAGACACCGGTCAGTATTGTGTTTGGGCGAGAGCTCCGGCTACCCTGTGACCTCATGTTTGGCTGCAAACCGGGGGACGATGTGGCAGGCGAAGATTACGTTGCCAACCTTCGCAGGAGAATGGACGAGGCCCACAAGAAAGTTCGCCATAATATTCGCACCGCAAGCGACCGCATGAAGATGACGTACGACGTAGGATCCAGCGAAACAGCATACCAATCCGAAGACCTGGTCTGGCTGTACAACCCTCAGAAGCGCCGTGGCTTGTCACCGAAGCTCCAGAGCTCCTGGGAGGGCCCGTATGAGGTAGTCAAGAAGATCAATGACGCGACGTAATCTACCGAATCAAGAAGGCCAACGGTGAAGAACCCAGGGTCGCACACTTCTACCGGTTGGCTCCATTTGCTGGAGATAATGCGGAGGCGCAATTTAGAGAACTTGGGCATCTCAACCCGGAGCTGAACTTCCAGGATTTCATGCCCACTCACACTGGTACAGCGAAGACTAGGCTTGGCGTGACTCGTGAGGAACATCGAGATTAATTTGTTCACGGTGCCGAATGAATACGCGTTGGCACATTGTGTTGCAACATACCTTCAGATGTCCCGAGGGATTGCCAGTGGATTTCAACGTCTGTTTGGCCGAGTGGACGAACTCAAGAGACAGGGTGGACGAGTAGGACAAGTGCTGGAGTTACGAAATGACCAGAGGCGACTATACTACTTGATTTCGAAGGAGAAGTCCTATCAGAAACCAACGTACCGGACTGTATGGGAGGGACTCCTGAACCTCAGAGAGAAGCTGCTAACCGCAAATGTTTTGAAACTGGCGATTCTTAAGCTAGCTTGCGAACGGGACGGCCTGGATGGGCGGATCATCCGAAACATGCTAGAAGTGCTCTTCAGGCTCACAGGGATCGAAATTCTGGTCTGCAGCTGGAACCCGAGAGGGCCGACAGAACAGAGAACCGTGGATTGCTTCTTTTACCAAACTTCTGGCTGCAAGAAGGGCGTTCTGTGTCCATTCAGACATGTACGTTTCGGGGACGAAACGGCCTTAAGGAGGGCGCAGTGTGCCAGTCCGGCCCTATCCGCCACACGTTAACGCGAATTTTCGAATACCTACATCAAGAGCGGCTGGAACCCGACTAGAAGCAGATAGAATACTCGAGAACCAGACAGCCAGAGTTCACGGAGAGTTAACAGTTCGACTCGCGGTCCGTCTACCAGTGGCGCGCGCGAAATAAATGTACAGTGACATAAATTAGTGAAATGAAGGACAAATATAAATTAGTGTAGTGACTCAGTGACCGTAAATAAATTAGACTGTTAAGTATTAGGTTAAGTGTAGTGTATATAGTTAGTGAAAATAAACACTTGAAAAACAGCTCCTACAGAAGTTGACCTTGACGTCGCTATTATAGATTGGAAGTCTGGTAGGGATGCTAAAATAAGTAAACAGTATCGATACCAATTCGATATTTTTTGGCCAAGTATCTACACTCCCCGCTACGTGAATACAAAGATCGATTCTGATTTTTTATACTCTTAACATATTTCTTTAAGTAGGTGTTATGGAACTTGACTAGTTGAAATGGAACCAACCCAAACTTTTTATTAGTGGCATATTTAGACGAAATCAACAACGAGTATCATTGGGAGTACCGGAACCCAGAAAGAAGTCTAGTTTCATTAGGCACCGAACCACTGCTTCAACTACCCAAAGAAATAAAACAAAGAAAGTATGATCTCAAGATTCTCTTGTTTATAAATAAAAAATGGGAAAAAACCTTTACCCAATGGATAATAGATGGCGGTAGTAGTAAAAAGAAAGTTAAAGGAAAGGCGCGTATTCGCATGATTGGACCGATTTGATAGATGGTAACGTCAAATGCTGATACATCTCTAAGTTAATTTTAACCAAAAATACTACTGACAATGAAAACATTCGACATTTTTTAGTGAGCTGCCAATTTTTGTTCAGTAATTACTATGAAACAGGGTTGTATAAAATTTAGTTCAAAAGCGTGCTGGCTTATCATATAAAAACAGTTAAGTCGTCTCAATCGATCCGTAAAAATAGTGTCCTTACATTTTTGAGTAGGTATATTTTATTTGTAGGTTATATTTACTTACCTTACGGGATCATTCGAAAGTGTAAAAAACTGTTTCTGCAATTATAGTACTTTTGTCTGCATTGTTTAGCAGCACACACACTTCCAGCACATTGTATATCCATTTTAAAGATCACATACTATCAACAGCGCGTACACAAAATCTCGCAGCGTACGCCTATGTACTTTATCTCGGCAAATACGAGCATCAACCTTGCGTCAATCGTGTCCACCGACGTATATGCCCCTTTTGACATATTCTAATCCAAAATGGGGGAATGCGCGTATAGTTGCCGCAAACCTGAGATATTCTGCTGATTGTTTGGTATGTTGTGCTACTAATAGACAACATTGTGTATGCAACGAGGAGTTCACCTGCCGGTAGCTGATGCCTAACTTCATTTCATAAAACGATTGTGTAATGTGTTGTGTTGTTTACTAAATGTTCTGTTAGGCTGGGTACCAGAGGGAATTCGAAGTACCACTACTACGGCATTAGGGTGAAGCCGGGCTCCAGCCTGATGAACATGGAGGAGTCTAGCGACCGGATGGTTTTGACAGCGTCTGGAAGCAATAGCGGCAAGGCCCACGGAACAGTCAGACCCTTCAAGAGGAATTCGGATTCTAACGATTCCCTGAACAGTACTCTGACCCAGCATGCTAGCTTTTTAGGTGAGTCTTATAATAAAATAAATATGTTTCTATTGCCTAACTGTTCTGTAGGTCTAAACATTTTTGCACACTTGATAAATAGTAACAAAGCCTACACAGAACACGAGGCTAATGACCAAAGTAGTCGATGCCGATGACACAGAAGTAAAAAAAACTAGAATAATGGGAAAAATAACTGTATTCTTTTTAAAAGTGTTCTTAATCCCCCTTAATCCCTTAATCAATGAAACAGGAAGGCCACTGCTCTGCCACTGAAGTCACATGGTGATAAGTCGGGACTGTAGGGCGGACCCTCAAGTAATTTTACTTTTGACTCTTCGAGAAACTCTCTTGTTTGTTAAGTTGTATGGGATGAAGCATTGTGACAGTGCAAAACAATGTTGCCTCGTGGATGTTGTAGGCATGCCTTTTTAAGTACTTGAGGTAAACAAACTGTGATATACTATTGAGCATTGACCTTCTAAGGTCTGTATTCATAGTCGTTTGTCAAGTATCCCTTGAGTGCTACTCAAGTGCTACTCAAGAGATACTTGAGGCCCTTGAGGGTTACTCAAGGGACCCTCAAGTGTGGCGTTCCTTGTGTACCTGTTTCATAGGCAACATCTACCAGACGGCGGGATTCAATTGGCGACGTTGTCATATTTCAAATATAAGTCAATTTGTTATGCCTATACCTACCCATTTTGATGTTTTCTGTTATCTTCTTTTTGTTTTGTGCCAGTATTTCGTGTTTTGTGCCGGACATTTTTCCGGATGTGACAGAAACTGACAACACCGTACTCTAAAATCACATACAAAATCGCCTTGAATGCAACGAAATGTCATGTTGACATTTCGTTACTTGAGTATTACTCAAGGGAGCCTTACGTAAGGGACCCTCAAGAATTAAGGAGCCCTTAAGTATCACTATGAATCCGACCCTATGGGCCATATTCATAGGCGTCTCTTGAGTAATACTTAAGGTTCCCTTAAGTAATACTCAAGGGATACTTGAGGGACCCTCAAGTTTGGTTTTCTTTGTGTATCTGTTTCGTAGACAAAATCTACGAGACGCTGGGATTAATTTGGCGACGTTGTCATATTTCAAATATAAGTCAATTTGTTATGCCTATGCCTACCCATTTTGATGTTTTGTGTTATCTCTTTTTGTTTTGTGATAGTATTTCGTGTTTTGTGCCGGAAATTTTTCCGGATGTGACAGAAACTGACAACACCGTACTCTAAAATCAACATACCAAATCGCCTTGAATGCAACGAAATGTCATGTTGACATTTCGTTACTTGAGTATTACTCAAAGGAGCCTTATGTAAGGGAGCTTCAAATAGCTGTCGAAACACAAAACCTTACTTACGGGACCCAAGTATTAAGGGACCCTTAAGTATCGACTATGAATACGACCCTAAAGCAACCGAGGTAACAAGTTCCCTTTTCCGAAAAAACACTGCTTCACTTTCACTGGATTGGGATTAGTCGGAAATACCCATTATCCCATTAACGGCCGGTTTCTCAATGTCCAGTTAAAAGTGTCAGATAGGTAGCTGCCAGTTGGCGTTTCTATGGATATAACTGTCAGATAAGATTTACGTGAATTCGTAAGTTTAACCTTCAATTTTTTAAACAATTTATCTGACAGATAACCGTTATCTTCCAGATAAATATTTAACTGGACATTGAGAAACCGGCCCTAAGCCGATTGGCGTTGACATTCCGGTTCAAATACATACAGGGTGACTATTTAGTGCCGGATCGGTCGATAACTCCACTACTCTAAAGTGGGTGACACACGTACGAACTTTAAGTACGCGGTTTTTAAGTTCGCGAACTTACTCGGCTCGACGTCGGTAAAAGGGGTGATACACGTACGAACTTTAAGCACGCGGTTTTTAAGTTCGCGAACTTACTCGGCTCGACGCGGTGACACACGTGCAGCTGAAATCTCTCATTTTGATAATTTTCCTAAATAAATTGATCTTTTAACAAACGCCAAACACAACAACGTTTCGCATCGATGGCCTGCCGAAACAAAGTAGAGGCTCGCGGCCAGACAAGCTACGAGCAAGATTTCAAACCAGTTGGATCGCCGGCGGTTTGCTTGACGGTTTTAAAGTACCCGTACTTACGGTGACACACAGGCGAAAAAGGTCGTCGAGCCATAAGTACGCGCACTTGCTCGTACGTGTATCACCCCTTTTACACACGTGAAGCTGAAATCACTCATTTTGATAATTTTCCTAAATAAACAAAACTTTTAACAAACGCCAAACACAACAAGCGTTGCGCGTCGATGGCCTGTCGAAACAAAGTGGTGGCTCGCGACTCGCAGTACGAGTCGAAACAAGCTACGATGTAGTAAGTACGCGTACTTGCTCGTACGTGTATCACCCCTTTAAAAGCTAGCAAGAAAAGTTGTAGCTAAGGATTTGCTCTTTACTCAGAAAATATTTTTGTTTATACAGGGTGATCTATAACTACGTGGTGATGCAAACATATATGTTTTTAAATGAGACACCCATATTTAGATTCTACTAATACTCCCCCTTCTTACAGTATGAAGTATTGTAACATTTACAGAGTATCTCAAAAGTTTTGACCATTTTTGTATTCAAATTGCTGTCAAATGAACGTACTGTATATCAAAAAGTAATGAATCACAAATTATTTTTTTACATGGAAAGATATCCTCTAGTTTTTAGTTTGTTAAGGTATATTTTAAATTTAGAGAAAAATTGGAATATCTCGGAAACTGATGGATGTAAGTAAAACAAGTGCTACATAACGATGAAGGAGCATGTTAAAAGCAATCCATTGGTATAATAAAATATTGGGGATTACATTTAAAAAAAAGAGAAAATTTAGATTTTGCATTTTACATTACCCTGAATATGAATATGCGTGGTCGGCTTTTTTACAGCCGATTTTATAATTAGAGAATATTTTTTATCTTTTCATGTAAAAAAAAAATAATTTTTGATTCATTACTTTTTGATATACAGGACGTTCGTTTGACAGCGATTTTGTATAAAAATGTCATAACTTTTGAAATACCCTGTATAATTTTAGAATTTTTTATATTTGAAGCAGAGGTATTATTAGTGGAATCTAAATATGGGATAACATATAGGGTGTCCCTTTTAAAAAAATGTGTTTGCATCACCACGTAGTTATGGGTCACCCTGTATAAACAAACATATTTTCTGAGCAAGGGGCATATCCGTAGCTACAACTTTTAAATACAACTTTTCTTGCTATCTTTTACAGTAGTGGAGTTGTCGACCGATCCGGCACTAAAAACTCACCCTGTATATCCAATCATCCATCCACTCCCTTAGATCTACCATAATCGTATTTCTTGAGAGTTTCTTGGCAGTATTGGCACCCTTCAACACTATGTTGATTTTGGGCTTGTGAGAGATTTTGTTTATTACATTACATTTACTATGCGGATTTCTGTGAAAAATCACTTAAATGTTAAAGACGGCGGTTACGCCCCCTGGTCACCATCTTAGAAATCTGAAAATATTTTTCATGTGCTTCTTCTAGGGTCATATTCATAGTCGACACTTCCCTCCGTCCCTTAATACTTGAGGGTTCCTTAAGTAAGGTTTTGTGTTTCGACGGCTACTTGATGGTCCCTTATTTAAAACTCGCTTGAGTAATACTCTGGCACAAAACAAAATGAGATAACAGAAAACATCAAAATGCGTAGGCAAAGGCATAACAAATTGACTTATATTTGAAATATCACAACGTCGCCGAATGAATCCTGCCGTCTCGTAGATGTTTGGGAAAACCCTCAAGTATCCCTTGAGTATTACTTAAGGGAACCTTAAGTATTACTGAAGAGATGACTATGAATACGGCCCTTAACCACTTTAGTAATAATTCTTTTTATCTACTCCCATTACGTTAATCAGGCATTAGCAAACTACTTCTGAACATGTTATGCTAACTATAAACAAACAGCGAGTTATTTTTCATAACTCACGGTTCAACTGGGGTTATGAAATTGGATTGGCCCTCAGAGTAACAGCTGAACATAGAGGTAGTAAACAAACCACTTCAGCATGGCGTGCTCAAAGCCATCATCTTTTGACACTTCAGACCCAAACATTGCCAACTGACCTGAAAATTCTTCCAATGCAACCCATGTTACAAACACTGCTCTGCACTGTCCCATCTCCAAAAACTGTTAAACTACACTCGAATATAGCACAGCAAGTCCGTAAAGCTTCACTACAGTTACCAACAAATAGCGAATTCGATTTTACTGACCAAGCATAAAAGACGCACAAACAAAACAAACGTTTGACAGTCGGAGGTTACCGTAAACAAATCGCAGGAAAATTACATAGGCGTTGCCAACTCCTCAAAATTTATGTAAGACAGAATTTGCGTTAATGATGAAGAAACATGCAGTAACGCAGTAGAGGTCAACGTATCTATTGATTTTGCTGTAATCATTTCTGAACCATCAAAATACCGTCTTTTTTAACGTAGAACGGTATATTTCTGGATACTATACAATTAAGACGACAGTAAACAATTATGATTGCCGTATCTGGTGGTCGATATGACAACGTAAGAAAATATGTTGGCCTATTAGAATTAGTTGTTTACTACCTCTATGTTCAGTTGTTACTGTGAGTATTGGCCTGTTGGATACCAGTACTGATCTCTTGGAAAGGCCCAATTTTATCAACATGCATAGTTTAACAAAGGCTTTGACAAAACTTTTCTATTGGATGTTATTTAGCAAAAGTTTTCTATCGGGTATTGAGGGTTATGTTATGTTGATAAGTATCATCCAATAGTATTTTATCAATATGGAAAACAAACCGTCAAAGCTGGATGACACTTTTCTCAAAAATATCTTAGAAATTCATGGTGATTCATGGATCAAAATCATGGCAGGATATCAGAACAAGGCGATTGATTTGCAAATTAATTCCAGATTTTTCATGTTTACATTATGATTATTGTATAATTACTAATTGCAAACTGCGATAATTTGTGGCAGAATCATAAAAGTGGTATCAATCACAGCAACTACCTTATTTAATAATTACAAATTTCACCTCCGTCAGTCAGATGGATTATAGACAAATACATACTTTTATGAAGAATCTTCCATTTACTGGATGCATGTTATAAACCTTCTTATAGAAATATTCACAGAGTATGTAAAGGTGCAGCGTACACATTGTAAGGCATACATAGGAATAAAAATCCCTCCTGCTAGTTGCTCCGTTTCTCACTGTATATCAAGCACCTGATTCACGTTTGACTATACAAGTTATATGTATAAGTTGGTTTCTTGTTTAGGTACATAAAATAAGGTTATACGCCAGCTGGCGAGTTTCGCCGTTCAGGATAGGCAACCAGTAATGCACATGCATACTTTGAAAATAGCTTGGCTAACAGTTAAGTCGTGTGTTTAGCTTTTGAAATGTAACAAAATACTTATTACTTACCCCTTTTTACTATAAAACAAAGATATATTGCATGTTTTTATAATTATTATCGATAGTAAATTATTGTTTCATCCAAATAATGCAGTAATTTGAATTTCTTGTCATCCTTATCATTTGATAGACGTACAAACCAGTGATCAAATGTACCGCTTCTGTGGAATCTGATTGATTGAGATTAGCAATTGTCAAACTTTTTGTTAAAGAAGAAAAGGCAATTTCTCACCCATTTAGGATGGAAAATTAGACTGGAAAAGATACTAGATGGATCACAATGGTCGATTGATTATAAAGTATGTCATTTTTGACCTTTTTGAGGTAAACTTCAAGAGAAATCATAATTTTCAGAGTACTTTGACAGGGGCATGTTCTTAAAAGGGCTGCTCTGATTGGTCAAAGTCTTTGTTAAAATGCGCATGTTGATAAAATCGGGCCTAAATACGCTGTAACAAGTGCAAATGTCGCTATGAAACGTCAAATGGTGACAGTATTTATTTAAGTGACAGAGAAGTGAGGTTAAGTTGTCAATATTGTATAATTATTATGTATTTTAATTGTACTATTCATACAGTCGGTAGTCGATAAAGTATAGTGTTCAGCTCGCGGTAATGGTAACAACTCACTCGCGTGAGCCATTACCGCTCATTGAATAATATACTATTACCGCAAGTCTCTATGCCAAATAGTTTCCGAGATACAGCGTTTTGCATTCTTTTATCTGACCACCCGGTACATCGATAACTTTCTGATCTACAGGTGATGGAAGCTCTGCAATACCGGCATTTCCGGAGATCCGACTACTGGACCCTCTACCAGAGGAGTGCGTCAGTTACGAAGATGTGGATACACTGAAATCTATTTATAGAGAGCATCTTGAAGCGTTCCTGGATGCGATACTTAGTTTGGAATTTGCTACGGTTGAATCTTTGTGGAGGGAATTTTGGAGGTAAGCAAATGAAGTAAAGTGCTTTAGATTCTGTTGCGCTTTACTGTTAGCATTCATTCAATAATAGTAGAAATACTGCAATAGAAGTAATCCAGTGGAGTTTAGCTTAAATCCTTAAACAAAAATATAATAATAGTAATCAATTCAAACTATACTGGATCATTGAAATATATACAGACAAAACCATCCCAGCCAGATATAGTTTTTCAGTCAAAGTCAGATAAAGTGACCTATTTGATAGGTATTGCGATTCCCAATGATATGAATATCCAAAACACCTACGCTGGGAAGATATCTAAATACACAGATTTTGTCATAGAATAAAACGGCTCTGAAAACAAAACAAAGTTATTATTGACCCCCTCATTATGTCGGTTTCACGCTCTACACCAAATACATTTACACCACAACTGCAACAGTTGGGCCTGGGCGAAAAGCTACACAAAACCTTCCAAAAGTCAGTAATCCTCGAGACCTGTAGCATTGTACGGCCCTTCCTGAATTCAGAATAATAATAGGTCAGGTGTTAACTTGGCACAGCCCGTCAATATTTGTTACTATCGTAGCTATGTGAGAAAAAAATAGGAAAATAGGAAATAATAATAATAACCCATCTGGGTAGAATAGACCCAGGGTATAATCTGCCTGTCGTAAGAGGCGACTAAAAGATTGGTAGTCCTTGCCTTAAAAGCGCCTATTGTGGTCACCGGCTGTGAAACCAGGCATATGAACCTACATAGTGAGGAAACGGCTGAAACTATGTTAAGGACGGTTTCCCGACAGCGTCCGACTCCATGTTAGGGGCTATACCGCGGGGTATACCAAAGCCTAAGGATGTAAGCCAATCGGCAAGCTTCACAGGTGCATCATCAGGAGGCAATTTGGACGGCTGCCTCCGGAAATGTCGGCTGGGGGCCCTAAGGCAAACCACCTCGAAGGAAAAGCACCCACACCAAACCGGTTTCGGAAGCCGGCGTTGGGCAAGGTGGCGGTGCTTCGAATTGCCCTATTGACGACCTCCGCCATGACATGGACCGTTTTAGGACGACGGAGCTCAGGGATGATCTGCTGAGCTGCTACGAGAGCAATAGCCCGCGCCGTAAGGGATACATGTCCCTCATGTATGAGAGCAGGTGGTGTAAAATGCACCCAGGGCATAGTACGCTTACCTCTCAGAATTTATGTATCGTACCTCCGGAGGCAGGGATATGTTCGTGCACCAGCTCAGCCTGCCCTTCGGCGGACGGAAGGCCTGTCAACCAGGCTGAAAGTTCGCCGATAAGGCCCGCTGAGAGGGAAATCGACGAAGTCGTCTCACCTTAGGATTTGAGAGGCCGAAGGGCCTTGCATAACAACGAGAGGTCCTTCAAGCTGGCAGATTTGAAGAGAGAGGATGAGGCTGTGGGTGAACGTCTATCGGAGGCATGTGACATTTGGAGCATCAATTACGAAATGTATACTGTGGCTCTGAGGTTAGCTAGGCAGGGGAGAGTGAGAGCCTCTCCTGTTAAGAGAGCACAGAGACGGGTGCGCCAAATGGAAGCGAAAATTCAGTTGGGTCACCAGGAAGCATCCCGTATCCAGTGTCTGATGGAAGCCTTTTAGGCGCCGAGTGCGCCAGATAGCCTACGGGTTAAAGCGCGACCATCATACACTCAGTCAAGCGGTAGTGGTTGTTGTCAAGCAGTGTTGTCTTGACAGGATACGGATGCTAATCGCTGCTAAGCGATTGTTGGTGGCGCGGGCGAGGGGTCTGGAGCAGAACAGAATTTTCTACGAAAGACCTTCTAGCCTTTTCCAACAGCGGCCACCAGCCATAGAGCAGCCGCTAACCGCTGATATGTGGAGGCACTTTTTTATTTTTTTAATAGTAATATTAAAATATTACAAAAAACCGTTTGCGATACCTGTACTCACATACTCCTTTGGAATCATCAAGTGGTCATATACTGACATAGAAAACATCCATATACTTATACGAACAGAATTTACGAATGGTAGAATGTCGCATCCGAATGCGTGCAAGGAAAGGCTTATCGTAGACAGAAAACAAGGGGGCCGAGGAATTATAGACATACAGTCACTTCACACAAAACAAATAAAAACACTGAGACATTTTTCCCCAGCAAACAAACAAACTTAATAAGGCAATAGTAAAAGCAGCCAAAAACTATACACCGCTAGCCCTTTCTTGTCCAGACCACGCTACAGACGCTCACAATCACATACAATCACAACGAGAAAAAATAAATACTTGGTCCCAGAAGGCACTCCATGGCAAACATAGATACCGTGTAACTCAAGACCACATTAATGAAAAGCAGTAATACACCTGGTTATAGGATGGCCAGCTCTTTCCAGAAACGGAGGGCTTTATGCTTGCTATCCAGGACCAAATCATTGCGACACGAAATTACAAGAAGTATATAAACAAACATCCATCTATCACCGACTATAGTTGCAGAAAATGCCACCAACAGAGGGAAATAATAGGACACATAACAAGTGGATGCAAAACTCTCGCTGGAACTGTGTACACAGCCAGACATAACTCTGCAGCCAAAGTCATACATCAAGCACTGGCCACAACAAACAAACTAACTAAAAACACAGATCCATATTATAATTACACATCGACCTCAGTACCCGAAAACAGTCAATTCAAACTATATTGGTTAGGTGTTGACTTGGCACAGCCCGTCAATCCTTGTTACTACCGCAACTATGCAAGAAAAAATAGGAACATCGGAAATAATAATAATAATATTTATTTGCAATATGGCGTGTTTAGGTATATAAAAAATACAATGGTTAATATTGTTAATTTAAATTAATTAAAAAATTAATATTAATATTATTCAAACGGAGCCTGCTCCTATGGCTTTATGGATATGAAGTGATGTTTTATAGCTTAGACGGGTTTGTTTTATAAAAGTGGGTTAACTAATAGCCCGATTTAAAAAAGATGATTTATATTACACGTAAATGATTGATATATAAAAAGTATCTCTCTTGATATGTAGTAGCTGATAAGTATCCGTTAATTTGTATCAGAAATCTTAAATAATTTTGTCATTCGTCTTTTTTTGTTTACCCAAAAATGAAATGTATATATACAGTTTGTTTTGGATAATATACTTAATATTTTAGCAACGACGATAAAAACAGATATAGATCGTTCTATTCATTCATGAAACTTCCTTCTAATCATTGACAAGATAAACAACCGCCATCTTTCTTCAGTGTGTCTGCCACTGAAGAAAGATGACGGTTGTTGCGGTTACTTGTCAGTAAACAAAGGCGTATTAAAATTGGGCCAATCGATCTGGTAAATTAACAAATACCTCCACGTATTGAGTATAGTATAATAACAATAATAAGAATATTAGGAGTAGGTACGGCAATAGTAACTATAAACTACTAGTAAAGTTTTCTGGACACTACAGCATCTACAACGGGGAGCTTATTGCCATCAAAGGAGTATTGAACTATGCTGCAGAATTATATTGGCTTATTTTGGTTCCGATGCGCCCAAGCAGACAAAGGTGCCGCGTAAGCGGTAATGTATGACACCGCTCTGGTCATCGCATACACCCGAATATATACTGAGCCTTTTTTTATAAATCACGTACTCAATCTGTGGCAAAATTCATGGAACGAAAGCTGTAAACTGTACAAAATTCAACCGGACATCCGCACTAGACTAGAACTACCGAAACACAGAAAAGACCGTGTAGCCATTTCTCGACTCTGCATCGGACATTCTAACCTGACCCATGTTCATCTGTTCACAAGGAGCGATGCACCAATGTGTTCAACATGCAACTGTACCTTAAGCATGAACATATTTTGATCCAACCTATTTCAACTACAGGCGGCTGTACCAGACGCCACAAGAGTTTTGAAAAGCACTAACCAAGAACAATAAAAGTGTTATTAGTTTTCTAAAACATATCGAATTTAAAACATGTATTCGTCCCACTGCTGCCCTTCGCGGTTGACGCGTTATTCAAAGGCCCTTATTTTACCTGAGCGGAATCAAACTCGGATAATCGGCTGTTCTGCATACAACAGTTTTAATAGTTGTAACAGTAAAAACGCAAATTCTACGCCAGTGTGCCAATAAATATAACCTCAAATAACACGATGTCAAATCCAAAGATTCTGGACCACCACTATTAGATATCTATAATATTGACCAAATATCACTCAAACAGCCAAAAATACAAGCAAAAAAGTAGAAATCCGTTGACGTAATCAATACAGTAGAACGTACGTCAAGTATATTAGGGTGAGGTTGGTATCGCTGATTTGATAGTATTCTTCATTCAAAGTACTGTGTTGGATCGTTGCCAGACGCTGCAATTTTTTTTTATCGGGCCAAAAATAGATTCTGTTGTACAGCAATTCATTTCATTAGAACGACATTTCATGTTTACGCATAGCTCTGAGAGACTTATCTAATTTTACTTCTCCCTCCTTAAAAGTACTAAAATCTCTGAAGGCTGATATAAAATATGTTTGTTTGCTATGGTCCCCAACCATTACCTGTGAATAACTTACAACACCACTTTCATTGATCTATGTTCAGTGCATATCTTTTCAATATGTTAAACTGTCAATGGCACTGTCTATATTTCTTATCGTCGCTGCTAACAATGGAATAATAACTAAAACTAGCCAAGTATTGATCCTCATAAGTTTTTATAGGCTTTCAATTTGGTATGTCACTCTTTTCTACAACCCTACCATGGTTTAATATTTTGTTTTCAGATCTCAGTACAACAATAATAGCGATGAGTGTGAGGAGGAGAAATATCTGTCAAAGGCGAAGCTATTTTGCTTGTGCAGTTACGAGCCAGTACAGCAGTTCATGAGGCAGGTGGATTTGGTGTTCTATCAAAACCTGATACAAGTGTTGGTGCCTGACGTGTTGAAGCCCATTCCGGCCACTTTGACGCAGAGTATCCGGAATTTTGCCAAAAGTTAGTAGATCGCGAATCATTTTCAAATATCTTTTTCTTCTTATTAGGGCCAGTTTCACCACATGATAAATGTCATATGTCAAAGACAAAATATGTAGATAAGCTACGTGAGATTTGTCAGGAGGTGGTGACACTGGTCCTTACTCTTTTCTCAGTTACTATAGAGTAATTTTACCAAATTAAATATATACAATTGCAGACATGCAGATACTTGAAGTATTTATAAACCTCATTATCACCAAGAAACTTTAAATGACTAGTAGGTCAAAAAATGAGAAATCTAACATTTTAGCTACTCCCATTAAGTCAAACAGCCATAACCAAACTACTTTTGAATATGTATTCTTCCTGTAAACAAACAGCTTGAATTATTTTTCATAACTCACGGCCAACTGTGGGTTATAGACACCGCGTACTGGATACC
The DNA here is from genome assembly GCA_951848785.1 of Callosobruchus maculatus. Lineage (NCBI taxonomy): Eukaryota > Metazoa > Arthropoda > Insecta > Coleoptera > Chrysomelidae > Callosobruchus > Callosobruchus maculatus. The sequence continues at coordinate 3,210,709 of CATOUR010000127.1, forward strand.
AGTACCTATCTCTTGGAAATGCTTAGGGTTAAATAGAAGCTATAACGACTGCAAATGTCGATATGAAACGTCAAACGCTAATTTGAACAGTGACAGTATTTATTTAAGTGACTGAAAAATGAGGTTAAGTTGTCAATATTGTGTAATTATTATGTATTTAAATTATACTATTTATAGCTTCGGTCGTAGATAAAGTATAGTATTCAACCCGTGGTGATGGTTGTCGATTTTCTGCACTACGGCTTGAGCTGCAAACTTCAACTGCGTGAGTTCTTACAGTCATTACTCCTCTTTGAACAATATACTATTATATCAATGACTTATAAAATTGGTGGATACATTTTATTATCTTAGCAATAACAGTATTATTTAAGGACGTTCGGTCACGAGAGTGGTTGGTGGATAAATTTAATAGTGTTTTCAGTTTTGATAAGTTTAATTGCATAGGTATCTACCCTAAAAAATTAAAAACTCTCATCGATCATTTTAGAAAGTTATTAACGATTAAAAATCAGAATTTTAACATAGCCCCCTTATGACAGATTAGCGTTTTTTGTATCTAAAAAGATTAAACGTATTTTAAGAGAAGATATGAATATCTGGTTTATATTATTGCATAAAAAATTTATTAATTATATTAATCATGGGGGTTAAAACTTTTGGAAATTAAGAGGCAATATTAAAAACAGCGCTCTGTTTTACAAACCCACAGCTTCCGCTCTCTTCAAAAAAGTCATAATGACAGTGACATAAGTGCGGGATTTTCGTCGGTTATTAGTTGTGGATCTGTGATTATAAATTGTAAGACTGTGTCTTATTTATCATATTTGTGTAGACTATAGAACATAAAAGGCAAACAAAGTGCATCGTCGGGGCGTGGAAGATGTCAACGGTACTGGAGAAATGGATTCGTGCGACGCGCGATGGTTGAAAATCCGAATCTTCCATGTTGCTTCTGGTACATTACTGGGACACTTCTGATAATTTTGACATGGTTTATCTAACTAATATTACTATTACCTACAAACTGTTTTGCTGAACTGGCAAACATTTTGCTAGGTGTTGTTTTTTTTTCTCGTCCAGTTGAAAGTTCACTCAACCATGCCCAAGCAGTTTGTCACCATTATAACTTCATAATCATTTGATAGAAGTTTTATTACAACACGTACCGGGTGTTTCCTCATACTTCGCCAGTTCGCCACTTTTCCTCTGTTTTATTTGAAGAGATAGAAAAAAGTTTTTATATGAAAGTTTTATAGTTTTCTGTTGTCATTTAGAATTTGATACAAACAAAAAGAAATAATAAAAAATCCTGTTGTTCGTATAAAGTTGTTTTTTAAATGAGACACCCTGTGTGTGTGTGTGTATATTATATCACTGAGGGCCGCTTTCTCAATGTCCAGTTAAAGTGTCAGATAGGTATCTGCCAAATAGCGTTGCTATGGATACAACTGTCAGATAAGATTTACGTGACTTCGTAAGTTTATTCTTCAATTGTTTAAACAATTTATCTAACAGTTGCTGTTATCTTGCAGATAAATATTGTCACGACGGCCTCTTTTTCTTCACCTAGGGAATCAAACTCGACGTAACTTTCACCGTTTTACTTCACAACTGGATACAATATCTTTTAACCTTATCTCAAGTACAACTCAACTCAACTGAACTCTTACGCTACCCGAAGCACCTTATATATACTTCATCGAACCATCTAGAGCATTCGATGACATTTCTAGAATCCATCCGTCATTTTCGAAAACTCTAGACGATTCGATGACGTTTACACTTCAAAAGATCTAACCTAGCACGTTGACTTTACATCATGTATGACAACCAATGAGAACTAATACAAATACACGAATACCATAATATACAGTATGTTACATTCTTCCCCCCTTAGTGTTCGGCGTCCTCGACGAACAACTTCGATTCTTGTATCACCACAGACATCCTTCGGTTTTCCACTTCCCGTACATAACCTGTAGACTACGTCGTTGAGGCGCTTCATCACCACACAGGGTTCCTCCCCATGGCGTTGTAGCTTCGGACATCTATCCTTCCTTCCGTCGTCTGTTGCAAGACCATACCATATCACCTCGTAACTGCGATATTCTTTGCCAAACTTGCGATTCTCACTTTCAGCTACAGCAGGATTCTCTCTTCCTAGCACTCCCTTCTCGTCACTCAGGTTGCTCTCCAGTTCCTTAGTGAGTCTGCTGAGTTTGTCTTCCTGTTGCGTAATCCTGATCTTCTGCTTACCATTCTCGCTCCTTAGTTGCGCGGCTTGATCAGAGTCCCATGACACGTCCTTGAGCGCAACGTTAAGCTTGGTCCCTACCTTCGCGTTTTCTCTCTCCAGCTGCGGCAGTATCTGCTTCAAATCTACATCGTCATTTTGCATCGCTGATATTTCGTATACACCTTTGTTTGCATTTTCAATGACTTTGTTCGGATTCTTCTTTAGCCTATCACTATCGACCTCGCTTTCCATCTGCGCAATCTTCTGCTTCTTATTATGTCCGTACTTCAATTGTTTCATCCCAGAATTATCAGCCTGTGCTGCAGCCAAAGTGTCTTCCAGCTCCTTTTTCATTCGAAAGTTCTCATCTTCCAAATTCGCCAGTTGCTCTCTCATCTTATTGTCAACATCTCTTGCTTTATACAAGTCTTCCATGACCTGTCTCACACTATCAAGCGTATCTGTCATATCTGATTTCATCTTCTTGATTTCTGCTTCATGATGCACTAACCTTTCACTCAACCTTGACTCGTCTTCCTTGACCCCGGTCTTTTTGGATTGCACAATCGCGTGGTCCAGGTATTCCTTTAAAGATGCGTTCTCAGCCTCCAGCTGGGTGATATTCAGTTTCAGCATTGCATTTACGTCCTTAACTTGGTCACATCTATCCTCCGCTTTCTTCAGCTGATCCAAATCCTTCAATCTCTTGATTTCATTTTTCAAAGCAGAAATTTCTCTGTCGTGTGTACGTTGAGCTTTCTCAAGGCTGCCTCGTGTTGGTCACTCTTCTTCAACAGATTCTTTTTGTCCCTTTCAAACTTGCTCCTAATACCCATACATTCTCGTTTCTGAGAGTCAAGCAACTGCTTTAGCCTATCCCGTCTGCTGTGAGTTCCCTCATGGCTACTCTGTGTTGTCCTTGAAGCTTAGCGATAGTTTCCTCGTTCTTCTTCAGCAGATTCTTCGTGTCTCTGTCAAACTGCTCCTTCATTGAGTTTATCGTGCCTTGCATAGAATTCATTTTGCTTGCATATTCATCTGCTTTTTCTACATCCACCTGCATCTTATCGACCTGTATCCGACAGCCTACTCTAAGGTGCCCCTTCTGCCCACATCTCCAGCACGCAAACTTCTCAGCTCCTCCTAGATTTCTGTGAACTGGGTTTCTCTGGAAGGTACCACCTCTTCTTCTTGGAACGAACGATGTGGCCCTGACTTCTACTTCATCACCTTGTTCTACAGAGCGCACCCTCCGTGTCATTCGCGTGGCTTTTGTGGCAGCTTCAATTTCTAGAGCTTTGACCAAAGCGTCTTGTAAGGTTCTGGGTCTGGGTAGTCTCACGATTCGCTGAACGTCCAGGTACGCAATGCCTTCTACAAACTGACGAGCAGCAACGTATTCCTGTGTCTCGACGGGGCTGTTGACGAATGCTCGTTTAGCTAGGCTTCGGACTTCGTATGCAAATGTGGTTAGATCTTCCTTAGCTTGTTGTGTCCGGTTATGCAACTGGCCATGCAACAGCTCTGTTAAATGTGCATCTCCAAAGCGTAACTTTAGTGCAGATGCTATCTTATCATAGTCACGTAGATCTGATGAGCAGAGATTTCCCAAAATAGCTGCGGCAGAGTCTCTAAGCATGGATGTCAGCACACAAGCTATCTCTTCATTCGACCAGTTATTCATACGTGCGATATTTTCAAACTGCATATGATAAATGTCCCATGACGTTTTCCCATTGTATGGATATGGCTTTGCAACTACGCCACTGTGTCTATCAGGTAAATTGGATGCTACAGCTGTTAAACTACGCTCACCTGCACTAAATTCTCGCAGCTCCTCTCTGATCATTTCCTTGACCTGATCTTTCATCTGCTGTAGTTGTTCACGCTCACCTCCACTAAGTTCTCGCACTTCGTCTCTCACGATTTCCTTGACTTGGTCTTTCACTTGCTGCAGCTCCGTCTCTATTGCACTAATACGTTGGTCTTGATCCTCTAATGACTGGCTTACCACTTGCTTCTGTTCCTCCAGCCTAGCCATCACAACTTCCTGTCCACTCTTCAAATCTGCGACTGCCTCGTCTTGATGTTGCTTCAACTTCTGTTCAAGGTCCACTTGGTGATGCTTTAGTTTTTGTTCAAGGTTCAAGACTGCCTCGTCCTGGTGGTTCTTTAGCTTTTCTTCCAGGTTCACGACGGTTGCTTGCATAACGGCTGTTTGTTCTTGTATCATAGCCATCAATGCACTCATTTCGGACGCCATAGCTCTGGTTACGGGCATTGACTGGCGCTGTACTCACTTCTTGACTCCTTTTCCTGGTTTGATTCGATGGATAATCCCACTTCTTACACCAGTTGTCACGACGGCCTCTTTTTCTTCACCCAGGGAATCAAACTCGACGTAACTTTCACCGTTTTACTTCACAACTGGATACAATATCTCTTAACCTTATCTCAAGTACAACTCAACTCAACTGAACTCCTACGCTACCCGAACCGAAGCACCTTATATACAGGGTTACTGGTAACTCGACCACTTTCCTGCAGGAAGTGATAGAGGGTCTCAAATGCAAGAGATTTAACCCCCCATACGTGATTCCGAAAACCGATAGTTTTCGAGATAATTAACATTTAATGTTTTTCAACGCTATGTCCAAATTTCCACACTACACCCCAAATTTAGAAAAAACCCTGCTGTCGATTTTAGTAATTTCCAAATTAGTCTTTACTGACACATTCGCAAATCTAATTTAGTATTTAAATGTGTAAAAATGCTAAACAGTTTCAAACTACCATACAATTATTTAAAAAATAAAGAACAAAATTTTTACATTCACCGTGAAAGAAAATTGTCTAGGTCAGAAAAAGATACACAACCAGTCAAACAAATTATTTTAAAAACTTCCTTATCTGATGGCCTATTCCAAGGACAAGACTGACAGTATAACCACATGTAACTATTTAACAAAATTTATCAACATAATACAGAATCATCAACAACATGATATTCCAGCATGATGGTTGTCCAGTACATTACCGTATCACAATTCGGCAGTTGTTGGACAACACATACCCGAACAAATGCATAGGGACGGATGAACCCATCCCATGGCCTGCGCGGAGCCCAGATCTGACACCTCTTGATTTTTACGTCTGGGGTCACATGAAGGCATTGGTTTACGAACTAAGGCAAAAAATTATCAATGCGGCGGAGGAGATGAAATGAACTTTTTCAACACGAGTTACAAAAACCGAAGTGAGGAAGCGGATATGTACTTGTATTCAAGTGCAACACATTGAGCAAGATCTCTAGAAACTTTGAGTGGATTTAATTTGTTTTACATGGATAAAATCATCGACCGCATTTGCAAACATTCTAGTATGTAACTGAGTTCTATCAATAATGATTGTACTGTCATTCGTTCTTTTTGAATAGGTGATTTTTATTCATTGCTGTTTATAATCTTTCTGAAGAGGTTATTAGGTAGGAAAGTTTTTTTAGTGATTTGTTCAACCGTTTGTATAATTTTTTTGAGCTAGATAATTTTCTTTCACGGTGAATGTAAAAATTATGTTGATTATTTTTATATTTGTATTTAGTTTGGAACTGTTTAGTATTTTGAAACATTTTAATACTAAGTTAGCTTTGTGTATGTGTTAGTTAAATACTAAAATAAAAATTATCAGAATCAACCACAGGTTTTTTTCTTAGTTTAGGATCTAGTGTGGAAATTTGGACATTTGGTTGAAAAACATTAAATGTTAATCATCTCGAAAACTATTGGTTTTCGGAATTACGTATGGGGGGTTAAATCTATTACATTTGAGTCCCTCTATCACCTCTTGCAGGAAAGTGGTCGAGTTACCAGTAACCCTGTATACTTCATCGAACCATCTAGAGCATTCGATGACATTTCTAGAATCCATCCGTCATTCTCGAAAACTCTAGACGATTCGATGACGTTTACACTTCAAAAGATCTAACCTAGCACGTTGACTTTACATCATGTATGACAACCAATGACAACTAATACAAATATACCCTGTTACCCGATACTTTAAACTGTCAGCCGTGTCAATAGTGAACAGCTGTTCGGCTAGTGATAACTAAAAATACCCCAGATTGAGTCTTGACGTATCAGTTTTAAGCTTTGAAGGCATACAGGGCTGTACTGAGTGCAAATCCTGCTAATGACGAGTAATTGACACTTGGTGACGTTTTCGTCTATGCTCCGAGGTCTACGCTTATTTTACATTTTCTCGGAAAATCCGGCATTTCTCTCAGTATATCAGTATGGCTAGTCTGAATGGTAATGATTACGCTTTAAATGAGGTAAGAATGAAGATAAAAGCATTTTTGGCCTAACCATATACAAGCACTGAGTTCCTAACACTTCTTTTTACAGCAATCGAAGAAAAATAAAACGTTGAAGGGCAATGCGCAACTACTATACAAATAGTAAAAAATGTATGGAGCTATTTCAGAGAGTTTACACAGGTTCGATTTCCTGAATTAGAACTGAACATTACTGAGGTACCATATAATTAGTAGTTTAATTAGAAACATTTTTGACGCAGGCTGATCAGTTAAACTACCTATATTAATTTTACTTTGTGTACTTAATTTATACTCTTTTCCAATTGCACGTTGTGCGTTTTAACCAATAAATATCCCATTAGTGATACAAGCTATTCATTGAATCGTCCCTATTGCTAAATATAGGTATATTTTGATAGTCTCTAACAATATACAAATTAAAAAAATAATCTGTTCCTTTTAACCAACCATTTTTGCAGCGAATTTATGGATATTGAAGCAATTTATTGTTTACAAAATACTAATTACTTTTTGACGATGAGATATTCAGTAATATTACCAATACAGTCCTGATCACAGAATTGCCAATCAACACCACTAGTAAAAAATTAAATTTGAGATACACTTCTTCGTCAGCTGATACCTATCAAATAGACGTCAAGCCAGTTTAAAGTATCAGGTAACAGAGTATACACGAATGCCATAATATACAGTATGTTACAATATTTAACTGGAGATTGAGAAACCGGTCCCGAAAGAAATATATTTTTCTCTTGTTTTCAAAAATATAGGGTTCGTTCACATTTTAACTGTAAAGTTTCTAAAATATGGAAGTACCTCAATCCACTGTAGCCATGGCGACCGAAAAACAATTGAATGCGGTAATGTTTCAGTGTTTGTGTCATTCTGACATTTTGCCGAGGTAAAAAGCATCGCTTTGTTTACAAATGTAAATAACTTTCAGTTTTATTGCAAAAAATGCCGTTATATTATTATAATGAAAATAAAACTTGAAGTTGTTTTCTATTTATCTGAATGTGCTTCTTGGCGGCACAGGATCCGCCAAATAATGGCCTGTACTCTTTTCTTGCTTGAGATATACTCGTATTGTTATTATTTTTATGAAATAAACGTATAGTTCTTAGTTTTTGATTTTCATTATAATAATTTAACGGCATTTTTTTACAATAAATCTGGAGGTTATTTGCACTTGTAAATAAAGAGATGCTTTTTATCTTGGCGAAATGTCAGAATGACACAAAACATTTCCAAACTTTGAATCTAAATATTTTAAAAACCTTTTGAAATAAGGTGAATGAGCCCTATATTTTAGATTTTTGCTATTTTCTCTATCTCTTGAAATAAAAAAGACAAGAGGTGTGGCGAAGTATGAGGAAACATCCGGTACTAAACACATCTTCAATCCATCTCAAATAAAAAAATTTATCATGGCATCCCTGTTCGGTACTTGCCGTTATTGGGTTTTATGGTTTTGTGTTTCGCCGTCCACAAACAATTTAAACAGCGTTTGCTCGATGTTATTGCAGACTTGGAGAATTGGTTGACGAGCGCGATGGCTGGGGCGCCCCCTGCGATGCTGCAGATCAAACTGACGGCAGTGTCCGCGTTCAGCTCCAGCCTGAGACGGTACACGTCGCTGAACCATCTCGCGCAGGCTGCCAGAGCGGTACTGCACAACAGCAATCAGATCAATCAGATGCTGGCGGACCTTAACAGAGTAGATTTCCATTCGGTGCGAGAACAGGTGAGTTATGATAAACCAATAAAGAACATGAACTTCGGTAACATAGCTAGCGGTGTATAGGCCACACAGTGGATCGGTCTCCATCTCTAACCGCACTAGAACCCAAGACCTACCGTTCTAGCAAGATGTTACTAGCCATATTGCGTCTTCTGGTCTGTGCTGGTCTTGTTCTGAGATCAGAAACCTTGGCGAGATCATTAAGTGAGGGAGGTGTCAAACACCCCGTTTAACCTTTTTGCTGTCGCCATTTTATTCTGTTACTATTGCTGTCAAAATGAATATTATGTCTCTCCTTCTAAGGTTTGTCAAGGGCGTACCCAGGATTTCAGTTAGGGGGGGGCAGGGGGCTGCTTAGTGCTTATACCTGTTTCGAAAATTGACTTTTATTCATTAACTTTTATGATGACACAAAACAAATATTATAAGTACATAATAATTATACTATACATTATGTATAATATATAATATTATATATGTTTATTTTAATTTAACAGTAATCTTCTCGGATTTGCCGAAAATTTGTCTATGACAATCTTTTCAATAAACTCACTGTTGTCTTTTAAATAATTGCGATGTACGCTCATCAGACATAAACCCGTAAGCCTTTCTTCACCCATGGTGCTTCTTAGCCACGTTTTAACTCTTCGCAGCGTACTGAAGGACCGTTCTACGGTCGCCGTGGTGCATGGGATAGTGCTTAAAATAATTAATGCCTTTCTGACAGCAGGGTAAAAAATGTTCGCTTCTTTGAACAGATCAACTACTTCTATGTCCTTTAATTGATCATCTGATAAAGCCTTCGTCACCCATAAATTATGCCAAAGGTTCAGTTCCCCGGTGATATCCAGGTTATAAAATTCTTGGAATGATTCTGCGTTTTTGTGTAGGTCTGCAATGCTGGTTTTTGTCATATACAAGGGATGTAGCCTGCTTAAAGCAAACGCCGGAGTATTTTCTTGGGAGAATCGAATATTCAATGATGAAATGAGTGAATCAATGTATGGTATTATCAGGGAACGCCGCCAATATTCGTTATCATTGTCTGATGGCGGATTACTTCTATGTGTTTGCTTATGAGCAAGACGTGGAACCGAAATTTCTATGTTCAAATCCATTGCAACAGCTCGTGCTTTTTGAAGTATTTCATTACTTATTCTATCAGGAAACTCGCGGTCATTTCTGAGAATGTCCTTGATATTTTTAATGTGTTTTCCTACCGAGATCATGTCGATCGATTTAGCTTGCAGTGCGTTAACTACTGGTTCTATAACTGCTGAATATTTGGCTATTGTTTGTAGAGAAACAATAAACACTGGTTTTGTAACGGCTGAATGCAACTGATATGCAGATTTTCTGGTGGCATAATTTCCCTCTACAGATAACGTTTCTAGAGATTTCACGAGCTCTGAAAAATGTTGAGAAAACTTTCTGATTGATTTATATTTTTCGGACCATCTCGTCTCACATAATCGTGATAGGTTTGGAGCGTAGTTTCGACGTGTAGTCGATTCTCTGAAAAACGTTATAACATCCTTTACAGTGGCGACAGTATTTCTAATTTCTGGCACTGCGTTCGCATCATTCACAACAAGGTTGAGTTTGTGACTTGAGCAATGAAAATATAAAGCACGAGGATATTTTTTTCTCAAAATGGCTTGTACGCCACCCTCTTTTCCTGCCATTGTAGAACAGCCATCGAATCCAAACCCTACGCAATCTTCTTTGGAGAGGTTAGAACTAATTAAGAAATTGTCAATTGCTTCGGCGATTGCGGAAGCATTTTGTGCTTTTAGTTCAACGAACCCTACAAATTCTTCTCTGATTTTACTTTTGCTTTCGTCGTAGAACCGCACGCCTATTGACAGCTGTTCTTTCCCAGATACGTCTGCTGTTTCATCAGCTAAGATTGAGTAAGCCATGGTCTTCCGAACCTCACTAATTACATTCTCCTGAATAACTTCGCCACATAAATTTATTAGTTCGTTTTGTATTCTTGGCGAAGTATAAATTGCATTTCGACGGCACTTTTCAAAGTGACTCTTTAATTTGTTGTCCCCTGAATCGATTCTCAACTTCAATAAATCTAATAAAACACCCTCATCTGCTTGTTTGCCCCTAAGAGGCATATCATGTGTACCGCAAAATACTATACAAGAAATAATTGATGACAATATTTGTCTGTTTTCATCGATTGCTTTTTGGTGTCCACTTTGCAGTTGGATGTCTACAGGAACATTTTCAAGAAAATTTTTTGCAGCATTTGTCGCCGTTTGGTGAAGGTTGGTCGTTGCATGCTTTCGGCAGTCTTCATGCATATTTTTGAACTTTAAATATGGCCTGACCATAAACGATCCCAAAATTCCTCTCACAGTGCTAATGTGCGGAGGAAACAAAACACAATACTTACAAAGAGCACCTTTTAGTCGCTTGGAATATACTAGCCATGGTGAATATTGATCCAACCAAGCATGATTAAATTTTCTTTTTAAATGGCTTGCATCACTTTCAAAATCGTAATTTCTGGGCGGGATCCAAGGATTTTGTAACAACTCCCTCTTCTTTTCCGTCGATAGCTGGGTAGCCAATCCAACATAACGACCCAGATCATTTTCATGACAGCCATCGTCCACTATTGGCGATTCCAATTACCGATGAGGGCGCTGGCGTTTGTAAACAAATATGGAGGATAGCAGGTATCCTGCACGCTGTGTCACGCTTTTGGAGGAAATGCGTGGCAATGAATGCTTTTATCATAGTATTTTTTGGAGTGGCAACCATAAACACTACAGTTTGTATTAAACTTGCCAGCCTTTCTTGATTTGAAGCCTGATTTGGATGCCATATTCTTGACATTAGCGTATGAAGAAGGTCCGAAGAAATATTCTAACACACTATATACCAATTAACAAAGCACAATCTCGAAAATACGACTGAAGGAAGAAACATAAACGGCATATAAATGGTTAATGGCATGTTAATTGTGTGCCGTCCGAAATTCGAGTACCTGCTTTGTCAGTGTAGATTTTTGCCGCTAGAGGCCTCATCGATTTTTGGAATTGCCAATAATTTCAGGATCGACGTTGACGTCATAAGTTTGTTGGGATGTCGATGGAGAAGAATAGTCGGCAACAGATATATTAAGAGGTTCTACTGAAGAATTTGACGCTTGTCCAATGTTAGCATGCAATGATATTGGCATTACATGAGTGGTTTTATCATGGTTGTCATTTTCATCGCTTCCACTGCTACTTTCCCGACCTTTTTTTCTTTTTTCGCGTGGCCTCCCTAAAAAATGGATACACAGAATTACCCTTACAGTGTTTAGGCGGGTTGCATAGGACGAAAATCAAAGATCAAGTTTCACATTCTCTTGCATATGGTTTGAACGCCAAATAATCAAAACTAGGTAAGTAATTTGAAATAATACACTTGTTGTGACGTCGGTATGATCTTATTAATAAATCCAAAATATTGCAAGGATCTTTCTTTTATGTTTTTTTTTTTTAACTTTTTTATCACAAAATATTCACAAATGTTATTTTAGCTATTATAACAAAACCACGTGTTGTAATTAATAAATTTAAATATTGTAAGTAATGCCTAAGATATACACTTACAAGAGAGTCATAGCCCCCCTTAAACAAATCAAATAATCATATTAAGTATGTACTTAAGTGTTTTGTTTTGACTCACCTCTTTCAAAGAATTTCCTGATATCCATTTGACGGAGTAATATTTCCAGTTGTTGCGCAGTAAACGTAAATCTCGTGTCTCCGCAACGAAACTATAAGACACTATCTATGGCGTATGAAATATTCGCTCGTATTCCACTCCGAACTGAATTGTATTCGAACTAAATTCACGTGCTCTGCCTTACGTTCCGCTTATATATTGAAAATATTCTCGCTCCCGAAATATGTAGAAAATACTCGAGCTCGACTCTATTTCCATCCTTGTCTTATAATACATGCTATCACTGTCTTTTCTTTCCGGAATAGTCCATGCTAGAATATTCTTCGTGGTATTGCTATTCAATACTAGATGTCTCTATTGACCGTATACAGTATACATTGAGCCTATTTCTTTTTACTGGAAAAAGTACTGCCGTCCGAAACTAGATGGCGTTAGATGTTATTTTCTTCCAATTAAATTCAGCTTTAATCCTATATGGCTCTGATTGTCTCGTCGGAAGCGGAAACTACGAGATACCACGGTTTTGTGGGAGATTTAAATTATATTGCATCGCTAACAGTATACTAGAGTCTGTCTAGTGAGTCGCGGCACAGAAATAACCGCGGCAAATTTAAAAATAATTTAGTTGTAAGCACTGAATAGAATATGCTATGAAATTTGAGTTTGATACTTTCACTATTTTATTTTATGAACACTAAGAATCTTAAACTAAATCTGTACAGATATATACTACTTAAAATAATATGCAACATATTGAATATTATTTTATTTTAGCATAGCATTGAAAACAAAAATTATATAATAAAACCAAACTTGCATCAAAACCGTACTTAATTTTTATTTATTCTGTCTCGTAATCAAAATCAGATTCTAGAAATTAAATTATCGACTATAAATCATTACTGACACTTTCATTTGTTAGTGATAACTAACAAATAATAAAAACGAAATAAAGAAATAAATAAAGTGTATCAAAACTTGATCAAAACATTTTGCGTTTCGTTTGACGGCGGCTGAAGGTCGCCATATAAAATATTCTAATAAATACGTTGTGACACGACCGACACGACTCACTATACAGACTCTATATCGAATGTTGTAGAATATTTAACTATAGAAAATAAAGAACAAATCTGGCTGAAAAGATATTTTGTTTCCAACACTTCATTTTGCGCAGAGTAGGTAACACGTTTTTAATTTTTATTTGCCAAAAAAAATTACATTTATTTAATCTTCTAGGGGGAGGCAGCTGCCCCCCCCTGCCCCTACCTGGGTACGCCCTTGAGGTTTGTCGTAAGTTTTCTCACGATTGATGAGTGCTACAAAAAAAAAAGCGAAAGAAAAATTGTTATTTCAAAATTAAAAATTCAAATCAATAACAATAAATATGCAATTTGTTGACTAGATAAAGATTCTTAGAGAAGGGTACTGACACCAAATTGAGGTTTATCGAGCACGTTAAAAGTGTTTCTCAAAAAGCTTATCTAAGACTTCGTACTTTGGTTGCAAACAGATTTATTTTAAATTATAAATTACGTAAGAAACGCTGTGAGGCGTTGGTAATATAATTCCTGAATTACTGTAATATTTTGTACTTTATTGTTTGGACCACCTCACTATGAAAATATCCAAATAATACAAAACAGCTAAATACCCTATACTTAAATGACACAAAATTATTGACTTGGTGAAGTACCATTATTCAGTTTTTGTATATAAATTATTGCTAACGTCACGGCCTCTTTATCTCTGAGAGAAAATTTCGTTAATTATTATAATACCACAACATACTACGTCAACGCAGTTTTTTATATAACTTTGTTATTATTTTTTTTATATTCAGCCTCCCGCAAAGGTCTATGGCGCTGTAGAAACGCTGGGAGAGGATAAGTGTCTGTACACGTTAGATTTGAAACACTGTATACCAAAAACATAATATTCATTATCAGTATTTCGACGAAAATTCAAATGTTTTATATTGAATTCATCGTTTACCTAACTGTTGAATCATATTATACAAACTATATTTTATTTGTTTCAATCATTTTATCCCTTTTGGGACTCTGTAAGATTTGTATTTGATGTATGTTTTTGAAACTTTTTGCTTACCTCATTGGTTCAGAGTAAGAGTAGAACTAGCTACACTTCGCCTAACTATAAAAAATTCTGTGAGATGTTTTAATTACCTAATGTTACCTAATTACCATTATTTGTAATTTTCTTGCAAATAAGCGAATGAATGAATTTCGTAACTAACTAGATTAAAATGTTCTTTTTTTAGGCATCTTGGGTGTGTCAGTGCGACAACGACATTGTGGCACGTTTCGAAAACGACTTCAAGCTGACGCTACAACAGCAGAATTCTCTCGAGCAATGGGCGTCATGGCTAAAAAATGTGGTGAAGAGCGCCCTGAAACCCTATGAAGGCAAACCAAGTTTCTCAAAGGCTGCCAGGCAGTTTCTCTTGAAGTGGAGTTTTTACAGGTTGGTGACATTCTTATTCACACTTCAACTTTACCCAACAGTTTATTTATACTTGATATGCAGTTTCTTGTGAGAGATGATATGCGTCTGAAATGTGACAATATTACCCACCCTCCATATGTTGTCTTGAAAAACTGGGTAATTTTCGAAATAGTTTTTCGCATAGAATCCGAAATCCAGCCGAGGCTTGATTCATCTCATCAGGATTTTCAAATGTTTGAGGTTACATGTTACTGATAACCAATTGAAGATAAGAAGATATGGGAAATAAATTCCCTCCTTTTTACTCATAGTTCAACCTTCTCCCCCTTCAACTCCTCTCCTTCCGAATACCTCTTGCAAGTGAGTGATCAAGGTACCATTGATCCTATACAGTGGATAATAGTTTAAATTTGATATGTTTTCTCAAATTTCTGATTTCGTTCTAGCTCGATGGTGATAAGAGACCTAACCTTGAGGTCGGCTGCAAGTTTTGGATCTTTCCATCTCATTCGGTTGTTGTACGATGAGTACATGTTCTATTTGATCGAGCATCAAGTCGCAGAAGCCACTGGAGTGGTACCCATTGCAGTTATTCTGGAAGGAATTGTAAGTTTCACTGTGAACCTCAGTTTTTATGCCTTTCTGTCCAGTCACTTACTACGTCTTCACGTTTGCCTCATAACAGTTTACTGTGAAACGCTTTTGTTAAAACCTATTTATAAACGCTTGTTCAAAGGATTTTAGGTGTTAAAACAGTTTAACTCAAAACGTTTTAAAAATGAGGTTTAATGTCACATACCGTATAAACAGAGAAAACGGTTCAACTTGTTTTAGATGCAGTGGTGCTAATAACCACTTACAAATTCAAAATGCCGTTTGCGAAGTTCAAGGTTGATGTTTGTGACAGCTAACCTTACTTCTAAAATCTAACGATCTAACCATTTAGACTCCAAATAACCTATCAAAATTTAAGTTCTCTTAAAGTTGCAGGAAAAATGTGGAAATTTACGGGAAAAATTTATTCTGACCAGTTTTAGAAGTGTACCAACATCCTGCCTACGAGTGTGAGTGAAATCAGCGTAGGAGCGTAGCAGATGGAGAATATGAAGATACCCGATACTTTAAACTGTCAACAGCGAACAGCTGTTCAGCTAGTGATAACTAAAAATACCCCAGATTGAGTCTTGACGTATCAATTTTAAGCTACAGAGCTGTGCTGAGTGCAAGTGCCCCGTGCGGGGGCGGGTTAGAATATTTCCCATTGTATATCCTGCGTGTCGTAAGAGGCGACTAAAAGGAACCGAACTACTGTCAGTATAAGCAGTAACCTCTTCTCAACCAGCAGCTTTGGGTGTACGAGTTGAGAAGAGTCAGGACACCTTCTTGTCCTTGAGGTGAGAAATTGTCCCTAAAGGCGGATGAACCAGTAGATACGTCTGGCCAACGGCATGAGGATGCAGAAAGCAAATGGGAAACTACTGCATTAAATATCTTAAAGATATCCCCAGAGAAACTCGTAAAATGAGTTCACAACATGTCTGTTAAGACATTGTGAATGTGATGCTGAATGAGTAGTACTTTTTTTCTCCAATTGTAGGTTGTACGTTTTAACCAATAAATATTCCACTGGTGATGCAAGCTATTCATTGAATCGTTTTTATTGCTAAACTAGCTGACCCGACAGACGCTGTCCTGTCTTAGCTATGAATATTGAAATTGAACTTAAATCTGCAATAAATAATAATTATCTATCTGAAGAGCACAGTGATCATTGAAATACTTTTTGATATCTAACATGCTTTGTTTCGTTTTCGGGCCCATAAATAAATAATGATGATTGTGTCAACACAACAGGCTACATGCTACATGACCATGTGGAAAACATGCATTATCAAGATTGATCCCACAAATGTTCAACGACTGTCCTTGCTATTTAGTTATCGTCATGCAAATGCAAGCCGCACTGAAAATTGCAACCGCTTAAAGTCGAATGGCATGTTGATTAAAATCATAGGGATGCGTGGAATCAAGACGTCTTCGCTTTTGTATTCACCTGTATTTTTAATCAATTTTACGTTTTCTCTCTGAACGTATTTCCGACCCAAATTCAAGTAGAAAAGTTCACCTTAAACATGTGCCTAAAGTCTGGTCTTCAAGATACATGGTGTCAAATTTTGGAAAATATAGAATGTATGCCACTGACCTTAAAAAAATAAATATTGTTTTTCAGACGAAACAGATGAAACTCCAACTTTTCTGTCTTTTGATGTCTCTTCGTATCCCACTTTGTTTTGGAGGAAAAAAATAAAAACCACTTCATAGCCCATCGAAAAAATGGAGCTATGAAATGAAGTGGTTTTTATTTATTTGTTCCAAAACAAAGTGAGATACGAAGCGACATTAAAAGAAAAGAAAAGGTATTTTTATCTGTTTAATCTGAAAAACAGCATTTAATTTTTTCAAAGTTAGAGGCGTACATCTTTTTGCTAATATCCTCGTGGGATTGCCCCCCGACCTCCGACACGCCACTGGAAAGGATAATTATCTTCTAGTCAGTGGTGACTCTTATGCAGTGAAAGACTACAGATTAAAAAAACGGCTCATTAATGTTTAAGTCATTGATACAATTTTTAAAATAGGTGGTGTTGAAATTTGAGAATACTTCGTAAATGGTATTTAAAACTATGAGTCTAAGCCTGATATTCATTCGTGCGGAAATACCGATGATTCGTTTGATCGCAATTTACAATTCAGTCGCATTGAAAATTTCAATGAAGATTATCTCGAAAACAGTTACCTCTAGAGACTCAAACAAATCAAACCTTTTTCATGTAAAACATATTGAGGATTTTTTTTTGATTCATTGATGCAGCAAACCGGAAAAAAGGTTTGATAATTTAAATCCGTTCAATGTTCCTTGGGTGGCGTCCTCTATTCATGATAGCAAAACTATGGTTGAATTTGGATTTTTCACCTTAAAAAACCCTCGATACGTAATTTTATATCGTTGTGCCATTCTATTGCGAAAGAACTGAGAAAAAACGAAAATAAAAGAAAACATTTTGATACCCTGTATCTTGAAAATGAAGCATTGTAAGGCTTCATGTTCCTATCTCAACGTTCATAGAAATGTGGGGTCTATCACCTGTCAAGCGTTGTCGGTCGATTATACGGCCCCTTTATGAGCTTTGTTTATTTGAATTTGAGTCATAAATATGCCTTTGAAATTACAGTCTATCAGTAATTAACACTCTGTATACGCATTTGTCATTATTTATACGACGCACAATTGACTTAAACATCTAACACCTAACCGGTATTTTTGACAGCAACGTCATACATGACAACAATAACAAACAAATTACTAACACTACACACCCGTCGTAGTTGTCAAGTTTTCTCGAATTTTTTCAAATTTTCTAATGTTCCGTATAAGTTTCCTTAGATTTCTTCCCGTAAGAACCTTCTACGAAGTAATGGCAAACTTATAAAAAAAAGATGGATGAAATTGGTAAAGCCGTTCTCACGTGATGCCGTAACCAAGGGAAAAAGGGACTCATTTTTATATACAGTGTGGTCCAAAGAGTGTGCAACAAACATTTAGCTTGTGATTCCCAAAAAAATTTTAACCTCAGGTAAATTTCACAAAAATGCTTGAATTTAAATAAAGTTATACAAAATTAATTCAATTTCAATTAGTGTATCAAACAGTTTTATTAAAAAAAAAAAAAAATTTTTTTTGGGAGAGTTATTGCACTTTTTTCAAAAAAAAATTTTTTTTCTCAGAGGAGGCCAAGTTTTGGTATTTAGGCATAACTCTTAATTCTAAACAACTTTTGTTCATAACATTTTGCTGATTTTTTGATAATAAGGGTACTTTACTCTTGTACAATTTTTATATTTTTTTATTCACCCCGTATACTGATGAACTTGGAACCATTCTAAGTGCACCTAAATTAGTTATCGGACATGCACCAACTTTTGGCAATATTGGATTTTTGATTGTGCAGCTAATAAAAAAAAATCCCATTTGTTGCACACTCTTTGGACCACACTGTATAGAGATATAGGAGTATTTCGATAGTCTCTTAAAAGAATGTATTTCTTTTAACCAACCATTTTTGCTGCGAATTTCTGGATATTGAAACAATTTCTTGTTTAAAAAAATAGTCATTACTTTTTGGCAACGAGATATTCAGTAAGAATATTACTATTACTGTCCTAATCGCAGGATTGCCAGTCAACACCACTAGTAAAAAATTAAATTTGAGATACACTTCTTCGTCAGCTGATACCTATCAAATAGACGTCAAGCCAGTTTAAAGTATCAGGTATAAGTAATCAAGGGATAAATCCAACACCATTGTGTATGTCACTTGGTTGATGACCGTACACAAGGTGATTCCATCCACAGACGATAGCCAGTTTATTTGCTTTGCATAAATATTTTTTAGCAAATAAAATAAGATACAGAACAGGTACGGTTATTTACACCTTCTCATGGATACCGGCTTTGGGAAAAAGTGAGGTTATTTTTGTTAAAGCATTTTGATTTTGACATTTTTGACCCAATGAAACTGAGTTTGGCAGCACTACTGCTGTTTTCAATCAGCTGATTCAAATTGGTTTGCAAAATTGACGTGTAAACACTTAAGTAATGCGGTTTTAGTTGAACCGTTTAAAAAAACGGTTTAGGGAGACATGTAAACGTAGTAATTCAGCCTAGTAGTCTAACATATTGTTACAAGCCTTTAGTCCGATTGGGCAAGGAAACACTTGGTACGGATTTCACTATTTATTTTCACTAACTATGTACACTACGCCTAGCCTAATATTTAACAGTCTAATTTATCTACAGTCACTACACTAATTTATATTGGTCCTACACTTCACTAATTTATGTCACAGTTCATTTATTTCGCGTGCGCCACTGGAACGTCGCGTAATACCGAACCTGACTGCTGCACTGCATTGACTGTTACTCTAACTGTCCCCGTCTCTCGTGCGATGGCGCCTTTATATTAGGCGGCGCCATCTCTGGAACGTTCGCGACAGCTCGCGATCATAACACGAATCGAGAAGGAACTTTTCTAGACTTCACGTAGATATACTCGGCCGTCCAGGGCCGGACTGGCACAATATCGTAAAATTTCACTTTAAGGACGTTCGTTCACGAGAGTGGTTAGTAGATGAAACTATTTTTTTTTTCAGTTTTGATAAGCTTAATCACATGGATATCTAAAAAAACGTCATCATTTCAGATCAACAATTGAAAATTAGAATTTTAACATAGGCCCTCATGACATATTAGCGTTTTTTGTATTTAAAGATAGAATAAGGTATTTTAAAATCAGTACACCAAAATAAGTAATGTTTAAAAATACTCTGTGGAATATGTGATTTATATTATTGCATTCAAAAAATAGGGTTGACGACCGTTTGAATCCATTAACCATTTATAGTCATGGTAGTTAAAACAGTTTCGGTAAATAAGAGACCATATTGAAATATGCCAACAGAGCAGTCTTTTACAAACCCACAGCCTGCGCTCTCTTCACAAAAAGCCACAGTGGCACTGATGTAAGTGCGCAGTGTTCGCCGGTTAGGTTAGGTTGCTTTATTGATTATCGTTTGTGGTTTATCTTTTGGTTTACCTTAGAACCATTGACGTCTAAGACGTCAATGGTGAGAAACGCCTTGTTGATATATTAAGTGGAGGTTATAGTAAACTGCTTGCGGACAACACATTTGCGGGATAATGGCAGAGGTAAGAAGTCGAGCACCCAGAGGGCGTGGCCTATTTGCTATCTCTTCTACAAGGATATACCGCGGACCGCCGTCAGACAAAAAATATTAGCACGCCGCCGTATAATACCTCGAACCCTTTTGCTCTTTAGTCTTGCCGCACAGGCATCCGACTGACCGTAGAGTCGTAAACTCATCTTGAACAAAGTATTGTGAAATTTCTTTATCGTCGCCGTCGCGCGTGGTTGAGAAATAGACATTATATATTATTATTATACCTGGCATCACAGTTGATCCTCTGTGTAATTCGGGTACCTATAAGGTAATATGGGTATAGAATAATTATTATAAGGAGTAAAGAGTAAAAAAAATGTTCACAAGTGCAATTAAGCTCTCACACAGAAAATGAAATTATCGTATGTACAAGAACGAAAATATTGTGTGGATGGAAAAAAGGCAGATGAATTCTGTGAGGTTCACATTGACTAGTTTTTAGACATTCCATTGGAAAACTCAAAGGTGTACAACAATTACAAAATTACAGCAATGACGTGGATACGGAAGGGCTAACAATGAAAATAAACTATCATGTCTCACTTACTGTTTGCCTATAGCACCCCCTCTCCCTAAGGCACCATCAAAATTATTGTTGAATTCACCACAGGCTTCAGAAAAATAAATCAAACCAAACGCCCCCCCTCTTTATCTGATCATAGTTGTTCGGTTCAAAATTAATAGTCAAAAAATGGTTACAGCTGAACAGAAAAAGGCGTGAGAACGTAGCGAATTTAATCACTTCTGAAAAAAAGTGGAGTTGGAGTCAATAAAGTTGATTGACTCAGTACTTCCCATACATAGTGATGATACCATTTTATTATTTTCCCATTGCATGAAGCTATAATCTGAAATCCCCTTGTAACCAAATCATCACCCAACACAAAAGCTCTCGTAGTTTCTTGCGTCTCCTTCCTTAGGAACTAAATGAACTAGAAGTTTTTATTCCGCATGCTTCAACTGGACGATGCGAAACGATCAAGAGCTTCCAAACCGTCTAAAGACGAAGTATGAGCTGTTTTGATATTTTTGGTTTTTTAATTATTGCTACGCCGCCACTGTAATAGGCAAGCCAATGTTCAGATGGATCTAAAAAAGTGTAATATGCCGCTAGGTATTTCCTCCGCAGGTCAAGGGACAGCCTATTAGGAATACAACAATTTTTTCAGTTTTACAACTCTGTCGAAAAAAAAATAGAAAATGATCCCCTGAAACGCCTAAAAACAAGGTTTGGCATGTTTTTATATTTTCAGTTTTTTTATTATTGCTGTGCCGCCACTGACACTATTTTTCAAAAACATACGTGTTCTTCATCCTCTCCACGGTAGTAATATACTGTGCCAAATATTCATTAAAATCAATTCAATAATTTTCGCGTTATAGATAAAATATAGACCGATTTAAAGCAGCACGCGTACGTATTCATCACAAATCCCTTGGTTTCTATAATAAGCAGATGGACCTAAAAAAGTGTATTATGCCGCTAGGTTTTTCATTCACAGGTCATTATGACTACAATAAATTTTACAGTTTTACAACCCCTTACCCCCCAACCACCCCAAATTCACCCCCACCCAAAAAAAGTAAAAAATTATCAGGAACTCCTAAAATGCCTTGTATTTTAAGTTTTTTTATTATTGTTGCGCCCCCACTGACACGATTTCTAAAAATCATGAACGTTTTTCATTCTGGCCATGGTAGTAATACTGTGTAAAAATTTCATTAAAATCACTCTAATAGTTTCCACGTTTGCACGTTACGCAATACAGAACGATCAGAAGCAATACTCGCATGTATACATAAGAAAATTCTAAGTCCCTTGGTTTCTGTAATAGGCGAGACAATGTTCGAATGGAGCTAAAAAGTGTATTGTGATGTTAAATCTTTCTTTCACAGGTTAGTGGATAGCCAATATCTTTTTCAGTTTTACAACCCCCACCTCCCAACCACCCTAATTTCACCCCCACCCAAAAAAAAGTAGAAAATAATCAGGATCAGGAAAACCTAAAACACATAAACACGCAGTTTGGGGAATATTTATTTTTTTTTGTTTGTTGCTAATTACTCTGCCGCCCATATACCGATTTTCAAAGTTATAAGAACATCACCTACTACGACCCCACATCATATAGCTGCCCAAATTTCATCACAAACCATGCAGCGGTTACTGAGATTACGAGGGTAGAAAAACGCTAACAGATAGACAGACCGACGGAAATGAGTACGTGGATCTTCGCTCTGTAGACACCATAAAACGTCCAAAAAGCCTATTATCTCAAAATCGAAAATTTTCGCGGTCACAATACTCTCCTCACCTACCGGTGTGGGAAGTACAATGTATCACTAAGAAGGTACAAATGTACAAATAAACAGTGGTAAAATAGGTAGAGCTTAGGTCGCCATAGTAAACATGTCTATACTCTGTTACCTGATACTTTAAAGTGGCTTGACGTCTATTTGATAGGTATCAGCTGACGAAGAAGTATATCTCAGATTTAAGTTTTTACTAGTGGTGATGATTGGCAATCCTGCGATCAGAACCGTATTAGTAATATTCTTACTGAATATCTCATTCCAAAAAGTAATGACTATTTTTGTAAACAAAAAATTGCTTCAATATCCAAAAATGTGCAGCAAAAATGTTGGTTAAAAGAAATAGATTATTTTATTGATTTGTATATTGTTAGAGACTATCAAAATACACTTCTTCATCTTACTTCCCACACCGATAGGTAAGGGGAGTATTGTGATCGTGAAAATTTTCGATTTTTAAATAATACGCTTTTTGGGCGTTTTATGATGTCTACATAACGAAAATCCACATCACTCATTTCCGTCGGTCTGTCTATCGATCTGTCTGTCTGTTCGCATCTTTCTAGCCTCGTAATCTCAGTAACCGCTACATGGATTGTGATGAAATTTGGGCAGCTATATGCTAAGGAGTCGTAGTAGGTAATGATACTATAATTTTGAAAATCGGTGCATGGGCGGCGGAGTAATTAGTAAAAACAAAAAATATCAAATATGTCTCAAACTTCGTTTTTAAGTGTTTTTGGAGTTTCTGATCATTTTCTACTATTTTTTGGGTGGGGGTGAAATTGGGCTGGTTGGGGGGTGGCGGGCTGTAAAACTCAAAAATTTGATGTATTCGTAATAGGCTATCCACTCACCTGTGAAAAAAAGACCTAGCGGCATAATACCCCTTTTTTAAGTCCATCGGAACATCGCCTTGCATCTTACAGAAACCAAGGGACTTTTCTAATGTAGGTATACATATAAACGAGTAGGCGCAGCAATAACAAAAAGACTATAAATATAAAAACAGCTCAAACTTCACTTTTATGCGATTTAGAGGGTCCTTTTCTACTTTTTCTTGAGTGGGGGTGAATTTGGGGTAGTTGGGGGGTGGGGGGTTGTAAAACTGAAAAAAAATTGTACTCATAATAGGCTGTCCATTGACCTAAGAAAGAAAGACCTAGGGCTATAATTTACTTTTTTTGATCCATCAGAGCGTTGCCTTGCCTATTACAGAAACCAAGGGACTTAGAATTTTCTGATGTATACATACGAGTATTGCTTTTGATTGATCGTTCTGTATTGTGTAACCTGAAATTGCTTTCAATGAAATTTTGACGCAGTATTATTACCATGGCGAGGATGGAAAACACGATTTGTGTTGGACGTTTTTTGCGGAGAACGGATGATTTGGTTGCAAGAAGATCTCAGACTAAAGCTTCATGCTATGGGAAAATAATAAACTGGTATCGCAGTAATGTGTGGGAAGTACTGAATCAATCAACTTGACTCGCATTTTCTTTCATGTCTTGTCAGATACGTCTTTACGTGAGATACGGGACGACTTCTTGCAGCAAATGACGTTCGTGTCAGGATACCTACATTGCTTTATACGTTTGACTTGCTATAATGAATATTCTCCAAGAATAAGTACTACATATATCTCAACCATTATTTTGTTTTTTGAATCATTTTGCATTTTCCAATATAATTTAGTGTTGCCTGATCAACAACGTAACCGCCAGACATAACAACAATGTTAATAAGTGGCATTAAACTGAATACTGTTTGACACAACTTGTTATTTTTCACAACTCTCATGCTCTTTTCGTGCCAAAAACTGGATTGAGAACTAGAAGTTCGTTACACTAACGTAGAAGAAGGGGAAGCAGGGAAGGTATCATTAGATTTTTAGTTAGTTCATCCTGTAAACATAAGCAGTAATCACTAATGTTTGGTGTGCTGGAATGCTGGAAAACACTCCACAAATGTACACAATGCACTTCCTTTTGCTAATGGGTACTCGTTCCGATGTGTTCAATGCGAGGACTGCTGAAATAATGGAGTGCGGCAACCAACAACAAAAATAACGTTTTTATTGTTTTTTGACATGGTAGTTAATTAGTTAATTACACCCATATTATTTTTTGTTTCTCTCTTCTGAGTAGCCCAAACTCGCGACCCATCAAATATCGCGTTATAGTACAGGATCCCACTGCTCGATCCCGCAAGTATCTGTTTCTTTTTTTGATAAAATTAATTTTAGATGATTCTTAAGAAAGTATAGAATGGATTACCAACAGGTTGCCTTTTTAAAATGAGCCGCAATTACCTGTACAATTAATTTTAGTGTATTAGTGTATATTTAGCAATAAGGACGATTCAATGAATAGCTTGCATCACTAGTGGGATAATTATTGGTTAAAACGTACAACGTACAATTGGAGAAGAGTATAAAGTAAGTACATGGAGTGCTTGTGTATGGTTAAGCAAAAAATGCTTTTATCTTCATTCTTACCTCATCATACTGTAAGAAACGCCGGATTTTCCGAGAAAATGTAAAATAAGCATAGACCTTAGAGCATAGATGAAAACCGTCACCAAGTGTCAATTCATGGCCGACTCTACACTAGGTCGGAGCCTTAGATGTGGCAACGTGGGTTAGCTGTCAAATAGGGGGCCTATAGTTTCAGAACAATTATTACATTTTATATGTATTAGAGTTCATCGGGGTTAATAAATTAAGAAACATACTTTTTAGAACTACTACTACTAATACCACTTACATCTGATGTCTGGTTCATCATAGTCAGACACTACAAAATAAAAATAAACGCAACCTGTTTCCTGCTGCCACTTCCACTTCCACTTAAATGAACACTCAATTTACTTTGTAAATTGTCACTTGAGCTAGAAAAATTCACTATTAGGTCACTGTCTTCATTCTTATAAATATAACCAGCCCTTATGAGGAATACCTTTCACCCACTTCTGTTTATGTCCTTCATTGGAAGCACTAATTGCTAGTGCAACCTGGTACTACACACTTTGCAGGCATCTTTTTATCTTTATAGTTTCGTTTGTGCAGGTAAATAATTAGAAACACATTAAAAATCACCTTCCACTCTTCGTTGTTACTCTGGAAGGTTATGTTGGTATGTCCTTGTTTGGAAGCACAATTGCTATTGCACCCTGGTACTACGCACTTTGCAGGCATCTTTTTATCTTTATAGTTTCGTTTGTGCAGGTAAATAATTAGAAACACATTAAAAATTACCTTCCAATCTTATTGTTTACTCTGGAAGAATTACACTAATGACACAAGCTCGGCTCCCGATTCAGTGTTGCCATATTTCAATGCTCCGGCCTAGTGAGTAAAGTCGGCCATGGTCAATTACTTGTCATTCAGTACAGCTCTGTATTTCTTTAAAGCTTAAAATTGACTGAAGACTGAATCTGAGGTATTTTTAGTTATCACTAGCCGAACAGCTGTTCGCTGATGACACGGCTGACAGTTTAAAGTATCGGGTAACAGGGTATAATATACTAGTAGAAAATCGTCTTACCTTGCGCGGAGATACCAGCAGTATAGATTTACTGCAATGATTTCATTTTATGTCAATATTTTTGCCTTCACCTTTTATGATGTTACAAAGTGCAAATGTATCGGTTAGAATGTATTTTTTATTCCCGACGCAAAAAAACTGTGAACCAAAGACCCTAACGTTCGCTGTCTGGGCCTCTAGCAATCTAAATTTTAAATATATACATACAAATTTGGTTAAAAATCGGAAGATTTCTCAGTAATCCTGAGAATGGTAACTGCTCAAAACCAATTACCGCGATTTATTTAAATGTTAGTAGTTCTTAACTTTTGGCCTGCAGTGTATATGAATAAATCACCCAAAACCACCTACTACAAATTTAGTTGATGCCCAAAACAATATATCTCATTCCAGAAATGAATGAACTGATAAACTCTAGATCACATACTTTTGTATTGGTGACACCTTTATCAGTGCCCCAATAGGCGCGCGATCGTTCAATGCAAGGCTCAAGCTGTAACCCTTTTTGACCATGTATATTAATAATTTTTGGCACAAAAACCTGATTTGCGTTTTCTTAAAACTTCAATCTAGAGAAATGTCGATCCAGATTTTAGAATAAGTTTATACAGGGTGATTAACGAGACCGTGAATTTAGTCAAAAAGTCAATTCTGGCAATTTTTTAGTAATTGTCTATTGGGAATTTAAAAAAAATACGTCGACATTTCTCTAGAACCGTCCTTTCTCTTCATGCTCATATTTTTTTCAGTTCAGAAATCTCAAAATTAATAGTCCAAAAATGGTTACAGCTGAACCATTGCAAACATGTACGTACTATAACCTCCTCTTAAGTAATTATTACAGTGGGGTCAAAATATTAAACAATTTTGATTAACCGATTCTAAAATAGAGACCTCATAGGTATCTAGTATATATAGAAAGAATTTATGAATAATTGAAGGCCACAATGTAAAAAGCGCCTAAAGTCACATTTTTCTGCTTTTGAGAAAAACGCTTTTAATATTTATATTTCCTCTGGAAATGTTACCTTTTCGAATAATGATTTGATTTTTTATAATCTTGTATTTTAGACTTTTTGAGTGAGCGGCTTTAAGTAAAAGTTAGTTTAGTGGTCTACTTTCGAAGATTTTGGATTTCAGAAGGGTAATAAAAGCATGTTATGCTTTGAAGTATTTTTATTTTATAGTATATGAGAATACAAAATACATTACAAATACAAAAGTTATTCATAAATATCGGGTCAGTGTTTATTGCCTATCAGATGTATTGTTATCTATAGGTGAGATATGTGATATACATGGTGTTTACGATCTTAGTACATTCATTTGGAGGAAGGATAGATCATGATATGTCGAACCTGAAGCCCCAGTACCATTTTGCTAGTTAACGCATAGTTAAACAGAAAAAAAATACAAAAGTATGACTGCAAAATCACAATCCGACAACATTGCCCAGTATTCGCCCTAGTTTCTGTCAGGTGTTTTTGGAGATATTTATCTCTAGCCTTGTTGCCGCATATTATGTGTTATCAGAAAATGTTGCGATTTTTTTGAAACTTCAAATTTGGGATATTCGTATTATATTTGAGGTACAAGCATTACAATGATGTGTAATATTTGTACTTCACATAACGGCATTAAGATCGTAAACATCCTGTATATAAGAGAGAAATGTGATAAAATTGACAGTTTTGCTTCATATGATAAAATTTTTAGGTTATCTCAGCATAAAACAGAATTTTTCTATACAAACACAATATTATGGACAATATTAAAAAACCCACTTAACTTACAAGTGTTCCTGTTTCTCCACAATTTTTCAGCTATAAATAATTAGGCAAATTTACTGAAATAATAAATCACTAGGAGCACGTTTCTATCTTTGAATGGAAAAACGAATGGTGAACAACAAATTAAGTATAAATAATATGCTAGTGGACTAAGACAATTTTTGTGTTGAAGTGGTCATTCATAGTGACTAACAGACCGTGTGCTTAGGCTCATTTTCCATTAAAGATATTTTATCTTACATTTGGCTGGACTTAAGCACATGTTGCACTGAACTGAGAACTATTTTATAAAACCATATGTTCATATAATCACTTAGGTACGTCTTACAACAATTTTAGATATACTACCAGAAAGCTAAAAAAAAGTTAAAAAGTTTGCATAGTTGGTACTGATAGTTTATAATTGATGAGAATGTGACTTAAGCACTTCTTGCATTGAACCCTTCAATCGCAAGATTATTAATATACTTTGCAATATTTCTAAGGTCCCAAATGAATTGCATAAAAGCATAGTACTTACTCATTTCACTCTAACGTAGCGAACGAAGGTCTTTAAAAAATTAGTATAGGCGTCTGTTAAATTCTAAGTATTTTGTTTTGCAGAAACAAGACATAATGGACAACAACCTGAGCGTATATGGTAGCGATTCAGTGAGTTTGGCGAAGATGCGCTGCGTGAGTCCCAGCGACTGCAAGCGCGCCAAGATTAGCTAGCTCAAGAAGCAAAGATAACTATTAACTATAACTCATAGTGTAATATGTTCCAGTTCCAGTACCTTATCGCTTTTATTCGACTTGATCCGTTTTGTAAATCGGGACCACAACGTTTCGGTATTTTTTTCAGTTCTTCTCTGTTTGACATTGTTAATTGGGTGTTTTTTAAACATAAAAAATAGTGCAATCTTTCTCAGTAATTTGAAGAAAACATTGTAAGTGCCGTCAAATTCGTGTGACAAATAATAGTTGTATTATTAGGTGTATTTGTGTCACTTATATTTTTGTTAGGTAGATTTTTGGAGCAACTGTGAAATTACGCGTTGCAAATTGATGAATTCATCTCATTTTGGAAGATGCCAGTGTTGCCAATTGTAATCTGAATGTTCATCTTTAACCCTGAAAAAAAAAATTGACACAGCCAAAACCTTAAGTAATACACTTGATACCGTACATTTTTTTATTATAAGCGGTTTAGGATAATCGGTTTAAAGTGTGAGAAAGAGTCCGCCCGTCAGCTTAAGTCTTCTGATCACATGTCATTACGGCCCGACCCGTTCCATCTTTTCTTACCTCCAAACTCTCCTACCACGTACGAAACCTTCGCCGAACGACATAACAGCATGACTGTAGAGATGGTCCGAGCTCGTTGGTCTTGTGGTTTAATTATCGCATCTACGTTCTTCGCTTTCTTGGCGCTCAGGATTTTTATTACCATACAGTGGATGGTCTTCCAGTAGATTTTATGGGAGATCATCAGTCTGACCATATTATAAGCCTTCAAGTCTTCAGGTAGGTTTGCACAGCCTTCTTGTCTGTATGTGAGTCGCCTCTCACCCTTTTCCGATAGACGCGGAACGGGCCATCTGCCATCCGTCGTTTGAGACCATATCTGCTGCCACTTCTCTATAGTCCGTTGTCAGCAATCTTTCCACCTCGTCTCTGTGCCCCCTTCTGAGACGTAGATGTCTCTTCTCTCTTCATCTAGGAGACGCAAGGGTGGTGTCCCTGTCCAAGGGCGTAGCCAGGTACGGGCAGAGGGGGGACCCCCCTAGCAGGGTATCGGTAACCACATGCTACGAGTTCTATCGAACCGAAAAATGTAGCTAGGAGTTCTATAGTTAACAGTTGAGCGGAGGTAGTTGATAAACCTTGTTTGAGTTTTTTGTATAGTATTGGTTTGGTAGCCTAAGATTCCAGCACATATTGGAACCTGTTGTTATAAATGCGTTACACTCAAAGGCTATCGACATGGACATATCAAAAGAATCACTTCTATCATGAAGGATCATCGTAATTCTGTTCAGCCACAACAACTGCCATTAGAACTGATTTCCAAGTCTGCAACATCGCTCCAACTACCAGCCTGAGTCTCCAAGAGATTTTTGGAAGCGATCGATTTTACTTCTTTGTATAAATTGCCTTATACCTTATATCCACACTAGAGCAGCGTTTTGCTGATAAAAATTTGTCTGTTTTTGGTTTGATGTCACTACATCCCAGTGCAATGTTGAATGTTTGTGTTGAATAATTTTTTGCTAATACCACCATTTGGAAGCTTTCGATAATAAAACCGAACTATGGTATAATCTGTGGCAGAATGAAGATGTGACAACAGAAAGCCTTAGGGAATTAGGCCTTAAGTGAATGATAACCTTAACATAATTCAATACAGCTGTGACCAATCATGGCACGGTTTTAATTTTTAATCAAACCCGAATATTGTCCTCTTGTGCTGTAGGGCTGTGCAAATAATACTAAAGGGATTTGGCAAAATTAAAATTTTTGGCTTTTCCTGTTGTTTTTCATTGTTGAATATTACAATTTGTGATGTTGTCCTAACCTTAAATCCTACTTTCCTACTCGAAAACAATTAACTATACAGTAAATTTGCTTGTGACCGCACCCATCGCAACTTTGCCAGCGAATGATAACTTTATTTTTCAGTTAACAATAAATAAATGCACTCACAACATCTCAACTTTGCTAAAATTAGCCATTCAGGGTACCACTTGGCTACTAGACTGTTGCCTAAAACCACTTGACACATGGAACCAAGCTTCCGACCAAATTGGCTAAAATAATAGAGTATTTTACAATACATACGATTTTCTACTCTGTATTGGAAGGCGGAGGCCAATAATGCAACACTTAGATTCCACTAGGTCCCTTCCCCATCAGAACTAAGTGATACCACCAATCCCAATTTAGTGAGGAAGATGGTTATGGAGTTTAGAAATCATGGGGAACAATAGTGTTCAAAATATTTTAAAAACTAATTTTGCGAGGCTTTCGCTGGCTGAAAAAGGCCTCATTAAACTTCTGGGTAGACCGACTCCCGATAATTTAACCCAAGCAGATAAAACTACCAAAAAAGTTCTTACACAAGGCATTTTCAAGGCAAGTGAGAATAACAATGCAGATTTTTTAGCAGTACAGTGTGACGAAACCAGTGACATTTCAAATCATTGTCAAATGGTAGGGGTGATTAGATATTTACATAAAGTCAGTATACAGGGTGGCCAATCGGGTGACGATAATAATTTTTTTTAGATAGCCGAGACCTATCCAAAACACCCCCATGTATGTGTACCGATTATTGATAGTTTTCGAGATATGATTTTTTTTTGAAAACTTAGAGATTTTCCAGTTTTTCCAAGAAATCGTCAAAAACAAAAACTAGAATGCTTTTTGGCTTTTATATTTTTCTGCAGTTGTACTCAGTATTAAGCCTATTTTAATATCCAATAAAGAGAACCTGTACATCCGAAAAATAATTAAGTACATTTTGGGGCCAAAGTTTGAAATCTCTGTTTTTAGTCAGGAGACCAAAACCTTCAAAATAGATTAAAAATACTTACGCCTGGTTCTGGAGCTTCAAACTAATCTTAAAAACTTTGCAAGACATTGCACTTTCGAAATAATAATGAAAAAGTAGCACTTATGGGGACATTTTGCGCCGTACGTGAGTGTTAAAGGTAAAAAGGTGATAATTCACGAATTTCCAAAATGATTTAAAAACTATTATTTTGCTTTATTATGACAAATTAAAGAAAAAAAACTCGTAACAACTAATAAACCCAATAATCATTGATGTTTTGATAACTTTTAATAAAAAAACTAATACCCAAATTGTGATTTTTGAAGTGTTTTTGCTATGTACTATTGAGCTTCTGCTAAATTAAGTTTTATGGAAAGGAATAATAAACAATAATCTGACTTCCAATTTTATGGCAGAATTACCTGGGAAGCGATGTCGTAGTATATGCCATCCCTTTCTTTCAGAGTAGCTTTTTGCGAGCTCATGTCGGCGAAGCGCAGTTGTGTTAATTAATTTTCTGTAATAGGCAAGGCAATGTTCGGATGGACCTAAAAAGGTGATTTATATCGCTAGGTCTTCCTTGACAGGTCAGTAGACAGCCTATCATGAATACAACCCACCATCCCCCCCCCCCAAAGACCCAAATTCCAGCACAACCCTAAAAAACGCAGAAAATTATCAAGAACCTCTAAAACGCCTAAAAACGAAGTTTGAGGAATATTTGAAATTTTTGTTTTAATTACTCCGCCGCCCATGTACCGATTTCCAAAATTATAGCAGCATTACCTACTACGACCACACAGCATATTGATGCACAAATTTCATCATAACTCATGCAGCGGTTACTGAGATTACGAGGACAGAAAAACGCTTACAGACAGACCGACAGACAGACAGAACGACGGAAATGAGTGACGCGGATTTTCGTTATGTAGACATTATAAAACGCCCAAAAAACCTTATCTCAAAATCGAAAATTTTCACGATCACAATCCTCCCCTCACCTATCGGTGTGGGAAGTAAAAGGGATGGCGTATGCTACGATAACGCTTCGCAGGTAATTCCGCCATGGAATTAAAAGTCAGATTGTTGTTTTATTATTCTTTTCCTTTGTTAACTTTCCATACAACTTAATTTAGCAGGAGTTCAATAGCACATAGCAAAAAGCACAGGTATTAATTTTTTTTAAATTATCACCTTTTTACCTTTAACAGTCACGTACGGCGCAAAAATCACCCATAAGTGCTATTTTTTCATTATTATTTCGAAAGTGCAATGTCTTGCAGAGTTTGTAAGATTAGATTGGAGCTCCAGAACCAGAATAAGTATTTTTGATTTTATTTTGAAGGTTTTGGTCTCCTGACTAAAAACAGAGATTTCAAACTTTGGGCCCAGAATGTACTTAATTATTGTTCGGATGTACAAGTTCTCTTTATTGGATATTAAAATAGGCTTAATACTGAGTGTAATTGCTGAAAAAAAAAGCCAAAAAGAATTCTTTTTTTTTGACAATTTCTTGGAAAAACTAGAAAATAGTTTAAAAAAAATCATAACTCGAAAACTATCAATAATAATCGATACACATACATGGGGGTGTTTTGGATAGGTCTCTGTACGGGCTATCTAAAAAAAAATTATTATCGTTACCCGATTGGCCACCATTGAACGATTTTGGAACGATTTTGGAGCCTCTTAAGAGTTGTATATAAGACTGCTACAGGTTTAACAAAGTATATAAAAACCGAATTAGATCCATTATTAGATAATAAACCGGAAAAGTTAATTGCACAGGCCTACGATGGTGCAAACTACTAACTACAACAGTAATACTTCCTATAAGATCACCTGAAATTATATTTATTCTAAAAAGTAGCCCCCTAGTGAACTAGAACACGAGCAGCCACTGGTGTTTCCTTAGCTGACAGTCGCAATGTGGAGGTGTTGCCTAGTATAGACAGGTAATATTTTAGCTAGACCCTCACTCGGGTAGCTAAGAAGTTCTTTAAGCTTCGTGGGTTCGCTCTTGTCTTAGCTCCGGAGGGTGAGACACAAAGAGGCTCGTGCCCCATAAGTGCATGATGGCAATTCAATTCTAGCTCGTCGTTAGCTTAAAGCACTTAAGAACCAGTCATTTTTGTCTGTTATTTGTCCAGATCTCAGAGTTAACATCTATAGAGGGAGTGTAAACAACAAAATGCACAGGTCGCTGACCAGCCAACATGTAACGGAAATTTTGACAGCTTAAGGGAATTACCAGTAGCGTGCGGCTTTATATTAAAATTGGATGTTCATTAATAGATTCAATTATTACTGTGATGTTACAAACTGATACCAATAAGTTGTATTAGTATTTAGCTATACATAGAGAGTTACCCCTATTATAATTGCATTGTAACAGTTGATAATTTATTATTACCATGAAGTGTTTTCCAAAACATATCTAACAGTGTTCTGAAACGTAGCCTGTTGGAATGGCTGCATCGTATTTTTACTTCAGCAATAAAATATAATAATTGCATTAGGTAAATATCCCGTTCTATGAAATTCTCATAGATAGATTTTCTGTAAGTAAATGTGGCATACATTTTTGCATTTCACGTCCTCAAATAGTTTAAAAAATGGAATTTGGAAAATTCATGTTGATTGACATTAATGTAATGCGTGCACAAAACATAGGTACATTAAACAACCATTATTATTCCTCAAACTGGAGTGAAGTTACTTTTGTTCCCACTTATCCCCATATATTACGCTACTGAAAGTTTTCAGTTAGTTATTATTATTCAGTTGTATTAGTTAATACAAAAACTATACAGGGTGGGCCAATAGTGCGTGGACGGAGGATTGTGGGCTTACTAAAAAATATTTCAAAAATCTGTCAATTGATCATGGTAGGGACCCTTAAGGGCTATAACGTAAAAATATTTTCACTTAAATTTTGACGTTTATACAGGGTGATTCATATCAAACTTACATTTTTTTGAATGGAACCCCCTATATATTATCGCATATTTGGATTCCTTGGTCAATTCTAGTGTGACTTTATGTATCACACATGGAACTTTAAACGAACCGTTTAGGCGCAAATCATCATATACCAAAAGTATAAATAGGTATTAGAAAAAAATTGAATATCGCAGCGATTATAAAACCTAGAAGGCCGTGACTTTGCGGTACGACTAAGCATGAAATGCGTCACCTTAGGTCAGACGGCGAAGTTGGAATTCTTTTTGTACTTGGAGAAATCAGAGGATAAATTAAGGAAACTTCAATCACAGATAACTTGATTTTTTCAAATGGGAATGCCTATTTTGATTTAAAGTGTCAAATATAAAATTTGATTACCTTTCTAACGATATAGCATTCTCGATATCAATCTTTTTTGGTTTTCATTTTCTTTCAAATTTTCAGCCAAATCGGTGTTTTTCAATTTTCCTGCATGCAAGCAACCTAGCAGGCCATGAAAAATAAACAAGAGCTTGTTAGTATGGAAGAAACCAACTAACTTAGTAGAAAGATGCAAACTAATTAGAGCAACGAGGCTAGATTATGAAAATAGCTTACAACATATTGGCTCTAACAAGAAACAATAGCGGTAACAAGAACGCTAATTTTTCACAGCCTACTAGCTATTAGCCAATTTCCAAAGTCAGTAAAAAAATATTTAATGAAAGGAAAACTACTAGCGATTGCTGCTGGCAGTAGAATATGTATGTATTCTGAATAAATCTTCACATTTATGCTATAAAAAAGTAGCCATTTCCGTAAGTCAAAAGTAATTAGTGGAACCCTTCAAATTCTTCAGTAGGTATTTCTACTTATTAGCCAAATCACGGAAAATGAAACTTG
Source organism: Callosobruchus maculatus (assembly GCA_951848785.1). Taxonomy (NCBI): domain Eukaryota; kingdom Metazoa; phylum Arthropoda; class Insecta; order Coleoptera; family Chrysomelidae; genus Callosobruchus; species Callosobruchus maculatus. The sequence goes on from CATOUR010000127.1 coordinate 3,246,024, forward strand.
AATTGCAGTCTGTTTATTGAATTGTAAAACATAATTTAGTTTGCAGAAAACTACATGAAATAAACACAATTACAACATAGCGTAATTGAAAAATTGTAACAATTATTTCAATAGATGTTCAGAATGCTCCAGTTGGAGATATACTTTTGACTTAACTAAACGGAAATGACTAATTTTTTTATCCCATTAAATGTGAAATTTCAGTCTAAACATACTAGACTGTAAGCAAAAATGGCTGGTAGTTTTCCTTTTGTTTTAAAATTTTTAATCATTTTGGAAAGTTGTCAAGCTTTAGTAGACCTCAGTAGCTAGTAGGCTGTGAAAAACAAACACTTCTGTCATACCCCAGCTATTCATTGACATTGGATATCTTGCCGCTGTTGTATCCGGTTAGAGCTAATATGTTGTAAGGAATTTTCATAATCTTACCTCATTGCTCTAGTTAGTTTGCATCTTTCTACTAGGTTAGTTGGTTTCGTCAAAATTATCGAGCTTTTGTTTATTTTTCATGGCCTGCTAGGTTGCTTGCACTCAAGAAAATTGAAAAACACCGATTTGACTGAAAATTTGAAATAAAATGAAAACCAAAAAAGATTGATATCGAGAATGCTATACCGTTAGAAAGGTAATCAAATTTTACATTTGATTCCTTAAACCAAAATAGGCATTCCCATTTGAAAAAATCAAGTTATCTGTGATTGAAGTGTCCTTAATTAATCTACTGATTCCTCCAAGTACAAAAAGAATTCAAATTTCGCCGTCTGACCTGAGATGACGCATTTCATGCTTAGTCGTACCGCAAAGTCACGGCCTTCTAAGTTTTGTAATCGCTGCGATATTCAATTTTTTTCTAATACCTACTTATACCAAAAATGGTGATTTGCGCCTAAACGGTTCGTTTAAAGTTCCATGTGTGATACATGAAGTCACACTAGAATTTACCAAGGAATCCAAATATGCGATAATATATAGGGGGTTCCATTCAAAAAAATGTAAGTTTGATATGAATCACCCTGTATAAAAGTCAAAATTTAAGTGAAAATATTTTTACGTTATAGCCCTCAAGGGTCCCTACCATAATCAAGTGACAGATTTTTGAAATATTTTTTAGTAAGCCCACAATCCTCCGTCCACGCACTATTGGCCCACCCTGTATTAATATTCAAATTAGACTCCCTCTAGAGATGTTAACTCTGTGGTCCAGATGTTGATATTTTTGCGCGTGATGTTCAGTTGCTATCCGACTATCCATAGTCTTCATTGTTTAAACATTCGGTCAAAGTCTACCATATCAAACATTTTGACACAGTATCTTTGAAGTGCATATCTGGCAGTGCTTGGCATTATAACGCAAATGTTGTTTGAACATTTTTGGCTTCTGAATGTCAGGTTAAATTGAGCGACTTTGTTTTTGCACTGATGTAAACGTAAACTAGTTTTTTATCAATTTTACAACAAATGAGCTTAGGTACTACTATTTTAGCCAATTTGAGCGGAAAATATTTTCCTTATCGTTGGTGCAATGTACTTCAATACCCCCTTAAATATTTATTTATTTTTTTAACCTAACCGTGTTTTTCTACACTTTTGCCCAAAAATTTTCTCCTAATTAGCTCCATAAAGGAGGAAAAACTTGAGGAAAAGCTCCTCAGTTGACAACACTGGAAAATATCACGTTTAGTGAAACAGTCTGCGTTGCAGCTAAACCTTAGTTTTATGACGTGTCTTCTAGACAGGATGATAAACTGGGTAATCCAGAAATTTCTAAAAATATCACTTTAATCGAAGAACTTTATTCTTACATGAATCTGGGAAATAAAGTACCGGATGGTTCCTCATACTTCGCCGCCCCTCATCTTTTTTTATGTGAAGAGATAGAAAAACATTTTTTGTCTGAAAGTTTCATAGTTTTATATCCTCTTCTTCTTATGACGCCGTCTCCTTTTGAAGGTTGGCGATCCAAATAGCTAACGTAGTCCTAGATACGGCCATGCGAAAAATGTCAAGCGATGAGCAACCAAACCATCTTCGGATGTCTTTCAACCAAGAATTTTGGCGTCTGCCGACAGACATTTTACCTTGGACTTTTCCTTCTATAATCAGTCGCAGAGGTTCGTATTTTTCCCCTCGCATGATATGACCTATATAAGTCGTTTCTCGTTCCTTGATGGTAAGCATGAGTTCTTTTTGTTTCTTCATACGATGAAGGACTTCATCGTTCGTTATTCTTTGAACCCATGATATTCTGAGTATACGGCGATAAATGTACATTTCAAAGGCGTCAATTTTCTTTTCTAATGTAGCATCTAGAGTCCAACTCTCACATATATTATATCACGGAAAGAAATATATGTTTCTCTTGTTTTCAAAAATATAGGGCTCATTCACCTTATTTTAAAAGGTTTTAAAAATATTTAGCTTCAAAGTTTCTAAAATGTGGAAGTAAACCTCAATCCACTGTAGCCATGGCGGCCGAAAAACAATTCAATTCAGTATTGTTTTGTGTCATTCTGACATTTTGCCGAAGTAAAAGGCAAAGGGCAAATAAAAATGAAAACAATATCAAGCAAGAAGAGAGTACAGGGCATTATTTGACCAACCTGTGCCGTCAAGATAAAGAGAAAACAACTTCAAGTTTTGTTTTCATTATAATAATACTGAAAGTTTTTGCACTTGTAAACAGAGCGATGCTTTTTATCTCGGCAAAATTTCAGAATGACACAAACATTACCGCAATTGTTTTCCGGTCGCCATGGCTATAGTGGATTGAAGTTTACTCCCACATTTTAGAAACTTTGAAGTTAATATTTTAAAAACTCTTCAAAATAAGGTAAACGAACCCTATATTTTTGAAAACAAGACAAAAATATATTTGTTGTGATATAATTTAAAAAAGACGACTTTATACGAAAAACAGGATTCTTTATTTTTTTTGACTGTATCCAAATTCTAAATGACAAGAGAAAACTATAAAACTTTCATATACAAATTTTTTCTATCTTTCCAAATAAAAAAGATAGGAGGGACGACGAAGTATGAGGAAACACCAGGTACAAATGGTAAACGCTTGTGTCCAAAATTGTACAGAATTTGCACATATGTTTTCATATTTTTTGCATATACAGAATTGATATCACTAAACAAGAAATGCTTTCAATAAGTTAATTTATTTAATTTATGATATAATAATTTATTCGCAGATTCGAGCAATGACTGAATTATTTTATTTTGTTATGTAGATTTGTTGTTTTCTGTTTGCCATAATTCGCGACGACTTGTAAACTGTAACTGCATGTTATCGATGTTGGATATTTTTCTATGATAAATGTTTTTTATGTGAGCGTAAACAGCCAGCTTGCGGAGGTAATCACTTTTCCACCGATTCTACAAACTCGTTTGCATTACTTTGGTATTATTTTTGTATCGTAGGGTACTTACCCACCGACGATAAATGAATATAGACACTGTTGTCCGTTCATAAAAATACATCCACCTAACAGCCAACATTAGTTTTGGGCGGGGCAGAGACGATTGGGGAGGGAAACATTCTCTGTCTCATTAGGCAGACTTCGAGTTATAACCTCGAATTTAAAATCATTCATTTTCACAAGATTTTGGACCACTCAAAATAACGTCGAAAATAGCAAAAATCCTCGATAACATTAATTGTGATAGTGCTAACTATTGCTAGACAAGAATGACTTTTTGAACCTGTAAGAATAACCAACTTTCTTTTTTTATTAGTAACATGCTTTTATTACCTTCACCTGTATGTTTGTGAGTAATAGATCATTTTCATATTACGTCACAATTGGGCGTGCCTAGTGTAGTTGCTCGTATAACTAGTATTGCCAGATGAAGTGGAGAGAAGTTGGTGCAACTCGATTCCCAAGAATTGTTTAAAGTCATCAGAATACTATAAGTACAGGGTGTCCCATTTTAGGCACTTTTGCGGGGTATCTCGGTTATTTTAGAAGATAGAGACAGTGTGCTACTTTTTTGTGAAACTAACGACAACTCTCTATCTTCAAAAATAACCGAGATACCCCGTAAAGGTGCCCAAAATGGGCCACCCTGTACGATTTTGATGGCGTCAAACCCGTCAGACCAGCCAGCGCAGCGGTCGTATCCGCTGACTAAGAGAGGACGCAGACTCGCAGACTTCTTAAACTTTATTAAAATTACACAGAGGCTGAGTGAACAAACCTTAAAAGACGTGACATCCAACTGTTTGAGATTTGGTATTTTTGCGAAATTACTCAGAAAAGCCGACAATTTTATTTATCGTTTATGCAGTAATGGCTAATGGTAATGTATATGCTATGAGTATTGATCAAAAACAAATTGTTCATCTTGATTACACGGAGCACTAATAAATACAGATTAAATAGTAGGAAAGAATTTACTTCGGTATATTCAAACACGCTTTTAAAGAGCATCGGAACATTTGATAAGCATAACGTCTCCTTTCATTTCAGTCACCATTTTTTTACAGAAGGTTATATCGCAGGTTATATTAACTTGACAAAGAAAAGTGGATCGGCTGGAAAAGTGATTTTCAACGCATTGTGTAAATAAGTTGATTGCTCAAAAGTATAATCCATCCATTGAGAATAAGTATATTATAGTCTAAAAGCAGGGTACACGATATTCCTCTAAGCAGTACAACTAAGTGTTTTTATGTATCCTTGCTGTCATATTATTATACATGTACAATAATTATTAACTTTGTTAAGCTTGGAGTGCAGTGTCGATGAGTTGAAATGCTGTGCATAGAAGTAGATCTAGGTAGGAATTAGATAAATCCTGATTTCCAACAACTAATATTCAAAGCCAGGAAGTACTCACCATCTAACCTCCCCGTGCTATACAGGGTGGTCCAAGAAGTACGCGGTGCTCTCTAACGGCCTTACTGTTTAAATTAGAAGAAAATGACTTGTGTAAGAAACGTTTCTTTTCACATGGTCTACTTGTAAAAAATAATTTCAAAGATGGAGGACATCCGGATATACTGGAAGTAGGTATCAACTTCCTTTTTTTAAATGTATATTATTACGTTTTTGAATTCAGCATCGATTTTTAGGTAAAGTTTGTTAACCATAGTTTATGTTTATGAAGCCTATTTTCGATGTTATTCAGCAATTTTGAGAAAATTTGACGTTTTTAGTACTTTACAAAAAATGTTAATATCTCGGAAACTAAGTATGACAGAAAGATGTGGTTTTCGGTTTTAAAACGAGCAAGAAACATTCTTGTGTTTCAGTAAGATCATTTGTTTCAAAAGCACATTAAATCAATATACTAGCAATTTTCAAATGTTCTCGAGTCCAAGAATAGGCTTCATAGACATAAACTATGGTTAACAAACTGGACCTAAAAATCGATGCTGAATTTAAAAACGTAATAATATACATTTAAAAAAAGGAAGTCGATACCTACTTCCGGTATATCCGGATGTCCGCCATGTTTGAAATTATTTTCTACAAGTAGACCATTTGAAAAACGTTTTTTATTCGGAACAGTTTCTTCTAATTCAAACGGTAAGGTCGCTAGATATCACCACGCACTTATTGGACCACCCTGTATAAAGCCCCGATAAGTCTTGACCTGGAGTATTGCTCTTATATCTGGGGACCTGCTGCTCGGTGTATTTGCCCCATATACTCTGCGATTGTGCCCCCAGATCCTAATAAATTCCTCTTGGTTGTGTCTTGAACTATTTGGCGTTCTACGGTTCTACTATGTCTGCATTTATGCTCATGCCGGCGTGCGTATTTCAAGATGCATCTTCAGAAAAGTGTTATTCCCGATTACAATTTCAATCGACTAGTCACAGGGTAAAGTTTATTACATATTTTTCCACTTTGGAGTGCGTAGTGTTACAATCTCAAAAGTATCGTAGCGAATAACATTCTTCCTGGATGAGCCGTTGCCTGGCCCGTGAGGTTTGTGAACATATATATTTTAAATTTTGTATTTCAGTAACTGTGTGCTGTTAAACGTTTATAGGATACTAGCTGTTTCGGCGTTTTCCATGAATATTTCCATGTGCTTAAATGCGTGTGATTTGCAGAGAAATATTATTATGAATATTGATCAATCAATAGAGGTATGTTTGATAGCAAAAGAAAGCATTTTTTGTGATTGACAGACACTAAATTTGAAGTCGTTCGTATAAAATATTTATAAATATTTGCTCTATTGATTGGAGTAGCAATGAATATCTGTATCCGTACTTTATAAGTCAATTTATACTCAAAATATGTATCCCCTCTCGTCTCAATGGTTAAGGAAAAAAATAGTTTTGGGTTTGGTATATTCTTTGATCAATTTTTCACTATTGTAAGCACGAAAAAATGTTTCATATAATGTAGTTCTTCAAATCAAAAGTACAGTACTCTACGGAACCTAGAAGTTTTTGATAGAAAAAATAAAACTATGAAACTTTGGCTACTTGATTCCAAATGTTCAATCATTCCGGAATGTATGCGTCACTAAATTAATATTTATGAAGATAATACACATTTCTTTCAACGGAAACTGTTGAGGCGAGGGGTTTCCGAGAAGCCTTCAAAAGAATTCTGGTTTACAATGTATTTTTATAGAGAAAATGACCTTGCTTCTTTTTTTTGTTTCCATGAAGATAATTAAGCAAATATTTTGCGTATCGTGGATCAGTTTAGGATCTCATAATAAATTTTTATATTTTCAATACAGTGTAATTATGGTTAACAATAAAAACTAGTCTTGTGTTGTTGAGTTATTTGTATAATTTGCCTTATTTCTTCATTGAAATGAATATCACTGTAAGAAATTGCTTGAATCATTGTGGTGGCAATGCGATGATTAACCTTGAATCTTCAAGGGAATTGATTCGTCACGAATGACGAAAACACGTGGATAATAATAATTTGATTCATCCATCAGATCCTTTTACAGATATTGGACATGTCACTGCAATATTACAATTTGTAATAATAAGTGGAATAAACATATACATATTACAGCACACTGCACATAATACATAAAAACACATTTAAACATTTAATAACTCTTGTACCGAATAAAAACTGTTGTTAAAGAGGAACTGCTTCAGCATGTGGTTAAAATGTTTACTATCTTTTACACCTCCTATATGTATGTGCAAGGAGAAAAGCGTATGGCCCGTGTAAAAGGTACTGCTTTCATAAAGAGTGGTTTCATATCTGCTTGAGCTCAGCGAACTGCTGCACCTAGTGTTATAGTCATGTAAAGCGTTGATTTTAGCTCTCACTGAACACTGTAAAAGAGCTTATGCAAAGCCTCTGTCTGTCCGTCCGTATACAAAAGATAGCCAAAACCACAGGTGCTAGAGAAAAACTAAATACAGATTCGTGATCAGCATGAAAAAACTAGCCCGGTTTTGTCAATATCGCTATTTTTTTATTGGTACAACTTGAAATCAAGAATATTACAAAATGGTATTATGTGACCTTGTATTAATGTTATAGTTTTGAGGAAATAAAATGTATAGACTCCGTGGTGCAATGGTGAAGTTTCTGTTTTGTAATCCGAAGGTCCAGAAATCGATCACCAAACTAGACTGTTTTTTCTTATTAATTTGGTGATATCATTTGCACGTATGTTTTTTAAGCTCTATAACGTTTAGAACAATTATTGTTATTAACCTACGATACAGAGCCTGTGTATGTCTGTCCGCCCGTCTTTCTTTATACAAAAGATAGCCAAACAGGTCAGTTATTCACTGACAATAGGTCCACTGAATGTTATCCAACGACGATCAAAACATATTTTGATCGTCGTTGATGTTTGTCATAGGAGCTTAATTATTATGTTAATCAAAATTCTGTGTTTAAATGAAAGATAGTCTTTGTCCGTCAACAGCGTGAGTAAACTACTGTGTAACCGAAAAAAACTTATTTTATTTCTTAACGGATAGCCTCTCAAAGTTCTACCAACTTGTGTTCAGCAGAACTAGCTTTCGTCATAGTAATTATTATACGTGCCTTTTTTAGATGGTATTACGCAGTTTTTTCCTATTTACTGGTACGTATCAGATAACAACTCTTAAATTACCTGATACATCAGACCCCAGTTTAACTTTAAAAAGTACCTGGAAAGGTCGATATAAATAATAATGCAAGAATGTAAAAAAATCGGTCTTTATTATAAGAAAAATTGAAGCACACTTGGTACTTAAAGTTTCAATTTCTATTTCAAATTAAACAAATTTAACAATTCTTTGTAAACCTGTAAACTAACATGACAAAATGCAAAGATGTTTTATATCGCTTACTGATAAATGATACCGATTGTATTTATGTAATAAAAATATAAATAGAAAAAATGGCACCCATGGCATTATAGCCATGAAATATAAAAATTTATGGATATAATCTGTTTTTGGTATAAACTGATTGGAAACAAAGATCGGTACTGTGATAGTACATTGATAAATGCCTTAAAATAACTCTTAGAAAAAACAATACTCCATATAATAGAGGGGCACTCCCGATTTGAAGGGATGCCGTTCATTCTGATTGCGATCTATACGAAAAGCATCAAAACTGCAAGTACCAGTAGTGTACGTATGGAGGAACAACAGGGTATATCCCAAACTTTTGAACAAAAACTATATCATGTCTCATGCTAGCAGTCATTATTTGATAAGCAAGATTACTGTTGGATTCACTGCTAACTACAAACCACATATGTATATATCCCTCCTAACAAAGCTATCAGCCACTGGCGTACTCGCCTGATTTGATGATTTTCCTGCGATCAGTTTCACATGCATTCGATCACGAGATTTTGTAATATCTCGCCTTCCTCAGAACAATCACGACCCTGAGTGCTGGAAGTTACAGGCACCAAAATGGCGGTCAATAATATATTACAACGCACTGGGTTCCTTTTTTATATGGTAACAATTTTAGACCAATAGAATCACATCGTTTTTTGTTTTGCGATAACTCGTTCCACCTCTTCCAACATTCCTGAGGAACTTTTGTTTTGCAAATAATCATAGAACACATGTTTTCTTTTCTAAAAACAAAACAAAGGTAAAAAGAAAATAGTGTCGGGACAATCATTTGTCGCTGTACTCTGATACAGAGCATCAGGTTGTTAAAGAAGCTGTTTAAACGGTGTTTAGAAAGGAAAACTTCAAAATACAAGATAAATAAAGACAGATTTTTTAAGGATATTTTATAAAGTGTTTTCAGTCAAAATTGGTTACCGATCAAATTCGCCAATTTGGTACTTGTTGAACGCGCCCTGGTTTGGATACCATTCCAATCTCCTCTCACAAAAGAGAATCTACCCTTGAGCATTACAAAATCTTAAAAAAATATCCAAACTTATATAGGACTCTTAAAATACAAATGGACTGTCAGTACGTAACGGAATGTGCCTACTTTGTATCTCCTGCATACATACTAAACTAAAAACAACTGTTTTCATCAGATCGCATAACTTTTTTTGCGCAATTGTTAACATATCACTTTAAAGATAAAAGATCTTTAGAAAGGTTTCTCTAGTGATACAATTATATAGGGTGGTCCACTTTTTAGTAGCAGGATTTTAAAACTAATTTTAAGGTAGAAATTTCATCTAAACACGGTTGCGCAAAATCCGTTTTTAAGATACAGGGTATCAAAGTTTGGAAAAGCCATTTTTTATTAATTTCTCAAACATCATTGATCCAATTTTTTTGTAATTTGCCAAGGTTGTTCACTGCAGCGAGACGCTAAGTGAGCACTGATTAGATGTTTATAGAAAGTCACATTGAAGGTCTTTATCAAATATGAAAAATCTTCCAAATTTCAGGTGAGTTTCTTCCTCCTTTTCAAATTATGCTGTTTTTGGCCTTTTTGATGTACTTCAAAGATAGACAGTAGGCACACTCCTCGAAAATTCAAATTTCCCGTATCTCACTGAAATCAAAGCAGGTACGGCTGTCTACAGTCTATCGTGCGCTATTTATTTCGCACGTCAGATGCTTATTTATTATCACAAATGTAGACTGTTCATCTGCAATCTACCTCAACACATACAAAAGTATTAAAAATCAAGCGCAATATCTCTAAACTAGGCCAAAGCTGAACTTCGGAATTTAGGTACTTTTCTATTGCATATAGTACGTTGGAACAGTATTTGGGACTGTCCACATTTTGCTAAGACATAGACGTTTGCCTCCGAAGTGTTTTCCATGGGATTTACCCTGTATTTCTATTGCTTCCATGGAAAACTAATTTTATTTGAGTAATTTCATCCGATTCGTTTATATTTTCTAGTTAATCTTGAAATATGGGACAACCTTGATCTTTTCACCTTGAGAATATCTATGACATTAATTAATAAAACAGACCTTCAGGTTTGATGATAAATATACGAAAACACTGTTCCTAGATAATCTTTGATCTTTAACATGTAAGACTTTTAGGACCGATGACAAAAATACATAACCTTGAGAATATTTTTTAGTTTTAAGAAACAAGCTATTCTTTGATAGCAATGACGTTTTGGGATCTGGAGAAAATCTTTCAACTTTAACATATAATAATTTCAGGTTTCGTCATGAATTCTGAAGCATCTTGACGTTACTATATTTACAAAGTCTAAAGCTCAGCATCTGATGGCAGATTTCAATGCTAACAAGACAAGTCAAGGTTGTTAACAGTGTATATACATATCATATACTGACTTGGAAAACAAGATGATGTAGCTTAGATACTATTTTATATCCACTGTAAAATAGATTTAGCTCTGCAACTTTTCAAGCCTTAGCAGAATGTGAAAAGTTTTGCTACCTAGGCTATGTAGCCTAACTTTCAGTTTCTTAACCCAGCTAAGGAACCTGAACAAATTACACAAGTTTACAAAAAAGTGTATTAGTTTGCTCATCTAATGAAACTATGCTTGATGACCCATTTTTTTTTAAAACTTCAATGATTTTTGGAACCAGCAGGAGTTTGAATGAAAGGTACAAGTATGGAGAGATAACTATTTTTTAGCTTATTTCTCAATAAATATACCAAAAAATTTGGCGACCTGATATAATATATAATAAAGGATTTCGAGATACCTTTGAAACGAGATATTACTCGATACCCCTTGTCATTTAAAATGTTTAAGGGCATGACCCTGGGCGGCAGAGGGTACAAGAGGTGGAAGTAGGTTTTGGTTAAAAAGTTGCCCCCCTTGACAAATCTTTTAACGTGTATCGGCGTCTTTTCTTTTCATCAGTGGTTTTCGATAAATCCGTGGGTTTTTAAAAGGTTTTCAAAGCTGAAGTGAACCAACTACAGGTGTAACCTCATTACATGAGCAAAGACCATGTAAACTTATTGACAAAAGTTCAGTATATCCATTGACCAGTGTTCAGTGAATCGGTACTCAATACTCAAAAACAATAGAAACTTAAAAGATTATTTTATAGTGAAAATCATTATATTAATAGAATGATAATCAACAGTATGCAAGCAAGGTCAATTTTACGTTTGAAAAAAATGTGATGCAAAGGTCATTTTTATTTTTAGGCCCTAGGTCTTATAATCTCATACCAGATTATATGAGACACGTCCAATCTATTCATTTGTTTAAATCGATGTTGACAAATTGGATAGCTAGCATTCCCAGGTATCAGGTGCATCAGTACATTGATGTAAAAAATATATACTATGGTACTAAATAAATAAAAAAATATACATTGTCTATACTTTCGTGTGAGTAAATTTTTTTTAGCTATTTTGTGTATCTAGTGCTTTAGTGTCTTTAATGTTTTATTTTTTTTAAGTAATTTACATATTAAGATGATTTTATAAAAGTTTTGAACACTTCCTCACGCACAAGGTTTTACTTTCAGTGAGAGTTCTCATATTTATTTGCCTGTGTACAAATATTTATACCTTGTCAAATAAATATTATTATTATTATTTATTCCTACTCATCTTTTAGCTGACTCTGCATCCGTAATCAAAATAGGGACAAAATAGCGAATTTTAGAAAGTTGACGTGACACTGAACGATAAACAATTTTCAAGGTCACGAATTTTTCAGATTCGTTTTTCAACATGATATTATCCACGATGTACCTACTTGATTACTGTTGATTTACGTAGTTATGTAGTGAATTTAAAAAAAAACTGCAGTTAATATTATTATTGCAGTCATAGAAGTCGAAAAAATTTGGACCACGCTCTCCGGCATGTCGTTCTTCTTATTTATTGACAATGCAATGCTTTTGAAAAAAAAAATAGTTACCGATAGATATCTCTGATCACAAAACACATGAATGTGTCTGTTACATTGGTGTTTTGAGTCATTTATGCCGATATTATTCGACTTTTTTAAGTGCAAAATAAAATTAATAGCACTGGATTATATACAGATAAAAAAAAATACTACATGAAAATTATTATGAATCTGAAATAATCGTTTTTGTTAATTAATTATTATTAAACTGATATACAGAAGTGAAATTGGTTTATCTATTGGTAGTCCATTCTCAGTACAAAAAGTGGAATTCCACAATTTATAGGAACTACAGCTCGTAAAAGTTGTTTTTTTGAGAATGGATGATTCACAATTCAATATTCTAGTTAATATTTAAATAAAAGTACCAATTAAACAAAGCGACAGTGATGTTTAGAAAAGAAAAATACCCTTATAAATTTCCTGGTTCAGCTCCACAGTAGAAAAATACAAAAGAAAGAAAAATTAACAGAATATCAACTTGAATTGTAATTGTTGTGCTTTAGCCAATGACAATACATACACAACACCAAAATTCAAAAAAATCAAATTTAGACATTCAAATGTCAATGAAAAATTAAACGATCATGAGAAAACTGAATTTGATTTTATGAATGAAAAACATGCCGAGTCGTGCTTTTTTGCTGGATTTTGTAATGCAAGCGGTCCCCAATATATGCGTATGAATGTCGGTACTGGCAGTAGTAAGCTTAGTTTTTTCGACAACCCTTTGAATTTATTTGGTATAATTTATAACGCTAAACTAAACATTGAAGGTATTGATGCTGTTCCAAAAGCTATAAGCAGTAAAACTAAATCACTGTTTTTATTTAAGGGATGTTTTTATTTTTTTTTTGTTTTTTTTTGTCAATACACTAACTAATGATGGTAATTTGTGCAAGTCACAGTTAATGTAGTGATACGACATATGGGAAATAAAATGGTCAAAAGTAATAAGGGTTAGTCAGTTCTATATATACTGATGAAAATGATCTAGTAAGGATATATTTAATTATCTTTTAATACATAAAAATGTAAAATATTTGATATAAGGCGAAACAGAGTTTATCTTAGTCTAAAATCTAAGAGTTATGTAAGAATAAAATAGAAAAAGATTTATTGTAAGTTTAAGTATATATAGCTCTATGAAAATAAGTAGGTTTACTAAAACAAAATAAAGCTCCCATCTATCTACTATACTATCAATAAATCAATATTTCATAAAATCTGACTAACCCGGAAAAAGCACTTGCATTCAGACATAGCATTAATAAATGGTATATCACTATGCCTCATTTATTCCCAAACGACTCTTTATTTTTTTGCGCTTTGGTTGCGGTCAACACTGACAACAGTTCAAAAAGTGTAAGTATGGTTTAGTTTTTAGAATGCATATTTATCTAATACGGTTTAAAAAAAGAGGGCCATTAAACATAAATGAATGTCAAGAATTTCTAAAATTACATCCTTATTTTTCATCCAATAATATTTAGGATGGAAATTTGAATCTTGACGTAGACCCTTTCTATAGAAGTCGTAATTAAAACCTGGCCCGGTAACTAGTATTACACCTTGGTTAAGTCTTGTATGTTCAATGACTTTATGAATTGGAATTTTCTCTTGAATTACAAGCTTTTCCTCCCCGACATGATGAATGTGATAAATGCCCGCCCCCACACTTCTGAACCGTTTACTTATAAAGCCAAAACGCTCTTAGATCAGTCATCGACCGTGAGGGAAGCTAACTGCCAGTACCGACGAATCGTAGTGCCATCTATCGGGCGGTAGCCGACTACCCGCTCGGGCTGGAGATGGCCTGTTTGCCGGGGGGCGGTAGCATCAGGAACTGGCAGCTGCCGCCAAACTTGCACGTCTGGCGCAGGCGCCTGCGCAGGATGTGGCTCTCGCTGGGCGGGCTGAGGCCGAACAGTCGCTCGGAGCCCCGCCCTTTGCCCCCAGCGCCGCCACCGCCAGCGCCCCCGTTGACCTGTCGGCCCTCCTCCAGATAGTCCAGCTTCATGCTGAAGTGCTGCTGCACCACTCGGTTCACAGCCATGGCGGACTCCGCGAACTGGGATAGTTCCAACGCGGAATCGTTGCGTTTGATGACGTTCGGCGTCGATAGGGCGGCCGTCGAGGACGCGCATCGCAGCCACGGGTGCTCCAACACCTCACCCGCACTGAAACATAAACGTTTATTCAATAATAACAACAATTTATTATAAATCGCCAAAAAATCAATAGCGGGCCATACACAGGCGTTGTTTCGCGCGGTTTATCATCTAATCTCCCAAAACACCTGGAAAATCATGTGTGTGAGTGCGTATCGCGCCGCGTTACGATAGAACAGGAGGTGATTTGAGACGTGATATCTACTGGAGCGTGACTTACACATACACGCCTATTCACACGCCATGAATCGGTTTTATATAATAGCCGGCCATACACGCTCGTTCTTTCATTTCAAAAATCGTGGCGTGTTGGGACGTGGCGTATAGGATGTGTCTGGGTACAAAGTGTCATTTAGTGTGTTGAGTGTTGTCATGTATACAACGTGAATTTTGCTATACTTATCTATACTTTGGAGTGTTTTGTTGACTTCTGTATGAAGATCGGTGGCGTAACTTCAAATTCGGGGCCCCCCGCGAGTTACTTCCCGGGCCCCCCTCCTCAGGAAATTTTCCGTGGCTTCTCTTTTCATAATATATTATGTATATATACAGGTTGAGTCCTAAGTTGAATCTTTTTTTAACTGTGTATAGAAGTCGTTAAAATAAACCAATTTTTCAAATAACTTTTTTCCGAAAACTAAAAAATATGTGAGATATATAATAAAAACGAGTAAGCCTGGACTTGTGTATTAAGACGTATCTAGTATGTTTAGTTTTTTGCTAGAATTTTTGTCAGGCATTGTACCTGTCAATTAGTGCACTAGTCACTTTCAGTTTATCGTAGTTAATGCTAAATTGGTAAATCCTAAAAATTGCGTTTACGATGTGCCGCTTTTAGGATTTACCGATTTAAAATTAACAAAGATAAACAGAAAGTGACTACTACACTATCTGACAGGTGCAATGCCTAACCGATAAGACCAAAATAGGAGCAAAAAACTAAACATAAACAGACTAGGTACGTCTTGATACACAAGCTCAGATTTACATTTTTTTATTTTGTATCTCGCTTATTTTTCAGTTTTCTGAAAAAAGTTATCTCAAAAATTAGTTTATTTGAACGACTTCTATACACAGTTAAAAAAGTATCGACTTAGGACTTGCCTTGTATATATTAAAGAGAATATCTGAAGTTGTGGCCACAGTTTTGAAAAGAAACAGGAGTCACTGCATATGGAGTTAACTGCCAGGCTTTCGGCAATACTTATTGCCATCTTCAGTGCTTTAGCGTTGAGGTTGAAAATGTATACATGACAACAGGCAATTCTAAATGACACGATAAATGATACTTTTTACCCACAACCATACGCTTTTTCCCTTGAAAGGAAAGTGCCACACGAAATCACGTGCCGAATCATTTGGATACTAAACTCAGTGTATGGTGCATGACCTTTTTTGCCACGCTGTACTTTCGTGTGTCCTATACACCACGTCCCAACACGCCACGATTTTTGAAATAAAAGAACGTGTATGGCCGGCTAATCATCTCCTCTACAAGGAAGATATAAAACTATATGCCGCCATTGAAGTACAACCGAGAGAATTATGCAGAACAATAAGTTTATACGTCACACGTCAGAGTGAAATTCGGAACAAGCAAATGCATCAATAAAGGCCAAAGGAAGAACCATCCCGAACAGATCTGGCTGAACGCTGGACAACATAGACAAAGACAAAACGTACAAGTACCTGGGCTTCATTCCGACCACACACAGGTCAAGGCACAACTATTACAGAGACTGCCGCAACAGACTACTAAAACAAAATTGAATTCTAGAAATCTTACAAGAGCCTTTAACATATTTGCGATATCGGTCCTCACTCCTTTGGTATCCTAAAGTGGTCGCACACTGACATAGAAAACATCCATATACTCATACAAGCAGAACTCACGGAACAGAATGTCACATACGAACGCATATAAAGAAAGACTTAACATAGACAGAAAACAAGGAGGGAGAGGAATTATAGACATACGGTACTTCGCACAAGACAAATAAAAACACTCAGGCATTTTTTCCAAAACAAATAAACAAACTTACATAGGACAATAGTAAAAGCTGACAAAACTACAACACTCACCCTCTCTTATTCAGGCCACGAGCAGTCGTACATAATCACATACAATCACAAGAAAAAATAAACACCTGGTCGCAGGAAGCACTCTATGGCAAACATAGGCACCGTGTTAAGACTGTATAAGACTAAGCTATTTTTAAAATCAAATTTGATTTAATTTTTTAAATCGCTTAAATTCGCTAGTATCATACACGAAATTGTTTCAAAACCACAAATTGAATCAAAATTGGAATGGAATTTAGAATATGCCCTATTTCCATGTTATTTTTGAGATGGGGGCATGTGGATTTGAAACATAAATGTCATTGCGTCGCGGAAAAGGTAAACAAAAGATAGGCACAGCTAAGCTAGTCCTACTTTTTAAATTCGGTCGACTTTTCCAGAAGTTTTCTGGTACGAATATAATGAGAAATCCACATTTGGATGGAGGTACAACAATAAAAAACAAGTAACATGCCAATCCTACGGCCCCAGCTAGGAAATCTCCACCGGACCGGAAAGCTCCGCGAACATTTAAGATTTGAAGGATTTTGAACTGTTTATTGGAGTATGAAAACTCCCAGCTCCAAGATGGGTGCTTTTATTACCTTTGTGGTAGTGGCGAGCGAGTTTAAGAAAATTCCTGCGAGGTGTCTGGAAGCATTTATTGGAAATTTTTCATTTCCTGTGCGTTTTAAAGACAGTATAACAGGTAAGAAGTTAGTATCTATGCAATTATGTTTCATATCAATTTCATATATGTATAATAATAACCCTAATTATATTAAAACTAAGGTGACATTTCACTATAAAAAATTTGTTTTTAGCCAGCAGCTTCAATAGATTTAGTTTGTAATGTGATATTAATGCCAACATTATATTTTGGATATTATGATTAGTTATGCACAATGTTTTAACTGTATCAAATATTTTGCCGCAGGGTATGGCAACTTTGTCACTTTTCAGGTTCTCTTGATATGTTTACTATTATTTTTGTTGTTTTATCATATTATAATATATGAATGTATTGCAAAGGTCCTCAGTTAACTAGCCACATTCACTGCACTGAAAGTTACTTAATATTATGATTAACATATTTCCTTAGCTTTAAGGATGTTCTGGTGTACTGAGCTGATATCTCTGCTGATAGAGATGTACGAACAATACCCCTGCTTGTATGAGGTCCAGCATGTGGACTACCACAATAAAAACAAATGGAGTGCTGCTATCACTGCCATTGTTGAGGCTCTGAACACAGACCTAATTTAACTGAACAAGAGGTACAAAAGAAGTTTATGGGCTTAAGGTCAACATATGCACAAGAACAGAGGAAAGCTTCAAAATGCGGTAAGAGTTTCAGCTTATCATAAATGAAGTTGGTGTAGTATTGATAATATTTATATATTAACAGTGCCAAATTTCTGCTAATAATTATATAATAATTATATTATTATGCAATTATTGCACTTTGACCCATAGGAATATAGTAACTATTTTCAGGGACGTGTGCCATAATCTAACATGTACTTGAACATATTGTTGAATTTTATATACATATATACAGGGTGTTCCACGGCGATTAAGACAAGCAACATATCAGAACTGGGCAGTAGTAGAGAATTATAATTTTGTATATGTGCCTTTCTATGTTCCTCCCAATAAAACAATTCCAACAAACTTGGGGTCTAAAGTGATTCAAATAAGAGTTACAGGTACTTAAAGGATTGTACCACTACCATTGATTATAACATGCACCCCATTTATTGTTTTACTGGTGCTCATAATGGTAGTGGTACAATCCTTTAAGTACCTGTAGCTCTTGAATGAATCACTTTAGACCCCAAGTATGCTACTTTGTTGAAATTGTTTTATCGGGAAGAACATAGAAGTGCACTAATATACAGGGTGTCCCATTAATAATTTTGAACCGGACGTCATGTGATCAAAAACGAATACCTCGTTGGGTAACACATAATAATAGGAAAAGATAAAACATTTGCTCTAATTTACACCCCCAAAATTATAATTCTCTACTACTACCCAGTTTCGATATATTGCTTGTCTTAATCGTCGTGGGACACCCTGTATTAGGAAGGCTAAACTTTCAATGCAGTATTTTGTTTTCAGGCAAGTCACAAGGAATATGAGATAGGTGATGCTGGGGTTCCATCACCCACAAGTGAACAATCAGATAGGGCTCAGATTGACTCGCTCTGCACACAGATACCAACTACAAGTGGTGCTCAAAAAAAGAGGGGGAACAGACTGCATCAGTAACTTACCGAAGTGGATGAAACAACAAGCACAAAAACATGCGGAAATGAAGGTGCTGAAGAATGTTACAAGCATTGAAAACTTCTCCTCACTCTACAGTCCACAAAGAGACAACCCTCCTACAACTGCGGATGACCATATGGATTATTGCATCTCAATTGAAATAAATAAAAAATTAATACACCAAACAAAATGTGTATTTTGAAATTCATAGAAACAAGAAATAAAAACTATAATAGTTTCGATATATTGCTTGTCTTAATCGTCGTGGGACACCCTGTATTAGGAAGGCTAAACTTTTAATGCAGTATTTTGTTTTCAGGCAAGTCACAAGGAATATGAGATGGGTGATGCTGGGGTTCCATCACCCACAAGTGAACAATCAGATAGGGCTCAAATTGACTCGCTCCGCACACAGATACCAACTACAAGTGGTGCTCAAAAAAAAGAGGGGGAACAGAATGCATCAGTCACTTACCGAAGTGGATGAAACAACAAGCACAAGAACATGCGGAAATAAAGGTGCTGAAGAATGTTACAAGCATTGAAAACTTCTCCTCACTCTACAGTCCACAAAGAGACAACCCTCCTACAACTGCGGATGACCATATGGATTATTGCATCTCAATTGAAATAAATAAAAAATTAATACACCAAACAAAATGTGTATTTTGAAATTCATAGAAACAAGAAATAAAAACTATAATAGTTTCGATATATTGCTTGTCTTAATCGTCGTGGGACACCCTGTATTAGGAAGGCTAAACTTTCAATGCAGTATTTTGTTTTCAGGCAAGTCACAAGGAATATGAGATGGGTGATGCTGGGGTTCCATCACCCACAAGTGAACAATCAGATAGGGCTCAAATTGACTCGCTCCGCACACAGATACCAACTACAAGTGGTGCTCAAAAAAAAGAGGGGGAACAGAATGCATCAGTCACTTACCGAAGTGGATGAAACAACAAGCACAAGAACATGCGGAAATAAAGGTGCTGAAGAATGTTACAAGCATTGAAAACTTCTCCTCACTCTACAGTCCACAAAGAGACAACCCTCCTACAACTGCGGATGACCATATGGATTATTGCATCTCAATTGAAATAAATAAAAAATTAATACACCAAACAAAATGTGTATTTTGAAATTCATAGAAACAAGAAAGAAAAACTATAATAGTTATTTGCATTTTTATTCAATTGCTACGACGTTATTTTGCCAAGATTTACCAAGACTCCAAATGTATTCTCAACTGCTGTTCTAGTTCTAGACAACTTCACAGAGTTCTGGAACTATCAGACTTATTGTACTGTCATGGGTTTAAGCAGCAGACAGTAAGTCTGAATGGTTTCCAATGGCTAAATATCGAAGAATTATTTCTAGCCTGAAACTGTTTATTGCTTTTTATTTATAAGGTTTACTGCTAATATTACCTATTTTCTCTTGTTATGCATTTTCGTAAATGGTTATCTAGCTTTTCAATAGCTTGTCATATCATGCTAAGCAGCTTATTGAAGGTTTTATCATTCATCCGTAGAAAGTCCTTCTATTGATCTGGATCTTCTACCAATAACTCTTCTCTCAACATGTGTAGCATACCTCTGCTTTCTCTCCTTCTCAGCCAGTTCTTTGTCAATTTTTTACTTTAGTAGTTAAGGCAGGTTCATGAAACTTTTCCTTTGCCGCAATTTAGCCGTAAATTAGCGTGTGTGTTAATTCTAAAGTTGAACCTACCGTCAGTAATCAAATTGTTCATGAAACAGCTTTGAATTTAACTAGAGAATTAGGCGTAAGGATTGACCTTGAAAAGATAATTAACTTCCAACTTTACCTTACCGCAAAAGATAAATCTAAATCTTAGGGAGTGTCTGAGCATGCGCGAAATTCACAGAACATAAAATTATGATCTGGCATGAGGCAACCACTCCTGAGATCACCTTACTCTTTTTATTAATCTCCATTTTTGGTCGTAGTTTTAAAAACAAATTTGGCCTTTCGCAAAAAGTATAACCGCCAACGCGCCAAATCTTAAAAATATAACCTTAAAGTTAATACTAACACTCAATTTACGGCTAAGTTACGGCAAAGGAAAAGTTTAATGAACCCGCTTTTAGCCTCTTAATTCGCCTGTTTACGATTTTTTTGCAACGTAGATGGATAAATCCACGCACGTTTCAGCTGTATCTTCTTCCATTTCCGAGAGAGTCAAGTAATGAGTGAGAATTTCAATTAACAGTAGTCGGTAAACTAACAAAAACATTCAAATTCCAAAGCTCAAAAAACGAGGTTATGGTATTAGTTTTGACATTGACATGTTCACACAATGAAAAAAGTGTAATTGCAGAATACGTCATGTCAGATCCGACAAGTTTGACTGTAGATGACATCTATGTTGGGACAGTTGACAGATAAGATCTATTCAACAGAATGTAATGCGCAGAATCGCGGCTCAATTCATGAACCAAATATATATATATATATATATATATATATATATATATATATATATATATATATATATATATATATATATATATATATGTATATATATATATATATAATATAATATAACCTGTTGATTGACCGCTGTGTCACACAGGACTCCGTGCATTACCTGCGAAACCTTTCTATGGCCTGGATCGACTATCGGAAGGCATTCGACACTACGTCTCATGAACTGATTGTGCGGCTGTTGGAATGTCTTTCGGTAGATGATCAAATAGTGGGATGCATCAAACAACTGATGCCGCTCTGGAAGACTCGGTTCACCATAACATCGGGTGAAACCAGGGTTCGAACAGAGTTGGTATCATTTAAAAGAGGGGTCTTCCAAGGAGACTCCTTGAGTCCCTTGCTCTTTTGCATCTCGCTACTGCCTTTGTCCATAGCGCTGAAAAATACTAAGGGATACAGCTGTGGCAAGCCCAATTACCGGAGGCACAAGGTCACCCACTTATTTTACATGGATGACCTGAAACTCTATGCCTCCGGACAACGCGATTTAGAGCAGTCGCTGAGGGTAGTGCAGGATTACAGTCAAGCTATTGGTATGGAGTTCGGGATAGACAAATGTGCCATGGTTCATCTCAAAAGAGGACGTTGCGGAGATAGTGAAGATGAGGAGCAGCTCGTTGATGGGAGCATCTTGCGACAACTGCATGCCGGAGATACTTATACCTACCTTGGAGTGGCGCAGCGTCACATCCAAGAGGCAGAATTGGTCAAAGAGTGTCTCCGCCGCAAGTATTTGCACCGACTCCGGCAGATCTGGTCGTCAGAACTGTCCGGCAAAAACAAAGTCGCTGCCACAAACATGCTTGCGGTCCCATTGTTGCTATACAGCTTTGGTGCTATCCACTGGAACGTGGAAGAGCTGCGACAAATCGACATAAAGACTCGCAAAAGGATGAATATGGAGGGAAGTCTACATCCTAGATCCTCTGTCCCGCGAATATACCTCCCGCGACACCTGGGAGGGCGTGGACTATTGAGTTTGGAGCATCTGCACAACAGAGTAGTACTGGCCACTGCCTGCTATGTTACGACGAGCACCGATCCCCTGATCCGCTTTGTGCGAGAGCACGAGATTGCGGGTAAAGGAGCCTTCCTTTTTAGAGCAGCAACACGGGCAGCCGAAGAACTTAGTCTCACGCTCGACTTCACGCGGAGGTGTCAGCAGTCCGTTACGGAACTTGCTCCCGCACAATTAAAAGCCCGGATTAAAACTGCTGAAGTCCAATTGCTTTTAAGACTTCACAAAGATAAACCAATGCACGGAATCTTCTACAAACATCTAGAAGAGCATGGTTTATCTGAGCAGTTGACCTTCTCCTTCCTAAGGTCTAATGGGTTGAAGTCGGAGACTGAGAGCTCTATAATGGCTTGCCAAGACGGTGTCTTCAACACCTTAGTATACCGTAGCCGGATTATGGGTATGGATGTGCCCGATATCCGCTGTAGAGCCTGCCTGCAGGCGCCAGAGACCCTTACGCACCTCTTGTCGGCGTGTAAGGTGTACGCTGGCACAGCCTACATCTATCGGCACAATGCGGCTCTACGAGTGCTATACTACCATTTAAGGCACTCATACGGTATAGATGAGACACCGGTGCTGCCATACGCTCCAGGGGACATTGAGTCCGTTGTGGAGAACGAGAGGTGCCGAATTTACTGGAACTACTCATTCTCCACGCTCGAGCTTATACATGCAAATAAGCCCGACATAGTCCTCCTCGACTACCAACAAAAGACGATGTTCGTTATCGAGTTCTCGGCACCTGCCGAGGGGAACATCGTCTCTAAGGAGGAGGAAAAGCGGACCAAGTATCAGGAGCTCCTCGGACAACTTCGCAGGCTCTGGCCGGACTACACTGTGAGTCTGCTAGTAATGGTCATTGGATCCCTAGGTGGTATGAGGGATACGCTGCTCTCTGCACTGCGCAAAATGCCGGTGTGCCGTGCGGCGGCGCACATCTTAGCCGCCAGAATGCAGAAGGCAGTCATCCATGGGTCCCTTCGTCTGCTTAGGACGCACGATACGCGGACCCAGTGATTGCTCACCTCACGGTGTGAGGAGTAGTCGCTGGGGAATGGAACAGCAGCCCGGTGTGTCGGAGCCCGGGCTGCACCTTTTTTGTTTTTGTTTTGTCTATATATATATATATATATATATATGATATATATATATCAAAGAGATGCTCGATCAAAATTTTTCATACCATTTTCCAATCAAATTTTGGTTCAAGAAATGAAAGCATATCTGATTTCAAAAATAGAGTAGTCTAATACAGTCTTCATACAAGACCACATTAATGAACAACAGGCTGCAGGATGGTCAGCACTTTTGAGTAATGGATGGTTTTATGCTATCATTTGCAGAAAATATCATGAACAGAAGGAAACAATAGAACACGTAAGTACATGCAAAACTCTCGCTGAAACCGAGTACACAGCCAGACATAACTCTAGCCAAGCACCGAGCACTAGCCCCAACAAACAAACTGAAAGCCCATATCCATATCATAATTACACACAAATATCAGTACTCCAAAACAATCAATACAAACTCTACTGGGACATAGATATTTTAAAACAATACAGAAATAAAAGTTTAAAAAAATCTAGATTATCCGAGCTGAGGTCGAATAATCGAGGGAGTACTTTAACCATAAAACAACCTTACCTAATTCTGGCGCTGGCGTTTTTTACTAGTAACCTGGAAATCAGGTCTTTCGCCTCTTCGGACACATTGGCCCACTCCGCCTCTGGAAAATCATATTTTCCCTCTTGAATGCTATTGAACAGCATCTTTTGACATCTGGAACAATTGATAGAAATATTAGGACAGTTCCTTTCTGGAGAAATTCAACATTTTGGTGTTTTTTGTGCTGTTCGGCCGGCGTCGACATACTGCACCACGTTGACTTCGTGCAATATTCATCGTTTGTGTGTCTCAGGAGTCACTGAATCGGTAACATCTCCTGAGGATGCCCACCACTCGTGGTGGCGGAACGCCAGGTAGCGAAGCGCGCCGACGCCAAATTGGAGGAACGTGTCGACGACGGCCGAACAGTTCAAGACCAGCAGTGAGCCGGTCCACGGCCGCGAAAATTACATAATATGTATAATAGTTTTTCAGAAAATCTTAGGTTGCAAACAGTGACGGCTCTTGGAGTTTGATCATGGCATCATAGATAACGTTAAAGTAATTATAATTTCTATACAATGTGCCGGTCATCGGTATCGGAGCCTTTAGGGGGATAAAATACGTTAATTTTTATCGACAAATCACCCCTCAAAAGTAGTTTTTCTCCCCCCATAATAAAATATGGCAGCCATTTTGTTTTTTGTTTAAGTGATGCAGGAGTCTTGTACTAATTTAGCCATAGCTACCTATGTAGAGGTACTACATACAAAAAGTATTCGATAGCGAAGCATGTAGACTATAAACTAATTTTCGAAATTTCATTCCATATCAGGACAGAAAAACTGTTAAATGAAAATAATTGTAATTGCGTAATTTTTTGCGTTTTTTCTAAGCGATAGTACATGCTGTTTCCTAAAAAATAGCTGTACATCTAAAGTAGTTTAGAAGCTATGATGGTTTGAATGTGACCCTTTACTGCCCAATCCGGCAGTTGAGGGTAATAAAACAGAATACTTGGTGGTCACGATATTTATTTTGGGGAAAAAAGAAGCAATTGTTACAACCTCTGTTCCAAAAATGTCCTCCTTAGTGTTGCAGACAGGCTGTTGCTCTTACTGACACATGTTGCGTAGAGCGACTGATCATCGCTTTGTCATTCCGTAATTAATTTCAGACTTGAATAATTTTGCCAATAAGCTCCTCACGTGTATTTGGCACGTCGACATCAACTTTCTGTCCGGTGATCGCAAATGTACGAAGCCATTTAAATGAACGATATTCGCCGTAGATTGGACGCGGTGGAACAATCGCTTGGCCACCGCTTTCACCGGTGAATGAGACTTATTTTGTGTTTGTAGAACTTCTACATGGGTTGCTATGGCTATATTAGTACAACACTCGTACATCAATTAAGCAAAAAACAAAATGGCTGCCATTATATTATGATGGGAGAAAAACATATATGGGGGGTGATTTGTTGACAAAAATTAACCTATTTATCACCCTAAAGGCTCCGACACCGACGACCGGACACATTGTAAAATGTATATACCTAATATTTGTATCCAGAAAAGCTTCGCTTTCAAGATACAGGGTGTACTAGTTTTAAGAAAAAATATATATTTTGAATATTTCCTAAACGGCTGCTCCGAAATGACAATTATGGTCGGATATATTTGGCACTCCACAATCGAACAAACAATTCAATATGGCTACCTTTGGGCAAACATCTTTCTTTATTTTTGCAAATTTTTTCAGTTATAGTGGTTTCATGAGAATAGTTTTGGTTAAACAAACAATATACATACCTTGTGGTTGGTTGTGGATCTCGATCTAAACGAGAAAAACTTTAATCCTATTGTTTACCTGCCGATAGATTTCATTTTTTACGATCAGCCTCCCCCAAAGGCTGAAAGCCTGTGGCGCTATAGAAGCGGTGCGAGAAGGTAAGTGTCTGTGCACGTTAGACTTAAAACGATGCAGGTTATAGCCGTTGGGAAACAAATTCCCCGACAGCTCATTGCACAGCGTTCTCCAAAAGAAGAAATGCTGTAGGAGACTGGTTCGGCGAGTAGGGACCTCGATCTAGTAATGATGAGCTCGCCTAGCCTCTTGGTGTTCCTCGTTCGCACGGCCTTCGGTGTTATTATCTGTAAAACAGGGCAGGTCAGCCACCCTTCTTCGATGATCCAAGCTGTGGAGGTCCTTGTGAGGTCAGGCGTAGCGATTAGTCTAACTGCTTTCTTTTGCTTTAGAGAGTGCTTCAGAGCGCATCGTCACACATGGGGGCAATACTCCAAACGATGGTCAGATCTGCGCCTTGTAGAGCAGCAGTAGTTGCTCTGGTGTATACAGCTTCCTACAGCGGAACAAGATTCCAAGCTTCTGGGATGCCGTTTTAGCAATACTGACGGCGTGGTCGTGCCAGGACCTGTTGTTGTTGATGTTGATCCCCAAAAGCTTGGCGGAAGGAGACTCGACTATTGGGTGACCCTCCATTTCCACAGTTGGTAGGCCACGTGAGACTTCTTAGATTGATAGGACAGATCCCTACGGAACACCGGCGTTTATTGAAAATACGTCTGATGAACAGCCTTCTTCGACTACAACAGAGATCGGTTGTTCAAAAAGCTATCCAGCCACTGGAGCAGGCCAGGTGATAGTATATAAGCAGCAAGCTTATGGACTCATGCCACACTCATTAGTTTGTGACTAACAAAACTAAATTATTCCTAAGACTCAGGAGTTTGTGGATAGCTGTAGACATCAAAACTTGAACATAAAAAGGCCTCCAACTCGTTCCAAAAACTTAAAACAGTTTAATTTTTTACAAATCTTTGAGAAATGCCAGGGTTTTCTGATAATAGTCTTAGGTTAATCTTAAAAGACCAAATTAGGATGTAAAATACTGATAAAAACACAATTAAATAGTCCAAAATCCAAAAAAGCAAAATTAAAATGATAACCTTACGGCATCAAACTCATTGTTAACCTCAAACTAACTGTTTGCCCAACGCCGCCATAATGAAATGTCACGTGGCTTGGATCGTCTGATTAATAATCTATTGTTTGCCAAATTACTGGCTTGAATTCGAAACAAAAACAGGTTTTATAGGTACCCATGATTAACGTAACAATATTAAATGCACATTCCTACAGATAAAAATTGTATAGTACTTTATACGGTCTACACAAATATTATTGAGTTCGACTGTATTTTTTTATATATTTTTTCCGTGCATAATTGCTGTAAATTACCTTGAAAAAATAAAAAAATAGCACCTATTCAGTAAAGCAAAACAATATAATTTAATTAGAACATTATACATTTCACTGAGTAAACACGAGACTTAACACATTTAAAAAAAAAATGCAGAAAATAGGTCGTAATTTGTGATATGGAGTTGGAATTTCCTCAGCTAGCACTATCTATATATCAATAAAAATTCTTCCGTCATTTTGAGCCTTATATCATTATATTTGTAATAAAATTTTCCTTACTTTGATATGTAGATCAATCGGTATATCCAGAGCAATGACGCGTAACTTTAGTGTCGAGAAAGAAACCAGATGACGCTTGGTATTTGGGTTCTTGAGGCAGTTTGGATACTTTTTTGTCATTGCACCATAACCCCAAAATGGGAGTGATCAGAAATCGTTAAGTATCCGAATAAAAATGTAGTGGCATTTTAGTACACCTACCAACTAATGTTCCAAAAATTCGTCATCCGAAAACTACGGGCGGTTTTTTAAAATGAAAATTAAAAATCTCGACGAAACCGGTCGGAACTTCATGGAAAATTCTTGTGTGTTGTTTTTGTAGATGACACAAAAAATACTATCATCCATTTCTGCTGGGCCGTTTATGAGAAATTTGAGGTTTAAAGTTTTTCCACGTCCTTTTCGTTGAAAATCGTTACTATTGTTTAAAACGAATTAAGTTTTTGTATACATGTTTTTGAGAACCGCATTTTTCAACCCCTATAAGAGGTGACATTATTGAACGTCTTCCGTGCCCACCCTCATTCAGAACCCACGAGCCGCCAATGGAAAATACGACGAGGCCCAAAAGACTTCCTTTAAGGCAGCCAGTCACACAGAGGGAATAATGCACGGGTTTGACTGCGCATTTTTACATTAGGTTAAACCTGTGGAGTGTCTTTCTACACACACAGAAATGGTAAGATCGTCGGTTTTGCGTAAAATGGCGTCACGAAAAGACCTTATGTTAATGACAGTGGCGTGCTTAATATTAAAAAACAAAGATGATGATGGGCGAAGGAAATGTTACTGAAAAGATATTCTGAAGTGAATTTATTATCATAATTACGGCTACGCCCTGATGATTAGCATAATTACTTGAGAATGGATGAAAACCCTTATTTGGAGTTGTAAGCTGTTGTAGGTCTCTTGATAAAAAAGTCTGGCACTCAAATGAGGCCATCTATGTATAATAGATCATGAGAAATTAATGGCTACTCTACGGTTTTTGGCAATTGGCAGGAATTATGAGAATCTAAAGTTTTCAACTATAATATCGCCTCAAGCACTGTTGATACACGCCACTGCTCCATCCCGAAACTTGTACGGACTTGTTTACCAACGCAGACACTCTTCCCCGTGCAACGGTAACTGCGCACGCCAAAAATGTAGCAGTGTTTGATTCCCAGCGACTTAACTGTGCACGCCACATGCTTCCCCATACACAGTGAGTTTTAACTGTTTAACTGTACCCTGTGGTGTGCGCTTTCAAGTCTTAAGCTCTGTGTAAAGTGGGGCCTTTACGCGACTCCAGCATCGACTGAATACATTTAAAATTTAGACATTAAGCTGTAATTTAGTAATGTACTGTGTATGTTTATGCCATATGCTGAATAAATAAATTAAATCGACTATAATGATGGGTTACCTGTCACAGTTGTCTCCTCTTTCCCATCCGCAATCCCTGCCGCATTTCCCGTAGAAGGGGGGATAGCCGCATAGCAGGATGTAGGCGATGACGCCCAACGACCACAGGTCGCATCTTTTGTCGTACGTTGAAGTTTCGGACTCGCCGATGAAAGCCTCCACAACTTCCGGCGCCATGAACTCAGCGCTCCCCACCTGTGTACGCAAATACCATCGTGATACATATAATGAATATTATTTTTTTTTATGAAGCTCTAGTATATACATATGCATTCATCTCTCCACGCAACGAAATATAGACGATTGGCAAAGTTGCATCTAGAGTGCAAAATCTCCAATGGAACTTACAGAAAAGGTACATCCGGGCAAAGCCATCAGTCAAAAAGAGACACCATACATCCTACATACCCACTACATTCAGCCAGGCGCGTAAGAAAGCAGTTTCAGTGGAGCGCGTTGATGTCTCTCGCTTTCGCGAGTATCGCGTATTCCCGGGTTATAAGTATGCTTGTAAATCGCCAATCTTTGGACTGCATGAATAAAAATCGCCAGAAAGGGCGAGTTCGCGGTTGTGAATGTGAAAACTGTCAAAAAACCCGAAACGCCCAGTAGGATATTCTTGTGAGAGAGGATGACCTGTGACCTACGCAACTGCAAAAATATCTCAAAGTGAAATTATCCTATGATTAGCCTGTGGTCAATGTCATATTTATTGCCGCTTAAAAGGCCTTGAACTCGTAGAGGAGATTAAATCAAACCTGATACGGGACTGATGAAAGTGTTGAGACTGTCGCGGCCGCCGTCTCTTGAAAAATCCAATGTTCTTCTCTTCGTGCTGGCGAAACGTTAGGAAGAAATTCCAACAGACGAAGGCCTAAGAACCCGAGAAGAACTTTGGACTTTTCATGATACGGGACTGTTCCAACACTCTCAGCTTACTAGCTTCACGCAACACATATTCGTATGGTACCAGGCCACAAATGTATTGGTGGCAATGAGTGTACTGTTGTAAATACATAAACATTGCCTCGTATTAGTTTTTTTACCTTCAATAAAAAATATTCCAGTATTAACTCTCTTCCCGATGAGAGCAATTCATTTTAAAACTTCTAAGGCTCATTTGCTAATTGCGAACCAACTCCAGCTTTTCAAATGTTTATTATGAAACATTGGGGCGTTTTTGGACCACCAGAAATAACGCATTTCGTGACTATCGGTGTTCTGAGCATGCGCAGTAATAGAAATAGGTAAATGATGCCCAATAACGATAACGAAGGTCGACCAATTTTACTTGCCTACTCTTCTCTCCTTAAAGAGTCACTATGAGGGTCACTAGTCCTTAAGGCCGATTCATAAACTCGACGTTGGCGTTGGCCGTTGCAACATAAATACATGGAAACGCCTAAGACCATTCATATTCACCGTCCTCCGTCGGGTCTGCCGTTGGGCGCGCCGTTCGACATAACTATCTTTAACTTTTGCCGTCCGCCGTTCGTAGCCACTGTCGTAGCCGGCGTATAAGCCAACCATAGTGGTCGGCACCGGTCATGTGATATTGTTATTATTGTTGACGTCTAGCTGTCAAAAGGTTTCTAGATTTTCTCTAGGGTTTTCTCAAGTTTTCTGTATTGGTTATTGGTTCTGACTATGTCCATTTTCACCAGG
This sequence comes from Callosobruchus maculatus, assembly GCA_951848785.1. Taxonomy (NCBI): domain Eukaryota; kingdom Metazoa; phylum Arthropoda; class Insecta; order Coleoptera; family Chrysomelidae; genus Callosobruchus; species Callosobruchus maculatus. Next base: position 3,276,501 of record CATOUR010000127.1, read on the forward strand.
AAAATTCAAAGATCCTTCACAAAGCCAAAAAGACTGATGATAAATCGCGATAGAACATGTTCGCAAACACGATGGGAAAGCTAGGTTAACGGCATGACGTCGAGTTTATGACTAGCAGCTTTGTGCTACGAACGGCAACGTCAACGGCAACGTCAACGTCAACGGCAACGGCAACGGCAACGGCAGCGCCAACGTCGAGTTTATGAATCGGCCTTTATTTTTGAGGGGAAAACCAATGAAATGGAAGTTGGAAATAGCCAAAAGTCGCCAACTCACTATGTGTTTTGCGCCACCAAAAGTTGCCCATCACCCAGCTACGATTTTGGTCGCCAACTTTGTTTTGAAATCGCCACTTTAGTGGAAAATCTCCACATCCGGCGAATGCGTGTTCGAAAATATGGAAGTGAGAGGTAGGGCATATTGTGTCCTCTCTTCAACCTGTTAAAGGCTACCGGATATCTACATTATCCAATCTAGATCCCGGCTTGCCAAGCATGTGTACGTTATTTTTATTCACTTTAAGTAAAATAATTTAATAAGTTTGTTTTAATGTGGCATTTGAAACTATAAACATAGAAAATTTGTTATATTGAATATACATCGCTATAGATTTAAAGGATCAATATTTAGAATTTTAAGAAATGAGACGAATGAGATTTCAAATATTTCAACTGAAAGGTTGGACTGAATGTTGCGCCTGTGCGAGTTCTTACCGCAGCTTTCAGTTCAATTTATGCAGGTGCCAATGGTTTTATTTTGGACAATCGCGCGTTGTAAACCAAAACCTAACAACATTCACCGGGTCCCAGGACGAATCCCGAAAAAAATCGTACTTAGGTTTCTAAATGTGAAGTCGATATCAAGTGGAATTGTTCATAGCGGGAGAGTCGATTGAGTGGGTTTTATGAGTGAAATCATAAACCACCATATGAAGGATCCAATGCAGACTATCAGTGTTATTTAAGCTAACTTTTTGTTAGCTTTCTGGTAGTATATCTAAAATTGTTGTAAGATGTCCCTAAGTGATTATAGTTTTTATAGTTTTTTAAAATTGTTCTCAGTCCAGTCCAACATGTGCTCAAGTCCAGCCAAATATTAGATGAAATATCTTCAATGGAAGATGAGCCTAAATTGTCTTAGTCCGCTAGCATATTATTTATGCTTAGCTTGTGGTTTACCATTCGTTTTTCCATTCACTGATAGAAACGCGCTCGTAGTGATTTATTATTTCACTCGATTTGCCTAATCGTTTATAGTTGAAAACTTGTCGAGGAACAGTACAAGAAACACAGGTAAGTTAGTTTTTGAATACCTATCGTCGATAATATTGTGTTTGTATAGGGAAATCCTGTTTTATGCTGAGATAACCTAAACATTTTATCATACGAAGCGAAGCCGTCAATTTTACTACCTTTCTCTCTTATAGATATCACATATTTGACCTACAGATAATAAAACGTCAGATATGCGTCCTGGCTCAGAAAATGAAGTTCTTGATGAAGCAATAGACTCTGACATCAATATTTATGAATAACTTTTGTATTTGTAATGTATTTTATATTCTCATGTATTATAAAATAAAAATACTTTGAAGTATGTACCGGTTTTTATGACCCTTTTGAAATTCAAAGAAAAAAGTACCGAAGTCCATTTTTGAAAAAAAAACTTGGAAAGTAGACCACTTAACTTGCTTTACTTAAAGTCGCTTACTCTAAAAGTAATAAAATACAGGATTATAACAAATAAAATGATTATTAGAATAAGAGAGAAATATAAACTTTAAAAGCGTTTTTCTCATAAGCTGAAAAATGTGACTTTTTACATTGGACTCTTCATATAATATAATGGTGTCGGACTCTATGGTTCCCCAAGCGCAAACGGAGAGATCCTACAACTTCCTTGCATAGGCGTAGTTAGGTGGGGGCTTGGGGGGGGGGCTAAGCCCCCCAAGAATGAAATTAGCCCCCCAAAAATCCAAGAACAATTCATTTTGTTAAGCTTATTGCATCTTGGGCAGTCCCCAGATCCAGGGACTTAACGTGGTTCATCACGTTGTCTAGTAAGCTAAATCCGCGAGAGGGCAGCATCTGTACACAACCCAGAATTATTTAGAAGCTCCTCCTATTTTCTGAAGGAATTATAGAAAAGAGCCATGGCCCCGACAGCAATGTTGCCAAGGATGCTCAAAGAACCACCCGACGGGATCCCCTTGTCCGATAACCTTTGTGGACACCGATCCGAGACCCGTGCGGTCAACAAAAAATTTGTCGGCTTGTCCCTCAAAGGCCAAGCAACTGAAGCAACAGCACACGTGGCGGTCCGCATTCCATCATTTGGGATATGCCAACGACGGCGACGATGGATATGAGGATTGTCGATATGAGCAATCTGTAAACTTTGAATTGGGGAATGGCTAGGCTTAGGAACTATTGTATTATTTCGCAAGTGGGCATTATATAGGAGGGTTTGTGTATCTTATTTTCGGATAATTGGTATTTCCTTACTATTGATAAATTTTTTTCAATGTAGGTATGTATGTATGTATGTCTTTGCTGGAAGTTTGAAAATTTGATCAGATATAAGGTTGACGGTTATTCTGGTTATGTACGATAGCGATTTCAACACATTTTACAGGGTGTGATATGTGGCTAAAAATGAAATTGAATATAGTACCTAGTATTTTTAAGAATTTATAAAACGCAAGTTCTGGCTGTTTGGCTGATGGGTCAAAGAAGATGATGAATACCTAATTTGAAAATATGTACCTATGTAGCCAGACAAAAAAGAGCTAAAATGAATTGAGATGCTTGGTGATGGGCCGTAGGAGCAAAATACATTTGCGGTATTAGCAGAACATATTGTACCTACCTACTACTTATTACTTCCACACAATCACACAGGTGAGATGAGTAAGTATTGTAATTGCGAACATTTTATCGTATCGAGATCGTTTTCTGACGTTTTGTGGAGTCTACACGCCATAATGAAAATTTAAGAATGCCACTGATTTAGTCGGTCTGCCCCTCTATATCTATCTGCCGTCATTTTTCTACTCGCATCATCTCAGTAACCGCTGCTACAATTTTCTGTCGGATGCAAAAAATGAAAATTACCAGAACAGCTCCCAATTTCTTTTTTTTAGCGTTTTAGGGGCTTCTAATGATATTTAGGTTTTTTTCGGTAAGGAGCATATTAATAATTAGGATCGCTGGGAGAATTGCTTGAGGGGCGAGCTGCAACCATTTTTGTATTCACATAGAACTTATGATAAAAAAACAGGCCCACTCGACCATTGTCTTTGAAGATATACCTGTGGACGTGTATGTAGACAAACATCAGCGGACTATTATAATGCATTATGATTATCGTAATTTCAGTACCTAGCTACTGGACCGATTTTGATAGCGTTTACCCAACAACAATACAACATATGTAACAAATAAAACAAGTGATCAACAAATAAAGCAACAATGAAACATTGAAGGCGAACTACGGGTAATGCAGACAAACCACTAATAACAACCACTCTGAAGAAGAGTCTCCAGAAAACTAAATAAATATTCTGGAGAAGAATAGAAGACAATATATATGTCTCAGCATTTACAAATTGCAAGGAAAAAATCGAATTATCTCTGTGGTATACAGCACTACCTCTACATATAAAAAAGGGGTCCGCGGCGGCAGCTTTGTAACCACCAGGGTTACCGATGGGCGGGTCACTCTTAGCGGCTTCACCTAAAACGCTTTGCGAAAGCCGTCGCGCCGCCGCCGCCGGCCGCTGCGCGCTATCGGTGCTCGTGCCGCTCCACGCCATACGTCTGCCGACGCCGCGCGGCGGCGACGCGACGCGAGACATCCCTCAAACAAGAACTCGCCTGGAAGTAACTATGATTTCTTATTATTTGACCCATGGGGCACCGCTCAACTTGCTATGAAGCCACAATAACGTTCTAAAACTAATTCATGTATCATTTTTTGAATCGATATATCATTTGCTTTAGCTATTCATCTAAGATACCGTGATGGCACGCGGATAGTTGCACAGGTATAAGTGTTTTCCAGTTTTCAGATAGAATGAAAAAAAAAACAAACAATCGTACATTGCTATGTGAATATATTATGTAGACAAATGTATATATGGTAACATCGCTTATCACATAATATCCGCATAACTCATAAACACGTTTCCAGTAACTATTTCCTGGAATATCCTTCTCTTTGACAGTTTGGCAACAAGGCCGGTTATTTCTTGTTATCGGCCAGCCTAAAGTTCTCTGTCTCACTCTAAAGAGGACGGATCAGTGGGAGGCGTGTCGGAACCGATTTTTTGATAGTTTTTCATCAACCTTTCCGTTATTATTAGAGATTTTTTTTTTTCAATTCAATTCAATTTATTTCTCCAACCAATTACATTAAATATTACATATTTTCTGACGTACAAGGCATTCTGAAGGAGTCCAGACCTGGGCACGTGTGCCTGTTTTGTCCACTTTTCTCCTTCAGAAACCTTGTACCTACAATCGTCATATAGCAAGAACAAATACAAAGAGTGGGAGAGGGTGGAAGTAAAACGGTCAAGAGAATGGCCCAGATAGATAAATATATCAAAAGTTGTAACCCGCTAGTAAAATTGAAACCTTATTAATTTGAAGATTTTTTCAGCATATGATCACTTTGTAAATATACTTTTTTATTTGTATTCACCGAGGTATTCACGTACTGTTTTGTTTATAACCTCTTGCAATTTGCAAATAAATTTTATAATAACAATTAGAGATCATTATTAGTACTACTATTATTATTATATACATACATACATATATATATATATATACATACATACGCACCAAATGATTAAAATATTTCAAGCATAGAAGGGTTATTAAAAATAAAATCTTTGACATGATACTTGAATTTAGAAGTTGTTTTTATTTGTTTAATCCATACTGGAAGTGAATTATATAACTTAGGGGCGAAATAAGCGAAAGATCTCTGTGTTACTGTTTTCTTGAAGAAGTTGAAGTTTATATTCAAGTTCGTAGTTGCTCTGGTACCTGTCATATTTATATTTTGCTTTTCATAATTAAGATGTACTTTTAAAATACACTGGTACGCATATATTTGTCTTACAGTAAAAACCTTTGTCTCTTGGTACAACAAATTAGTTGAGAATAGTCTATCTTTGCAAAATATTATTTTTAATAGAGTATTTTGGGTGGTTTGTAGCAAACATAGCGTTGACGTAAACGTTCCTCCCCAGATTGGAATACAGTACCTCAGTACTGATTCCGCTAAAGAGTTATATATCATCAGTAGGTTTTTTCTTGAAAGTATGTTTCTGACATTGTAAAACTGATGTATCAACGCCCTTAACCTATTGGTAACGTGAGTGATGTGTTCATTCCATCTTATATGTTGGTCTATCATAACACCCAAATACTTTATTACCGAAGTTTTTCCAAGCTGCGGACAGTCACAATTTGCTTTACTACATTTAGGACTGTGTAGTTGGACTTTTATGTTTGGTTATCAGTTATAGTCGGCGAAAATGTTATAAATTTTGTTTTTTCGGTATTTAAAGTTAAAAAATTGTGATCTAACCATATTTTTACCTTTCTTAAGTTTCTTTCAGTTGTTATATGTACATCGTCCCAAGATTGACCAGTAAAAATTAAGGCAGTATCGTCAGCATAACAAACTATTTTTCCTTCAAAGCTATTTATCTTAGTTAAACTATTTATATATATTAAGAATAGTATTGGCCCTAAGACGGTTCCTTGAGGCACACCTATTTCTACTGGTAGCCGTGTACTTATGTGGTCTCCAATTTTAACGCTTTGGGTCCTATTTTTTAGATAGTCTGTAAGAAGATCTAATGCCAAACCACGAATACCATAGCTTTGCATTTTTTCAAGTAGTATACTGTGAGAAACTGTATCAAAGGCCTTTGCTAGATCAAGGAATACTGCGAGGCATTTTGTTGATCTGTCCGTAGCCTCAATAATTAGAAAGACAAAGTTTTTTTTATTTGATTGAATATCTACGATTGCGTTGTACTACGCTCAGAAATGGCGTAAAAAGAAATAAATTAAAAAACTAAGCAAAGTATCTTTTTGAAAAATCAAGTTTTTCAAAAAAACTTAGCATGAGTCGGAACATATTCTGTCACTAATTATAAGAACAAAATTAGAAAGTTCTAGTATCGCTATATTTTGAAATATTATTGAAATAAAATTCAAGAAATCTAGTACAAAAAATACCCACAATCCTCGAAAAAACCATATACATTCAACGAAATACACCCCCTTAGAAGGCATGACAATATAACATCGATAAAAAATAGCTATTACTGGAAATATAAACGGTTTATAAAACGTGACGAAAACGTGACGAACCACCTTAAGCCCCCCCCCCCCCAGATTCAGGGACTTAACTGCGCCTATGCTTCCTTGGCCCAGGCACAGATCCGACCATCGCTGGAGTATTGCTCCCATGTGTGGGGATGCGCTCCGAAGCACTCTCCAAAGCTTCTGGACACTATCCAGAAAAGAGCAATTAGATTAATCGATACGCCTAACCTCACAAAGGACCTCCACAGCCTGGAACATTGGAAGAGGGTGGCTGACCTATACCTGTTTTACAGATTCTATCACGGAAGATGTTCGAGTGAGCTCTCCCAGATAATAACACCAAAGGCCGTCCGAACCGACACTTATCCTCTCGCAGCGCTTCTACAGTGCCATAGGCTTTCAGCCTTTGCGGGAGGCTGACGATAAAAAAAACACTCCGATCTTGCGCTATTCACGGACGGCCCTAAGTCAAAGCTGGGAACAGGCTTAGAGTAGTTGGTACTAATCGAAGAGTTGAAATTTCAGTAAACCTTGGGAGGTAATCCACAGTCCTCCAAGCAAAAATGATAGCCTTAGAGTTGGGAATCAGGAAGCTGAATAAACGACCCCTAACAAACAAATCTATAAAAATCTTTGCAGATAGCCAGGCTGCCCTGAAAGCCCTGCGTTTCAAACGGGTTGACTCAAGACTCGTATGGAACTGCATACATCTCCTCAATGAACTTGGTACAAAGTAACTTCGATTTGGGTTCCAGGTCATAGCGGAGTTACGATGTATTGGCCAATACTCCCGCAAGAGGAGAAACAGAATCTGTGTTCATAGGACCAGAACCATTTGCGGGCATTGCGAAAAGCACTGCCAGGAAAATCACCTTGGATTGGCCACAGAGGAAAGCACACCTGCACTAGCGAGATACACCAGGGCTACTGAACTCGAAGGCGTTCGTACCATGCCCCTCTAGTCAGGCCCCCGAAGGTCCTAGAATGGAGCAGGAATAATCTGCGCATTCTGGTCGGGCTGCGGAAGATAGATCTGGAATAATCAACGTACTGTCGTTTCTGCTATGTAGAGGACGAAACAAAGGAGTACGCACTGTTCACTACTGGAAAGAGCTAGGTTTTAGGCTTTCGGATTCACCCATCTGAAACCTACTGACCTCAAGGAAGTTTCATCAAACAGGACCATCGCCTTCGTCAAGAGGTGTGCATTGTACGATGAACTCTAAATAGGTGTGAGCCACAATAAACACAATAGGGTCGCATTGGAAGGACGCATAATCGCCCGATTGACTCTAAGGAGGAAGGGAAGGTTTGAGGAGAATACTTACGGGAGTGAGCAGCTGAGGCGTGGCCAGCGGACTGGCGACGCTGGACTGGAACCGGATGCCGGAGCCGAGGTCGAAGTCGCAGATCTTCACCGGACATAGCCGGTCTTCGTACACGCACAGGATGTTCTCGGGCTTCAGGTCCCGATGCGCGATGCCCTTGGCGTGCATGAACGCCAACGCGGACGCCACCTCGCGGATTATCTCGGCGGCCGCCGCCTCGCTGAAGTATTTGTGCTCCTGGATCCTGCGCAACAGCTGCCCACCATTCACCTGGAAACACGATATACATTTTGAAAGCGTACTAGTTTATTTTCAACAGGAGCATGCGGTCAATGGAAGCAATGGAAGAAACACTGCTTCCACTCAGAAGTTGTTAATAAATTGCAATGTTTCTTCTGCGTTGTAAATATCTGTTTGTTTTTATTTGCGAGCTAACAGCAATACATATTTTATTCATGGAGCGCGTTCAAAACGCATGCTCTACTATACGGCGAAAAAAAAGATCCGGATGCGACGCCTAAAATACGGCAACCAACAACTTGTCGCGTTGCAAAATCGCATTGTTCTATACATGCATCCCCATAGCTACCGAATAAGCGATTTAAATTTCGCTTCTCAGTATCCCAGTACTGTTCTGAGCGGGCGATCGTCCAGCCATGAAGCCACTCACTGAATACATCACAGCAGTGAAAGAGGCAAAGAGATATTAGGGCATTGTCATGTCCCATAATCCAACTAATGGTATGGAGACCATACCAAAAGATGGCTCGTACACGGAAGATGCAGACGACACACTGGCGATCCTGCTCAGTGCACATTTAAATCGTGTAGAACGGGAAACCGACCACGCACGAGCTTCTCGAGAGAATTGAGTTTGCGCTAAATGACATATGCAGCTGTGATATGGGCTATCAAATCCTTTAAACCAATAAGGGCACCTGGGGCTGAATTTTTCCAGCTATGCTCCAGCAAAGCGCCGATATAATCGACCCAAAAGCTTGGGCGTCTCTTTAAACTAAGCCTGGCCACAGGGGTTATTCCTGCGCTATGGGAAATCTCTACGGTGGTGTTCATTCTAAAACCAGGACGAACATTTTATAACGCTCCAAAGGCTTACCGTCCGAGAAGCTTTATGTCATTCCTCCTCAAGGTAACAAACCCCTACATCCCAACCAACATGCCTATCAAAGTGGAAAGTCCTGGAAACAGCCCTACACAATCGTGTGGGGAAGATCGAGCAGGCCATTATTACTATAGGAGTGGGTGGTAATGAGAGGGCCGACAGGTGTGCCAAGGAAGGCGCAGAACTCCCTCTCATCGGTCCCACTGGCGCCGCCAGAAAATTGTAGAGGGGGGGGGGCGACTTACTTAAATTGAGTGCTCAAATCAGGGGCAGAGGAAACAAATTCTGTTTTTGGTTATAAAAGTTTTTTATCTTCGCTGCCCCGGGGGGGAGGGGGCACGGCCCCCCCTGCCCCCCTCTGCCGGCGCCCATGAATTCGGTCCAGAACTAGCAAGATATATATCATACGACATGGTAAGGAAATCTGTCACCAGGTGGATGTCAAATGAGCATGAGAAGCGCTGGACCTTCAGTGCACACTTGCAAAAGCTGGGGATTGTGCGGTGACACAGAGGAAACAGCTAAGCATGTTATCGTCCACTTTTCTGCCCTGAGTGAAAGGAGGAACGCCTACCTGAATGAAGCCCAGGAGGGAAGACAGGAAAGCATAGAGCGTGCATCTCAAAGTTTGCAAAAAACTTAGGATGGGAATCTGTTTGGTCCCTTTGTCCAGGGGTGCACAATCATTCTTAAAGATGAGCCAATATTAGGGCAACTGAACCCTAACCCCCTCACTACTAAAAAAACTATGTACAGGGTGGGGCTCGTAAAATAACCCACTACTTTATCTCAGAAACTATATGTGATAGGAGAAAAAGTTGATTGATTACCTTTCTAACGATATAGTACTGTTGATATCAATCTTTTTTGGTTTTCATTTTATTTCAAATTTTCAGTCATATCGGTGTTTTTCAAGTTTCCTGCATGCAAGCAACATAGCAAGCCATGAAAAATAAACAAAAGCTCGTTAATATGGAAGCAAGCAACTAACTTAGTAGAAAGAACAAACTAACTAGAGCAGCGAGGCAAGATTATGAAAATTCCTTACAACATATTAGCTCTAACCAGAAACAATAGCAGTAACAAGAAGGCTCATTTTTCATAGCCTACTAGCTATTAGCCAATTTCCAAAGTCAGTAAAAAAATATTTAATCAAAGGAAAACTACTAGTGATTGTGACTGGCAGTAGAGTATCTATTTCTTCTGAATAAATTTGAATAAAATTTCACATTTAATGCCATAAAAAAGAAGCCATTTCCGTAAGCGAAAACTAATGATATCCCTGACTGGAACCCTTCAAATTCTTCAGTAGGCACTTCTACCTTTTAGCAAAATCGCGGAAAATGAAACTTGAATTGCAGTCTGTTTGAATTTTAGAACGTAACTTAGTTTGCACAAAACTACATGAAATAATCACAATTACAACACAGCATAATTAAAAAATTCTAGCAATTATTTCAATAGATGTTCAGAATGCTCCAGTTGGAGATATCTTTACTTTTGACTTAACTAAACGGAAATGACTATTTTTTTATCCCATTAAATGGGAAATTTCATTCTAAACATGTTAGATTGTAAGCAAAAATCGCTGGTAGTTTTCCTTTTGTTTCAAAATTTTTTATCATTTTGGAAAGTTGTCAAGCTCTAGTAGACCTCAATAGCTAGTAGGCTGTGAAAAACAAACACTTCTGCCATACCCCAGCTACTCATTGACATTAGATATCTTGCCGCTGTTGTATCCGGTTAGAGCTAATATGTTATAAGGAATTTTCATATTCTTGCCTTGTTGCTCTAGTTAGTTTGTTTCTTCCATATTAACGAGCCTTTGTTTATTTTTCATGGCCTACTAGGTTGCTTGCACGCAGGAAAATGGAACAACACCGATTTGACTGAAAATTTGAAATAAAATGAAAATCAAATGTTACATTTGATTCCTTAAACCAAAATAGGCATTCCCATTTGAAAAAATAAAGTTATCTGTGATTGAAGTTTCCTAAATTTATCCTCTGATTTCTCCAAGCACAAAAAGAATTCAAATTTAGCCGTCTGACCTCAGGTGACGCATTTCATGCTTAGTCGTACCGCAAAGTCATGGCCTTCTACGTTTTATAATCGCTGCGATATTCAATTTTCTTCTGATACCTACTTATACCAAAAATGGTGATTTGCGCCTAAACGGTTCGTTTAAAGTACCATGTGTGATACATAAAGTCGCACTAGAATTGACCAGGGAATCCAAATATGCAATAATATATAGGGGGTTCTGTTCAAAAAAATGTAGGTTTGATATGAATCACCCTGTATAAACGTTAAAATTTAAGTGAAAATATTTTTACGTTATAGCCCTCAAGGGTCCCTACCATAATCAAGTGACAGATTTTTGAAACATTTTTTAGTAAGCCCACAATCCTCCGTCCACGCACTATTGGCCCACCCTGTATAGTTTCTGAGGTGATGTAGTGGGTTATATTACGTGCCTCACCCTGTACACATTCATAGGTACTACTACAAGACACGCACCTTCTCAAAAACCAAATAAAACTTTTCTTCGTCCTCGAAAAACTCGGTGAGCTGTATGATGTTGGGATGTCCCTGACAGTGGTGGAAGGTCTCTACCTCGCGGAAGACGCGCGCCCTGGCGTGTCCTGGCACCTTGTCGATCAGCTTGACGGCGAACTCCTGCTCGGTGAAGATGTTCACGCACGTCTGCACGCTAGCGTACGCTCCCTCGCCCAACACCTCGCCCGTCAGCTTGTACAAGTCTGAAACACACAACACAACATGTACAAGCTTGTTTGCTATTCTGACATATCCTATTTTTTCCATGAGAGCCGTTAAGCACTGCAGCCTTGAGGTTTATTGTCTCATAACAGCCAGAGGAAGGACGATACAAGGACAGCACGCAACCTTTTATAAATTAAAATTTTAGGTGAACTTGAACATCATTCAATTCTACTCCAAAAAGGTACTCCTGGTAAAACTCGATACTGTGTACCGTTTTCGGAATATTTTGAATGGAAAATTATGGAGTAATATCCGATGCGGGTATAAAGTCATTAATTAAACAACAAACCACAAGAAGAATATTATAATAAAGAAATAAGAACATAAAATAAAATACAATTAGAGTAGATATGTGTTCAAAATGTCCTCCGTTTTCACGAATACACAAGTCTATCCTTTTTTCTAAAGATTCCATTAATCTTCTAAAACGGTGGGGATCAGCTATGACGTTACTAAAGTGACGTTGAATTCTGTCTTCCAGTACCTGAAGTGAATTTACCTTGTAGCATAGGCTTTTTCCTTAAGATACGACCAAACTGTGTAGTCCAAAGGATTAACATCGCATGACCGAGGAGGCCAATGTATCGCAGCTTTTGCACCTTTACCAATCCACCGATTCGGAAAGCGGTTACTCAACCAATTAAGACACCTTCTATCAAAGTGCGGTGGAGCTATCATTTAAAGCACTCATATGGTATCGATGAGACACCGGTGCTGCCACGCTCCAGGGGATATAGAGTCCGTTGTGGAGAACGAGAGATGCCGGATTTACTGGAACTACTCGTTCCCCACGCACGAGCTTGTACAGGCAAACAAGCCCGATATAGTCCTTTTCTCGACCATCAACAGAAGACGATGTACGTTATAGAGTTTTCGGCGCCTGCCGAGGTGAACATTGACTCTAAGGAGGAGGAAAAGCGGACCAAATATCAGGAGTTGCTCGGACAACTTCGCAGGCTCTGGCCAGACTACACTGTAAGTCTGCTGGTTATGGTCTTTGGATCCCTAGGTGGAATGAGGAATACGCTGCTCTATGCACTGCGCAAAATGCTGGTGTGCCGTGCGGCGGCGCGCATCTTAGCCGCCAGAATACAGAAGGCAGTCATCCTTGGGTCTCTTCGTCTACTTAGGACGCACGATTCGCGGACTCAGTGATTGCTCACCTCACGGTGTGAGGAGTAGTCATTGGGTAATGGAACAGCAGCTCGGTGCTGCACTCTTTTGTTTTTTATATAATAATAATAATTAATATAACATTACTTCGTAGCATACGTTATTACTCCATAATTTTCAAACCAAAATATTCCGAAAACCGTGCACGGTATCGAGTTTAACCAAGAGTACCTTTTTGGTGTAGAATTGAATGATGTTTAAGGTTCACCTGAAATTTTAATTTATAAATCTAACCTCAAAAAAAATTCAATATTACCAAAATATTCGTGTGAAATTTCACTACAATGTTGCCAGTAGTTTCGAAAAATCGTATAAAATGTGTATAATTTTTTTTCTTCAACGCCCTGTATCTTGAATACGGATGGCGTTACGATTTTTTTTACTAAGCAAACCCCAATAATTTTTCAGTTTTCTACCTATCCTAGAGAAGGGGACACCTTTTTTTGGAACACCCTGTATACCTAACATGCTACATCAAACTTTATTCCTCCGTCCGCTCAAACCTTCTTTCCGCAGAGAAGCAAGCGGCAAGCACCAGGACCGTGTCCGTGTGGCGTGTGCTTGACGTCTGCAGGGGAACAGTACTAAATACAATATGTAGCTATTTTCAGCGAACATATTATTTCGGCGTTCGGCTGGGTTCGCTGTACGCGCTTATATTGTCCATTTAGGGCAGCGAGCAGCGTGTGTCCAACGAGTTGAAGGTAACGTCTTGTTTATTTTTATCAGATAATCGCGGTTCATTTGCATTTGGGTATTGAATCAATGATGGAACACGTGACAGCGTAAGTTAATTCTGTGCAAAACCTTTTAAATCATCCTCTAACTTTTGAAGATAAGTAAAAGGAAGGCCTACTCCTGATCTTCAAATTAATTATAGTTCCGGACTGAGTATTCAACCGGAATATTTATGAAAAATACGAGTGAATGTGCGGATGTTCACAAACAAATCAACTATTTTATTTTATGTGCCTAATTTTTAAGAAAGGTGTGGAATAAACAGGGTTTGGATGATTAACAACACATTGCGGAGAGAGCAAAGAATCACGAAAATTCTATTTGTCACATAATGCATGCATGGATTTTAGTGTTTTAGGAAAAGTGAATATAAGTGAACAGGTGAACAGTGCTTATGATATACATATTATGTTTTTTTGTGCCCACCCTCATTCACAACCGACTGTAGTATACTAGTTTTCGGCACTTCTATGCACAATTTGGAATGTTTTGCCAGCGTGTAGTTCCAATGCACAATTCAATCTAAAAGCGACTGAATTATTGCTTTCGATAATAGATGTTTACATTAAAAAAGGAACGTCAGCAATGTTTAAATTATTACAAAAGAGAATGCTGTAATCCATAAATATATTGAACAACAACGTTACATCAGAGGGTCAAATGCTTAAGGTGACCGGATTTTGAAATTTTTCTTAATTGAAGGGTCCAATGTAAAAAGTGCCTAAGTGAATTTTTTCTGTTTTTGAGAAAAACATATTTTTAAGGTTCATATTTTTCTCTGGAAATATTACCTGTTCGATTAATCATCTGATTTGTTATAATCTTGTAGGTTATTACTTTTAGAGTAAGCGAATTTTAAGTAAAAGCTAGTGGTCTACTTTCCAAGATTTTGCTTTTTTGAAAAATGCACTTTTTTCTTTGGGTTCCAAAAGGGTAATAAAACATATTTAAAGTATTTTTATTTTATAATATATGAGAATACAAAATACATTATAAATACAAAAGCTATTCATAAATATTGATATCAAAGTGTATTGCTTCATCAAGAACTTCATTTTCTGAGCCAGGACGCATATCAGATGTATTATTATCTGTAGGTCAGATATTATGCCATATCTATGAGAGAGAAATGTGGTGAAATTGACAGTTTTGCTTCATATGATAAAATTTTTAGGTTATCTCAGCATAGAACTGGATTGTCCTATACAAACACAGTATTATCGACAAGATATTATAAAAAACCCACTTACCTGTGTTTCTTGTACTATTTATCCACAATTATTTGATTATAAACAAATATTATAACAAATTGAGTGAAATAATAAATCACAAACTAATAATCAATAATATGCTAGAGTGAGGCAATTTTTGCGTTGAAGTGGTCATTCATACTGACTAACAGACCGTGTTCTTAGGCTCATCTTCTATTGAAGATATTTTATCTAATATTTGGGTGGAACTAGGCACATGTTGCACTGAACTGAGAACTATTTTAAAAAACTCATATTGTGCCAGTCCGGCCCTGTCTCTTACGTAGACAAGTAGATAGGTAAACTAGAATCCGATCATCCAAAAGCTTTCTAGAACGACGGTAGCGCCGCGCGAAGATTCTCGGCGCTCGGCAGGCATCTACATAAGGCGCATCGGAGTTCACACATACAGTCAATAGAGTGCAGTAGTCCAGTGGCGCGCGCGAAATAGATATACAGTGCCATAAATTAGTGAAGGACAAATATAAATTAGTGTACTGACCCAGGACTGTAAATAAATTAGACTGTTAAGTATTAGATTAGGCGTAGTGTTTATAGTTAGTGCAAATAAATAGTTAAATCCGCACCAAGTGTTTTCTTGCCCAATCGAACGAAAGACTTGTAACAATATGCTCATATAATCACTTAGGTAGATCTTACAATCATTTTAGATATACTACCAGAAAGTTAACAAAAAGTTCGCATAGATGGCACTGATAGTCTATAATAATTGATGAAAATGTGACTTAGGCACTTCTTGCATTGGACCCTTCAATAATTCATGTCACAGATTTCCCAAATTTTTGCTACCGCTGATTCACATTACCTTATTATTCCATGCCAGATGTCATCAACCCATGTTACGAGGCTTATTAAGTAAACATTATGTATTTATCGATTTGCGTCATGCCGTGTTTGACTTTGGAAAATTTTTAATCTATGGAGTGCTTAAATAGACGGTCTCATAAAATGTGTTAAAGGTGCTAATGAGCGAATATTTAATCTCAAGTTGAACTAAAGATATACTGCAAACAATCACACCTAACAATTGACCATCAGAGTTGAATTTTCATTTTGTCATTTGTACGTTTCACAAAGAACACTAAGTTTTCATTTTTTACGAAAATCCACGTCACTCATTTCCGTCGGTCTGTCTGTCGGTGTTCTTCTACCCTCGTAATCTCAGTAACCGCAGCATGGATTGTGATGAAATTTGGGTAGCGATATGCTGTGGGGTCATAGTTGGTAATACTGCTATAATTTTGAAAATCGATACATGGACGGCGGAGTAATTAGCAAAAAAAACAAAAGAATTCAAATATTCTTCAAATATCGTTTTTAGGCGTTTTAGAGGTTCCAGATCATTTTCTAGTTTTTTCTAGGGTCAGAGGTTGTAAAACTGAAAAATGTATTCATAATAGGCTGTCCATCGACCTGCGAAAGAAAGACCTACCGGCATAATACACTTTTTTTAAATATGTCCGAACATCGACTTGTCTATTATAGCAACCAAGGGACTTATAATTTTCTGATGTATACATACAAGTATAACATCAAATGGTTATGTATTGTGTAACGTGGAAATTATTGAATTTATTTCAATGAAATTTCGAAACTACATTACTATCTTGGCGACGATGGAAAGCGCGCATGATTTTTAGAAATCGTGTCAGTTGCCTCGAAGCAATAATAAAAGAAACTAAAAATATAAAAACAGCTTAAACTTCCGTTGTCCAGTGGTGCTGTCTACTGTTTTTGCTATGCTATGGGAAAATAATAGTCCTTCAACTTGACTTCATTTTTTTTTAAATAAGGAAACCTGGAGACTTACCTGCTGCATCGCCTCGTATACACATCTTAACAACAGAACTTAGCACGCATTTTTTCAACTATGAGTTTTTTTATATCCAAACTACAAATATTTTACGTGCATAATAAGCACATTTTATTTGCGAATATTAGCGAAATATTCATAACCGTTTTAAACAGCATAACAACAAATAATGTGCCATTGAATAGGTGAAACACATTTTTGCCGTTTCCTGATAACAGTATGAATCATGACATGGTTGGGACTACTTTGTCAAGAATTTCAAGTGTTTTTACTATTTTTTGTTGTTTCCTGATGCTGTTGAAGGTTATAAATTAGGTGGAAAAGGGAGTCTATTTTGATGGATTGTTTTGTTTTCCATAACAGTAGGTAAATTTTAAAGCGCTAACTTCACTTTGGGGGATACTGGGCGGTCGGGAAGTCACCGAATGTCAGTTACAGAGGAAACCGTTACTGCTGTGAGGTAAATGCTTGACGAGCACAGACGTGTGGTCTACTAACAGATTGGAGGTACTTTAGGCCTAAATGCACCAACAATTCGTTCCATTTTGCATGTAAAGAAACTCTCTGGGTGCCACATCAAGAGACTGAAGAACAGATGACGATTTGAGAGACAATCTCTTGCCAGATAACGAGACTTGCCTGCACTATTACGATGTGCCGACAAAGGCTCAAAACAAGGTTTTTGTTTTTCATGTTGAGGATACACCCGTACACAGAAAAATGTGTCAATTAATTATCAGTTATTTGGATGCTTTTCCGAATATTTACAATTGCTTCAATTATTCTATGTAATTCATACAAGCTCATTCCATAGCGTCGAAGTTCTCCAAAAGAAGGAATGCTGGAGGAGATTGGTTTGGGGAGTAGGGACCTCGACCTGGTAAGGATGAGCCGGGACCGAATGAGCTCGCAGAGCATCTCTAGTGTTCCTCGTTCGGACGGCCATTGTTGTTATTATCTGGGAGAGCTCACTCGAACATCCTCCGTGATAAAATCTGTAAAATAGGGTCAGGTAAGCCACCTTTCTTCAATGTTCCAGGATGTGGAGGTCCTTTGGCGTATCGATTAGTCTAATTGCTCTCTTCTGGATGGTGTCCAGAAGCTTTAGAGAGTGCTTCGGAGCGTACCCCCACACGTGGGAGTAATAACTTCAACGATGGTGGGATCAGTGCCTTGTAGAGCAGGAGTAGTTGCTCTGGTAAATACAACTTCCTACAGAACTCCCAAGCTGCTGGGATGCCGTTTTAGTAATACAGAAGACGTGGTCGTGCGAAGTCATGTTATTGTTGATGTTGATACCTAAAAGCTTGACGGAAGGTGACTCGACTATTGGGTGAGCCTCTATTGCCACAGTCGGTAGGCCAACGACAGACTTCTTTGTCAGTGTTGTTGCCCGAGTTTTCTAAATTAATTAAAACACTTTTTTTCCTGTAAACAAGCGTGTTGTTTTTCTGATCTTCCCATATGCCGATTTTCAGGTGTGAGCTTATAGCGTCAAGGTGGCAGATAAGATCGCGCAAGGTATGTGTTTTCCTTGCCAATGTGGGTAAACAGACCTCGAACCGTCCTATGCGATCCTCTGTTGACACTAAATCGATTCCGATCGCCTGATATATCCGACAGAAAGGAAACAAATACCGTACTGGAAGTATTATTCTAGAATATTTTTAGGTTCTCGGAATTTTCCATGAAAAGGCGCATTTTACGCCAGTCAGTGCATCACCAGATGTTTCTTATCGCTCTTAAATATTTACATTACTATAAAGCACTAGGCCAAACACGGTTATCTCTGGAACTTACATAATAGTTTCTTTAATTCATATGGTTTTTTTGTTTCTTATAATAACAGCAGAATGACTATAAAAGCAATCAGCACTAAGTTTTACTTCCCACAGGTGATCGCGAAAATTTTCGATTTTGAGATAATACGCTTTTTGGGCGTTTTATGTAGTTTAGCTACATAACGAAAATTCACGTCACTCATTTCCGTCGGTCGGTCTGTCTGTCTGTCTGTTAGCGTTTTTATAGCCTTGTAATCTCAGTAACCGCTACATGGATTGTGATGAAATAGGTATTGAAATATCACTGAAAAAAAAGTGGGTATTTTTACAAAACAATTACAAGCACTATTGGAGTGATTTTACTATGTCATGTTGTAAAACCACAGTAAAGTTTAACAAAAATACGATAGTTTTGTAGATTTCCTAAATTTTGTAAAGATGGCTGAGCATTTTACAGAAAAATACAAATAATTCATTTTTTCACAAAATATTTGTAAAATTACAAAACTGTGTTGCATCTTTGTAAGACAAAATTACAAGATAATTGCCATTATGCAAAATGTTTGTTTTTTTACAATCTTCTTTTGTAAATTTACAATTATTTTGGAAAAATACTTCAATAATGTTAGTAAAATAATTGATTTCTTCGGTTAGTATCAATAGTAGTTTGACTAAAACGCTTTATATGGCCACTTGCCCTCAGTACAGATTACGCGTTGCCGATGAAAGGTAGCACTGGCGGGCGAGAAGAATTGGCTTGTGTGAATAGAGAGACAGCGGACGGGTCGTTATTTTATGGATTTTGTTTTGGAAGTGCCAGTATATAACGTGTAGTGGTGATATTTGTGTTTGAAGTTTGAAGATTCATTGGATAAAATGAATACAAAGTGCATTTAAACAAGGTAAGCCGCCATCTTGGAAATATGGCCATCCTGTATACAAAATTTATTTAGGGATGCATTCATTTTTATTTTTCTTCGATATGATATGGTTAATTAATGAAGTTTTCGAGTCATAATACTTTACTTTAAACAATATTTTCTTTAATTTCAGATGAAGAAGGAAAAACGAAAACTTCCATTCACAATGAAAAAAATCCAGCTCATCAATGCAAGTTCCTTTGAAGAAGCAATAAAATTACTATTTGTCATATATTTTAAATTCCAACCGGATTAATCCAAAAAATGTTTCGGTAACTTGGGAAATGACTCAAACATATTTTATTAAAGTGCATCTTGACTTTGGGAGAAAGTCAAGTCACATTCCCAGTAGGAAAACAGTAATTTCTTAAATTAATAAACTGGTAGGTTAACTAACTGTTCGCCAGGCCAACAAGCTGATATAATATGCTTTTCTGTCAGCCGGTAGGACTGAAACAGTTGATTTTCTATTTTGTGTTTGTATAGAATTTTAATGTTGTGTTACCCTATTTTCATACATAAAATAAAAATATGTTTATAATGACAGCCTCTTCTTAAAACCTATTATAATAGATTTTTTGTAAGACTACAAAGTAATTTTATAAATTGAGGTAAAATTACAAAATAAATCATTAAAAAATTTGTAATAAAGCTTATAATGGTTTTAGAATATAATCTAGTGATATTACAAGTAAATTATGTGAAATTACATATCTTACAAAATAGTTTTACGAAATATATATGTAAAAAACAAATATGATATCCTTAAAATTGTGTAAAATCACATAATAATTTCACAAATTATCATGTTATATCACAGACAAATGTTGTTATATTACAAAAATGCGTTTTTGCGAATTTACAATATTAGAAAATTGCTAAATGAAATTACAAATCTGATTTGTAATATTACTAACAAAATCGGTGGCACTAAATAACCTACGATTTCGTTAGTAATTTTACAAAACAATTTTTAGAGTGATAGGATTGTGATAGGTAATGTTTCTATAATTTCGAAAATCGGTGAATGGGCGGCGGAGAAAATCTCAAATATTCCTCAAACTTCGTTTTTATGCGTTTTAGGGGTTCCTGATCATTTTCTATTTTTTTTTTGGTGGGGGTGAAATTGGGGTAGTTGGGGGATGGGGGGTTGTAAAACTGAAAAATTTGTTGTATTCATAAAATACTGTCTACCGACCTGTGAAAGAAAGACCTAGCATCATAATATACTCTTTTTTAGGCCCATCTGAACATTGCCTTTGCCTATTAAAGAAACCAAGTGACTAGGAATTTTCTGTTGTATACATACGTTTATTGCTTGTATAATCTGCCTGTGATACGCAAGGGCTTCACAGTGACATAGAATGTGTGCCGAGGACTCTACCACCTCCCCACAGCGGGCACACATCAGTTCGCTTGCCACCCCCATCTCACACAAGAGACGCCTGGAGGCTGAAGGTGTTATGGCCAGATAACAGGTCCACACGTAACCTCAGCCGGCTTCTGTTCAGTGAGAGACAGAATCGCCCCACCTTCGACAGAGGTCCTAAAATATGTTCTCTATCTTGACGATCTGCTGCCAGTCCCATAGTCCGCTCAGGACCCAGCAAAGTATTCCTCAACCCCCGCCTTGCGAGCGCGTCTACAGTTTCATCATCTCAAACTCCAGCATGACTCGGCACCCACATAAAAGACATCTGATGTATTGCCGAAATGTCATCCAAGACCTTTCTACATTGTCTACAAGCATTCAATGCTTTTAATTACTGTCTTGCTGTCAGAGCAGACAGTAATCCGCCTCCTAGGCCCCTGAATTTCGTGAATACGAGAGGACACGCTAAAATCGCGTATATTTTTGCTTGGAATGTCATGGTGTATCCCCCAAGAGAGAGATGGCTGTATCTAGAACTACGTTAGATATTTGGATCGCCAACCATCGAAAGGTGACGGCATCATAAGAAGAAGCAACCCTGAATAGTGAAGAGTATGAAGTAGTGTTGGTATAAGTGTTTACCTTGGAAGCAGGAGCTGACCACGGAGGAGCCGGTCCTCTTCTTCTTCCTGCGCTTCCTTTTGGCCTCCTCCTTCCTGCGGCACAGCTCCCTCTCGCGCGCCTCCGCGTCCATCTGGTCGCCGCTGTCACTGGCGCTGCCCCCACCCCCGCCCCTGCCGCCCCCCGCGGCGCTGCCCAGGCTGTCTCCGCAGCCGCCCCCCATCGCAGAAGGGGACAGCGGGGACGAACCCCCGCACAGCGCCCCTTCCCCTGACGGGCTGCTGCTCGACGAGCCGCCGTTGCAATCTGCAAACAAACGGAAAAGAAAAATCAGTCGGGATGTCTACGCAAAAAAAGGACTCAAGTTGACTAACTCATTACTGTGATATAATTTTATTATTTTCCCTTTGCATGAAGCTATAGTCTAACATTCCCTTGCAACCAAATAATCGCCCGCCTGCCCTCAAACAACATCGCAACACAAATAGTTTCTTGCATATCTCTCCGTAGGAACTAGAACGACACAGTTTTTATCCTGCAAGCTTCAACTGAAGGAAACGGAACGTGTTACGAATAAAATATGAAAAAAGTGACCGTCATACTTTCACAAATCTGAGATGGGATTTTGCGCACCTTTGCTACCTGTTACCTGTCAAAGCCACCACTATCCAGGTTTCATAAGTGGGGTTGGTTCTTACCTGTATTGGGCCTATAAATAGAACTTTCAGCTTTTAAAAATACCTAAGGTCTGGCCCTCAGGGACTCTTGCTCTATAATATGATAATAATATCGTCCTAATTTTCAAAAGCTAAGAGGGACATCAGCAGTGAAGTTTAGCCTTGACTACTCTTGCAATTAACTGCTTATGTCATGTCGGTTACAAGAAAGATGTTTAATCCAATGTATACCAAACATATTTAAAAAAACTAAACTAAAACACTGGAATGTGTGAACTCATCATTGTAAAAATCATTATTATTGTATAGGAGGTTCCACTATCCCATCGATCCTACTTCAGGTATGTATTTTTTGACTTCGAAAATGAAAAGTTCATCAACAAATTTTATTCTACTTGCTACCGCAGACAAAGCACTGGTTTTCAAAAGAATGTATCCTCAGCTCGATAAAAAAAATATCTTTCGCATGCAGCGTCTGGCAACGTCGCACAGTACTTTGAAATAACACAGCAATACCAACCTTACCGTCAGTGACCTTACCCCGATATACTTGACGTAGGTTCTGGGTTGGATTGTTTGATGCAACGGATTTCTGCATTTTTTGTGCTTGAATTTTTGTGTTCTTTGCGCGATATTTTAGGAATTTTATAGATAATATCTATATAAAAAAATATGAGAACGTGTTAAATGTGCAAAATAAATAGTGGTGATCCAGAATCTCTGAATTTGACATCGTGTTATTTGGCGTTATATTTATGGGTTTTTGTTTACAATTACTAAACTGTTTTAGAACATTTTTGATTATTCTTATTATTTACTACGGTTCCACGGTCATTCGAAACGTTTTGAGTTTTGAAATACATCGTGGAAACGTCAATTGAATTCGTTTTCATAAGGTCTGTTTTTACAGCAATCACAAACTAGTCAGCGTCAATTTGATTGGCCAGTACTAGTCAGAAATAGTTTGACAACTGCAATGGGGAATACTGATTGGCTCTGACTGGTTTGTGATTCTCTGTAAAAACAGACCTTATGTGTTTCCTGTTCAAAGTCGATTCGCAAATTTTTGGGATCGTATCGAGATCCAAATGTCGTGGAAACACCAGCTGTCACTTACGTTTTGAAATGCCTTTGAATCCTCAATGTTCGAAGGAAAATGCACCGTGTGTTGTTGTCTAATGCCACTATTGGCAGTTTATTCGAAGTTCGATACTGAACATTTATAATAAACAACAAAATAGGTTATAAAACTAGGTAATGACATTTTCAAGGGTGTCAGTTGAAAACATTTTCAATGCGTTTCGAAACCTATCATGGAAACGCAGATAATCCAAAATCGCAAAACGTTTTGTAACCTATTTGAAAAAGCCCGTGGAAACGTAGTATTTGTTATTATAATATTATTATATAAATACAGTTTAAAAATAAAAAAAAACACGCTTATAAAGAGGATCGGACTAAAATCTTATATAATCCCACTGCTCGATCCTGCAGGTATCTGTAATTTTTTTTGATAACATCTATTATGGGACCACTCACCCTCCTCACTCTACAGATACAGATACCGTTTTCGATACATTTGCGATTTTCTCCGGTTATGGAGGACTACTGACATCAAACAATCTAGAAGTAGATATCGTTTTCACCAATTGAGGCGTTTATCGGAAAAACGTAATTAGTCCAAAACTAATATATTTGGGAAAATGAAAAAAACTTCCCAGCATGTAAAACTTTGATTAGATTGATTTAATGCCATAAAAGCATATAAGATACATCGTCCACAAGCAGTAATTATTTTATCGTGAAACAGATATGAAAAAACAAAAAAAATACATGGACATATGAGGTTTTTGAGAGAAGAAGTTAACAAACAATACAAAGAGCATGAAAATAAAATAAATTCCGATACAAAAAACAAAGAAAGAGCGATAGTGAACAACTATATCTAATACAAAAACCGACTAACTGAAACAATCAACTCTAGCTAACCAAAAAGCCCGATATCTACCACTCAGTTTTCGCAACCACTACACTACTATATTATCATCGTTGTCAATGATGAAGTTACCAGCGGTGTTAAGTGCTGTGTTGTACTGTTTTGTTATGAAGTTTGCATGACAATTTACAGACAACCCATCATGCACACAATGAACAAGTGACTTTCTTAGGTGAAAGAATATATGGACCCACGATGTTTTTAGAAGAACGAATCAATTTTCCTTTGTAAATAGTATGGAACCTATAACATTTTTCGAGAAATAATTATTTCGATCCATGTATATGGCTGTTAGAAATGCGATGATGCCATTATCTAAATTTTGGAAAAAACTGACTTATGAGGTTTTTCCGAGAAACGCCTCAATTACTTCCGAAGCCAACCCTGAGGATGCGGCAGACTGAGGGCTGACAACCACTTGTTTTCCAATTCTTTACATAATTTTCTTTCAAATGACATAAAATTGACTGAAAAAACATATAGTTGCAAATTACATCAGCGAATGAGTTACACTAAAATTAATTATAGGTAATCGCAGCAAATTTTTAGATGGCAACCGAGCGGTAATCTATTCTACATATATTTTCTCAAGATTCGCTTAAAATTATTAATATTATAAAAAACAGATACCTGCGGAATCAAGCTGGATCTTAGACTATAAGCTTAAAACAGTAATTAACGAAAACTAGTATTATTGTGAAAAAAAAAAACGTTGGACCAAACAGTTGGATGTCACGGCTTTCAAGCTCTCATCGCTACGCCTCTGTGTATTCTTAACAAACTTTAAGGTGTCTGCGCTTTCTCTTTTAGGCAGCGGATACCACAAATTAAAAGCCGTCAAAATAGTTTTCGCGGCAAAGCTGGAGGGTTTGTTCAATGTTCGATCCGACCTCTTAATCTAAAGGACAGTTACAAGCTCACAATCAAACAAACAGGTGAAGCTAATAAAAGCGTGTTAAAAATGCGCCTTTATACCTGAAGGCTTTTGCTGATTTACCAGATTAGATTGTCCCAATTTTGACACGGCCTTTTTGTGGCAAGTAACCGCAAAATGTCTGCTACTGAAGGAAGATGCCGGCTGTTTATCTTGTCAATGTTTAGAAGGACGTTTCACGAATGAATAGGAAGGTATATGTTTGTTGATTCACGAATGAATGGGAAGGCCTATGTTTGTTGATTGTCGTTCAAGGACGCCGCCAGAAAATTATACAGGGGGGGGGGCGACTTATTTAAATTGAGTCGGGGACAGAGGGGACAAACTTGGTTTTTACTTATAAAAGTTTCTTATCTTCGCTGCGCCACGCCCCCCCCCCCCCCCTGCATCCCTCTGCCGGCGCCCATGTTGTTAGTAGGCAGGTTTCCAAATCCGTAGAAGCGGCAACCCTGGCCACGGACTGTCGATCTGGCCGGCGATCAGACCGGCAGGCAGCAGGCAGCAGACCTTCGTTTCGTTCAGTTTTGCGCACGCAGTTAACGACGACGCGACGGTGTGAGGTGCGGGCGGCACTCGCTGAAACTTGTCTGGAAACCGAATGTGTATGTCGAAAACGGACTGAAATCTGTTTCCGGCCTGACCAACGGCGAATATTTGGAAATTTATACTCCACGGTATGGTATAATCGTTGTGAATTGAATCACCTTACATACAAAGTCCTGACCGGCAATCGGCGTTTTCTTAGCATGGGCGGCGGGACAGATATTTAGTTTTCGTTTCGTTTCCACGGGTTTTCAAATATTGTATGTTCTAGGATATGATAAGTGGTACCTACTTGTTTCAAATCACAGCAATGCAAATATGACAATTCGCGAGTGTAATGAATAGTTACGATAAACTGACCAAACTATAAACAAAACAATATATGCTTGCTTGTCGAATTTTTGCTACAAATCGCTGTTAGAAATAACATGAAAATTCCCAGTTCACTCAAACAAGCGTTAGTTGCCACATTGGAACCAGAGTCTCATGACGGCATTCAGCAAGCCGAGTCGATTTTAGGTTAGGGCCGTTATAACACGTGCATTTCAGTATTTCCAATTTCCAATCTGTTAATTGCGGGATATGATATATATTCTCAAATCGTCGATACAGTGTAATACGCGGTATCCATCTTTTTACGTAATTATTATGATATTTTCGAGTTTTGATTAAGAAGAGGCAAAGTCATGCTTTATTTTTTGCACTGTAACATGACTACGTTGCAGTCTCCGTAATGTGCAGGTTGATTGTGCTAACGCGCAGGAGCGATAAAGGATAAAACAAAGAAAGAAGTTGCCACATTGACATTACATCAATTGAAAGAATTTAGGGTATACAATGTAGCACTAATAACACTCTAAATAAGTCTGCATGAAGTTATTTGATCTGATATTGAACTATTTTCTGGTGCATATATGACAACAAAAATTATATTTGAAAACTAGCTGAATACATAACTATAATAATAACAAATAAATAAATTGTATTATACCAACATTAGTCATGAGCGATATTTCACATAGGTACTGTGATTCTATCACAGATATTCAAACATCACATATTATACAGGGTGGTCCAATAAGCGTGCGGTGCTCTTAGCGGCCATACCGTTTAAATTAGACGAAACTGTTTCAACTAAAAAACGTTTCCTTTCAAATGCTCTACATTTAGAAAATAATTTCAAACATGGCGGACTTGCGGATATACCGGAAGTAGGTATCAACTTCCTTATTTTAAATGGAACACCCTGTATATTATTACGTTTTTGAATTCAGCTAGATTTTTAGGTCCAGTTTGTTAACCATTGTTTATGTCTACGAAGCCTATTTTCGGCGTTATTCAGCAATTTTTACAAAATCTGACGTTTGTAGTACTTTACAAGAAACGTTAATATCGAGGAAACTAAACGCGATAGAAAGATGCGGTTTCGTAGGAATTGGAAAAATGGTAGGTGGCGTGCGTCGCACACGAAAAAATTGGCAGGAAACCTTTCATCCAAAGTGTTTCGACCTCTAATATTAAAATATGCTTTCGCTCCATCTAACTGTAACCACATTATTCTTAAAAACCCCAGTGGTGAATTTTTCACCAGGTTTTCCAAATTCTCATTTAGATAATTTTGGAAAACATTACTTTATCATGCGGTTTCCAATAATACTACCCCAAATGCTTAGACTCCATGCTGGTTGTCAACAAACTTCTCAAAATTTGGATTTACAGCGTGTCACTGTCAAGCAGTTGTTTCTTTGGTTGTATTTGAATATCGGGGGTCTTCAGATTGTTTTCGAGCATATTTTGCGTTTATTACCTGATTTCGCATACAGTTAATGCACCCTAGTATAACAGCTTGAGTAAAATCTGATTCAATTCACAACAGTTATACCATACACTACTGCTGCATTTTGAACAGAAAACAATGACAAACCATGCAAATTCTGAAGAATTCATTCGAAACTTCATTGAAATCTATTACCGACATCCTGCTTTATGGAAAATCAAATCAAGATCATATTCGGATCGAAAATTAAAAGAGACTGGCTATAACGAGCTAACTGAGTTATATAAAACAGTAGATTCATCTGCAAATGCCGAAACAGTTAAGAAGAAAATTAATAACTTACGATCTGCATTTCGCAAAGAACACAAGAAAGTAAAAAGGTCAACAAGCAGCAATGTTTATAAACCAACCTTATGGTATTACGACCTATTGATGTTTACTGTGGGTCAGAGAGAAGCAAGAGAAGAGCAATCTGATGAAGATAGCGATTTTGGGGATGGAATTAATACTCAAATTGAGGTAATTATACTTTCGCATGAAACAGCTAAATATACAGGGTGACTTTTTAGTACCGGATCGGTGAGATGAATCCACTACTGCAGAATATAGCGAAAAAAGTTGTACATATATAAAAGTTATAGCCAAGGATATGCCCCTTGCTCAGAAAATATTTTGGTTTACACAGGATGATTAGTAACTACGTGGTGTTGCATACATTTTTTTAAATGAGACACCCTATATATTATTCAATATTTAGATTCTACCAATGATTCCCGTTCTTAAAATATAAGGTATTGTAACATTATACAGGGTATTTCAAAAATTATGCCCATATTTATATCCAAATCGCTGTCAAACGAACGTACTGTATATTGAAAATTAATGAATCAAAACTTATTTTTTCACATGGAAAGATAAAAAATGTCCTCTAATTTTAACACAGGCTGTAAAAAAACTTGCCGACGCATATTTATATACAGGGTGAGGGATGAGGTAGAGTGCAAAAACTAGATTTTCTTTTTTTTAAATGTACCCCCTATTTTATTATACCAATATGCTCTTTCATATTTGTATAGCATTTCATATACCTATACATTCATCAGTTTCTGAGATATTTCTATTTTTCTGAAAATTTTAAATATGCTTTCTATCTGTGTAGTTGTGAAATTTATTTATTTTGAGAAAGAGATCAGGATCGTCGAAAACGTTTAAAAACGAAGTTTGAGCTGTTTTTATATTTTTGGTTTTTTTATTAGTACTGCGCCGCCACTGGCACGATTTATAAAAACTGCACGCATTTTCATCCTCGCTACGGTAGTAATACTGTGTCAAAATTTCATTAAAATCAATTCAACAGTTTCCACGTAACACAATACAGAACGATCTAAAGCAAGACACGTATGTTTACATCAGAAAAAATCCTGCCCTGTTTCTGTAATACGCAAAGCAATGTTCGGATGGACCTAAAAAAGCTATTTATGTCGCTAGGTCTTCCCTCACCGGTTAATGGACAGTCTATTACGAATACAACAAATTTTTCAATTTTACAACCCCCCACCCCCAACCACCCCAAATTTCACCCCCACCAGAAAATAATCAGGAACATCTAAAACGCCTAAAAACGAAGTTTGGGGAATACTTGAATTTTTTCGTTTTTTGCTAGTTACTCCGCAGCCCCTACATCGATTTTCAAAATTATAGCAGCATTACCTACTATACGACCCCACAGCATATTGCTGGCCAAATTTCATCAAAATCTATGTAGGTTGCCGAGATTACGAGACTAAAAAAACGCCAACAGACCTACAGACAAACAGACAGACAGACGAAAACGAATGACCTGGACTTTCATTACGTAGGTATCATGAAATGCCCAAAAAGCGTGTTATCTCAAAATCGAAAATTTTCGCGATCACAATAATCCCTTCACCTATCGGTGTGGGAAGTAAAAAAAATTATATTAGTGTTTCATGTTTTTAGGAAGATGTGGTAGCAGAGGCCGTCTATTCTCCCACAGAATTCACGTTAACCCTACCAACTACGCCTTCGAGCAGGCCAGCGTCAAGAATATCTGAAGCGCCAATTGTTAACCGTGTGAAGAAACAGAAGGTAGATACCAAAAACAAGGAAGATATGCTATACAAAATCATTACGAAACTTGATAATGAAGAAGATGAATTTGATGTCACTGGCAAACATATCGGAAATAAACTAAGACATCTGTCACGAGATCAAAGGATTCATGCCGAAAAAATTATTATGGACGTGTTATACGAGGCTGAATTAGGGACACTAAATCGGGGTTCCAAGTTGCAAGTCAATCAAGAAAGAATTAACCTTGCCTAACAAAATTATGATTGTTTCCCTGTCTGTCTCCTCATACAGTGTGTCCCAGCTAAAATTTGCCATCTTCCTTATTTTTGAAATGATAGAAAATAATAAAAACCGCCTTGACACGTCGATTTGTATTCCGAGGGGGAAACCTTGCACCGAATACGTCATTATTGTGCGATCAACCCCCTCACCCCCAGCAATCCCTACTTCAAAATAATTAATGAGACTACCATATCTGTGATACATCATTTTGAAGGGAAACTACGACAAATACAACAGTGTAATCGGATTGAAGATTTATTCCATACTATGGAAGTTGATAACAAATATGATGATTATCAAAATGAAGTATTATTTCCATTACCTGAAATATTATCGTAAGAAAGGTTCCAAATGTGGCCATTTCGTTCCATACAGACGTACAGGCGATATTCAAAACATCTTCGCACCTTTCTCAACATCTTCGGAGTCACTGTGGAGATCCTCTATAGGACCGGGATGCGTAATATAAACTTTAAACAGTCGGAGACATTTTGAATATTGCCTGCACATGTGTATGGCACAAATGGCTCTCATTTGGAACCTTTCTTACGATAATATTTCAGATTCATTTTGATAATCATCATATTTTTTATTAACTTTCATAATAGTTATCTTTAATCTGATCATACAGTTGTATTTGTCAATGAATTCCCTTCAAAATGATGGATCACAAGTATGGTGGTCTCATTTAAGATGTTGAAGTAGGGGTTGCGGGGGGTGAGGAGGTTGATGGCACGATAATGACGTACTCGGTGGAAGAGTTCCCTCTCGAAATAAAAATCGACTTGTCACGGCGATTTTTATTTTTGTAATCATTTCTGAGATAAGATGGTGGCAAATTTTAGCTGGAACACACTGTATACTTCAAACAATGGTCAAGTGTTTTGTTTTTGTACCTTAATACCTTATATCATTAACATAATATTTAAAAAAATTGGGATTTTTTTATACTCTTATTTATTCGAAGTTTGAAATATAATTTAATTTTCATATCCAAAAATGTCATTTTATTAAATTTACTTAATTTAGGAATGTCTTTTTAACATGCTTTTATTAGCTTCACCTGTATGTTTGTTTGCGTATTTGTTTGTGAGTTTGTAACTCAGGTTTGGATTAAGAGGTCGGACCGAACATTCAACTTCGCCGCGAAAACGATTTTGACGGCTTCAAATCCGTCGAACCAATGCCCGTATGTGCTGACTAAGAGATGGCGCAGACAACTTGAGGTTTATAATATTTTACACATTCAAGATCCAACTGTTTGGGCGTTGATATTTTTGTGAAATTTATTCAGGAAAGTCGACAATTTTAATTGAAGGGTCCAATGCAAGAAGTCATATTTTCATCAATTATAGACTATCAGTGGGAACGAGTATAACTGCGAACTTTTTGTTAGCTTTCTGGTAGTATATCTAAAATTGTTATTGTTGATGTACATAAGTGAGCATATGAGTTTTTTAAAATAGTTCTCGGATCAATGCAACATGTGCTTTTTAAGATGAAGATGAGCCTAAGTACTCAGTCTATTAGTTAGTTACTATGAATGATCACTTCAACACAAAAATTGTCTTAGTCCACTAGCATAGTTTGTGGTTTACCATTCGTTTTTCCATTCACTGATAGAAGCGTACTACTAGTGATTTATTATTTTACTCAATTGGTCTAATGGTTTATAATTGAAAAATTGTGTAAAAATATTACACGAAACACTGGTAAGTGGGGTTTTTTATACTGTCGACGATATTGAGTTTGTATAGGAAAATCCTGTTTTATGCTGAGATAACCTAAAATTTTTTCAAAACTGTCAATTTTACCTCATGCTCTTATATGTATATCATATATGGATAAGTAGAATAGCTCAAGCTAGACTTCGCTATCAGTTCATTATGTAAAATTCTAGTGATTATTAATTTTTGTTCAAAAAAAAAAATGATTTATTATTATTATTATATCTGACCTACAGATAATAATACATCTAATATGTGTCCTGGCTCAGAAAATGAAGTTTTTGATGAAGCATAAGACTCTGACATCGATATTTATGAATAATCTTTGCATTTGTAATGTATTTTGTATTCTCATATATTATAAAATAAAAATACTTTAAAGTATGTTACACGTTTTTATTACCCTTTTGTCACCCAAAGAAAAAAGTGCCGAAGTCCATTTTTGAAAAGAACTAAATCATGGAAAGTAGACCACTAAACTAGCTTTTACTTAAAGTCTCTCACTCTAAAAGCAATAAAATACAAGATAATGACAAATCCAATGATTATTCAAAAAGGTAATATTTCCAGAGAGAAAATTTATATCTAATATAAACTTTAAAAGCGTTTTTCTCAAAATCTGAGTGAGTTACGCACTTTTTATATTGGGCCCTTCAATTATCGTTTATGCAGTAACGGTAATGATTATGCTATGAATATTGAGCAAAATTGTTCAAAAAAACTAGAAAACACGTTTTTAATGAGCATCAGACTAAAAAGTTAAAACTAGTTTTTAAAATAAGCTTAAAATAATAATGAACTAAAAATACTAGAATATAATAATTGTGAAAAAAGCGTGGACACTTTGTGCCATATTATGCATAAATCGAGCGCCCGAGACTTTTTACAATCATACTAGTATTTTTTGTTTATTATTGTGTTGGGCTTAATTTAATAATTATTTTTAACCTTTTAGTCCAGTTTTCTTTAAAAGCGTGCTTTTTAGTTTTTTTAAACTATATTTATTTAAAGAATTGTATTTGGCTTTGCAACTGTAACTAGTTATTATTCCTGATACCAGTGTTTTAATACACTGCTTAGGGAATTCAAATGATAAGTAACTGAGCAAATGTCTAATGATCAATAAATATTTCAAAAAAAAAAAAAAAAAAGTTTCATGAATTATTAGGCACAGAGCTTGAGGGGGAATAACTGCTGAAAGCTTCAAGTATTCCAGTGTACCTTCCTTTTCAGCGCTAACAGCCTATCACATTTTTTTTAATACTATATGGTTTGACTAACTAGAGCAACTGCTGATAGCAATCAAATTCATATATGATGTGACAGCTCCATTTTTTTCAAAAACCAGTAATTCACCCAAAAACTTCTTTTAGGCGTATTTTCAGTTAACAGTAAGGTCAAAATATATAAAATCACTACTCGCAAGAGGAGGACCAGAACCATTTACGAGCATTGCGATGAAATGCTTCTAAGTATGGGCAGTGAAAAAAGCACTCCCGCAGAGGTACACCGGGGCTGCATCACTCGAAGGCGTTCATTCCACACCCTTCTGTCAGACCTCCCCCCCCCCCGCGTGGATACTAGAATAGAGTAGAAATGATCTGCCCTTTCTGGTCGGTCTGTTGACAAGACATTCGTCGTCTGGCAAACCATTTGCTGAAGGTAGGACCGGAACAAACTGTCGTTTCTGCTATGTGGAGGACGAAACAACGGAGCACAATATAAGTGCTCCTGCCCAGTACTGCAAAGAGCTACGTTTCAGACTTTCGGATTCACTGACCTGGAACCTAGTGACCTCAAGGCAGTTTCATCAAACACGACCGCCTTCGTCAAGAGGTGCGGATTGTACAGTGAACTTTAGGTGTAAGCCACAATAGACACAATAGGGTCACAGTTGAAGGAGGTATAATCACTCAACTCATAATCAACCTAACCTAACCTAGACACAGAGCCTTAACTAAAATACCACAAAATCGAAAAGGTGGAGTGTTACAATTCGAGTATTTTTCAACTATTGGCATGGAAAACGCAATGCCAAAGGTTAGAGAATACATAACCTAGACGTACAAGCATACTTTATTTTTACCATCGTTCTGCACGACACTCACCCTGTAAGTACCCGCCTATGTTACCAAAGTTCTGTTTAGGCTATGTGGTTTGTTTATATTCTGAGCACTTGAAAGGCTATACGTTAAAGGTATATAATGGGTCATAATGGCCATCTTTTTTGCCTGTGTGAAAAATACACAAAAAGCAAATACAAGCCAGTTTATGGCTAACTATCGGAACGCGTGGTGCTTCGGTGATTGTGATTGCAATTAATTGGTGAGTTTTCACTGAGTAGCTTTCCTAATTTGCCGTATTCCATTGCAAGCATGTCTAACCACTACGATTATGATATTGAGTTTCATAAGCCAGTAAGCCACTTATTTGAATAAGCCGCATTGGTAAAACTATTAGCTAAATCTGACAATCATATACAGATAAAGATAAAGGTTAGCTAAATTATAATCTCTGCCGGAGGGACGCCCCTAACCAGACCTGAGGTACGGTATCGCACAGCAGGGTACGGATCATGCGATTATTGGGGAGGTGGAGGTATAATGTATGTACACCGTCCCGCAGTAATCAAAGCATTGGCGTACCTGTCCTTACACTAGTCCACTATACAGGGTTATTCACGTTATTCGACACGGAGCATTATGGATAAAGTATTTTATAAAAAAGAAAATAATTATTTCGGATGGATAGGGACCCATAAAGGCTACATTTTAAAAATATTTTCGTTGTATACAGGGTGTCCCAAAAACACGAAATGTGTCAAAGTTATGTTTTTTTAAATGGAACACCCCGTATATTATTGCATATTCGAATTCCTTGGTGAACTCTAGTGTGACTTTATGTATCATATATGGGACTTAAAGCGAACCGTTTAGGTGTAAATCACCATTTTCGGTATAAGTAGATATCAGGAAAAAATTGAATATCGCAGAGATTATAAAATATGGAAGGCTGTGACTTTGCCGTATTACTAAGCATAAAATGCGTCAGCTTTGATGAGACTGTCAAATTTAAATTACGTTTATGCTTTGAGAAATCGGTCGATTGATTAAGGAAACTTCGATCAGCGATAACTTGATTTTTTCAAATGGGAATGCCTAATTTTTTTTATACGGTTAAACGTAGAATTTGATAACCTTTCTAATGATATAAGGTTGTGCATATCAATCTCTGGTAGTTTTCATTTAATTTTAAATTTTCGAACAAATCGGCGATTTTTAATTTTCTACTTATAAGCAACGTAGCAGGCCATGAAATAGAAACAAAAACCTGTTCAGGTAGAAGAAAACAACTAACTTAGCTGAAAAATACACACTAACTAGACTAAAGGGACAAGATTATAACAATTCCTTACAACAAATCAATTCTCCCAGAAACAACTGCGATAACATCTCTAAGGTCAAAGAGAAGCTAGAGTATGGCAGTAATAGATATTTTTACAGTCTACTGGCTACCGCAATTTAGGTTAAAAATTTCCAAGACAATTAAATACCCTGATATGAAACAGAAACAACCATCGACTGCTGCTCAAGCAGGCAACTATCAATCATATGTAATGGTGTAGCAAAGTACTAATTTGCGTCGAAGTCGATACCTCTGACTGGAGCCCTTCTATTTTTCAATATTTATTAGCAATATTGCAAATAGGAATACTGACAAATTAGATTTAAATTTTCTGCCATTTAAGTTATGTTTTATAATTTGAACAAATTTTAATTCATTCTTCATTTTCTGCGATCTTGCTAATAGGTGCTGAAGAATGTTCAGAACTCCAGTCAGAGGTACTTTTGACTTGAGTTTTGACAGAATTGCATACTTTTTTATATCATTAAACGTGAAATTTCATTATGAAAATAATAAACTGCTTAAAACATTCTCTAGCAGTTTTCATTTTATTTCAAAAATTTTAATGGTTTTGGAAATTGCCAATCTCTAGTACTCTAGTAGCTAGTAGGCCGTGAAAAAATCCATTTCTGCCATACTCCAGCTTCTCTTTGGCCAAAGATATGTTACCGCCGTTGTTTCTGGTTAGACTTTGTTTGTTGTGGGTAATTTTTATAATCTTGTCCCTTTAGCCTAGTTCGTGTATATGTGTCAGCTAAGTTAGTTGTTTCCGTCTACCTGAAGAGGTTTTTGTTTATATTTTATGGCCTGCTACGTTGCTTATAGGTAGGAAGATTGAAAAACGCCGATTTGTTTGAAAATTTAAATTTAAATGAAAACTACCAGAGATTGATAATCACAACCTTATATCATTAGAAAGGTTATCAAATTCTACGTTTAACCGTATAAAAAAAATTAGACATTCCCATTTGAAAAAATCAAGTTATCGCTGATCGAAGTTTCCTTAATTAATCGACCGATTTCTCCAAGCATAAACGTAATTTAAATGTGACAGTCTCATCAAAGCTGACACATTTTATGCTTAGTAATACGGCAAAGTCACAGCCTTCCAAATTTTATAATCTCTGCGATATTCAATTTTTTCCTGATATCTACTTATACCGAAAATGGTGATTTACACCTAAACGGTTCGCTTTAACTCCCATGTATGATACATAAAGTCACACTAGAATTCACCAAGGAATCTGAATATGTAATAATATACGGGGTGTTCCATTTAAAAAAACATAACTTTGATACATTTCGTGCTTTTGGGACACCCTGTATAACATGAAAATATTTTTAAAATGTACCCTTTATGGGTCTCTATCCATCAGAAATTTTTATTATTTTTTTTATCAAATACTTTAGCCATAATGCTCCGTGTCGAATAACGTGAATAACCCTGTATAGCACTTGATTCGAAGTGCAGGGCACTCTGGGACGTTTGATGGGGAGACGGGATCGTCCATCGAACCTCTTGCACTCTGGAAGCAGGAGAACGTCTTCTGTGTTGGTGGACACGTTGGAGGATAGCGGGATCCTGGGAGATAATTGCACTACCGTTGCCTCTAGTTCAAACACGACCTGGAACACAGTTTGGTTGTTGGACAATTCATGCGGACAGGATGTAGAATTAATCTGCGTCACCCATGCGGACAAAAAGTGGATAGTAATCTGCATCATATATGCGGACAGCATGTAGAGGTACTAATCTGCATCAGCCAATTGGATTCATATCTGACTCCCATGCGGTAGAAAGCTGCCGTTCTCCACGATATGGGAAGTAGAATGTACGCGTTCTACCTCTGGTTTAAGGTACGTGTCGCCACGTCAAAGTCTTCACACGGTGTTGAAGTACTTACTAGATAGATCCATCGAATGGCCATGGGTTGCGAGTCGGCATTCGTAGGTTTTACAGTAAGGCGATTTTGGCGGGTGCGGTCAGTTGTGAAGCCATGACAGCGCTTTTGCCGTTCGTGTGGCACCTTGGCTTTCGCCTTCCATTGGTGTGCACAGATAAAGGACGAGTACCACGGGGGCGGTACTAAGGGATTGCGCCTGATATATTTCAAAATATACTGAGATCATCCTCAAGCTATAATCGAAGCCTCTGATGTAGTTCGAAAG
Source organism: Callosobruchus maculatus (assembly GCA_951848785.1). Taxonomy (NCBI): domain Eukaryota; kingdom Metazoa; phylum Arthropoda; class Insecta; order Coleoptera; family Chrysomelidae; genus Callosobruchus; species Callosobruchus maculatus. Next base: position 3,313,379 of record CATOUR010000127.1, read on the forward strand.
CATCGTGGGCCTGTCAGCATTGAGAGATAATACCAGTGTTGCAGCGGCAGAACATAGCAGTAGAACAGTGCATGTAATGCAGCGGTTGAATATGGAAATTGATTGATTTGATTCCGCCACCTCTCGTCTCCAGCAGATCTTTCCTGTCGTCTTTTCACCAAGTAAGTGGCCTCTTCAATGTCCTGACTATTCGAGAGTATTAGAGTTCTTTCCGATCACCCTCGTAAAACGAATTTTATGATACAGGGTGTTACGTTGGAATTTTATTGTATCACTGTTATATTCTATATCTATTTATCTACCTATTTATTATCTACGTAGACACAAATCAGACTGTAATTAATTAATATAAATAAATGTTATCCTCGCATACTACATAATATCCAAGGAATTATCAGCGCCAATCATGCATTAATCTCATTAAAACCTATACTTCCAATCTTAGCGAACACGAGGTTTACAGTTATATCACGTTTAGAAGCCATGTGGAACCTTAAAATACATCGTGATAATGCTTTTCTAGCTTTCAGACAAAGCATCTTTCAAGGAAACGCTTATTTTTCCGTTGGCATTAATTCAATATACATAAATTTTCGGATGGGTTCCGAAATAGATGCTGAAGGCCATTAGATCTGTTACTGTTGATTTTTTCAATGGCCGCTAGACACTTATGTAAATGCATGCATAACAGATGAACGTGGAAGATTTTATGAGAAAAAAAAGATACGAATGGATAAAAAAACACTAATTGAAGAGCAAAGCAAATAGATGTTTGGTGGCTATTGGCTATTGCTGTAATAAAACATTAAAATCCAAAGTCATTGAAACGTCCCGTGCATGTGTGTTTCTTTATAAGGAAACGTGTTGACTTTATTATCTTAGTCTGTTAGTCACATTGAAAATAAGGTTCTAAATTTCGTGTAATATCTGTTTTATACCAACTCGAACGTTAGTTCCCAGTACATCATTTTTGTCGAAATATCACTCTGAATAGAACCAAGTTCTATCACGTACAGGGTAGCCTAATAAGAATGGACGCCGGCAATATCTCGGTAACCGTTAATCATATAACTTCGAGCAAAAAATATCATCAGGTAAATCGGCTAAGAGAAATCGCTGGAAATTATTTTCAAATTCCGCAAGTGGCCGCTAGGGGGCGCAACTGTTACGATCAATCAGAGAAACGGCTTTTTCTCAAAAAATATGCAAGTAAAGGGATGCACAAAAGCCTTAAGCCTGCTATTAGAACGGCCACACATGTACCGAGTTGCACGATGGCGTTCGAAACCGACGGGTAAAATCAAGCTCGGACAGATTTTTTGGAACGACGAAATGAGTGTGAACGGTTGGCACGTCGTGCAAACCTGATGAAAAAGAACGATGTCTGTGGGGCCCTTTAGGGCAACTAAATCCTAACCCCCTCACTAAAAAAAAAAATTTCAGTTACTTAGAGAACAATAGTATAATAGCCATTTTGAGGAGCAGGACAATTCTTATAATAAATAGGGTATCGAACTTTGAAGAACATGCGAAAAGTGTATAAAGCTGAAAGGGCATTATGTTGAAAAATAAATATGTTTTTACCAAAACTGTTGTTTTCTTTGTAACAAAAGGCTAAAATAAAAAAAACTTCAATACCTAAATTACAAACTCTATTCTAGTCAGAATATGAAATTTTACTCAGGGAAACTACTTGTCTCTAATGTGTTTCATGAACAATTATTGCACTATTAACAGATACGTAGATAACAAAACGAAAATAGCCAACTTTATAATATGTAAAGTGTCACGCATGAAAATGCTTTCGAGTGATAAAATAGGAAGTTAAAGAAAACGATGGCGCCTGAAATAATTTCGTAGACACGCTCGTCTGTTTAAAAGTCATGTCGGAAATTATTTATTCAAATTATATTTGCGATAGAAAATAGTATAAATCAAATAATTATGCATTTTGAAAGTGTAATCTTGAATCGAAGCATTTACCTCTGCGAATAAATTATCTACGTGATTTTTCTCGTTACTAATTGTTGGGGTTTCTACTTATTATACCATATTTGGAGTGCATGCGACAACAGTATTCTATCCAATTAATACACAGGGTACTAGGAGTAGTAATAAACCTGGATAACAATAACATCATAAATCGAGTCATAAATGATCGCCAGTATGGCTTCCGTAAGCATAGGTCTACGGGTAGCCTCCTGGCCTACGACACTTAGTTGTGGAACAGAGCAATTGAAAATCATGGCGAATCCGGTATTGTTGTACTCGACATATCGAAAGCCTTCGATAGAGTGTGGAATGCTTCGTAGACGACAATACATTAATATCGTGCATGGAACCAGACAAGCCACTGTATCATCCCAGGAGACGGTACATCGACGACAACAACATACCTCATAGATCAAGGTAGATATCAAAACAATTGCCGATTGGGGATTAGTAAATAAAGTACAGTTTAACGTACCGAAAACTCAGGCAACAACACTGACAAAAAAAATCTCACGTTGGCTTACCCACTGAGAAAATGGTGGATCACCCAATAGTCGAGTTATCTTCCGTCAAGCTTTTGGGGATCAACATCTACAACATGTCCTGCCACGACCACGTCGGCAGTATTGCATAAACAGCATCCTATAAGCTCGGGTGTCTCTCTAAAGCTTCTGGACACTATCCAGAAGAGAGCAATTAGACTAATCGATACGGCTAACCTCCAAGCCTGGAACATCGAAGAAGGGTACTGCTCCCGGTTCTACAGATTCTATCACGGAAGGTGGTCGATTGAGCTCTCCCAAATACTAAACACCGAAGGCTGTACGAACGAGGAACACTAGAGAGGCTCTGCGAGCTCATCCTTACCAGGTCGAGGTCCCTACTCTTCGAACCAGTCTCGAATGAGAGAATGAGCTGCCGGGGAATTTGTTTCCCGACGGCTTCAACCTGTAGCGTTTCAAATCTGACGTGCACTGATACTTATCCTTCCGCAACGCTTCTACAGCGCCATAGGCTTTCAGCTTTTGCGGGAGGTGGACCATAAAAAAATACTAGGAAACATTTGCAGCTTTATTTATAAGTAACTTAAATACACCTCCATCCTTCGAAATTGGTCTTTAAATCAGTTCTGTGTCCGGGGCAGGCACGTACAGCCTGACAAGTGTAACAAAAGCCGTGAGAAATATAAAATAGGCAAGGATAGCCAGAGTCGAGAGGATATGAAATAACGCTACACTTGTCAGGCCGTATTTAGGGGTGGGATCGAGGAGGCCCGGACCCCCCCCTCCCCCGAAACGTTATATAAAGTATAATGTAATGCCACTAAAACTTTATTTCACAAAAATATCCCCCCTCTCCTCCCCGTACAACGAATATTTTGTTGCTGGTCACATTTCCCGAAAACTTAAAAGGATAGGCCCTTAAAAGTCCTATCCACAACAACGCAGCCCCCCCCCCCCCCCCCCCCCCCCCCGCTGACGAATATTTTCTCTCCCAACCAGGAAAATTCAACAGGTGATAACCGCGGGAGGGTGCGCGAGAAGTTTCAGCCCTGCCGTGGTCAAATATTCGGTGCAGGCTTTGGCGCGGTGAGCTGGATCATTATAGTGGTGGAGGAACCAGGTGTATCTTCTTGACTTTGGCCGCAGGCTTTTCATATATCCAATGACTAGCCAGGCACAGATTGATATGCCACTTAGCTATGACTGTCTTCTATGTGTCCGAAATGCCACGTTTCACAATAAATCCACTCTTATTATCAAATAAATAACGCGAATCCTAACAGGCACGATAACCAGCACTCCTGCCTACTGGCTTCCCGTTTCCCGCCACAACTACGCAGGAAAAACGCTCTTCTACAGTACGAAAAAATTAGGAAAAACGAATCACTTGCCACTCATGACTATTCCAAAGGCCTTGACATTAACAGACTCCGATCCAGAGATCCCCCCTACAAAATGGCTAAACAGTTAATGCATGATGGTTTCTCCATTTCTGACCAATGGAAAAGCCAGTTGAACGCAACCGCTCCAGTACATGCTCGGAACCTACAGTGCATCACCACAAAACCAACAGGGTTCGAATTGCTACGTAAAACATGGTGTTGTGCACATGGGAGATGCGCAGATATGATGAAAAAATGGGGTAAAGCGTCTTCGGCAAGTTGTGACTGTGGAGCCGAGACAGAAACCGTCCAGCACATTACCGAAAAATGTCCTTTAAGACTGTATGCTGTCCAAGCAGAAGACTTCTTGAACCTGACCCACGGATCAACCGAATATATTAAAAATTTGGATGTTTGTTTGTGAAAATAATGACTATGTATCTTGTAATCTACACTACATTTACTCTATTTATTTTTATATCTATTTTTTTTTGTTTCTTATTTATACCTTGAATGTGACTTGTGAGCCATACGATAAATAATAAATAAATATCCAATAATCATAATAGTACAGCCAAGTCTCGTCATGTTATGTTCAGAAAGTACTAGATAGTCACATCAGGCCAATGAAACGCCTCAAATAATTTTTTATAGATATTTAAACACGAACTTTGAGCGGTTTTACTTTCGATTTAACCATGAAAATATCTTTACAACGACTTACATTGTAGCGCTATCTAAGAACCATATAATTAACAACAAAATGCTATTTTCTTGTAAGCAGTATTATCAAAACCATAAAACCAATTTTATGTTAATGAGTCTTACAAAAATAAATTTATATGAAACGTAGCACAATAATACAAAAAAGATTCTCACTAACTAGATGCGGTAATAGTATGTCTGGAACCTTACCAAAGCAATTAACACAAGAGAAGTGCGAAATATATTGGAAAATATCAATCAGTTGTCACTTGGTGAAATGAGATTTTTCTATAAGCAATATCATGACCCACATTTGGAAAAAATGCATGTGGGTTGTGGCACGTGGCTTACTTTCACGGTTATACATCGACAGAGATACACAATGAGTTATTATGATTTGCTTTCTGTTGCCTTAAGACTGTTTTAGACTACACTATTGAATTGGCCTCAAGATAATAATGCTCCTGCTGAATACTAACAAAACTAAATGCATACGATTCTGTCATGCAAATCGCAATTTTTACCACAGATTGTTAGAAAAATTATACTGACAACTCAGTTGTACAAGTACTGCTGCGAAATTCCTAGGTATCATAACCACGTTTCATGCTATTGTCCGCATGTCGGGCTCTCAAATCAAGGTACTACCAGAAAATGCCGGAAAAAGAGCAGCCCATTCAGATGCATGTTCTTGAATGGGCTGCTCTGATTGGTCAAAGCCTTTGTTAAAATGCGCCACGTTGACGACGTCGTGACGTGGAGATGTGGCCAGGCTCTAACTGCATCATGTCCACTAGAGACAAACAAATTGCATTATGCCCAACAGTTTTTTTTAATTTTTCCAAGTTGTTCTTCAACTTCCTCATACCAAATTTTGCGATTGAGTACCCTGTACCTCATATTATCCCAAACCATTTTTTTCGCTATGAATTGGTTTCTCTATACTAGTTTATTGCTTCTCCTCAAAATTTGTAATAATGGACAAAATGAAATTTGAACGTCTGCTCCTCATATCCCCATCACTTTGTGATCATTGAGGACTAATAGATAGTCTATCTATCTATTTCTTGAAGGTTTTGTTTGATTTCTTGGCAACCATAATGCTGTCAGGAAAACGAAATGTTGCATCTAGAATCTGATGTAATAAGCTTATTCTACGTAAAAAGTGTTGTGAAAATATTCTTCCATATTCGAGAAATGTTGAGCCGATCCAAGAAAAAGGATCATTTTGGTTTTTCAAAAATAACTCAAAAACGAAAAAAAAAACAAAACTATTCTACAAGTGGCCATAACCTACAAATAATACTATTATCCAAGGCAAAACAGTTTTCCTTTTTTTAACTTAAGTCATTATAAAAAGGTTATCATTATAGACAAAAATCTAGTTTTTGGTCCCACTGCGATGATAAAAAAGGGATGGGGGTGGGGGTAACTCAAAATTTATGTCATAACGTGCAATTCTAATGCTACCACAATAAAGAGCATGCTTTCTTATATCGAAAACGCTACCGCGCATGTGGCAAAATTTTCAAGAAGGCAGAATAAACATTCATAAAAAGTAGCAAATTTTCGAACTTTAAAATGGTAGTAACTGTCACAAAAATGATCCAAATAATTTCAAACTTTACTGTCATAAAGAGGTTTTTGTTCTCTATCTTTTGGTCCACGTTTGATGCAAATCTATGATTTAATGGTGGGGGTGGGGGGGTTACTCGGAAAAATAATAACATAACATAGCATTTTCTTTTCAGAAAATGAGTTAGGAGGTGATTTTACCTTGGAAATGACACCTTACAAGTTGATTTCGGTAAAATTTGCGAAAGCGGTCAGATTCTAATAACTTACCCCTCCTTTGTCGGGGAAATTAAAACAAACGTTATAGAGCTGTCCGTCACTATACCAAGTCTGCTCAGGCCACGTCATACATTCGCCGAACATGATCTAGACGTATAAATCAGTGATTTATATTCAGATTGTCTCATTTCAAGAGCAAATGACGCGACGCGACGGGTTGACTGCACCCAGGTTTCGTCGTGATATTCGATATCAATTTTAGTGCGCGTAAAGTAAATATAGGACCACGTGTAACGTAGTAACATCAGAACTCCTGTTCAAATTAAGAGGCTCGATTAGGTTATTTTGTCCGAAAATAGTAACTGTGATGAATAACGCTGTCAAGTGCGGCGGGTTATAAACTTGATTGTTTGAATATTAATAATCAGCCAGATTAATAATAGACTAGTCATGCTTGTTTAACTAATTTTATAACTCAAAACGTAAGTAGCATACGTTATATATCGCTGCGCTATTTGCAGCTGCAGGAACCCCTCACAATCCATGCTGTGGTTACTGAGATTACGCCGACAGACCGACAGAAATGAGTGACGTGGATTCTCGTTATGTAGACATCATAAAACGGCCAAAAAGCGTAACTGCGTAATTATATCAAAATCAAAAATTTTCGCGATCACAATACTCCCCTCACCGCCAGACCTGTCGGTGTGGGAAGTAAAATGTATTACAAGAATTTATCATAATAGTGGTATCAGAATTAGATGACAGGGTCTAGGGTCTAGCGCGCGAAATTGAGAATCAAAGAAAAGACGTATTTCCGTATTAACGAGAAGGCGTGGCTGCTGTTCCCTTTCTCCAGTGTGTGTGTCTAAGATGAGGAGAGGAAATCCCAAAATCCAAAGGTAAGGTCAAAAGGTCGACAGGTAAGGTCACTATAAAAATTAATTTCGCATTTGCAAGCTCCTGACGTTACCTTTAAACTTACAGGAATGATTCAAAAAGCAAATTGAAGAAGAAAGCTTGCGATTTGTCACCCTTTTTGCCTTTTTTGATATCGTGTTTGGTTGTTAAATTACAGACATTTGAAGAATGTATCATTTTGCATTGAGAGTTTTTTTGCATACTAAAAAACTTTTTTTGAGAAAATCGCAAAATCGCAAGTAGTTAAGGTCTTAACTATCACTTTCTGAAATACTGTGTATATATTTTGAAAAACAAGTGAGTTCTGTTGGAAATGGGAATCAGTGTTTTAACATGGTAAATAAATATAATTATGTATAACTGTATACCCAGACCCCTTAAGACTGATTTATATCACTACAACAATTTTGGCGATTTTGCACACAAGAGCACACTTGTTTTTATAATAAAGAAAAAACTGAAAAACAAACAGATGAAGTACCATTATTTTACTTACATATTTCGACGTCAAAATCAAACATCATTCTGACACTAATGAGTATATTAACGACTGTGTGAAAAAATTCGAAAGAAACACCATACACAGCACATAAAAACCACGGAAATTGACGTCAAATCAACTTTTATAATGGTCCAACCGATCCAACATTGCGAACGGAGTTTCTAATAACCCATCTTAACGGCGCGTTGAAAAATACTGAATAAACAGCTGGTCGTGAAATAAGCGGCGGCCAAAAACCGTGTATTGACGTTAGTTTTAAAAATATGAATAGAATAGTCTGGCTGATAAATCAAAGTCGGAACATAACCAGAAATTTTATTTTCAATGGGAAGCATTGGTGTAGATTCGATCCAACAGGTGGAAAAGACTTATGACGAGTAGCTAGCGTAGAACACAACCAAGACTAGAAAAAATTAAGTCAAGTTGATTGACTCAATACTTTCCATATATTACCGTGATACAAATTTATTATTTTCTCAAAGCGTGATGTAATAGATCCCCTTGCAAACAAATCACCACCCGCCCTCCCGCAAAAAAGTATGTTATGACGCTAGGTTTTTCTTTCACAAGTCAATGGGCAGCCCATTCTTAATACGAGATTTTTTTCAGTTTTACAACCCGCCACCCCCTAACCACCCCAATTTCATTCCTACCCAAAAAAAGTAAAAAGCTAATTACTTCGCCGCCCCAAGATTATAGCAGCATCACTTACTACGATCCCACAGCATATGGCCACCTAAATTTCATCACAATACATGAGGAGCAGTTATCGAGATTACGATGCCAGAAAAAAAACGCCAACAGACAGACCTAGGGAATTGAGCGACATGGATTTTCGTTATGTAGATATGATAGATCAAACGCCCAAAAAACGTATTACCTCAAAATCGCAAAATTTCGCAATCACAATGCTCCTATCGGAGTAAAAACGTGAAAGAAAAGACATGCTTTTCTCTAATTCTCATCACTACAGGACAGGAGAGGGAATCTTTGGAAAAGATCAAAACTGTAGAACAGGGAATGCAACCCCGGCATTACCCGGGAGAATCCCGAGATTAGTGAGCATCCAATCACGAAATTTTTGGAATTTTTTTAATCCACTATTCGGGTAGAAATAAAGGAAGAAATTTACAGCTGGTGTATGCCTTTTTTCTGACTATTGCACCTAAAAGTGCGGAATCAGAGATAATTTTACAGCTGCAGGAACTGTGCACAAACATACCACTTTTTTCGTACCCATAGTGCTTCATTTTTTGTATTCATTTTTTTGCCTGAAAAAGGAGGCAAGATACAAAAAAAGCTTAAGGGAAAAAAAATATTTCAGTTTTCTAATCAATCCCGAGAAATTTGCATTCATGAAACGTTCTTCTAAAAAAAATAAACAGCGCTATTTTTTTGAGCGGCAGTCATGTTGCGGTTACTTGTCAGAAAACAACGCGTGGTCACTATTATATCGATATTATCTATAAAGGTACGCATACACATGCTCATAAATGGCATGCTTATTGAAACTGACACATTTCCATTTAATCGCATAACCGTCGGTTCTTGAGCATGCTTATGTGCTGGATTTGAGCATGTGTATCTGTACCTTAATATTCACAAAATCTCACCAAACAGACAAAAAATGCAGAAATCTGTTGCCGTAAAACGTGAACAATACAACGTAGAACGTACATCAACTGTATCGGTGAGAAGTTGATATCGCTGAGTTGGTAGCATTTCCCATTCAAACTACTGTGCGATGTTGTCAGACGCTGCACGCAAAAAATATTTTTTATCGGGCTAAGGATACATTCTATTGAACAGTGAGTGTATGGCATCTTGCAATGTGCAAGAATAAAACGTTGAGCAGCGGCATGTTCCACATTATCCTACGCCTATGATATGAAATAACTGAATTACTCGTGTAAACATGAACTGTAAAAAGCAACGCTGTATTGTTTTTGTTTGTTTATTTTGCTTTCAACTCCTGGTAATTAAATTATTGTGTGTGCACACACGCGATGCGGTGCGCATTTTAAATTTGGCAGAGAAGCGGTTATTCTTTGAAGTACATAGGTGGCCTTTAGGTGAACATGTTCCTTTAGGCTTCTGCTATTGGTTCTCGCGGTGTTCGGTTCCTGCTAACGTGGCCATTCGACGATTCATGCTTGTTCGGAAATTAATCATCGGACGGACAAATCAGCAGGAATCGAAAAACCATACCAATAGACGTAGAATCCTTGAAAACACAAAGTTTTTTGTTAATTTATTGATTATTTGAATGATACACTTGAGTAATAACTTTCTATGAAATGTATTCGGGGACTTTAGAAAAGTTGTAAAGTTTAATAATAATCTTGCAATTATTTATAAATTCTTTCTATATAAACTAGATACAAGACCTCTAGTTTAAAATTTCAGTTAATCTAAATTAATTATTATTTTGACTACATTGTAATAACACAATTAATTTTTCAACAGCGCATTTCTCAACACTGACGTCTTAGGCCTGGCATAGACGTTACGGTTTCCTTCCGGCAGGACTTCCGGCTCACAAATCGGAAGGCAAATCGTATCGTTACAGCTCGTTCACACGATTTTAAGGAATCGGCGCAAACCGAATGATATGTTCACACAGAAAACTGTTGTAAACACTTCGCATATTATTCGGGTTTCGGAGACAACGCGCGACAGAAACGACGAAATTGCCGCAGACTCACCGTGTGAACACGTCCATTCAAATGTACGTACCACTGCAGTACACGGTAAAAACAAAGATTCAGTAAAATAGCCGAATCGGTGTCGTGTGAAGGGGCTCTTAGCGCCGTTACACAGCGACGCGGCGCTCCGCATCAATCTTGTTCGAGAAGCAAACAGAGAAGACGAGTTTTCAGTTGTTGCAGCTTACTACGCTATCAAATAGCGGAAACGCAATTCCGAAGTCTGGGTGCATCAACGAATTCGTTGGGCTGCATCATGTTAACGAACAAAGAGCTTTAAACGGGATATTTGTTACATTGTATTCAACACTCGATGAAAATAATAAAAAAATGTTCAACTACTTCTGGATTGTCGTGCTTGTGGACAGCATCCCACAAATAAGTGAATCTACGGCAATTTCGTCGTTTAGGTCGCGAGTTGTCCCCGAAAACCGAATAAAACCTAATGAGTGATTAGTGGCAATGTGTATGCATGTGAAGTGTTTATAACAGTTTTCTGTGTGAAAATATCATTCACTTTGCGCCGATTCGTTAAAATTACCGAAACCGTAATTTGACCGCATCGTGTGAACGAGCTGTTAGTGGTAGTTTTCGACCGGAAGGCCTCCAGAAAAACTGGCAGCGCTTGAGATTTGGCCTGTCGGCCGAGCATCTCGCGTGCAATCCTTATCGTGTATGTTGCGAAATGATGGAAAAGGCCCAAAGGTTTTGCAGTTTTGGTTAGGAGGTACTAGTAGTAGTACACTTACCAACATAACGAGTGATATGAGAATGTGATCGCAATAATTTATAGCTTAATCTGTAGATTTATATAAATCGTTACCCCAATTGTATGAAATGAAAATGAAATACTATCTAAACAAGGCGATGAAGTTAAGTGCGTAAAATCGGTTGATGATGGAATTGAAAACAACTGATTGGACAGCAACCGCAAGTCCTATTTATAGAAGATCATTTTCTGAGATCCTTATGGCGTGTGTGCAACTCGTTGAAAGCTGAGTAAAACCCTCCAACTAGAAACTACCGTGTATACATGAGTAGGTTTCCCTTTCGGCAAGCTTTTCGACTCACAAACCGGAAGAAGGTAAACCGTAGCGTCTATGCCCACCCTTAAAAATTAATTTTTTAATATATTTTATAGGCGGAAAGTGAAAGAAGAAAGCAATTTCTTTGTGTCGCAGCAAGTGAAACAATTCCATTGGCTCGCTAGTGTCTTGGGAATTTGCGACGAGTGTCTTTGACCAAATATGTAAGGAAAAACGAAAGCTGAATAAAAACACGCGAATAGTTAAATGCTTTCATATTCTTGGAGGGAATTGTGAACTGCAGTGATTCGGTTTGTCCGTAAATACCTGTTTATAATTCGTTTTCACAATTCATAATAGCTGCCTTTTTGTATAGAACAGGATTCATTTTCTATATAAAACTGGGATTTGAAGTTTGCAGGTAAGGTAAATGTTAAAAAACGTCTGTTTTGGACTTTTATTGTATCTACAATGATTGAGACAACGTTTTAATTGATCTCCAATCGTCTTCAGGTGAACTGTCAAACATTTTCCTTTCGTAACTATTTATTCTCGTCTGGTTGACGTCAATACTTATATCTCATAAGTATTACGAAAGGGACACTGTTTACGATCACTGTATTAGCCTTGGGTAGTAATACTCTACTACAGTGTACTAGTAAAGTCACAAATAAATCAAGGGTTGGGCAAACTTTCCCTTTGGACAATAACCGTGATGCTGGATATCAGAAGGCCTTACCGGACGTTGAGCTTTGTTAGAAATTCAGCGACAGGTGGTTTTAAAAAGGGATGGGGTGGGCAACAATAGACCCCTTACGAAACCGTTGCGAGTAAGGCATCATATTCGTCCTGCATACGTTTTTGTAGTTTTCGATTTGTGTTGGTACTTAGCCTGTTACTTCGGTGTATGCGGAATAAGAGCAACCATATTATGCCCAACTGGGTGCAGAAATTTTACCTTACTCAAATAGTACAAATGCACTTTTTGAGAGTTTCAGATTTTACTTAACCCTTAACTGGTAACGTGCCGTCTGTGAGACTGCAAGCAATCTTAAATTCGACCCTACAACAAAACCTTACCGCATTTCTGGTAAATGACCTCATCTAATCTACCAGCCATTGGTATCCCTTTTATATCCTGTTTATCAATAAGTTTGCATAAACAACATTCCAGATGTGCTTAGTTGTTAGTTTGGTTCAGTCTGCGAGACGGCACGTTACGGTTCGCGTTATAATTTTTCTCAACTGGTAGTCATGGCAGGTCCGTCATTTTTTACCAAAATATTTTTATAAGCGTATTTCTTTACTTCTTTACTTGTTATCAATCACAAAATATATAGATTTGAGTGTGGTCAAATTTTTTTTTATTATCTTGGTCCTACAAATTTGTGCGTGTGTTCTAGTTAATAATTATCATAATTTTTTTTCTTTACATCACATGTTCTGCTACTTTATACAAAATTATTATTAAAGGATATATATCCAACAAATCTTCATGCATTTTTTCCAAAAAATAAATAGGAGAATTTGATTTTTTAAGCTTCAAAGAGGTTACAGTCTCACAGACTGCACGTTACCAACTATGCCCCGAACTTGCACGTTACCGGTTAAGGGTTAAACGATAGTATACTCATCGCAAAACTACCGTATGGTAGGTGATACATAACGTTACCGTAGGGTTAAACACGATTAGTTTAAATAAGAATGGTATATGTATACTACTTTTCTTTGTGAACAGGCTTCTAGCAGAAAAACCGATGCAACGAAAATCTGTACCACGTAATACAGGAGTCCAAAAAACATTTTATCTAAAGCCGGCGCCACATATGCGGGTATTTGCCGAATATCAATATTTGCCGTTTTTTCAAGCCGAATAGCGAGCACATATCGCCCTTTAGCCGAATAGCATATAATCGGGGTTCGTTGCTCGCCGAATACCGCATATGTGGCGCCGGCTTTATTAGCCGAATAGCAAATAATCGGGGTTCGTTGCTCGCCGAATACAGCATATGTGGCGCCGGCTTTATATTCGAAATTTTTCGCGATTATAACAGTAAGGAAAAAAACATTCTCATTATATACAACAAACATACAACAAAACACTTGCTAGAACCAGCTTGAAAAAGACTGTAGGTACTAATATTATCTCGTAATTAGTGCATTTCTGCATATCCGCACGATAGCAAGTTTTTTGTCGGATTTAAAAAAACAAAGAGCTTGAAACAACGCCTGCCGTGTCTAGTATAAACAGGCAAACTTTAATTACAAAACATTCCGAGGAACGGAAATAATTTACAACAACGATACGGACTAGTGCGTTCAGCATGGAAAACTTTGTTTTATTACCTACTGAGACGACGTCATCTGTTTAATTACCGCATGAGAATGTAAACAGGTATGCATGCAACAATATATTTGTTGCACTTAACAACATTGTAAAATGCTTCCCGTATATATACATTTGTTTATCTATTCCCCTAAGTTATATACAGCGACAGCAATTATCAAACTATAGTATAGACATCGTAAATTGACCAGCGAAAAGAATTCGGTGAAACAAGTAAGGACGTTGCTATAACAATCAATTTGTTTTGGATATCAAAAATGAAAAAAATTCTCTTACGTCTTGTTGTTTTATTTTATTTATAAAAGGAAACTGCAAATAGATTATTATCACTTAATATTCTATTTTTCTAGTTCATAAAACTTACAACTTTAACCGGCAACAGCAATTGAAGGGTCCAATGCAAGAAGTGCCTATGTCACATTTTCATCAATTATAGACTATCAGTGCCATATACGTGAACTCTTTGTTAGCTTTCTCTTAGGCCCGATTTTATCAACACATGCATTCTAACAAGGGCTTTGACCAATCAGAGCAGCCCATTCAAGAAATGGCATCTGTCAAAGTTCTCTGAAAATTATTGATTTCTCTTGAAGTTTCCCTCAAAAAGGTGAAAAAAGACATGCTTTATATATAATCGACCATTATGAACCCTCTAGTATCTTCTCAACTCTGATTTTCCATCCTAAATGGGTGAAAACTTGCATATTCTTGTGGAACGAATGGTCTAACGATTAATTAATCTAGACCAATCAGATTCCACCATCTGATCACTGGATTGTTGATGTATTAAAAAATGATAATGAAGAGAAGCAATTCAATCAACTGCATTATTTTGATAAAAAAAATTACTAACTATAACAATTATTATGAATACCTGCAATATACCTTTGTATTATAGTAAAGACAGGTAAAGATAACATTTTGTTACATTTCACAAAGCAAAACACATTATTTCGACAATCACAACCCATTTTGATCCTCACTTTGATATGAATTATGTTGATGAAAAGAAAATCTAATTTCTCCATCATTCTGATAAAACAGGGCTGTTACTATCTATAATAATTATAAATACCTGTGAGATATAATACCTTTGTATTATAGTAAAAAAAAGGATATATATATTATGGAAGTACTTAACCAGATTTATTTTTCCTCGTTGGTTTTTCCTATATCATCCTCCTTTTGTAAATAGGTATACAGATTCCTTAGTTTACTTATACCTTTATCCAAAATAGTATTTATGTTGATAGGGTGTTGACACCTCAATAGGCAAATCGTGCAAAGGGCTGCTGAAAACTTATATACCTTTTTAATTTGAAAAAGTAAGTAAAAAAGAATTGAAAATGAACATCTAGGAATCTAGGTATTTGTCAACAAAACAAATGAACACAAAGCAGGTACGGTTCTGAGGTTACAGATGAGTACGTCAAAGACACCCACAAAATAGGTCCGCCGCGTCAGCACAAAATAGGTACTTTGTCTCACGTCTCAGATCACTACTTTTTTCCTAGAGATGGGATGTTGTCGGTCAGAAGATATTTGTGTTCGTCGTGGCCTATTTGTGGTTCATATTTTATATATAGAATATAATTATGTAGTTACATAATCATGATATGGTATTATTTGTCATAAACAACAAATTCATATATCAGAATGTTGGTAATGAATATTCCAAAGAGAAGTAAAGAATATACACGGGTACTGAAGATCCCGTTACTTATTTACAGCTCTCACTTCGATACAAAATTTAACTAGTAGTTAGGAATGTATGTGCTAAATAACCCGATGTCGATGCTTTACAGATCAATTTTCCTTATCCGTGAAAAATAAGACTTGCTCAAGATACTACAATAACAAATATGATAGAAACTGAAAAAACAAAATATATGTAGGTAAAATAAAGTGATTTCATATTTTAATCTTATATAACATTCCATAAAATTCAATGACATGAAAAAGTAGTTACAATATAGTTTATATTATACAGTAGGTGAGTAGGGCATAAATAACTACTAGAAAGATAATAAAAATAACATAACTATTCTGAACCAAGTAAATAATGAAACCTGAATAATAAAATTTAGAAAAACATCTGCATAATAATATTACTAACGCAGCCAGTGCTTCCGCTATGAATATGCATGGTATATTGGTTTCAAACACTTCACATAACTATAGATCGTTGCCCAATAATACAAAAGAGTTATCATGCCAAAAATACCAATTAGAAAATTATTTTTAAAGCCCATCACTACGTAAGACAACCCTCGTCTTCCTTTCGATCAGTTTCTGTGGCATCGCATCCTACAGAACAACACAACTGTGTTTTGACATTGTTAAACTCGTGTTTGCAATCTTATCGAGATCATAGATCACAAAACAGTCATAGATCATAAAACAAAGGTTGAGATAGAAGAAAAAGAAGAACAAGAGTTTTGTCTATGGCGCAGCGTTGCCAGATTTCCTACTCTGGGAATCTGCTATTTTTAGCTCGGAGCTTTTTACACTGAAATTTCCCGTCCTGTTACATAATGTCTTGATTAAAGGCTGTTACACCATACACCCACAGTACCCCTTTTTTTTTCTCTGGGAGCCGTCAGCACTTAAGCCTTTAAGGCCTATTGTACTATGACTTCCCAGAGGGGGGACGGTGTACAGCCAGCACCGTTGGAATGACACCATCATCCCGGACAGTACCCCTGGAAGATAACACGCTTTAAGATTACAGCATTAAAATGTGCTTTTGAAACAAATCTCCCATGAATCCAATTTTTATTTTTTCTTATGCTTGCTTCATTCGTTTGCAAACATTGAATATCCTCTCAAGTGAAGTTGCTGAAACCTCACCAGCGGAATAGGTTAACACGTCTTATTTTGCAGTATTGCACTGTTTTAGTGCATTTGTACTATTTCTAGTTCATTTTCGACGTCAAAGTACAAAAGTAGGTACATGAGGGCCGAATTCTAGTACATTTTGAGTTTTCAAAAAATCAATAAAAATCTTCATTTCATGCGTTGTAGCTTCTCAAATGGATGTATAATGCAAGAATGCAGAAGTTTGAGTTTTTTTTTTGTTTTTTTGCTCTTCACAAAATTATAGAGCATATGGTGCCAATTGCCAGCTCATAATTAAATCACGGGTCACGGGTTTTAGTACAATTCTGTACAATGTTGTACATTTTATTACTTTCATCTAGTGCATTTCAGAAACTCAGCACGGCAGAACTGCTGCTCTGTCCTACGAGTAAAATATTCATCTGGCAACAGGGCAGTCAAAGTACCGCCCATCGAGGTAGAATCCCATGGAGGCGCGATAACGTGGCTGAAAGCAGGTGCAAGTTGGCCATATTGATTCGACACTTATGTCAAACAGCTGACGTTTCTTTGACAATTTCGTATTTGCTTTTTTGAGTGTTTTTACCGAGATTTTTAGTTATTTTTGAGTGATAGTCTAGTGAATTCATAAAGGAAATAATGGTCTCATGTGCTTATCGTAGTTACTCTGGCAGAGATGGCATGGATAAGAATAAATCGACAGGAATTACATTTCATAGGTATGTATGCAAAAAAATAACAATGTACAGGACCGCATTTGTAATCTTTATCTCAATAAAGTGTAACGTATCGCAGCAATAATACAGTTGTATTATTCAATTGATGATGAATGTCGTCTCTACAAAGCCTGTTTTTTTTCATATACTTAACTATGAATTTCGCATTAGATTGAAAAATCAACCCAATACTTCATATTTATCATCGTTGTAATGAATTTTCAAAATGATTTACATAAGAAAGTAATCCAGCTCTGGCGAGGCGTCCATATTGTTACCACACTTAGCCACGCCCCCTGCTACCGTTTTTTTATGCGAAATTAAAACCGTATGGCGTCTCCTTGGGATTCTACCTCGATGGTACCGCCCCAGTGCCCCACCGCCAACTTGACAGTTGCTTTTAACTAGACACTAGACCGAAATAGTGATGGGGAAAACAGACTAATTTCTATAATCACTCGAGTTAAATTTCACTCAGTATGACCTAAATGAACTTGTCAGTAAATATTAATGCGTGCCAAGTGCGTCGCCGTCCGTCGGTAGCATCGAAAAGAGTTTTTTCTGAAGCAGCTCAACTCTCTAATTTATGAAGTAAGCAGATTATCACAAAAAAATCTGGATATTATTATTTTTTCAAATTCTTGTCTGTGAGTTTCTATTATTGTCATTGTTCAAAGTTACCTAGTTTCTCGAATGAGAGTTTTAATTTTTGTGAAAAATGTAAATTTTTTAATCCCTCTTTCTGTGAGTTCTTCTATAATTCATATTTTATTCCAAGTTACCTAGTTTGTAGAATGAGTTTTAATTTTTTATCATTATAGTACTTTATTTTGCTCAAACTAATGCGAAAATATAATATCTTATTAATATTATTTTGAAATGTTCAGTTTGTGGTAAGTTTATAAATTATTCTATTTATGTTTACTGTTTTACCCTAGCAATTATTGTTAATTTAATGTTACTTGTGTCCAGTTTGTCGAAGTTTTTTTGTTAAATTAAAAAAATATGGTTACTTTTTTCTCAACAACTTACAACTTAATTAAATAAAATTACATTATATAGAATATTTATATTTAGTTTGCTTCTTTGCTAATTCATATTTGCTAAGTACGATTCCTACATCACTGTCTAGCAGATTCTGTTTCATTCAAGTGTCGCTCGATCCGGCGCAACGGTGACGGAGCGACACTTGCCGTTGGTTCAGTTTAGCTCAGAATGAATAAAAATGTGTTACGTTTTAGTTGCTGCTTTCACTTGTAACTCGCAATACTCGCATCGTTCACTCGTAATCGAGTGACGTCGGTTATATCAATAATCTAGTACTCGAGTACATTTTCATTCGAGTTATCCCATCACTAGACAAAAAATAACAGTACCTGTTTTGTGTGAAAAAAGAAACGAGAAACGTATCTCCGTTTCTCCGTACCTGTTTTGTGAAAAGAAATGTCTAAATAAAAGAATAACAATGTGAATTTATTATTGGAATAATTGGTATTAACTATTAATTTCATTAAGCTTTCTAGGCAAAAGTATGGAATGTGGATAAAGCCAAAAACCATTCCTGGTTTTGAAGGGAACAGATAATTACAGAAAATACAGAGACAATTGAATTATTTATTAATTATTAGGCCCTACATGGAGGAAGGAATCATTTCATATAAACCTGAAGTATAGGATGAATGATATCAGCAGCACCTGTGCCTACTTTGTGACTATATTTATAAGAAGTTCTATAACAAGCATGCATCATAGTTGGAAGTTTCAAGTATGTATGTGTCTATAATCAATTTCAGACTGACTGAAGTAGTAACTAGTGAGGTGATATTATTGATTATTAATTAAGGTGGCTGTGATGATACCACTCCTATGATTGTGTTACAAACCAGCGCAGTTCGCAATTAGTAATTATACAATAACAATTAATAGGTAAACATGGAAAATCTGGCATTAATTTGCAAATCAATCGCTTTGTTCTGATTTTGTGCTATGATTTTGATACATGAATTTCAAAATATTTTTGACAAAAGTGTCATCCAGCTTTGACGTTTTGTTTCCAATATTGATAAAATACTATTGGATGATACTTATTAACTACAGACCTCAATACCGAATAGAAAGAGTTCGTTAAAAATCAACCAATAGAATCTGTTCGTTGGAGTGGAGCATATTGATAAAATCGGGCCTAAGTATATCTAAAATTTTTGTAAGATGTACCTAAGTGATTATATGAGCATGAGTTTTAAACTCAGTGCAACATGTGCTTAAGTTCAGCCAAATACATATTAGATAAAATATCTTCAATGAGCCTAAGTACATGGTCTGTTAGTCATTATGAACGATCACTTCAACGCAAAAACTTAGGCCCGATTTTATCAACATGCGCATTTTAACAAAGACCATGCATCTGTCAAAGTACTCTGAAAATTATTGACTTCCCTTGAAGTTTACCTCAAGAGGCTCAAAAATGACATACTTTATATACAATCGACCATTGTGAACCATCTAGTGTCTTTTAAAGTCTGATTTTCTATCCTAAATGGGTGAAGAATGGCATTTTCTTGTTTGTGAATATTTCTATAAGAAGGTCTATAACAAATATGCATCCAGTAAATGAAAGATTGATTCTTCATAAAAGTGTGTATTTTTCTATAATCCATCTGACTGACGGAGGTGGGATTTGTAACAATTAAATAAGGTAGTTGCTGTGATTGATACTGCTTATATGATTCTGTCACAAATTATAGCAGTTTGCAATTAGTAATTATACAATAATTATAATGTAAACACGAAACATGTGGCATTTGTTTGCAAATCAATCGCTTTGTTCTGATATTCTGCTATGATTTTGATCCATGATGTCCATGAATCACCATGAATTTCTAAAATATTTTTGACAAAAGTGTCATCCAGCTTTGACGTTTTGTTTTCAATATTGATAAAATACTGTTGTATGATACTTATTAACATAGCCGTCAATACCCAATAGAAAGCTTTTGCTAAATAACATTCAATAGAAAAGCTTTGTCAAAGCCTTTGTTAAAATATGCATGTTGATAAAATCGGCCCTTAGTCCACTAGCATATTATTAATGTTTAGTATGTGATTTATCATTCGTTTTTCTATTCTCTAATAGAAGCCGATTTATTATTTCACTCAACGTGTCTAATCGTTTATAGTTGAAAAATTTTGGAGAAATAGTACAAGACACACAGCTAAGTGGGTTTTTTAATATTTTCGATAATATTGTCTCTGTATAGGAAAATCCTGTTTTATGCTGAGATAACCTAAAAATTTTATCATATAAAGCAAATCTGTCAATTTTACCATATTTTTCTCTTTTAGATATCACAAATCTGACCTAAAGATAATAATACATCTGATATGCGTCCTGGCTCAGAAACTGAAGTTCTTAATAAAGCAGTAGACTCTGACACCGATATTTATGAATAACTTTTGTATTTGTAATATATTTTGTATTCTATATAAAATAAAAATAAAAATAAAGTATGTTACAGGTTCCAGTACTTTGCATGCAGGCCTCATGAGCAATAGACCGATCTCTGTGGTCAAGCTGGAATGCAGAACGCTGGTACCGGCTGCTTCGCTTTCAAAGGTTCTGGAGGCCATTACCGCTTGGGGGCTCAAAAATATGGTAAATTTTAATGTCTCCAAGATCCAGTATTGTATACGCTATCAAATAAGTTAACATTACGGAAAAATCTGATCTGGCACGAAAACGTTGCGTCAATTGCAACAGATGCTGCCCCTACTACCCTGTACATTTGACTACTTGGTGACCCGGTCTTAACGCGCCACCCCTCCAGTCACTATCTCACCGGTGTGCGGTTGGTGACCTCTCACTCTTCTACTGATCAGTTATAAAAAATGTGTTATTTGAGATTATATTTATAGAAACACTGGCGTAGAATTTGCGTTTTTGCTGTTACAACTATTGAACAGTTGTAGAACAGCCAATTATCTGAGCTTGATTCAGCTGAGGTAAAAATACAGACGATTGATTATTCTTATTATTGTTATTATATTGTAACTATAACTATAAAACACGCCGACAAGCAACTGCAACATGTCTGCCACTGACGGAAGATGGCGGCTGTTTATCTTGTCAACGTTTAGAAGAACGTTCCATGAATGAATCGAAAGGTCTATGTTTCTTTATCGTCGTTGGTTGCGCTGCTAGTATAATATGGATACCTTGAAGCCAAGGCGTATATGTTCAAAGAGAAAAAGAAAGTCGCAGTTGTATATCGACGATCAGCGGCAACAACGTATGGAAACATAACGACCTAGCGGTGCGTTGACCGACGTCAGCAGCGTTGCCAGGTCTACTGATTTTTCAGTAGATCTACTGCTTTTGGGTCTGTCTACTGAATACTGTTTTTACGGTGAAATCTACTGATTTTTTTTTTCTGTTTTCAAGAAATAATGAGTACTACTGTTTTTGTATTTCAAGAAAATGTATAAGGTATAACAGGTTTGATTTCCAAAGCGATGTTCTGAAAAATGTATCATTGGTTAGGCCCTCAGCAGCTTTGGACGATCAGTATCCTTCAGTGATGCCACTTGCCAAACATTTTCCAAATTCAGTCAATCCTAATCAACTTCAATAGCTCGATAATGAGTGGCGAGTTCTACTACGAAATAGTGACCTCACGTGGAAGCAAAGCGAAAGTGTGACTCGAGTTTTGGATAAAAGTAAAAAATATGTCTCTTTTGGAGATGATAGTGCCGTGTTTTTTGTTTTATCCGAATTTATGTTGAATACGCAAGTTTTGTCACATTCATTCGCAAACATGGAAACAATTTTCGCAGATCCCAATCTTTAAAAAACAAATGCATATACGCTAACGTCTATCCTCGTCAAGTGTATGTAATGTGGCATTTTGCATACAAAATGAAAACGAGAAACCCAAAGTTGCTCTGATGTGGATTTAAATAATTGTATCAAACTACATAAAAATATAATATGTACCATGTACCAAAGAAATGCAGACTTGTCAGATTCAGATCTAGATCAATGAAGGCGTGTATTGTTGTTTATTATTCTTTAGTTTTATTAGGTAAGCCATATTAAAAGTTTCCGTGCTGTAAAAAGTTATCTTTTTTTTTGTAATTTTATTAGGATTATGTTTTACTCGAGCAATTACGTTTTTTTGTTTAAGGTTCGATGTTACACTGTTTATTTACAAAAAAATCTACTGTTTTTTGCAAAATCTACTGCTTTTTTTATCTATAACCTACTGCTTTTTTAAAATTCGACCTGGCAACGCTGGACGTCAGACCCATTGCGCTCTCGACAGTCTCGACGGCGACCAGAGGAGAGTATGCCAAAAATTGTTACAATCACACCCACGCGGCTGGTGATTTTTAGAGTGAAGCTATTTTCTTCGCCGGTTTTTCCACACACACTCGGGGAAGTTTTATAATTGAGGATATCCAGAATTAAACTAATCTTCAAATATTTATGCCAACCTTACTATTTTTATTTAACAGGCTTTTACTTCCCACATCGATAGGCGAGGGGAATATTGTGATCGCAAAAATTTTCGATTTTGAGATAATACGCTTTTTGGTCGTTTTTTGATGTCTACATAACGTTAAATCCACGTCAATCATTTCCGTCGGTCTGTCTGTCTGTTGGCATTTTTCTAGCCTCGTAATCTCAGTAACCGCTGCAGCAGGTAAGGCTGTAATAATTTTGAAATTTTGAATATCTGCGTAAGGGCGGAGCAAAAAAAAATTCAAATATTTCTCAAACTTCGTTTTTAGGCGTTTTAGGGGTTCCTGATCATTTCCTACTTTTTTTTGTGGTGGTGGTGAAATTGGAGTGGTTGGGGAGTGGAGTATTGTAAAACTGGAAAATGAGTTGTAATCATAATGAGCTGTCCATTGACCTGTGGAAAAAAGATCTAGCGGCATAACACACTTTTAGGCTTAACCCAGTTTTAAGCTTAATTTAAAAATTACTCCGATGTTCTTTAAAAGCATGTTTTTTAGTTTTTTTAAACTATATAATATTTATGGCTTAGGTATAGCCCGATAATAACAAACCTAAATCAGACTACGTTATGGCGAATATTAATTTAAATCAATTTTAAATAAATATTGATTGGATGTCGATACAAATACTCAAACTCGCAGCATTTTGTGTCACTCAAACCTAGTTCAGACAATCACAATACGTTAATTAATTAGTCTTATAATTAGTGGCTAAAATGTTCGCTACTACCCAAATACAATTCGCACTTGCTCGAGTGCGGTTCATAATTGAGAGGTGCAATGCAACAAAGTAAATAAGCTGGTTGAGATTGTAATCGCTATTTGATAAACACACAAATTGGTGACCCGGTCTTAACGCGCCACCTCCAGCCACTTTCTCACCAGCGTGTGGTTGGTCTTCTATTGATATTCAAACGGAGTCTGCTCCTCCGAGCTATCCTCTATAGTTCCGCCGCTCACCGCTCCTATCAGATGCACCCGCGCGACTGCTGCATCTCATACTAAGACGGTTGTCCGTCATACATCAAGAACCCAGCAGAGTATGACCATGACCGTACATTTATTCCCAGGGTGTCCAAAGCTTGGAATGAACTACCAGGAGACAGGATGTAGTTATTGGCTCTGCGGGTGTTGGTCCATTCAAGTCCCGCGTTAACAAACTTCCCCTAACATACAGACACGTATCCAGCATTTGGTTTTGGGGGGTCCAGATTATGGGCGTCACTTGGTTGACCTTTTGGGGGGGTCCAGATTAGAGTTGCCACCTTAAATTTGCGGGGGAGGGGGGTGCAAATTTGTGGATTCCATTTCTTAGACGGCATTTTATGTTTTGGGGGGGGGGGGGGGCGGACCCCCTGGACCCCCCCCTAAATACGTGCCTGCTAACAACATTTACACAGCAGCCGCCGTACTCTGGTATTTAGGCTCTGCCTGCGCGTTGTGCTCAGTTATAAAAAAAAGATGCAATGGATACAGGAATCGATGGATGAGCCAGAAGCTGCAAATTGTCTTGTAAGGAACTGGCATTAAAGAAATGTATCTAAGCATAATTCGATAGTTTGGGAGTTCGAAAAGTTCGTCCAATGCAAGAAGCGCCTAAGTCACATTTTCATCAATTATAGACTATCAGTGCCATCGATGCGAATGAATTAATGAATGAATGAGGGGCAGAGGCTATCTGGTGGCTGGAACCACCAGTGCATAGGCCTACCAACGGGCCCTTATGCACCTCTTCTTACCCCAGTTCTCAAGTTCAGCCCTTATCGCAAAGGCGAGGATGGCCTTGGGTCCTGCCCATCTTATATCCTCAGGTTCAAGAACCCTTGAACCGAGTATAGTCTGTCTGTGATACCCAAGGGCTTCACAATGACATAGAATGTGTGCCGAGGATTCTTCCTCCTCGCCACAGTGTGGTGTGGCCTCTCCATCTGATAAGATGCTGATTTTGCAACCACACCTCTATTTCTTTCAAATGGAACCTGATGCCAGCCCCAAAGCCGGCTCAGGACCCAGGATGCCATCGATGCGAACTTTTTGTAAGCTTTCTGGTAGTATATCTAAAATTGTTGTAAGATGTACCTTTAGTCACTATAATTATGAGCATATGAGTTTTTTTAATAGTTCTTAGTTCAGTGCAACAAGTACGTAAGTCCAGCCAAATATTAGATAAAGCATTCAATGGAAGATGATCCAAGTGCACAGTCTGTTAGTCACTATGAATGGCCACTTCAACGCAAAAATTGCCTTAGTCCACCAGCCTAGCATATTATTTAAGCGTAGTTTGTGGTTTACCATTCGTTTTTCCATTCAATAATAGAAGCGCTCCTTGTGATTTATTATTAGGTACACTCAATTTGTCTAATCGTTTATAGTTGGAAAATTGTGGAGGAATAGTACAAGAAACACTGGCAAGTGGTTTTTTTTTTAATATTGTCGATAACATTGTGTTTGTATGGGAAAATACTGTTTTATGCTGAGATAATCTAAAAATGTTATCATGTAAAGCAAAACTGTCAATTTTACCACATTTCTCTCTTATAGATATCACATATCTGACCTACAGATACTAATACATCTGATATGCGTCCTGGCATAGAAAATGAAGTTCTTGATGAAGCCCGATATTTATGAATAACTTTTGAATTTGTAACGTATTTTGTATACTCATATATTATAAAATAAAAATACCTTAAAGTATCTACAGATATTTATGACCCTTCTAAAATCCAAAGAAAAAAAGAGCAAAGTCCATTTTTGGAAAAATTACAAAATCTTGGAAAGTAGACCACTAAACTAGCTATTACTTAAAGTCGCTCACTCTAAGAGTAATAAAATACAAGTTTATACCACATCAAATGATTTTTCGAAAAGGTAATATGTCCAGAGAGAAATATAAATTTTAAATGCTTGAAACTGGAAAACCCTTCAATTTTAGATTCAGCGTAAAAATACCCATTTAAGAAGTGCAATTCCATGCATAGAACTTGTTATTTGCTTTGTTTTGCGAGCTGGTAGGGTAGAAAAACAAGCACAACCGCCACCAGCAGCAAAAGCTTTCCTGCCTTATGTTCCCCGGGAATTGGGAGGTTACTGCAGAAGGCAAATATCAAGACGATATACAAACCAACTGGGAAAATACAACAGCATTTAAAATCAGCAAAGGACAAAAGGGATCCGTGGACAGCATCAGGGGTTTATCAGATACCATGTACTTGTGGAAGTGTATTCATCCGAACAACAAAGAGATCGGGTACAAACTAGAATTTTTGAACACAAATCAAATTGCCCATTAGATCAGACAGATAAATCTGCAGTCGCTAAGCATACGGTGGCTACAAGATAACGTTTGAGGAGACACATGTTCTTTTTTTGGTGGTAAGGTGGTTAGGGTTCAGTTGTCCTAATAGTTGCCGCTCACCCTTAAGGCTTATTGTGCACCCCCAGCCACTGGGATGACACAGAGTCCCATCCTAAGTTCTTTGCGAACTTTAAGATGCGTTGGACTATGCTCTTCTGTAGTGTCCTCCCTTCTGGCCTACATTCAGATAGGAGTTCCTACTCTCACTTAAGGGAGGACAGTAGAACATACTTAGCTGTTTGATCTGCCTCACCGCATTTTCTGCATAATGGGTATGCCACTTCAATCTCAAGATTTTGCAGATGTGCACTGAACGTCCAATGGCCAGTTATCAATCCAACCACCTTTCGTAATTCCTTCCTGCTCAGCCTGAGAGCGGTTTGCGGTATTAGAGCACGAGGGTCCTCTCAGCATCCTCTTATGCCGCGTACACATCTGAGCAAACGAGCCGAATGAGCACTTCGCGCCGAATGAGCATTCGTTCGGGCAATTTTTGATTGTCCCGCACAGAACCACATGAGCATGTATTCGGAGGCGCTCCATCAGTTCGCCGAATTGCTTTGATGGACGTCACAATTATTTCCTCAAAGAAGTCGAGATTGGAGCCTTAACAGTTCTTTTATTTTGCATGATATCCGAAGCACGAAGCACTTTTGCATCGGCAGGCGCACCGCATGAGCCTGTTCAGCGCGGTGCGACAATACGTCCACATCTGAATGCTCATTCGGTGGGAAGTGCTCATTCGGTTCGTTTGCTCAGATGTGTACGCGGCATTAAGCTTAAGCGCGCACTGGGTCGGACGGAACGGTACGCACCTTCGGCACTTATTTTAGGTGACTGCGCTCACTGGGTCGGTCGGTACGGACGGAACGGACGGACGGACGGACGGACGGGCGGAAGGTCGGACAATAGAGACAAGCAGTCTCGAAATAGGTTTTGTGCTGTTATGTATTGTGAAAACCAAAACGATATGTTGAGTGAAGAAGAAATAATTGTAAGTCTAATGTTGGTAGCAGAAGAAGAAGAAGAAGAAGAAAGGTCAAGAACTCGAGGAAAACCCAGATTTTGGATTCATAGAATAAATCGCAAGAGATTAGAGCACCACTGTAATTGGGAACATCCATGCTCGCTTTGCAACCAGTATTGCTCAACTGAAACGGCGGAACGTCTGTACCGTAGCACGTGCAGGCACGCGCCGAAGGGCTGATGAGTCATCGGTACGGCCGGTCGGGACGGTCGGGATGCCTAGAAATCTTTCTTTCGGGATTTTATCGGACGGCGGAAGGTGCGGATGGTCCTGTTCCGACAGTGATGACCCAGTGCGCCCACCCATAGGCAAATCAATGCTAAACATTTTTGAAAAATCCCGTGCGTACCGTTCGTACCGTACCGTCCGACCCAGTGCGTTCAAGGCTTTATTAGACTGAACATACCCGACCGCACTGTCCCAGCGCTTCTGGTGCTCATTTGACACCCAACTGCCCATACCATGTTGTATGATAGTATGATACATACACCACATACTGATTCTGGTCGGATGAGATGAGAGGGAGTTCTGCGTCTTCCTTAGCACACCAGCCGGCCCTCTCCTTACCGCCCACTCCTATGTGACTAGACGTAGGTTCTTGCTACGACCTCCTCTTATTACACTAGACTGTACCAACGAATTCGAATGATTTTACAGAGTCCATCGAGATTTATAAACATAAAGACAGCTTCAACAGCAAAGAAGAGGCATACGCCCTATGAGACGCAAAGATTCTAAGATGCGCAGGAGACCCACTGGGATCGGCGATGTATAGTGCAGCCGCCCCCAGCCCTAATCCCATCTAAGTGCTCAACCCGGTGACGCGGTCTCAATTTCTCGGAACACACCGAACAGGTAACAATTTCTGAGGATGCCAACAACTCATGTTGGCGAAACGTTAAGCAGCGAAACGCGCCGACGCCAAGGCAGCGGAGCGTGTCGACGCCGGCCGAACAGCCCAAGAAACAAAAAATCGTCCACGAAAGTCTTACACAATACAAAATTGGAATACTTTCCTACTTATAGATGAGCTAAGATTGCCGGAAAGACGATGACTTATAGATGAGAAATTAAGTGTTATGGTTTTTATTATTTAAAAATAAGTAAATATATGATGAACTTTTCCAGAAAATTCTATAAACGGATGCAATGTTCTAAATAAAACTGTAAAACAATAATTAGAATACTTGTTTGCTAACCGAACTAGGATCATTAGTGCAATATTGTATGATTCATAGAATAAATAATAAAAGACCGATAAAATGAAATGCAGGTTGCCCGTTGTACTACCTATTTCCGATGACTCACTGCAATGTTCTGCTCGAGATTTCATCATCTTGACACGACACGCTGGATGGTTTTACATACCTACTTTTACATCCTACATCGTTGTTTCGCGTTTGTCGATTAAAAATTAGGTTACACTACACTTATCAGATAAAGTGACACTAGGCTGATAAGCCTATCAAATTTTGCGTCGTATATCTTTCCATGAGAGCAAAAAAATTCCGCGAAAAAATCCATTCGACAATTCGAGTAGTTGGGTTGTCCAGAAATGCGTAAATAATAATAATTATGCTGATATGAAGATCTTTCATTACCATGCTTTTATTAGCTTCATCTGTATGTTTGTTTGTTAGTTTGTAACTCTCGTCTGGATTAAGAGGTTGGAGCGAACATTGAACAAACCCTTCAACTTTGCCGCGAAAACGATTTTGACGGCTTCAAATCCGTCGGACCAGCTGTCGCATCAGCTGACTAAAATATAGCGCAAACAGTTTAAAGTTTGTTAATATTACACAGAGGCGAAACGACGAGAGCTTAAAAAGCATGAAATCCAATTGATTTGGGACTTGGCATTTTTGTGAAATTTATTTGGGAAAATCGTATCGTTTATGCAATAATGGTAATGATATGCTATGAATATTGATCAAAAGCAATAGAAGGGTCCGATGCAAGAACCGGTTAAGTCCATTAATGTAAATATTGTGCAGAACAAGTCAGGACTGAATCATTTTTGCAGTGTAAAGAACCCTTCAACCAATAAAACAGTTCTGTATCCCATATAGTATAACACAGAAGCCTCTTTTTTACACTAAACGATATAGAATTCTAGAAACTAGACACGAATGTTATAACTGGTTAGCGCAAGTTCGTTAAAAATGGACTAAATCGTTTCTTGCATTGGACTCTTCAAATATCCATCGTCATTACACAGAGTATTAATATTTATTACATTTATACTGTTTAAAAACTAAAAAAATGCTTTAATGATAAAGTTAACAAAAAATTTAAAAATAAATATAGTTTAAAAAACTAAAATACACGCTTTTAAAGAACATCGGAATAAAAAATTAATTTTTTTTTTAAAATAAGCTTAAAACAATAATGAATGAAAAATAGTATGATTGTGAAAAAAGCGTGTGCGCTTTGTGTCATACTATTCGTAAATCAGGCGCCCAACGCTTTTTTCACAATGATACTAGTATTTTTCGTTCATTGTTGTTTTAAGCTTATTTTAAAAATCATTACTCTTTGTATCATGGCCGTCGGTATCCAATATTTAGTAACAAAATCCTGGGATACTGGCAAACATTATATTTCAGAAAAATATTTTTTAAGACGTTTCGACGCTTGAATACGCGTCATCTTCAGGTATTGAGTGGCAGCTAAAATTTGAATTGAAATCATTATGATTAAACTGCGCTTCATAAACAACAAATCTAAATAAAATGGTTTACTTAATCTACATGTACACTTACTGCTTATGAGTTAGTCTGAACCTCAGGTTTGTAGTCTGAACTTACCTGAAACAAAGAAAAAACAATGAATCGCTGTCAACTCGATCAGAAAGGTTATAAGATTGACATGTAAGAATCAAGAAAATAAGTTGATATCGAAGGAAATAAGAGTAAAACTCCTTTCATCCAACATTTTTTGTTGCTGTTGCTCCACCTTTGATCTCTATTTTAACACATTCAAATCAGCTACGGAAATATATCCTAGAATTTTCTTTCTCTGAAGGAAAATGTGTGGATGTTGTGTGATAGATGCAGTGTACTGATTGTATGAAGATCGCACACAACACTTTAAAACAATGGACTACTATCATGGGTTTGAAAACAATGATTAAAAATAAATGTATATATACGTTATTCATATATACTCTGCAGGCCAAAAGTTAAGAGGGGTTATAGAACGTATGGGAGAGGCAGAGATGTTTGCAATGGCTCAGCTGTAACCATTGTTCAACTACCAATTTTGGATCTTCTGGAGTCAACAAAATATAAGCATGAAGAAAAAGGATAGCTTTAGAGAAATGTCGATTTTCTAAAAGGTTCCTACTGGACCATTACTAAAAAATTGCCGAATATAAGGTTTTTTTACTAAATTCACGCTCTTGTTAATCACCCTGTATACAATTACTCAGGTATATGGATCGGCACCTAAAAGTACTGGCTATAGAACGTGTAACCCACACTGTCAAGTTTATTCGATGCAATCACCTACCAACCTACCTACAGAGTATGAATGATTGCATTGATTTTGATTACAGTACGTGTTCCACTGTTGTTGCCACACCCTGATAAATAGACAGTTTCTCTACATAGATTAATCGCCGGTTTATGTCCCGAGCGTCTTGTGCACTACAACCGAAAAGCAGATAAAATTTGGCTGAAGGACTAAAAAATGCGTCGAGTACGGTCGAATACGGATTAAGAGTACACTACCGTCCAAAAGTTTGGAAGCAGTCACATTTCCCTATTTGACGACAAGTCTGTTGCAAATATAACCTAACGGAAGACAGCTTACTATAGAAAAGCGAAGTGCTATCTGTACTCTTAGGACCGGTTTCTCAATGTCCAGTTAAATATTTATCTGCAAGATAACAGCAACTGTTAGATAAATTGTTTAAACAATTGAAGGATAAACTTACGAAGTCACGTAAATCTTATCTGACAGTTGTATTCATAGCAACGCTATCTGGCAGATACCTATCTGACACTTTACTGGACATTGAGAAACCGGCCCTTAGTGGGGAAGGATTCAGTGAGCGGCAAATTGCGAAAAAGCTCGGCATTTCGTGTAAAGGTGTAACATTATAGCCTTGTAAGGAAAAAAGAAACGGGAAAAGTTGAGAACAGGCCAAAGGACTGGAGGACCAAAAACCACAAGTCAAGAGGACAACTTCATTATACTGTTGTCTAAAAGAAACCGATATCTAACTGCTCCACAAATCGGTGCTGCGTTAAATGAGACAAACGCCAGTATCAACTACCACCGTTAAAAGACGATAATTGTCTGCAGGACTAAAAGAGGATGTGTAGCGACTAAAAAACGCAAATTAACGGCCAAACATAAAAAGGATAGACTAAACTGGACCAGCGCACACCGAAACTGGACGATCGAGCAGTGACATAGGGTCCTTTGGACAGATGAATCTTAAATCTCAAATATTTGGATTCAATAGACGAGTATTCGTGCGTCGCCCAAAGGACGAGAGTACTTTGGAAGCGTGCACTGTGCCAACTGTCAAGCACGGTGGTGGTAGCGTAATGGTTTGGGGATGTTTTGGTGGCAGTAAACCTGGTAGTCTGGTAAAAATAAGATGGAAAATGAACAAGGAAGGCTATCTGAAGATTCTTCGGGAGAATGCTATACCGCCTGGGCTGGATGTTATTGACATCAACTTCACTTTTCAATAGGATAACGACCCCAAACACAAATAGAAATTGTGCCAAGAATTTTTAATACGAAAAGAACGAGAAAAAGTAATAAAAAACATGAAATGGTGGGCTCAATCACCAGATTTGTCTCCGATCGAGCTGGTGTGGGACGAGATCGACAGGAGGGTGAAACATTGTTCTCCAACTAGCGCTACGCGTATACCTTCAAGAAGAATGAAATATTTTGAGCACAGAATATTTCGATAAATTAGTAAGTAGAAAGAAAAAACGCCGAGATACGTCAAAAGATTTGTCAAGGGGCCAACTTTTTAACCAAAAACTAGATTACCCCCTTGTACCCTCCGCCACCTAGGCCCATCACCCTAAAAATTTTAAATGATAAGGGGTATCGAGAAACATTATTTCAAAGGTATGTCAAAGTCCTTTATTTTGACTTTTCAAAATATTAGAAAAATATTTATTATGTATCTTAATTTGTACAAATAGAAAACAAAAACACAGGAAAATATATCATTTTTTATTGCAATAAGTGTTCAAACCGTTGACCGTTATTAACCAAATAATGATAATAGGTGATTTTAAAATTCCTGACAAGCAGTTGCAAAAACATGTGGGATATCATGGCAACTTTCAATGATGCGGTAGATTGTTGGGAGATTGTGTACGGAATTGGTTTAATTTTGCCGATGTTGAAACATTAAAATTCTTTATATATCAGTTTCGTAAAAGTAATTTAGAATATCGTTATGTGGGCGCCAGGCTACCAGAATTTTATTCAAAGGAAATTTCTTAAGGCTCTGGGGTATAGCGTGCGACCTTGAGAATTTAAGAAAACACCAATTAATTCTCTTATTAGCGAGGAGGCATGGCTGAATAAAAAATCCTATAAAAATGCTTCTCGCATTTCCAAGATCCTGACGTTATCTTTAAACTTACACTAATGATTCAAAAACCAAATTGAAGAAGAAAGCTTGCACTAGTGCAATACGGTGGACTTTTTTGGTATTATGTTTGGTTGTTAAATTTTTGAAGAATGCAGACTCCTTGAATATACATACATCTATACTACAAAAGTCACGGTCGTTACCCAGAGAGATGCAATACTCAAAGCGTGGCAGGCAGACAGAACTTAACATCGTTTTGCTTTATGTTGGTCAACAACATAGTGCATCCGTAATGATTTTTTTTCTATACTAATTTCTGTAGAACAAATTTGTTCTACCGTATTATCAAAATCATCTGTAATACGTATGTGTTTAATATACATACAATACATAATGACGAGTGGAAGATACTTTAAGAAAAGACTGTACAGCTCATTCACATCGTATAATCCAATTTTCAACTGTTTCAGAGATATTTAATTTCCTTTCATTATTTGATTCAAAGCGACTTCGGCCCATGGTTGGTAAATGCCCGATGCTATGTAGCTATCTAGCAAAATCTATATTCACAAATAGTACTTTCATAGCACTGTAGCGTCGGCTGAGAATCGTATTAGAAGAGTTTGAAGTGATGAATAACTGCTTCTGGTAGTTCGTTCCTGATAATTTTTGTGAATGTATGCCCGTAAGTTTAAAGCCAAAACTTCAGCAAAATACAGAAAAAATATCTCCACGTAAAGCAAATTCAGTCGTAGAAAAACTGTAACATTTTTTGTCCAGTCTTTGTCTTTGTCTAGTTAAAAAAAGTTATACTTTTTAATTATACGGATTCTTGAAACTGAATCGTTTTCAGTAAAAACATAGTTGGCATGTCATGTATGGCATGGTTATGACTAATTGTAATGACATTATATGTTGTTTCCTGTGGTTAAACTAAATAATTGTAAGGCCCAGTTTCACAATCCAGTGGTTAAACGAAAACTAGTGGTTAGAGCAAACAATCCCTTTCATAATCGGCGGTCTACGTCAAAAGCTCTGGTTAACCAGTAGTTAAGTTAACCCCAGGACAAAGTATAGGTTATCTTGATGTTTGTTGTGGTCAAAGGATGACAGATATCCTTGCTTTGAAGATTATAAGGCCCAGTTTCACAATCGTTAGTTAACTAGTGGTCAAAAGAAAACTAGTGGTTAACGAAAATATTCCATGTCATATTCGACAGTTTACGTCAAGGAGAAGGTATGGGTTATCTTTACGTTTGTTGTAGTCAACAGATGACAGCTTTGGGGGTTATAAAAGCTTGGATTTTGACACTGACGTCTAAGACGTCGATGGATTTTGATTATAGTCTGTGGTAACATAAGTCAAAAATGTGAATACAAAGGTTAGGTTTATTTGTCAAAGGGTTAGGTTGTATTCACGGAACACATTGGCAGTGCCCTGAGACTAGGGTGACCATCATCGAGGTAGAATCTCAAGGAGACGCTATAAGGTTCAATTTCGCATAGCAAAAACGGTAGCAGGAGGCGTGGCTAAGTGTGGTACCAATATGGACGCCTCGCCAGAGCCGGATTACTTTCTTATGTAAATAATTTTGAAAATTCATTACAATGATGATTTGAATACGAAGTATTGGGTTGATTTTTCAATCTAATGCGAAATTCACAGTTAAGTATATGAAAAAAAAACAGGTTTTGTAGAGACGACATTCATCATCAGTTGAATAATACAACTGTATTATTGCTGCGATACGTTACACTTTATTGAGATAAAGATTGCAAATGCGGTCCTGTACATTGTTATTATTTGCATGCATACATATGAAATGTAATTCCTGTCGATTTCTTCTTATCCATGCCATCTCTGCTAGAGCAACTACGATAAGCACATGAAACCATTATTTCCTTTATGAATTCACTAGAATATCACTTAAAAATAACTGAAAATCTCGGTAAAAACACTCAAAAAAAGCAAACACGAAATTGTCAAAGAAACGTCAGTTGTTTGACATAAGTGTCGAATCAATATGGCCAACTTGCACCTGCTTTCAGACACGTTATCGCGCCTCCATGGGATTCTACCTCGATGGTGACCATATACTTCATAGAATCATAGATCAATTCCGGACGCTTGGCTTACCGGGGGAGCAGGGACTGTAAGACAATGAAGAGAGATGGGCCATCATGTGACAGTAGTATGACAGTAGTGCCTTTTTTGCCTGTCCGATGACTGTGTTTGTTTATTTTGCTGTATGTTGTGCCAACTATTTTAGATTGGTGCTCAAATTCCGGACATTTTATCGAATTTTGTGAGTTTTTGCCTGCCCATTAGCTGTATTTGTTCGTTTTGGTCTATGTTATGCCAACTGTTTTCGATTGGGGTTCAAATTCCGGACATTTTACCGATTTTTGTAATTCCGCCCGGATACGAAATTTGGCCACCTTACCTGAGACCCATCTGGCCAATTTAAAGAATAAATAAGCTTAACGATTGGTTTTCCTTGTGAAACAGATCTCCTCAATAACTACAGGTTAACTTCCACCTGTCGGTTAAGTGACTACCAGAGGTTACCAATGATTGTGAAACTGGTCCTGGTATAATTATTTATTGAAGTAAAAGAACACAGTAACCCATCGTCAATAAGAAGCGCTTCTTGAAAATAAGTTAAAATATCTGAAACAGTCGAAAATCGGACGCCACTTTTTATGACTTTTTTTGTTGGAAATGAACTGTACAGTGTTCTACAGTATCTTCCAATCGTCATAGAACACCCTGTATAATAAGGTATGACATCAATTTTTACAATCTTTTACACGTTACACGTTTGACCTGTAAAAATGCGTCTTTGGCATGTTTGATGCTGACATTGTTTCCAATACTTCACTAAGGGGACTGGACTATAACGTATTCATGACGTCTAGTCTGGCGAGCTGCTGCAGAAAATGGTAAGACGGTGAAGTAACACCCATTATGGCCAACAACCTTTGAGATAGTTTCACAACACGTCGTTGGGGATTTTGCAAATAACATTTCCAGTTTATTGACTCCGAAGTTAGAAACATAACGCATTGAATATATTTGCACTTGGGGAGAATTTTAATCTGCTGGTCGGATACCCTTACTTTTATATAGCCGAGAAATACAGGGGCCGAAAGGATGTAACCGAGCATGTAACTAAAAATTACCGAAAATTCTACAAAAACAAAAAACTTTTTAACATAACTCATAAACTTTTCTACATCAACAAGTGAAGGGCATTTACTCTAATCGCTAAAATGTTCAATTTTTACATTTTATGTTTTTTGGAAGTGTATTCTTATTATAATTTTATTTGTTACATTAATGGGTACATCAGAATCAGATTGCCTAATGGCATCCGCTATTTACAAAAACATTAAAATGTATGGATAATACAACATTAAGGCTATAGAAGTATACAGGGTATAAATACATTGATGGAAAAAAATTAAAATTGATATGATCAAAACTTCTATAATACGATAGGTTGCAAGACCTGCGGTACTCTGTAGAATGATATAAATGGCGGTTCCAGGGCAGTTTAGGGGGAGGGGGGGTAATATTGGCTAGGGGCTAGGGATTAGCCGATATGTCAAAAGGTCTGTTTCGGACTTCCATTGTCTATACAATTTTGAGTACGTTTCCGATTTACACAGGTCAATGGGTAGCTTATTTATCATCAATACAAAAATGTTTCAGTTTTACAACCCCCAATCCCAATCCAAAATTATAGGAGTATTACCTACTATGACCCGACAGCATATCGCTACTGAGATTGCGAGGCTAGAAAAACCCGTATAGACAGACAGTCTGACGAAAATGAGTGAGGTGGATTTTCGTTATGTAGGTAGCATAAAACGCCCAAAAAGCGTATTATCTCAAAATCGAGAATTTTCGCAATCACAATACTCCCCTCACCTATCGGTGTGGGAAGTAAAAGGAACAGATTGACATTCTGCTGTGCAGAAAAACTTAAAAAGGATCAGAAAGATAAGAGGATGCGGAATTTAGGAAGTACCAATCCTGTATAAGACCGTTAATAATTCAAAGATAGTAAAGTATTTATACAAAGAGCTAAATTAAAATACCGTAAATAAAAACTTATCGACCAATGTAGTCTCTGCTGTGGAGCAAACTGCATTCATAAATACCTACATGGTCAGCTAAAAATACATAATGGCACCAGGACAGGTAGTACTAAGCGCAGTATAAGCTTCCGGGGTCATAAAAGATCATAGAATATCATGTGGGCGGACAGACGAACAGATGAACATAAATATATTGGTATACTATATGAAAATGCAGCGAAAAATCTGTCAATTAGGTAGACTGAGGAGGGTTGCAAAATAATATATTGTTCGTTACACTAGAGTCAAATGAGTATTATTCTTTTATGAAATTTATTGGAGTCTTTAGAAAAGTTGCAAAGTATAGAGTGTGGCATGAGGGTCTTCGGGTAATGTTTGCTGCTTATGGACCTACCACCTGGCCTGCGCCAGTGGCTAAACAGCTTTTTGAACGATCTTGGTTTATTTTAATCATCAGATGTATTTTCAATAAACGCCGGTGTTCCTCAGGGATCTGTCCTATCCCCTAGACTGTTTCTGCTGTACATCAACGAGCTGCTGGAAGTAACTTCCACTCCAATCTACAGCTTGGCAGACGACAGTACATCAATACGTGCATGGAAAAGTACAATTTAACGTTCAGAAAACACTGACAAGGAAGTTTCACGTTGGATTACCAACTGTGGAAATGGAGGGTTACCCAATAGTCAAGTCACGCTTTTGGAGGTCAACATCACCAACAACCAACATGCCCTGGCACGACCACGTTGTCCATATTGCTACAACAGCATCACAGAAGCTTGTGAGCTTTGTTCCGCTGTAGGAAGCTGTATACACCAGAGCAATTACTGCTGCTCTACAAAGCACAGATCCGACTATTGTTGGAGTATTGCCCCACATGTGGGGATGCGCTCCGAAGCACTCTCTAAAGCTCCTGGGCACTATTCAGAAGAGAGCAATTAGACTAATAGTTATGCCTAACCTCACAAAAGGACCACAGCCTGGAACATCGAAGAAGGGTTGCTGTCCAGTGCCCTGTCCCTGTTTTACAGGGTCTATCATGAAGATGTTTGAGTGAGCTCTCCCAGATAAGAACACCAAAGGCCGTCCTAACGAGGAACACTAGAGAGGCTCTGCGAGCTCATCCTTATCAGGTCGAAGTCCCTACTCCCCGAACAAATATTTAGCATTCCTTCTTTTGGAGAACTTCGACCCTGTGAAACGAGCTGCCGGAGAATTTGTTTCCCGGCGGCTACAACCTGTAGCGTGTCAAATATA
Organism: Callosobruchus maculatus; assembly: GCA_951848785.1. NCBI lineage: Eukaryota > Metazoa > Arthropoda > Insecta > Coleoptera > Chrysomelidae > Callosobruchus > Callosobruchus maculatus. The sequence continues at coordinate 3,351,644 of CATOUR010000127.1, forward strand.
ACGTGCACAGATACTTATCGTCTCTCAACACTTCTACAGCGCCATAGGCTTTCATTTCAGCCGTTTCGGAAGGCTGACCATAAAAAAAAATATGGGCCCATATTAAAATTCTGATTTTTAATCTTTAATTAGTTTCTGACATGATCGATAAGAAGTTTTGAGGTTAGAAACTTTACAAAACTGGAAAAACCTAATTTCATCTAACAACGACTCTGGTGAACAAACATAATAATTACAAACTATTGACAACTTAACCACACTTCGTCACTAAAATAAATCCTGTACACCTTTTGAACCTCTGCAATAGTATTAATCGTATGCATTTCTAAGAGATCAACATTGGTATCTACACCTTTTTCAGCTGTAGTTTCTAAAGCGTCAAGTGATAATTCAAAACGGTCAAGTTAATTTTCCAACTGGTCAATTATAAATTCAAACTGACAGGTATAAATTACACCTGACAGTTTGAAATTACAAATGACGAGTTGGAAAATCAACTTGACCATTTTGAATTATCACTTGACGCTTTCGAAACTACAGCTGGGAAAGGTGAAGTAACCCTTGTTGATAATTAACTAATAATGGGGCATGAGTTATAAAAATAACTGATGCTGCGTTTGTTTATAGGTAGGATTAACCGAGGTATAACTGTTCAAAAGTAGTTTGATAAACACTGTATATACAGGGTTATTCACGTTATTCGACACGGAGCATTATGGCTAAAGTATCTGAGAAAAAAGAAAATAATAATTTCGGTTGGATAGAGACTCATGAAGGCTACATTTTAAAAATATTTTCATGTTATACAGGGTGTCCCAAAAACACGAAATATGTGTCAAAGTTATGTTTTTTTTAAATGGAACAACTCATATATTATTGCATATTCAGATTCCTTGGTGAATTCTAGTGTGACTTTATGTATCATACATGGGACCTAAAGCGAACCGTTTAGGTGTAAATCACCATTTTCGGTATAAGTAGATATCAGGAAAAAATTGAATATCGCAGAGATCATAAAATATGGACGGCTGTGACTTTGCCGTATTAGTAAGCATAAAATTCGTCAGCTTTGATGAGACTGTCAAATTTGAATTACGTTTATGCTTGGAGAAATCGGTCGATTAATTAAGGAAACTTCGATCAGCGATAACTTGACTTTTTCAAATGGGAATGCCTAACTTTTTCTATACGGTTAAACGTAGAATTTGATAACCTTACTAATGATATAAGGTTGTGAATATCAATCTCTGGTATTTTTCATTTAATTTTAAATTTTCAAACAAATCGGCGATTTTCAATTTTCCTACCTATAAGCAACGTAGCAGGCCATGAAATATAAACAGACCTGTTCAGGTAGAAGAAAACAAACAACTAACTTAGCTGAAAAATACACACTAACTAGACTAAAGGGACAAATTATAAAAATTCCTTACAACAAATCAACTCTGCCAGAAACAACTGCGATAACGTTCTCTAAGGTCAAAGAGAAGCAGGAGTATGGCAGTAATATATAATTTTTACACTCTACTGGCTACCGCTATTTACTAAAGGTTAAACATTTCCAAGACAATTAAAAACCCTGATATGGAACAATAACAACCAGTGACTGTTGCTCCAGCACGCAACTATCATTCATATGTAATGGTGTAAAAAAGTACTAATTTGCGTCGAAGTCGATACCTCTGACTGGAGCCCTTCTATTTTTCAATATCTATTAGCAATATTGCAAAAAAGGAACAAATCAGATTTAAATTTTCTGCTATTTAAGTTATGCTTGAATATTTGAACAAATTTTTATTCATTCCTCATTTTCTGCGACCTTACTGAAGAATTTTCAGAACTCGAGTCAGAGGTACTTTTGACTTGAGTTTTGACAGAATTGCATACTTTTTTATATCATTAAATGTGAAATTTTATTATGAAAATAATAAACTGCTTACAACATTATCTAGTAGTTTTTATTTTATTTCAAAATTTTTAATGGTTTTGGAAATTTTCAATCTCTAGTACATTGCAGTAGCTAGTAGGCCGTGTAAAAATCCATTTCTGCCATACTCCAGATTCTCTTTGACCAAAGATATGTTACCGCCGTTGTTTTTGGTTAGACTTTGTTTGTTGTGAGTAATTTTTATAATCTTGTCCCTTTAGTCTAGTTCGTGTGTATTTTTCAGCTAAGATAGCCGTTTTCTTCTACCTGAACAGGTTTTTGTTTATATTTCATGGCCTGCTACGTTGCTTAGGTAGGAAAATTGAAAAACGCCGATTTGTTTGAAAATTAAAAATTAAATGAAAACTGCCAGAGATTGATATTCACAACCTTATACTATTAGAAAGGCTATCAAATTCTACGTTTAACCGTATAAAAAAATTAGGCATTCCCATTTGAAAAAATCAAGTTATCGCTGATCGAAGTTTTCTTAATTAATCGACCGATTTCTCCAAGCATAAACGTAATTTAAATCTGACAGTCTCATCAACGCTGACGCATTTTATGATTAGTAATACGGCAAAGTCACAGCTTTCCATATTTTATAATCTCTGCAATATTCAATTTTTTCCTGATATCTACTTATACCGAAAACGGTGATTTACACCTAAACGGTTCGCTTTAGGTCCCATATGTGATACATAAAGTAACACTAGAATTCACCAAGGAATCTGAATATGCAATAATATACGGGGTGTTCCATTTAAAAAAACATAACTTTGATACATTTCGTGTTTTTGGGACACCCTGTATAACATGAAAATATTTTTAAAATGTAGCCGTTATGGGTCTCTATCCAACCGAAATTATTATTTTCTTTTTTCTCAAATACTTTAGCCATAATGCTCCGTGTCGAATAACGTGAATAACCCTGTATAACCTATCATCTCGAAATCTAAATTTTTCGCGATTAATATTGTTTAGGGATCAAAATAATATAATAAATAATTAAACAACAAGAAATTGTGTACTAAATTTTGTTTTCTAATGCAAAAAGATGATTTCATTTTGAAAATATTATGGGTGGTTGGAAAGTGTTAACTCTTCTATTATATTTCAAATCAGAATCATCATATTTTGTCCAGGTTCACATTCCTAGACATGTCTATGCATACCTCATTCATCACATCAAAATACACAAAATGTGGACAAGCATAATAATAAAGCCAGGGCCAGGAGATGAATAATTTATTATGTGCTTCAATTAAATATAAAGGATAATGGCACACTGGTGTTGTTAACTGGCTTCCATAATACAGTTTAGTTTTAATGGATTAAAATGCCCTTTCCTGTATTAATAATTATTTAAATAAACACCCAGCTTCAACCTGTCTATGGGAAAGGCAACTTATGTCAGTTTGAGGCTATGACATAGTAAATTAAATTTAGTGACTTTGCAAATGTATTATTGATATTCATACGAAATTAATAATAAATGAACCAATAGCTAAAAATTGTACGATATGTTGTTGTGAGGCCGATATCAATAAAAAATTACATGCCAACCCTGACAAAGCTTGTACAGGGTGTCCCATTTTGGGCACTTTTACAGGGTATCTCGGTTATTTTTGAAGATAGAGAGTTACAGTTTTCGCGACAGTGTGCTACTTTTTTGTGAAAATAAAGATGCCGTTAACAAAATTATCATGGCCCTCTTGGTTTTTGAGATACAGGGTGAAATCGAGTTTCTAGAGAAGTTTGGGATTATTTAAAAATGCACATTATTAATCACAGAAGAAATCTGTTCCTCAAGAACCAAAACTCATGCTTAGTTGTATCAACAGATTGTGTTTATTTTTGTGAACAGCTAAACTTTGGCTAAACCAACACTCAACTCTCCATGCCTCAACATTGCTGACTGTTCAGAAAATTTTGATGGTACAGCAACTTTTTGCATTGTTCATTATTGAACATTTTGCAGAATCTAGCAAAACAATTCACCTTGACTGCTCATACAGAATAGGCGGCTATGGCAGAACCAATGGCCCAGATGTCTATCTTCACAGTTATTATACAACTTATTTGATCTAATTAAAGGCAATTATAAACTTGTATGGCGTTGAGGCTGTATTTGGACTATTTAATACTGACGCTGACGATTGAAATATGATGCACCAACAAAAAAAAGAGATGCAATTCAAAGTCGAGATGTGATAACACTCACAATGACAGAATTCAATTTTGTTTGTCAATATAGCGTAGTTAAAATCCAGTAGGCGAGTGAGTATGATACATTTTCGGAAGTCAACAGAAGAGTTTATGGAACAGGAAATAATCAAAATAAATGATTAACAACAGTCCACATTCTAAAAGGTGACAAGCAAAACCTCGACTAGACATAGCCTATGACTAGTTTCTAGAGAACAAGTTTGGCGTTATTAAAAATGCACATTATTAATCACAGAAGAAACCGGTTTCCTAAGAACCAAAACATGCTTAGTTGTAGTTGGTATCAACCAATATCAACAGATTGTGTTTATTTTTGTGAACAGCTGACGCAACGCTCAACTCTCCATGCCGCAACATTGCTGACTGTTGAGGAAATCTAAATCTTGCCGGTACAGCAACTTTTTTGTATTTGCTCATAGTGTGCTTATTAGTGAACATTTTGTAGTCTAGCGAAATAATTCACCTTGACTCCTTGACTGCTCATACCGAATAGGCGGCTATAGAAATTGGCAGAACCAATGGCCCGGATGTCTATCGCCACAGCTTTTATACAACTTATTTAATAAAGTCAATTATAAACTTCTTGTGTGACATTTGAGGTTGTATTTGAGTTACCTAAAACGACGGATGATGCACCAACAGTGACATATCCGGAACAAAGAGATGAAGTCGAACAAGAGATGTGATGACACCCGCTAACAACTCACTTCAAATACCTAACACACTTCAATTCAATTTGTCAATAGCGTACTTAAAATCTAGTAGTCGAGTACAAAACGTATTTGGAAGTCAGTAAGAGAATGTATGTAGAGTACTCACCATAATTTTCAGATTCCTCAATTATCCGTTCGACCATATTTGCTGTTGCTTTTTCTCTACAGGCAGAAGAGTTTACCACTAGAGAAAATCCCGAAGGGTGTACCGTGAAACGAATACGCTGCTGATAATTAGGATAAAAACGGCCGGACGACACGATGATAACTTTAGGCACAAAGAAAAGGATTCGTTGGTTCGCACTATCTTCCCATCATTGCCTCTACACTCCTCTGATGTTAAATTCCGACTGCTTTTGGCGTCATTTTTGTCCGACTATCCCTACACTTCCAGTCGCATCTGGGTGCGGCGTTGCCACGTTGTCGGCATGGAATCGCGCCACGTCCCAGTATCGCAGGTAACGAAAGCGTGGTTTTTTGATAACTTCGCGGCAATAATTATTGCGACGCGACGTTTTGACTAGATACTAGATAGATAGATAGATAAATATATACTGTCATACACATGCGTGTATGATACAAACATATGGATATTTTGTGAATGTGAATATTCAGAAACAAATGATTGAAGAGCCCAATGCAAGAAGTGCCTAAGTTAGATGCTACCTATACGCGAACTTTTTGTTAGCTTTCTGGTAGTACATCTAAAATTGTATGTATGAGCATATGAGTTTTTTAAAACAGTTCTCAGTTCAGTGCAACATGTGCTAAGTCCAGCCAAATACCTATTAGATAAAACATATTCATTGGAAGATGAGCCTAAGTACACAGACTTTTCGTCAGTTTGTGGTTTACCATTCGTTTTTCCATTCACTGATAGAAGCGTGCTCCTAGTGATTTATTATTTCACTCAATTTGTCTAATCGTTGGTAGTTGAAAAATTGTGGCGGCATAGTACAAGGAACACATGTAAGTGGGTTCTTAAAATATTGTCGATAAAATTGTGTTTGTATAGGAAAATCCTGTTTAATGCTGAGATAACCTAAAAGTTTCATCATATAAAGCAAAACTCTCAATTTTACCACATTTCTCTCCTATAGGTATCACATAGCTGACCTACAAATAATAATAATACATCTGATATGCGCCCTGACTCAGAAAATGAAGTTCTTGATGAAGCAAAATAGGCTCTGGCACCGATATCTATGAATAACCTTAATATTTCTAATGCATTTTGTATTCTCATATATTATTTAAATAAAAATACTTTAAAGTATGTGCAAGTTTTTATGTTTTTATTACCCTTTTGAAATAAAAAAAAACAAAATCTTGGAGTCCAGCTTTTACTTAAAGTTGTTCACTCTAAAAATGATAAAATACAAGATTATAACAAATCAAATCATCAAATGATGGTTCGAAAAGGTAATATTTCCAGGCGTTTTTCTCAAAAACAGAAAAATTTGACAGGCACTTTCTACATTGGACACTTCAATTATGTACGAACATTTGATTTGTGCACCATCCACATATATAAGCGAATATTTGCGTGTGAAGAGAAATGCGAAGAGTATTCGTCTCACCCTCACTTGAACGAAAATCCACTTAATGATGGATGATGATACAATAGTTGCAGTTGTCTACTTTTTTCGGTGCTATTATGATAATTTAAACAAAAAAAGACAAAAACCTTTAAAAAGAGGATGGTTCCCCCACTCCATATTACATGCACTATACAAATTAGTAAATCTACAATACGTTAGAATTATAATTTGTATGTAGGTATCAAATTATTCTACAGATATAAAATTCAAAGGCAACAATCGAATAGGTCTGAAAAACAAAAAGATATCACCAAAGTATTTTTTACAGCGCAATATAGACTATTAATACAATAAATGTTTGAGTTGTCAAATCTCCCCCCCCCCCCGCGCCCCACTACCCCAATTTCACCCCCTACAAAGAATATTGAAGAGGATCAGTAGCCCCCGAAGCGTCTAAAAACGAAGTTTGAATTGAATCTGATAATTTTTTACGTATTTCTCCGCCTCCAATGCACCGATTTTTCAAATTATAGCAGCATTACCTACTATGACCCTACAGCATATCGCTACTCATATTTCATCACAATCCAAGCAGCGGTTATTAAAATTACGCAGCTAGAAGGACGCCAATAGACAGACAGGCAGACGGAAATGAGTGACGTAGATGTTCGTTTTGTAATTATCATAAAACGCCTAAAAAGGATATTATCACAAAATCGAAAATTTTCACGATCACAGTACTACCCTTACCTATCGGTGTGGTAAGTAAAATGTATTATTTGTCAATCAAGGGTGCCGCCAGAAAATTATACAGGGAGTGCTCAAATAAGGGCAGGGGGGACGAATTTAGTTTTTGGTTATACAAGCTTTTTATTTTCGGTGCTCCAAGGGGGGGGGGCGTGGCTCCCCCCTGCACCCCTCTGCTGGCCCCCATGTTTGTCAACCGAAGTATGGGTGCACAGCGAACATATGAGGAATATTCGGATGCTTTGATGTGTGTTCATTTTCCGACACCACAGGGAAAACATTCGTGTTCGGGCGAACATGCTGAATATTCAGCAACGAACATGAATATCTTATCCACACATTCGGTATTTGCCCCGAATACCGATTTTATAGTGGGCCAACAACGCACGTGTGGAGTGGGGGTAAGAATAACAAGATTCTTTTAGAGCAATGAGGCGGCGTGCTGTCATGATCAGCTGATATTGGGCAAACATGGCTTGTTTTCCGTATACCGCCATGTAAAATTTAGGACTTTTATTGGTGTTTTTTTACAGTTTTTTTTGACATTTTACCATAATTGTTGTTGTGTTGTTCAATGAACCTTTTTTGGCAGGTAAGCAGATCTGTCAATTAAAATGATGTAATTTATAAGATAATGCTGAAATGCTAATAATGAAAACTTGAATGGATATTGAAAACAGCAAAGAAAAAAAAAACGTTTATTTGCAAATTACAGTTATCACATTGACTAGGGCGACAGTTGTTATAGTCATACTGCATCATGCATCTTTGTTACTTGATACTCGAAGTAATGTATTTCTTTACTTGAAATTTTATTTGTGAAGTAATTCATTGCAGTGACCAACCTTTGGTGGATTTTGGGCGCGCTAGTTCTGGATCCTGTTGTACAGGAGTAGCTATACATATACATACATCAGAGTAATGACATTTATACAGGGTTGGGATATAAAGTATGGAACCAAGCAAATATCTTTGAAACGGAAAGGGTGATGTTGCTAAAAATTTGCAGGTAAATGTAGTGACGCATAATGCATCTGAGGACATTATGTTAGCTATTAATGTACTTCCGGTCTAACCGGAAGTACCGTTAACTTTTTTAATTTAAATGGGACACCCTATATATTTTTGCAGATTTTAATACATCTTTTTTTCCGAATACGTCCATAGTAGGTTTAGTATTTGTTTCTGTAAAAATGGGAAAGATAAAGCTTTTTTATTTACTGAAACGTTCATTTTATTTGATGTGTTACAATAAGAAAATTTGAAATGAATTATCAAGGAATTAACTCAGACGTTCAAAATGCCCGCCGTTTACATCCTGACAATATGCAAGTCTGTTGTCAAATTGCTGAGTTACCTTGTCGAATCAATTCACGTCAGGATCAGGACGTCAGGAGGTAAATGGCCGGCATTTTAAACATATGAAGAAGCTTTATCTTTCCCGTTTTTACAGAAACTAATACCCAAACCACTATGGACGTATTCGGAAAAAAAAGATGTATTAATATCTGCAAAAATATACATACCTGTCGGTGTGGGAAGTAAAAGTCCATAACACGTCATCCACTTTAGGAAGATTTACTAGAATCACCACGAACGTAACCTTTCTCCATACTTCAAAAATATACTGGCGTCTGCCCGTTACAACAAACACCTTCGCCGTTCAATTCAATTATAAATGTCGCATACTGTACAGCGTAGCGTATGCATAGCGGAGTCCCCAGACTGTGGCGGCCGCGAACAATTAATAACATGTGACGTCATACAGCTTTTCACCTTCGCGGTCGCTTTACGCAAATATAAAATTGTATAACCCCGCCGTTTTTTGGAATATTCAGATGATTTTTTCGACGTTCTTCACGTGAAGAAATAGACTATCAGATAGTAATGAATTTTCCAAATTTTATTTTTTTGGAAACTTCTCCATTGTGTGTGACAAAAAATTCACCATGTGCAAAAACACGTGGTCAATCTACGCAGTTCATAACAGTCAGGAAATTCTGAGCACCCGACAACGTTGCATTGTCGCGGTCACGTAGCCACTTTTCTGGCGGCTGCGCAGTAGGCGTAGTAAACGCCGGCTTACGTGGATTGAAAATGTTGAGGGGAATCGTATGATCTGCTGAACTAGTGGTAGTGGTTTTGTACACAACGTGTAACGATGAGTAGTTGCACTCGCAACTATAGGACCTTGGGGCACCTTGGGCATAAGCTCTTTAAATTTTATTTTATAATGCAGATCAAATTGACAGGATTGCTAAAGATTGAATTTGTAGCTGTAGTGTTGGTGCTAACAGTGTACCTACATTCTACTGAAAAAATCATATTTATTTACTCCCAAAGTAGGTCGGTAGGTACCTATACTTTTGAATGTGATACACTCAGTGACTCAGTACAGAGTAGGTACATTGTCAAGAGTAGGTAAATTGAACCTGCCCTCAGATGTTGATAAAGTAGGTATTAGACTTCCCGGAAAGCAAATGGAACTGAAATGAACTACTATAATTTCTATTCAAGAAAAATTGGTACATACTGAAACTAGGTCGTAGTATCATGATACTGAAATATAATTTTGTTTTTTAATAAAATAGGTATGTAAGGTTAAAATTCATAATTCTGTTTCTTTACTGCAAGAGATGAACACTTGAATATCTTCTTTTTTGACCCAATACCAACACCTTTGCAATGAAAGCAGGTGTGGCAGTGTAGGTGCTAAACCATTTTAACTCGGTCTTCAGTCTTGCGTTCAGTTTGTTCAGTTCAGAACCAAGTTTAGGTTCAGGCGTTCAGGTGCGTTCGATGCGATATTCAATTTTTTTTCTGATACCTACTTATAACAAAAATGGTGATTAGCGCCTAAACGGTTCGTTTAGAATTTCCATCTATAATACATAAAGTCACACTAGAATTCACCAAGGAATCCAAATATGATATGAATCACCCTGTATAAACGTCAAAATTTAAGTGAAAATATTTTAACGTTATAGCCACCGATTATAGCCCTCAAGGATGCCTACCATGATCAAGTGACAGATTTCTGAAATATTTTTTAGTAAGCCCACAATCTTCCATCCACTCACTATTGGTCCACCCTGTATCTTGGCAATGTATGAATGGAAATGTCCATTCCATTTAGCTATCCCAAAGTTTACGGAATATGTATTTCGTAAATTTTGGCTATCCTACTACATGTTGCTACACAGTGACGGATTTAGAGCTGTACGGAACGGAAGCATCTTATACAGGGTGTCCCACGACGATTAAGACAAGCAATATATCGAACCTGGGCAGTAGTAGCGAATTATAATTTTGGTGGCTGTAATTTAGAGCAAATATAGTATCTTTTCTTATTATTGTGTCACCCAATGAGGTATTTGTATTTGGTCACGTGACGTCCGATTCAAAATTTTTAATGGGACACCCTGTATATTTGTGACTTTTTGTGTTCCACCCGATAAAACAATTCCAACAAACTAGCACACTTGGGGTCTAAAGTGATTAATTCAAGAGCTACAGGCTACAGGCTACAGGTATATTGTACTATTACTACCTAGCTATTTCACTTCGACGACTTTTGAAATACGGAAGAGCTTCTGAAGATGCCATCCCACTAGTGGTGGCGAAACGTCGAACTCGTATTTCGGAGGTCGTCGAAGTGAAATAGCTTCTGAAGATGCCATCCACTTGTGGTGGCGAAACGTCAAGATAGTGGCGTAACTTCAAATTCGGGGCTCTCCGCAAGATACTTCCCGGGGCCCCCTCGCAAGAAATTTTCCATCGCTTCTTTTTTTCATAATATATTATGTATATATACAGGGTGAGTCTTAAGTTGATTCTTTTTTTAACTGGGTATAGAAGTCGTTATAATAAACAACTTTTCCAAATAACTGTTATCCAAAAACTGAAAAATAAGCGAGATACAGAATCAAAAAATGTAAAGTCTGGAACCTAGTCTGGACTTGTATATTAAGACGTACCTAGTCTCTTTATAGTCTTTAAGTTTAGTTTTGTGCTCAAATTTTTGTCTTATCATCAGGCATTGTACTCGTCAATTACTGCACTATTCACTTTCGGTTTATCGTAGTTAATTCTAAATTGATGAATCCTAAAAGTTGCGTCTATAATAATGTGTTTTTAGGAATTACCAATTTAAAATTAACAAGGTCAAACAGAAAGTGACTACTTGGTTTTTTCTAGTGGTATTGCGGTCAATTAAATGAAACAATTTTCCTTTCCACGACGTTTCGGTTTATTACATCTAAACCATCGTGGTGTCTATAAAGAATTATAAAAACAGGTAAATATCTAGTAGATGAACTGTATATATATAAAAGAAAACATCTAGTAAAAATGAAAATTAACATTACTTAGCAATATAACAGAACAATATACAATGAAAAATTTTTTGGACTAAAAGTGACTACTACACTATTTGACAGGTGCAATGTCTAATCGATAAGACAAAAATCCGAGCAAAAAACTAAACATGAACAGGCTAATTTTTCAGCTTTCTGAAAAGAATTCTTTGAAAAATTAGTTTATTTCAACAACTTCTATACAGGGTTATTCACGTTATTCGACACGGAGCATTATAGCTAAAGTATTTGATATAAAAGAAAACATTAATTTGGGATGGATAGAGACCCATAAAGGCTACATTTTAAAAATATTTTCATGTTATACAGGGTGTCCCAAAAACACGAAATGTATCAAAGTTATGTTTTTTTAAATGGAACACCCTATATATTATTGCAAATTCAGATTCCTTGGTGAATTCTAGTGTGACCTTATGTATCACATATGGGACCTAAAGCGAACCGTTTAGGTGTAAATCACCATTTTCGGTATAAGTAGATATCAGGAAAAAATTGAATATCGCAGAGATTATAAAATATGGAAGGCTGTGACTTTGCCGTATTACTAAGCATAAAATGCGTCAGCTTTGATGAGACTGTCAAATTTAAATTACGTTTATGCTTGGAGAAATCGGTCGATGAATTAAGGAAACTTCGATCAGCGACAACTTGATTTTTTCAAATGGGAATGCCTAATTTTTTTTATACGGTTAAACGTAGAATTTGATAGCCTTTCTAATGATATAAGGTTGTGACTATCAATCTCTGGTGGTTTTCATTTAATTTTAAATTTTCAAACAAATCGGCGATTTTCAATTTTCCTACCCATAAGCAACGTAGCAGGCCATGAAATATAAACAAAAACCTGTTCAGGTAGAAGAAAACAACTAACTTATCTGAAAAATACACACTAACTAGACTAGAAGGACAAGGTTATAAAAATTCCTTACAATAAATCAACTCTCCCAGAAACAACTGCGATAACATCTCTAAGGTCAAAGAGAAGCTGGAGTATGACAGTAATAGATATTTTTCTCAGTCTACAGGCTACCGCAATTTACTAGAGGTTAAAAATTTCCAAGACAATTAAAAACCCTGATATGAAACAGAAACAACCAGCGACTGTTGCTCCAGCACGCAACTATCAATCATATGTAATGGTGTACAAAAGTATTAATTTGCGTCGAAGTCGATACATCTGACTGGAGCCCTTCTATTTTTCAATATCTACTAGCAATATTGCAAAAAAGGAATACTGACAAATCAGATTTAAATTTTCTGCCATTTAAGTTATGTTTTATAATTTGAACAAATTTTAATTCATTCTTCATTTTCTGCGACCTTGGTAATAGGTACTGAAGAATTTTCAGAACTCTAGTCAGAGGTACTTTTGACTTGAGTTTTGACAGAATTGTATACTTTTTTATATCATTAAATGTGAAATTTTATTATGAAAATAATAAACTGCTTGCAACATTCTCTAGTAGTTTTTATTTTATTTCAAGTACATTGCAGTAGCAGTAGGCCGTGAAAAAATCCATTTCTGCCATAGTTCAGCTTCTCTTTGACCAAAGATATGTTACCGCAGTTGTTTCTGGTTAGACTTTGTTTGTTGTGAGTAATTTTTATAATTTTGTCCCTTTAGTCTAGTTCGTGTGTATTTTTCAGCTAAGTTAGTTGTTTTCTTCTAGCTGAACAGGTTTTTGTTTATATTTCATGGCCTGCTTCGTTGCTTATAGGTAGGCATATTGAAAAATGCCGATTTTTTTGAAAATTTAAAATTAAATGAAAACTACCAGAGATTGATAGTCATAACCTTATATTGTTAAAAAGTTTATCAAATTCTACGTTTAACCGTATAAAAAAAATTAGGCATTCCCATTTGAAAAAATCAAGTTATCGCTGATCGAAGTTTCCTGAATTCATCGACCGATTTCTCCAAGTATAAACGTAATTTAAATTTGACAGTCTCATCAAAGCTGACGTATTTTATGCTTAATAATATGGCAAAGTCACAGCCTTCCATATTTTATAATCTCTGCGATATTCAATTTTTTCCTGATATCTACTTATACCGAAAATGGTGATTTACACCTAAACGGTTCGCTTCAAGTCCCATATATGATACATAAAGTCACACTAGAATTAACCAAGGAATCTGAATATGCAATAATATACGGGGTGTTCCATTTAAAAAAACATAAGTTTGATACATTTCGTGTTTTTGGGACACCCTGTATAACATGAAAATATTTTTAGAATGTAGCCTTTATGGGTCTCTATCCATCCCAAATTATTATTTTCTTTTTTATCAAATACTTTAGCCATAATGCTCCGTGTCGAATAACGTGAATAACCCTGTATACAGTTAATAAGTATCAACTTAGGACTTACCCTGTACATATTAAAGAGAAAATCTTGGGGTTGTGACCAAAATTTTTGAAAGAAACACGGGTCACTGCATAAAGAAGACTGCCAAGCTTTCGGCAATGTTTATCTTCATCTTCAGGGCCTTAGCGTTGAAGTTTGCTCGCAAAAAACAGTAATGTGCATTGAGTCACAGACTTTCAAATGCAATTCTCAAACAAAAAGCGCAAAAAAGTCTTTGGCTAGTTTAACTCGGTGTCTTCCATAACACAGGTCACACAAACAACCAACATATGGGTGTAAAATACAAAACAACGATCTTTACATGTTTGTCACCCGAAAAATTACATAATTCGTGGTTTGAAAACACACATTTTCCGAATTTAATTTTTTTTTAGAAAGTCGTTGTTTAGTTTGTATTTTACACCTATGTGTTGGTTGTTTGTGTAATCTGTGTTGTGGAAGAGAGTTTAGTTTAAAATGCAATACAGTCCCATTTTCTCAATGATATGTATGTATCATGGGGTTCATAGGTATTAGGGGACACCGGGGCAAAACGAGGTCTGGGGCAGAACGGGAAAAGCGCTCCTATGCATGATTGATACACTGAAATGCGCTGGCAACAGTGTTATTAGTTCGACCTTTAGTCGGCTTACGTCGGTCAACCAATGAGGAACGTGGCGCTGCTCGTATTGGCTGCGGTGTGAGAAAAAATGGAAATTCCTCCTCATTTTAAAAAGTTTTGTCATAAACATCGATGTGCTATTAGGTGAGTAGCAAAGTTTTAGCAATATGTTTAACCAGAAGTAGTAGCGGTAGGATCGAGTTTTAGTATTAGATACCGTTTGTAGCCTTAACCGGTTTAGGTTAGAAATTCTTGAATTTACCATATTATATGTTTGTTGGGGCAAAACGGACGGGGCATGACGAGATACTATACCGTCTTGCCCCGTACTATATATGCTATGTATTTCTTATCTGGTCTTTAATTTTTTTTCAGTCGAAAATCAAGTGCATCAACTTCTCAAACAAAATCTCAGCCTAATGCTTCAACTTTATCTATTAACAGCCATTGTGGTGAAACGGAGCCTCTCTCTAACCCTACTATTTTTCCTGGCACAGCCATAGTTGATCATAAAAGACCTCCATTATCACTATTTATTGAAGAACGAGAAAGCAAATGGCATATTCCTCGTTTTTGGTTAGCCCGGCAGATATTATACTTGTACCAAAAGAAATTAGAACTGAAGAAACAAAGACAAGGAAACGAGTTAAGATTGACGACGAATTTTCCTTCTAAGAATTAACTTAGAAGAAAATTAGAAACAAACAGTAAAAAAATAGAAAACTGAAGAACTAAAGACTAAGAAAAAGAAATCTGGCAACAACACTAATGAAAGAAAGACCAAAAGATGAATCTGGGGAAAAAGCAAATGCTAAGAAACCCAAACAGGGTAAAATTAAGAGGACTAAAAGAGAAACTGAGACGGATACTGACTTATCACAAGAAGATTGTGGTGACTGTGCTCGGATTTACAGTGAATACTTATATTCGCAGTCACAGGATCGGTGATGTATAGCATGCTTGGGCCCATAATTCCTGCGCTGGAGTTGATGACGAGCACGATAAAGCACATACTTGTGAACGTTGTCAGCCGTATAGAAGTATGTTCCCATTTTGCCCCGTGTCATTTCCCATTATGCCCCAATGGCGGGGCATAATGGGAAAAAAAGTTATACTGATTTTTGCTACTTTTTGCCAAAGTCTGAATGGTTTAGTTGATATAAAAAGTTGCATTACTTAATTTAAATCCTTATGTTCCTACCTGACTAAAGGTTAATACAATAAAACATTTAATTTTCTTTATATGATGTGTTTTTCTTTAAGTATCCCATTCTGCCCCGGTCTCCCCTATTTGTAAAAATACTAACATACAAGGAAAGCAACCTTTTAATTTAGTACTTTCTTGTTGCACAAACGATGGCGCTTGAGGACCCTGGGCCTCCAAGGCTACGGGGCCCCCAAACCACGGGGCCCCCGCAGCTGTGGGCCCTGCGGGCCCTTAGTTACGCCACTGCGTCAGGCCTTAAGGGTCTAGGGTATAGCGCGCGAAATTGAGAATCAAAGAAAAGACGTATTCCCGTGTTAGCGAGGAGGCGTGGCCACATGTTCCCTTTCTCCAGTGTGTGTGTCTAAGATGACGGCAGATAAGTCCAAAAATCCAAAGGTAAGGTCAAAAGGTCCAAAGGTAAGCTCCAAAGGTCAGTATAAAAATGAATTTCGCATTTCCAAGCTCCTAAAGTTACCTTTAAACTTACAGTAATGACTCAAAGAGCAAATTGAAGAAGAAGGCTTGCGCTTGTGCAACTATTTAGCCTTTTTTTGATATCGTGTTTGGTTGTTACATTACAGGCATTTATAATAATAATAATAATAATAATAACAATGTTTATTTATAAAAATTTACAATACGTTTTCCACATATGTAATAAATTAAATAAACATCAAAAGCCGCAGAAGGTGGAACACCTTGAACGCAGCAAACATGTAAATTCATAATATTATGTAAGTTTACATTTACATTTTGAGGGATAATTAATCCGAATGCATTTTTAGTATAAAAATAAGCTAAACTGTAATTTTGACGGATGATTATTTTTTATTAAGTTTAATAAATTATATTGCTTCTATATAAGCTCAATATATTTGTGTATTTGAAAACGGGGTAGTTCATGAATCCAATTTTTTATTTGTTTCTTGAAATGGCTTAACCTTCGAATTTCTTTAATACTTGATGGTAATACATTGTATAGCTTTGAGGATAGGTACACATATGACCTAAACATTATACTTTTATGCGGTTTGAAAACAAGGTTGGAGGATAATTTATATCTTGTTTCATGGGTGTGTATAATTTTTGATTGATCATACTCATTCTTATAATAATGTAAATTGCAATGTAAGAAATACAGCTGTCGGATGTCATATATCTTGGTTTCCTCATAGAGAGCTGTTGTAGGATAAAGTCGTGGTTTATGAAATATCATCTTAATGATATATCTTTGTATAATATCTAATTCATGTATATGGTTTTTACTAGCAGCCCCCCAAGCTAAAATCCCATATGTCATATGACTTTCTACTAAAGCAGAATATAATATACGTAAATAATTTTCAGGAAAGATATTTGATATATATTTTAATTTGTGTAAAATGAATCTCAATTTTTTTACTACGTATTTAATATGTATATCCCATTTCATGTGTTCATCAACATATATTCCTAAATATTTGGTATTGGGTGATCTTTGAATTTCTACATGTTCTCTACCGATATTAAATGAAAGCGCAGTATAATTTGGTAAATATTTTGCATATGAATTGAATGCGACAAAGTGAGTTTTATTATAGTTTATAGTCAGTAATCTGCTGCTAAACCATTGTGATATTTGTATCAAGTCTTTTTCTATGTTATGTTTTAAATTTATCCAATTACTTGATTGGTATAATATCACAGTGTCATCAGCAAAGCTAACTATTTTACCCTCACTTTTTAATTTAAATAAGTCATTCAAATATATCTTAAAAAATAACGGTCCAAGAACTGTGCCTTGAGGAACGCCGTATTTAACAATTCGTTCATGACTCTGTATTTCTGATAGTTTAACAAGTTGTTCACGGTTTGATAGATAATTTTTTATTAATTTATATGATGTTCCTCTGAATCCAGCTCTTTCTAATACACTTAACAACTGCACATGACTAACAGTGTCAAATGCCTTGGCAAGATCAACAAATACGCAAATGGTCGGAATTTTTGAATCAATATTTTTATTTATATCATTTATTATTGATAAAATAGCATCTGTTGTTGATTTGCCTTTTGAGAAACCATATTGATTTTTTGATAATACATTGTATTTTTCTAAATAATTGTTCATTCTTTTTTCTAACAATTTTTCAAAGACTTTTGCTAAATTAGATATTACTGAAATAGGTCGACAGTTAGTCACATTTAATTTATCACCTGTTTTAAAGACTGGTGTTATAAGTGCTTTTTTGAATGCTATAGGATATTCGCCTGATGAAAAACTTAGGTTTATAATATGCGTTAAAGGCTTAGCAATGTATCGTGCAATAATTTTTAAATGTTCTGCTCTCAGTCCATCATGTCCTGGACTTTTATTATTTTTTAGCGACATGATAGTCTCATTAACCTCATTTATTGCCACTTCATCTAAAATAAAGGATTTGAGTACATTTGTTGTTGGAAACTGTTTAGATGTTGGATTCTTGAGTACCTTGTTTGCCAAATTTTCCCCAATTTCAGTAAAAAAATCAATAAATGTATTAGCTATTTCTTTTTTGTCTTTTGTTGTTTGCTGGTTGTCAAGTTTTATTTCATTTATGTGATTACTTGAACCGTAAGATTTGTTAACCATTGCATTAACTGTAGACCATAGTTTGCTGGAATTTGGTTTGTTGGTGTCTATGTCTCTTAAGTAATACATTTGTTTAGCTGACACTATTAATTTTGAAAACATACTCTTGAAGTTTTTATAATTATCAATGTTATGCTGACTGGGTGACGTTTTCATTAGTCTATATAATCTTTCTTTTTCGTTAGCTGATTTTACTAATCCTTTCGTGATCCAACATTTCCTAGGTTTCTCATTACGTTTAATTTTAACTAGATTTGTACTTCTCTCTATAATTTCTTGTATTTTTTTAATTAATAGGTCAGTAGCTTGATCTACCTTATAAGTGGAGCATACATCAAACCAATTTTCTGAATTAGCATAGTCTACTAATTTATTATTATCAACAAACTTTTTGTAATTTAGTTGTTGGCAACGATTATCTTGATATCCTTTTTTTAAAATCTTATTGATTACTAAAATCGTAGAAAAATGATCTGCTATTTCACTTTCTAGTACTATAGGAATATAGTCAAAGGATTGTGTAGGATTTTTTATAAAGCAGTGGTCGATACAAGAAGCAGACTTTTTGAATACACGAGTAGGTTTATTAATGTATGAAAAGAATCCCTTGCTATATAAAACATTAAGATAGTTATTTGTAACTCTATTTTCATCAAGAATATTTATATTTAGGTCACCAATAATTATATGTTGAGCTGTTGGTATATTTTCACTATCTAAGTACATTTCCAAACACTCAATAAATTCATCCGCAATTGTCGATGGTGGCCTGTAGATTGCTGATATTTTTATCTTGCCTATTTCTAAAATAACAATGAGGTCTATTATTTTCATACCATTTTTCAACGTTATAGTATTGCATGTATAATTATACTTATGTCTTATGTATACTACTAAACCATCATTTTGATTTAGAGAACCATAGTTATAATGCATGTCATATCCCTCAAAACTATACAAAGATATATCTCCTATCTGCCATGTTTCTGTAAGTATTATCACATCAAATTTATTTTTAAGAGTACTCATAGTTATTTTTAAGGAATCTAAATTTTGGTTGATACTTCTGATGTTCATGTGAAAAAGCGAGAGGTTAAGACCATCTAGCCAATTATCTAGCTGACTTACATATTTTATAGATTTTGTTTCAATATCTCGAATTTGAAATTGATTTATGTATTGATTCATATTTATATTATAAAACTTGAAAAATGTATTTAATTTGATTTCCTTTTTTTTAGTTTATTTCTTAAGCTATGAGTATTCTATATTTGCGAGGTATTCATTTTGGAAGTGTTTATAGCACGGGCAATTTCTGTCAGTTGCATTATGAGCAGTATTATAGCCTTTATTATATTTGGTATTACTGTATACACAATTTATACATTTTGGTTCATTGGATCTACAAGAATGAGATGTATGTTCTTCACCACAGTTACTGCATGTTTGTTTGTTTTTGCATTTGCCCGTTGAGTGACGAAAACGGAAACAATTCTTACATTGGCTGACAAAATTGTTTTGGAATACTCTTAAACTTTGAAAACTTAATAATATTTTTCCGTAATTTTTTTCAATAATATCTAAAATTTTACCTTTTACATCCGCAAATATTGTATAATTATTTTTTTCCTTGTTATGCCTTAAGTACGTTATTTTTATGTCATTTTTTTCAATACATGGATTTTGGTTAACTATGTCATTTACAATATCTTCTTCACTTGGTTCTTCATTTGCCTTATATCCAGTGATTTTGATCCTTGGTACTAATGGTTTTGATTCAATTATGTTGTATTTCCTCGGTAGTTGTTTCTGTATTTCATCTTTTAATGTCGATAGATCTTCTTGCTTAACTTTAACCTCTATTCCACCATCATTTATATCCTTGACAGCATGCACTTTAACATTGATTTTGGATAAACTTATGTGTTTGTTTAGGTCTTTTTTGGTACAAAGATTATTTTGTCTCTCTTTCGGTATTACTAATAGTTTCTTTAGCGATACTTTTTCAATATTCTTTGTCTTAATGCCGGACGCTACTTCAGCGTATGTTGTTGTTATAACTGGGACATTTTTTGATTGTTCTATTTTAGATTGAATGACTTTTAGGCTATCTATAATAGTTTCTTTATCAGATAGGTTAGATATTATTAATTCATACTGATCTTGTAAGCGGCGATTTTCGTTAATTAGTTGGTAGATGAATCTCTCCTTTTCTTCTACTAATTGTGTGAGTAAATGATTTTCTTTCTTTAATTGGGCTATGTTATCAGTGTCAGTCAGACATTCCTCTGGTTCATCAACTCTGGACTCATTTATTTTCCCTTTTTTCTTTTTACTCATAGTATCATTAACGAATACCCTGTATTTTTAGTAGGATCTTTGAAATATATGCTATGTCTAGACTTACGAGTACTTGCTGGGTTGTCAGTAAAAGTGTCAACCTGATTCAAAATTTGGTCGATTACGTGCAGTTGTGGGTATTTTTCAGCTTCTTTCGTCCTTCCAGCCACGTAGATCGTTAAAAGTCACCGTTATCGCCAGTACGATATATTTCAGGACCTTGGTTCAGTGTTATGGCAGGTTTTATAGAATGTATGATTTTGAATTGCGAGTTTTTTTGCACATAAGAAAACTTTTTTGAGAAAATCGAAAATAGTTGTCATTCATTGAGGTCTTACCTATCGCCTTCTGAAATATTATATATGTAGTTTGAAAATAGCGTGTGTTATGCGAGAAATTGTGAGTCCGTGTTTTACATGGCAAATACGTATGTATAAATGTGTGTATCCAGGCCCCTTAACGCTAAACGACGCCGGCCTAAAAACCCAAGAACCACAAAGGAGATGTTTCAAATTTGCATCTTTAAATTAAAGCGGGTTTACACATGCAAAGATTTAGTGACGCGAGGAGGTACTGAATTAAATCGGCGTGTGTAAACATTAACGACGATCAAAATATTATTTTTTGATCTTCGCTGGTAGACATCGACTTAAATACCTACAAGTTAAATTTTTGTATGTATATGTTAGGAGCAAACACCGATTTCGGCCAATGGACGGAAAATATGGTCAAAATGCGTTTTGGCTGCTACCGTTTTGCCAATGTCCGAATTATCGCTTTCCGGCTGTTCAATGTAGCCCAGAACGCGTTTTGGGTCAACTACGATTGCCAGAACACGTTCTATATTCTACTACGAATAAATAAATTTCAATTATTTGCCGTGTTGTGTTACAATATTTCCTCTAAGCTTAGATTCCATAACTAAAATGAATAAAAATGAATAAAAAGCACTTGTAGATCTTAGGTCCGTGAAAAAAACTGAAAGAAACATACCTCACAATCTCATATGTCCAGCTCCCACATGAGCGGAATGAATAATGTCAAATAACTCGTGGGTCATGCAAAAATAACGCAGTTTGGCTGTTTCGTATGTCCTTCTTTCAATTAGCTTTTCGATATAGCCAATTTTTAAAATATCATACCTTTTCAATCGTTGTCTTTGTTTCGAAGACATTGTATCACCGTTACTTTTACAAGCTTTTGCCGCCTTTACCTCTGTGAGTGTTTGGTCGTATCTTTCTCTTGTACAAATATTACTACGATCATCGCTACCACTTATGACTTTTTGCAGTTCGTCATTAAAACATAACCTTAGGTCTTCCATGGCACTCTCTAGCTACTGTCTAACCCGCACAAAGATCAAATACTAAATGAATACACTAGCTCCAGAGGTATCGTTTACAAGCTGAGACACACAAAATCCACCGCGCCTTATGGCAATCGCAGTAGAACAGGACGCGTTTTGGCAATCGCAGTTGAGCCAAAACACGTTCTGGGCTACATTAAACAGTCGGACAGCGATAATTCGGACATTGATAAAATGGTAGCAGCCAAAACGCGTTTTGGTCATATTTTTCGTCCATTGGCCGAAATCGGTGTTTGCTCTTAACATATAGACCGATACAGTTTGTATCTTTCTGAAATCACTGGCGCCACAAATACACGGAAAAACAAAATTTTGTTTCAATTTGCGAGTCTGAACTTTTTAACATGCTTGTATTAGCTTCACCTGAACCTTGTTTGTGAGCTTGTAACTCTCCTTTGGAATCAGGAATAAGATATAGGACCGAACATTGAACGTATCCGCTAACTAAGAGATGGCGCAGACACCTTAAAGCTCGCCTTGAAGTTTGTTAATAGTAGAGAATTTTAATTATCGTTTATGCAGTAATGGTAATGATTATGCTATGAATATTGATCAAAAACAATTGTTCATCTTCACCACACAGAGAATACCTAAATATATAGTTTTAAAAAACAAAATAAAACACGCTTTTAAAGAACATCGGCCCAAGAAGATGAAAATAATTCTTAAAATAAGCTTAGAACAATAATGAACGAAAAATACTAGTTTGATTGTGAAAAAAAAACGTGGGCCCTTGCGATTTACACAATAATACTAGTATTTCTTTTGTTTACTATTGTTAAATTTTAAGCTTATTTTTAACTTAACTCTTAGCCCGATGTTTTTTAAAAGCATGTTTTTTAGTTAGTTTTAGTTAACTAGGTATATTTATTTTTGCACATACAGTGTAAACCATTACTGGCACGTAAAACAACTGGCGCGATCAGTGGTGCCACTAAAACCACGCATGTGTAAACTCTTACGTTCGATTATATTTTCATTACGAAATACAATTTCATTCTTTTCTGTCAGTTTTGTCTGAAAGTCTAACGTCAATTTTCAACATTTTCGGTTTCACAATTTTTCAAAATGCAGTGCTGGTTTTTAGCAACTTGTACATGTGGCTGGTACCGTGTGTTTCCTCATACTTCACCATCCCTCCTATTTTTTTTTTATTTGAAGAGATAGAAAAATGTGTTTATATGAACGCTTAATAGTTTTCTTTGTCATTTAGAATTTGATATGAACAAAAAGAAAAGATAACAAAGAATCCTGTTTTTCATATAAAGTTGTCTTTTTTTAAATGAAAAAAAGATTCTCTTGTTTCGTTCACCTTATTTTGAAAGGTTTGTTAAATGTTTAACTTCAAAGTTTCTAAAATGTGGAAGTAAAACTCAATCCACTATAGCTACGGCGGCCGAAAAATAATTGAATGCGGTAATGTTTTGTGTCATTCTGACATTTTGCCGCTTTGTTTACAAGTGTAAATAACTTCCAGTTTTATTGTAAAAAATGCCGATATATTATTATAATGAAAATAAAACTTGAAGTTGTTCTCTGTACATCTGAACGTGCTTCTTGACGGCGCAGGTTCGCCAAATGATGCCCTGTACTCTCTTCTTGCTTGAGATATATTGTTATTATTTTTATAAAATAAACGTATAATTCTTTGTTTTTGATTGCCATTATAATGATTTAACGGCATTTTTACAATAAAACTGTAAGTTATTTGCACTTGTAAACAAAGCGCTGCTTTTTACCTCGGCAAAATGTCAGAATGACACAAAACATTACCGTTTTTCGGCCGCCATCATAGCTATAGTGGATTGAGGTTTACTTCTACATTTTAGAAACTTTGAAGATAATATATTTCAAAAACCTTACCAAAATAAGGTGAATGAGCCCTATATTTTTGAAAACAAGAGAAAAATATGTGTGTTTCCTTGATATAAGGGTATCCCGTTTAAAAAAAAATAAAACTTTATACTAAAAAACGATTTTTTAATATTTTTCAGTTTTTTTGTCAAGAGAGATGGCGAAGTATGAGGAAACACCCAGTATATCGTGTGAATACCCCTCCCCCCTTAAACTTGCGTGGGCGTTAAAAATGTTAAGAACCAAACGGAAAGGTGCAGGAAAAGAATGCATTCCATCCTATTTTTGTTTGAATAACTCGAGCTAAGACAAAAATATATCAACATCAACAATAATCTAGAAACATACGGTGTGTTGCGTAACCGTGCACATGCAAATAGATTTTTCCCAATTAATTTTTCCTACTCAAGTTATTGTCCTTGGTGATCGTATTTACATATAGTTATTTATAGTTGTTGCTAGATGA
Organism: Callosobruchus maculatus; assembly: GCA_951848785.1. NCBI lineage: Eukaryota > Metazoa > Arthropoda > Insecta > Coleoptera > Chrysomelidae > Callosobruchus > Callosobruchus maculatus. The sequence goes on from CATOUR010000127.1 coordinate 3,375,992, forward strand.
TCGTTTCCGCTTGAGATAGGTCAGCACTGTCAGCAGCGATATTATGTTGAATGCAAGCACTTATTTTGCAACGAATGCACTAGATTTTAATGAAAATTATTGTTCGTTGATGGGTACAGTGATGTTTTGTATCTACAAATACAATAGACTGAGAGCCAGTGATCGGTATTTTAGCAAACTTCATTTTGATGCTAGGTATACTATTACACATGCTGTAGCTGTCACAGGCATATACAAGGGGGGGGGGTAATAGGGGTAATTACCCCTCCCAAGATTTTCGAAAAAAAAACTCAATTCAACTTTGACTTACTTTATTCGACTTATTTATTTAAATAATTGTCGCACAGAAAAACAAATCTTTTTTGCAGTAACTAAATTACAAAAGGGTTTGTTTTGCATTATCACAGTGATGCATATCTAATATATTCCCATTGTTACATAACCAGTTGAATGTCCTATACAACGTGATAGCTTGTCACAAAAATTCACCTAACTCATTAATTACCCGTTTTGAAAATTGCGCCGATTAGAAAAGATAAAACACTAATTAAAAAAAAATGGAGTACATGTTGTGGCTACTAGGGTACCTGACTGTTGAGTGTTCATGATCGTTTAATTTTGTATTCTGTGCCAATAAAATGTTCACGGATGATACGTATTCTAAATACTTTAATCAATGGTATTACATATCATTTCCGTAAAATTGAAATTGGTCAATGCATCAATAGATTTTTTTTATTTCACCTTCCTAAAATACCTGATACTCCCCTGTTTCACTTGCTGTTTATATCTTCTTTTTTTATTTTAATACTATTAACATTTTCCTTTTTTCTTGCATCAACGTCCTTCACGAAGGTATTACAAAAAATGGTGAAAGCACAGAAAACTTCATGCCCCAGTACCCCCCCAAGACTGAGGTCTGGATACGCCCCTGGTAGCTGTACTGCTGTAGGTGAAATGGAGATTCACTATCCCCGGCGACCAGCGTGTACCTGAGGGGGGGGGGGGGTTATCGGGTTAAACCCCCATCCTAAATTTCAAAAAATTTCAATAGAAAATATCAACGGTTGGGACACAGTCACGCTTTCAATGTAGATAATAATATTTGATCGGGGGTGGATTGGCTCAGTGGTTAGAGTCGAGGGCTCGTGGACCGAAAGGTCCCGGGTTCGATTCTCGTTAGAGGCGGAAATTTATTTCCGTTTTTTTTCAATCAAAAATAAACATCCATAAAAAAGCTCAGCGAACAATCCCCACCTAAGCCTTCACTGATGGCATCTAATTAACAGTGCTGTTCCTAAGTGGCGCCGGGAAACAGTAACAAAGCCTACACAGAACACGAGGCTAATGACCAAAGCAGTCGATGTCGATGACACTGAATTAAAAAATAATATTTGATTAAGTATTAATAACAAAGTATTTTAGCAAATCAAAGCGAAATATTAAACAACTACGCAAAAACACGCACATGTGAGTCAGCATGAACTTCTAACGCATCGGCAGTACGAAAAGATACTTATTGTGTAGATACTGGAGGGAAAAATCATGACAACACATGCATTGCTACTCTAATTCTTCATTTCATCAAACCAACAAAACAAAAACAAAACAGCAACTCTATTTTTCTGAACCTTCTGGCTACAAAACCAAAACAGTCAGACAAATATTTTGCTTTGTTGGTGCTTTCAGCAACTATTTATTTTCATGTGGCCGGTCGGAAAATGTCAAAGTGTTGATGTTTTGTCCGGGTTTCTGGAAACTCTATTACTCTGATCTCTGATAAGGGCTCAACTAGAGAAAGATAAAATAAATCCCTGGTTCAGTTTGCCCCACTGATGTGGGCTACGTTGTGTGAAAAAATAAAATAGAGTGTTGAAAATACGTGCAAATTATTGAACTTTATACAGAAGTTATGTGTTTATGTAATCTGATTATAAAATCGCTATAAAAGGACAGACGTCGTAAAGGAATTACAGTTTTGAAAGCTAGATCGCATTTCTTTACTAATTTTTCGTAAACCTTCCAATAATTCCTCAATATATTTTTGTGTCGGTTCTTTAGGCTGGATCTAACCCAAAAAAGCTTTTCGTTATTGATTCAATAATAGAAAATCCGATTCGCAATTTTGAGTAAACTACGTTTTCTGTCGGGGGCCACGAAGTTGATTAATTCTTGTCTATATGTGGACAGCAGTTGACAATTTGTTTTTGTTTTGGAAAACTTTCAGTTTTGTTGTGTTGCTATTTTGATGGCAGTTTTTGTTTTGTTGGCTGGATGCTATCGACTGACCAGTTTAGCACTGACAATTATCCATTCATATACAGGGTGTCCCTAAATTTCCTTGACACGTGATATTCTCGCAACAAAAAAAATCAAACGAAAACTGAATTTTTGAAAGTACTATACGGTCAATCATACCATGCTTTTATAATATTTTTTTTACTTCAACCCTTAAAACTCCCTCAACTTTAATTTTTCAAATAGCACCAAATAGTTTTTCTACACAAATTAAGTCGTTATATTATATATTATTTAAAATCTTGCAGTACCTTTGATTCTACATGTAAACTTATTTTTTTCCTAAAATATTAAGCATAACGCAAATAAAATAAGAATTTGCTTGCCGCAGAAAACGAATAAAAATAAAACTAATTGGGTTTTTAAAAGTACTGAATGACCTATAATACGTGCTTTCGAAAACAAATGTCTCTTTTATTACTAAAAAATATTACGCCTCAAACAAATGTTCATTTTATTTATCATATGTTACAAAAAAAAATGGTTTGTGTATGAAGTACAGGATATTCAATGAAATAATGACCTCATTAATGTAGGAAAAGCTAAAAACCACAAGCACTTTCCAGCCTCGTCATGGTAATAATACTGTGTCGAAATTTCATTAAAATCAATTTTAAGTAACACAATACAGAACGATCTAAAGCAATGTTCTTATGTATGTACATATCTATACATCAGAAAATGTTAAGTCTTTGGTTTTTGTAACACGCAAGGCAATGTTGCGATGGACCTAAAAAGCCGTATTCTGCCACTAGTTCCTTCTTTTTTCAGGTCAATAGAGAGCCTATTATGGATACAAAAACTTGTTCAGTTTTACAACCTCTCACCCCCCAACGCTCCAACCACCCCAATTTCACCCCACCCAAAAAAAGTAGAAAATGACCAGAAACCCCTAAAACGCCTAAAAACGAATATTGATCTGTTTTGATACTTCTACTTTTTATATTGTTGCTGCGCCGGCGCCGACACCGACACGATTTCTAAAAACCGTACGCTTTTTACATCCTCGCCACGGTAATAATGCTGTGGCAAAGTTTCATTAAAATCAATTTCATAATTTCCACGTAACTCAATATAATCAATCTAAAGCAATATTCGTATGTTACATCAGAAAATTCTAAGTCACTTGGTTTCTGTAATAGGCAAGGATGGACCTAAAAAAGGGTATTATGCAGCTACAGGTCAATGGATAGCCTTATGAACACAACAAATTTTTAAGTTTTACAACCCCCACCCCCCCACCACCCGAATTTCACTCCCACCCAAAAATAATCAGGAACCCCTAAAACGCCTAAAAACGAAATTTGAGGAGTATTTAATTTATTTACCCATTTTCCCACACCTATCGGTGTGGGAAGTAAAATGTAGCATGCTTAAGGCAGCCACTTACAAAGAGGCGCCTGTCTTTCTTTACACACATTACGGCTAAGATCGTCAGTTATGCGTAAAATGGCGTCGCGAAAAGACCTTGTGTTGATGACAATGGTGTGCTTGATAGTAAAAAACAAAGTGCCAGACCTAAATCCAGACGGTTGAAGGAATGGTTACTGAAAAGATATGAATATTCTCACGTGAATTTTTTATCAGAATTACGGGTACAACCTGCTGACTGACATAATTAGTTAGGAATGGACGAAGACACCTATTTGAAGTTGTTGGCTGTCGTGAGACGTAAAAAAAGTCTTATTCTCAAATGTGATTAGCTATAACAGCTCATGAGAAATTAAAGACTACTTCTACGGTTCTTGGCAACGGGCAGGACTTATGAGGATTGAGGATCTAAAGTTTTAAACTATAATATCGTCTTAAGCACTGTTGATAAACGCCACTGCTCCAACCGGAAACTTGTACGGACTTGTTGACCACACAGGGACACTCTTCCCCGCGCAAGTGTAACTACGCACGCCAAAAATCAAGCATCGTTTGATTCCCAACGACTTAACTGTGCACGCCACACGCTTCCCCATACCATTACTTTAATCAATGCCCATACACAGTGAGTTTTAACTGTACTCTGTGGCGTGCGCTGTGCGCATTCAGGTCTTGAGTTATCCTTCTGTGTGTTTAGCTGCAACTATAGGAAGGAGGGTTTGAAAGGGTCATCCTGTAGAGCCGTTCCTATATTTTACACCAATCATTAGTGCACGTTTTTCTGTTATGAATGAGCCATTAGTTGAATATTTCCAGCATTACGAGCACATAGCTTACCTATTGCGACTTTGCTGCACATTTACATAAACATGCGTTTGTGGAGTCGACTTGCACCGACCGGTTTTAAGTGCGTCGTCGTCCGATGCCAATACCGACGACTTTATAACTCGCAGCGTTGCAGCCTCCGCACCGGCGCTGTTATGTAACATAACTAACATCGAATCTGAAATATTATAGTCGAAGACTGTTAAGCCTTAAAATATTAATATCAGCCGTATAAATGCAAAACCCGACATCTCACACCTTTTTAACATGCTTTTATTTGCTTCACCTGTATGTGGGTTTGTGAGCTTGTAATACTCCTTTAAATTAAGACCAAGTTGGCTACTCCATCTCTATTCACAAAACAATTTGTTACATCTAACGAATAATGAAAAATCCGATAATATAGTTGTTGAATTTTTTCAGGCATGTGATAGTAACAGTAACACTGCCACCTATACAACTAACGGTGCGGAAGGGGCACCACCCAGGTTGTGCTGTAATTAGAATGACACGCCTTGGGGAGCGCTAGTTTGTTATCATGTCGTAACCTAATCGATGAAATAACTACAGTTTGAAAAAACCTAAAAAAAACTTAAAAGATTAAGTTAACTAAAAAGTTAAAAATAAGTATTGTTTAAAAAATCTAAATAAACGCGCTTTTAAAGAACATTGTACTAAAAATTTAAAAATAAGCTTAAAACAATAATTAACGAAAAATACTAGTATTATGTGAAAAAAGCGTGCGCGCTTTCTACCACGTTACCGAGAGGCTACATTGCTCCGTTGCGTTGAGCTCTGTCATCACCGCGTCACCGGTCGCTGTCCATATACTTTCCACATGCAACGGAGAGGTGGCTCCATTGCGGCCTCCGTTGCTGGTTGCGCATTTTTAACGGAATGACGCGCGAGAGCCGAAGTGGGGGGGAAGGCGGTGCGCTGCTGGGCCGGCAGGGTTGCCGCTACTATTACACTTGTAATTGATCCATTACCAAAAACAATATAATGTTGTTACGACTTTTCAGATTTATTGGAAAAGCTATTACTATTTAACAGTTATAGTACTTTCTCTTGGGATTTTCAGAAGCAGATTTATTTATGTTTCTGTTTCTGATATTATATTGGATAGCTAATTGCGTACTATTCAGATAATATGAATTTCTTTCACTCTTTTTTTTTGACTATTGCTATTCAATAGCATCTTAATTAAGCTCAACGCCTCGGACCAAATGATATCTTTTTTTAAAAAATGACTACGGGAGTGTATGCGTATGGCGAGTTGGGTTACATTTTAAAAATAATGCCTTTACTCAGGGTGTTTAATAAACACAACACATTTAGATTACTAAGTCAATTCTAGTATGACTTTGTGTATCACACCTGAACCGTTTAGGTGTGAATCACCAATTTAAAAGTTCTTATTTAACTTTCAATGTATGTATGTGTATGTATGTATATTTACTCGAGGAATCTTGCTACTCAATTTTGAAGCAGATATCTTCAACCGATTGGGCTGATGTGTACACGCTTAGTTTGGATGACGAAACCCTATAAGCTGTATGACGTCATTCTGAATCCAATATGGCAGATCATCCAGGATGATGGAATAGTTATTTTTAACGCATTTTTACAATAGTGGTATCAAATCAAAGGGCTTGTTAAGAGCAACTGGAAAAATAATGTGACGTTATTCTAAATCAAATACGGCGGAACATCTAATGTGGCGGAATAGTATTTTATATGCACTTCTGCACTTCTACAATATGGGTATCAAATGAAAGGGCGTGTTGAGAGTCACTCGAAGAGTAATGTGACGTCATTCTAAATCGAATATAGCGGAACATCCAATACCTATGGCAGAATAGTTATTTTCAATGCATTTCGACAATGTGGGTATGAAATGAAAGGGCTTGTTGCGAGTAACGTGAAAAATAATGTGACGTCATTCTAAATTCAATATGGCGGTGCATCCAACATGGCGGAATAGTTTTTTCTATGCACTTCTACAATATGGATATCAAATGAGAGGGCCTGTTGCGAGTAACTCGAAAAATAATGCGACGTCGTTCTAGATGCAATATGGCGGACTATCGAAGATATCGGAATAATTATTATTAATGCATTTCTACAATATAGGTATCAAATCAAAGGATTTGTTGCGAGTAACTCCAAAAATAATGTGACGTCATTCTAAATCGAATATGTCGGACCATCCAGGATAGCGAAATAGTAATTTTTTATGCACTTCTTCAGTATGGGTAAAATAACTAATTTGAGGTTTCTCGGAACACGCTGAACAGGTAACAGCTTCTTAGGATGTCAGCCACTCGTGTGGGCGAAACATGAAGCAACGAAGCGCGCCGAAGCCAAGGCGGCGGGACGTGTCAACGACGGCCGAACAGCCCACGAATGAAGAGTTGATCGGATCATAGCCGGGAAAGCCTTACACAATACAATAACTAATTTATTGCAGACAAATTATTATCCATGATTCAGTAACATACAAAAATATTTGTTTTGCTCTAAGAATCACAAATTTCCACTCAAAACGACTTGTACTTGTATTACACGCATTTTTTAAAAAGCATAAGCGCCTGACTTTTAGAATTCTAATTGCATTGCGTCAAAGTTTTTCCCGAAATTCTTAAATATTTAATTTTTTTTCGAAAATACTACTACTCAAATTCATTAACTCCACAAAATAATAAAATCAAATAAATAATTTCAACGAAACACATGAATTATTTTGGTCCTCAATTTTCACTTAAAGTGCTAACATTATAATTTACAAAATTTTGATTTTTCCAGAAATCGTGTATGAATTCATTTTCTTGAATTATCCATTGAATAAAAAAAGATTAATTATATTCTGCAGTTTTGATAACGCCAGAATTTTATTCCTACTTTTTAAATTTTGCCGCCCTAGAATATATGCCGCCCTAGGCACTAGCCCCGACTGCCACTGCCACTGATGACATACCTACATATTTGTATCAACAAAATTCATGAAAGACCTGAACTTATGTTACCATTATTATCAATCATGGTACAGTAAATGATCCGAGTATGCTTTTCAGAAAAATAATATGCTACAATTCGATAATTATCTTACATCTGGCATCGCCGCGCGGCGTGCACTGCTTCGACGTCGTCCGTTGCCGACGCGCCAGTGCAGCCTACCATGCGCTGCTCCGTTCCGACGACGCAGCGCAACGGAGCAATGAAGCCGCCCGGTTAAGCTAAATTCAGATGCATACGACATCCGACGATACGACGGTACGAAACTGTTCCTATTGGTTGAAATATTTTGATTTGACATCATTTTGAATATTTCAACCAATAGGAACAGTTTCGTACCGTCGTATCGCCGGATGTCGTACGCATCTGAATTTAGCTTTAGTCGTAAATCGAGCGCCCGACGCTTTTTCACAATAATACTACAATAGTATGTTTCTTTTACTATTGTTTTAAGCCTATTTTTACCTTTTTAGTTCGATGTTCTTTTTTTTAGGTTTTATAAACTATACTTATTCAAAATAGAGCTTTTATAAATTACCATTTTATTCGTTATCCATTTACAATATTAACCACCTACAAAACCTGACATTAGATTAGACATAAGATATTTGGTGGAGAAAATTAGGCTTAGATGCAGACACCGACTAGTCCAAGAGATGTTTAATTTCAAACACCAACATGCCCACAGGAGAGAATACCGTGCCGTGAATTAATTTTTTTTTTCGGTCACGATTGATTTATGCTGAATTGATTAATTCTCCATATTTTTGTATGCCTCGGAAACTTGGACTGTTAAAAAGGCAGATCGAGCTCGCATAGATGCTTTTGAAATGTGGACATGGAGGAGAATGTTGAGAGTTCCTTATACCGCCCATCGAACTAACGTTTCCATACTGAATGAGCTCGGTAATCCAAAGAGACTATCCTCCATTGTGTCTACGAGAATGCTTACATTCTTCGGACATATACACAGAAGCGATAATATGGAGAAACTTGTAGTTCAGGGTCATGCCCCGAGTGGGCGGCGCCGTGGCCGTCCCGCTACACGCTGGGTGGATACGACGAAACAGTTGCTGGATTTGAGTATCAAGAGCACCACTAAGCTGACAGTAAATCGCGAACGATAGCAAGCTACAGTTCTCAAAACTATTGATAATATTCGTGTCGGCAATACTCTAGCTCTGACTTAATGCATTTTACGAGTTCACAACATGTCTGTTAAGACATTGTGACTATGATGATAATTAATTATTTATCAAATTTGAAACCATCGGTGACTATAATATTGGTCTATCACATGGTAATACAGTTCGAAAGCAGATTAAGACCCGTCTAAGCTAGTCGTGAAAATGTTATTGCAAGTTCTGAAGAATTCTGTTTGTCAGAACCTAAGGTCAGAAATTTTGGATTTTGAGATTTAAACTTTAAACCTTGTAAGCTTTAAAATCTCTTTAATATCTAGCATCACGCTTATAGTTTCAGTCGTTGAGCTCAGTGTTAGTTTATTTTTCTCTACATTCAGTAAAAACGTTCAAAGTGATAAGTGTTTTATTTATTTTGATCCAACTCTAACAAAAATAACATTCAAAACACGACATGTCACAGTTCCTAACATGCAAAATCCGTCGTGAACAAATTTAAAATCCAGATCTCAGAAAAACTATCTGTCCTAGATTTTCGGAAGTTGAGAGATAACATCCTAAACCATCGGAGATTAACATACACTCGTTTTGGTATTGTTTTCTGTCATAATATGGCTGTATTCGGTCTTTCTCGATTTCCCCAAAATTTGTTTCCGTAGACTTGTTGGATTCTGGATTTCTAGACGACTGATAAGCTGAAAAGTATCTCAATTATCTCTCTCCCCAGTAGTTCACCTCCACACCACGGAAGAGTAGGGAACTATTAAAGCCCTTTTTAGACAAACGATGTTACACAGATGGATCTCTTGCAGAAGATTTATCTATCTGTGGGGTGTATAGGAAAATCTCTCAGGATGGAGCTCTGGCCTAGCTTTGGAGAATACTGTATACGTACAGTCTTCCAGACTGTAATATGTGGAATCTCGGCTTGTGCAAAGCTGGGCCTCTTTTAGTAGTGACGGGGTTAGGGTTCAGTTGCCTAATAGTTGCCGCTCAGCGTTAAGGCTTATTATGCACCCCTGACCAAAAGGATCAAACATAGTCCCATCCCCCAAGTTCTTTGGGGTTTTTAAGATGTATTGCACTATGATCTCCTGTCTTCCCTCCTGACCTACATTCAGATAGGAGCTACTGATTTCACTCAGGGCAGGAAAGTGGAAGATAACATGCTTAGCTGTTTCCTCTGCCTCACAGCACTTCCTCCATTATGGATTTGCGACATCAATCCTCAGCTATTGCAGCTGTGCAATGTGCACTGAACGTCCAATGGCCAGTTATAAATTCAACCACCTTTCATTCTTTCGCATAGTTTCTTTTTACTCAGTTTGAGAGCATTTGCGGTATTAAAACTCCAGAGCCCCCTCAGCATGCCCTTACACTGAACATTCCCATCAGTGCCAGTGGTGGCCACCACTCTGTCTCAGTTCATTTGACACCCATGTGGTGTCAGCTGTCCGTACCATGTTGTATGATATACTTACCACATGCTGGTTCTGGACCCATGGCGATGAGAGGGAGTTCTGCACCTTCCTTGGCTCACCTGTCGGCTCTCTCATTACCACTAACTTCTATGTGAATAGGCACCTAACATAAAGTTTCCTCGTTGGTCTTCGCCAGTGTCTTTAGTGTGTTATTACACTATTTTTGAAGTATAAGAGTTACTTGTCAAGGTCATCAGAGCCGCCCGACTGTCTGTGTTTACATAGATAGTATTTTTACTGTATACTTTATCTATGCATATTCTGGCGCATTCCAAGATTGCGGCTATTCTGCAGCCAACCTCTCTTGCCATGTTGACCTAGCTTTTCGAGGCACTGATATACTCAGTGACAGCACACAGGACTAGAGCACTACAAAGTCAAGAATTGACACATTTCTCACACTAATGCTCAAGCTCATCACCGTGTCAAAGCCTGGCCTGCACCTAGTATTTAACCACGATAGGGCTGAAACTTCTCGCGCACCCTCGCTATAGTCCAGACCTTGCTCCCTGCGACTTTGCTCTGTTTCCGTTTGGGAAAATGAGGCTCTGTGGGCTTGAAATCACAAGTGTGCTTTAAGCCCTAGTGACACATGACAGAACTGGTTTTAATGAGTGGTTTTGGAGGATGGAGAGGTGTATTGAATGTAGAATAAATTATATTGAAAAAAATTACTGAATTTGTATTGTAAAACTTTCTAGTAGTCTAAGATCGAATATAAGGTCGACCTTCACCCACCTGTCTACCGGATGAAAATTATATTTTTATTTTATCAATTAAAATATGTTTCCAAACTCCTACCGACAGGGTTGCCTAAAATAAAATGGTCAAGGCTATATTTTAATTTAAATAATAAAAAAAATTAAAAAACTCCTTGTAGAGATCCCTACTATCCCTACTAAAATCGACCTTAACTAATCTGCTTACCGAATGAAAATTATATTTTATCAATTAGAATACTTTGAAAAAAATCATAACTATATTTAATTGTAAGTATAAATTGTATTTTTAAATTCACTGATTTTACTTGGGATTCTCTACAATGGATTTTTTTAATATTTCTTTTATAATTCGAATTAAATGTAGCTATGATTTTTTTTTCAGGCAGCCCGTTGGTTGGAGTTAGAAACATATAGTCATTAAATATACGTTTTATTCTGTAATCACATCAGTGAAGGTCAACTTTACTTGGGATCTTCTGCAGTGAGTTTTAGAAAAATATTTTTTTACCTTGAAATCAAATATAACTTTGAACATTTTTTAATCAACCCTGCTGGTGGGTTTTTAGAAACGTATTTTAACTGATAAAATATGATTTTCATTCGGTATTCAGATCAGTGAAGGTGAAGGTCGATTTTACTTGGAATCCTCTATAGTGAATTTTTGGAAATCATTTTTTTTTATAATTTAATTCAAATACATATAGCTATGAACATTTTTTTAGGAAACCGTGTTGGTGAGTTTTCAAAAACATATTTTAATTAATAAAATATAATCTGCATTTGGTAAGCAGATTACTGAAGGTAGATTTTACTTGGGATCCTCTGTTGTGAATTTTTTGAAAATATTTTTAGACAACCCTGTTGGTGTGTGTGTGTTAAGAAACATACTTTGTTAGATAAAATGTGATTTTCGTTCGATAATCAGATCAGTGAAGGTTGATTTTATATGGGATCCTCTACAGTCAATTTAAAAAAAAAATCGTTTTATAATTGAAACTATATCTAGCTATGAACATTTTTTAGACAACCTTTTGCTACCTGTCGGTAGAAGTTTGGAATCATATTTTAATCGATAAAATATAATTTTCATCCGGTAGACAGATGGATGAAGGATGGCCTTATATGGGATCCTCTACCATAGTATGTTTAGCGTGTATTAGAGCTTTATCAAGCCTAACTGATCTGGACTATAACATTCAATTTGAAATATTATACAGTGCGCGACCGGTTGTTTTCAATTACCACATCTAAGTGCTCCACCCATTTTTTCGGTATTTGGAAAAACAACTTGCAATACACAGATAATGAAAGAATTAAAAACATATCTTATGGGAACAAGGACCTTAGACATTCGAGATGCAGATGAAAAATAACACTACGTACAATAAACTATTTGAAATAGAAGTAGGTGCGACAGTCATTTATTTAATTCATTTATGTACCACCATTAACTTCATAGTATAAAAAATTGATCTTCATCAGGCGAATCCCGTGTTGTTACACTTGACATATCGAAAGACTTCGACAGAGTGTGGCATGAGAGACTCCTCAACGATCGATCTCTATTTGTTGTAGTCGAAGGCTGTTCATCAGACGTATTTTCAATAAACGCCGGTGTTCCTCAGGGATCTGTCCTATACCCTACACTGTTTCTTTCTGCTGAACGTAGATATCCAAACAATTGTCTTGTGGGGATTTAGTAAGTAAAGAACAGTTCAACGTACAGAAACTCAAGGAATACAAGAAGTCGCACGTTCGCTTACCAACTGTGGAAATAGAGGGTCACCCCATAGTTCAGTCTCCTTCCGTCAACCTTTTGGGGATCAACATCAACAATAACATGTCCTGGCACGCCCACGTCGTCAGTATTGCTAAAACGGCATCCCAGAAGCTTGGAGTTTTGTTCCGCTGTAGGAAGCTGTACACACCAGAGCAACTACTGCTGTTCTACAAGGCACAGATCCGACCAGGCCCTTAGCCAGGACTTCACTTGGGAAGGGGGGGGGGGGGTCTGGGGCTTACTTCAATCATCTGACCTAGGGGGGAGGGTGTAGAAAACGGGAACAGTCAGGTATCACCAACAACGTCCTACTGAAGGACGTCTTGGGTATCAGGAGGACGTCGTTGTATCACCATTTTTGGCGAGCAAAAGAGGCGGGTAGTTAGGTTTCCGTTTTTTCAAACATCCTGGAGAAACAGTAAAGAAACGTCACCATTAGAGCAAAAAAAGGTTTTTTGGCTCCTACCCTCTATGAAAAAACCTAACAGGTGACGGTCCTACGTAGGGCGACCTGTGAGGATTCGAAATATTCAAAGGCTGTGTTTATCTACATATAGGTACTCCCCAAGCACCTGGGCGGGCTTGAGCTCGATATATTTTTTTTGCTGACTCTTATCCGTTCTTTGATACTAAAAAATAAACTTTATCAAATATAGAACAAACAAACGACATGAATATAATGTTGTATGTTTTAATGGAGTTTATATTTTACATTATCAAGGAACTAAACTAAAAAATATTCATTATACCCTACTTGGGTGTAAAGGTGAAACATAAAACTGATTTCGTCTATGAATTCTGAGCAAAAACTGTATGCAATATAATACTCGTATCTGTACATAAGTTCAACTTTCAGAATTTTCTTTTGCTCATCAACATCAAAACAAGAAAATTTAGCAAATTGGTACATCTAGCTTTTTAGCGATGTATCACTAGTTACTAGTACTATTAAATAATTGACAATAGTTTATTATAGTATTTTACCCAATAATTGATCTCCAAACTTTATTGAGACGTTTTCTTCTAAGCTCGTAGCCTAGTAATTGTAGCATAACAGTTTCAAAAGTTTAGAAATACATAAATCACTAACATATTTTGTAACCTTCGGGGGGGGGGGTCGCCCCCTCCCTGCCTATGTGCCTGGATCCGACCATCAGTATTGGTCCCATGAGTCTCTAAAGCTTTTGAACACTATCCAGTATAGAGCAATAATTAGACTAATCGCTACGCACAACCTCTCAAAGGACCTCTACAGCCTGGAACATCGAAGAAGGGTGGCTGACGTGTCCCTGTTTTACAGATTCTATCACGGAATATGTTCGAGTGAGGTCTCCCAGATAATAACACCAAAGGCCGTCCAAACGAGGAACACTAGAGAGGCTCTGGGTGCTCATCCTTACCAGGTCGAGGTCCCTACTCCCAGAACCAGTCTTCTCCAGCATTCATTCTTTTGGAGAACATCAACGCTGTGGAATGAGCTGCCGGGGAATTTGTTTCCCGACGGCTACAGCCTGCAGCGTTTCAAATCTAACGTGCGACACTTATCCTCTCGCAGCGCCTTTGCGGGGGGGTGACCATAAAGAAAGCTTTGTTTTGTAAAGTATGTTATTTTCTTTCTTACACTAATGGTATCTACTGTCTATGTAAAAACCACCAATCCTGACAAAATTACCCGTTTTATCGTATGGTATTTATTTTTGAGTCCAGATCCAGGCACGTGAAATTGAATTGTTGCTTCAGAAACTACATTTGACAGCTTACAACTTTGATTTGACTCTTTTTAACTCGTCTTCGTCCAGGCCTAACTTTTGAAGATGTGGTGTAAATGTTTTTGGTGTAAGGCCTGAGACCGACATAATGAGAGGCAATCATAACTTTGTTTTGTTTCCAGGGTTGTTTTATTTCTATGGCAAGGTCTATGTATTTAGATATCTTCCCAACGTATAGGTATTTTGGATATTCTGATATTAATATCATCTATCAAATATGTAACTTTGGGTTGGACTGAAAAACTATATTTGGCCTATGAGCTGCCATAGTCTTGTCTGTATGTATTTTAAAGTTCGAGTAGTTTGTATTGATTCTTTTCGAGTACTGAAGTCGGTGTGTAGTTATTGTAATAAGGATCTGTTTTTTCTATTAGTTTGTTTGTTGTGCCTTTGGTTGCAGAGTTATGTCTTGATGTGTACTCGGTTCCAGCTAGAGTTTTGCATGCACTTGTTATATGATCTATTGCTGCTTTCTGTTGTTGACATCTCTTGCAATTATCGTCGGTTATGGATGGATCCTTAATGATGTATTTCATGTAGTTTCGTGTCGCAATTACTTGGTCCTGAATAGCAAGCTCAAACCCCTCAGTTTCTGAAAAGAGTTGGCCATCCTGCAGACAGGAGTATGACTGTCTTTCATTAATGTGGTGTTGTGTAACACGGTATAACATCACACATCACAATAATACTAGTATTTTTAGTTCATTATTGTTTTAAGCTTATTTTAAAAATTATTTTTAACTTTTTAGTCCGATGTTCTTTGAAAGCATGTTTTTTAGTTTTTTGAATTATATTTATTAAAATGAATATGATGCTTTTGAATATTATATGGATTATTTGAAACTACATTTGATGCTTTAGAAATGTAATTCGATCCTTTGGAAACTACTGTTTGAAAAGGTGTATTTTCGAACTTCTTGCACGTCCACTCTGTACAAAACAAACTCGAAGGACGAAGATCTAAATAAATAATAACACAAGATCAAGACACAATAAACCTTATACATATTGTCATATATCAATGTAAATTGCATCATTCAGTGATTGGCAGCTTATACACTCAATTAATTATTTATCTCAAGATAACAATTAAGGTTATTTGGTGTTGTTTATTCAAAGCACTGACGTGTTTCACTTTATCTACCCATCCAGAGTTGAGATCCTGCCAAAATCCGTTCTATGGGAAGTAAAATGAGTTGTTAACCTGCTTCGGGCTACATGATATGACGAATTTAAAATAGCACATCGTCAGTTTAAAAAAGTTTAAACGATTGTGTAGGAACTGTTTGGCGACGGTTCCGCATATCTGACGCTAAGGACGGACTTTTATAAAAGAGCAATGACCAAGATTCAGAATTTACGTATTAATCGACGAACAAATGGGATAAAGATTGCTCGTTTTAGCCTGAAGGTTGCTGTACACGGGAACAATAGTGATGTGGCGTTCAGTAACAATCAGTGGCAGTTCCTCAATTTTTGAAAGGGGGTGTACAAAATTTTAAATAAAAAAACTACACAGAAAGAGTAACCAGCTATACTTATCTGGGCACAACGACTAACGAGCAATGGGACCACTCTACAGAAATAAAATGCCGCATAGAGAAAGCAAGAGCCACCTTCATTAGAATGGGAAACCTGTTCAGGAAAAGAGATCTTAATTTACAAACCAAATTAAGACTACTCAAATGCTATGTCTGGTCTGTGCTCTTGTATGGTGCTGAGTCCTGGACGTTGACGGAAGCGTCCACAGAGAAAATTGAGGCTTTTGAGATGTGGCTATACAGGGGAATTCTCAGAATTTCCTGGGTTGACCACGTGTCCAACAACAGAACTTTAGAAAGGCTTCAAAAAAAGACCGAACTCGTGGGCATTATTAAAAAATGCAAATTGGAATGCCTGGGTCACATAATGAGGAACCAAAAGAGATACGGTCTGCTCCAGGTGATACTTCAGGGAAAGGTCTTCGGAAGGAGTGGACCCGGTAGGCGCAGAATCTCCTGGCTGAAAAACCTTAGAACTTGGTCCTCCCTGTCCACACGAGGATTGTTCAGAGCTGCAGCAAGTAAAGTTCAAATTGCTTTGCTTATCGCCAACGTCCGGAACGGATAGGCACACTCAGAAGAAGACACAGAAATCCTACCAGAGATTGTTGAGGTCGCAGTTGCACCCTGCACATGATAAGAGTTATTAGTTTCCACAAACGGATATTTCTTCAAAGTTTTTTCTAGCTAGTATCACAAAAAGTCACTTCTTAAGGGTTTTTGCTTATCACTCATCACAAGATGTTATTTCTTAAGAGCTTTTTACTTATCATCCTGCTTAACCAAGAAAAAAAAGTCGTCTAGCTTGGGAATCGAATTCCCAACGCCTGATTCAAATACGTCAGTGCTACTTCCTGAACCATGTAGCCGTCTACCTCATTTTGTCAAAAATTGTATATATATATATATATAAAGCGGGGGTCCTACAGCTGCTGCCGCTTCCCGCATCTCACTCGCCATAATCTTCTATCATGCCAGTCATTTTCTCTCAGGTTTCTTCTTGTCATAGCTTCTTCTATTCCTTTTTTCCAAGTATGTGCTGGTCTTCCTCTTTTCCTTCTGTTAGGGGGGTGATACTCTAATGCTAGATATGGTAACCTTTCGTGTCCCATCCGCATGACGTGTCCATACCAGATCAGCTGTCGTTGTTCTATCCGTTCTACTATCGTGTCTTCTATTTGCGATCGTTGTTTGATTACTTCATTTGGTATATGTTCCAGTCTTGAGATTCGACACGATCTCCTAAAAAAGTCCATTTCAACAGTTTGTAGTTTCTGTTTTTCTTTTTGTGTTAATTTCCACGTTTCCGCACCATATGTTGTTATCGGCTCTACTATACAATCATAGAGTAGTTTCTTTGTTTCAAATCTGAGTTGTGTGGACCACAATAAACTATTTAATTGTTGTATGACTGTTTTTCCTTGCCGTATTCTGTATTCAATGTCCTGGTTATCTTTACCGTCTTGTGTAATGAGACTCCCTAAATATTTATATTTTTCAGTGCTTTTTATTAACTGGTCTTGAATATTTAAGTCTGTACCTGATGTTCCTATGCACAGATATTCAGTTTTATTCATATTCACTTGTAATCCCCATTTTGTTAGTTCTTCTAATAATTTTCTCATCATGTAGGTGATGTCGTCTTCATCATTAGCGAGTATTATTTGGTCGTCGGCAAAAAGCATTGTGTAGAGAGTTCTTTCTCCCATCTCTATCCCCATTCCTGAACATTTCCTACACCACTCACTGAGGGCTTCTTGTACATATATTTTAAATAAAGTTGGTGACATGCTACAGCCTTGTTTTAATCCCTTTGTGATTTTAATTCTTTTGCTTGTCTGAGAGCCCGTTTTTACAACACATTCAGTGTTTTTATATATATTGTAAATACTTCTGATGTAGGTTTCCTTAATGCCGCGTTTCGTCAACACCTCGAACAGTTTATTTAAAGGAACAGAGTCATATGCCTTTTCTAAGTCAATAAATATAATATGTGTGTCCATATTCCTCGCAACTCTTTTTTCTATGACTTGTTTTAGGGGGAAAGTATTGTCCAGACACGATCTTCCACTTCGAAAGCCACTTTGTTCTTCACTATCAACATTAGTTTCTTCCAGTCGAGATTTTATTATTCTGCCATACAGCCTTCCTATTGAACTAGTCACGCAAATTCCCCTGTAGTTCTTACACTGAGTTTTACTTCCCTTTTTATGGATGGAGCTCATATATCCAATATTCCAGTCTTCAGGAATGTCATCACCGTCAATCATGCATTTATTCATAACTTGTACAATCTGTTCTAAAAGTATGTCTGGTCCATTCTTGACTAATTCAATAGGAATGTCTCCAGGCCCTGCAGCTTTCCTATTTTTTGAGCTTTTTAAAGCCTTTCGCAATTCGTTTATTGAGATTGGTTCTATTTCAGTAGTGTCTGGATAGGTTCTCATCTCTGTCCATTTAAATTCTTCCCGTGTCTCCGTCAGTAATTCGGTATAATACTTTTCCCATTGTTCTAAAGAAATGAGGCTTATATTACATCTTTGTTGTTCTTCTTTTCTTAAATTTTTGACCATTTTCCAAGCTTCTGATACTTTCGTTCCTCCCATATACCTGTCTAGTTCTTCACATCTTCTTTCCCACATAGAATTTTTACTTTCGGCTACTTCTCCTTTTACTACTCTGTTCATTCTTGCATATAATTTTCTATCTTCTGCATCTTTTGTATTCAACCATTTATTGTATGCCCATTTTTTTAATTTTACCTTTCCGTCCAACTCCCTTGTCCACCATTCCTGTACCCTTCCGTTTTTGGAATTCTCTCTTCCAATCGCTTCATTCGCAGCATTGTGAATGGCTTCTTTAATTTGGTCATATCTCATAGCGGCATTTCCTTCTAAAGGTTGCTGTAGTTTTGTAGCTAATCGTGTTTTGTATAGGAATTTGACCGAATCTTGTTTCAAACTTCCTAAGTTGTATCTGATGGTTTCACTGTTTTTTGTATTTTCATTGTTTCCTTGTGTTTTAGTATATTTGTTCTTTAATATAATTGAAGCTCGTACCATGAAGTGGTCGGTTCCACATTCCGGTCCTCTGTAGGCTCTAACATTATTAGTTTGAATTTTGCTCTTTTGTGGTTGAATAATGTAGTCAATTATAGAACTTAAGTTTCTTGTTGGTTGGTGCCACGTATATTGGTGTATTTTCTTATGAGGAAAGAATCCGTTTTGGATTTTAAGTGAAAAGTTTTCACACAGGTCTATGAGTCGTTGTCCATTATCATTTAAATTTAGTTCTCCATATTTTCCAACAACTGGGGAATCATCTGCTCTTCCAGTCCTTCCATTTAGGTCGCCCATTAAAATTAATTCCTTTCGAGAGTTCACATCAGTTAGAAACTGAGTCAGCTTGTTAAAAAGTTCTTCTTTGACATCTGCGTCAGAATCGTCAGTAGGTGCATACACCCCTATTATAACGATTTCATGTCCATTTTTATGCAGTTCTAACTTTATAATTCTTTCGTCAACTTCTTCCCATTCTTTGATGCATTTTTTAAATTTTTGGTGGACCACAATAGAGACACCTCTTTTAGCTCTTTGATTTTTATTAACTCCGCTGTAAAAGTGAATATATTTCCCTATTTGTTCGTTACCTCTGCCTTTTTTCTTCGTTTCTGTCAATACACATACATCTAATTTCATCTTGTCGATTTCCTGAAAGACTTCTTTTCTTTTAGTGTTGAGACCTTGAATATTCCATGTAGCTATAAACATTGTCCTTTTCCGTTGCCCAAGTCGTCGTCTGTTATTTGTTTTTTCCTGTATCCGAGGCTTGTGTGTGAGATTTTTTGCAATTTATGATTTTTACTAATGATGAGGTGCAAGCCCATCGCTTAAACCCCCAGACTTGGAGGGGTTTACTCCCCTAGCCGATAGGTTCCAGTTAATTATAGGCGCCGGAAACTCGCCTTTCACCCTCTCTCGTCAGCTACATGGCTTCCAGTATGCCATGCACCCAGGGGCCACGCGACACATGTCTTCGAGGACGTGAGAGTAGGATTTGTTGGCAGAGCTGGGTTCGATTCCTCCAACCTCTGACTCTTTCGTCAGCATACAGAAGGCGTTTCTCAGAGTTTTGCCGTTGCATGTTAATCGGCATCGCATGCAACCTCTGAGACCTTTACCAACCTTTAGCCCCCTCACCTGATTATCCATTTTAAATAATAGGTTAGTTGGTTAGAATCGCCGTTGTAAACAACGCGTAGCAACTCGAACAAGAGAAGAATACTGAGGCGCGCCATTAGGAGTGGCTTCTGTTCGTATTGGTTCGTACGTCACCGGTAACCTTTTGGTTTTCATTGGTCCTTTTCAAAGTCGATTTTGATGTGTGATTGACAATAGGAGCGCTAATAACGTGCGATTGACCAATAGGAGCGCTCTCGGTCCGCTATCCGTGCCGTGCCGTCCGTGTCTTGGTGCCTTCAGTCAATCACGTGACGAGATACTGGTTAAGTTCGAGCTTAGTGTGCTGCGGCGCTGCGAGTGCCAGTTTTTATAGTCTGCATTGTGTGCTACTTACAAATGAGGCAACCGATTGTAGCTAGAAATAGCGACATCATACTAGCACTGCATACATATATACTAAAAAGTATTTTTCTGTTTTGCTTGGGGGGGGGGGCAATGCGCCATAAGGAGGAACCGCCCCTGGTAGTAATATTCAGTACTAGCAGCCACTTCAGCCTTCACCGTCCACAACTTACTGGCGGGTTTACACATGCAAAGATTTGGTGACGCCAGTCGACTTGCATACAAGTTGAATCTCTGCATGGATAGCCCGAAAAAGTCTGTATCCTTCTGAAATCACTGGCGCCAGTCAGGGCCGTAGCTAGGCGTTGGCTATGGAGGGGGTTCATGGTGACCTTAGGGGCGTTCATGTATAAAAGAATATATAATGTCTTAATTTGCTTAAAATCTGTATCGATTGTATCGCTGCTAATGTGTCATGAGCGCCGAGGGATTAGTTAGTAGTAGAATAAATCACTAAGCTTGGAGAAAGCATCTTGATTATTTTGGTAGTTATTTCATTCATGGGAATACTATTGGGGGGGGGGGGGGGTTGGATCCCCTAACCCCCCCTAATATACGGCCGTGGCGCCAGTGGTAACATAAATCCACGGAAAACAAAATGTTGCTTCAACTTGCGAGTCTGAACATGTACGTCAGCTTTTAGTTTGATTTTCGTCTCGGTGGAGAAACTTTCCTTTATTTTTAACTTCCCTGACAAAGGAGGGGTAAGTTATTAGGATCGGCCCGTTTTCGAAAATTTTACCGAAATCAACGTGCGAGGTGTCATTCCCAAACTCCTAACTCATTTTCTGATAAGAAAATGTTATATTTACTATTTTTCGAGTAACCCCCACCACCCCTCACCATTAAATCATAGATTTGCACCAAAAGATAGAGAACAAATACCTCTTTGTGACAGTAAAGTTTAAAATTATTTCAATCATTTTTGTGACAGTTGCTGCCACTTTAAAATTCGAAAATTTGCTACTTTTTATGAACTTTTATTCCGCCATTTTTGAAATTTTGCGGCATGCGCGGTAGCGTTTTCGACATAAGAAAACATGCTTTTTATTGTTGTAGCATTAGAATTCCACGTTATGACATTATTTCTTGAGTTACCCCCACCCCCAAAAAAATCGGGAAACTTTGGTTTTTTGATGTCCGTCTGTGTCTGTACGTCCGCGATTTCGTTCTCCAACGATATCACATGTAAATTTTTTCTGGAGACTGAAAAAATTAAACAAATTGAGATACTCAAATATATGAACAACAACCACTTGAGTCGGTGAAGTTCCTAGAACGAGGTCTGCCTCGTTCAACGTCTACACTTTTTATAAATATGGCTGAAAAGAGGTGGCAGAACACACAATCGAATTTCTTTTTAAGACGTTTTTATTATTTTATAGGCTTCACGTATATGTTCGTTTCTTTATTTGTTAATTTGTGAGTTTGTAACTCATCTTTGGATTACGGACCGAACACTGAACGCTGCGACTTTGCCACGAAACCGATTCTGACGGCTTCAAATCCGTCGGACCAGCAGTCGTATCCGCTGACTGAGAGATGGCTCAGACACCTTAAATTTTGTTAATATTATACAGTGGCATAGCGACGAGAGCTTAAAAGGCCTGACATACAACTGTTTGGGAGTTGGTATTTTTGTTGAATTTATTCAGGAAAGTCGACAGCTTTGATTATCTTTTATGCAGTAATAATAATGATTATGCTATGAATATTGATTAAAAACAATTGTTCACCTTCATTACGCAGAGTATTAGTAAATGCAGTTTGAAAAAACTAATAAACACGTTATAACTATGAAGTTAACTAAAAAATCAAAAATAAATATAGTTGAAAAAACAAAAAATACGCTTTTATAGAACATCGAACTAAAAAGTTGAAAGTGATTTTTAAAATATGCCTAAAACAATAATAATGATCGAAAAATATGATTGTGAAAAAAGCGTGGGCGCTTTGTGCCACACTATTCGTAAATCGAGCGCCCGACGCTTTTTTCAGAATTATACTAGTATTTTTCGTTCATTATTGTTTTAAGCTTATTTTAAAAATTATTTTTAACTTTTTCGTCCGATGTTCTTTGAAAGCATGTTTTTTAGTTTTTTAAATTATATTTATTAAAATAAATATGATGCTTTTGAATATTATATGGATTATTTGAAACTATATTTGATGCTTTAGAAATGTCCTTTGGAAACTACTGTTTGAAAAGGTGTTTTTTCGAACTTCTTGCACGTCCACTCTGTAAAAAACAAACTCGAAGGACGAAGATCTAAATAAATAATAACACAAGATCAAGACACAATAAACCTTGTACTTATTGTCATTTATATCAATGTACAATGCATCATTCAGTGATTGGCAGCTTATTTTAAAAACCTTCTTTAAACTATATCTATGAACTTCAGGGATGACCTTTGAAATTATGGTTTTTGGGACACGGTATAAATATGGCAATCAAGCGAAAGAATCTCCAGTTGCAAGATATCTTAAGTCACTTCCAATTTTATTTCAATTGAGGTGTTAAATCGTCTCTCATGTGGATACCAGCTTTTAATACTTTGCGTCACAC
Organism: Callosobruchus maculatus; assembly: GCA_951848785.1. Taxonomy (NCBI): domain Eukaryota; kingdom Metazoa; phylum Arthropoda; class Insecta; order Coleoptera; family Chrysomelidae; genus Callosobruchus; species Callosobruchus maculatus. The sequence continues at coordinate 3,399,088 of CATOUR010000127.1, forward strand.
AAACTAAAACAATATGCAATGTTATTTTGTCATAAGATGGTTTTTGAGGCTTGCAGGCTGTTCTAGTGAGAGTTCTCGCAGGAAGTTGTGCAGAAGCACCCAAAGTAATTCGACGACTAATCCATGGTTTAAAGCATACACGACCTTTACGTTTGCTAGAATTTTCCTTATCATCAGAACATTTCTTGATAGGTCTTGAAATGACCTAATTCATGAAAGTTGATAGGTTACCTAATACGAAAGGTCACCAAAGATACACCAATATTATTACATCATTTTGAAGCCCTAAATTGTCCGGCTAACACCATTACCTATGCATTTCCGAAAGCCCACAACAGTCCGTCAGCTTCTAGTATAGATCAATATGTATAATAAGTGGTCTCCCTTTTATCTTGTTAGCTGGACATACACGTACACAGTTTTCAAAAGTAGGCATAGGCGTAGTTAAGTGGGGCTTGGGTGGGCTTAGCCCCCCAAGAATGATATTAGCCCCCCCTCAATATAATTTGATCTGTTGAGTTTATTACAATAAACCGCTCTAGATACATCTAGGGCTGGGCTTAAGGCTCCCCAGATCTGGGGACTTAACTATACCTACGAAAGTAGAGAAACAATGCTTTTTTATAAAACCCAGAAAAAATTCAGGAAGCAATTAAAGATTGATTTGGGGTTTCTGATATACATGCCGTTATTTCAACGAAATGTTTCAAGATTTTGATGAAATTTTTAAGAAAAAGGATTTCATCTAAGGTTTTTGTTGTTTTGTATTTGAAGGGTCCAATTTTAAAAGTGCCTAAGTTACATTTTTCAGTTTAGACAAAAACGCTTTTAAAGTTTATATTTCTCTCTGGGGATATTACTTTTGATTTGTTATAATCTTCTATTTCTTTTAGAGTGAGCGACTTTAAATAAAAGCTTTAAGTGGTCTACTTGCTAAGATTTTGTTTTTCTTTTGAAAATGGACCTTTTTTTTAGATTTCAAAAGGGTAACAGACTTTAAAGTATTTTTGTTCTACAATATATAAGAATAAAGAATACATTACCAAGTTATTCATAAATATAGGTGTTAATCAGATGTATTATTATCTGTAGGTCAGATATGTAATATCTATAAGAAAGAAATGTGGTCAAATTGACAGTTTTGCTTTATATGATAAAATTTTTAGGTTATCTCAGCATAAAACAGGATTTTCCTATGCAAACGTAATATTAAAAAACCCACTTACCTGCTTTTTTGTACTATTTTTCCACCATTTGCAATTATAAATGATTAGAAAAATTGAGTGAAATAATGAATCACTAGGAGCACGCTTCTATTAGTGAATGGCAAAAGGAATAGTAAACCACAAACTATACGCATAAATACTATGCTAGTGCGTTGAAGTGGTCAGTTATAGTGACTAACAGACTGTGTACTTTGGCTCACCTTCCATTAAATATACATACTTCATCTACTATTTAGCTGGAGTTTCGTAACAAGGTCCAAAGAATACCTTTGCGAAGTTATCTTCCCGCATGTCTGGCGGAACGGAAGGGCAGTTTGCAGACCACATTGATTTTGGGCACCATAAATTGGAATCATTTCCACTGTTTTTGCAACTGTCCGTCAAAAATTTGATTTTTGAACATCGCCTTTATCATTGTTTGGCCAATAGCGGCCAACATTTTGAATACATATTACAAAAAGTGATATTTTCGTGTGTTTTTGTTTCCTATTTCAACAAATGACGATACGTACAGATTTTTATACTTTCTCGAAAACGAATCGACCGATTTTAAAAAATTGAACGTCAAAATAAAGGAGTTCGACATTCCTTTAAAACAAGCTATTACTCTAAACTCCTTTTCATTTACAATTTTTAAGGGGATGACCCTGTTGGCAGAGGATATAAGGGGGCAAAGAGTTTTTGGTTAGAAAGTTGTCCCCTTTGACAAATCTTTTGACGTATCTCGGCGTTTTCTCTTTTAATCAGTGGTTTTCGCTTCATCCGTGGTGGGAAGTTTGCAAATGAATGTTAAATTCTTGAGTATTTGTATTACCAATGATGTAATATTGCTATGTCTGTAAATTCTCTATAAATAAAACTCGAAAAAAATCATAAAACAAGAGATCTCCCAAGGTTAAAACGTAAAATAAGTTAAAACGTCGCTTTATTTCTCGTGGAGCTATTTGTGTTAGCATTCAAAAAGTTTATTTAACGCGCAGTTTTTTTTTTCAGATTCGATATGCAAATACACATAATGTATGGTGGTCTGATAAGAAAAACATCTCTCCGAATGTTTACCTGCGTGGATCGGGTGATAATCGTGATAATTTATGGAATCGAAAAAAAAATACGCTAGACTAATCTCTCACAAGTACCTGGTATCAAAGCTGGTATGATAAACAGCTTTCTTTTTATAGTACAGAGCCAAAATTATTAGGAAAGTAACTGAGGTTAATTTGTCTCACATAGCGCTAATTAATGGTATACAGCCCATCCATATTTAATTACAAAGTGAAAAGTTCAAACAAAGACTACAAAAGTTTACAATTTGTACAAATATTTTTCTAATGGTCAACCTCCCGCAAAGACTGAAATGAAAGCCTATAGCGCTGTAGAGGCACTGCGGGAGGATAAGTGTCGGTGCACATTAGATTTGAAACACTGCAGGTTGTAGCCGTCGGGAAACAAATTCTCCGGCAGCTCATGCCACAGCGTCCAAGTTCTCCAAAAGAAGGAATGTTGGAGACTGGTTCGGGGAGTAGGGACCTCGACCTGGTAAGGATGAGCTCGCAGAACCTTTCTAGTGTTGCTCGTTTGGACAACCTTTGGTGTTATTATCTGAGAGAGCTTACTTCAACATCTTCCGTGATAGAATCTGTAAAATAGGGACTGGTCAACCACTCTTCTTCGATGTTCCAGGCTCTTGAGGTTAGACGCATCGATTAGTCTAATTTCTCTCTTCTGGATAGTGTCCACAAGCTTTAAAGAGTGCTTCGGAGCGCATCCCCACACATGGGAGTGATACTTCAGCGATGGTCGGATCTGTGTCTTGTAAAGCAGCAGTAGTTGCTCTGGTGTATACAGCTTCCTACAGCGGAACTACACTCCAAGCTTCTGGGATACTGCTTCAGCAATACTGACGATGTGATCATGTCAGGACATGTTGTTGTTGATGTTGATCCCCAAAAGCTTGACGAAAGCTGACGCAATTATTGGGCGACTCTCCATTTCCACAGTTGGTAAGCCAATGTGAGACTTCTTTGTAAGTATTTTTCCCATATTAGTAATTTGCGTCAAAGCAACGATATCTTTGATTAGAGCCTTTCCATTTTTTTCACTATTAGTACGATTGCAAAAAAGGAATACTAACAAATCAGATTTAAATTTTTGCCAGGTAAATTATGCTTTATAATTTGACAAATTTTATTTCATTTTCTGGGATCTTGCTAATAGGTACTGAAGAATTTCCAGAACTCCAGTCAGAGGTAACGTTACTTTTGACTTGACAGGATTGAATGCTTTTTTATACCATTAATTGAGAAATATTATTATAAAGATAATAATAAACTGCCTACAACAATCGCTAGTAGTTTTCTTTTCATTTCAAACTTCTTAATTTTGGAAACCGGCAATCTCTAGTGCATTGCCGTAACTAGTTGGCCGTGAAATATATCCATTTCTGTCGAACTCCAGCTTCTCTTTGACCTAAGATATGTTCCGCCGTTGTTTCTGCTTAGAGGTGATTTGTTGTAAGCGGTTTTTGTAGTTTTGTCTCTTTAGTCTAGTTCTTGTGTATTTTTCTGCTAAGTTAGTTGTTTTCTGCTTTCTGAACAGTTTTTGTTTATATTTCACGGTCTGCTAGGTTGCTTATAGGTAGAAGAATTGCAAAACACCGATTTGATTGAAAATTTGAAATTGAATGAAAACTACCAGAGATTGATATCCACAACTTTATATCATTAGACAGGCTAATAAATTCTACATTTAATCCTATAAAAAATTAGGTATTCCCATTTGAAAAAATCAAGTTATCTCTGATTGATGTTTCGAACGATTTCTCCAAGCACAAACGTAATTCAAATTTGACCGTTTAATCTAAGCTGACGCATTTCATGCTTAGTAATATGCCAAAATCACAGCCTTTCAAATTTTATAATCTATGAGATACTAAATTTTTTTCTGACATCTACTTATACCGAAAATGGTGATTTACACCTAAACAGTTCGCTTTAAGTCCCATGTGTGATACATAAAGTCACACTAGAATTCACCAAGGATTCTGAATATATAGGATGTTCTATTTCAAAAAACATAACTTTGACACGTTTCGTGTTTTGGGGACACCCTGTATAACATGAAAATACTTTTAAAATGTAGCCTTAATGGGTACCTATCCATCCGAAATTATTATTTTCCTTTTCATCAGATACTTTAGCCATAATGCTCCGTGTCGAATAACGTGAATAACCTGGTATTTTTTCAAGCATTTTTACGTAAACAGTGTAAAGGTCGCTCCGAGAAACCGTTTTCCAGATATATTTTTTTATCGAAGTAGACTGTGATTAAATGCTGGTGCTTGTTGTCATTTTTCCCTTTACTCATAGTTCTTGAAAGATTTTTTACACATGAAGGGTCCAAAAACTGATCAGTGGGTTTGTACTTTCAGTCACATTTCATTCATTTTGACTGAATCAGTATTGAAAACTGATGACTCTCATGATGACGGAAACGATCGCATGTCAGTTTGACGTTTGTATAGTTTTTTTAATAGTGGGTTTTTTAATGTTTTCGATTAAATTGTGTTCGTATAGGAAAATCCTGTTTTATATAAAGCCATATAAAGTAAAACTGTCAATTTTACCATATTTCTTTGATATAGATATCACATATCTGATCTGCAGATAATAATACATCTGATATGCGTCCTGGCTTAGAAAATGAAGTTCCTGATGAAGCAATAGACTCTGACAACGATATTTATGAATAACTTTTGTATCTGTAATGTATTTTAAATTCTCATATTTATATTATAGAATAAAAAATACCTTAAAGCATGCACAGGTTTTTTATTTATCCTTCTGAAATCCAAAAAAGTGCCTAAGTCCATTTTTGAAAAAAACCAAATATTTGAAAGTAGACCACTAAACTAGCTTTTACTTAAAGTCGCTCACTCTAAAAGTAATAAAATACATGATTATAATAACAAATCAAATGATTATTCGAAAAGGTAATATTTCCAGAAAGAAATATAAACTCTAAAAGAGTTTTTCTCAAAAACAGAAACATGTGATTTCGACACTTTTTACTGGGGATGTGCCGCAGCCCTCTTGTCTCTTGCTTTTGGACATTTCCAAAGCTTTTGACAGGCTAAATCATTGCAGTCAGTAGCAGCAACAGACGCTACGCACTTAGTTACTGTCAAAGCCCCCAATCATCCCAATTTTACCCCACCCAAAAAAGTAGAAATTGAGCCCATTAAACGCCTAGGAAGTAAGAACGAAGTGTGAGGAATATTAGAATTTTTTTGTTTTTTGTTAATAACATACTCTGCCGCCCACGCACAGATTTCTGCCTAAGTCACATTTTTCTGTTTTTGAGAAAAACGCTTATACTTCTCTCTGGTAATAATACCTTTTCGAATGATCATTTGATTTGTTATAATTTTGTATTTTTAGTATTTTATCACTTTTCAGTGAGCGACTTTAAGTAGAAGTTAGTTTAACGGTCTACTTTCCAAAATTTTGTTTTCCTCAAAAATCTTCAAAAATGGACAGTGCACTTTTTTCTTTGGATTTCAAAATGGTAATAAGAACCTGTAACATACTGTATTTCTTGTACTATTTCTCCACAATTTTTAAACTATAAATGATTAGACAAGACAGAGAATTGAGTGAAATAATAAATCACTAGGAGCACGCTTCTATCAGTGAATGGAAAAATGAATGGTAAACCACAAACAGCATAAATAATATGCTAGGGGACTAAGGCAATTTTTCCGTTGAAGTGGTCATTCACAGTGGCAAACAGACCGTGTACTTAGGCCCATCTTCCATTGAAGATATTTTATTTAATATGTGGCTGGACTTAAGCACATGTTGCACTGAACTGAGAACTATTTTAAAAACTCGTATGCTCATTATAATCGCTTAGGTGCATTTTACAACAATTTTAGATATACTACCGACAGACAGACAGACAGACCGACGTAAATGAGTGGATTTTCGTTACGTTATGTGTGGGAAGTAATAATAATAAGGCTATAGAGATGGCCGAATGGCTAGTAAAAAATGTCCCTTCCATGACAGTAAAGTGTGATGGGTGATCGTTTATCATAAGCTCGAGTGCATAGATTTGTGTCAGTTTTGAAACTGATTAATTAGAAAAAATATTCCAAACCGATTAGATTTCGATACTTACTAAGCCACAACAATATTCCAGGATAACAGCTTTTATATTGTGTGTATTCGAGCACGTATCAAACAATTTTATAATCGCTACTAAAATTAAAGTTATAAAAGCGTTCAACAAACGAAAGCATTTTGTTTACGACAGGTTCATGTTTTTCGGTTAGATACCGACTATACGACGCAAATTCGACTACTTTCCGCTATAAATACTATCTGCGCAATTACAATTATTGTACACGAATATCTATTCTAGCAACAGATCGAGCATAAGATCCAAAAACAAACTAGAAATCTGTATACAGGGTGTTAATTTGAAAACTTCCCGCCCCGGATTTCTCAAAAACCGCCGACTAAATGAAAAAGCGCCGAGACATGTCATAAGATTTGTCAAGGGGGACAACTTTTTAACCAAAAACTGCTTTATCCCCTTGTATCCTCTCCCCACCCCCCCCCCCCAGGATCATCTCATTAAGTATTTTAAATGCCAAGGGGTATCGAGCAATACCTCGTTTTAAAGGTATGTCGAAGTACTTTATTTTGACGTTTGCTTTTTAAAATCCGTCGATTTGGTTTCGAGTAAATTAGAATCTTTATGGATCTTAACTTGTTCAAATGGAATACAAAAACACATGAAAATATTTATTATTCCAATAAGTGTTCAAATCTTGCCCGTTATTGGCCAAACAATGATACCGGCGATTTTCAAATTCTTGACTGGCAGTTGCAAAAACATGTTGTGGGATATCCTGGCAGCTTTCGATAATACGTTGACGAAGGTCATCCAAACTGTCAGGAATTTGAAAATTGCCTATATCATTGTTTGGTCAATAACGGGCAACATTTGAACACATATTGCAATAAAAGGTGATATTTTTGTCCTGAGTCCTGAGCCATTGTCCTTATACGCTGTGCCGCTGAGCGAGGCGTGATTCCCGCCGCATGGAAGATTGGCTGCATACAACCCATTCCTAAGAAAGGCAAAAAACCGAGCCCACCGATACTATAGACTTGTGGCTCTTCTCAGCACCATGTCTAAGGTTATGGAGACTGTCATTAACACACAGTTCCTGAAATATCTGGACAACAATAACATCATAAATGATCGCCAGTATGGCTTCCGTAACCATAGGTCTACGGGTGACCTCCTGGCCTACGTCACTCAGGTGTGTAACAGAGCAATTGAAAATCATGGCAAATCCCGTGTGGTTGCAGTTGACAATTCGAAAGCCTTCGATAGAGTGTGGAATGAGGGACTTCTGGTCAAGCCTGCTGCTTATGGACTACCTCCTGGCCTGCGCCAGTGGCTGAATAGCTTCTTGAACGACCAATCTTCGTTTGTTGTAGTCTAAGGCTGTTCATCAGACGTATTTTCAATAAACGCCGGTGTTCCTCAGGGATCTGTCCGATCCCCTACACTGTTTCTGCTGTATATCAACGAGCTGCTGGAAATAACGTCCAATCCAATCTACAGCTTCGCAGACAACAGTACATTTATATCGTGTATTGAACCAGGCAAGCCACTATCATCCCAGGAGAGGGTACATCTGGGACAGCAAGATGCCTCACAGATCAACGCAGATGTCAAAAATATTCTCAAGTGGGGATTAGCAAATAAAGTACGGTTTAACGTACAGAAAGCTCAGGCGAAAACACTGACAAAGAAGTCTCACGTTGGCGTTGGTTTACCAGCTGTGGAAATGGAGGGTCACCCAATAGTCGAGTCACCTTCCGTCAAGCTTTTGGGGATCAACATCAACAATAACATGTCCTGGCACGACCACGTCGTCCGTATTACTAAAACGGCATCCCAGAAGCTTTGAAGTTTTGTTCCTCTGTAGGAAGCTGTATACATCAGAGCAACGACTGCTACTCTACAAGGCACAGATCCTAACATGTGTGGGGATGTGCTCCGAAGCACTCTCTAAAGCTTCTGGACACTATCCAGAAGAGAGCAATTAGACTAATCGATACGCCTAACCCGACAAAGGACCTCCACAGCCTGGAACATCGAAAAAGGGTGGCTGATTTGTGTCTGTTTTACAGATTCTAGATGTTCGAGTGAGCTCTCCCAGGTAACAATACCAAAGGCTGTCCAAGCGAGGAACACTAGAGAGGCTCTGTGATCTGATCCTTACCAAGTCAAGGTCCCTACTCCCCGAACCAGTCTCTTCCAGCATTCATTTCTTTGGAGAACTTCAACGTTGTGGAATGAGATGCCGGGGAATTTGTTTCCCGACAGCTACAACCTACAGCATCTCAAATATAACGTGCATCAATACTTATCCTCTCCCAACGCTTCTACAGCGCGCCATAGGATTTCAGCCTTTGCGAGAGCCTGAATATAAAAAAAGTAACAGGAGTAGCCCCCCAGCAGCTCTCAGGCTCTTGCCCCCTTTCATTAAATCCGAAGTTCGCAAGTGACCCACCGGCTGAAGGTTTCCAATTTATGACGAGAGGGTCTAAAGGGCACAGCTCTATCACGAAAGTTGTGGCAAACAGGTGGTTTTCCACAGGAATTTTACGGTTCACTTTCACTCCAGGGAGGAGTGGAGGAAACAAGTAGAGCCTTTCTCAGGCCTCGTTTGGTCCCAGGCTGAATGAATGAAAAAATGAGACACTTTCTGGTAACCACAGAACCACCGGTGCATAGGCCTACAAGCAGGTCCTTATACAACTCTCCGTACTTTAATTCCCAAGACCAACCCTCAGCGCAAAGGTGGGTCCGGCTTATCTTATGTCTTCAGGTTCAAGGACGCTTGAATCTAGTATAGTCTGCCTGTGATGCCCAAAGGCTTCACACCGACATAGAATGTGTCAAGACACATTCTTCCTCGACAGTCATATAAGTGTCTCCCGATGTCTTGCCGAAATGTCATCCAAGACCTTTCTGCATTGCAGCTATCGGAGCAGATAGTAATCCGCCTCCTAGGCCCCTGAATTTCGCAAATATGAGAGGCACAAGCTAAAATACCGTAGTGTTTCCCTTAATAGAAAGAGAGAGCTTTGTTTTTGAAGCACAATTAGAGATGGCTTCTTTGAATCTGAAGTTAGAATGTATTGTGAACCTGCATTTTTAACAGTGACAGGCTGTATGAATTTGTTTATTTATCTTTGTCCAAAGATCACTTATATCATCAAAGCAGCTGTGCTGTGGTCGAATCGGGTACAGTATCGATACTGTGGTATTTTCAACTTAGTATCGATGAATTGCCACTATTGGAACATCTCTAAACCACACCTATCGCGCCGTCTGCCAGTCATAAAATAATCCTCAGATTTCATTGACCTTCTTGCATTAATATTTATGGTACCTATTTAACGAAGACGTATTACATCAGACAGGCAGATAAATCATTAACAATTTCCAATATTTAAAATTTAATACCATTAACCCGGCCTTGAATTTAAAGTGAAACTTCTGTGATATAAAATATTTATTCGTAGATACAACCTATTACATTTAGTTATTCTTGAATAAAATTCTTATGATGATAATGTGCAAACAGGTCCGCTTTGTTTCTTTAACTCAGCAGCTGTGAAGGCGAAGCCTAAATACCAGAGTACCGCGTCTGCTGAAGTTAGGTTACGATAGCTTGTTGACGCGAGGTTTGAATAGGCCAATCAGGGGCGTGTGGTGGGTTTCCATTTAGTGGAAGCAATAAGAAGCTAACTCAACTAACAGACGCAATTTCCACGGTTAACACTAGCTTCTTCATTAGGACTTCTAAAACTAAGTGCATGCTCCCCCAAGAAGCATGTGACATCATTTAACCTTTTAACAATTTCCCGATTTTTTAGAACCAATTCGTTATGTCTCGAGTGATCTTCCGTTATTTGGTGGTCCAAGGCATGCTCTATCCGCAAATTTTCAAAAATTTTTGTTTAAAAACCGCTTCTGAGTCTTACCATTATAATGGCTTTTCATCATTTTATGCAGTTTGCTAAGTGGGAAAATCCTGAAGTATTTCACACGTTTTTTTCCACAGTCTAAAAAAGCAGACATGACCAGCAGAACAATTTTCCAAATTTTCCACATTATTTTCCATATTGAAATGTCTTTTGCAGGTCTTCATGACTTTAGTAATGTCCATAGCAGATAGTAGGAGGTCGACTCCCTGTTAAAATTGACTTTTTTTCTATAAATGATCACACGGAAAAATTACTTTTCAAAGAACATATCGTCGGTCTCCGCACGTAGTGGCGTATCTAGCATTTTGCAAATTTTACAGGAGAAGGAAAAAACGGAATTAAGCATCAAATGGAGCTTAAAATGATATCGAAGTAATTGAGAGAGCTTCTTGTAATTTTTTGCTAAGACAGCAATGCTGGGACTCTAAGTGTTGAGATGTTTGGAGTTTCTCCAAAAATATTAGTTTCTGAGAAAAACAAATTTAATGCAGTTACGCCACTTCGTGAGATCTATGTTTCTCTTCAGTATATAGTTACGCCATTATGTGGCTTTTCAAAATATAAGTAATGCAACCTTCTTGTCAATAATAACTTTATTCGATGATAGATAAATACAAATTATTGATAGTAAATAATTAGAGAAATAGTAAACAAAATAGAAAAATGATGTTTTTCTGGAAAATATCCATAAGCGTTATCTCCTCTATCGTCTCTTTCAATCCTCATCCTCATGAGGCAGAGAATAATAGAATTGTTGCATTTCGGGTAATCGGACTACTGGAGTTTTTCCTTTACATAGGGAAGTTAGGTCATCATATTTTTTTTGATATCTTGATATATCCAACGTTTAGTGGCTTCAACGGTAAAGTGGAAAGACCGCCTTAAATGCGCTGCTTTATCTTGAAACTGTCATATTCATGGTCCTGGTGACTTATATTGTTGTAGGTTTTTGTTTTTTAATCATTATTTCCATCATGTCCGTCCATTTTATACTTTTCGCTGAAGCACTTTCTCTTATTGATAAAATACGTAATGTCCGAACGTTTTGAAATCCAGAAAGTCCTTATAGTGCATGGGATTGACAAGATACGGTTGTTTAGATTGAGCAAAACGTATTACTGGGTACAGTTGATCAGGTGTGAAAAGGTCACCGGCATGAGAAACAGCATGACTGATGGCACTATGGGCCGAATCTCCCTCATTCTGACCATGATTCGTCTAGAAAAATCTGAAACAAACTTCTTCAATTGTTGGAAACTTATTCAAGGCATAAAGTAACATCGATACTACGATTGAATTTTTTATTTTGCCCGTAGCATCCATCACAATACAGATGAATAGTTTTAATCCCTCTTTGACTGTATTCCTCTACTGCTTTAAAAACACAAGTGGAAATTTCTGCCGAACCACGCTTGCTTTTAGTTTCATCCCAAGCGAAACAAAAGCAGTCTCTAGTCGCCAAGTCATAGAAAGTGAAATTGAACGTAGATAATCTTGACTTATAAAATAAGCCACTTTCTTGTGACATTGGCAAATATATAACTTGCTGGAGGTCAAAAATCGCACACAAGAAACTTGAGTCCTTCTGAGCATTTGCTTTGCTCAGATCTTTTTTTTTCCTCTGAGAATTTTTTTTCTAAAACATGTTTCTCGTATCTGTTTCTCAAATTTTCTTTTATTGTTTCGTCTCCGTCTCTATAAGTTATACAGAGAGAACATTGATCTTTTTTAGGACGTAAAAAGGAAAGAGTTTTGGATTTGAATACTTTTCTGTAAGTCGAAAATCTAGGAAAATTATTGCAACTCTTGGCCATCTCTTGTTCTGTGAACATCATGTACATTTTTCTCAAAGACAAGTCAGGATGCATATACAATCTATTCGTGCTTGCTCAGCAATAGTGTGATTCAACTTTTGGGTATCGGTCTATGTGATTTTCTATATTGACTCTATCTTGTTTTTCTTTGTTTAAGCACTCAAGTAATCTCTTCGTGCCACCTCTTTTTTCACCTTCCATGACACCCATCTCATTAATTTTTTCAAGTGCTGTACGTAGCGATCGCTCGGGTATCCCTAATGTATTTAGGAAAAAAAATTTGCACACACTAAGTTTTCGGTTGTTCACAGTGAATTTGTAAATCCTGGAAAATTCTTTACGAGATCTCTGTTTTAGTAGTGTTTCTCTTTTTTGAGATAACATCGACATGTCTAACCAGGAACAGCCTCTGCCTGGTTAGGTCTCCTAAGCCATGATACTGGTCAAATATTATCTGTCTTTGCTCGTCCGAAATCTCTTCACACGCTTTGCCTTTTATTCTACATTTTTCGCCATTACAGCGTCCTTTTATTTTTTTTTGCTGCAACGAATTTTTTAATTTTCGTACTAACATATTCTTGCCCTCTCTGTCTTAATTGTTTGGACAGTTTTGCCTTATTAATTTTTTTCTGTTTATGAACTTCAGTTTCTTTTCCTGCGCCTTCAACAGAAAATATTTCTGGCTGAACATTTCTAGTGTCAACATCATGTCTGCCATTAACAGTAACTAAAACAAGAAAAAAAGCATTTTCTTAAACTTACCTGCACTGCGGTGGTTTTGATGAAACACTAATAAACAATACACTCGTTTTATAATATTTTGAACTAACTGTTGTCAAAAAGTCCTCAATTTTAACCCGTCTTATAAAGTTCTGCAGGATTAAAATCAAACGATGCTTTTGCGAGCATGTGGATACAAAGTAAACACTTTTATAGGCTATGTTCACCTGACACGTGCTTCATTGTTATCAGATACGCCAGTACGTGCTGTACGTCAAAATTGTGAAGAAAGTTAGTTTTGACGTAGAGGCGTAAGTCACATACGCCACTATGAGACGAATTTTTTTTTACTTCTGTCACTTACGCCACTTTTTTGTAATGAAATTATGGCCTAACGGATTGAAGTACACTTACGCCGCTTCGTGAGGTGAAAAAGCAGACAAAGTTACATAGAAATTCGGCGTAAATGAAATTTTGAATTTTTGTCAGATACGCCTCTATGTGCGGAGACCGACGATATAATACAGTCACTTGCATATGCGATATCTTCACTAGGAGGACGACCCTTTATGGGCCCGTCGCTGGACGATGCGCCCACTCCCTCGACAGTCGCATCCATAACGCGGTACGCTCAGAACGGTACTGGGAAGCAGTGTTGCCAGAGTAACAAAGTAAAAAGTCGCCATCGACCAATATGAAAAGTCGCCACTTTGTCGCCACAGTTTTTTTTATATATTGAGGTCATGAAAGTGTTAATTTTAAATTAAGAAAAAGTTTTGCCGAAAAAATGAAAATAACTTAATTATAGGTATTCAACAAAAAAATGCTACATAGAAGTATTAAAACTTCAAAAAAAATGTTTTAATCTGATTCACTATTTGAATAATCTGATTTATTTTTTTCTTCGCTTTTTGATCTATCTTTGTAAATACAATTCACTTTTGAAAAATGTTACTTGCCGATTTCGTAAGTTAAACAACAATCTCTATTTTTTTTTCAAATCTATCTTAATCCTCAATATGTCACTTAATAATTCGATACTCATTTTATTTCTTTTTTTTTGTTTTGAAAATACTCTTTCTACATCAGCGTTTCCATGAGGTATAATCAAGATGGCCATAACAATTTTCGATATGTTTTTGAATATAAATACACCAACAACATTTTTTGTTTGTTCCAATTATGTTCAAAAAGTGACTACCGGTGTTTGTTCCAATAACTTTTTTTCAGAAGAGCAATAATGCTGAATTTTGTCATTTCCGCAAAAGCTAAATTTTCGTCCGCATTATGTTTACATTTTTGCAAAGCTTGCTTTAAATTTTTATTTGAACTTTCGTTGAATTTGTAATTCAAGATATTTTTTTAAAGTCTATACCATCTATGACTCTTTCGAAACAATACTTAGTATTGTGAAGTTAATTCTTCCTATGTATTTTATTTTAGTAAACAATATAAAAGAGTATGGAAATGGAAAATCAATATATTCATATGCTTCTATATACGATCTATGAATATGAATATAAAGACTTTTCGTCTGAGTAAAAAGTCGCCAAAAATAGGCCGTTTATTGAAATTCGCCGCCATATCCCCATAGAGACGAAAAGTCGCCATTTTGGCGACTTGTCGCCCTGAATGGCAACACTGCTGGGAAGCGAAACTTAAATTGCTTATTCCGTAGCACTTGGGTTGCATGTATAGATCAATGACCTGACGGCTGAGTTGGTTGCCGTGTTTTAGGCATCGCGTTCCTATCTTGTTTTTCGCCGTATAGCAGAGCAGCCATTTTGAACGCGCTCCATGAATAAAATATGTATTACAATTAGCTCACAAATAAAAACAAACTAATACTTATAACACAGAAGAAAAATATTGCAATTTATCAACAACTTCTGTCAGTAGAAGCAGTGCTTTCATTGCTTCCATGGACCGCACGCCCCTGAGGCCAATACTTGCAGACTCCTGGCAGTCCGTTGCAAGCCCTGGACACCCTGGGAACAAAGCTTGAGTTGTACCACTCGGTTCTTGATCTATGGAAAACGACCGCCTTGGAATGAGATACAACAGTTCCCGCGGGTGCATCTAATAGCCACAGAGTGTAGCGAATTACATAGGAGTACATATAGGATAGCTCAAAGGCGAATGATCCGTTTGATTAGCTGTAGAAAAGTGAGAAGTCATCAACCGCACGCCGCTGAGAAAGCGGCTGTAGGTTGCGCGTTAATGCCAGTGGTGACCTTATCCTCTACATCAGAAATAGCTAGATCACTTCTTTTTATCATATCATTACTTTTATTGAAACATTTCATGATATAATCGAAAGGCGGTCGAGACGGCAAAACAATTTTTTCACGGTTTTTACTTCCCAAACCGATAGGTGAGGGGAGTATTGTGATCGCGAAAATTTTCGATTTTGAGATAAAACGTTTTTTGGGCGTTTTATGATGTCCGCATAACGAAAATCCATGTCACTCATTTCCGTCGGCCGGCCGGTCTGTCGGTCTGTCGGTCTGTCGGTCTGTCGGTCTGTCGGTCTGTCGGTCTGTCGGTCTGTCGGTCTGTCGGTCTGTCGGTCTGTCGGTCTGTCGGTCTGTCGGTCTGTCGGTCTGTCGGTCTGTCGGTCTGTCGGTCTGTCGGTCTGTCGGTCTGTCGGTCTGTCGGTCTGTCGGTCTGTCGGTCTGTCGGTCTGTCGGTCTGTCGGTCTGTCGGTCTGTCGGTCTGTCGGTCTGTCGGTCTGTCGGTCTGTCGGTCTGTCGGTCTGTCGGTCTGTCGGTCTGTCGGTCTGTCGGTCTGTCGGTCTGTCGGTCTGTCGGTCTGTCGGTCTGTCGGTCTGTCGGTCTGTCGGTCTGTCGGTCTGTCGGTCTGTCGGTCTGTCGGTCTGTCGGTCTGTCGGTCTGTCGGTCTGTCGGTCTGTCGGTCTGTCGGTCTGTCGGTCTGTCGGTCTGTCGGTCTGTCGGTCTGTCGGTCTGTCGGTCTGTCGGTCTGTCGGTCTGTCGGTCTGTCGGTCTGTCGGTCTGTCGGTCTGTCGGTCTGTCGGTCTGTCGGTCTGTCGGTCTGTCGGTCTGTCGGTCTGTCGGTCTGTCGGTCTGTCGGTCTGTCGGTCTGTCGGTCTGTCGGTCTGTCGGTCTGTCGGTCTGTCGGTCTGTCGGTCTGTCGGTCTGTCGGTCTGTCGGTCTGTCGGTCTGTCGGTCTGTCGGTCTGTCGGTCTGTCGGTCTGTCGGTCTGTCGGTCTGTCGGTCTGTCGGTCTGTCGGTCTGTCGGTCTGTCGGTCTGTCGGTCTGTCGGTCTGTCGGTCTGTCGGTCTGTCGGTCTGTCGGTCTGTCGGTCTGTCGGTCTGTCGGTCTGTCGGTCTGTCGGTCTGTCGGTCTGTCGGTCTGTCGGTCTGTCGGTCTGTCGGTCTGTCGGTCTGTCGGTCTGTCGGTCTGTCGGTCTGTCGGTCTGTCGGTCTGTCGGTCTGTCGGTCTGTCGGTCTGTCGGTCTGTCGGTCTGTCGGTCTGTCGGTCTGTCGGTCTGTCGGTCTGTCGGTCTGTCGGTCTGTCGGTCTGTCGGTCTGTCGGTCTGTCGGTCTGTCGGTCTGTCGGTCTGTCGGTCTGTCGGTCTGTCGGTCTGTCGGTCTGTCGGTCTGTCGGTCTGTCGGTCTGTCGGTCTGTCGGTCTGTCGGTCTGTCGGTCTGTCGGTCTGTCGGTCTGTCGGTCTGTCGGTCTGTCGGTCTGTCGGTCTGTCGGTCTGTCGGTCTGTCGGTCTGTCGGTCTGTCGGTCTGTCGGTCTGTCGGTCTGTCGGTCTGTCGGTCTGTCGGTCTGTCGGTCTGTCGGTCTGTCGATGTGTCGGTCTGTCGATCTGTCGGTCTGTCGGTCGGTTCGTCGTTCCGTCGGTCTGTCTGTCTGTCTGTCTGCCTGTTGGCATTTTTCTAGCCTCGTAATCTCAGTAGCCGCTGCATGGATTATAATGAAATTTGGGCGCCAATATGATGTGGGGTCGTAGTAGGTAATGCTGCTATAATTTTGAAAATCGGTGTATGGGCGTCGGAGTAATTAGTAAAAAACAAAAAATTTCAAATATTTCGTTTATATGCGTTTTAGGTGTTCCTGATCATGTTCTACTTTTTTTTGGGTGGTGGTGAAATTTGGGGTGGTTGGGGGGTGGGGGGGTGGTAAAATTGAAAAATTTGTTGCTTTCATAATAGAACATTGCCTTGCACATTACAGAAACCGAGGGAAGAATATTGTTTCTGGTGTAAACATACGAGTATTGCTTATATCGTTGTGTAACGAGGAAACCACTGAATTGTATTTAATGAAATTTTGACACAACATTACTATCGTAGCGAGGATGGAAAATGCGTATGGCTTTTAAAAATCGTGCCAGTGGCGGTGCAAAAATAATAAAAAAACTAAAAATGTAAAAACAGCTCAAACTAAGCGTTTTAGAGGTTCCTGATCTTTTACTACTTTTTTTGGGTGAGGGTGAAATTGGGGTGGTTGGGGGGTAGGGGGTGGAAAAACTGAAAATTTCGTTGTTATTCATAATAGGCTGTCCACTGAAAGAAGACCGAGCGACATAAATCACCTTTTTAGGTCAATCCGAACATTGCCTTGCCTATTACCGAAACTAAGGAACTTAGACTTTTCTGTGTACGTACGAGTATTTATTGCCTTAAATTGTTTTGTATTTTGTAACGTGAAAACTATTAAATTGATTCTAGTGAAATTTTGATACAGTATTATCGAGAGTATTATTACCGTGGTGAGGATGGAAAACGCGATGGTTGTTAAAAATCGTGTCAGTGGCAGCGTAGCAATAATCAAAAACCTAAAAATATGGAAACAACTTAAACTTCGTTTTCAGATGTTTTATGGGCTCCTGAGTATTTTTTTACCTTTTTTGGGTGGGGGGTGAAATTGGAGTGGTTGGATAGTGGGGAGTTGTAATAGTGAAAAATGTGTTATATTCCATCGAGGTAGAATTTCTACCTCGATGGTTATATTCATAATAGACTGCCCATTGCCTATGAAAGAAAGGCCTAGCGGCATAATACACTTTGTAGGTCCTTCCTAATGTTTCCTTGCCTATTACAGAAACCAAGGGAGTTAGAATTTCCTCATGAACATACATACGAGTATTGGTTTAGATCGTTCTGTATCGTGTAACCTGGAAATGACCGAATTGATTTTATTGAAATTTCGACTCAGTATTATTACCTTGGCGAGGATGAAAAACACGTATGGTTTTTAGGGGTCCCGGATCATTTTGGAGGGAGGTGAAATTAGGGTGGTCGGTGGGTGGTTGTAAAACTGAAAAATTTGTTGTATTGATATTTATTCTGGCTGTTAGGCTGTCAATTGACCTGTGAAGGAAAGACCTAGTGGCATAACACAATTGGGGGGGGGGGGGGGGGCTGGCATGATTTGGCTGCAAAGGGATCTCAGATTATAGCTTCATACTATGGGAAAATAATAAACTGGTATCATCGCAATGTGTGGCAAGTACTGAGCCAATCAACTTGACTTCATTTTTTATTTTTACTAATGTTTAATGAACGCTACTAAACTACGTAAAACTGTGATGAAGATAAATACATTATATAATTACTTTTTTCACAAGATGTTGACATAAATCTGGTATTAGCCAGTTATATAGATATGCGAACAAATTTTTTGTATCTCAATATGTTTTATATATATGTTATACCTTGATTCTTATAAATATCTGCGTTTATATAACTAATATTATGAGCTTGTGTTATCTACCAAATGATTGTAAATAACTAATATTAGTGCAATTAAAGATAAAAATATATTCGTGTTCAAAGAAAATATTTACACTGAGATCAATATTTGCCAACATGCATTTATTATATCCTATTAGACAATAAGTCAAGTTGGTTTGCTCAGTTTTTAAATTCACCTCATTCGTTTCCGTCGGTCTGCCTGTGTTTTCGTTTTTCTAGCCACGTAATCTCAGTAACTGTTGCATTTATTGTGACGAAATTTGAGTAGCGATATTCTGTGGCGTCGTAGTAGGTAATGCTGCTATAATTTTGAATATCGATTCATGGGCGGTGAGTACCTATGTAATTAGCCAAAAACAAAAAAATTCCGATATTCCTGAAACTTCGTTTTTAGGCGTTTTAGGGATTCCTGATCGTTTTCTACCTTTTTTTGGGTGGGGGTGATATTGGGGTAGTTGGAGGGTAGGGGGTTGTAGAACTGAAAAGATATTGTATTAATAATAGGCTGTCCATTGACCTGTGAAAGAAAAACCTAACAGCATAATACACTTTGTAAGTCCATTCGAACATTGCCGTCTGATGTAAAGCCTGACAAGTGTAACAAGAGCCGTAAGAAATATGAAATAGGCAAGGATAGCCAGAGACGAGAGGATATGAAATAACGCGTGCGCATCAGCTTTAGGGTGCCTCCGTTATGGATATTGCTGTTGATATATTCTAGAGGCAAGTAGGCAATTTCTCAAAGGTTCTCCTTAATACCCAAATCATATTTATTTTTTCTTCTATAGAAAAACTTATTTTTAAAGCTCGTTCTCCACACAGTACATCGTCGAGAAGGATATGAAAACAGTAAATATTTCAAAGCCTACCTGATGAATGTGCTTGATAATTATATGCATCACGTCTATAAAATTATTTCCGCAGCATACGCTACTTATACTCTCTCAATAATTCTGGGTTCGGACTTCATCAAATAGTATTATGGCCTTGGATTTTAGTTGTTCGTTTAATAAAAATAAAATGATGTAGTACTTTCTCAAGACAAATACATTTCAGTAAACAAATAGGAGGTATATTTAAGATTTGCAGAAAAAATGAAATATCTCAGAAACTGTTGAATATAGGTATAGGAAATGCTATAAAAAGATGGATGAGCATATTAAAGGCATTTTGTGGTATAATAAAATATGGAAGGTTACCTTTAAAAAAATTCAGTCAGTACTTCCCACACATGACGGTGATATCATTTTATGATTTTCTCATGAGAGTCTGAGACCCGCTTACAACCAAATCATTACCCGCATGTCCTAAAAAAAAAAACATCCACCACAGAAACTCTCGTAAATAGTTTCTTGTATCATAGGAACTAGGACGTCAACGTAACATTTATGAACCCCCAATTAGCTTAAAAACGAAGTGAGCTATTTTTATATTTTTAATTGTTTTATTATTGCTGCGCCGCCATTGACACGATTTCTAAAAGCCATATGCGTTTTCCATTCTCGCCACAGTAATAATACTGTGTCGAAATTTCATTAAAATCCATCCGAGGTTACACAATACAGAACGATCTAAAGCAATATTCGTATGTATGAGTATAGGTACATCAGAAAGTTAGTCCCTTGGTTTCTGTAATAGGCAACGCAATCTTCCGATGGACCTAAAAAGTGTATTATACCACAAGGTCCTTCTTTCGCAGGTCAATGGAGAGTCTATTATCAATACAAAAATTTTTTCAGTTTTACAACCCTAAATACCCTAATTTAAGCCCCACCCAGAAAAGTAAAAATTGATCGGGAACCCCTAAAACGTCTAATAACGAAGTTTGCGCTATTTTTTTATTTTTTATTTTTTTATTCTTGTTGTGCCTCCACTGACACGATTTCTAAAAATCACACGCTTTTTCCATCCTCTCCAATATAGTAACACTGTGTCAAAATTTTATTAAAATCAATTCAATAATTACCTAAATACAGATGATCTAATGCAATACTCATCATATGTATACATCAGAAAATGCTTGTCTCTTGATTTCTGTAAGAGGCAAGGCAATGTGCGGATTGACCTAAAAAAGTGTATTAGTCCCCAAGGTCTTTCTTTCACAGGTCAATAGACAGCCTATTATACATACAACCCATTTTTTAGTTTTGCAACCCCCCACCCCCCAACCACCCCAATTTTTCCCCACCCAGAAAAGTAGAAAATGATCAGCAACCCGTGAAACGCTTAAAAATGAAATTTGAGGAATATTTTAATTTTTTTGATTTTCAAAATTATAGCAGCATTACCTACTACAACTCCACAGTATATCGCTGCCCAAATTTCATCACAATCCATGCAGCGGTTACTGAGATTACGAGGCTAGAAGAAACGCGACAGACAGACAGACCGAACAGCCTGGACAGACCGGCCAGATCGGATAGACCGGAAAGACCAGACCGACCGGACAGACCAGACAGCTCGGTCAGACCGGGCAGACCAGACACACCGACAGACAGTCAGATCGACGGAAATTAGTGACGTGGATTTTCGTTATGTAGATATCAAAAACCGCCCAAAAAGTGTATTATCTCAAAATCGAAAATTTTCGCAATCACAACACTCCCCTTACCTATCGGTGTGGGAAGCAAAAAGAGAAAATGTAGATTTTGCATTCTACCTCACCCTGTGTATTATAAATTTGTGTCGTCGACTTTTTTATAGTCTATGTTAAATCTAGGGGATATTTGTTATTTTGTCATGTAAAAGAAATAATTTTTGGTTCATTAATTTGTGATTTGAATGTAAAAATCGTCATAACTTTTGAAATACGCTGTATAATGTTGCAATACCTGATAATTGTAAGAACGAGAATCATTAGTAGAACTTAAATTTGGGATGGTATATAGGGTGTCTCATTTAAAAGAATGTATGTTTGCATCACCCTGTATAAATCAAAATATTTTCTGAGCAAGTATGATTATCCTTGGCTACAACTTTTATACCCAACCTTTTTTTTATATCTGTTACAGTAATGGAGTTATCGACCGATCCGCAGATCAGCTAATAATAACTCACCCTGTATAATTACAGAGTGTGTGGCGTTCCTTATTTGCGTTTCCATCGAGTTTAGCTACTTGACGCAATATGTTCATTGCGGATAATTATATTTTGCTCTATAATTATTACGAGCGTTCGTTATTCGCGGTTCGGTTGAGAAACCACAAGAAGTGCGACTGTTTTCTGGCAAACTACGGCCAGCGCCAGGCATTGTCCTGTTTGGGGAAGTCCAAGGTCACTGAAATACGCCACACTTTCGCCAAGGGCAAGGTCAGATTACCGGCCGGTCACCAGCGTGGCACCACCACCAGAGAAATGAAGGGTAGAAGGGTATAACGAGTGATATAGGGGTAAAACAAGGGCGTAGCTATGACGACGCAAAATACGTTGTCCCTTTCTACTGCCAATTCCCAATGGTTTTTGATAATACGAATCAGAAATGCCCTGTGCCTGTGCTCGTTTAAAAAGGGCGTTCAATAAGAGCAGTAAGATTGTACGGTGCAATAAAAGATGATGCTGGTATCATACTCATGGAAGATAATTCCTTAAACACTTTCCTTAGTTATTTAAACTCAATTCAATCATCAAGACAAAATTTATAGTCCGGGATCCCAGGCCCATTTTCACTACTTACTACTAACAAGCTAATTTTGCGTGAGTAGCTTCATTTTGATGAGACGCCCAACTTTTTCCTCAAAAAAATTCTCGATTGTGGTAGCTAACAGGGGTAGCAGGGATGAAATATGTCAATTTGACGAGTGTCAAAAATTAATTACTAACAGTTAGTTTTTCAACTAAATCTTAAGAATGTGATCAACCTTATTAGAAAAAACGTTTGTTCTACAAAATCTATGGTTTGATCACATTGTCCCCCTCCATCCAACATGTACCAAAAACAAGGTCATACAAATTTATTACTAACAGCCTGATTTTTTCACTACTGCTTCGTTAATATTTATACAATTTGACAGCAACATTATCCTACAAATCACGTGGTATGTTATCCTGGTCCTACGCTCAGATGTTGTAGTACAAATCCTGGGTGTAAAAATAATTACTATCAAGTCTAATGTTCGTGGATATCTTCTTTGCGATGAGACGCCCAACTTTTTCCTCTACAAAAATTCTCGATTGTGGTAGCTAACAGGGGTAGCAGGGATGAAATATGTCAATTTGACGAGTGTCGAAAATTAATTACTAACATTTAGTTTTTCAGCTAAATCTTAAGAATGTGATCAACCTTATTAGAAAAAATGTTTGTCCTACAAAATCTATGGTTTGATCACATTGTCCCCCTCCATTCAACATGTACCAATAACAAGGTCATACAAATTTATTACTAACAGCCTCATTTTTTCACTACTGCTTCGTTAATATTTATACAATTTGACAGCAACATTGTCCTACAAATCACGTGGTATGTTATCCTGGTCCTACGCTCAGATGTTGTAGTACAAATCCTGGGTGTAAAAATAATTACTTTCAAGTCTAGTTAGTGTTCGTGGATAGCTTCGTTGCGATGAGACGTCCAACAATTGTCTATAAAATTCTCGATTGTGGTAGCGCTGACAGGGGTAGCAGGGATAAAGTATGTCTATTTAACGAGTCTCAAAAAATAATTTATAAGCGGTGGGTCCTTTTAATCAAATCTTAAGGAAGTAATCAACATTATAAAACAAATATTTGTCTTAACAAAATTCAGCACGTATCAATCAGGTGGTCATAAAAAACGATTACTAACTTATATTTCACGGTAGCTTAGTTAATACATAAATAATTTAACAGTCATATTGTCCCACAAATTGATTGGTATGTTATCCTACGCTCTGAAATGATCCTTATTATGAACTGCAGAGCATTGTGTATCATGTAAATTGTTTTTCACATCTGTCAATTGAATACAAATTATAGTGTGCAGATACAATGCACAGATTCTGATATACCAATAATAATGTTGGCAAATTTTAAATACTTAAAAGAAACACTTCAAATCATGATCAATTTAAGCACAAGTAAAAATAAATTGTACTTAAACATCAATGAAATTCGTGCCAAGATTGGAGATAAATTATGTTGTGCACCAGCCATATGCCATAGTTCTACAGGCAATGATTATAATCCTGCGTTCTTCCGTAAAGGAAAAAAGAGGCCGTTTGGATTTTGAAAAAAAATGAACATTTTCAAGAACCTTTTATTCAACTCCTAGAAATTGAACTTACAACGTCGAATGATGTGGTTCAAGTTATCTAAGAGTATGTATGCAGAGTATACTGCCTGAAAACAAAAAATGACATAAATAGAGGGCGGTATGAACTGCTTGATAGGTCAAAAAATGAAAACGAAGAAATTTGAAACAAAAAATCGTCGGATATAACCCTTCCAGTTTGCCGCCGACAAAACAAGAATTATTACAACAAATCAAGCGAACGGTATTTATCTCCAATATCTGGTGTAATGCACACATGCGGTGCCCCACAGATAAATTACCAGAAAACTATGGATGGACAATTATTGACGGCAGGTACCAGTACTATTGGTTTGATGGCCCCCAAAGTCCATCTTTTGACGAATTATCTTCCAAATTACAAGGTAACCCAATGATACTATCGTTATTTATAAATTGATTATTCGGCAATTTATATTGTTTATATTATTACAGAGCCTGATATCACGAATAATGAAAATGAGGGAGATGAAAGAGATGAAGACGATTGTGAATTCAATAGCGGAGATGAAGATTTGTCAGATGAGTCTGATGCTGATTAAATTAATTTTTGCATATATTAAAATAAAATTTTGTACTTAATACAGTAGATAATGAAGTTATTTCTTATAGATTTCGGCAAAGATTACACTTTATAATTATAGTACGAGTAGAAAAATGACAATTCTTGTCGGACTAACGGTACATACCAGTTTTCTTCTGGGACATTATTTCCTTTGAACAGAACAGTTAACCTATTATTTGATATTTTGTCTTACAGTTAGTAATGAAAAAATGTGGTATTGATAGCTTTTGAGCGAAGGACACGGATAACATACCACGTGATTTATAGGACAATATCGCTGTCAAATCTTATAAATATCAACGAAGCAATAGTGAACAAATCAAGCTGTTAGTAATAAATTTGTATGACCTTGTTATTGATACATGTTGGATGGAGGGGGACAATGTGCTCAAACCATAGATTTTGTAGGATAAATATTTTTTCTAATAATGTTGATTACATTCTTAAAATTTAATTAAAAAGCTAACAGTTAGTGACTAATTTTTGAAGCTCGTCAAATTACCATATTTTATCCCTGCTACCCCTGTTAGCTACCACAATTTAGAATTTTGGTAAAGGAAAAAGTTGGGCGTCTCATCTAAAGGAAGCTACTCACGCAAAATTAGCTTGGTAGTAGTAATTATTTATTATAGATTTCGGCAAAGATTACATTTTATAATACAAGTAGAAAAATGACAATTCTTGTCGGACTAATGATACATACCTGTTTTCTTGTAGGACATTATTTCGTTTGGTCAGAGAACACAGTAACCTATTATGTGATATTTTGTCCTACAGTTAGTAATGAAAAAAATGGTCTTGTGGTATTAACAACTTCTGGTCGTAGGACCGGGGTAACATACCACGTGGTTTGTAGGACAATGTTGCTGTCAAATTGTATAAATATTAACGAAGCAATAGTGAAAAAATCAGGCTGTTAGTAATAAATTTGTATGACCTTGTTATTGGTACATGTTGGATGGAGGGGGACAATGTGATCAAACCATAGATTTTGTAGGACAAACATTTTTTCTAATAAGGTTGATCACATTCTTAAGATTTAGCTGAAAAACTAACTGTTAGTAATTAATTTTTGACACTCGTCAAATCGACATATTTCATCCCTGCTACCCCTGTTAGCTACCACAATGGAGAATTTTTGTAGAGGAAAAAGTTGGGCGTCTCATCAAAATGAAGCTACTCACGCAAAACTAGCTTGTTAGTAGTAAGTGGTGAAAATGGGCCTGGGATCCCGGACTATTAAAACGATTTATTGGAAAAAGATGGTTGTTTTCCTTTTTTGGACTTTTTGGTTTTTCGTTCATCACATGGGCATTTTGGACAATTGGTTTACATAGGTTTGTACCAATCCTCTAAAAACCAAACTTCAACATAGAAACAGTCCTATGATATAACTACTCACATCCAGAGGTGGTAGAGGTTTTTGACAGCAAAAGGTCGGAGAGAAATGAAATTTGGTGGGATGGTAGACATTGGTCCCTAGAACCTATACCTAAGTTTGCGGCCTCGGGGATTTGCCGCTTAAGGATGGGGGGGAGGGGGAGGGTGAATTTTCTCTCTCTCTCTCTCTCTCTCTCTCTCTCTCTCCATAAACCATTTCTCTCCATAATTAATTTTTACGAAAGCACTTACCAAAACGACGCTATTTTTCGAAAATCGTCGCGGAGACGACGACGACGGGGTGAACGGCGCGACGTCATCTCCAGTTTGTTGTTGAGCGCCATGTACACCGTCCTATTAGTTTGATGGTTTGGGGTGCTATTGCATTCAACAGCAAGTCACCGTTACTTGTGATTCGTGGCACAATGACTGCGCAACGTTATGTGAATGAGGTGTTAGAACCAATTGCCGTTCCATATATGCGAGGCCTCGAAAAGGGCTTCCTCCAGCAAGATAATGCATGTCCTCAGATTGCAAGGGTATCGATGATGTTCCTACAGGAACCCCTGGCCTCCACGATTACCTGATTTATCGCGAATTGAAAAAATATGGAATTGGATGGGTCGATACATCCCTAGTAGCAAGACACGACATTATGACGTCAGTTTCAGGTCATTTTGTGACGTTAACGTCAAATGACCAATTAATAACGTATGAGAGACGTCACATTTTTGACGTCAGTAAGTCGTCCCGAATTATATTATATCTGACGACATTTAGACGTACTACTTTAATGAATTATAACAGATTCTTAGATTAACTGTACACTAAAACAGAAAGTTATTGTGAAGATATAAAGTTCATTTAATACTTGAATTGCCAGCTTTTAAAAACTCCGCAAACTATCTCTAATGATAAATAACTTTTGATCTAACCTAATCAGGTTCGCATATAGATATTTGAATGGCGTAGTTGTTTCATACTTCGTGCATAGCAATTTCGTGCTTAGGCGGCTTGTCTCTATAGTGTATTTTCTCTTATTAAAAAATATTGTTGAGATTTTTTTCATCTTAGAATAATAATTTGTGGAAACATTTTCTACCACATTCTAACAAAATGTTCTGTCCTACTCCTTTTTGCGTCAACCCGTCAACCGTGAACTGTCAACTGTCACTTATGCCACTTATGAGTCGTAGCCGTCTAGCCGTACTTCCAGAAAGGTTTCAAGTTTTAACAATTTTTTTGTTAGAAAACGTGCTTCGTGTGCAAATTTTTTTGTTGAAAATTACATAACAGACCGGCCCCTTTCCGTTAAAAGTGAAATTTCCGCAGACCCTCGGCATACTTTACGGATTTATATCATGTTCGTTATAGTCGAGAAGTCGAGTATGCAAATGGCGACGAGCTGGGAATTGTGCAGGAAAGTTGGATAACGCCTAGAAAAAAGGAAGTATTCTGGCCGCCTTGCAAAGAACCAAGCAAGTTCAAGAGATTGCTTTTATCGAGCCCTGAATCTACAGGTAACTTTATGAAATTAATAAATTTTTTTACAAAACAGGTAACTAAGTGTATCTAAAATGTACAACATTTCTATAATACACATTTTGTATTTGAAATTGGTATTTTATTTCCTAAAAATATGACCTATAGTGCCATCTCACGTACGTCCGATAGACGTCAAAATTTAAACGTGACACGAACGTCATAGTGTGACGTCTCTGGGCCCGGACAAATTGACGTCCCTCGTGAGTCATACTCACGTCATTTTTGACGTCATGTACGTCATCAATGAGACGTAATAATGTCGTCAATATGACTCCGCCTTGCTACTAGGGATAGGCGATTTACCCAATCCTCCGACCACGCTGGCGAACTGGAACATGCTGTGAGGGCAGTTTGGGAGGCTGTATCTCTAGAGTTTATCAACAACCAGATTACGAGCATGCCGCGTATGCTAGAGCGCTAGAGGGGCTAGAGGAGCATGGAGGGACCACCCATTATTGATCTGTTGTATTTTTTTAATAAAATAATTATGGCGAATGAGTTCGTTTATTATTGTATTTAGTCCTACAGCATTTCATCAACCGCAACCCCTTTTTTTCAGTGTTCGGATTTTACTTACGAGTAGTATAGTTGTCGTATGTTTTTATGACACCCTGTAGTGTATATAGATAGAGTGCAAACTGTATGACACAATCGACATATATTATCTAGGAAATGGTGAGGTGAACGGTCTAGTAACCTCGAGCATAACCTTTTATTCGCCCACACGCCGCGCCATGAGATACAACGCTGCTTTGCTTCTCTGCAGCATTATATTCTGAAAATACTCGTTTTATTCTAGGATGGCTTTCTGCTCTTTAATACAAATTATTATGGGCGTCGGTTATAAAATTAAACGTAAAACGATTATCTTCTGAGAAATATCCTCTCAAACTAATTGGCTAAGGCGCATCAAACGCATCTGTTTTACACTACACGAAAAGCCATGCCCTAAAATGAATGTGGAAGGATATTGAAATACTATCTTCATCCATACCATAGTATATTTATCGAAATTTACAGATTGGACAGAATGAAGAGTACTTTGAAGGATAGAGTTGTTGAAGATTTTTAAATAAATATTTGATGGTTATACCACACCGGGTATCCCAGAATTCCTTGACAACGTGATATTCTTGCAACAAAATAAAGTTCATACGAAAACTGGGCGGTATTTTAGAAATCACAATAGGGTCTATCATACCATATGCTTATAAACTTCAACTATTAAAAGTCACCAACAACTTTTGTTTTAAAATAGCACCCAATAGTTTTACCTGCACAAATTAAGTCCTTATTTTATTCAAACTATTGTAGTCTCTTTGGTATTAGACTTAAACCTATTTTTTGCATAAAGTCGTAAGCATTATATAAATAAAATAAGGATTTGTTTGAGGCGTAATATTTTCGTAACAAAAACAGTTAAAAAAGAAAACTAAGTGGACCTTTCAAAGGTACCGAATGACCTATCATACAATGCTTTCGAAACATTTTTCTTCACTTTTGTACTTAAACCCATAAAACTCAAATAGTGCCCCAACGCTTTTCCTACATAAATAAAATCATTATTTTATTTAAAATTTTGTATAATAGTGCCTTTGATTTCATACACAAACCATTTTTTTTTTCGTTTTCGTTACATGTTACTTTGTCATTTATTTTTCTACAAGTTTAAATGTAGTTGTTTCTGAATAGTTAGTGGATAATATAGGCATATTTGTAAGGTAAAGTATCTTATTTTGCCTACTTGGTCGGATAAAATGGGATAGTGTTAAAGTGTTTGCATATCGCATATCAATAAAAAAATACTAAAATAAAATATATTTATCGAACTTGAAAACAGAAAACATTATGAGACTATATTTATAATGAAAACATTTCAATATGGACAAAAATCGCACGAGCACGGCTCACCCCATCGTTTCAACCCCAACGCATGCCTCGTGAGCTCAAAACCGACAGTCCTGGCACATCACCCAACCGTCGTTCATCATATATTGACATATTATGCAGTTCGTTATTGTTTCGAAGCTTGAGCACCTCTTCTACAGACTGTGGTATACTTTCCTCATTCTATTCTTCACGGGATAGTATCCGACTTTATCCGACCGCTCAGAGTGCCATTTTACCCGACCACTGACAATTACCCGACTGCACATCTTCAACTGTTTTTCAAAATTTCCACAAAAAGGAAATTGTTGCCGTATCCACAGATATCAAAAAGCATAGTCAATTATTTACAAAAGCGTAAAAATACTCCCTTTATTTATCTTGCTTGTTTAAAAGAAATTGCGTAACTAACTATCTGCAAAACTGAATAACAACTTTTCTTTTTGAAATTATCACTACTTGTATTTCACCACAAATTAAAAATCAATTAGAATAACCACCCGATGCATCTGAACATACTTTATTTACATCGATTATAATCAGCAATTGTCAGATTGTCAGACTATCCTGTTTTGGATAACTTTCCCCTAAGTATGGGTTGTTACTTGAAAACAAAAAGTTGGGGGTGAGTTTTCGGGGATGACGTACAAAAAAATGTTTTGGATGTTTTGAAATGTTTTTGTTTTTGGTTTTTGGTTTTTGGTATGATAGACCTTATACTGCCTTCAGAATTACAATTGAATTCTTGCTTGGACCATTTTTCGTTACGAAAATCTAACGGTGTTAAGGAAATTCTGGAACACCAGGTATAACACATGCAGACATGAGGATATTCTCCTCCATATGAACATGAAACTATCTGATGCAAGACTACGAGCCGTTCAAAGAGAATCTAACCCCTTGCCATGAGGTCTTCTTTATTTTTAAAAATTTACCGAAAATCCGCTTGTCGCGTGGTAATTTTAGTCGGTCATTTGAAAGTCTGCCAGTTCCATTTCAGAATGCTTTGTTACCTTCTGCGTATATTTAGACGTGATGTCCCCCATAGATGATTTGCGTGTTTCTACTTTCATAGAAAGACTGGGCTTAGGATGAGATTTTAATAGCAAACATAACGGGCTTCCTGTTGAATCCAGCTAGGAAATGTAGGAAGCGTTTTTTGTAGGTTAGATTAGATTTATTTATTTAATCGTGTCTGAGCTACACTTGAATTAATTGGTTAGTTTTGGATATACAGGGTGTTCTGAAAGTAGGGACTTTCCTCTTTAGAAGCAACGACCCTTGAAACGGCAAAGCTAATGCTCGGTGAACCAGCAGCAAAACAGTAATAAAGAAATTTCAAGCAAGTACTCACTATTTGGCTACGAAGTTGTAAGTTTGGTCCTGACGCAAGCGTCTTACATGTAAAAGTACGGTTTACGATGTCTTCTTCAATTTGGACCATACGAGGTTGTCTAGGTCTTCCAGGGTGTCCACCATGATGTGGATTCAGACATCCTGCGTCTCTAGCTCTTTGCCCTAGCGAGACAAATCGACGAGGTGCAAGGTGAGTTTAGGGAAACGATCGGCATACACTCGCGAAGCCGCAGCAGTATTTTGACCACACGCACCGTACATTAAAATCATATCCACCAGTTCATTATTGTTATAAGTGTGCGCCATTGTTGTTGTTTTTAAAGTCCGATAGTCAGATGTAGCAAGTCAAGCACTCTCGTACACTATGCCACGACAATGCGACATAGAACGAACTGCCTGTTTTCGTGTTTTCTCATCGCAATCGGCACCGCTAGCGCTGCCTTGTTTGTTGTGATATTAGGATATGGTGAGCCATTGCCCAGGGACGGACTTAAGGAATTAAGGCTTTCTTTAATGGCCGCAGTATCTTGTTTTCTCTAAATATTTCGTTTATATGTTACTGGGAAAAACACTCATTTTGGCGAGTACTATCCGCTGTATGAAAAGAAATCCGAACTTATGTAACACCCTGTATATTTTTTAATTTTATATTATTTTTTTGTGTTTTTCCTAGTTTTTATTTTTATATACGGCGTGTTTCATATTGATGTACAAATATTTCAGGGGGGGGGGGGACTTCCTGGATGATTTTGAGTAAAATATGAACGTATGTCCTAAACGTCATAACTTCCGAGCTGCAGGGTGTTAAAGTTCTAATAAAATTTGTAATAACTTTGGTAACGCTTTAGTTTTCTTTATGAAACTCGATATACTGTGTCCATGTACCAAAGGGTACTTTTTGATGAAGGAACTTCATCATTTCTACCACTGGCGTTCGTGCGGGACATGATTTCCAAATTTTTAACAAAAAAAAGTGGTACGCCACTGTTAGATTTTGAATTAAAAGCTTATTTTGAATTCGCCTATCATTTTTAAACAATTTCGGTCCCTTGATTTTTTTCGTCCAAGGCTCGGTTTTTGTTAAAATAATAAAAATCTTTTTCTTGCAAGGCCGATATTGCTAATTTCTGATACGATGCAATTACGCGCGTTTTGCTCGATTGAGACGAAGTTTATTAGGAAAGTTGTCCCCCTATTGTTATTTAAGGGGACGAGAGCGTGGACTTGAAGGATTCTTTGCATTAAAAAATTGATGATATGAATCGAAAACGAATCGATTTCAAGTGAAACAGATTAATTTTCAAATTAGCTTAGTAGGCTGGTGTTTCAAATGAATGACGCTTTAATAAAATCTATTTTCATTTAAATATCAAAGGAAAGGAAATAACTGTATTAAATGTGTTAAAAACTTATAGATCTAACATAATAGCCGAACTTTTTTGATCATACATCGTCGTCGCAGCGAGACCGGTGAGTTTCAGAAAGGCACTTCTGAAGGTAGACCTCGTACCACAAGAACCAATGAAACTGAGGAAGTAGTATTACAAGAGATCGATGAACACCCGGAAAATAGCACTAAAAGGATTGCAAGATTACTGAATATGATTTACACTATGTTGTTTGGAGAATTGTATTAGACTTTCTGCTTTATCCGTACCACAATCAAAGAGTGCAGTTTTTACTGCAAAGAAATATTCAAAGTCGTTTGAACTTCTGCAATTGGTATACGCGAAAACTTGCAGAAAATCCTTGGTTTGATACAAAAGTTCTTTTCACGGACGAAGCAAACCCCATGCCACAACAGAAACGACCTATCAGTACCAATTTTCTGTTAATGTTTGTGCCGGTATTATTGGTGATAATATTATAGGACCTTTTTTCTTACCAGGGCGTTTAGATGGTCGGTCTTACCATCATTTCCAAGGAGAATTACCTCTATCGCTCGAAGATGTACTGATTACTTTAAGGAATGACATGTGGTACATGCATGACAGTGCTCCTACCTACTTCAGTGCAATGATGAGCGAACATTTACATGTATTTTACCCCAAACGTTGGATTGGCCGAGGGGGGCCCAAGAATGGCCGGCAAGGTCTTCCGATCTGAATAGTTTAGATTTCTATTTGTGGGGCCATGCCTTGTGTATAAAACTCCCATTCATATTATTGTCCGATGTCCGTCTTTGGAAGAATGTCCAATAACACATATGGAGAAATAACATACATATAGCAAAGTAAGATATCAGCAGTTACCTTCCAGTTCTGATATGAAAGAGTGCAGAGTGCAGGATTATCACTGGCTTTAGAAGATATACAGGGTGTCCCACGACGACTAAGACAAGCAATATATCGGAACTGGGCAGGTAGTAGGGAATTATAATTTTGGAGTTGTAAATAAGAACACATATAGTATCTTTTCTTATTATTGTGTCACCCAATGAGGTATTTGTTTTTGGTCACCTGAAGCCCGATTCAAAAATTTTAATGAGACACCCTGTATATTTGTGACTTTTTGTGTTTCTCCCGATAAATCAATTCCAACAAACTAGCACACTTGGGGCCTATTGTGATTAATTCAAGAGATACAGGTACTTAAAGGATGCTACAATTACCATTGATTATAACATGTACTCTTACAGTTAAATTACTTTGGTAGTGTTTCATAATGGTAGTGGTACAGTCCTTTAAATACCTGTAGCTCTTGAATTAATCACTTTAGACCCTATGTGTGCTAGTTTGTTGGAATTGTTTTACCGGGACACAAAAAGTCACAAATATACAGGGTGTCCCATTAAAAATTTTGAATCGGACGTTACGTGACCAAAAACAAATACCTCATTGGGTGACACAATAATAAGAGAAGGTACTATATTTGCTCTAATTTACAAACCGAAAATTATAATTCCCTACTGCTGCCCAGTTCCAATATATTGCTTGTCTTAATCGTCGTGAGACACCCTGTATAATCTATAAACATTTTTTTGTGAGGTATTGCAGTTATGACTTAACGTAAGCCTTCACCCTGCCAAAAGGCTGAGCATTCTAGGGGTGGCATTATTTGTATCTGGCAAATAAATGACTGAATATTATGAGTGAAGGGACCATATCTAACAATTTTTGTAGCTATAGTTCTTGTCATGCACATAGTATACGTTAATTTGTTATTATTAACATGGTTCTCATAAATCAGCAATGTTAAATATACCAGTGTACAATTTTGTTACTAAGAAACGTTATTCCTAGCATTATTTAATCTTTAATCTTTTAGTACCTAGTTCCTTGTTGTCCCAGTTTAAAAGTTTAGTATTTGTTTAATATTGAATATCTATTTAAACAACTTTTTACCAAAAATAATCTGTTTGATGCATCGTGTCAGAAATAAGCTATATCGGCCTGCAAGAAATTGACTTATTTTTTTTTAACAAAAACCGATCGTCGGACAAAAAAAAATTAAGCGACCGAAATTGTTGGAAAATTAAAGGCGAATTCAAAATAAGCTTTTAATTTAAAATCAAACAGTGGCGTACCACTTTTTTTGTTAAAAATATTGAAATCATGTCCCGCACGAACGCCACTGGTAGAAATAAAAAAAATTTTACATAAAAAAGTACCTTTTGTTACACGGACACAATATAACAAGTTTCATAAAGAAAACTAAAGCGTTACCAAAGTTATTACAAAAAGAACTTTTTTATTAGAACTTTAACGCCCTGTAGCTCGAAAGTTATGACATTGAGGACATACGTTTATATAAAGTTTTTTACTCAAAATCATCTAGGAAATCACCCCCTGAAATATTTGTAAATCAGTATGAAAGACCCTGTATATTAGTATTAGTCAATAGCAATAATTTGAGGATGAAAAAACACATATACGACGATCACAGACTTCACAAGTGATAGGCAAGATAGGAGATGCCCCATGTTGAGACTTTTCCAGGTCCTCCATTCGAGTAGTTGTAACATATACAGGGTGGTCCAATAAGCGCGCGGTGCACCCTAGCGGCCATACCGGTTAAATTAGACGAAAATGTTTGAGATAAAAAACGTTTCTTATCAAATGCTCTACATTTAGAAAATAATTTCAAAGATGGCGGACTTCCGGGCATACCGGAAGTAGGCATCAACTTCCTTATTTTAAATGTAACACCCTGTATATTATGACGTTTTTAAATTTAGCACCGATTTTTAGGTCCAGTTTGTTAACCATTGTTTATATCTGCTAAGCCTATTTTCGGAGTCATTCAGCCATTTTTACAAAATTTGACGTTTGTAGCACTTTACAAGAAACATTGATATCTCGGAAACTAAACACGATAGAAATATGCGGTTTTCGGTTTTGAAACAAGGAAGGAGCGTATTTGTGTGTCAGGTAGATCATTGTTTCAAAAGAACATTAAATCAATAGCCTAGCAATTTTCAAGTTTGAAAAGTTAAAAACGTTAAAAACTTTTATTTTTCAAGTAGGATGGTATCATAAGTTTCACATCGGTGGATGCCAAATTAAATTCTCTTTCACTTTTATTTAGACACATGTGGTTCTATCTTTGATGGTTTTCGAGATATTTACGGTTTTGCAATTATGGCGTAGGAATTGGAAAAATCGTAGGTGGCGTGCCTCGCAGACGAAACAATTGACAGGAAACCTTTCATCCAAAGTGTTTCGGTCTCTAATACTAAAATGTGCTTTCGCTCCATCTACCTGTAACCACATTATTCTTAAAAACTCCAGTGGTAAATTTTCCAACACGTTTTCCAAATTTTCATTTAAGAAATTTTAGAAGACATTAGTTTAATATGCGGTTTCCAATAATACCACCCCAAATCTTAGACTCCCTGCTGGTTGTCAACAAAACTCTCAAAATTTGGATTTACGTCGGTATAAAAATGTAAATTATGCCAGTTACATGGCCGTTAATGATAACGCTGTAGCTACATTTCATAAAAAAGAAAATGAAAGAATTTCATAAGAAATGTAGTTTCATTCGTCAACAACACGCTGTTGAAAAGGAGTGCATCTTCTTGGACTTTAGCGGCATGTGATAAGGATGCTATATGTATTCTGTTAAGATCATGTTTACAGATGTTTGATCAATGCCCAGATAGCGACTAATTTCTGCTGTAGCACTGCTAAGCGAATCTTCAATTACAATTGCGAGAATGTCAAACTCAGTATCTTTATGTATTACTACTACATGTTTCCTTCTCTCATATTTTACGAAGTTCGTTGACAACCAGCATAGAGTCTAAGCATTTGGCGTGGTATTATTGGAAACCGCATAATAAACTAATGTTTTCTAACACTTTCTAAATGAAGATTTGGAAAACCTGTTGAAAAGTTCACCACTGGAGTTTTTAAGAATAATGTGGGGAGTCTTGTTCGAACACTGGTAGTGTACGGTCGTGTTAACCCGCAAAGTGATAATAACACAATAACGCACCATCAGCGAACAGTGAGTACAGACCAGCGTGTTGAGTAAGTAGGTGATACCAATCAATAGTAATAGATAGCAGGTAATCCAGCGATACTAGGAATTTGATCACAAAATTCCAAGGCACAAAAACGAACTACAACCGCATCGCCTACACAAAACAGTGGCGCACGAAGACATGCGGATTTCGCTGGAAATCACCAACGATTGAATCATGGCAGCAGTAGCTACACCTACCCCACTAAACCAGATCCATACAGCACAGTCGTATTCTGATGCAATAAATCAACCAGCCTCTTTCAAATACCCTAGTAAGGAACAGGCGATAATATTTAATACGATCGAAGGAACTAAACTTCAAGATTATCTGCTAAAATTGGGTCCTATCGTTAACCCCAAGAATATAGTATTCTGCTCAAGAATCTCAAATAGTAGAATCTGCATATATCTTTCTAGCAAAGATATAGTCGATCGCTTCCTAGAGACTCCTGGTGAAATAGTAATACAAGGTGAAACAATACGAGCTCGCCGCTTGATTTCACCAGCTGACAGACTAGTGATTTCTAACGTCTCTCCCACTATACCTCATGCAATACTGAAAGAAAATCTAGAAAAAATTGGCATACAACTAATATCTCCTATAACATTTCTGAAAATCGGAGCCCCTCTCCCGGAATACAGTCACATCCTTAGCTTCAGACGACAAGCGTATATTGCACCACCAGAGCCTACCGAAATCCCTGAATCATTAGAAATCAACCACGAAGGCCTCCTGTATCGTGTGTTTCTATCACTTGATAGCCAAAGATGCTTCAAGTGCAAGTTATCAGGCCATATTGCCTCTCGATGCCCCTCCACTCAAACAGCACATACAACAGAACATGAAAATAGCCCAAGTGACAGAACACCTAGTGAAGACACATTACCAAACATCAACACGGAAGCAAGTCACAACCAGAGTCCGGATTTAACAGACCGGACGCAACAGCTCAGTACTGAACAGCCATCAAGTTCCAATAACTCCTCATCTACTAAACGAAGCGTATCAGAAATTTTAACGCCAACACCAGAAAACGAACCTACTGCGATTACACTCAAAAATACCCCATTCATAGTACCTAAAACGACTTCGAAGAAACAAAAATCTGAAAAACACGATGCAGCACACATAGACGAAAATGTAATACAGCCCTTAAAACAATATATCAACAATAGTGCAACACAGTTTATTCTCAACGGAGACCAACTGAAAAGCCTCTTAGAGAGCGTGCATGGGACAAAAGACGGACATTATTAGGGGTCAACTTGACAGCTGTCGGGTTTACAGTACATTAGTAGAGTTCTTCACACAAAAGTGCTTTTTTGGACCAAAATATTTATTGTTAGTGCATAAGAATTATCCCAGTCTGCGCTGAGAGGGTCTACATTGGTGGGAACGAGCCGCAATGGCCGCTGCGGCGGTAAATGAGCTAGAAGTGGACAGCGATGAGTCATTTACTGAACCAAGGAAGCGACGTAGGGAAAGTACAAGGCTGAAACCACAGGAATCTCTTCAAAATGGCGAGGAGGACGATAACATGTTGCTGAACAATCGCTTCAGTTTGCTAGACTTGAGCCAGGTAAAGCAAAAACTTGGAGATATTCCTATTAAAACAAAAAAAATAATTGAGAATTCTATGGAACAAGATTGTATTTTAACAAAAACGGTTGCTCCCAAAAAGAAACGGCCTCCACCTATAGTAGTTATAGACGAAAACCTCACCACGACTCATGAAGGGCAAAGGTATCTTATAAAATTGGCCAGTGAAACCAAATTTCTAATAAAAATTAACAAAGAATCAAAAAAAGCAATTCTTATGCCGCCTACCAATCAGGCTCATGCTGCAATGGTGGAGTTTCTAAAAAACGAAAAAGTAGCACATTATACATACGCGCGTAAGGATCAAGTTCAGCCGAAAAAGAGAACATTGCTCAAAAATTTGTACACAGCTGGGTCTACCGAAGAAGAAATAATTTCTGATATAGAGAAAAATTACAAAATAAAACCGGAGCGGGCAATAATTTACAAAAGCGAGAACTCGATTCTTTTAATTTTCAATAATGACTGTGAATGGGAGGTTATCCGTTCTATTGACAGAATATTATCTCAAAAAGTCAGAAATGAAAGGTACAAAATTTCTAGGAAAACTGTGACTCAATGTAAAAATTGTTGGGGTTTTGGGCATGTTCAAGCTCACTGCGGAATGCCAACTGTCAGCGAGACTACGGAAAAAATTTCGAATGGTCAGAAGAAACTAGTCTGCACAAACTGCGGAGATACAGGGCATACTGCAAGAAATGCTCAGTGTGAGTTTTTCCAGTGGGAGATCCAGAAGGCTACTGAACGTCGAGACGGAAATAGGCTCGGTCACCAACAACATCAGGTAACCAATAGACAATTCAGCTTTGCAGCAAATCAAGAGAACTGGCCAGCACTACATTCAACCCGGTCGCAACCTCACCATCAAGATGCTCGTGGGAGTGCCAGAAACGCAGTCACCCCGTCCAAACCGTATGCATCAATTGTTAAATCGTCAGCACCCAAAAATGAGATGTCATCACAGCAATCATCAACAGCTTTCACACGCTCAATGAAAGAACGCAAAGAGTTTTTACACTACATACAGCAAGAAGCAAGTGCTATTGAAGATCACGAACTCGATGCCAAAGTATTTCGCTTCTTGACATATGTTGGCAGAAATGATGTGCCAATGTGCGAAATTCGGAGATTGGCTACAGAAATAGTAACATATGTTATAGATTGCAAATGTCATGGATAAATTAAAAATTTTACATATAAATATAAACGGACTTCGCAGCAAAATTACCGAAGTAAGGCAATTGGCAGTCACAGAAAATCCCGATATCATCGTTATCAATGAAGTGAATGTTCCCGACGGGTACAGAGGTAACATAAGGAACTATCGTTTTATACAGAATGTTATCCATCGTAGGTTAGGGACAAGGATGTATATAAAGAATGATCTGCACTGGACTAAACAAGCTCTTTTATCTGAAAATGAAACAGTTAAAAATGTGGAAGGCTGTAGAATTCAATTGAATCTCTTGAATGGGGAGAAGGTATACATTGTAGGCATCTATGTTTTTTCACAGCAAACTGCTGTAGCTAATAACCAACTTACACAGGTTTTGAGTGAAGACAATACCATTACCATTGGCGATTTTAATGCGAAACATTCGATATTGGGCCACCGAACAACAAATGCTAGAGGAAGGATTATCTATGAACAATTGGAGAGAGGAGCACATTTGGCAACACATCAAGAGCAATCTCGACCCTACCATGCTGGTGAAGGTTCGCTTGACCTAGCAGTGATAAAAACTGAACGGGTGCATCAATATGACACAAAAACTTTACCGGATATACAATCTGATCATCTACCATGGTTACTTAATCTTACGTTGGGAATGCCACAACGTACTAAGCAGATGCGGCGAAACTACAACAACTTTAACCCTGATGATTATGCGGAAACAACTGATTTTCTTTTAGGAGAAGTAGAGGAAATAAGTAGCCAAGAGCAATGGGAAAGAGTGATAGGAAAACTTGAAGATGTCATCACAGAAGCGCTCAATCAAAACGCTCCTTGGGTAGAGGCAGGTGTCAATAATGAGGAATTACCACAAGACATCCGATCACTCATTACCTCAAGAAATCGATTGAGGCAATTACAACACAGATATCATATTCCCGGTTTGGCGACACAATATCGGCGACTAAGAAAATTAATTAATGACAAGATCTTGCAACATAATGAACAAAAGTGGTTGAAGGCACTCGAAGACAACTCAGATCATCACCGAAGACTTTGGAAGATTCAAAAAGCACTGAAAAAAGAAAAGGGACAGGAACCGAACTTTCAAGATTCAAGAGACGCTCAAGACGATATCGAAAGGCTTGTGGGAGCAGCTTTAGTTCAAAATATAAATATAGATGACACCTTACGGCTAACACTTAATACAACTCCTTTCCAGGCTTTACCACCTTGCACTCCGAATGATTTAATGCGCGCCATTAAGTCATTTAGAAAGAATAAAGCTCCTGGGCCAGATCAGATCCAGTTAACAGCAATAAAACTTATGGGGGCTTTATCAAAAGTGCAGCTTCTCCACATCATAAACTACACCCTTTCCACAGGTTACTTTCCAGAAAGGTGGAAAAAAGGTGAGTGTATCTTCGTCCATAAAAGAGGAAAAAATCCTTCGCTTCCAACATCTTTTAGGCCAATAACACTACTCAATATTATGGGCAAAATTCTTGAAAGAATAATTTATGAAAGAATACAACCATATGCAGTTGACATAATTCCATCATGCCAGCATGGTTTCATGCCTGGAAAGGGTACCGCCACACAAATTTTAAGGACTACTAATTATATTGCGGATGCACTAGAACATCGTGAGCACGTAGCACTGTTGACCACAGACTTAACGAAAGCATTCGATAGTATAGAGCACAGTGGACTTATTTATAAACTGAACGCACTAAATTTTCCAGTCAACTTAACCAAAATCATAGAAAATTATCTTCGTGGACGTAAAATCAGGGGAAGGTTGAATAATGACAGAGGGGCATGGACACCAGTTCCTTTTGGAGTTCCTCAAGGATCAATTTTAGGGCCTTTGCTTTGGAACCTATACATGGCAGATCTACCAGTACAAGACGTATTTGGAACGTTTCTGAGCCAGTATGCAGATGACCTGTGTATATTAAATAGATCCAGCAACCCAGATAGAGCTATCATCCGTGCAGGCTGGGCTGCTGAGAAGCTGATGGCATACTATCGAAAATGGGGTCTCCACTGCAATGAAGATAAAACTGAATGTGCAATATTTGGATTTTGTAGAAAGCACCTGAGTCATTTGCCTTTGAATAATACTCAGATTTCCATCTCCAAGTCCGTGAAATATCTAGGGGTAAACTTAGACAAGCGTCTCAGTGCAAATGCACATGTCGATGCCACAATAAAAAAAGTAAAAGCTGTTACTAATCTATTAAATCCAATTATTGGTTGGCGCGCAAAGACAAGTATAGGAACTAAGCTAAAAGTGATAGATTCATGTATTCTGCCTATTCTGGATTATGGAACCATACCTCTACTACCACGGATAAGCAAGACAAATATGAAAAAGCTCGAGGTCCAGCTGAAGAAATTATATAAAATAGCCGCAAATCTACCACAGTCGCTTCCTACAAAAACCCTTTGGGAAATGCTAGATCGAGACCCATACCATCAGAGAGTGTCCGACCTACATAGAGCTACACTTGAGAAGCTCCAGTCTCAACCAATGGAAGGACTTGAACCCCAGCCTGACGCAGTACCATACCGACGACCTGGACAATTCCACGTATTACTGCCAACCACCAGATTAGGAGGACTTCCAATTCCTCAGCTCCACAATGTGGATAGAAGAAAGCCTCCTTCCAAAAGACAGCAAGAGCCAAGGCCACCACGTCTGTAGACTGTAGAAGACCATAGGAATCATCACCATCGTTACTCCATTCACTCACGTTTTCATACATCTTCTTCTTCAATCGTGCATTCATCATCATTTCATTTATTCACCTGTACTTCCACTCATCTTTCACATCATTCACTTTTCATCAAAAATTTGTCAAATATATGAACTTGTCAATCCTGGGTTAATCCCGTACAATGATGTAACATTTAATAATTAATGTAAAATCTAAATGCTGAAAATAAAGCCAATACACACACACACATACACAATGGGACAAAAGACCTTATAAGGACAGTCAATGAGTATACAACAGATATAAAGGCCCTGATTGATATGTTACTCACAGTATATCCTCACATAACTGATAAATCTATTAAAAATCGATGTACACGATTGAGGAAGAAACTAGAACGGTACACAGATAACAACCTAAATGACACCTTAAGCGATACATCGTCCATAGACTCTTCGTTTTAATAACAATATTAATTTTCGCATTTCTACTCCAGTGGAACATAAATGGATATTACGTCCATTTAAACATGCTTAAAAAACTGATTGCTGAATATACGTCTGAGATTATATGCATACAAGAGACTCACTTCCACTCAAACAAAACTCATACACCTAAAGGATACACAGGATTCTTTAGAAACCGAGAGCATACTACAGCAAGTGGCGGGGTCGCTATCTATATAAAAAGCGAACTGATAGCTGAAGAAATAAACCTCACAACTAACTTAGAAGCGGTAGCAGTTACGCTCAGTTCCCCAGAAAGAGTCAGTATTTGTAATATATACATCCCACCAAACTACCACCTTGAAGACAATGAAATTGATGAACTCTTACTCCAGATTCCAGCTCCAAGGATTATATTGGGAGATCTGAATGCTCATAGCTTTAGTTGGGGTTCACACAAAAATGACACGCGAGGTAACATCATAAAAGACTGCATCGACGCAAATAACCTAAGCCTGCTGAGTGATGGTAGCAACACTAGGTACGATGCAGCTTCTGGTAGATTTTCCACAATAGATTTAACTCTGTCGACTCCAAACCTCATGACACATCTGAGTTGGAAAACCGCCGATGACCTTTTTGGTAGTGACCACTA
The DNA here is from genome assembly GCA_951848785.1 of Callosobruchus maculatus. Lineage (NCBI taxonomy): Eukaryota > Metazoa > Arthropoda > Insecta > Coleoptera > Chrysomelidae > Callosobruchus > Callosobruchus maculatus. Next base: position 3,441,714 of record CATOUR010000127.1, read on the forward strand.
TCCACTTATTATAGAGAATTCAAAATACGCCAATTCTGACAACACAAGAACGGCACCAAAATGGAAAATCAAATGTGCAGATTGGGAACTTTTCTCGAATTACATAGCAAATAACATCGACAAAGCTGATACTCTTGCTGATGTAAACTCTACCGTTGGCTCTTTCAATCAACTTATAACAGACGCCGCACATCTTGCTATTGGTAAGACCCAACACTTGCATAAACACAATCCCGTCCCCTGGTGGAACCACGACTGCGAAACAGCAATAAAAGCCAGCAAGCAAGCCCTCAATAAACTGAAAAGGCACAGAACACCACCCAATATTTTGAATTTCCAACAAAAAAGAGCATACGCAAGACTAACAATAAATAGAAGTCAGAAAACTTCATGGCGTAATTTTGTCAAAAATATTGACAGCTCTACCCCGCTCTCTACAATGTGGAAGAAAATAAAAAGTATATCGGGAGCGAAATCTTACACCAAAATTAGAGCAATAAAGGACAACGGAATTGTATACACCAAAGACGAAGAGATTGCAGACGTATTATCAAGAACGTATCACCAGAAGGCATCCAACAACAGCTACAATACCAATTTTCTACAGCAGAAACTCCAGACAGAAGCAGTGCCCATAACTATGAATGACGATAATAACAATCCTGTTAACTCACCTATCACACAAACAGAACTAGAGCAGTCTTTGAAAGACCTGAAGGACACATCAGCTGGACCTGATGATATACCATCTACATTCCTGAAGCATCTACCAGATGTAGCAAAAGAACACCTTTTGCGGATATTCAACATCATATACACAGAACATATTTTCCCTGACATATGGAGACAATCAATTACAATACCCATACTGAAACCTAAAAAATCACCACTTCAACCAGACTCTTATAGACCGATCTCTTTAACCTGTGCGATGTGCAAGCTTCTCGAAAAAATCATCAACAAAAGGCTACTTTGGAGCTTGGAAAACAAGAACATCCTAGTTGAGGAGCAAGCGGGATTTAGACCCAACAGATCCACGCTACAGAATATAGTGGACCTTGAAAGCCACATCCACGAGGCTTTACAGAATCGACAACATTGCATCGCTATTTACTTCGACATAAATAGAGCATTCGATACTATATGGAGACACAACATAATGTTAAAACTTCAGAGTTTGGGCTACGACGGCAATGTTCTAGCTTATGTATCTAATTTCTTGGCAGACAGAACATTTCAAGTACGAACTAATGGGGTGTTATCTCAACCAAGAACTCAAGATAACGGAATTCCCCAAGGATCTATCATCAGTCCTACTCTATTCCTTGTAGGTATGAACGACATCTTAGAAACTATGCAGAAACCAATACAAGCACGTCTATACGCAGATGACATGATCATATATTTAAAAGGCAGAAATATACATACCAGCGCAAACCTGTTGCAATCACAGTTAAATAAGCTAGAACTCTGGTGTCAACGATCTGGACTTTTCTTTTCGCCTGAAAAAACAAACAGCATAATCTTCTCCAAGAAAACAGTACACCAGCCGGTGCTAAAACTTCAAGAAACTCCCATAAATTACACAAATGAAATCAAATTTCTCGGACTTATATTCGATCACCATCTAACCTGGAAACAGCATATTAAAGAACTCATTGAATCATGTCAGAAACGTATGAATGTACTAAAGTGTCTATCAAATAAGCACTGGGGAGCCGAGGGCAAAACACTTCTAAGTGTATACAGGCATTTGGTACGATCAAAAATCGACTATGGTTGTATTGTATATGCTTCAGCCAAACGTTCTATTCTCAAGCAGTTAGATAATATCCATCATGCAGCATTACGCCTTATCCTAGGAGCATACAGAACCACACCAACAGATAGCCTTTACTGCGAATCCGGCGAAGCACCTTTAGACTTAAGAAGGCAAATTCTCAGTGTACCGTTTGCAGCTAAATGTGCAGCTAACCCAAACTTACCCTCCCATAAGTACAACTACACAAAGCTATGGTATTCGTGGTTTGGCGTTAGATCTTCTTACAGACTATCTAAAAAATAGGACCCAAAGCGTTAAAATTGGAGACCACATAAGTACACGGCTACCAGTAGAAATAGGTGTGCCTCAAGGAACCGTCTTAGGGCCAATACTATTCTTAATGTATATAAATAGTTTAACTAAGATAAATAGCTTTGAAGGAAAAATAGTTTGTTATGCTGACGATACTGCCTTAATTTTTACTGGTCAATCTTGGGACGATGTACATATAACAACTGAAAGAAACTTAAGAAAGGTAAAAATATGGTTAGATCACAATTTTTTAACTTTAAATACCGAAAAAACAAAATTTATAACATTTTCGCCGACTATAACTGATCAACCAAACATAAAAGTCCAACTACACAGTCCTAAATGTAGTAAAGCAAATTGTGACTGTCCGCAGCTTGGAAAAACTTCGGTAATAAAGTATTTGGGTGTTATGATAGACCAACATATAAGATGGAATGAACACATCACTCACGTTACCAATAGGTTAAGGGCGTTGATACATCAGTTTTACAATGTCAGAAACATACTTTCAAGAAAAAACCTACTGATGATATATAACTCTTTAGCGGAATCAGTACTGAGGTACTGTATTCCAATCTGGGGAGGAACGTTTACGTCAACGCTATGTTTGCTACAAACCACCCAAAATACTCTATTAAAAATAATATTTTGCAAAGATAGACTATTCTCAACTAATTTGTTGTACCAAGAGACAAAGGTTTTTACTGTAAGACAAATATATGCGTACCAGTGTATTTTAAAAGTACATCTTAATTATGAAAAGCAAAATATAAATATGACAGGTACCAGAGCAACTACGAACTTGAATATAAACTTCAACTTCTTCAAGAAAACAGTAACACAGAGATCTTTCGCTTATTTCGCCCCTAAGTTATATAATTCACTTCCAGTATGGATTAAACAAATAAAAACAACTTCTAAATTCAAGTATCATGTCAAAGATTTTATTTTTAATAACCCTTCTATGCTTGAAATATTTTAATCATTTGGTGCGTATGTATGTATATATATATGTATGTATGTATATAATAATAATAGTAGTAGTAATAATGATCTCTAATTGTTATTATAAAATTTATTTGCAAATTGCAAGAGGTTATAAACAAAACAGTACGTGAATACCTCGGTGAATACAAATAAAAAGGTATATTTACAAAGTGATCATATGCTGAAAAAATCTTCAAATTAATAAGGTTTCAATTTTACTAGCGGGTTACAACTTTTGATTTATTTATCTATCTAGGCCATTCTCTTGACCGTTTTACTTCCACCCTCTCCCACTCTTTGTATTTGTTCTTGCTATATGACGATTGTAGGTACAAGGTTTCTGAAGGAGAAAAGTGGACAAAACAGGCACACGTGCCCAGGTCTGGACTCCTTTAGAATGCCTTGTACGTCAGAAAATATGTAATATTTAATGTAATTGGTTGGAGAAATAAATTGAATTGAATTGAAAAAAAAAATACAAAACAACCATAGAGAAACTGCTACACGAAATAAATCTTTCCACCAAAGGGTTCAATCGTACATGTGCTATTTAAATATAGGACGATTGCCTATCTCTTTCCCCATCAACGCATCGACAATTCCCCCCTGGACAATCGAATCACCCTCCATAAACCTAGAAATGACACGCTTCAATAAACATGATACCCCCAATGAAGTAATAGTTCAGAATTTCTACCACATTATTGGTCAATACCCTGACCACGAGCAGATATATACCGATGCAGCTAAAATCGACGGAAGACTTGGCGCAGCTGCCATAACATCCACCTATGATATCACAGTGAGATTGCCGGATAGTGGAACTGTATTCACTGGAGAACTGTATGCTATCATGGAAGCTATTAAACATATTGAAAACCAGAATGGCAAAAAATGGATAATAGTGTCAGACTCCCTGAACTCTCTCCGTATTCTCAAGAAAATATATATAAAAAACCCTCTAGCAAACGCCATCAAAGAAAACCTACATAGTCTGTCAGCTCAAAACACCATTATCACTTTCCTGTGGATACCTTCACACACAAACATAAGCGGAAACGAAGAAGCAGATCGAAAAGCGAAACTGGCCGCAGACTTGAACATTTCAAATAGCTACAAACTACCTATCACAGATGTCATAGCCTACCTCTCCAACAAAGCTTTAAATACATGGAACAATAACTGGCAAAGGAAAACATCCAAACTTCTACAACTGAAGTCTTCCCTGGGACCATGGCAACCAGTAAGTGGCAGCAGAAGAGCGCAAACAATAGTGACCCGTCTTCGTCTAGGACACACAAGACTAACACACGGACACCTGTTTAACCGTCAACCGCCACCGAAGTGTAGTTTTTGTGATGAAAGACTAACAGTGAAACACTTTCTAGTGCAGTGCCCCGCGTATGAACAGCACAGACATATACATAACCTCAACAACTCCATAACAGACGTACTTGGACCTTATTGCAAGACACACAATCTAATCAAATACTTGAAATCAATTAATGTACTCCATCAATTGTAACTTATATATTGACATAATCCACCGCTAATAACCCATGTGGTCGATGCGGTTTTTCTGTAAATAAAAAAAAAAAAGAATAATGTGGTTACAGGTAGGTGGAGCAAAAGCACATTTTAGTATTAGAGGTCGAAGCACTTTGGATGAAAGGTTTCCTGCCAATTGCTTCGTCTGCGAGCTACGCCACCTAGGATTTTTCCAATTCCTACGCAATAATTACAGAACTGTAAATATCTTAAAAACCATCAAAGATAGAACCACATGTGCCTAGATAAAAGTGAAAGAGAATTCAATTTCGCATCCAACGATGTGAAACTTATCATACTATCCCATTTGAAAAAAGAAACGTTTTTACCGTTTTTAACTTTTCAAACTTTAAAATTGCTAATCTATTGACTTAATGTTCTTTTGAAACAACGATCTTACCGGTACACAAGTACGTTCCTTGCTTATTTCAAAACCGAAGACCGCATCTTTCTATCGCGTTTAGTTTCCGAGATATTAACGCTTCTTGTAAAGTACTACAAACGTCAAATTTTGTAAAAATTGCTGAATAACTCTGAAAATAGGCTTCGTAGACATAAACAATGGTTAACAAACTGGACCTAAAAATCGATGCTAAATTAAAAAACGTAATAATATACAGGGTGTTCCATTTAAAATAAGGAAGTTGATACCTACTTCCGGAATATTCGGAGTCCGCCATCTTTGAAGTTATTTTGTAAATGTAGAGCATTTGAAAAGAGACGTTTTTTATTTGAAACATTTTCATATAATTTAAACGGTGTGGCCACTAGAGAGCACCGCGCGCTTATTGGACCACCCTGTATAGCTGGTCTAGGTTGGTAGGTTCTAGACAGCCTGTGTTTATCCTACAGGTGTCGTTCAGGGCAGGGTCAAGTTGGTTAGCATGAGTCGATCTATACCATACAGGGCATGCATATTTGGCTGGGGCAAAGCACATGGCGAGGGATGTCGTTTGCAATACGCCAAGGTAGGAGTTAACCAGCTAGCGAATAACACCGTTCCTCGTATTCACTTTTGCTCTAGCCTTCTCTACGTGTTTTTATAGGACAGAGTCCTATCTAGGGTAACGCCCAGATAAACTAGATTTGGGCAGTGCTGTAGCCTGTCCGAATTCCATTCAATTTGCAGTTACCTGCGCTTGTCGGTTATCAAGATGGAATAGGCAGGTTTGAGTTTTATCTGGGTTTGGCCCTAGCTGGTTGACTTGTAATATTTGGCCATTCTTGCTAGGGACTCTGTTAACTTTTTTCGATGTCCCCGATGTCATGGGATTGGCACGTAATGGCTACGTCATCGGCGTAGATGAAACTATTTGTAGAAGGGTCTACAGGTTGATCATTCGTGTACAAATTGAATACAAGAGGCGCCAGTATGCTACTTTGGGGGAGACCATACTCCTGGTTCCTTCATCGACACCTCTGTCCCTGGAACTCCACACAGAATCTCCTATTGCACAGCAGTGACCTCAGGACCTCTGTCAGATGGTAATTTTGTCTCATCCTGAAGATTTTTTCCAGCAGGATTTTGTGGTTAATGGTATCATATGCCGTCGAAAGGTTCACGAACACTGCCTCTGTTTTTTCTGCTTTCGAAACCATCCTCTATATGTTGTGTGAGATTTAACACCCGGCCAGTGCAGCATTTACCGGTTCTGAATCCAGCTTGTTGGGAATTAGCTGGTTTTCTATGTGCCCATGGGCCTATTTTATTCAAGATGAGCCGCTCATATAGTTTGGAGGGGCAACAGAGGAGGGATATTGGTTGATAGCTCTTAGCCTCTTTGCGAGGTTTCCTCAGTTTAGGGGCAGCGACCACCCTGGCTTTCAGCCATAGTTTTGTATTTGCTTCTCACTCCAGCAAGAGTTATACAGTTGGAGGAGCCAGGACTTCACCAGTGGTCCTAGGTGTTTTAGGAACTCATTGACTAAATCATCTGGACCAGGGGCCTTCCTAGTTTTCAATAAATTAATGACCAACTCTCCTAGAGTGAAATAAGGTTGCTCTTGACCATTCTCCAGTGTTTGGGGTCTTTTGTAAGTAGTGGTCATCTTAACATTTTGGTCCGGCTTTCCGTTTAAGAGAAGTTGGTGGGCAATTTGGTTAGCAGTAGTCATATCTTTAGATTTAGATTAAATAGACTATAATATAGTCAGTTTCGAAATATCTGCTGCTGCTCTCTGCAATGCCGGTGTGCCGTGCGACAGCGCACATCTTAGCCTCCAGAACGCAGAGGGCAGTCATCCTTGAGTCAGGCGCAGGATTCGCAGACCCAGCGATTGCTTACCTCACGGTGTGAGGAGTGGTCACTAGGTAATGGAACAGCAGCTCGATGTGTCGGAGCCCGGGATACACATTTTGTTAAAAAAATTGTAGTTACAAAATAAAAATAATGGATTCTTTAATGAAAATATTTGCATTTGTGGCCCGTATTCAAAATAATATTCGTTTTTGAGCGCGCCGAGCATTACTCTTTCTATTTTAGTGTCTGCTTTGTTTGTAAAGAAAAATATGTCAAATTTCACAATTATATATTACGGAAATGTGTTGTGTATACCTGTTAACTGTTCTTGTTGTGTAGACACCTTGAGCTTATGTAGAAACAGGTCAGTTTTATTTAGTTTGGAAATTTTTCAGACGTGTATATTAGACAACATTTCTCAGAAAAAATGCATAAAAAGCATAAATAAGAAACAGTATCATCTCTGAAAATAAGTTTTTCAAATTCTAGGGTTCTTGAGCCCCTGAAATGAAGCAGTGAAAATATTTTATCTACAACCATTAAGTTATGGAAATCCGGAGCAGTCAGGTATTACCAACAAACGTCCTACCGAAGGACGTCTTGGGTGTCAGGACTAGGACGTCGTTGGGTATCACCATTTTTGGCGATTGGTTTCCGTTTCTCAAAAATCCTGGAGGAGCAGTAAAGAAGCGTCACTTATAGAGCAAACAAAGGTCTTGTGGCTCCTATCCGCTATGAAAAAAATGAAGTCAAGTTGATTGACTCAGTACTTCCCACACATTACGGTGATACCGGTTTATTATTTTGCCATAGAATGAAGCTTGTCTGAGATCCCCTTGCAACCAAATAATCGCCAGCGCCCCCCTCCCCCTCTAAAATTGTCCTATGCCGCTAGATCTTTCTCTCTCAGGTCAATGGGCAGCCTATACAAACTTTTCAGTCTTTCAACCCCCCACCCCCTAACCACCCCAATTTCATCCCCACCCAAAGAAACCCAGAAAACGATCAGGAACCTCTAAAATGCTCAAAAACGAAGTTTGAGCTGTTTTTCTATTTTTAGTTTTTTTATTATTTCCGCGCCGCCACTGGCACGATTTATAAAAACCATTCACATTTTTGATCCTAGCCACGGTAATAATACTGTGTCAAAATATCATTGAAATCAATTCAACAGTTGCCTTGTTATACAATATAGAACGATCTAAAGCAATACTCGTATGTTTACGCCTGAAAAAGTTCCTTTGGTTTCTGTAATAGGCAAGGCACCTCCAAACCCCAATTTCACCCCCCCCCCAAATAAACTATAAATTGGTCAGGAACCCCTAAAACGCCTAAAAACGAAGTTTGAGCAATATTTAATTTTTTTTTGTTTTTTGCTAATTACTCCGCCGCCCATGCACGACCCCACAGCATATCGCTGCCCAAATTTCATTACATTCCATGCAGCGGTTGCTGAGATTACGAGGCTAGAAAAAAGCGACAGACAGACAGACAGACCGACAGACAGATAGACCGACGGAAATGAGTGACGTGGATTTTCGTTATGAAGACGTCATAAAACGCCCAAAAAGTGTATTATCTCAAAATCGAAAATTTTCGCGATCACAATACTCCCCTCGCCTATCGGTGTGGGAAGTAAAAGTGCCGCTAGGTATTTCTTCTACAGGTCAATAGACGGACTATTATGAATACAACAAATTTTTCAGCTTTACTACCCCCCACCCCCCAACCGCCCCGATTTCACCCCACCCAAAAAAAAAATTGAAAATTATCAGGAACCCGTAAAATTCCTAAAAAACAAAGTTTTAGCTGTTTTCATATTTTTAGTTTTTTTATTATTGCTGCGCCGCCACTGACACTATTTTTCCCTTAGACAAGGAAAGAGAGAGGACGGAACGCGCGACTGACATTTCTGTTACCAAATGGCACCAAACATGTACCAAAACGTCATTAAATTTACCTGTGGTACGTGATTCCTGGCTCCTTCCTGCTGCTGTGGCTTCTACAACCACAAGCTGCACAACCTACCATTATGCACACCACAATATTTTGCAATGATTGGTCTTAAAAACGCTAAATATCATAAAAAATGTTTTGACAACTGTCAAATAGCTATTCATTTTCGGTCACAGCTAATTCATATAGCATCAAACGGGCGTGCGGTATCCCCTCTCTTTCCTTATCTAAGATTTTTCCAAAACATACGCGCTTTCCATCCTCGCTGCGGTAGTAATACTGTGTCAAAATTTCATTAAAACCAATTCAATAATTTTCGCGGTACGCAATATAGAACGATCTAAAACAGTACTTGTATGTATACATCACAAATTCTAAGTCCCTTGGTTTTTATAATAAGCAAGGCAATGTTCGGATGACAGACAGACCGACAGACAGACCGACAGACAGACCGACAGACAGACCGACAGACAGACCGACAGACAGACCGACAGACAGACCGACAGACAGACCGACAGACAGACCGACAGACAGACCGACAGACAGACCGACAGACAGACCGACAGACAGACCGACAGACAGACCGACAGACAGACCGACAGACAGACCGACAGACAGACCGACAGACAGACAGACAGACAGACCGACAGACAGACCGACAGACAGACCGACAGACAGACCGACAGACAGACCGACAGACAGACCGACAGACAGACCGACAGACAGACCGACAGACAGACCGACAGACAGACCGACAGACAGACCGACAGACAGACCGACAGACAGACCGACAGACAGACCGACAGACAGACCGACAGACAGACCGACAGACAGACCGACAGACAGACCGACAGACAGACCGACAGACAGACCGACAGACAGACCGACAGACAGACCGACAGACAGACCGACAGACAGACCGACAGACAGACCGACAGACAGACCGACAAACAGACAGACAGACCGACAGACAGACAGACCGACAGACAGACCGGCAGACAGACCGGCAGACAGACCGACAGACAGACCGACAGACAGACCGACAGACAGACCGACAGACAGACCGACAGACAGACCGACAGACAGACCGACAGACAGACCGACAGACAGACCGACAGACAGACCGACAGACAGACCGACAGACAGACCGACAGACAGACCGACAGACAGACCGACAGACAGACCGACAGACAGACCGACAGACAGACCGACAGACAGACCGACAGACAGACCGAAAGACAGACCGACAGACAGACCGATAGACCGTCAGACAGACCGACAGACAGACCGACTGACAGACCGACAGACAGACCGACAGACAGACCGACAGACAGACAGACCGACAGAAAAGAGTGACGTGGATTTTCGTTATGTACACATCATAAAACGCCCAAAAAGCGTATTATCTCAAAATCGAAAATTTTCGCGATCACAATACGCCCCTCACCTATCGGTGTGGGAAGTAAAACCGAACAGGTGTCGGCCCTACCTAGGTAGGACCTGTTGACGTTGACTATTCGAAATATTCAAAGCCTGTTTTTATCTACATACCCCCCAAGCACCTGGGGGAGGGGGGGTCTCAAACTCGATATATTTTTTGCTGGCTATTATCCACTCTTTGATATCAAAAAATAAACTGATTCAAATATAGAATAACCAAACGATATGAATACAATGTTGCATGTTTTAATGGTGTTTATATTTTACAGTATCAAGGAACTAAACTAAAATATTCATTATACCCTAAGCAAAAACTGTATACAACCATTGATTAACTCAATGATACAACATATAATACTTGTATGTGTACACAAATTCAAGTGTTTCAGAATTTTCTTATTTTCATCAACACCAAAACAAGGAAATTTGGCATAAGCCAACGAATTCATATAAACTGCAAATTGGTACATCTAGCTTTTCAACCATGTATCACTAGCTAGTAGTACTATTAGAAATAATTGTTAATATTGTTTATTTGTTAATTATTCTATGAACAACACTTAGAACATAGATATAGTGGATGCCTAGAAACCCTAGAAATTTTTGTTTAAGTTTGTTTCGATCCCTTGAATATTTTACCCAATAACAATTGACCATCTCCAAACTTTATTGAGAAAATTTCCTCTAAGCTCGTAGCCTAGTAATTGTAGCATAAAAGTTTCAACAGTTTAGAAATATATTTTTTATTACACTAGGATATTTTGTAACTTTCGGCCCACCGCCCTCCCCCCCCTGGCTACTTGCCTGCTTAGGAGTCCCTTAATACTTGAGGGTACCTTAAGTAAGGTTTTACTTCCCACACCGATAGGATAGATCTATCTCTACATAACGAAAATCCACGTCACTCATTTCCGTCGGTCTGTCTGACGGCTTGTCTGTCGGTTTGTCTGTCTGTCTGTCTGTCGGTTTGTCTGTCTGTCTGTCGGTCTGGCGGTCTGTCGGTCTGTCGGTCTGTCGGTCTGTCGGTCTGTCGGTCTGTCGGTCTGTTGGTCTGTCGGTCTGTCGGTCTGCCGGTCTGTCGGTCTGTCGGTCTGTCGGTCTGTCGGTCTGTCGGTCTGTCGGTCTGTCGGTCTGTCGGTCTGTCGGTCTGTCGGTCTGTCGGTCTGTCGGTCTGTCGGTCTGTCGGTCTGTCTGTCTGTCGGTCTGTCGGTCTGTCGGTCTGTCGGTCTGTCGGTCTGTCGGTCTGTCGGTCTGTCGGTCTGTCGGTCTGTCGGTCTGTCGGTCTGTCGGTCTGTCGGTCTGTCGGTCTGTCGGTCTGTCGGTCTGTCGGTCTGTCGGTCTGTCGGTCTGTCGGTCTGTCGGTCTGTCCGGTCTGGCGGTCTGTCGGTCGGTCTGTCTGTCTGTTGCCGTTTTTCTAACGTCGTAATCTCAGCAACCGCTGCATGGATTGTGATGAAATTTGGGCAGCGATATTATGTGGGGAAATCTACGTCACTCATTTCCGTCGGTTTGTCCATCTGTCTGTCGGTCTATTTGTTGACGTTCTTCTAGCCTCGTAATCTCAGTAACCGCTGGGTGGATTATAATCAAATTTGGGTAGCGACATGCTCGTAGTAGGTAATACTGCTATAATTTTGGAAATCGTTACACGGGCGGCGGAGTAATTAACAAAAAACAAAAAAATTCAAATATTTCTCAAACTTCGTTTTTGGCATTTTAGGGGTTCCTGATCATTTTCTACTATTTTTGTGTGGGGGTGAATTTGGGTTGGTTGGGGGGTGGTAGGTTGTAAAACCGAAAAATTTGTTGTATTCATAATAGGCTGTCCATTGACCTGTGAAGGAGAGACCTAGCGTCATAATACCATTTTTCAGCTCCATCCGAACATTGCCTTGCCTACTATGGAAACCAAGGGACTTAGAATTTGTGATGTATATGTTACGGTTAAAGTGTTTACTTTGATAGTTTATATATTAGCTGGATAGTATACAAACTATCCAAATGTCTCGTTATTTTGATGGAAAATCATATTTCAACTAAAATAGCTATGAATGTTGGTTGGTTTGTATACAATTCAGCTAGTTTATAAACTACACATGATATGCCGCTAAAGTATATACCATAAAGATATCACACATATTAACCAGTGTGTCTGGTCAGTTTACAAACTATCCACATCATTTGGATAAAGTATGCACCTAATATCTCTAGTACTACATAATATCCAACTCGTTGGTTAGTATGTAAACTAACCAATCCTCTTTAGTTACTTTAGTTTAGAAAAAAAAAATGTTTAATCAAAAGTAAAGTTTATTCATAGATACAACATACAATTGCTATAACTACCTAAAAATAAGTAAAACAAACGGAAATACTATTTGTGTAGCAAAATATTTATACAGGGTGAGTTTTTAGTACCGGCTCGGTCGATAACTCCACTACTGTAGAAGATAGCGGAAAAAGTTGTATATAAAAGTTGTAGCCACGGATATGCTCCTTGCTCAGAAAATATTTAGATTTATACAGGGTGATCCATAACTATGTGGTGATGCATTTTTTTAAATGAGACAACCTATATATTATTCCATATTCAAATTCTACTAATGATTTCGGTTCTTCCAATATGGAGTATTGTTACATTATACAGGGTATTTCAAAAGTTATGACCATTTTTATATCCAAATCGCGGTCAAATGGATGTACTGTATATCAAAAAGTAATGAGTCAAAAATTATTTTTTTTACACCAAAATATTAAAAATATCCTCTAGTTTTAAAATCAGCTATAAAAGAAGCCCGTGACGTATATTCATATACAGGGTGATGTAGAATGCAAAATCTAGATTTTCTCTCGTTTTTTAAATGTAACTCTCACTATTTTATTATACCAAAGAATTGCTTTTAATATCCTCTTTCATCTTTGTATAGCACCTGTCATGGCTGCATTCATTGGTTTCTAAGATATTTCGATTTTCCTACAAATTTTAAATATACCTTCTATTTGTTTACTAAAATTTATTTATTTTGAGAAAATCCTATCAAATTTTATTTTTGCTTAACAAGCAACTAAAATATAAGGCCACAATGGTATTTGAACAAGTCAAAACACCGAATTAACGAGATAATATAGGTCAAGTGTGCTGAGAAAACAATTTTATAGACGTCTTGTATAATTATCAAGCAGATGTATCAGGTAGGCTATGAAATATTAAACGACACAGTCGAAATAAACCGATTCTTCAATCTTTCAAACGCATTAGGTTTAGAGTGCCTCCGTTCTGGATATTGCTGTTCATAGTTGATATATTCTAGAGGCAAGTAGAAAACTTCTCAAAGATTCTCCTAAATACCCCCAATGGAAAAATTTATTTTTACAGATGGTTTTTCACACAGTACGGAATTATTGAGCAGGTTATGAAAACTGTCGATTTTTCAAAGCCTACCTGATAAATCTGCTTGATAATTATGCATCACGCCTACAAAATTGTTTCCTCAGCATACTTGACCTTATTATCTCGATGATTTAGGGTTTTGACTTCATCAAATAGTATCGTGACCTTATAATTTAGTTATTCGTTAGATAAAAAGCAAATTAGATAGTATTTTCTCAAAATAAATGAATTTTAATACACAAATAGAAGCTATATTTTAAATTTACAGAAAAATCAAAATATCTTGGAAACTGATGGACCTAGGTACAACATGTGCTATACAAAGATGAAAGAGCATACTAAAGCAATTCTTTGGGATAATAAAAAATTGGGGGTTACATTTCAAAAAAAAAGTAAATCTGGATTTTGCATTCTACATCACCCTGTATACGAATATGCGTCACGGGCTTTTTTTCATAGCCGATTTTAAAACTAGAGGATATTTTTAACCTTTTCATGTAAAAAAATAGTTTTTGATTCATTACTTTTTGATATACAGTACGTTCATTTTACAGCAATTTGGATATAAAATAGGTCATAACTTTTGAAATACCCTGTATAATGTAACAATGCCCTATATTGTAAGAACGGAAATCATTAGTAGAATTTGAATATGGAATACTATATAGGGTATCTCATTTAAAAAAATGCATGTTTGCATCACCACGTAGTTATAGATCACCCTGTATAAATCTAAATAATTTCTGAGCAAGGAGCATATCTGTGGCTACAACTTTTATCTATAACTTTTTTCGCTATCTTTTACAGTAGTGGAGTTATCGACCGAGCCGGTACTAAAAACTCACCCAGTATAAAATAAATCTGGTGGCATCATAGTCCTTTCTCAAACGTAAAATAATCTTTCCAGATCTTTTAAATAAGATTACATAAGACGATTCGATTCTCTGTAAATCATAAGTATTCATTACATGATAATCAATCTTGTTATTAGTGTTAGGTCCTTGCTCGCGTAATTCTCTTTATATGTTGCAGAAGTACAATATAATCACTGTGGTTCATTAATTTTGAATTTTGGGACTTTTTCTCCTAACATTCTAATAGTAACTTTTCAAATTGCTGTTGCTGATCCCTTTTTGGTAACTAGATATCTGTTCTTGAACAAATCTTACAAGGCACGACAGTAAACAATACCAACACGTCACACTTGCACTTGCCATAAACACCACCTCACTTTTCTGTTAAATTGACCAAAGAAAATTAGTTAGTTTACATACTAACCAAAGAGGATTGGTTAGTTTACATACTAACCAATGAGTTGGTTATTATGTATTACTAGAGATATTAGGTGCATACCTTATCCAAATGATGTGGATAGTTTGTAAACTGACCAGAGACACTGGTTAATATGTGTGATATCTTTGTGGTATATACTTTAGCGGCATATCTTGTATAGTTTGTAAACTAGCTGGCTAGTATACAAACCAACCAATATTCACAGTTATTTTAGTTGAAATATGAGTTTCCATCAAAATAACGAGACATTTGGATAGTTTGTATACTATCCAGCTAGTATATAAACTATCCACTTTAACCGTAATATATACATACAAGTATTGCTTTCATATATTGCGTAAAGCGAAAACTATTCAATTGATTTTAGTGAAATTTTGACACAGTATTACTACCGCAGTGAGGATGGAAAACCAGTATGATTTTGAAAAATCGTGTCAGTGGCGGAGCAGCAATAATAATAAAAACAAAAAATACAAAAACAGCTTAAACTTTGTATTTAGGTGTTTTAAGGGTTACTAATCATTTTCCGCTTTTTATGGGTGGGGGTGAAATTGGGGCGGTTGGGGTGGGGGGTTGTAAAACTGAAAAATTTGTTGTAATCATAATAGGATGTCTATTGACCTGTCAAAAAAAGACCTAGCGGCATGTTACACTTTTTTAGGTCCATTGCCTTGCCCAATAGGCAATCTGTAATCAGAAACTAAAGGACTTAGAATTTTGTGATGTATACGTACGAGTATTGCTTTAGATCGTTCTATATTGCGTAACGCAATTGAATTGATTTTAACGAAAATTTGACACAGTATTACTACCGCGGCGAGAATGGAAAACGCGTCTGTTTTTGTCAGTGGCGGCGCAGCAATAATCAAAGGACTTAAAACATAAAAACCGCTCATACTTTGTTCGTCATCGTTTTAGGGGTTCCTGATCATGTTTAACTTTTTTTTTTGGATGCGAGGGAAATTGGGGTGGTTGGAGGTGGGGGCTTGCAAAACGGAAAAATTTGTTGTTCATTGACCTGTGAAGGAAAGACAGCGGCATAATACACTTAGTTAGGCAACGTCGCCAAATGAATCCCGCCGTCGCGTAGATGTTGTCTAGGAAACAGATACACAAAGAAAGCTACATTTGAGGATCCCTTAAGTATCCCTTGAGTGTTACTTAAGGAAATCTCAGGTATTACTGAAGAGACGACTATGAATACGGCCCTATGAGACGTCAAACGCTAATTCGAATGGTGTACAGTATTCATTTTAGTGACAGAAGTAGACTAGAATTATACCACAATTTTTCTTTCCTTTTGTGAAGAATCTTAACCAGAATATTCACCCTTCCTAAGGGCCCCCAAACAAATTTTTATACGGGCCCCCATTAAGGCACTCTATTAATCATTTAATTTTTTATAATCTTGTATTTCATCGCGTTTACAGTGAGATATTTCAAGTAAAAGATTTTGTTTTTCAAAAATGGACTTTTTCTTTGGATTTCAAAAGGTTAATAAAAACCTGTAACATACTTTAAAGTATTTTTATTTTATAATATATGATATATGAGAATAAAAAATACATTATAGATTCAAAAGTAATTCATAAATATCGGTATCAGAGTCCATTGCTTCATCACGAACTTGTACCTACTGTTTCTCCACAATTTTTCAACTATAAACGATTAGACAAATTTAGTGAAATGATAAGTCACTAAGAGCAGCTTCTATCAGTGAATAGAAAAACGAATGATAAACCACAAACTAAGCATAAATAATACGCTAGCGAACTAAGGCAATTTTTGCTTTGAAATGGTCATTCATAGTGACTAACAGACCGTATACTTAGCTCATCTTCTATTGAAGATATTTTATCTAATAGTTGCACATGTTGCACTGAACTGAGAACTATTTTAAAAAACTCATAGGCTTAGGCACATCTTACCACAATTTTAGATATATCTACTACCAGAAAGCTAACAAAAAGTTCGCATAGATGGCACTGATAGTCTATAATTGATGAAAATGTGAGTTAGGCGCTTCTTGCATTGAACCCTTCAATTAAGCTCGCAGATGAAGCAGCTGCCATGAAATAGATACGGTTGCACTGGGGGTGGGTGACTGCCGTTGTGCGAATCCGATTTTGGCCGCCCCAAGTATCAACCCAGAGAGCATTATTTTCCAGTTTTTATCTGCTTTGTGGACTATTCTAAGGCGTTTGATAACGTAAAGTGGCCTAAACTGTGGGAAATAATTATCTCCATGATTCTAGCTCGGCTCGTGTAAGAATTGATGGTAACCTGTCTGGTCAAGCAGCAACCAGAAAAAGAGTTCGTCAGGGATGTGTATTATCTCCGATGTTATTTAACATTTACTCTGAATTTGTGATGAGACAGGTATTGGACAACTGGAATGGCGGTATCACTATTGGCGGAAGCAAAATATCCAACTTAAGATTTGCTGACGATACAACCCTTATTGCTGCTTCTCAGGAATGATATTAGCTATTAAACATCTCAGAACAAGTGCAGCATACGGTCTTGGTATTAACACGGTATTAACCGTAGTGTAAATTAACTACAACAAGACCAAGGTTATGATCGTAGATAGAGAGCACGAGAATAATCGCGGAAATAAAGTCCATAGGCCGTTGTCAAGTAGTTCAAAGTTTTGTGTACCTCGGTTCTTTGATCGACAATTCGGGTAACTGTGAAAACGAGATTCGACGGTGCATTCAACGTGTGGCCATGACAAAGTTTACTAAAATATGGCGTGACCATAACATCATTGAAGCTACCAAAATGTCGCTGGTCTCTTGTGGTCTCTCGGGTTCTCCATATTTTTGTATGCCTCGGAAACTTGGACTGTTAAAAAGGCAGATTGAGCTCGCATAAATGCTTTTGAAATGTGGACGTGGAGGAGAATGCTGAGAGTTCCTTATACCTTATACCGTCCATCGAACTAACCTTTCCATACTGGATGAGCTGGGTAATCCAAAGAGACTATCCTCCATTGAGTCGACGAGAATGCTTACATTCTTCGGACATATTCACAGAAGCGATAATATGGAGAAACTTGTAGTTCAGGGTCATGCCCCGAGTGGGTGGCGCCGTGGCCGTTCCCCCACACGCTGAGTGGATTCGACGAAGCAGTTGCTGAATATGAGTATCAAGAGTGCCACTGGTTGTAGGCTTCAAGGATTCCTGCCATGACCAAGTGACAAATTTTTGAAATACGTTTTAGTTTTTTAGTTTAGTTTCTCAGAATCATGGCGAATCCTGTGTTGTTGCACTTGAGATATCGAAAGCCTTGACAGAGTGTGGCATGAGGGACTTCTGGTCAAACTTACTGCTTATGGTCTACCACTTGGCCTGCGCCAGTGGCTGAATAGCTTTTTGAGCAACCGATCTCTGTTTGTTGTAGTCGAAGGCTGTTCATCATAAACGCCGGTGTTCTTCAGGGATCTGTCTTACCCCCTACACTGTTTCTGTTGTATATCAACGAGCTGATGGAAACAATATCAAATTCCAATCTACAGCTTCGCAGACGACAGTGCTGAGTGCATTAATATCGTGCATGGAACCAGGTAAGCCACTATCATCCCAGGAGGCGGTACTTCGGCGACAGCAATATGCCTCACAGATCAACGTAGATATTAAAACAATATTGTCGCGTGGGGATTAGTAAATAAAGTACAGTTTAACTTACAGAAAACTCAGGCAACAACACTGACAAAGAAGTCTCACGTTGGCTTAACAACTGTGGAAATTGTGGATCACCCAATAGTCGATTCACCTTCCCTCAAGCTTTTGGGGATCAATATCAACAATAACATGTCCTGGCAAGACCACGTTGTTAGTATCGCTAAAACGGCATCCCAGAAGCTTGGAGTCTTGTTCCGCTGTAGGAATTTGTATTCAACAGAGCAACTACTGCTGCTCTACAAGGTACAGATCCGACCATAGCTGGAGTATTGCTCCGAAGAACTCTCTAAAGCTTCTGGACACTATCCAGAAGAGAGCAATTAGACTAATCGGTACGCCTAACCTCACAAAGGTCCTCCACAGCCTGTAACATCGAAAAAGGGTGGCTGACCTGTCCCTGTTTTACAGATTCTATCACAGAAGATGTTCGAGTGAGCTCTCCCACATAATAATACTGAAGGCCGTCCGAACGAGGATCACTAGAGCTGTTCTGCGAGCCAATTCTTACCAGGTCGAGGCCCTACTCCCCGAACTAGCCTCCCCCAATATTCCTTGTTTTGAAGAAATCCGACGCTGTGGAATGAGCTGCCGGGGAATTTGTTTTCCGATGGCTACAACCTGCAGCGTTCCAAATCTAACGTGCACCGACACTTATCCTCTCGCAGCGCTTCTACAGTGCCATATGCTTTCAGCCTTTGCGGGAGGCTAACTGTGAAAAAAAAGTAAGCCCGCTATCTTCTCTCCAGGCCATGGGCGCCAGCAGAGGGGGGCCAGGAGGGGGCCATGCCCCCCCCCTGGAGCAGCGAAGATAAAAAACTCGTATAAGCAAAAAACAAATTCGTCTCTGCACCCCTGGTTCGAGCACTCAATTTAAGTAGGTCGCACCCCCCCCCCCACCCCCCCGTAAAATTTTCTGGTGGCGCTCTTGGTCCAGGCACTGTTGGCCCAGCCTGTTTATAACTATGAAATAGGTATTGGGCAAGATAGATCAAAACAAATAATATATAGACCATACTATATAGAATTGATCGCTACAAGTGTGGCTTATATAAAGCCTCACCTGCATTACTAAAACATGTATATCTGCTAAGTGTAACTATTTTTAATATTCTTGACTTGGAATCAGTGCATTCACCTTAGCTGCTTAGGCTATTTAGTTCATGGCTGATTCAATTTGTTCTATAATAATAATTAATATTTATAGAATGAGGTGCGTATGCACACGATTTTTCAATGTTATTAATCTTTTGAGTCGAGTATCATTATAATTAACCTATTATTTATATAATTACGTAGGAAATAAAGCACATAAGTAACTCTCCTCTTTTTTATAACAGGAAATTTTTATTTCTTTTTTGGTCAGGCCATGAAAGATATGAAAATTATACCTCGACATTTTTTTCGACAATTCATAATAATGATATGTTCAGCAATACATAGATAAAATAAATATGGTTAAGAATCATTAAAAACACACTTTTAAAGAACATCCGACTAGAAAAATAAAAATGATTTTGAAATAGGCTTAAAACAACAATGAACGAAAAATACTAGTATTATTGTAGAAAAAATGAAGTCAAGTTGATTCAGTTGAATGACTCAGTACTTCCCACACATTACGGTGATGCCAGTTTATTATTTTCCGATAGCAAAAAGCTGTAGTCTGAGATCCCCTTGCAAACAAATCATCGCTCGCCCGCCCGCAGTAAAAAGTGTGTTATGCTTATGCAGCTAAGTTCTTCTTTCACAGGTCACTGGATAGTCTATTATGAATACAAGAAACTTTTCAGTTTTACAGCCCTCCAAAAGCGGCCGAATTAGAGGTTGCCAAGAATCGTCAGACGTGTGAAATGCAATATATCCATAACATTTCGGGGGGGGGGGGGGAGGGAGGGTACGCCCCCCACTCTACAAAAGTGCCTGGTTGAGGAGTCCCCCCGTCGCCTCAAAACGAAGTTTGTACTGTTTTTATATTTTTAGTTTTTTGATTCTTGCTGCGCCGCCACTGACATGATACGCGTTTTCCATCCTCGCTACGGTAGTAATCAACATAGTAACAATGTCTTAACAGACATGTTGTGAACTCATAAAATGCATTAAGTCGGAGCTAGAGTATTGCCGACACGAATATTATCAATAGTTTTGAGAACTGTTGCTCGCCATCGTTCGCGATTTACTGTCAGTTCAGTGGCGCTCTTGATACTCATATCCAGCAACTGTTACGGTAGTAATACTGTAATTTCATTTAAATCAATTCAATAATTTCCACAATGCACAGTACAGAACGATCTAAATCAATACTTCGTATGTATACATCAGAAGATGCTAAGTCTCTTGGTTCCTGTAATAGGCAAGACAATGTTCAGATGGACCTGAAAAAGTGTGTTATGCCACTTGGTATTTCTTTCACAGATCAATGGATAGCCTGTTATGAATACAACACATTTTTAAGGTTTTACAACCCCCACCCAAAGAAAAGTAGAAAATGATCAAGAACAGACTTTTTTTTCTAATTACTCCACCGCCTGCATAGGCGGGCATACCGATTTTCAAAATTATAGCAGCATTACCTACTACGTCCCCACAGCATATCACTACCCAAATTTCATCACAATCCATGCAACGGTTACTGAGATTACGAGGCTAGAAAGACGCGTATAGACACACAGACAGACCGACGGAAATGAGTGACATCGATTTTCGTTATGGAGATATCATAAAACGCTCAAAAAGCGTATTATCTCGAAATCGAAAATTTTAGCGATCATAACACTCCGCTCACCCTCACCTATCGGTGTGGGAAGTAAAAGCGTCAAGCGTTCGATTTACCAATAACATGCCACAAAGCGCCCACGTTTTTTTCACAAGCATATACTAGTATTTTTCGTGCATTATTGTTTAAAACTTATTTTAAAAATTATTTTTAACTTTTTAGTAGGATGTTCTTTAAAATCGTGTTTCTTTAAAGTAAATTTATTTTTAATTTTTTAGTGTAGCGTGTATTGTAGCATGTATTGAAGCGTGTTTTTTTTTTGGCTTTTTAAGCTGTATTTATTAATGTTCGGTCCTATCTCTTAATACAAAGGAGAGTTACAAACTCACAAACAAACAGAACAGGCGAAGCTAATAAAAGCGTAAGAGTAAGAGTACTCTTAACACTCTCACTAGGTCACTACTAATGAATCTGATATCATCGACTTGAGACTTGACACGACGCGCGACGGCTACTAACTATGCACATAAAAACGTGTCTCAATATGGAGCAACACCAAAGTTTACGGAATACATTTCCGTAAACTTTGGCAACACGCAGCTTTCTGCGATTTAATCTTGCGTTTTGTAAAACATATTCTGTGCAAATATTTTATAGAAAATTGTTGAAGTTTGTGTGGTTGACACACCTGAAATTTTACAACTACCTTTTACTATCGTGTTTATTTTGCAATTCGTTCATAACATTTTACTTCTAACAATATTAGGCGGAGGAAGTATTAAAACCTCGATTTTTTTGATTTTTTTCATATCTGTTGGATTGTTAGCGCCAAAGGACTTCGATTTGAATAAGTTTATTTTGTTGATTGGCGTATACTTTTACTTCCCACACCGATGGCTGAGGGGAGTATTGTTATCGTGAAAATTTTCGATTTTGAGATAATACGCTTTTTAAGCGTTTTATGTTGTCTGCAAAACAAAAATCCACGTCACTCATTTCCGTCAGTCTGTCGGTCTGTGCGCGTTTTCCTAGCCTCGTAAACTCAGTAACCGCTTCATATGGATTGTGATGAAATTTGGGTACTGGTACACTATGGGTTCCTAGTATAATTATGAAAATCGGTGCATTGGCGGCGGAGTAACTCGCAAAAAACAAAAAAATTAAGTATTCCTCAAACTTCGTTTTTAGGCGTTTCGGGATTTCCTGATCACTTTCTGGGGTAAAATTTTGGTGGTTGGGGGGTGGGGGTTGTAAAACTCAAAAATTTGTTGTACCTATTCATAATCTGCTGTCCATCATTGCCTTGCCTACTACAGGAACCAAAGGACTTAGAATTTTCTGATATACATATGAATATAGCTTTAGATCGTTCTGTATTGAGTAACGTGGAAGTCATGGAATTGATTTTAATGAAACTTTGCCACAGTATTATTACCGTGCTGAAGATGGAAAACGCATATGGTTTTTAAAAATCGCGTCAGTGCGGCGCAGCAACAATAAAAAACTTAAAATATAAAAAAAGCTCAAGCTTCGTTTTTAGGCGTTCTGCGAGTTCCTGATCATTTTCTGTTTTTTTTAGGTGGGGATGAAATTGGGGTGGTGGGTTGCAAAACTGAAAAAGTTTTTGTATGCATAATAGGCTCTCCATTGACCTGTGAAAAAAGGACCTAGCGACACAATACACTTTTTTAGGTCCATCCGAACACTGCCTTGCTTATTTCAGAAACTAAGGAACTTCGATTTTTTTCTGTTACATACGAGTAGGTATGGCTTTGCATCGTATTGTGTAACCTGAAATTGATTTTAATGAAATTTCGACACAGTGTTATTACCGTTGCGAGGATGGAAAATGCTTATGGTTTTTAAAAATCGTGTCAGTGGCGGGGCAGTAATAATAAAAAATATGTTTAGTTTTTAAGTTTTTTATTTATATATTTTTATATTTTTATAAAAATAGCTCAAATTTCGTTTTTAGGCAATTTGGGGGTTCCTGATCGTTTCGTTTCACCCAGTTGAAGCTCGCAGAATAAAAACTGTGACGTTGTAATTCCTAGGGAGAGAGATGCAACAAACTATTTACTAGAGTTTTTGTGTTGGACGTTATGTGTGGGAAGTAGGTACTGAGTCAATCAACTTGACCCCATTTTTTTTTCGGTTTCGAATATTTTTCTCTAATGCGCATTTCGTCAGACTTTATAACTTCCATGAAAATAATGTTGTTTTGAGTGTACTCTGTCAAAAGCAATATATTGCGGTTATATCAGGTGGCAATGGCATGTGCCAACGGTAACAATTATACGTATCTACCATCTCGTAAACGAATGTAAAACTGAATCCCAAGCAACATAAATAAAATATGCCGGCCTGCGGGCCTGCAACTGACATTGAGCTGTCGCTTCTAAAAACATGTTTACTTGAGAATTATAAAAGACTACCCGGAATGATAAAAAAGTCGGAACATACGTGCTATATCGCAGGTTCGAAAAGTCGTTCGAGCTGATTTTATATAATCGTAACTATGATATTTATTTGTTTCATAAATAAAATATAATTATTACATAAATGATTTTAAATAACATGAAGAGGAACATACGAGGATGTACTTAACTATCCTTCAAACTTTATAGTCAATGTTTGGAATAGAGCAATTCCATGATAATTGATAACAAGGCGTGCTGTCATGACCAGCTGATATTTTTTATAGTTTTTTGGACATTTTCACGATAATTGTTGTTGTGTTGTGTTTTTCAAGGCACCTTTTTTGGCAGGTAAGCACATCTGTCAATTAAAATGATGTAGGTATGAGATAATGTACGATGAAAACTTGATTGCATATTGAAAACAGCAAAGAAAAAAAACGTTTATTCGTTATCAGAGTGATAACATATTCAATCTGCTTATGGCGAGTAAAAATATATAGAAAATTGAATCTTTCCAAAAGTGCAGAGGTCAAATTTAATAAACACACCTTTATTATACCTTTAATCCATGTTAAAGTAGCAAAAACGTCCATTCGTAGGTAATAATTGCTAGTTTTATATGTACATATAAGTAAGTTCAAGTAATGGATAAATTAAAACATTAATCCACCGATGTTTTGTTTTATCGTCGCGGTGCATTAATCTCTTGACATTAAAACCTAAAAGTTGAGTTTCTGGAACAAGTGATATATGTAATTATGCAACAAAAAAATATGTATATTATGACTATTCACTTCTTCTAAATAATTTGTGCACTACTTCAAAATGCTTGCTTTTTGTCATTATAGGTGTGGAAAAAATCTTTCCCAAGTATTCAAGACAGAAGAGGCTGACCGATACCAGGTGGCGAAGAATGTTATGGATTTATGGTTTCCATCATGATGACTTTCTAGGAAGTAGATCCTGGCATATTCCAGTACTGTGTATACTAACAGCACCAATAAATGATAATGTTATCTATTTCTATTATTATTTTCCTTCGACGGGTGATAGTGGAACACCATTCAGTGATGTGCTGCTGCAGTCCTTCTCAGTCACACAATAGGGGCCAATGTTATTGATATTGTCACGACGGCCTCTTTTTCTTCACCAAAGAATCAAACTGGACGTAACTTTAACCGTTTTACTTCACAACTCAATACAATATCTCTTAACCTTATCTCAACTAGAGCTGAACTCAACTGAACTCGCCGCGCTACCCGTGGCGCCTTATATACACTTCATCGAACCATCTAGAGAATTCGATGACATTCTAGAATCCATCCGTCATTCCCGAAAACTAGACGATTCGATGACGTTTACACATCAAAGATCTAAACTAACACTTTGGCCTTTACATCATGCATGACAACTAATACACAATACACGAATACCATTATATACAGTATGTTACAGTATTATTGAGTTTATGCCTATAAAGATGCTTCAGGTTTTGCTCAGTTCCTTAAAGTAGTTATTCACTTCCATCAGTTCCATGTTCCATCTGACATCCTGAAATAAACCATATTTTTAACAAAAATGAAAAATAGGAGTTAATTAATGAGTGATGAAAATTCATTAATTAAAGTGTAAGTAACACACTTGCATTCTAGTATTTTCAATAATAGTCCGGGATCCCAGGCCCATTTTCACTACTTACTACTAACAAGCTAATTTTGCGTGAGTAGCTTCATTTTGATGAGACGCCCAACTTTTTCCTCTACAAAAATTCTCGATTGTGGTAGCTAACAGGGGTAGCAGGGATGAAATATGTCAATTTGACGAGTGTCAAAAATTAATTACTAACAGTTAGTTTTTCAACTAGATTTAAGATTTTAAGAATGTGATCAACCTTACTAGAAAAATTGTTTGTCCTACACAATCTATGGTTTGATCACATTGTCCCCCTCCATCCAACATGTACCAATAACAAGGTCATACAAATTTATTACTAACAGCCTGATTTTTTCACTATTGCTTCATTAATATTTATACAATTTGACAGCAACATTGTCCTACAAATCACGTGGTATGTTATCCTGGTCCTACGCTCAGAAGTTGTAGTACAAATCCCGGGTGTAAAAATAATTACTATCAAGTCTAATGTTCGTGGATAGCTTCGTTGCGATGAGACGTCCAACAATTTTCTATACGAAAATTCTCGATTGTGGTAGCTGACAGGGGTAGCAGGGATAAAGTATGTCTAATTAACGAGTCTCAAAAATAAATTATTAACGGTGGGTCCTTTTTATCAAATCTTAAGGAAGTAATCAACATTATAAAACAAATATTTGTCTTAACAAAATTTAGCACGTATCAATCAGGAGGTCGTAAAAAATGATTACTAACTTATATTTCACGGTAGCTTAGTTAATACTTGAATAATTTAACAGCAACATTGTCCCACAAATTGATTGGTATGTTATCCGGGTCCTACGCTCTGAAATGATCCTTATTACTAACTGCAGAATATTGTGTATCATGTATTCCAAGTTGGTGTTGACCATAAGCGTGTCCAGTTTGCCGCCGACAAAACAAGAATTATTACAACAAATCAAGCGAACGGTATTCATCTCCAATATCTGGTGTAATGCACACATGCGGTGCCCCACAGATAAATTACCAGAAAACTATGGATGGACAATTATTGAAGGCAGGTACCAGTACTATTGGTCTGACGGCCCTCAAAGTCCATCTTTTGACGAATTATCTTCCAATTCACAAGGTTATTTATAAATTGATTATTCGGCAATTTATATTGTTTATATTATTACAGAGCCAGATATCACGAATAATGAAAATGAGGGAGATGAAAGAGATGAAGACGATAGTGAAATCAGTAGCGGAGATGAAGATTTGTCAGATGAGTCTGATGCTGATTAAATTAATTTTTGCGTATATTAAAATAAAATTTTGTACTTAATACAGTATATGATGAAGTTATTTAGATTTCGGCAAAGATTACACTTTATACAAGTAGAAAAATGACAATTCTTGTCGGACTAACGGTACATACCTGTTTTCTTCTGGGACATTATTTCCTTTGGACAGAGAACACAGTTAACCTATTATGTGATATTTTGTCTTACAGTTAGTTATGAAAAAATGTGGTATTGACAACTTCTGAGCGTAGGACCGGGATAACATATCACGTGATTTATAGGACAGTGTAGCTGTCAAATCTTATAAATATCAACGAAGCAATAGTGAACAAATCAGGCTGTTAGTAATAAATTTGTATGACCTTGTTATTGATACATGTTGGAGGGAGGGGGACGATGTGATCAAACCATAGATTTTGTAGGACAAATATTTTTTCTAATAATGTTGATTACATTCTTAAAATTTTATTAAAAAACTAATAGTTAGTAATTAATTTTTGAAGCTCATCAAATTGACATATTTTATCCCTGCTACCCCTGTTAGTTACCACAATCTAGAATTTTGGTAAAGGAAAAAGTTGGGCGTCTCATCTAAAGACAGCTACTCACGCAAAATTAGCTTAGTAGTAGTAGTTATTTATTATAGATTTCGGCAAAGATTACATTTTATAATACAAGTAGAAAAATGACAATTCTTGTCGGACTAATGATACATACCTGTTTTCTTGTAGGACATTATTTCGTTTGGTCAGAGAACACAGTAACCTATTATGTGATATTTTGTCCTACAGTTAGTAATGAAAAAAATGGTGTTGTCGTATTAACAACTTCTGGTCGTAGGACCGGAATAACATACCACATGATTTGTAGGACAATGTTCCTGTCAAATTGTATAAATATTAACGAAACAATAGTGAAAAAAATCAGGCTGTTAGTAATAAATTTGTATGACATTGTTATTGGTACATGTTGGATGGAGGGGGACAATGTGATCAAACCATAGATTTGGTGGGACAAACATTTTTTCTAATAAGGTTGATCACATTCTTAAGATTTAGTTGAAAAACTAACTGTTAGTAATTAATTTTTGACACTCGTCAAATTGACATATTTCATCCCTGTTAACTACCACAATCGAGAATTTTTGTAGAGGAAAAAGTTGGGCGTCTCATCAAAATAAAGCTACTCACGCAAAATTAGCTTGTTAGTAGTAAGTAGTGAAAATGGGCCTGGGATCCCGTACTATAATGTTTACTACTGACACAGCCATTCACATATATGCATCTTGTTAAACACAAAATAACTGACACAGCTCGATTTATTTTCTTTATCTATCTGTCTGTCGCCCTAGTGAATGTGATAACTGTAATTTGCGAATAAACGTTTCTTTTTTCTTTGCGATTTTCAATATGCATTCAAGTTTTTATCATTTTATCTCATTTTAATTGACAGATGTGCTTACCTGCAAAAAAAGGTTCATTGAAAAACACAACACAATAAGAATTATGGTTAAAATGTCAAAAAAACTGTAAAAAAACACAAATGAAAGTCCTCAACTTTACATGGCGGTATACGGAAAACGAACGTAATAAACGTACCTGCATGGAGTGTAATTTTTTCACGGAACAATGTAATATATTATGACATTAACATTCTAAAGCAAGTACGATTTTGTCAGAGGCATAAGCAATAATTTCGCCTCATACGTAAGCTTGTTGTATCTATATTTAAAGTATTTAATAAAAATGAATTTAGCGCCTTCAGACGTCACAAAAATATTTACACAACTATTCACCTTCCCTAATAAAAATCTGGGATGGGATTCCGTTTTAAAAATGATATCGAGTTTGATATCAAAAACGATAGTAGCGATTCCGTTTGCCACAGTTCGACAATAAACTCGATATCTATACTCGACAGTTGCAGAGCAGTCGATTCGATGCTTAGATTCTCAAGGGTGAGGTTATACATCTGAAATTTATAGTGAACTACTTCAGTTTTTTTAAACTTAAGGGAAATTGTGAGCTGTAGTGGCAGCAGTAACTAGAAAATAAACTTTTAATTCACTATGGATATTTGACTCACTCCAGCTATAAATTCTTATCCAATACATCGTTGGTATGAACCTGTGGCGTAGAATCTCAAGGCAGCAAAGAACTTAGCCTCCAGAGTAATGCGATTTCTTGAAAATCTCTCCTGAATCAAAGGTCGAATTTCCTCAATCAGATGCCTACAGGACCTTTTGTTTACGTTATATAATTTCAATAAAAGTATATACCTACATGTGTGTACTCTTTATACTCTATAAACCTATTGTCGGGAAGCTCGAAAGGACTATTTTTTTCTCTAATTTCTATTCTTCTCCGAATAATAAGGTGTTACTGTTCTCTCTGTTGCTGTAATAGATGCTCTCCCACAATTGACAACATTATTATGTCTATGAATATTATTATTACAAAGATAGAAACAAAAAAAATAATGAGGCTAATGACCATAGCAGTCGATGCCGATGACACAGAAGTAAAAAATAGAAATATAATTTTTCTGGGTATATTCGAGGTTAGGACCAAAAAACAACGACTTAATGTCATACGTAGTTCATATGTGTCATTTCAACTATCGAATTTCCCAAGATTTCCGTCAAAGTCAAAACAGATCGAGTAACAGAATCCGGGTTTATAATTCTATCGAGTTGATCATCTATCGAGATCGAGTTTCTCGATTCAAAACGGAATCCCACCCCTGATCGAATGACTGAACTTGACAACATGCCATACGTTACCGACTTTTGTTTTCCAACCAAAACTGTGTAATCATACGAATTCCGTTTATCTCATACAAGGATATATCGATAGGTACCTATATCAGTATACCAGGATTACCATCAAGTTAGTAAAAAGTACCGGAACGCTTGAATAACCCCAAAACTGTTCAAAGCTAAAACGATAAAATTTAATACGTGGAGGTTTTTGAACATGCAGAATTCAAAAATGCTAACAGCAATGTTACCAGAATTACCACGTTTACGTTACACGTCATTAATAGGGCATTCCATAAATAACAAAATTATGACGTAAAACGTAAAAGTGGCCACCTGTGATTGGAGTTTTCTTGATTTATTAATCTATCGATTTCACCAAGTACCTACAGAAAGAATTCAAATTTGCCAGTACTACATCACACCGCAAAGTCACAGCCTTCTAAGTTTTATACACGATGTTTGTTACTAACATCTACTTATAGGTACGTATCAAAAATGGTGGTTTGCGCTAAATGGTTCGTTTTAAGTGTCATGTGTATACAGGGCGTCCCATGACGATTAAGACAAGCAATATATCGGAACTGGGCAGTAGTAGATAATTATAATTTTGGGGCGTAAATTAGAGCAAATGTTGCATCTTTTCTTATTATGGTGTTACTCAATGCGGGATATGATTTTGGTCACGTGACGTCCGACTCAAGATTTTTAATGAGACACCCTGTATATTGGCGACTTTTTGTGTTCCTCCCAATAAAACAATTCCAACAACCTAGCACACTTGGGATCTAAAGTGATTAACTCAAGAGCTGCAGGTAGGGAACGGAAAACACGCCTCGCTGTTACGATAGTTTGAAGAGCTTCCAAAGAAGCAAGCAAGCTCTGCGGCAAATCGTTTAAGGACAATGGCTGGAATTTGGTCAGGACCAGTAGATTTCTTCGTCTTTAGTTTTTGGAGGACCGATGCTTTTTACATCTCGATGTTGAAATTTGACCTCTGCCATTCTCGAGTTCTCGTTTATGGTGGTAGTCGGAGTACTTTCTACAGTATAATTGGCTGCCAGAAGCCTGCCTAAGATGTATCTGCTTTTTCTTTAGGAGTATTCACCGTCTTTTTGATAACCGTCTGTTTACTAACAGTTAGTTAAAATATAACTGCCTGATAGTTAAGTATCGTATTCACCTTCGATATTCGAAGGTATTCACCATGAATTTTCAGCTCCCACTAATATTGTAAACACCAACGACGTCATACTGATAGACTACGCTTTGTATACCGAATGTTTGTAAGCGTTTCTGGTGGTGCGACGGAAGGGGGGAACATCAGCTGTATTGACATAGACACGCCCGACGTTGCCAGTTGTGCATTAGGGCATGCTTGGTGCATGCAGCAATGTTTGTAAAATATAAAAATGGCGTTAATTCTTGACAGAATTGCAAAATTAAACGTGTTTTACAAAAGAGTATCTTCAGAGTACTTTTCCTATTACAGATAAGCAAGCCACAATCATATTTTTACTTTTTTACAACATACGTTCCATACATTTTTCTGAAAATTCATTCCAAATGATTGTCAACTTGGCATGCTGCGATGTAACTTGTAAACAATGACGTCGTTGCTTCTAAATATTCCGTTGACATTCCCAATGTTTGGAATGCCGACAAACAATTTGCCTTGGATGCGTAGTCTATCAGTATGACGTCGTTGGTAAACACTGTGCAGTTTTATGTTCTGTGCTGCATAACGCGTCTTTTGCTGCCACCTCTTGATTTTACATAACCTAATCATTTTTGTTTGTTTTTGATTTATTTTATAATCATATTACAAGTTACTCGTGATCTCATGAACATTTCAACCATCGCTGGCCGTTCTCTTCGCCTATGAAACGTACTAATTATTATTAACATGAAGGGAGAACGTAAAAGATCTGCCAATTACTCTCTCTGGTAGTAGCCATGCCTGGATTAACCATGGGGCTAAAGGGGCTGGAGCCCCGGGCCCCGCGGTTCAGAGGGGCCCTACTTTTATTTAATGTGACAAAGTAAATATTAGGTCAATAGATGAACAATAAAATCAGCAGATCTACTAAAAACTTAGTTTCGAGATTTCAATCAAAACTTGTGTTTTTCAATTTCTCTACCTATAAGCAAACCAGCAGCCCATGAAATATAAACAAAAACGTGTTCAGATAGAAGCGAATAACTTAGCAGAAAGATACAGATAAACTAAAGTAAAGGGGCAAGGTTATAAAAATTCCCTACAACCAATGATGAAATCTAACTAATAATATGAATAGGAAGAAAAGAAATAAAAATTCTCAAGACATAGATGAAGCTACACTGAATAATATAACAAAAGATCAAAATGGGGATGAAAATAACATAAAATTATTAAAAGAAGAAAACAAATACCTAAAAGAAATATTGGCAGAAAAAGATAATCTGATATACCAAATTACAAGTGAAAATAGACGATTACAGGAACAATATGAATTGATTACATCTAATATTGCACCAAAAGACTCTATAGTAGACACTTTAGATTCAGTCGTCAAAAGACTTGATCACTTGGAGGAAAAAGGTTGCAACAGGTTATCGTATGCAGAAATCACGAAAAATAATACTGAAAAGAAAGAAAGAAAACTGAAAAAAATCATTGTAAAGCCTGACGTAATCCAACCGTGTCATGAAACTAGAAATGACTTAACTAAACACATAAATTTACAAAATCTTAAGCTACGAGTAGAAAATGTCCGCAATATGAAAAACGGCTGCGTAGAAGTACATATAGAAGAAAACGATTGCTGCAAAATGAAAGAAGAAATGGGTCAGAAATTACCAAAAAAATACAAAATTACGGAACCGAAGACGTTCAAGCCAAAAATTCAAATTTCGGGTTTTAAATCTGATGAGACGCCTACAGTGGAACAAATAGAAGAAACCATACTTAAACAAAATCCTTTTTTACAAGAAAATGAAATTAAAGTCACCTACATTAGATATATAACAAAGAAAAAAATGTATATAATTTATGCTGAAATATCAGGTAAGGG
The DNA here is from genome assembly GCA_951848785.1 of Callosobruchus maculatus. NCBI lineage: Eukaryota > Metazoa > Arthropoda > Insecta > Coleoptera > Chrysomelidae > Callosobruchus > Callosobruchus maculatus. Next base: position 3,474,195 of record CATOUR010000127.1, read on the forward strand.
TTTCAGGAATATTTTTGAAAACTATAGTAGTAAACTATTGGTTGATTTCCAAGTTTTAAACGTTTACGAAAATAATAAAGTACTGCAATGTCGGAAATGTCAACGATTTAATCATACAGAAAAACACTGTCTAAATTCACATGTTTGTGCGATATGCGGTCAAAATCATGAAAGTAAATCATGTAAACAAAATTTAGTGAAATGTTCTAATTGTACATATTATAATGAGACCCTTAATAGGAATTACGATGTTACCCACACATCCGACGATCAGAAATGTCCTACTTACAAATATTTTCAATCTCAGTACCTTTCGAACATTGAATTTTAAGCTATATTTGATTGAACGAAAATAAAAGTAGATAATAATTATACATAAAGTATTAAATGGATAGTTACATTAGAGACTTTCAAATCGAAACATTTAATACTCATACTGCTCAAGACACATATGATCTCAATAACCTACTAAATATTACAAAAAGTAAGAATAGTTTGCATATGTTTCATATGAACATTAGGAGTTTAAACAAAAATTTAGATGAACTTAAATTACTACTAAGTGAACTTAATTTTAGTTTAGATTTCATAATTCTATCTGAAACCTGGAAGCTAGATGATATATCGTTGTATAAGCTTGATGGATACACATTAGTGTACAACAATGGCGATGTGAATCAAAATGATGGAGTGGTAGTGTATATAAGAGAAAATACTTTACATAGTTATAATACATTTATTATTGGGAATATCAAAATCATCCAGATATACTTCACTAAGTGTAATAAAAGAATTTTGATTACGTGCATATATAGATCACCACAAACGCTTGTAAATGAATTTGTTGAAAATCTCAATCACTATCTTGCAGCATGCATATCTGCAGATATGCATGTTATAATAGGTGATATAAATATCAATATTCTTGGAGAAGAAACCAACATTCAGGACTATCTTAATATTTTAACCATTCATGGCTTCACATCTGCAATAAACAGCTACACTCGAATAACTGATAGTACAAAATCGTGTATTGATCACATATTTATTAGTAACAAAATTAAAGATGTGAGAATAATTCCCGTTATCGTTGAAACATCAATTACAGATCATTTTTCTCAAGTGCTACAGATACTACTTCCAGGAACAAATAATCCACTTAATAGTGAAATGTTGCGATACAAAGAATACTTAAATAAAAATAAACTTTTAAATGAACTAAAAAATGAATCGTGGAATGAGGTGTATTTCGCTAGTGAAATTGAAAAATCAACAGAAACATTCATTACAACTCTGACAACACACATTAAAAATTGTACAACAAAAGTGAGAATAAAAAAGAACAAACAGAAAAGAAAAGAATGGATCACTGCTGCTTTAATAAATTCCGTAAATGAAAAAAATAGGCTTTACAAAATAATGATAAATGATCCGTCAGTAGAAAATAAAGAAAAATATAAAAAATATCATAATAAGCTTACAAATTTAATCAGAGCTAGAAAATTGTCATATTATCAAGATAAAATCATGAACCGTACCAACGATACACAAAAGCTATGGAAATGTGTGAATAACGTTATAGGTGTAAATAACTCTGGTAAAGACATTGGTAAAATTATGTCTCAAAGTGGAGACATGTTGAACACTAACTTAGATATTAATAATGAATTTAACCGATACTTTTGCTCTATTGGTAAACATCTAGCAGAAAAAATTAAATCAAGTATCCGATACCTAGACACACAAACAATCAGACTCTCGAACTCTATTGTAGTACAAGAAATCACTGAACAAGAAGTAATTAATTCAATAATGCTGCTGAAAAATGGCGAAACACCTGGAATAGACAATTTAACTGCTGAAACACTCAAAATCGTAGCACATCTGATTTCGGAGCCATTCACTAGAATAATTAATTGTTGTCTGGAAAAGGGTATTTTTCCATCTATACTCAAAATTGCGACTGTGATGCCTGTACATAAAACTGGCGATGAATATGATTTATCCAATTATAGACCTATCTCACTTATCTCCTGTTTGGCAAAGGTTTTTGAAAATATAATAAAGAACAAATTGACAGAATTTTTAGAGAAATATAACATATTTTCTGATAAACAGTTCGGTTTCAAAAAAAATAAATCTACTGAAGATGCGGTGACATATGTAATAGGAGAACTATGCAAAAATGTAGACAGAAATATTCCAACATTATGTGTATTTGTTGACCTAGCAAAAGCATTTGACACAGTTGATCATATGATACTCATGAAAACTTTACAAAATTATGGTATACGGGGTCAAATCTATCATCTAATTAAAAGTTACTTAAGTAATAGAACACAAACTGTTGTGATAAATAAATGCTCTAGTTCTCCATTGCCTATAACATGCGGTGTTCCTCAGGGAACGGTACTGGGACCATTATTCTTTAACATATATATAAATGATCTATTTGCGGTTGATGTGAGCGGAGATATAGTGAGTTTTGCAGACGATACAGCTGTTATATTTTCTGCTGAAAGTTGGGAAATATTAAAATCAAAGGCTGAAAATGGTTTTAAAAAAATGTTCAATTGGTTCAGTAGTCGACTTTTAACAGTCAATTTCAACAAGACTCACTTTGTTCCATTCGCATCATACGCAAACGGCTTACCGAAATACACCAACTTACAAATCAGTTGTGAACAGGTAGCTCCTATATCAATGGTCACCAGTATCAAGTACTTAGGAATATATCTAGATTGCCATATCAAATGGAAAGAGCATACCGAATATGTTGTCAAAAAGATTCGTTACGTTATAAGCAAATTTAAACTCCTTTCCACTATACTTACCTATGAACAGATGATCATTGTATACGAAGCACTTGTTCATAGTCATATACGATATTGTATTGTGGTGTGGGGCGCAGCATGTAAAAATAATATAAAAGCAATAGAAATTATACAAAAACGTTTAATAAAAATTTTATATAAAGTGAAATGTACATATCCTAGTGACTTGTTATTTTCTAAAACAAAAATTCTAGATATCCGCCAAACATTTTTCATGTCATTAGGTATTTACCAATATAAAAATAAATCAAACTTGACAAAACACGAACATAAATATGACATAAGATTTGCATGTAATGTTGTACCAAAAGCAAGAAAAAATACTTTATTACGATGTCATACATTTCTTGCTCCAAGACTATACAATGAGATACCAGAAAGCATAAAATGTCTAGTGCCTTTAAATTCATTCAAGTGTGGTTTAAAACAATGGATAGTAAATAATAAGCGCATTAAAATTCACCAACTTGTAGACATATGCAATACCTATTATTACTGATATATATGGAATACATAATATTTAAATATAAATATTCCTGAATTGACCCTTATTTGTTGTTTCCATTTTATAATAACTACTTATACCCAAGCACAAGTTTTTAACTTTTTTTGGGTCACTTGTTGTTTATTGTATTTTATTTATTTTATATTTACAATAAACGCTATTATTATTATTATTATTATTACAACGCCGGTAAGATGTCTAAGGTCAAAGAGAAGCTGAAATACGACAGAAATGAATAATTTTTTTCAGCTTACTAGCTACTGCAATGTATTATAAATTAAAATTTTCTAAAACCATTAAACTGTCAGCGATAGTTACTAGCAGTCTAATATCTTCAGCACGAAATTTCACATTTAATGATATAAAACAATAGTCATTTCAGTCAAAGTCATAAGTAACGATACCTCTGACTGTCCCACTGTAGCTCTTCTAATTTTTCAGTATCTATTAGCAAGATCGCAAAAAAAGAGAATACTCACAAATCAGATTTTAATTTTTTGCCAGGCAAATTATATTTTATAATTTGATTTGATTAGATGTGTTACCTCTGTTATATCTGATTAGACTTGATTTGTTGTAAGTCATTTTTGTAATTTTAACTGTTTACTCTAGTTCGTCTGTATCTTTCTACTAAGTTAGTTGTTTTCTTCCACCTAAATTGTTTTTTGTTTTGTATTTCATGGCCTGCTAAGTGGCTTATAGGTAGGAAAATTGAAAAACACCGGTTTGGTTGAAAATTTGACATTAAATGAAAACTACCAGAGATTGATACCAAATTTTAAATTTGACTGTATAAAAATAATTAGGCATTCCCACTTGAAAAAATCAAGTCAATTCTGATTGAAGTTTCCTTAATTAGTCTACCGATTTCTCAAGTACAAATGTAATTCAAACTTGAACGTCAAACCTAAGTTGACCAATTTCAAGTTTAGTCACACGGCAAACTCACAGCCGTCTAAGTTTTATAATCGCTGCGATATTCAATTTTTTTCTGATATCTACTTATATCAAAAATTGTGAATTGCACCTAAAGGGCTCACTTCAAGTCTCAGGTGTGATACATAAAGTAACACTAGAATTGACCCGGTAATCTAAATATTCAATAATATATACAGGGTGTTCCACTTAAAATATCATAACTTTGATATGGCATGCTTTTATTAGAAACCCTGTATAAAAGTCATTATTTTTAAAATGTAGTCCAACTCGACATACATACATTCGCAAAGTTAATTTTCTAAAAAGTGTTATGGTTTGGTCACAAGAGTCAGAGGCATTGCGCTTGACTCAGACTGTATAAAAAGAAAATAGAAAATACCTATACCTACCCATTGGATCTGTCGGCACCTGTGGCCCGTGCCAACATAATGAATAAATCGAAGTTGAACCGATACAAAGGCGACGCTCAAAAAAGAAAAGTTATCCATATAGTTTCTTAGCTTGGCTACAATTTACCAAGATAACTCTAAAATAACTATTTTAAGGCTGCTGAGTATAAATTAAAAGCAGTGAAAAAATTGCCCAAAATAAGCTTTTTAAACAAACCTAACGCTCCGCTTGAAAAGGATTGCACTGAAAATAGTGCTGATTACTAAGCAAAGGCAAACATTGAGAGCAGTGCTGATACTATAAGCGGGACTCATGACGTACTTATAAAAGAGTGTATAGTAGTTTATTTTGTTATATCGCGAATATAGTTTCATAAATAATAGTATTTGCATTTTATTTATAAAGGGCCCCTTAAAATTATAAGCCTCGGGCCCCATGAAAGCTTAATCCGGCTGTGGTAGTAGCTAAATATAAGCGTATAATTGAATATATGAAAACTAGAAAACTAACGCGGTTTTCAATAAATCGAAAGCTCAGTGAGAAAATCGCTGATGAATAGAATGTCACTCAAACACACCATTTTTATCGATCACGGTAACCTTTTTAGTAAGTGACAAATGACTAGAAATTTCCTTAATTGGTGAATACCAAAAATACGGTTAACAAGCTGATAGCTAGTTTAACAGTCAGATAGAGATTAAACTATGGTTGGTGAATACGATACGGTTCTAGCGATGGACTTGTCCTCTCTGGTCAAGGGTGGTATTGAATAGGAAAAATTCTGACTAATAGCCCTAGCTACAGACCAGAATGTTCTGGACAACTAGGACATGAGAGGAGCTTGTTCTTAATTTTTATGATCTTATAGGATCAGTAGATTAAAAAAAACGCAATATTGACGTGCATATGCTTTTGTTTTATTTTTTTACAAATCAATAATGATCTAATAATACATAATTGACGATTAAGTACAGGTTATATCATTATTTAAATGGTGTACGTGCATCACATGGTTCTGCAATTTGCATGAAGATTTTATAAATTTCCTATATACCTATACGAATCTGTAATAAGGATGTACGCAACACCAAAAAATGCAGATCAATCAGAGAGAACCAGATCTACCACCAGGTTGTGACTTACGTAGCGAAACTTAAACTTTATCCTTACAAAATGAGACAGATTCAAACACGTGAAAGAGTTTCAGTCAAAAACTTATCGTAGCAAAGGAATCCATTTTTACAAGATAATGAACAAATGATTTTCTTTTACTATAACCATTGATTAACATATAAATATGTTAATCAATGCTATAACCTTCCCTGCATAGCTACCATACCACCATCACATTCGTTTATCTGTATATTTTACTTTTCTTTTCCTTTTCTATATACAGAACAAGCCCGATAATATGAACACAAAAAATCCAGACGCGTTCATATTATGGAAACTGTTCATACTAATGAAGGCTCAAAATAATAAAAAACATAGTTAAAGTGCATTCAGTTTTTATTATCTTAATAATACGTTTATTTCAAATCCCTTGCGGAAAAAATATGAAATGATTTTGGATACTTTTTGCTTAATACAGACTAGCTATAACAGCTCTTTCATCATTTTTTTTATAGTTTCGTTTTCACTTATATTTGACCCGTTCTGTTTCAACTTCGCGCGAACAGAACAATAACATATGGTAGTATACATACACCTAATACGCCAATCAAATTAGGATTTTTTCTGGAATTAATTCCCAGCCAGCTGGAAATCGTCTTAATACCTTTATTGGGCCCTAGATACGTGTAATCTGAGTTTGCATCATCGCAGGTGGTGAGCTTAACTTTTGACAGCCCAAAAACTGTCAAATTCTTGCATTTTTTTAAAGTTTTTTGGTTATAGCTGGAAAATGATGCGTCGGACGGAAAATATCGTTCTATGAATTATTGAAAAGGACTAAATTTTGCGTCGAATAACATCTAAAACTTTTAAGTCGGTTCAGCAGTAGACCCTAAATCAATAGCTAGAAGCGGTGAATTTTTTTCATTTCGGGGCAAACTAACATTTTGCGGCTATCTAAGACTACATATCTTTAAAGCTGATACTCCTATTGAAAAAACTCATGGAATAAAAGATACGGTAAATAGAATTTTACGTTATATAAATACCCCAGTCTTTAAAATCATTTTGACATACAACATTTTCCACCAATTTAAAATCAGTCTGCTTTAACTTTACCCTTTTGGCTAGACTTTACTTTATTTTACCCCTGGTATCTATGGTCAAGCTATATATCATCCGAAAACATTTAATGAGTATAGTACAATAACACCAATCACAACATCTGCAAATCAAAAATGAAAAAGTTATGCTACTTTGAATTTCTAAATATTTACTGCACCACTAGTACATATCTATGGAAAAGATAAGTAGTTACTAAATGCCTGGCTGGTCCAGGCGTCATGAAGATGAGGGTCCAGAAGTTCTCATTTCAGCAGGTCATTTGCCTTTAATATTGGCCTAAGGCAGATGTGACCTTCTTGGATCAAATCCGTTACGAGATATTTTCACAATCTCTAACAAAGCCAACTTTCGAACTGGCTTCCCTACCTCCAACAAATGCAGCTGCCGCTCAACATCTTCTGCGGGTGTACCTTCAAATCCAGGGCTGGTATGATAGACGGAAGGATACTCTTAGCTGGGGTTGGAGGAGGACGGATCTTGGCCTTATCCCTATCACAAATACGAAGGAGCCAGCTCTAGCTGAAATTCTTGATACAGTGTCCTACAAATGTACAAAGGAGTGTACAGGGAAGTGCAGCTGCCGAAAAGTATGCATAAAATGTTCAGTAATATGCCTCAATTGCAACGGCCAATCATGCTCTAATTCAGCACCCTTTGAGAACGACATTGCCGTAGAACTAGAAAAAGTTGAAAATAGTTCCTCTGAAGACGATCCAGCTGAAGAGGACCCCAATATACAACCGCGCTTTCCGAGCTTTTCGGAAGAAGGACCACCAACGTCTAAGAAATACGAATATGAATGCTGCCACAGAAACATATGTCGTGTCATCAAATACTCACACTTTGATTCAATGAGATCTTACATTCAGTATTCCTTAAAATACAATAATATTTTAGCCAATGGGAAGAGTATTTGATAACTAACTATAGCCTGTTGTCGATCCAACGACAAGGATCGTTGAATTCAGTATAAGATACTTTTAGTTCAAATGCTGCTTACTGATGTCTCAAATAGCATAGACAACGTGGTAAAGGCATTAGCTGTTGTGTCTATTAAAGTTGCCTTTTAGACAAGATGAACCTTTTTATTGAACTATTTATCAAGAAATGCTATTGTAACAATAATTTTTTGTAGCAGTAAAGGTGTATATTAAAACAAAGGAATGCTTTAAATGCATTATACGCTAATATTACTATTGGAATGATAGTAGATATCATTAGAACGAATATAACCTATTTTGAAATTATTAACTTACCTGCAATTGCCTCAATCCTGAAAGTTAAATTGTTTAGACGTCACGGTTTTGGAACAACTGTAAATATAGTTGCGATGACAGAAAGGCATCCAAATACTAACAATTAATTGAAAGCACAACAACATTTTTTCTGTATGCCCACCACGGATTTCCGGCCCTGGCTGGTATCAATATCAGCTTTTGCCGCTAGTCCTGTTTAGCTGTTATTTATTCATTTATTTATACTGTGTTTGCATTTATATTTCATTAATAAACTTGTAAGTAATATTGTTAATTCATTGCACCTAAACTATTAAGAACTATGATTAATTTTCTTATTACTGAATTCTTATTAATAATATTTATTAAAGATTTAATGGTAATACAATACATTGATAAACTATAACTTTAATTTTATATATCTTTTGATGGGAGTATCTTCTTGCAAGATATGTGGTCTTGGAAAGCTGCAAAATGTGAGTTTGCACTAAAATACGATTTTTTTATCATTTTTAGCATTAGATTTTGGCTATACCACTGTACCAAATTTGATATTTTATAAACCATTTGACGCAGAATTTAGTCTTCTTTATTACTAAATGGAACGAAATTTTCCGTCCGATTCACCATTTTCCAGCTACAAGCAAAAAACAAAAAAAAATGCAAAAATTTGACAGTTTTTGGGCTGTCAAGAGTTAAGCTCACCACCTGCGACGGTGCAAACTCAGATTATACGTATATAGGACCCAATAAAGGTATTAAGACAATTTCCAGTCTGCTGGAAATGAATTCCAGAATCCGGTTTTTTTCGACTTATTTGATTGGCCTATAACTGAAAATGACTGGAATTAAATATCCAGACCGGTTCAAACGAGTTTATTTGTTCCGTTCATATTACCGGGATCACACAGCGTACATATCATAGAAAACATTGTGTTCATATTGGGCTGTTCATAACAGCGTGTATGTTTATATTACCGAGGTTCTACTGTACTTGCAGATCTATTTGAATGTAGACTTTGTAAGAAATTTTCATGATTTAGGTATGGGGCAAAACAGACTTATTGCTAAGGTAGTCGTGCCTATTTTCCATTTCACGTATTGTACAAAGAAAAAAACGATAACCAATAAACTTGCAACAAGCAATCTAAAATCATTCAGATTTATCGAAATATTGTTTCATCTCGGTCTAAGATCAGAGGCGAATTCTGGAGTACCACCATTGGGCACATGAAATGGAAATAAATTTGTCAGTTTTTTCTCTTAAAATATGAGAAGATTTGAATGACCCTCTCTCTCACTCAGATACATCCTAAATCCGCCAGTAAGGGCCGTATTCATAGTAGTCTCTTGATAAGGTTCCCTTAAGTAATACTCAAGGGATACTTAAGGGACCCTCAAGTGTGTATCTGTTTCCTAGATAATATCTACGAGACGGCGGGATTCATTTGGCCACGTTGTCATATTTCGAATACAAGTCAATTTGTTATGCCTATGCCTAAGCATTTTGATGTTTACTGTTATCCCTTTTTGTTTTGTGCCAGTATTTCGCGTTTTGTGCCGGACATTCTTCCGGATGTGACAGAAACTGACAACACCTTGCTCCAAAATTAGCCTACAAAATCGCCTTGACTGCAACGAAATGTTATGTTGACATTCCGTTACTTGAGTATTACTCAAGGGAGCGTTACGTAAAGGACTCTCAAGTATTGAGGACCCTTAAGTATCGACTATGAAAACGACCCTTAATGAATCCGAAATTTCCGTAAAATTTTCAACATTAGTAGTCTGATGTTGTCAAATGCAGCTAATACAAAACATCTATTTAGCAATTATGATTATAACGTGCTTAGAACTACATTTGTTTGTATACCCTTATATCTAGTAAAAAAGTTCTATTCATAAGCAATAATCAGTGTATTTTTGTCAAAGTGAAATACAATCAATCTTTTTGGATCACAGCATGGAACATTTTGGAATGCGGTGGATTTATTGGGATCAAACATCAAATATACAGGGTGGGCCAATAGTGAGTGGACGGAGGATTAATTCTGCACTTATTAAAACGAATTTCAAAAATCTGTCGCCATGGTAAGGGACGTTGAGGGCTATAACTTTAAAATATTTTCACTTAAATTTTGACGTTTATACAGCGTGATTTAAATCAAACTTACATTTTTTGAATAGAAGCCCCTATATATTATTGCATATTTGGATGCCTTGGTAAAATGTAGTATGACTTTATGTATCATACATGGCATTTTAAACAAAGCGTTCAGGCGCAAATCACTATTTTTGGTAGGTGTCAGAAAAAAATTATATATCGCAGCGATTATTAAAATTAGAAGGCTATGACTTTGCGGTGCGACTAAGCATGAAATGCATCATCTTAAGTCAGGCGGTAAAATTTGAATTCTGTTTGTACTTGGAGAAATCAGTAGATTAATTAAGGAAATTTTAATCACAGAAAACTTGACTATTTCAAATGGAAATGCCTAATTTTTTTATACCATCAAAGGTAAAATCTGATTATATTTCCAGAAAATGGGATTATCAATATACATTTTTTCAGTTTTCATTTTATTTCAATTTTTTAGTCAAATCGGTGTTTTTTAATTTTCCTACGTATAAGATATCTATCAGGCCATGAAAAATAACTAAAAACCCGTTAAGATGGAAGAAACCAACTAACCTAGTAGAAAGATACAAACGAACTAGAGCAACCAGGCAAGATTATGAAAATTCCTTACAACATCTCTAACCGGAGGCAGCAGCAGTAAAATATCTAATCTCATTGAAAAGCTTGAGTACGACAGAAATGTTTTTTACAGTCTACTAAATTTTGTTAACTCTCCAAAAAACAATCAAAAATTTTGAAACAAACGGAAAACTATCAGCGATTGTTGCTGACATCTTCAAAATGAAATTTCACATTTAATGGGCTAAAAAATAGTGATTTCCGTTAAGTCAAAGTAGTAGTAGTAGTAGTAGTAGTAGTTTATTCGTGTTTTTGCATGAAGACAAAAGGGTACATATTGAATAAAGTAAATAATAGCTTTTACACAAAAAGCTGATATACAAAAATATAAATATAACGAACAATAATAGTTAATCACAAACAACAGCTAGAAACAAAAAAATTTAAAATGAGATATCAATGAATTTATCTGAAAGGTATTCATCAAAAGAATAGAATGCCTTTGACAGAAGGTAATTTTTGATACTACATATTTGAATTGTGCATCTTTTAGAGCTTTAACACTGTTTGGCAAAACATTATAGAACTTGATACAATGGTAATTAATTCCATTTTTAGATCTTTCGAGCCGTAAGTAGTTCCCATGAAAATTATTTTTGTGCCTTGTGTTGTATATATGCTCATCAGAATGTTTGGTGAACTTATGCATGTTAGCCCTAACATAGCAGAGGCATTCTAAAATATAAATGCAAGGTAGTGTAAGTATACTGAGATCTATAAATGCATTCCTGCAACAAGCATCGTAAGGAAGATGAGATAGTATTCTAATACAACGTCTATGTAGCGAAAATAGTGTTTTGGCACTTATGATGCAGTATTTTAAGTGAGAATGGAAATGCCCATAATATGCCGCTTTTAATGTTAGTTGACTAGTGACGAAAGAAAGGTTCCTGATCAGATAAACACTCACAGTTTTTTTGATACTTTCTTGATATGCTGCTCCTAAGTCAAGGTACTGTCTAAGAGAACTCTCAGATATTTGACAGGTGTAGTGTCCTCTTTCAAATGTTTCATATTAAATTCAATCGTTGCGTCTTCAGATGATTTATTTTTAGTGAGTTTGCCAGGCACCAAACTTCTAATTCTGATTGTTGTGCGTTGGTATGCTTAGTTCGTCAATAGTCTTAAATTGATTTAATTCTGTAGTGTCATCAGCAAATAGTAGAAACTTGAGATCAGTATCGCAGTTCTGTAAGTCGCTGATATAAATCAGAAATAGTGTTGGGCCGAGTACAGAGCCCTGAGGCACCCATACGTTATATAGCCCTGTTGGAACTGAATCCAGCCTGACTGACACATATTAACAACGGCCAGTCAATAAGTTGCAAAAACGCTACACAATGTTCATCGAAGCCATACGTGACCATTTTTTGTAAAAGTATATCATGTGACAAACAATCAAACGCTTTTGTTAAATCATAGAAAACAGCATGTGACAGTCTGCCTTCTTCGAAGCCCCTAATAACATAATCCGTTAGATCATCCACTATTACAGAGGATGTACTTTTTTTGCAAGAAATCCATGTTGACATGATGACGACTGACATAATTTAAAGGGTCATTACTTGTTTTTCCTAAATCTTTCATTAAGTTACCTGGAATATATTGTGCCAGGCCGGCCCTGCATGCCATCTCGTGAGATCTAGAAAACCTACTTCTCGATTCCTGTCTTATGACCGCAAGCTCTCGAGAGAACAGTCCAGAGATGGCGCCGCCTAGCATAAAAGCGCCGTCGCACGAGAGATGAAAACAGTTAGAATCAAGAATCAGTGCAGTGCAGTAGTCCGCGACGTATCAGTGGCGCGCGCGAAATAAATGAACTGTGAGATAAATTAGTGAAGTTAAGGACCAATATAAATTAGTGTAGTGACTTTAGATAAAATTAGACTGTTAAGTATTAGGCTAGGCGTAGTGTACATAGTTAGTGAAAATAAATAGTGAAATCCGTACCAAGTGTTTCTTTGCCCAAACGGACTAAAGACTTGTAACAATATTTATAAAATAGTTACTGGGTTCACTCGGATTGAGGCTATATGACTCACATTGACGTGACTGTCTACCTTTATTGATTATTTCCCACCTAGCTTTTTCTTTATTATTTGTTTAATTTAAGTAGTTATCATGACACCTTCTTTTAGCAATGTTGAGTTGATTTTTATAATATTGGTGGTATTTAGTGATAGAAGATTTTGTAATTAGTGCTGGATATGACTTGTTAATTTCTCTCAAGAGGTACAGTGTATTCCTTATATTTTTCAGCTCTGGAGTGAACCGCTGGAGTTTATCTTTAGTGCAAGTATTAGTATGCTTCGTCACGGAAAACTACTTTCAATGGCAGCAGAAATAAGATTTACAAATTTTAGACATTTTAGTTCTAATTGTATTGAAGGGTCGTTAATAAAAAACCAATCAACATTTTGTAAAGAATTGTATAGCATGTATAAACCTTCCTCAGTTATAGGTCTAATATTGATTCTGTGGTTATATAATGTAATATTATTAGAGCAGAAAACTATTCCTAAGTGGTCAGAAATTCCTAGATCAACAGTTGTGGTGCAGCACTTATCATTTGGAAGATTCGTAAAACATTGTCCATGCAGGCATTCGCTCTTGTGTTTGCATGAACAGTGTAATGCAAACCAAACGATTCCATCAAGTTTATTAGAGTCATTGTATTACCATCTTCAGTGTTGAACTTGAAATTGAAGTCACCTGTGATAATTATTGATCTGTTATGCTGCAACTAATTCTAAACGTTTCAGAAAGTTACTAAAACAACTAGATGGAGATCTGTAGACAGTAATAATCTGCGTATTATGAGAGTGAATTGATGATAGCTCACAGTCTTTCTCAATAGACATATTGGTTATAGCTTTAACATCAGAACTCCCTGTTCCCTCACCAATATACCTACACCACCAAGCTCACCTCTCTGCAATAAGTACTGACGAATTTGTGTCCATTTATTGGAAACAACTCGTCACTTTTGAGCCAGTGTTCATTTAAACACACAAAGTATATGTCATTCTCTTTCAGAAATATTTCTAATTCTAGTTTTACTCCTTAAACTTTGCACATTTAAATGTAATACTTTTAAATTCTTCCGTTTCGTTGAATTCGACTTAACATTCAAGTCATTTGAGTTTCTTGGTTTATCAGTATATCTGAACTTTGATTGCTCAAAGGTAAAGATATCTCTAAGTGGAGCATTCTGAGCATCTATTGAAACGATTGTTAGAATTTTTTATTACTCCATGTTGTAATTGTGTTTATTTCATGTATTTCCCTGCCAAGTAAATTATGTATGTTTCAGTTTTCATTCATTTTCTGCTAATAAGTAGAAGTACCTACTGAAGAATTTGAAAGGCTCCAGTCAGAGGTGTCGGTACTTTGACTTACGGAAATGACTACTTTTTTATGGCATTAAATGAGAACATTTATTCTGTAGATATAGATATTCTACTGCCAGCATAATCGCTGGTAGTTTTCCTTTCATTTAAATTTTTTTTTACTGATTTTGGAAATTTGGAAATAGCTTGTAGGCTGTGAAAAACAAACATTCTTGTTGCCGCTGTTGTTTCTGGTTAGAGCTGATATGCTGTAAGGAATTTTTATAATCTTTCCTCATTACTATAGTTTGTTTGCATCTTTCTGCTAAGTGAGTTGGTTTCTTCCATCTGAACAGGTTTGTGTTTATTTTTCATGACCTGCTAGGTCATTGCTTATAGGTTGGAAAAATGAAGACCACCGATTTGACTGAAAATTTGAAATAAAATGAAAACTAAAAAAGATTGATATTAATGACAATGATACATTGCTGGAGAGGTTATCAGATTTTACATTTGATGGTATAAAAAATATCAGGCATTCCCATTTGAAAGTTACCTGTGATTGAAATTTTCTCAATTAACCTACTGATTTCTCCAAGTACAAAATAAATTCAAATTTGACCGTCTTACGTAAGACGCATTTCATGCTTAGCCGCGTCGCAATCTCACGACCTTCTAAGTTTTATAATCGCTGCGATATTCAATTTTTTTCTGATATCTACTTATACCAAAAACAGTGATTTGCGCCTAAACGGTTCGGTTAAAGTTCCATATATAATACATAAATAAAGTCACACTAAACTTCACCAAGGAATCCAAATATGCAATAATATATATTGAAAAAAGAAAGAAGAAGAAAAGAAAGTTTGATATGAATCACCCTGTATAGACGTCAAAATTCAAGTTAAAATATTATAAGGTTATAGCACTTAAGACCCCCTACAATCATTAGGCGACAGATTTTTGAAATTCGTTTTAGTAAGCCCACAATCCTCCGTCCACTCACTATTATCCCACCCTGTATATTATACCATAATGTCAAGAGAGTTGACAACTTTCGTTGATTGGAGATTTTGCTAACATTTGGTTGGATTTGAGGACAAGTATCGCAGTAGTGGAAGTTTAGACAGCTACGATATTTTTCTAAAGACATGTTATTCATATCAACTGTAACTATTTGCATTAAAAGGCAAATTCAATTGGATTGAATGAATATATTGAAAATAGAGGAAATTACTTTGAATAATGCTGCTGTATTGCAGACTTTTCCTAGTACTCTTTGTAATAATTCCCGATATCGCCAACTCGTTTGACATGATAGACAAATGCAACGCTGCTTCAAAAAAGTGCAGCTCAAGTGCATTCACATATTACAAGCAAAGCTTCAAGTCAATTATTACCGATAAAATATATTTTAATAACTGAAAACACTAGCCAAATAAATTATTTTTGGAATTTTCTTAATCAACTAGTAACAGTCTAAATGACTATACAATCAAATGGATGAATTTATCACATATTTATTTACTCTAATCGGCTTTATGCATTTATTGTTTCGTCTTTTAAAGCTCCCAAGCACTTTCAACTAGTATCTAATACTGAATAAATGGTAACTTAAATAAAGGATTGAAAACAACAGTTGAATAAGCATGTCTATGTTCATATTATGAAAAACTGTAAAATTTAAAAATGCTGAGAAAGCCAAAGTATGAACCGTTTCTTCAAGATGACGAAAACCTAATGTAGTTTAAACTTATCTTCGATAGTATAAGCTAAAACTGTGATACATATATGGATATCAATAACAACGACCAAGTTAAATAAACCAATTACATAAACATTCTATACCATAAATTAAATATAAATAATCAACAATAACAACCCTAATTATATCACTAATGCATCACTATTTTGTGATTAATATTTTTTATATATACACATATATACGCAAAACTAACATTAGTTCGAAGATAAAACGTCCACAATTACTGCTCAAAAATGTAATTGACACATTCAATATATTTATTGGTGCATTATTACTTTTTTATTTTGAAAAGAACACAAGTTACGCACCTGCCTGATAAAAATGCCCACTTATATGGAAGAAAATTAAAGAATGCATGTTTATAGCATTAAACCCTTACACATAGTAATTTGATTTTCAAGCACAAAGTCAAAACTGCTAGGTGCTTCCAAGTCCAATGATCTGAAAGTGATTTTAAAATTGCTTGGAACACATAAGGGTGCTTCAAAAAGGCTTGCAGGAGATCAAAGTGTCAACACACCAAAGTAAAAAAAAAACAGAAGGAATGATTAATTGTTTAAGGGAGGATATTTTGAAAAAAAATTAAGTTTTCCAACTATTCTCTTTTATATCAAGTTTGCAAGACCGGTGTGACCTACGTAATCTTCAATACCATGATATAGTTATGAATCTATCCGACATCTGCATATTGTAAAGTTGTATCTTTGAAACCTGCAACGCTTATCAATTTGAGTATCGTGGAGTTGCGTTTTGAATTATAAAGCCACAAGCCGTGTCTTGCTGTTCTGCCACCGTTCTTGGAGTTTCTTATGCTCTTCTATGTCCTTTTCGCTTATGTGTCGTACCTGTCAATCATTTGAAACATGAAAAATTTTACAAATATCTTAAGGTGGTCTAAAAGTCACAGTTCAAAACCAAAAACAAAAAAAAATTAAAAATTCATTCATATTTAAGAGTAGGCAGCGCATAGTCAGTTTGGTTATGATTTACATAACAAAGAGTAATCTATCTTTACTCTGTAGCTGAAATCATGAGATGCCATGTTTTACAAAAAACCAATAATTTTTAAAGTTAACAAAAAAATCCGAATTAGTTTTTTTTATTTTGACTCAATATCCAATGGTTACAAAATAAATGTTTCTCAAGCTAAGAGGGTATATCAGTATTGTTGCGGACAGAGCTATTGGATCTGTTATTTTTTTCAGGTCTTAACCACAGGCCTGAGTAATGATAAAAATGTACTTATCTATACAAAATATATATTATAATTTCTGTGAACCAAATGTTTGAATATATTATAATAATGCAGAAAGTTCGTAGAAGATCAAAATAATTATATTTATAATCGCAAATACCTATTTGGAATACATAAAAACAAAATAAACTGATCTATTTATATATTGACATCTGATTTTTAGATCACATTGTATATCCACCTACAGGCAATACCTTCTGTGGATTTATTTATATTTATTTGCTGCACTGTAATTATGGTGAATAAATATTATTATTATTTCATCTAACTTTCTAAGTTCCTCTCGCATAATTGCGGTAGCAACAAGTGTTGACGGGCTGTGCCAAGTCAACACCCGGACTATTATTGATCGGAATTTAGGAAGGATCGTACAATATTACAGGTCTTCAGGATTACAGACTTTTGGAATACTTTGTGTAACTTTTCGTCCAGGCCCAACTGTTGAAGGTGTTGTGTAAACGTGTTTGGTGTAAGGCTTGAGACAGACATAATGAGGGGGACAATAATTGTGACTTTGTTTTGTTTCCAAAGTCGTTTTATTTCCATGGCAAGGTCCGTGTATTTAGATATCTTCCCAGCGTAGGTGTTGTGGATATTCACATCATTGGGAATGGCAATATCTATCAAATAGGTAATTTTGTCGGCCTTTGACTGGAAAACTATATCTGGTCTATTGGCTGGGATAGGCTTGTCTGTATGTACTTCAACGTCCCAGTATAGTTTGTATTGATCGTTTTCGAGTACTGATGTCGGAGTGTAATTGTAATACGGATCTGTGTTTTCTATTAGTTTGTTTGTTGTGGCTAATGCTTGATGTATGACCATGGCCGCAGAGTTATGTCTGACTGTGTATTCGGTACCGGCAAGAGTGTTGCACCCGCTTGTTATGTGATCTATTGTTTCTTTTTGTTGTTGACATTTTCTGCAATTATCGTCTGTTATGGATGGATCTTTCGTTATATATTTTTTGTAGCTTCGTGTTTGAATCACTTGGTCCTGGATAGCAAGCATGAAACCCTCCGTTTCTGGGAACAGCTGGCCATCCCGCAACCAGGTGTATGACTGTTTTTTGTTAATGTGGTCTTGGGTGACACGGTATCTATGTTTGCCGTGCAGTGCTTTTTGCGACCAGGTGTTTATTTTTTCTTGTTGTGATTGGATATGATTCTATGTGTCTGCTACGTGATCTGGACTAGAGAGGTTAAGTGGCGTATAGTTTTTGTCGGCTTTTCTATTGCCTTATGTACGTTAGTTTGGTGTGGAAGAAATGTCTAAGTGTTTGTATTTGTATTGTGCGAAGTGACTGTATGTCTATAATTCCTCTGCCCCCTAGTTTTCTGTCTATGGTAAGCCTCTCCTTGCACGCGTTCGGATGTGACATTCTGTGTTTTGTGAGTTCTGTTCGTATAAGTATATGGATGTTTTCTATGTCCGTGTGTGACCACTTGATGATGCCAAAGGAGTATGTGAGTACCGGTATCGCAAATGTATTAATGGCTTTTGTGAGATTCTTAGAATTCAATTTTGTTTTTAATAGTTTAATGAGGCGGTCTTTAAACTCGTGTGTTACTTGTGCCTTGACTTGTGTATGGTCTATCTTAACCTTCTGATTGAAGCCCAGGTACTTGTACGTTTCGTCCTTATCCATGTTGTCCAGCGGTTGGCCAGTTACTACTTCCTTTTCGGGTTGGTTTTTCCATTGGCCTTTATTGATGTGGAGCACCTTGCATTTACTCATTCCGAATTCCATCCTGATGTCTGATGTATAAGCTTCTGTTATTTTGAGTAATTCTCTCAGTTGCACTTCTGTGGCGGCATATAATTTTATATCATCCATGTACAGGAGATGATTGATTTTGTGTTGATCTGCTTTATTTTGTCTGATGTTGAAACCATGGTTTGTGCTGTTAAGTGTGTTGGAGAGCGGATTTAGAAGGAGGCCGAACCATAGTGAACTAAGAGAGTCACCCTGGAAGATGCCGCGTCGTATGTGTAGCCCATCCGTTTGAATATGGCCATCGTGAGTTTGAAGGTGTATGTTTGTTCGCCATGTTTCCATGGTGCTCTTAAGAAACTGACGAAGTCCTGGGTTGATTTTATATATTCGAAGTGTTTTCATTAGCCAGCTATGGGGTACAGAGTCGAATGCTTTTTTGTAATCTATGAAACAGGTATGGAGATTCCTATGCGCTTTTCTAGTTTGCTCCATGATCAGGCTATCAATTATAAGTTGTTCCTTGCAACCCCGGCTGTGTTTTCGACATCCTTTTTTTTCTTCAGTCAGGATGTTGTTTTGCATCAGGTGTTGTTCAATCCTTCTGCATATTGTTGCAGTGATAATTTTGTACAAGGTGGGGAGACAAGTGATCGGGCGGTAGTTGGCAGGGTTCTTGGTATCTGCATTTTTGGGTTTTATATACGTTATTCCTTGTGTGAGGAATTTGGGAAGGTTGGAGTATGGCTTTATTGATTTGGTCTGTGAGCATTTCATATGTTGAACTGAATTGTTTGTACCAAAAATTTTGCACATTATCCACGCCTGGACAATTCCAATTGTGGGTATGTTTTATCGTTTCAGCTTTTTTCCTATTTCCTCAGTTGTGTTGTGTTGATGTTTTGTCTCTTCTTGTCTGATCCATGGAGCATTTTCATTATGGGTTTTGGGTTCTGACCATAGGCTTCTCCAAAATGCAGTTAATTATTTTCTGCGAGCAGACAGAAAGAATTCTGCACATGTTTCACATGTTTATTAAACATGGAAAAATTGATGCTCTCTATTTCCGTCAATCGACCTATGGCGCACTGATGATCGCTAATAAGCGTGCAACAGCTGTCTGCGTACTGGTGGATTGACGGAGGTATAGAGCAGCCCTCGTATATCGGCTTTCATACGCAGCGGCGTATAGAACCCGCGCTCTCTAATGGCCAAGCGGATGCACCTTGGCGTCCCACCAAGAAGTCTACTGCTGCTAAGTAGAGATTTCCTTGGTTTGCCGTTACCTTCGGGTACTAGAGATGGCGCACCGGCAGAATTCTTTCTGTCTGCTCGCACATGTTTCACATGTTTATTAAACATGGAAAAATTGATGCTCTCTATTTCCGTCAATCGACCTATGGCGCACTGATGATCGCTAATAAGCGTGAAACAGCTGTCTGCGTACTGGTGGATTGACGGAGGTATAGAGCAGCCCTCGTATATCGGCTTTCATACGCAGCGGCGTATAGAACCCGCGCTCTCTAGTGGCCAAGCGGATGCACCTTGGCGTCCCACCAAGAAGTCTACTGCTGCTAAGTAGAGATTTCCTTGGTTTGCCGTTACCTTCGGGTACTAGATGGCGCACCGGCAGAATTCTTTCTGTCTGCTCGCACATGTTTCACATGTTTATTAAACATGGAAAAATTGATGCTCTCTATTTCCGTCAATCGACCTATGGCGCACTGATGATCGCTAATAAGCGTGAAACAGCTGTCTGCGTACTGGTGGATTGACGGAGGTATAGAGCAGCCCTCGTATATCGGCTTTCATACGCAGCGGCGTATAGAACCCGCGCTCTCTAGTGGCCAAGCGGATGCACCTTGGCGTCCCACCAAGAAGTCTACTGCTGCTAAGTAGAGACCTCCTTGGTTTGCCGTTACCTTCGGGTACTAGATGGCGCACCGGCAGAATTCTTTCTGTCTGCTCGCACAAGTTTTGGCATGTTAATTCCGATGTTAGGTCATCAATGAACAACAAGAAAAGGAGGGGGCCTAAATTAGAGCCCTGCCGTACTCAAGAGGTAGCAATATATTCATCAGACAGAAAACCATTATACGACGCTCTTTGTGTTCTATTTTGTAAATATGATTTAAGAAGATTGATCAGCAGACTACCAAAACCGTACAGATCACATCTACCTGAACTTGGTTATCCAAAATATCAGTAGCAAATTGTGTGAAAGTAGTCAAATCAGTGACTGTAGACCTATTCTTTATGAAGTCAGGTTGAGAGGGTGAAATTTGGTTACACACTTGGCGGTAGATGTGGTCATACAGGATCATCTCACTTTTGAAAAATTTGACAGAATAGATATGGGCCTGTAATTTACTATATCATTGGTAGTGCCACTTTTGTGAATAGGACATACTTTTGCGCTTTTCCAGGCAGATGGAAAATTTGAGGATCTAAGTGCTAGGTTGAAAATATATGCTAATGAAGCTGCGAGAACACGGGAACAATCTTTCACGATGAAAGACGGTATTCCATCTGGTCCGGCTGTGAATTTATTTTTCAATTTTTTCAAAGATTTCCAAACATCATGTTCTGTTACAGTGGGCAATGAAATCTTTACTAGACTATTACTAATATAAGTTGAGGGAACATCAGGAGTGGAATGAATAAAAACGCTTTGGAAAAAAACACCAAACAAGTTGACAATTTCTTGGGATTATCAGAATTAATATTTTCAAGGACCATGTTACATGGAATTCTTGAAGTGCCTTTTTTGCCTCTTATAAATGACCAGAAATATTTCGAATCATCACGTATACAGCTCTGTACATCATTTATATATTTTTGTAAGCATCTGAAATTTTTATCTTAATGAGAGACCTCAGCGAATTGTATTTTTGTAGAAAAACTGGACGTTTCGTTTTTTTGTATTTACTGTGGCATCTAGCTTTTGCCTTTATATTTTTGATAATGTCATGTGTATACCAGTGTTGAAAAGATCACTTATGGCGTTTGACCATAGGAACATGTTCCCTAAAAATACCATATAACTTATCATACAAGGCTTCGACAGATTCATCAACATCTGTGATATTTTGCAGATACGACCAATCTACATTTAACAGAGATTCATAAAGACCAAAAAAAATTGCACGTCTAAAATTAAAGGAAAATGATTCAGTATTACATTGAAACCTACGTTGTGGATTGTGATATACAAAAGTCACAGCCAGTGCAGGATGATAGACATCTTCATCTACAAGTGGTTTAGAATCATGTGAAACGTCCAAGTCATCAATGCTGGATATAACTAGATCTAAAACTCTATTCATATGATTTTTGATATTGTTGAATTGTTGTACATGGTTAACTATTTAGAAATTATTATTAGTTATCGACTTTCTATCATCAAAACCTTGATCAACAAATCTTGGCATGTTAAAGTCACCCAAAAAAATTATGTCATGGCCATGCATGAACTCAAATTGATCCAATGAATCAAAAAAAGTATTCAAATAAGTTCAAATCAATATCTGGTGGGATGTAAACACCAATTATGTGTGTTACTTGTGAAAAAATGTACACTTGACAACTAGAAAGTTAATCAGAGGATAGTTGTTATCGATATGACAACCTATATTTCTAGAGTTCACCTCAAGTTTTGTGGCTATCAGAACACCTCCACCACTAGACCGATCAATTCTGCTGAACTTGCGATCTTTTCGATGCACAACATAACTATCTGGAAACAATTCACTGCTGCAAACACTGGCATTTAGATTGGTTTCAGTCAACACTAAAAAGTCATATTCACATTCAGAAACAGAAGAATAAAATTTATCCACCTTAGAATTGAGCCCTCGAACATTCTGATAATATCCTGCAAGGTAGGATAGCTGTTGCGGTTGTTCAGTTCTAATTGAGGTAATTTATTTGCTTGCCGTTGTATGTTGAAGTGCATTACTGTGAGGCCTGAATTGGTATTATATTCTGTCTGATTTATGCAATTATATATATATATATCTGATTCACTTCCATTTTTCGAACAGTTCAAACGTGATTCGTTTACAGAAAAGAGTTTGGTTTTACAATAGTTTGACTGTTTTATGTTTTATATTTTGGATTGTCCAAAAATGTGTGTCCTCGTACGAAATCAAATCTTTGATGAATTACTCCTTTTGGCCAAAAGTTGTCACCGTAAATATCTTTGCGATATTGAAGTTGACACTTCATAGATTTAGAGTTTACTTTAAGATCTTTAAAATCCACTTTACATTTCGGACATAGAAATATTATTTTACGTTGGGTAAGCTCTATTACTCTTTGCTCAGAGCCACCTAGCTGACTACATTTTTTACATAGAACCACATTGCACCAGTCACAGATACAATGGTATTTGGTTTCATTTGGAAGCTGCTCACTACATTCTTTACAGCAAGCAGTCATTATCTCGATGTATTCACTTTCCCAGTAGATTGCAAACGATACGCCACTGGTTAGCAGACAGGTACAACACTATTTAGCATAGACGCAAAAAACATTATAGATCCTTTGAATTCATATGCTGGGATTAATGCAAACGCATATAAACAGTATTCCTTGGAGAAAAATAATCACTACATTTTGCACTTCTATTTCTTGACTAACAATGGACCAATTTTCAGAAATTAATTCGTCAGAGTTCTTCCACAGTTATTTCGAGATTTTTTCTCAGTACTCACGAGCGATGTTATATGAAATATGATGACCAGATCTGCCGGAGTCGGTGCAAATACTTGCGGCGGAGACACTCTTTGACCAATTCTGCCTCTTGGACATGACGCTGCGCCTCTCCAAGGTAGGTATAGTTATATTCGGCATGCAGTTGTCGCAAAATGCTCCCATCAACGAGCTGTTCCTCATCTTCTACTATCTCCGCTTCGTCCTTTCTTGAGATGAACCAAAGCACATTTGTCTGTCCCGAACTCCATTCCGATAGCATGACTGTACTCCTGCACCACCCTCAGCGATTGTTGTAGTTCGCGTTGGTCGGAGACATAAAGTTTTAGGTCATGCATATAAAACAGATGGGTGACCTTGTGCCTCCGGTTATTGGGCGTGCCACAGCTGTATCCTTTAGTATTTCTCAGCGACATGGACAGAGGCAAAAGTGAGATGCAAAAGAGCAAGTGACTCAAGGAGTCTCCTTGGAAGACACCTCTTTTCAATGACACCAACTCTGTCTGAACCCGAGTTTCACCTGATGTTATAGTGAACCGGGTCTTCCAGAGTGGCATCAGCTGTTTGATGCATCCCACTAACGGATTATCCACCGAAAGACATTTAAACAGCCGCACAATGAGCTCATGAGACGTTCTGTCGAATGCCTTGCGATAGTCAATCCAGGCCATAGAAAGGTTTCGCTTGTACTGCACGGAGTCCTGCGTGACACATCGGTCAATCAACAGGTTCTCCTTGCAGCCAGCTACTCCTTTCTTTGACCCTCTCTGTTTATACACGTCGAGAAATACAGGATTCACAGCTTGAAGGATACGCGTGTACAAGATTCTGGTGAAGAGCTTGTAACATGCGTTCAGACATGTTATTGGCCTGTAGTTTTTGGGATCAGACAAATTATTATTATTATTATAGAAAATATACTTGTACCTATACTCGATGACATTAGAAGTGTTACACCAAGAAGGAATTATTTCTTAAATTTGATTTTTTACAACAGGATCACCATATTCAATGCATGCTATGGTAACAATATCAACGTTTTATCTTTGATAATTTTTGCAATAACAAATGTTTATCTTTCAATTTTTTGTGAAGAAACCCGTTTATGATACCTGAACAGCACGAATATTTTTAGTTATTAGGCGTCAGTCTACTTGTGTTAAGCGTAACAAAATGCCTCGGGCTCGAAGACTACAAATTTATCATCACCTAAGTGATTTTGGCAGGGGTAGAATTGTTGCCTATCGAGATGTTTGTTTGTCCTATCGCGAAATTGGTCGTCGTGTTAATTGTACTGCAATGACGGTAATGCGTGTGTGGAGAGAAGAAGGCAGAGGAGCGCGAAGAAGACCCACTGGTCGGCCGAGGCGTACCACAGAGCGTCAAGATAGGCGCTTCAGACAACTAGCTCTGCGAGACCGTTTTGCTACTACGCGTCAAATTGCTGATCAATGGTTTCGAGAAGAAGGTAGGCCAGTTATCATGCGTACTTTATATCGCCGCATTTGACCTTTTGGGCTTTTTTCATACCGTCCACGATTAGTGCTTCCTTTGACTGCGGACCACTGTCACCAATGTTTAAACTTGTGCAGAGAACAAAATTATTGGGGGGCAGAATGGCATAACGTTGTATTCAGTGACGAATCACGATTCTGTCTAGGTATGCACGATGGCCGTAGAAGGGTTAGGCGTCGCCGTGGAGAGCGACATGATATTGGATTTGTTGTTGAGAGGCATGTACACAGAACTGTTGGAGTAATGGTTTGGGGGGCTATTGCATATGGTAGCCGATCACCACTTGGGTTTATTCGAGACAGTATGACAGCTGCATGTTATGGTTAATGAAATTCTCTAAGCCACTTTGCTGCCTTATCTAGATGACCGTCCAATTCGTCCACAAGTCCTTTTTCAGCAAGACAACGCGCGCCCCACATTGCTCGTCAAACTATGGACTTTCTCCAACAATCTGGCGTTGATCGTTTGCCGTGGCCACCCTGTTCACCTGATGTAAATCCCATCGAACATGTGTGGCATTCGATGCAGAGAAGACTGTCCAATTTGCACCATCCTCCACAGACACTGGCACAGTTAATCCAAGAAGTTCAACTTGCTTGGAACGAGGTGCCACAAGCAGACATCGACCATCTCATTTTGTCGGTGCCTAGACGTGTATTCAGCTACGGGGCCGCCAAACACTTTATTAATTTTTTTCCGTACTATAAGAAAATGTATTGCAAATGTTATCGTTTTATTCTTGATGTAAGACTATACCATGGTTAAAAAATCAAGTTCAAGAAATCCTTCCTTCTCGGTGTAACACTTCTAATGTCATTGAGGGCCGGTTGTACAATGCAAGCTTAAGCTTCGGCTTAAGGTAATCCGACGTTAAACCACGTCAGTTGCAAAACAGCCGTTGTACAATGCTGGCTTAGCCCCCCACTCTAAGCTTAACACGAGCTCACGTAAGCCGAAGCTTAACGCGAGCTTAACTGAGGTTTAAACCTAACCTGATACAAGTGACATAATATGTCAAGGATGAACCTTCAAATTGCTTGTCACTTTATTAGGTCATACTTTTTGAAATATTTGTGTCTAATTTAACAAAGAGAGCAAATGAAAGAACCGAGACAGAAACGGTGGTTGCCGAAATTTGACACAAACTGTCATAAGTGCCTAGCCAAAAAAGGTTTTTCAGATCGTTATGTCAGTACGCATTGCTTCGTTGATGCCAACTGTAGTGAATTTCATTCTCAACCAGGTTTAACTAAGCCGGCTTTAAGCTGAGATTAGCTAAGCTTAGGCTTAACAAAGCTTGTGTTAAACCCGCCTTTGTACAACCGGCCCTGGGTATATTTGGACTACACTTTGACTGCATCAGCACAGCCAAAAATGTGCTGGCATCCCGAAATGGATTACGGTCGTCGGCGTCCAGTGAAGGCATAAGGAAAATTAGTGATCTTGTCAGAGTCAGTGACAGTGACAGTATATGTACTGAGGGGTGGACAGTATTGCGATATTTTAGTTGTGGATCTGTCAGTGTAAGTTGTGAAACTGTGTGTTGTTTATCATATTTGTATAGACTATAAAAGATAACAGATAAACAAAGCGCATCAGCGGGGCGTGCAAGATGTCGACGGTACTGGAGAAATGGATGCGAGTGTTGAAAATCAGAATTTTGTTTCTGGTACATCGCTGTGACGCTTCTGACAGTTTTGACATGATTTATCTAACATTACCCAGAAACTGGTTCATTTGAACTGGCAAACATTTTTTCTGGTTGTTTTTTACTCGTTCAGTCGAAAATTTACTCAACCATATCCAAGAAGTGTGCCTCCATTATATCTTCATAATCATATGATACAGAAGTTTTACCACAACACGTACTAACAAGCCCTTGTCCGGCACTTATAGTTAGCGGGTTTTATGGTTTTCTTTCGCAGTCCACAAAAAAATGTAAACAGATCTAATAGCCCTGTCTGTCACTATACATTTTTTATGGTCGACCTCCCGCAAAGGTTGAAAGCCTATCGCGCTGTAGAAGCGCTGCGAGAGGATAAGTGTCGGTGCACGTTTGATTTGAAACGTTGTAGCCGTCGGAAAACAAATTCCCCGGCAGCTCATTCCACAGATATAAAGAGACTGGCGCTGTAACTTCTTGCAAAGGTAGAATTTTGAAACACACAAAATGAAAAATGGTATATTTAAAATAATTTCGCTCAAGTACGCTTTGATTTAACGTTTGACGTTTCTTTTGGATTGTATTATTTGGATTTTTATGGAGTAATAATATTAAATTATTAATTAATTCAATTCAGATTTAAATATGTAGTTTAAAACAAATAAATGAATTGGCGTGCAAAAATATTGTTACCTGTCCACTCAGCTTGCGTGGGTCCAAGTTGACGCTAATGTTCTGCATACCTTTAGCCAGTTTGCTCAATGGAGACAAAACAAGGTCTTTCGTAGAGTTGCTCAGAGGGCTACTCATACCTATTTTGTTTCGCAAAGATGATTCGCTTTGCGACTGTGACATATTCGTCTGCAAAAAGATTATTTTATAAACTGGCAGGATTTGTATGCCTAGTTACTTTTTTAAATAGTAAATGATCAATTATTTCTAATTTGATACTGAACTGATAATGCTCTTTGCATATTGAGCGTTCAACAGAAACCATGGACTGTAAGATGTATTACCGGTTGAAAATGTATAACTGACTAGAATATATAATAAAAAATGACTTATTATTTGGCTTAATACAGATTATAATGTGTATTACATTAGAAAAATGTTTGATCAGCCTTTTGTTTGTTCATGAGATACTTCTGTAATTCTACTTTTGAATGAACTAGTATAATGATTTTTTTCATGACTGCATATGATAGAGTATGGCATAAGAACCTTCTCATATTTTTTCGCGACTTTTTTGGGAATGGGAAAGTCGCGAAAATCAGGAAAATATTTGAATTCCTCTAGTCGTGTGACGTCATAGGACTATAGGAAAACAGCCAATCGGATGACGGGTATGTGTGCCGTGTTGCCGTTCTAACTTGCGTACCCAATATTCAATGCATACCTTTATGTGATCCTCTACACTTGCTAAAAAATACATAGTTTGATATATGGGAATAAACAAAAAGTTTGTTTGTCCGCACAGTCCTACGGCAGATCGTGGAAGATCACACAGTGGCCGCGATATGGTTCGGAAGGTCGCGTCAAATTTCATCGGACCATTAAGTTGAGGCTGGATTTTTCAATGTAGACTTTTTTAATGTTGTTGAGAAAAAATATCTATGTTAACTGGTCCAGATCCGTGACCTAAGATTTTGAGAGCCTGCGTAAGTGGCAAAAGAAATTCAGGATATTTTACTGAAATTGAAAATTTGCAGATAGTTGATGAAATTTTCATCCCGAAAAAATATGTTAGATACAAAATTTCTGCAGTTAACATGATAGCTGCGCGCATGATCATGTAGAGGGTGTATCAACGATGTCTGAGTGGACGATAGCTACTTCCTCATTTGAGATAGGGAAAAATGTCTCAAATAAAACATGTAGAGGGCAATAAAATCTATGTTGCAAAAATATTTACCATTATACAGGGTGTCCGAAAAATGTGTGACTTATCAAAGTCATTTAGCGCAAACCACCATTTTTGATATAAGTAGATGTTAGAAAAAGAAATTGAATATCGCATCGTGTATAAAATTTAGAAGGCTGTGACTACATTTTTTATTTGAGACATTTGTAGGAGATTAGCTATCGTCCACCTACACATCGTTGATACACCCTCTACATGATCATGCGCGCAGCTAATATGTTAAGTCACAGAAATTTTGCAGCGAACATATTTTTCCGTGATTTTTATATTTTATACGGAAAACTGATCCACACGAAATTGTAAATTCTCAGTATAATCACCATAAAAATTTGACGCTACCTCCTCGACTAATGAACTATAGTTTACTGGCGTGTACCCTCGACGACCTAGCAGGTAAAGGACTCTAAAAATAACGGCATCAATAGAGGAATAATCACCGACTATTAAATCAATTATTAATAGTCGGAATAATACAGAGAGCAACTTTGTTTTGGTTGATCATTTCGGGTTTACTGTTATAGTTTCGAAGAAAAAGTAGTTTGTTTCGTGAAAATTGCGTCAATACCGCGATTTGAAAGTTGGGGAGGCAACAATGCACTGAAGATGTATGGCGCGCATAGCACCGATTAGCTGAACTTTAATTCCTTTTTTTAAGCTTTAAAATGGAATTACTAGTAAACAAAACGATGCAGAGAGTAACGAAATGCAACAGTACACACATTTTTGTATACACTAAGAGGTTATAATGATTTAATCATGATACTAGTCCATTATCTAATAACCCCCCATTTCTTAATTCATCATAATATATTCTACTGTACTAAGAAATACTTTTTTAAAAATTCGATGTGGGAAATAAAATTTCACAATTTTCAATGTCAAATTCAGCATTATAGTGAGTATACAATCATGAATTTCAAAACTAAAACATTTCAAAGGTTTAGACAAATGATTATGGTAGAATTTTCTAGAACAGTACCTGCCCGTCGTAATCTGCACCTGGAGACTGTTCCAAAATGTCGTCATCCATTCTACCAGTTGACCGACTGAATTTTTTTTCGAGCCTTAGCGTTGAGGGAGGTTGCTGAAAATATAAATAATTCTGTCTGATCAAGTAAGAAAAATTACCTTACCCAATCGTGGAAATGATTTTCACCTTGCCCAAAGCACAGAGGAGATAAATACCAGAACGGACACTTCGAGGATTCTCTTTGATGTTCCGACAAATTGTCCGTTGATCTCGGGACCTTTAAATTGGATATTTTGTTGCCAAACCGATACTAATCTACGAGATATTTCTTAAATGCATGGTGCATTTACCCAAGCACTGATTAGTATAACCTCACTTTTTCTTAAACAAAATAAAATGGCGCTGTGACTCCAATCCGCTGGTTGTCAGTGTCAATACTACCCAATGAAATGTTGCCATATAGCGCTTCATAAAAAATGACAAGACTTTTGAGTTGATGGGGAAACCATAACAGGTCTCCCAAGTGAATTATAATTACAAGAAAGTGATTTCAATATATTTCCAGTACTTGCTATGATTGGCTCGAGACTCTGCTCTGGATTTTCCCTCCTCTGTGCTCAAAGTGAGCTTAAGGATATTACAATCCTTGTTTGGAACATGTCCTGAATCGCATCAGGCACGATGTTCGTAGTCCACGACATCGCTGTTTCAATTTTAATCCCACACAGACAGGTGAGAGAAGCAATGTGATCGTGAAAATGTTCAATTTTGAGATAATACACTACATAACGAAAATCCACGTTACTCATTTCCATCGGTTTGTTTGTCTGTCGGTATTTCTGTCTGTTTGCCGATATTTCTGTCTGTTTGTCGGTCTGTCGGTCTGTCTGTCTGTTTGTCGGTCTGTCTGTATGTTTGTCGGTCTGTCTGTATGTTTGTCGGCCTGTCTGTCTGTTGGCGTTCTTCTAGTCGTAATCCCAGTAACCGCTGCATGGATTGTGATGAAATTTGGGTAGGGTTATCTGTGAGGACGTAGTAGGTAATCGGTTCATGGGCGGCGGAGTAATTAGGTGAGGGGAGAACAAAAAATATAAATATTACTCATAATTCGTTTTCAGGCGTTTCAGAGGTCCCTGATCATTTACAACTTCTTTTTTGGGTGGAGATTCGAGGGTGGGGGATTCTAAAATTGAAAATTTTGTTGTATTCATAATAGGCTGTCCACTGCCCTGTGAAAGAAAGACCCAGCGGCATAATACACCTAGGTCCATCCGAACATTGCCTCAGGGGGGTTATCGATGCATTGCCTTGCCTATTACAGAAACCAAGAGTCTGATGTATACATACGAGAATTGCTTTAGATCGTTCTGTATTCTGTAACGTGGAAACTGAATTGATTTTAATGAAATTTGACACAGTATTATTAGCGTGGCATGGATGGAAAGCGCGTATGGTTTTTAGAAATCGTGTCAATGGCGGCACAACGAACATTGCATTGCCTATTATAGAAACCAAGCGACTTAGAATTTTCTGATGTATACATACGAATATTGCTTTAGATCGTTCTGTATTGTGTAACGTGGACAATATTGATTGAATTATAGTGAAAATTTGACACCAGCGGCTTAGCGTGGCGTCAATACTGGGAGGGATGTAATAATTAACTGCAATTAACATTTTACCAACACAATACAAATTATTTCTTTTTTTATCGAAGTCTTTAATTTTGAAGTCACAAATATAAAATATACAAACAATGTAACAGATTAAAAACATAATCAAACCAATTTAAATGAGAACTAAATCTAGGTTAAAGAAAGAAAGTCGTGAACGGATCTGTTAGATTAACTCAGATCAATTGAGGCGTTTATCGGAAAAACGTCATTAGTCCAAAACTAACATATATGGGAAAATGAAAAAACTTCCCAGCATGTAACACTTTGATTAGATTGATTTATTGCCATATCCGGTAGAAGTAAAAGTGTATAAGACACATCGTCCACAAGCAGTAATTATTTTATTGTGAAACACATGATAAAAAACAATCAACTCAGGCTAACCAAAAAAACCCGATATCTATCACTAAGTCTTCGCAACCACTACACTACTATATTATCGTGGTGCTGTGTTGTATTGTTTTGTTATCAAGTTGTCATACAAATTTGCATGACACATTACAGCCAACCAATCATGTACAATGTACAAGTGACTTTCTTAGGTGAAACAATATGGACTTATGATATTTTTAGAAGAATAAGTCAATTTTCCTTTGTAAATAGTATGGCACCTGTAACATTTTTTCGTGAAATAATTATTTCTATCCATGTATATGGATGATATAGTTAAATTCCACATTCGAACATAGCTGCGATTTCTTTGAAGGTCTAGATAGGGATTCAGAGCCAATATACAATTTAAAGCTATCATAAAATTCTATACGTTCTGTATTCATTTTTTGCAAATAGGTGTACCAGATTTTATTTTGAAATGTAAAGATATATTTTAATGATAAAATATTACTTATCTGAATCATAAGCTAGATATATGCTACTAGATATTGGAAGTTATAACTAGTTGAGTAGTTGCTAATGTTTCGTCTACATAAATGTCCAATCTTTCTCAAAAATGCAAGTATGATATTGTCAAATAGCTATGGGCTGAATTATTGGCCATCAATACAGCGGCTTGGAAGGGGCAGGCAACCACAGGTAAAGTTTCAATGGAAACATTATATTACGTTACACTTCAGCCAGAGAAAGTTGATTTAAAATAGTAAAGTTCTCACATTTGGTCATACTGGAAGTGGAATTGAAATAATCTACAACAGTAATGCAGCTCTCAGCTAGTCTTTACGCGGACTATCCAGGACTCACCACGAGGAGGTGGCTACATATCGAGTCCTACCCCTCCCCCCACCCTTCTTTTATGTTTAACAAAATGAATAGGAGACTGGAAAGGTGCATGAATACGAAAATGAAACAATAAATAAACTCCCTAAACCTCAAAGGAGAACTTAGAATCCAACAAATTAAATTCAGAGTAAGAAGTAAACTCTTTAAAGTTACAATAAATAAAAAATATATTCTGCTTAAGAAACCGGAGCAACAGCAACAAAAATGATTGACTAAATTGTCTATGAACGTCTTAAAAATAAACAACAAATAAAACAACAAAAACAAATAAAAAGTAAATAAATATACGTGTTCTGAATCTCAGTCAGTTGAGGACATATAAGCGGTGGAAATTCGTCATCACTAGCAGAACTAGAGTCAATGGAGTCGTCATTGTCACTAGTTGTATCACTACCAGGGTTAACTATAACTGACTCTATTACGGAATCTATATGGGGATCTAATTTCCAAAGCTTTTCTTCCTCTGATTTTACGTGTGATACGCATTTCTGCCAGTTATCTGCGGTTACCGCACCGATTGCTTCTTCTAAAAGGATACGTATATCGGCCAACTTAAAAGTTGTACTCTTACGCGCAACTGCATTTTTCACTTGTGCCCATACTAACTCGATTGGGTTTAACTCGCAGTGATACGGAGGCAGTCTTAAAACTGTAAAACCCTTTTCCCTGGCCATTTCATCTACTGCTAATTTTATATACCTTCCTTTATGGTGACGCGCGAGTTTTGACAGTTATGCTCTGAGCATAGTCTTATCGCATTCTATATTTTTTGACAAGAGCCAGTCATAGATGTCCGCTTTTTTCCAATTTGAAGTCGGAAGAGCTTCTATACGCCGACTATGGTAGGACGGGTTATCTAATACAATAACCGAACCGGGTTCTAATTTTGTCAATATGGATTTAAACCAAGATTCAAAAACTACAACGTCCATATCCTCATGATAATCACGAGTTTTCCGAGATTCAAAGACGTTCAATCCCCCATCCACAAACCCAGATTCGCTGCCAATATGCGTTATTATTAGCCGACGGCCTTTGCCTGAAGGGCATTTTAATCCCGTACTTAGGCCTTCAAGATGGGCGTGTCTACGACTCGTTATATTCAAATCCTGCCAACACTTAGTAACCGTGTGCCCTTCAATCAACCAAGTTTCGTCCAAGTAATAGATTTTTATTCCCCCGGCGCGGCGTTACGGATGCTACATATTTTTCTTAAATATTCTCTACGCCATAATACTATATCCTCTCTTTCAATCAATGCGCTGTTCCGCTTTCTTTTTAAATATCTGATATTTATTTCGCGTAATGTTCTCAATAAAACCCGACGAGATATGATATCTTTGGCAGACTTTCATCATTTTGTAATTCCTGTTGGAGTTTTTTTATCATTGGCAGTTCATTACGGAGATAAAATGAATGGACTTTTCGACGAATCGCATTTTTCACGTCACCATCCAAAACAATCTTTTTAACTCCTCTTTTTTGTTTATGTGATTTTACCACAAATACTACGTCGCGCTTTTTTTCCTTCAAAATTCTGAAAATTGTTGCAACTGAGACCTTAGTCACATCGCTGCAAAGTTTAACGATTTCCTTCACCGGCCTTTCAGGAAATCGTGTACGTACACCATCGTTTCACTATATTGCGTTCACCGGTTGATAAAACGCCGTTTGGATGCTGTATTGCTAATCGATGTGCCTTGCTGCATTATTATTAATTGTATCGTCTAATCTCCCGCGCAGCTTCTATAACGTTACGCAC
This sequence comes from Callosobruchus maculatus, assembly GCA_951848785.1. Taxonomy (NCBI): domain Eukaryota; kingdom Metazoa; phylum Arthropoda; class Insecta; order Coleoptera; family Chrysomelidae; genus Callosobruchus; species Callosobruchus maculatus. Next base: position 3,508,613 of record CATOUR010000127.1, read on the forward strand.
CTGGCCGAGACTGGAGCGTCAATTTTAAACGCGGAGCGGCGAACCCAACGCTCGGCTATCTTGCGGCGTTGTCAAACCGTGCGTAACTGCTGTGATTTTCATGGCCCCTCTCACAATGCGTCACATCGCGCAAAATACATAAGCGACATGGCGTGAGTCTAAAACTCGTGTCGGTTTTTTGATAACATCAAAGAAACATACGTGTGCGTTGGTGCTCTAATTGACGGTTTTTTTGCTTCCCAGAAATTTTATTATTGAGTACACTCACATGCCAGCCTTTCAAGCGCTGTTGCTAAGCGTACGTATGTTTCAGCAGTTGTGCTACGATTGGCATACCAACCATATTAGAAAATTAAGGATTGCAATTAATGTTTGACTCCACATGGAAAATTGAGAAACATTGTTGAATATTTGCTCACAGATTATGCATACAATAATACCTATTCGTTATCTGAGCATCTAAGGGATTTTACGATTTTGTTATATAAGCGCGTGACAACATTGTTTGCGCTGATTTACCGCTAGCGGAGGTATCATCCAATGTGAAATTTAACTATAGTAATGCGATGATGCCATTATCTAAATTTTGGCAAAAAATGACTTATGAGGTTTATCCGAGAAACGCCTCAATTCTTCTAGTCGTACTCATAATCGTTCATCACGACGCACAACGATATTTTATTTTATACCGCGAACGAGATACGTTTAGGAAACCGTACCATCATCATCATAGTTACAATGTCTTAACAGACATGTTGTGAACTCGTAAAATGCATTACTCATTTTACGAGTTTCTCTTGGGATATCTTAAAGATCTTTAATGCAGTAGCTTCCCATTTGCTTTCTGCATCCTCATGCCGTTGACCAGATGTATCTACCGGTTCATCCGCCTTTAGGGGCAATTTCTTACCCCAAGGACAAGAAGGAGTCCTGACTCTTGTCAACTCGTCCACCCAAAGCTGTTGGTTGAGGAGAGGTTACTGCTTATACCGACAGTAGTTTGGTGCCTTTTAGTCGCCTTTTACGACCCGCAGGATATACGATGGGAGATATCCTAACCCGCCCCCACACGGGGCGTATCACCCATCAACATAAAACAGCGGACTGGACACAGTTGAGACGTAACTACGGCTCTAGACTTCGTTGACCATCGCGTCACCACGCTGTCGAGATATTTTTATTTTTACCGGTTAGTATAGCCCTTAGCGTTATCTATAATAATTGAAATTGAATTTAATTATTTGAATAAATAGAATTAGAATTTTAATTTATTATGGGAGATCTCAACTTTTTTAAATGAAAACGTATTGTTATCATTTGAAGGATGCGACGCACCAGCCGTATCAATGGAAGCTGCGCCGGCGCCGCTGTTTGACACAGTATTATTACCGTGGCGAGGATGGAAAACGCGTATGGCTGAAATATGAAAACAGCCCAAACTTCGTTTTTAGGTGTTTTACGAGTTTCTGCTTTTTGTAGGCGGGAATGAACTAATAGGTACGCGGCACACAAAAGCCTCGGTTGACGTCCCAAACAACCGAAATTAATCTAATCTGATTCTATCCACTATCTTACTTTTCTCGGAGTGTCAAGTACGTCTAAGCTGATCTGGATTTCAGGCGCGATTTGGCTGAGCGAGACGTTCTGCATGATACTTGACAGTTGTACGTCATTCAATTGCGATGAATCCACTCTGCTCAGCAGGTTCTGCTTGTTCTCCAATATGCCTTCGACTGAATTCGATTCGTTTTTGTTGCCCATCACTATGCCCACGCCGGGCAAGAAACTGTCGTGGTTCGAACCAGACGAGGGCAGATCTTCTGTCACCTCCACACCTTGTTCGATTCCTACAACGCTGGCATCTGAATAAACACCACACACAATATAACAGATTTTATCAGTGTAATTGATAGGTAGGTAGAAGACGATATATTGATCAAGAAATCATATAAATATGTTTGTTCGGAAACAACACCGAAACCGAAACTTCAAATAAATTAAAAATACGGGCGGGAGTACCTCAGGGATCTATGTTTAGTCCTATCTTATTTTTAATTAATATTTATAATCCAAGGACGTTACAAATAAGCGAATCATTCATTCTATTTGCAGACGGCCAATCGCTGCCATTTTTTCATCATATAAAAGTCTTTATCAGTTCATAGGCCTATTTGAGGTTGAGGTTGAGGTTCATAGGTCTATTTGAAATTTCTTAATAGTTAAAATTTTATTGCAAAGCAGGTAAAATCGAGGGTAGCGCCTGAAAACAGTGACGGAGAATTTCTAACATGAAATATTGTGAATTTACCTATATACAAGTATTATTATATATTTTTTTTATTCTGTAATTATTATTTATTATTATAATTTTACATGAAATAAACACAATTACAACATAGCGTAATTTGCAAATACATATCTATGTATAATATGAGCTGCCTAGACATCAACTGTCTGTATTGCAGCTCACCCTATGTGTGTGTATACATGCAATTTGCAACAGGAAATTACATACACCTATAGATACTCTATTACATCCATACACGCAACATATACATAATATAAAGAGAACGTGGATGCTGAGGTGGAGAAAGTCGTGCATTTCATTTCACGATACTTCGGGTAGATTTAGAATATTGTAAAATTGATGCGAATTTTGTCTGATGAATTTTTTTACTTCCACTTTGAAACTAGCAGTTTTATTTATTTGCCTAAGATTAAGAGGAAGCTGATTATAAAATTTGGGGGCAAAAAAGAAGAAAGACCTTTGACAGACTGTTTTTTTAAAAGTTTTAATAACAAGGCTTTGATTAGTATACGATCTTGTCGGATAGGTGACATTAACTATTTTCCAGTTGGGATTATTATGAAGTTTTAGTATACAGTGATAGGTAAATAGTAGCTTGATATCCAAAAGGCCTGTTTCTTGATATAATACATATTTTCAACTTGGTAAACTGTGTGTATAATTTACTTAAATATAACGAAGAGATGGATATACTTAATAAAATTCGATGCTTATATCTGTCTAAAGATGTATTTTTGATTTATAGAAAATGTAAACCATAGGACCCCTAAAATACTAAACGTGCTCTTTTAAATGTAAGTTGTGTATGAGCAGGTAATTAGGGATTTCCGCAAAGTATGACGCAGGTACTTTTCCAAGACCTGTATGCAGATTCCCTGTTTAATTTTAGTTAAAATTTCTATAAAACATGTCATGGCAGAGGAAGAAAAATTCTGGACACTCGACAATTTAATAGAGGAAACACTAGATCCAATTATCATTTCTTTGGAGGATGAGGAATCTGACGATGATGCTTTCTTACCGGACGATAATGACGTTGTTATTTAAGTATGTAATTCAGTATTTATATTAATTACTGTTCCATAAAGTTGCCATTGTGTAGTTAAACTATTTTAAATGACGTAATATGGGATTATTTAAGAGATTAGTTTATAAAAATCTGTAAATTTTAATTACGTGACATTCATTAGTACCTAAAATATTTTCAATATAACATGTTAAGACAATGCCCTAACTTAATATGTAATATAACATTTTTATCATAAAGTAAATTCATGTTCTACGCTACTGAAGCCTACAATTGTTGCTTAATCCGCTAAGGATTCCAAATTTGCATTTATGATGTATTGTATTCGAGGTATGTCAAGAGTGGTCCTCCTAAAGTCTTGTGAAAAACTAAAATGAGAAAGTTTAAATATTTACATTTTTTCTGCTTTGAGCGATCCTGTATTTTACCTAATTAGCACCTATGCCATAAAATGTTAGTTATAAATCATTTTCAAATATAGTATATTAATTACTTTAAAAAATACATGAACTAGTCCAAGCATCCCATAAACTGAGAACAGAAAAACTTGAAAAAACGCCATCAAAAGTTGTTATTTTGTAAACTAGGTTGAGTTATGACATCTCACATATGTCTAAAAGGGTTGCTGGTCACCCAGAAGTGGGCAATTTGATGCCGTGTCAGGAGTAGACCTAAACCTATTCTTAGAATACAAAATCATTATTATTACAATCCTTCACTGTTTCTCTCGAAAACATCACTGATTTTCAAAAATAAAACAAAATTTAAGGCCATGAATAATCAGACAAAAAAAGATTTGAAATTAATCACCCCTAAATCATGACCCGTGAGAGATGGAGTGAAGATTTATAAAATAAGTTTCCATAGTCCTTTAAAATTTTTAAAAAATTAAAACTTTGCTGTAAACATTTTTTTGTTACAAAAGCTTTATTACGGCCTAGATGCATGAATTTATAATATTCAATCACATTTTTTTTGTTCATTATTGCTTTGTCAACAAGAACCATATGTTATAATTCAATCACGTATATTTAGACATTCTACAAGAGCAACAAAAATTACTAATAATTTTACTTATTTTGATTAAGTTCAATTTTGATATTGCAATCAGAGCAATTGGAGATTGATATTGACGGAAAAACTTTATTTCCACGAATTTTTTGAATTCGAGTGCCTGTGTACTGTGTCTCCGGTACTTACTTTTTGCACCAGTGCAAGTAAAATGTCTTCTACGATTTGATTCAACTTTATTTCCATCGTAGAAAAAATATGTGTGTAACATGTACAAAAAACATATCAATAAATTTTTTTGGCAAAAAAATTTAAAAACAGTTGTCAAGCACTGGGATCGAACTCTGATATTGTAGGGTGGAAGGTGAGCCAGGACCGTCGAGAGCTATCGGGCCTGATGGTGTATCCCCACCACTGCGTCTACGTCATGCAAGGTGCCGGGCGACCGTTCAGTCGCGTTTGTAATTGTCGAATACCCGCAGGGATTTTTTATTAGGTTTTTTGGTTTTGCGTATATCTAGTCAAGAATACCATCTATAGTTGCTGTGCACCCTTCTGATATAGTAATTATATGGATACAGAGCGCATACCTGTGTTCTAATTTCCAAAAGATGTAATGAAACGGAATCAGTGGTTACGCGCTATACATCGAGAGAACTTCAAGATAAAGCATTCTTCTGTAATATGCATCAAGGGAGATTTGTAGTTCATACTGGTAGTGCTATAAGGTCCGATGATACGACTTAAATAATTCTTCGAGCTAAAATTAAATTGTGTATTCACAGATTCTGTAAAATACGGCGTAACAATAATTACTGTAAAGTAATGCACTCAAAATATTTTTTTTACTCGCCTCCAACTTTTTGTTTTCAATAGCACCCTTTAAGTTTTCCTAAATAAATGATATTCCTATTTTATTTAAAATATTGCGGTACCTTTTTATTTTATACGCAAACCTATTTTTTTCGTAAAATAATTGTAAGCATAATATAAATAAAATAATAAAAAACTGATGAAAAGCGAAACTAGGCGGCTTTTTAAGGGTACCGAATGACCTATCATACATGCTTTCGAAAACAAATGTCTTTTTATCATTTTTTATTATGAAAATAAAAAACCCTTGATTTATTTATCTCATGCTTTGACTTTATGAAAAGAACTGTTTTGTGTATTAATTAAAACAATAAAATCATCAATATCAAATCAATCAATAAAATAATGTCCTCATTATGTAGGGAAAGCTGTGGAAAGCTATTTGAAAAAAATGTTGGAGGTGCGTTTTAGGGGTTCAGGTACAGAAATTTGTTTTCAAAGCATGATATATCCTTCAGTACCCTTGAAACGCCCACTTAGTCTCCATTTTTATCTGTTTTTGTTATAAAAATGTTACGCCTCAAACAAGTCCTTATTTTATTTGTACAATGCTCTATTTAGAGCCAGAAAGTACTTTTCACCATGTAACCTCCTCACGCTATATCAAGCCCAGGTCAATACTCCTGGCTGCTGCCCCTACTACATGTCGTCCAGAGAATGGCAATTCGACTAATTGGCGACCCGGCCTTAACGCGCCACCTCCACCCACTTTCTCACCGGCGTGTTGTTGGTGACCTCTAACTCCTATACCGATATTCAAACGCAATCTGCTCCTCTAAGCTATCCTCCGTCGTTCCGCCGCTCACCGCTCCTATCAGATGCACCCGCGCGACCGGGGCATCTCATCCCAGGGTGCCCATGGCTTGGAATGGACTGCCAGGAGATGTATTTATTGGGCCTGCTGGTATTGGCACATTCAAATCCCGCGTTAACAAACTTACCCTAACATAACCCTTTCACAGCAGCCGCGGTACTCTGGTATTTACGCCCTGCCTATGCGGTCTGCACTTAAAAAAATGCTTATGACTAGGCAAAAAATAGGTTTGTGTATAAAATCAAAGCTACTACAAGATTTTAAATAAAATAAAAGGTGTATTTTGTGTAGGACTATTGGGTGCTACATGAAAATGAAAAAATAGTTGGGGTGAGTTTTAAGGGTTGAAGTATAAAAAAAATGTTTTGAAAGCATAGTATGATAGACTCTATAGTACTTTCAAAAATTCCACTAAGTTTTCGTTTCCTTTTCTGTTACGAGAATATCATGTGTCAAGGAAAATTCTGGGACACCCTGTATACTACAACTCTCTACTCTTTTGCTACTACTGCTACTGCAATAAAGACAGCTATAATATGGCCGTGTACATCATTTTGTAGATAATAGATAATTTAATATCATTTGGGTGTGTTTAGGTCCAATTTATAACCTTCTTACGTCCAAACGATTCTAGTTAAATAGATGTCAATTGACTCCATCCAACACAAATTCAATTTCCTATAAATTCATCCCTATACATTACTTTTGTATTTTTGACCATTTTCTCAGTATTTGAAGAAAATGCTCGTCGCGCCGGAATTTCTCTAATAAAGACTTTCACAGACTGGCGCGAATGTTTCGCGACGACTGCGAATAATTCGCGTCGGTAAAAATCGCACCATATTGTTTACGTAGCGGCATACGTGCCTGTTCAGACCTGTACGATTTTTTCCGCGTCGACTGCGAATCTGACAGCGTTTATTTCGCCGCGAATTCCATTTCGTCTTTGACTGCGTTTTGGTCGCTGCCGCTCCCGATTCGCCATGGCAAAACAAGAGAAACTAATCGAACTAGTTAAAAATTATCTTATATTATTCTACTTATCCCACGAAGATTATTGGAGGTTAGTCCCTGGGTTAGTCTTAACTAGTAGAAGAGTCATTTCTGTGTTTTATATTATATTTCTTAACAATACTTTCTTTGCGACACCGTCTGCGTTGTGACGCCTGGGTGTGAACAGGTAAGCGACTATCGCTACCGCAGCTAACGCGAAACTTCCGCAACTAAGGCGAATCCGCGATATCCCTGCAGATACGTGCGGCGAATTGTGTGACGTCACTCGCAGCAGCATCAAGCCCGATAGCTCTCGACGGTCCCGGCTGAGCGCTTAATCATTCAGCTACCATGGCGCCGAAAAAGTTATTTCAACAAAATATATTTGGTCAGGTACTTCGTAATTGGAATTTGTGATGCGATCTCAAACATTCAAAAACACATATTTATTTCCATCGTACACTTCGTCTCGAGCTGCAAACTTCATTCATGGTCTATCGTGCAACAAATATGCACTAGTTACACAAGTAACTATTTTCAAGATTAGCTGGGAATTTAGAAAAAATAATGGTATTGTTCGAGAGCTGTCGACGTGTCCTCGGTACCGAATTCAAAAATCAATTATATTTTGAATTTTTGCGAAAAAAAAGAAAAAATAAACAGTTTTGTTATAAAACTTGTATCTTTGATTTAACACAATTTTTTTTTCTCATAACCCCAATTAAGTATAGGTACTCAATTTCTTAGTTGTTAATACCTGTAACATACTGCATTGCTCTTCTACTTTCGATGTCGATATTTGGCTGAAAAATAGAATTTTCGTAATCTTCGTCAGACTCGCTGGAAGTCTCGTTTCTGCCTTTCTGACCCACTATGAAATCAGCTCGTTGTTTCATTCTCTTTGGCTTGAATCTATCACCAATTTTATTCAATTTAGAAAACTGTTGAGTCACGTTGGAGATCGCTTTCGACCCTGGAAAAACATAATAATAATTACAATAATGTTTATTTAGCAAAGATAAATACAATTTAACACAGTAACGCTTAAAATCAGAAGCCAAACATCATTGCTGCAAAATAAACAGAGAATTCCACAGTGTTAATAGACACTGGACGTGGATCTGAAAAATCTAATACAATAGTTATAAGAATATTCATACTTATAAACTAATGTTACCGGCAAACAAAATAAATATAACATCTCTTATAGAATGTTTATGGATGGACGTCGCAGCGATAGTAGTACCGTCGTAGGAAGCGCGTATATTTCAAGGGCACATTGGACAGGTTTAATCTAAATATAGGCTTATTATACAGAGTTTGTTTGATTCATTATTTTTGTTATACAGTACGTTCATTTGACAGCGATTTGGATATAAAAATGGTCATAACTTTTGAAATGCCTGTATAATGTTACGATACCTTATACTTTAAGAAGGGGGATTATTAGTAGAATCTAAATGTGGGATGTCATTTGAAAAAATATATGTTTGCATCACCACATAGTTATGAATCACCCTGTATAAGCAAAATATTTTCCATAGCTACAACTTTTATATACAACTTCTTTTGGGTATCTTTTACAGCAGTGGATTTATCGACCGATCCGGTACTAAAAACTCACCCAATATATTAATCGTGTCGTATTTCAATTCAATGGACTGGATTAGTCTGACGTCACAAATTAGGTTGATAGCTACGTTGACATCTTGACTGTTTCCAAACAATAAATTTTCCAGGCAATTTTGTATAGGCGAATTTTCTGTTTAAATCTTTCGGTAAGTATGATTAATTCTAAGTGTTTGGACCCTTTGTTTCACCTCAAGAATGATGTAATCTTTACATAATATTCGGTCATGACCACATGTTATTAATTTTGTACATTTGAAAACTTTTTATATATTCTTTGGTGTGCTCATGCCACTTTATCAATGAAGACAATCAAGGCTTCCAACATTTTTAAACGCAATGAAAAGAAGCTGTTTTGATACCAATCACCAGAGAAGAAAATGTATTTTGAAATGAAAATACATAGCACACTGCATTCTAACCACAAACAACTAGAATTGATTTTTGCTCATATATTTCATAACTACTTACTTTTTTAGGGTTCCGTAGGTCACAATCAATGCGATGTAAGGAATAAAGTCAGTGGAGCTGAAGAAAACTGCTAAAATAAAATAAAAAAACAACACCAAAACACACCAAAAACTCTCTTATGACCATATACTGCACAAAAATAATTTGTTTGGAAACAGTATGACGTATAAGGTCAGTTTTGACGTGACGTGGCGTCTCGATAATTGAGCCCATTCATTTATTCATGTCAATACACTGGCCATGGTTACACACCTCAGATGGTATAGACGCAAATTAAGCATTATTCATCATGTATTATGTCTTAAACCTAGCTTCAGTTCATGTTATGATATTTAAGACAACTAAGATGTGCTTGATGTTTGACTCAGTAGCGCAACTTCAAATTCGCCCCCCCCCGCAGATTCTTCCCGGGGCCCCCTCAAGAAATTTTCCGTGGATTTTCTTTTCATAATATATTATGTATATATACAGGGTGAGCCCTAAGTTAAAATAAACATCTTTCTCGAATAACTTTTTTTTCCGAAAACTGAAAAATAAGTGAGATACAGAATCAAATCACCTAGCCTGTTTATGTTTAGTTTTTATGTCTGTTTATGTTTAGTTTTTCGCTCAAGTTTTTGTCTTATCATCAGGCAATTGATGCACTAGTCACATTCAGTTTATCGGATAGTTAATTCTAAGTTTGTAAATCTTAAAAGTTGCGTTCCTAATAATGTGCCGCTTTTAGTATTCACCAATTTAAAATCAACAAAGATGAACAGAAAGTGACTACTGCACTATCGACAGGTGCAAAAAACTAAAGATAAACAAACTAGGTTCCTTGATACGCAAGACCAGATTTACATTTTTTATTTCGTATCTCGTTTATTTTTCAGTTTTCTGAAAAGTTATTTGAAAAAGTAGTTTATTTCAACGACTTCTATGAACAGTTAAAAAAGTTATCAACTCACCCTTTATATATTAAAGGGAAAATATTGGGGTTGTGGCCAAAATTTTGTAAAATAAACACGGGTTACTGCATAAATGAGACTATGGCGTTAACTGTCAAGCTTTCGGCAATTTTTATTGCCAGCTTCAGGGCTTAACGTTGAGGTTTGCTCACAAAAACCGCAATGTGCATTGAGTCGTAGGCTTTAAAATGCAATTCTAGAAACAAAAAACGCCAAAAATTTTTTGCTATTTAACTCGCTGTGTTCCACAACACAGGTCACACAAACAACCAACACATATTATGTAGGTGTAAAATAGAAACTAAACAGCGGCCTTATATGTTTTAATCACCCAAAAATTACAAAATTCGTGGTATGAAAACACAGATTTTTTGATTTAATTTTTTTTAGAAGGTCGTTGTTTAGTTTGTATTTTACACGTATGGGTTAGTTGTTAATGTGACCTGTGTTGTGGAAGACAGCAAATTAAATTAGCCAAAAATTTTTTGACGTATGCTGTCTTCCCGTATTTTTCCATTTACTGCCGATTCTCGGCCGATTTCTAGGGTTTAGTTTAAAATTCAATACTGTCCCACTTTTTTACTGATGGCTATGCATCTTGGAGTTCATGGGTTGAAGTATTATTTGTAAAACATACTAACATACAAGGAAAGTGACCTTTAATTTAGTACTTTTTTGTTGCACAAACGATGGTGCGCGGAATACGGGGCCCCCAAAACCTCGCCCCCCCCCCCCCGCAGCTGCGGGCCCTTAGTTACGCCACTGGTTTGACTCGATGTGTCTGGTTGTCTAACGGTGCAAAGCCGGCAACAGATGCATAAGGAGACACGTAAGTGTTGCTTGATTGAGGTATTTTTAAGCGTAAACCGTACACCTGAGAAATTATGATGAATACGACCCATAGGCTTTGAAAAAACGGAGTCAGGTTGATTGACTCAGTACTTTTCACACTTAATGATACCACTTTATTGTGTTCCCATTGCATGAAGCTATAGTCTGAAATCCCCTTGCAACCAAATCATCGCCCGACCGCCCGCAAAAAACATCCAACACAAAAACTCTGGTAAATAGTTTCTTGCGTCTATCTCCTTAGGAACTAGGACACTACAGTTTTTATTCTGCATGCTTCAACTGGACGATGCAAAACGATCAGGAGTCTCCAAACCGGCTAAAAACGAAGTATGAGCTGTTCTTATGCTTTTAGTTTTTTTATTACTGTTTCGCCGCCACTGACACCATTTTTCAGAAACTAGCGCGTTTTCCATTCTCGCTGCGATAGTAAATTCTGTGTCGAAATTTCTTAAAAATCAATTCAATAATTTTCGCTTTACGCAATATACATAGAACGAAATTAAGCAACACCCGTATATGTATACATCGCAAAATTCTAAGTTCCTTGGTTTCTGTAATAGGCAAGCCAATGTTCAGATGGGCTTAAAAAAGAATATGCCGCTAGGTATTTCTTCCATAGGTCAATGGACAAACTATTATGAATACAACAAACTTTTCAGTTTCACAACCCCAAACTCCCCAAATTCACCCCTACCCAAAAAAAGAAAGAAACGCCTAAAAACAAAGTATGAGCTGTTTTTATATTTTTGGTTTTTTATTATTGCCGCGCCGCCACTGACACGATTTTTCCAAAACACGCGTTTTCCATCCTTGCCACGGTAGTAATACTGTGTCAAAATTTCATTAAAATGAATTCAATGATTTTCGCGTTACGTAATATAGAACGATCTAAAACAATACTCGTATGTATATATCACAAATTCTAAGTCCCTTGGTTTCTATAATAAGCAAGGCAATGTTCGGATAGACCTGAAAAAGTGTAGTATGCCGCTAGGTGTTTCATTCAAAAGTCAATGGACAGCCCAATATGAATACAACAAATTTTTCAGTTTTACAACCCCCCACCCCCCAACCACCCCAAATTCACCCCTACCCAAAAAAGTAGAAAGTGATCAGGAACTCATAAAACGCCTATAAACGAAGTTAGAGGAATATTTTTTTTTGTTTTTTGCTAATTGCTCCGCCGCCAATGCACCGATTTTCAAAATTTTAGCAGCATTACCTACTAGGACCCCACAGCATATACCCACACACCTATCGGTGTGGGAAGTAAAAAAATGGAGTCAAGTTGATTGACTCAGTACTTCCCACACATTACGATGATACGAGTTTATTTTCCCATAGCATGAAGCTTTAGTCTGAAATCCCCTTGCAACCAAATCATCGCCCATTTGCCCGCAAAAAAACACCTAGCACAAAAACTCTGGTAAATAGTTTCTTGCGTCTCCCTCCTTAGGAACTAGGACGCCACAGTTTTGATTCTACATGCGATGCGAAACGCTCAGTACCCTACAAACCGTCTAAAAACGAAGTATGAGCTGTTTCTATATTTTTAGTTTTTTGATTATTGTTGCGCCACCACTGACACGATTTTCCAGAAACTGGCGTGTTTTCCATTCTCGGCGCGATAGTAATTCCTGTGTCGAAATTTCATTAAAATTAATTCAATCATTTTCGCTTTACGCATACATAGAACGACATTAAGCAACACTCGTATATGTTAACATCACAAAATTCTAAGTCGCATGGTTTCTGTAATAGGCAAGCCAATGTTCAGACGAACTTAAAAAAAGAAAATGCCGCTAGGTATTTTTTCCATCGAGGCAATGTTTGGATGGACGTAAAAAGGTGAATTATGCCGCTAGGTCTTTCATTCACAGGTCATTGGACAGCCCATTATGAATACAACAAATTTTTCAGTTTTACAACCCCCCACCCCCCAACCACCCCAAATTCACCCCCACCCAAAAAAAAGTAGAAAATGATCAGGAACTCCTGAAACGCCTAAAAACGAAGTTTGAGGAATATCTATTTTTTTGTTTTTTGCTAATTACTCCGCCGCCAATGCACCGATTTTCACAATTTTTGCAGCATTACCTACTAGGACCCCACAGCATATCGCTACCCAAATTTCATCACAATCCATGCAGCGGTTACTGAGATTACGAGGGTAGAAAAACGCGACAGACAGACCGACGGAAATCGGTGACGTGGATCTTCGTTATGTAGACATTATGAAACGCCCAAAAAGTGGATTATTTCAAAATAAATTTTCGCGATCACAATACTCCCCTCACCTATCGGTGTGGGAAGTAAAACAATGTAATTAAAATTATACATACCAACATTTTTCAAAGAGAGCAGCTGTCCCTCAGAAACGTTCCTCGTCATCTGTGGCAGCGAAGAAGTGATATCCAAATAAATATTGTTGCTAGACGAGGCGTTGTTGAAAACTTTCGACTTTCGTCTGTCCAGAGCTTGACCTTGACGAAACGGAACGGGAGAAAGCCCACAAATGTCCATGGCTACTATGAAGGCCTCGCAGATCGATTTCAGAGATTCTGTACAGTAAATGAAAGAATAATATTGTCGTACCGTGAAACACCTAAACAGTTTGTTAGAAACTAAATAAGTTTACTGAAATCCCGCGTGGCGCGTGCGCGTGCAAAAAAGTCACAGGAGAGTAAAAACGGCATTCTATTCCATGGTTATTATGTTCTATGTAAATTTGTTATTATTTGTTAGCAACGGTTCCAAGTTGGTATGTGGTTCTGTTAGCCAACGCTTCCACAGTACCTCTTTGGTTACTGATTTGGAGTCTGTCAGTTGGCTTATGGATATAACGAAACTCTTCCTGGACTTAAGTCTCGATGCTGGGGGCTTGTGACCTACAGAGGGTGTCTTTTGACTGTCTAAGGCCCGGTTGTACAAATGCGGGTTTAGCACGAGCTTTGTTAAGCCTAAGCTTAGCTAAGCTCAGGCTTAAACTCGACGCCCGTTGTACAATCGTCGGCTTAGTTAAACCTGGTTGATAATGAAATTCGCTACAGTTGGCATCAATGAAGCAATACGTACTGACATAATCATCTGAAAAATTACCTTTTTTGGTTAGGCACTTATGACAGTTTGTGTCAAATTTCGGCAACGAACGTTTCTGTCCAGGGGGGTGAAAGTCAAATTACATGGCTGAGCATACGTAACTGCAGCGCCATCCCTCAAAAAGGCACAGAACTATACCTCACTGATAGAATATCAATCAAGTGGTCATAAGATGCCTTCCTTACCGACATTAGTTTTGGTTAGTTGTTTTTGCGCCTGTAAGGTAGATGTCGCTTTGCATTCTGACAATCTTTCCAAAAAGCTGTCAAGCTGTCCGCATGCGCTAAGTTTGAATTTCAATTGTCAATTCAAAATTTGAGTTTGAATCTGATTTGCATTGTTATAATTTGAGCGTTTAGTGGACAGATTTCTCAGTTTAGTAGTATTTAGTATTAGTATTAGTATTTAGTACGTATATTGGATAATATTAAGAAATGACTTCTAGACTTAGGCCGTGTTGTGTTGAAAGTTGTGAAAACAGAGCATCTCCACGGTAAGTGAAGATAACTTTCCATATCAATATTAGTTCTATTCAGCTGTATTATGCAGAATATTAGAAGTAAGCATTCAGTACTTGTATTATACAGAATGGTTCAATTTTTTGTAGTAAGACTCAATAGAAAAAGGTATGATAAAAGTTTAATATATGAATTATTTGGTATCTATACTGGGTACAACAGCTTCAATTTTAAGTACAGAGTATTAGAGACGAGCCAGGTATTGAACATTGTAGATATCTTATTGAACATATTTCCGGTAGATATTCATTGAAAATTGGAGTCACTGGGGTTATTATTATTATATACTGATATAGTTCCATATTTTCTTAGTACACATTTTTTTCAGGCATCGTGTACCAAAACACGAACGAGTTCAGTCTGTTTGGCTTCATAGGATTGGGAATGAGAAGCTATTTGAAGCTGAGACTAGACTTCTTAGCAATTACGCTATATGCGAAGACCATTTCCATCCAATTTGCCTTTCAGAGACAAATAGATTACGACAGAATTCTTTACCAACAAGAAATTTACCAGGTGCGTTTTGCTGCTTTCTTTTCTCTTCTTTATATGAATCTGCCCCTTTCTTAAAAATGAATTTTCACCTAAAAAATGCACTTATAGTCTGAATTGGATTTTCCTCAACACATGGTTGCAATATATGTGCAAAAACAAGTTACTGACTAAGGGCAGATCTTTTGCATCTAAAAGTTGCATTGAACATCTGAACTATATTTTTTGATAGGTGGCTGCCATATATTTGCATAAATGTAATTTTATTAATCAAGGGCAGATATAGAATTTTGAAAAGACTTGATCAACAAAATGTCGTGTGACCTTTTACCGAATGATAATTAACTAAAAAATTGCACTGAAAATCTGAAGCTATCTCTAACGTTGAAGTGGCAGTATTATGAAAATTTCAGAATGAATACTTCCTAAAATGAAATTGTTTATAGTTCCTTGCACTTCGAATTTCGTAAAAAAAGTCGTTTAGGATTCTAACATGCTTTAATTAGGATGTGGAACAGCTGTTTTCTTAATTAGTTATTAATCTACTCTTATGATCGCAACTTTCGCACTCTCTCCACATCCCAGTGAATTTGTCACTAATGCATTTTGAAATCTTTTCATTACAATTCAAATTCCATTAAATACTCCAGATATCTTATTATTCATTTGTGTTGTGTATTTAGGTAAAACTATCATTTACAGGTGTATATGATGAGCCAAATGAATGTTTCATGCAGTTACCAGTCACACCTCCAATAGCTGCTGCTCCATATATTTTACCAGGTAACGTTAAACATTATATTAGACACATTTATCAGTTCACACACTATTAGGCGAGCAAAGTATGCGATCCGGGGGGATTTCGAGTTTTTTTTTTGGACTTTTCATGGTATCTACGATATATCACGAAAAACCCTGTAACTTTCTCTTTGTCGTTCTGTCTGTCTGCTCTGATTCCTTAGCGTTTCTTCAAGTTGAGGAGTACTTATTTGATCATGGTCAAATTTTCACAATAGGTTATCACTGTGCCAAGGACGAAAAATCTGTTTCCTATGAAAACGGTGCCAGAAAGGCAGAAAACACCTATGCATGGAAATGAAATGTCACGCTGCTGTACTGTTTGATTCTTAAGATGGAATCATAGCCGGCAAAAAATCAAAGGAAATTTGGGATTTTGAACAAAAAATGGAATTAAAATTTACCGTTCTTAGCGCTTATTTTTTTAATATTTGATAACAAAATTTTGGAGATTATGTGACGATTTCTGTGCACATGCGCAGCCTTTTTTTGATAATCGAATCAAAACTGCATTGAAAAGACTGAGTCAAATTTGGCGGTATTCATGTGATAATTTTGGACAGTTTCTATTCAAAAGTTGCAAAAAGGGCTGCGTACGTGCATAAAACTGGTATTTCTCTATCACTTGCAAAAAAAAACATTTCAATGTCCTTATACAGATGCGCCCTGGGAACAGTACATTTGAAACCATTTTTTTGGTATGTTTCAATATGTGCATCGTCTAGCCTTAACCGATTTTATAAACTTGCTTGGTATAATTTAAGTACATTCCATGATTCAATGGGTGGAACATTAACAAATTAAGGAATATGAAACCAAGATTATGTCCTGTATTCTGTCTTATCTATTTTGAAACTTCATAGAGCTGAAGTTTGTGAATTTTCAATTAAAAATTTATTACCATATTTACATAGCAGCATACCCACAATACCCACAAAAATGACATTTAGTCTAATAAAAACAAAATATATGCCTCAAATAGACACCCGCATATACACTCAATAATTCAAAATTAGAATTGCTTAATTATTAATGTCACTTCCAACTTGTATTATAGAAAAAAATATTAAGATAAATATGTAATAATGTTAACTCATAAGAAGTAATATTCTTTAGAACCTGTTCCATTTTCATTAGACATAAGACGTCGTCATGCAATAAAAGCCTAAGCTGAGATATCTCAATTATAAAAAACTCTAACTCTAACTCTGAAGACATATATCCTCCAATTTATTTATCATTGCCCTCAAATCAAAAACTTATGAAGTAACATACTAGCACGAAGGGGGAGAGATTGACCTTATATATGGAGAATAATTTATATTATAAGAAGGACTTGTTATCCAGATATGAAAAGGCTACTCACGAGCATAAAGAATCAACCTTTCAAAAGAAAAAAATTAAATATCTTGAAAACAGGCCCCGAAGATGAAGTTTCAACCTCACTTTTGCTGCTAATATGCAAATTTTGTTGAGCCTTTGGCGGCTTTTGGCTAGGTACCTATTATATCTCCTTAAGTCCTCAATCCTTGCTGTATATTGTATATAATAAGTGTACTTATGTCCACTGTAGGAATAAAAAATTGTATTCCAAAATAAAGCATGTTTTCTAAACACTTGTTTCATTCATTATTCGTTAATAAAATTAGAAATCCACAGCTTTGAATGCGATATATTATTTCATTATTTGTATGCTTATATATATATGTTATGGATTTTTACACCATGAATGCATACAAGCAGTGAAATGAGAAAAATAATGAAATAATAAATAATTCAGATTGAGAAGTTATAGAAAAGTTAGTGTCCAGTTAGTGTGTAATTCCTCGATATCTCGCGAGGTAAATCTGAAAGAAGAAAATGTCAAATATAAAAGTTATTTGGTTACTTAAGGCGCATATTCTAAAAATATTTTGAAATATGCAGGGTGTTGCGGAAAAGTAGGATTAGTGATCAACTTAATTTGTTTATATGGAACTATACCTTTTTTAAACTCTTCTAGTTTCTATCATTGATCTCTACTTAACCCTAAAATATTTTTGGGATCAGCTGCGACGTTGCCAAGTTATAATTTATTTTCTATTAATTTCTGGATTTGCAAGGTCGCAAGTAATACATCCAAATTGATATATTCCTTCAACTTTTCTCAATAATATTATACAGCGAGTTACTTGGATATTAAGTGGATATTATTTTGGATGTTTCCAGCAATTTGTATCTACAGGGTGTTTTTGGCAGAATTTCAAATTACGGCAACTTGGTCATTTTACTTTGTTTTTTAAATGTAACACCCTGCATTTTTTATTTCAAATCGAAATATCTACTAATACCCTATCTCGTCTTGTAATATATTTTTTCGCGTTTGCGGCGTTGCCAAGTTATAAATTATTTCTCAAAATGTTTAAACAAATATCTCCGATTTTAATTTATTTCAAATAGAATCCTCTACTTATTTTTATTGCAATGAATTGCGCATGTCGAATTTAGTAAGATCTCACAATTTCAAAATTTTGTTTCTATACAGATCAATTTGGACGTATTACTTGCGACCTTGTAAATCCGGAAATTAATAGAAAATAAATTATAACTTGGCAACGTCGCAATCGATCCCAAAAATATTTTGGGGTTGAATAGAGATTAATGATGGAAACTAGAAGAATTCAAGAAAAAGTTATAGTTCCATATAAAAAAAATCAAGTTGATCATTATCCTACTTTCCCGCAACACACTGTATATTTCAAAATATTTTTGGAATATGGGTCTTAGGTAACCAAATAATTTTTTTATTAGACATTTTCTTCTATCAGGTATACCTTGCGAGATATCGAAGAATTACACACACTAAACACCCTGTATACGTCTAAATCTAGTTACCGATTACCTGACATCTATTAGCAGAGTGCTAATCTATTGATTTTTATCTAATTGAAGTGTGAAGAAATCTGTGACAGTTCCGATAGCTTCAACGCTTCTAAGAAACTGTCAGATTAGTACTGTGCCGTTTGCCCAGATGGCCAAGGGGATTTAGGGTTTATGTTTTTTATTAAGAGTCCGTTGTCTCTAAGAGGGGGTAGTCTCTGGTTTCTGTCTCTGTTCTTTCATTTGCTCTCTTTGTTAAATTAGATAGAAATCTTTCAAAAAATATGACCTAATAAAGTGACAAGCAATTTGAAGGTTCCTCCTGGCATTAAGCTTCGGCTTACGTAAGCTCGTGTTAAGCTTGGAGTGGGGGGCTAAGCCAGCATTGTACAACGGACGTTTTGCAACTGACGTGGTTTAACGTCGGCTTACCTTAAGCCGAAGCTTAAGCTAGCATTGTACAACCGGCCCTAAGTCGTTCTATTTCTCGCCTGATTTGTGAGGAAGCTATTCCCGCTATCATGTATAGATGTTCCAGGTTGGTAGGTTTTAGACAGCCCATGATTATCCTACAGGTGTCGTTCAGGGTAGGGTCCAGTTTGTTAGCATGCGTCGATTTGGACCTTACAGGGCATGCGTATTTGGCGGAGGCAAATCACATAACAAGGGATGTCGTCCGCAGTACGACAGGGTGGGCCCCCCATTGAGACTTGACCAATTTGCGAATAACATCGTTCCTCGTATTCACTTTTACTCTAGCATTCACTACGTATTATTTATTGGACAGACTCCTGTCCAAGGTAACACACAGATAAACTAGATAAACTGGATCTATTTGGAGCTTCCTATTCGCTTGCTGGTTATCAAGATGGAATAGGCAAGTTTGAGTTTAATCTGGATTTGGGCGTAGCTGGTTTAACTTGTAGATTCGGCCATTCTTGCAAACGCAAATACATATGAATGAAATTTTATATTATTTTGTGGCAAAAAGACTGATGTATGCTACCGTCTCTTCAAGGAAAAAAGGTCATTATCAGATTAGACGGTACATATTTTCGTTAAAAAAAATTTGTCAAACGAAGAAAGAATAGACACCTATTTGCTACTCACCGATCTCCTCATCGATGTTTTTGATAACGACGGCCATGTTATTGAAGAACCTGAGATTCGTGGATCTAAACATATGGTAATATCCATCGCAACCGTTCATCTTGTAATTGATCCTTATCGAGTATCTGTGCTTGGAAGTCTTGAATATGGAGCTTTGAGATTCCGCCATGCCGAATTCAAGTAGAGTGATGTCGGCCAACATAACTTTCTGGTAATTTGTGACCTTATCTACCTGATCATCGTAGTCGGCGACGAAGTATGAGTCCTTGGTAAGGATCAAGATGGTGTCCATTTCAGTCTCGTTGGGATCTCCTGAAATATGATATCAGTTGCCTTTAGCTGCGCCCATTAAGTTTCCAGCTATGAACAAACCTTTGTGAGATCCAAATACCAGCTCAGATAATAATCTCTTGAAAAATCATGAACATAATAGTAATAAAACTCCCTTACTGAGAAGCGGAAAAACGTATGATGGATATTGCAGCAAAAACAAGGCGAAGTTTAGCTACAAGCTATTCTTTCATGCACTTAGCCATGAACTGCATAATTAGAGCGACGATAGATGAAATACACAGAAAAAAATGAAGTCAAGTGGATTGACTCAGTACTTCCCACACATTACAGTGACACCAGTTCATTATTTTTCCATAGCATGAAGCTATAGTCTGCAAACAAGTGTATTATGCCGCTAGGTCTTTCTTTCACAGGTCAATGGATAGCCCATTATGAACACAACAAATTTTTCACTTTTACAACCCACCACCCCCAATCACCCCAATTTCACCCCCACCCAAAAAAAAGTAGAAAATTATGAGGAACCCTTAAAACGCCTAAAAGCAAAATTCTACTGTTTTTATATTTTCAGTTTTTTTGGCTGCACCGCAACTGTCACGATTTCTAAAAACCATACCAGGCTTCCATCCTCGCTATGGTAACAATAATGTGTCAAAATTTCATTAAAATCAATCTAATAGTTTCCATGTTACACAATGCAGAACGATCTAAAGCAATACCCGTATGTGTACATCAAAAAAATTCTGTCCCTTGGTTTCTATAATAGGCAAGGCAATGTTCGGATGGATCTAAACAAGTGTATCATGCCAGGAGGTCTTTCTTTCACAGGTCAATTGATAACCTATTATAAATACAACAAATTTTTCAATTTTACAACTTCTCACCCTCCAACCACCCCAATTTCATCCCCACCCAAAAAAAGTATAAAATGATGCACCGATTTTCAAAATTATAGCATCATTACCTGCTACGACTCCACAGTATGTCGCTACCCAAATTTGATTATAATCCATTGAGCGGTTACTGAGTACGAGGTTAGAAGAACGTCAACAGACAGACCAATAGATAGACAAACCGACGGAAATGAGTGACGTAGATTTTCGTTATGTAGATATTATAAAACGCCCAAAAAGCGTGTTTTTACTTCTGTGTCATCCGCATCGACTGCCCTGGCAATTAGCCTTGTGTTCTGTGTAGGCTTTGTTACTGTTTCCCGGCGCCGCTTTAGGAACAGTACTGTTAATTAGAAGCCAATTATCTCGAAATCGAAATGTTTCGCCCTCGCCTATCGGTGTGGGAAGTAAAACCTCAATAATTATACCTACTAACATATCCAATACATGAAAAGATAAACAAATAAAGAACGTAGTACCAGATCATAATAAAGCTGTACATAAGAACGGCAAAGACCAAAGCTTCATATAGATTTTTCCTCAAGTTAAAATTCAAAAACATTGTTTGTGGAATCGGAGCTTCTTATCAATGAATAAACCTAGGCCTAGGCATTGTAACATGGTCCGAAAATGACATTGATACATTATTAATTTTTACTTTTAGAGCAAAATATTACAACCGATTACTTTTAGAACTATTGATACTTAGACCTTCATGATAGACAGAATACTGACAAATAGAAGAGTGTTATTCTCATTACCCCGAGTTAAATACTATACTTTATCTACGACCATAACAATAAATAAACAGTACGATTTAAGTTAATAATAGTTACAAAGTATTGACAAATTAACCACAGTTCTGCCACTAAAATAAATACTATACACTGTTTGAAGTTTCATAGGTATGTACATATATTTTACAGGTCGACGCTCGTATTTGCTCGTTGTCGAGAAAAAATACATAGGCCTACGCTGTGAAATTTTGTATACGCGGTGTTGATAGTGTATGATTTTTAAAATGGATAAACAATGTGCTGGGAATTTATGTGCTGCTGATTTCGAATGATCCCGTAAGGTAAGTATGTACATATAATCTAAAAATAAAATATGTAGGTACTCAAAAATGTACACTATTTTTACGGATCTATTGAGACGACTTAACTGATTTGATATATAACAGCTGATCAGCCAGAACGCTTTTGAGCTAAATTTTATACAACTGGATCAGTTTCAGTACATTTCGAAACACGATAGCGCTATGCATGTACAAAAACGTACCTACTGGTATTCTTCCCTATCCTTCCATGAATAATAGTATATTATTTAACGATGTGGCAATGACGGCAATAACTCACGCGTTGAAGTTTGCAGCACGAGCCGGAGGCGAGTGCTGTAAATCAACAGGTGAGTTATTACCATTTCCGCGAGTTGAATACTATACTTTATCTACGACCAAATATATGAATAGTACGATTTTAATGCATAATAATTACACAATATCGACAACTTAACCTCACTTCTCTGTCACTTAAAATAAATACTGTCAGGGTTCGAATTAGCGTTTGACGTTTCATAGCGACATTTGCAGTTGTTACAGCGTCTATTTAATCCTATGCATTCCTAAGAGATCAGTACTAGTATCCAGTAGGCGGTGTTCATAACCCACGGCTGAACGGTGAAATATGGAATATAACCCAAGGTGTTTGTTTATAGGTAGTATAACCCGTTCAGAAGTAGTTTGGTCATGGCTGATTAACATAATGGGAGTAGATAAAGTTTCTTAATCACAATTAAAAAAGGTTCTTCATTTTTTTCGAAACATCAAGTATATGTTGTATTTTCATTTCAAACACGATAGCGCTGTGCATGTACAAAAACGTACCTAATGGTATTCTTCACTATATTTTCACGAATAAAGTTTCTTAATCACAATTAAAAAGTGTTCTTCATTTTTTTTCGAAACATCAAGTACACATTATATTTTCATTTTATATTGTTTGAATAACAATATAAAAAATAACAAACAAAATTACTTAAAAAACTTACATTTCTGTACATCGATTATTTTTGTCAAGGATACTTTTTGAGGTATTCCAAGCTGGTGTCGTTAATTTTGTATCGGTATCGAAAATAATTAAATATTGAGGAGTGTAATCAATTGCACAAAATTCTCTGTACGAACCAAACGCGCCTTCATTGGCGTGTACTTGGCCGAAAAACACTGAATTGGTATCGGTATCGATGCTTTTTATTTTCACATCCCTACCAGAATTCTCACCCATACTGGCACCGACAAGGTCAAATTCTGTAGGGACCATTTATATAGGAAAACCTCAAGAGATATTCTGCTGGTTGTTTGGTATGCTGTGTTAGTAGTTCATAATTTCAGACAAAAAAGAGGAAAGAATCAATAACTAACCTATAACGGGATCGGCATTTATCAGTCCCCAGGCCCCTAAAGTCATTTCAGGCTGGTTAATCAGCATTTTTTTGCAATCTTCTATCAACAATTTTACGTGTTCTGCTGTCGCTACGCTGTCTTCTTCATCTTGATTCGTTTTAGATTCGTTGAATACGTCCTCAGATACTCTGTTACCTACAATTTGTATTATTAATTGCTCTGCATTGGAGAATAACTAAAACCATATGAGTTGCAATAAACTGTTTTTTTCGGCACATACGGTTTTATTTATAAGACATTGAACTACAGGATAAGTTTTAGAAATTACAAAAATTAAAATATCATTTGAAGTAGTAGTGCAACGCTATGCCTAATGATGTCTTTAGCCATCTTTGACTGTTAAATAAGTAAGAAGACACACCGTCATGGAACATATATCACAAAAATAATAAAGATTTTATTATTTGACCTTATTATGTAATATGTAATATTCAAGCTTGAAGATGAAATATATCAGAACTAAATATTAATGAGAATACGAGGATATTAGTCTTAAGTCTCGATACATCCTCGCATGTTATATATTCGACTCTGGTATCGAATGTGTAACTTACCTAACATCAGATCTATTGTCCCCTGTCTGGTAGAGTCTTTGAATCGACTCAAATAATATCTGTAACGTGTATAATTTTTTATAAGACTATGTCACGATACGTTCTGATGAAATTAATGATTTTTGATGATACATGTATACAGGGTTCTAAGTTGATACTTTTGTTCACACTGTGTATAGAAGTCGTTAAAATAAACAAAAAATAAGCGAGTTACAGAATCAAAGGAACTAGATCTGGGATTGTGTATCAAGACGTACCTAGTCCGTTTATGTTTAGTTTTTGCTTGGATTTTTGTCTTACCGATTAGGCATTGTATCTGTCAGATAGTGCAGTAGTCACTTTTTGTTTATGATTGTTATGGTAAATTGATGAATCCTAAAAGAAGTTTCCAAATAATGTGCCACCTTTAGGATTTATCAATTTAAACTGAACAACGATAAAAGAAATTGACTACTGCACTATCTGACAGGCATAATGCCTAATCGATAAGACAAAAATCCAAGCAAAAAACTAAACATAAACCGACTAGAGGTACGTCTTGACTCTTGATGCAAAAGCCCAGATTTAGTTTTTTTTGATTCTGTATCTCGCTTATCTTTCAGATTTTGGAAAAAAGTTATTTGAAAACGTTGTTTATTTTAACGACTTCTATACACAATTAAAAAAAGGATCAACTAAGACTCTGCATTGAAGACAACTTGATGTTTGTCATGATCACAAAGACGTAAATGAATATGTGCATAGAACTCATATGCCTCTTCGTAAAAAATGTTAAAGGTGATAGATTGACATCACTAATGCCTGAAAAAGTTGGACTAGAATTTCGATAAAAGCTATCGGTGCCGTGTCTTTTGTTGCAACTTAGAGCATAGCAAGACGTTTTGAAATGGCATGTAGACAGTTTCCAAAGCGTCAATGGTCAGGTTAATTTTAAAATTCGTCATTCGTAGTTTCCAATAGTCAGTTGATACCTCTCGAGGATGATCAAGTAAAAAGCAGTGTATTAGTCTGGTCTGCCGGTTCTTGGACAGTTGGACCGGTGTCGATACGTTCGGCTGCCGACACGAGTTACTGGCATTCTCAGAAGCTGTTACCTGTTCGAAGACTTCCAAAAAAACTGAGACCGGGTGAGCGGAGTCAGCACTTATATACTTCGGGTCGGAAGTGTGGGCGGCCGCATTAGGCAGAGCTGGACGCTGCATCTCAGCATCTTTGTATCTCTTTGTTGTTGAAGCTGTTTTTATGTTTATGAATCTCAATGGCCTCTCTATGCAATAGGACTCCTCAGAGATCTACACTGCCTAGTGCGACCACCTCACGAATCCCAGATATACAGGGTGAGTTTTTAGTACCGGATTGGTCGTTAACTCCACTACTGCAGAAGATAAGTAGTAAAAAAAGTTGTGTATAAAAGTTGTAGCCAAGGATATGCTCCTTGCTCAGAAAATATGTTTATTTATACAGGGTGATCCACAACTACCTGGTGATACAAGCATACAGTTTTTTAAATGAGACACCCTATATGTTCTGGCCATTTATAATTTAGGTTTAGAGGATATTTGTTGACTGGTTATGGCAACGTCGCATTTCCTCGTAGCATTAATTTTTGCAATTTTTAAGAAAGAGATACGATTTGACCTCGGTACGGTTAGCGTCGCATTTTGAAAAGTAAAAAATTGTCCCCAACGGGGTGGACATCGGTGGTATTTCGGTGGTGCGACCATTGAGTAGAGCCTGGAAGATTGTCGGTATTTCAGGTGAATATATTCCTTTTATTTCCTTTTTTTCCCAACCTTAGTTCCTCCATTAGTTCATCTGTAAGAGCACGACAGCCAAAATTTGCAGACATCCAGAAAACCACCTATGGTAAGTTCATTTATTAATACAGTCCACAATCGGCGATATGTTTCCAAAGATAATTTGATATTTCATCGAGATTTATCATCTTATTAGCGGAAACATTAGTTTTTTTTTGGCCCTAGTCGAGCCGGATGGTTTTTTGGATGTTTGGGGTTTTTTTTTGGTGAACTCTGAATTTTTGGTCAGTTTCGGTTGAGTTCGGTCGGAGGGACGATCATCAACGGTGCTAGAGGGAAGGCAACGTTGTCGGTTTGCTCTAAATAAATTGGGATTTTAGATATTAGTTGCACGTGCGGGTCGCAAGTTAATATTGATCTAATTTACTTACATAAATTCAATAGATTTGCACAGCTGGAAACTTACAGGTTTTTTGACGACTTTTGTAAGGTTACCATTAAATTTCGTATCGTTACTGCTGCAAAATGGCGACTGTGGCGGAGCGGAAATTGAAATTACTAAATAGTAAGAAGGAATCGATTTATACCACTTTGCAGACACTGTTAGATTTGTCAAAAAACTTAACGGATGTTACTAATAGAACAAAATTTTTGGCTCTATATCACAGGATGGAATCGTCTAGACAAGAATTACTCACGGTAATTGATCAAATTCAAGAGGTTTCATTCGAAATTGACGAGAATCATGTGCCAAGTTACGGGAGCATTCACACCATAAACGAGATTTGCGGACATATAATGGCGGCAGCTGAAAACATAAAAAATCCTGTTTCAAGTGGCGCCTCAACTTCAAATTCTGGGAATAATGATCAAAACATAGCCAGAGGTCGGCCTAGCCTGCCGAATGTGGAACTTCCGGTATTCTCAGGCGATGTTAGACAGTGGCCAACATTTTATGAAATATTTAGGAGTCTTATTCATGAGAATCCGTCCTTGAGTAGCTCGGATAAAATATATTACTTAATAGGTAAACTACGCGGGGAGGCATTAAGTATTTGCTCAGGAATTTCGGCAACGGGGGATAATTATGATATAATTTGGAAAACCTTACTAGAGACCTATCAAGATAAAAGATTTTTGGCGAACAGTTATTTGTCTCAAATTTTTGGATTTAAGACGTTACGTAATGAAGGCTCACTGAACTTGTTTTTAGAAAATTTTGATTCAGCAGTTTCTGCATTGAAAAAATTAGAGTTACCGGACTTATCGGATTATATTTTATTTTATTTGGCTAGCTCTAAGTTAGATAATGGTACACTTCGAGAATTTGATGCATTCAAAAGAGGTACAGAGATACCCACTTATTCGGATTTGAAGACGTTTGTTTCTGCCCAAGTAAAAAATTTAAAGGTATACATATAACCTTGACATTGGGTCTAATGGGAAATCTTCCAGATCATCGCACGTATTAATGACTACTACGGATAGTAGACAATCAAGTAGCTGGCCCGAAAATTGTCTCTATTGTAGAAAGGCGGGACACTTGGTGGTACGTTGCGAAAAATTCAAGGCTTTGTCGCCAGGTAAAAGGTACGAAACAGTTAAAAGAAGCAATTGGTGTTTCAATTGTTTGTCGGATAAACACGGAGTAAAAAATTGTACGTCAAAAAAGAAATGTTCAGAATGTTCAAGGAATCATCATTTCTTGTTACATTTGGGTAGAGCGGATTTCGAAAAGAATAAAAGTACAGCGGCGGCGGGATTACAAGCGGCGGCGGAAATACAATCGGCGGCGGCGCCGGCGACAGGACTGCAATCGGCGGCAGGCGTACAGTCGGCGGCGGGGACAAGCTCGGAGGTACAGGGTGATTCATTTTATTCGGTCGGTCTTCGAGTCCAAAAGGAACATACTGTTTTATTATCCACGGTAGTGGTAGATGTCGGAAATAGCGTAGTGGCAAACGGAAAGGCTAGATTCATTTTAGACAGCGGAAGCCAGATAAACTTGGTCACTTTGGATTGTTGCAAGAAACTTGGTCTAAAGATTAATAAATCATATTGCTCGGTCAGAGGACTTGGGCAAAGTATTCACTCCGTGAAAGGTACGACGGAATTGGTACTTTCCTCACGGCATGATTCGAAGGCAGTTTTTACTGTAAGGGCGTTCGTCATAAACGAAATTACTGATCAGTTGCCTCAAGTAGCAGTAGATGATAAACATTTTCGCGACTTTGTGGGTTTGAAATTAGCGGATGAAGGATTTTGCATTCCTGGAAAGATAGACGGCATCATCGGAGCCAGTGGCGGTCCAAACAGCTTTCGGTTATGTAGTTATGGGACGGGTGCCAGTAGATACATGGAATTCGGTAAACACTTTTTTTACGTTGCAAGCGGATTTACCGGTAGAGGAATTGGTTGCCAAATTTTGGGAAGTGGAAAATGTCCCAACCAAACCGGTTTTAAGTGAAGACGATAAAAAATGTGAAACGATTTTTGCTGAATCGGTACAAAGAAGTATTTCAGGCCGGTTTACGGTGGCACTACCTTTTAAATTGAATCCCTCAAATCTAGGGGTTTCAAAATTTACGGCGCAAAAACGGTTTTGCTCTCTAGAAAAACGTTTGGAGTGCAACAAAGACTTTAGGTTCCAATATAATGAAGCCATGAAAGACTTTATGCAGCAGGGACATTTAGTTTTATCGGATAAAACATCGGAAGTTCGTGATGCATACTATATAGCTCATCATCCCGTGATAAAGGCAGGAGCAGCAGCACTCCAGTCAGAGTGGTTTTAGATGCAAGTGCTCCCACGGATAACGGGGTTTCATTAAACGACTTACTTTATCGCGGGCCCAAACTCCAAACGGATATATGTACACTACTTCTTAATTTCCGACTTTTCGAGATAGCGTTGACAGGAGACATTCGGCAAATGTATCGTCAAATAAATGTGGTAAGAGATCATTGGCGGTATCAGCGGCTACTATGGCGTTTTAATCCTGATGAAGATATTCAAGAATATGAACTCACAGTGGTAGCTTTCGGTATGAAATCTTCACCTTTCCTAGCTCTACGTACCGTTAAAGAGTTGACCAAGCTTGACGGTAAAACTTATCCACTGGCGGCAGAATACGTGGATCGGGATTTATACATGGACGATTTGGTAAGCAGTATTCCTTCAGAGGAGCTCGCGTGCAAGCTGTTTCAGGAAGCAATCGGGTTGTTTGCATCCGGCGGGTTTGAGTTAACAAAATTTTCCACAAACTCAGTAAAATTAACAGAAATTATTCCAGTTGCTAAGAAACGGTTAAATGATGTACTGTTTAAAACGGATACTCGAATTTTGGGAATGCAGTGGAATCCTCAATCGGATCTTTTTAGTTTTCAGTTTAGTTTTCCCGAGAAGCAATGCACCAAGCGCAACGTTCTCTCTTCAGTAGCTAGGTGTTACGATCCTCTCGGTTTAATAGCTCCAATTGTACTAAATTTAAAACTTATAGTGAAAGACTTGTGGCGGCTCAAGTTAGACTGGGATTCGGAAGCTCCGGCATCTATCGGGAAGATTTGGGTGAAGATACTGTCGGAATGGGATATAATTAAAAACCTTAATTTTCCAAGACATCTGGGAGTAAAAATGGGTTTACCGGTAGTCCTTTTAGGATTTTCCGATGCCTCTCAGTCAGGCTACGGCGGCGTAATCTATTCACTTTGTCAAACGGCGGAGGGCACAAACTTAGTATCTCTTGTTTGCGCCAAATCTAAAGTATCGCCAATAAAAATTATGAGCATTCCTCGGCTGGAATTATGTGCGGCTCTCCTACTTTCCAAGCTTTTGAGACATGTTATCGAAACCTATGAGAAGCGAGTAGCGATTGCCCAAGTTTATGCCTTTTCGGATTCCTCTACAGTTTTACATTGGTTGGCGAGTATTGAGCTAAAAGATATATTCGTGGCGAATAGGGTATGCCAGATAAAAGAAAATTTACCATCCGTCCAGTGGTACTATGTCGAAGGAAATGATAATCCAGCGGATTGTTTGTCAAGAGGGTTGACACCGGGTCAAATGACAAATCATCCCTTGTGGTTTTCGGGACCCAGTTGGTTGAAACTCTCCAAAGAGGAATGGCCCCTCAAAAGCATTTCGGGCAACTGAACTCGGTAGAAAATATTGGGGTAATATTTACGGCAACAGAAACGGAGAACCATCCTTTAATAGAAATGGTTGACAGATGTTCGAATTTCTCAAAAATTCTTAGGGTAACGGTTTGGGTTTTGAGATTTCTAAAGATACTTCCTTTCGGTAAATATATATCAGTTAAGGATCTACATTACGCCGAAAATTATATCATACGGCTTGTGCAGCTCAAGCATTTCGGAGCGGAGATGCAAAGGTTAGAAAGCGGGAAACACTGCAAAACTGGCTAAGCTGCAGTCCTTCATCGGTGAAGGTCTGCTTAGAGTAGGTGGTCGATTAGCTAATTCAGACCTAAGCTATTCTCAAAAACATCCAGTGATTTTGCCGGCGAAAAGTTGTTTCACGGATAAACTTGTGGATCACTATCATCGAATAAATTTGCACACGGGTGCATATTTGTTAGAATGTCTATTGAGACAGAAATACTGGATTATGGGCGGTCAAAATCTTATCAGACACCGGGTCTATAAGTGCAACAAATGTTTTCGATTGAAACCAAAAAATGTACCTCCACTGATGGCGAATTTGCCTGCACAACGGGTGCAAGCTACCAAAGCATTTTTGCATACTGGAGTGGACTATTTTGGACCTCTTCGTATAACTTTGGGAAGAAAAAGAGGTGCTCAGGTATACAAAGCATATGTTTGTCTCTTTGTTTGTATGAGTGTTAAAGCGATACACTTAGAATTAGTGAGCTCATTATCCACGCAACATTTTGTACAGGCATTCAAGCGGTTTATATCTAAACGTGGACCATGTAAAGTATTATACTCAGATAGAGGAACAAATTTTGTCGGGGCAAAAACTGTTTTGCGAGAATTGAATCAGTTTCTGAGTTCGGCAACTTTTCAGAACTCTATGATTACGGAACTATCAGATAGCAATATTGAATGGAAATTCAATACCCCAGCGGCGCCACATATGGGTGGCCTATGGGAGAGTAACGTGAAATCGGTAAAAACTCACCTGTATCGAGTAGTAGGAGATCAGTTACTGACTTTTGAAGAAATGAGTACGGTTTTAACTCAAATTGAATCTCTGTTAAATTCGCGTCCTTTATGCGTCTTGTCTAGAGACTCTGAGACGCCCGAAGCTCTAACCCCCTCTCATTTTTTATGTCAGATGCCATTAAATTCTTTACCGGCGGAGAACGTTGAAGGGCTTCGTTTAAATCGGTTGGACAGATTTCAATTAATTGATCGGATGATCCAGGATTTTTGGAAAAGATGGCGCTTAGAGTATTTGACGAGTCTGCAGTCCAGGGCAAAGTGGTATAAACCTGGGCCGAAAATACAGCCAGGAACGGTAGTTGTGTTGAGAGAAGATAATTCACCGCCTCTTCACTGGCCTTTAGGCATCATTAAGGAGGTTTTTCCGGGTAAAGATGGCCATATTCGGAATGTAACCGT
The DNA here is from genome assembly GCA_951848785.1 of Callosobruchus maculatus. Classification (NCBI taxonomy): domain Eukaryota; kingdom Metazoa; phylum Arthropoda; class Insecta; order Coleoptera; family Chrysomelidae; genus Callosobruchus; species Callosobruchus maculatus. Next base: position 3,539,983 of record CATOUR010000127.1, read on the forward strand.
AAAAACTTCCAAAGGTATATTTTCGCGCCCGGTAATAAAGGTCTTTCCGCTGCCGACGCAATAGTTTGTATTTTGTAGTATTAACGTTTAGTTAGTTATTAGATTAGGCATACATCGGTTTCAGGGTAAGCTAATTTATTAAATTTGGGTTTTTTTTATTTCGGTTCAAAAATGTGCTGGAAACAAGTTTCCAGGGCGGAGGGTATGTTCTGGCCATTTATAATTTAGGTTTAGAGGATATTTGTTGACTGGTTATGGCAACGTCGCATTTCCTCGTAGCATTAATTTTTGCAATTTTTAAGAAAGAGATACGATTTGACCTCGGTACGGTTAGCGTCGCATTTTGAAAAGTAAAAAATTGTCCCCAACGGGGTGGACATCGGTGGTATTTCGGTGGTGCGACCATTGAGTAGAGCCTGGAAGATTGTCGGTATTTCAGGTGAATATATTCCTTTTATTTCCTTTTTTTCCCAACCTTAGTTCCTCCATTAGTTCATCTGTAAGAGCACGACAGCCAAAATTTGCAGACATCCAGAAAACCACCTATGGTAATTTCATTTATTAATACAGTCCACAATCGGCGATATGTTTCCAAAGATAATTTGATATTTCATCGGGATTTATTATCTTATTAGCGGAAACACTATATATTATTCCATATTTAGATTCTACTAATCTTCTTAAAATATGAGGTATTGTAACATTATACAGAGTATTTCGAAAGTTATGACCATTTCTATATCCAAATCGCTGTCAAATGAACGTGCTGTGTATTGAAAATTAATGAATGAAAGATTATTTTTATCACATGAAAAGATAAAATTATCCTCTAGTTTCAACACAGGCTGTAAAAAAAGTCGACGACGCATATTCAAATACAGGGTGAGGTAGAAGGCAAAAACTATATTTTCTCTTTTTTTTCAATGTAACCACCCAAGTTTTACCAAAAAATTACTTTCAATGTGCTCTTTCATATTTGTGTAGTATTGCATATACTTACATTCATCAGATTCTGATATATTTCGATTTTTCTGCAAATTTTAAGTACCCAACTACAACAACTAAAATATAAAGCCACAATAGTATTTGATGAAGTCAAAACCCTAAATTATCGAGATAATGAGTCAAGTATGCGGAGGAAACAATTTTATAGACGTGATGCAGAATTATCAAGCAGATCTATCAGGTAGGCTATGAAATATTAACTGACCCAGTCCGAATAAAACGATTCTTCAATCTTTCAAATGCATCAGTTTTAGAGTGCCTCCGATCTGGATATCGCTGTTGATAGTTGATACATTCTAGAGGCAACTGGGCAATTTCCCAAAGATTCTCCTAAATACCCTCTATTTGTTCTTCCATGAAAAATGCATTTTCAAAGCTCGGTTTTCACACAGTACGAAATCAATGAGCAGATTATGAAAACCGCCAATTTTTCAGAGCCTACCTGATAAATCTGTTGTTTCCTCAGCATACTTGACTTATATTATTTCAATAATTCAGGGTTTTGTCTGTATCAAATACAAAAAAATGTAAAAATAAAATTCGATAGTGCTTTTTCCAAAATAAATAAATTTCAGTACACAAATAGACAGTAATTTTAAAATTTGCAGAGAAATCGAAATATCTCGGAAAGAGTATATTGAAAGCAATTTTTTGGTGTAATAAAATATGGGGGATTATATTTACAAAAAAAAGAGAAAATCTGGTTGTTGCATTCTACCTCACCCTGTATATGAATATGCGCCATCAAGTTTTTTACAGCCTGTGTTAAAACTAAAGGATATTTCTTATCTTTCCATGTGAAAAAAATAATTTTTGATTCATTAATTTTCAATATACAGTATATTCATTTGACAGCGATTTGGATATAATTTTTTTTTATAACTGAGCAGACCGCGCAGGCAGAGTCTAAATACCAGAGTACCGCGGCTGCTGTGAAAGGATTGTGTTAGGGAAAGTTTGTTAACGCGAGATTTGAATGGGCCAATACCCGCAGGCCCAATAAATACATCTTCTGGCAGTCCATTCCAAGCCTTGGACACCCTGGGTCAAAATACCCTGTACAATACCTATATTTTAAGAACGGGAATCATTAGTAGAGTCTAAATATGAAATAATATATACGGTGTCTCATTTAAAAAATGTATGTTAGCATCACCACGTAGTTATGGATCATTTTCTGAGCAAAGAGCATATTCTTGGCTACAACTTTTATATACAACTTTTCTCGTTATCTTCTGCAGTAGTTAAGTTATAGACCGATCCGGCACTAAAGACTCACCCTGTATAAGTGGTGACGCCGCTGCACCGGTCCTCACTTTCTCGGGAGTCGCCGGTTAGGTAACAGCTTCTGAGGATGTCACCCACTCGTGTTGGCAGCGGGGCGTGCCCACGCCAGCCGAAGAGCCCAAGAACCAGCAGGTCATCGGACCACTGTCGCGAAGGCCTTACATAGTGCATTATTATGTTGGAACGCCTGTTTAAGAAGAAGGCTACATTGAAAATGAGAAATGATGATCGCAGACACACAGAAACATAAGCTTTATTGTTAAACGCGCTTCTTGGACAATATCTGATTCGAACGGACCTAGTCATTTGGTAGATCATGTGAGCGAATTCGAACTCTTGCTGGAGAGCGAGATGCGGACCCAGTGATGGTGGATCGGGAGGCAGCACTTCGCTAGCGATTCGGCTGGCGATTCTCAACTGGGTCCAGAAGTCGTACAGTTCGACTTGCTGTATTTCGCCCGCTACCATCAGGTCCAAGCAACATTGACGCAGCGAGTCAGAGAAATGGTTTTTAAAGAATCTGGAACGGGAACACACTCATATCATATTCCAGTCGACATGCTAACAATTCCCCTGTTCTTAAAATTGCCATAATTCGAATTCGCCATTGCTTACTTAGCACTTCTGGCTACATCACACTTAATATAAGCCGAATTCTTTGCTCAATATCCGTGTTGTTGAAACTATTGCATAATTAAATCAGCTGACCATATTTATTGACCGCAATAAACGTTCTTCCAGTGGCGGCTTGTCTGTAAGGACTATAGGGCTACAACCCCCCATATAAGAAATCAATTTTTGTAAATATAAAATCATAAAATTAAAATTAACCACTTATGTTATTTACCTACCCACAGGATTTTTTATAAAAATATATTACATTCCAGGGTTATTCATATAATTTATTAATAATGTTTAACTTTCATGCGACTCCTTCAGTTATGGTTATATCAATCATAATCTGGCAGCCCGTCCCTGCATGGGCATGGGCGATCAATCCTATAGCCGCGAATTCCCGAATTAGGACACGTCGCGTCGTTCGGCCAGTTCGCCCGGTCAGATATGGAGTTATAATGTGCAAAAAGGCTACGAACATTATCGCCCTCGCGGACGCCACGTCAGTCTAGCGGCAGCCTGCATCTTGTGAGGGTCGCGACGCGTCCGTGTGTGTCTGTTTACGTCTTGAAATGATGGCCGACAATAGCGTTTAAAATATTTTAAAAACTAATTTCGCTGGTTGAAAAAAAACTGAACTTCAGGGTAGACTGACTCCCGATTCAAATTTAACGCAAGCACATAAAACTTCAAAAAGTAGACAAAACGATTTTCGAGACAAGTGGATGAGAAGAACAAGTGGATATGTGGCTGTGATACTGTGAATGCATTGTTTGCGTTCCTTGTTTATTATCAGAGAGTTATTGCAAGCCGAATTTAATTAACGCCCTACCCTATTTCGGCCAGCCTTATGGGTACCTTAATAAGGACACAAAATAGAGTTATTGCAGTCACGGCAACAGATGATAGCATTATTTCGACATATGACATTTATTTTCCCAGTTCTATTCTCGAATCTCATCGTTTGAAGTTTGTTTTTGTATTTCTATTTTCTAATCTCACCGTTTGGAGTTTGTTTTTGTAGCCTGCTTTGGTTTTTTTGATCCTAACGGTATACATTCATATCATTATAGGTAATAAATTTTGTTGCTGCTATAACTTTTTATTTCTGTTCACAAAAAGCACTCCCTTAACTACATTAGTTCATCCTCATAGGTGAATCTAATTCTACTTTTTTTCCATTTTGAACTAAAAAGGTAGTCACAAATCCCAAGTAAGCGATAAGTGAACGAGAGCTAATTATTAATTTAAACAAAAATTGTTTGCAAGCCAAGCACGTAAATTGTTCGACAGAATTAGCTTTTCTGGGTACTACTAACATGGCTGCTCAGTTGGATTCAGCTTACCGGCAAAATATTATAAAGCACAACGAGCAAGTAGATAAGAACAGGTATGTTCTAAAAACAATTATAAATTGCATCAAATTTAGCGGTAAACCGGAATTAGCTTTAAGGGGCCACGATGGAAAAGACAGCTCAGGAAATCGTGGTGTTTTTCGATGACTAATTATTGACTTTACATTTGTCTCGATTCCATATTAAAAGATCATTTAAAAATACTACTGTGTTTAAAGGTACCTCGGACACAATACAAATAGACAGTTTGTTAGGGGTATGTCTCAACGAAATTCGAAAAAGTGACAGAACGTTTAGTGAAAGTGAAAAACAGGAGACTCGATTCTACTTACAAGAAATAAGTTTGTAGTCTGTAATCTATAATATATAGTGTACATAGAACAATAGTTATTAGTACTTGTGGCCAACGTAAATTGAACAGTCAAAAGAATGCAAAGAATGCGGCGAGAGAAGTAAGGACGTTGCTATAACTCTTAATAATTCCAACCTATTTCCTTATTTTACGACTTGTTTTATTTTATATATAGAGGAAACGGCAAATAATGTATATTCAATTATTACCCCTTAATTACAACCGGCAACAGCAGATTTTATTCCCCACCTTAAACACAGTCCAGCATCGGGATTGGATAACCGCAGCAGACGATATTAATTTAATGTCTCTGTCATACTTATGTGTTTTCTGTCCCTTTTTAAACTCGATATGATAATGACGATCGCTACCTGAGGGAGCCTCCCGGTCCCCTTCCCGCCCTTCCTCCTTCCGCAATGTTCAATTTACGACGGTCACACTTATGTGTGCTAAATCAGAATAGATAAAAACATTAATTTTACAAACCTCTAAAACACTAACCTTATGTATTTTTATTAGACAGGGTATTCTACGACGAATGGAAAATACTCTAGGAGAAGACTGTACACTTCATTTCCAACCAAAATAGTCATATAAAGTAGGGTCCAATTTTCAAATGTTTCTTCATAGATAAATTGATTTTTAGAGATTTTCCTTAAAATGCAGACCTCCAAACGAAAGCCCTGATAAAACAAAATGTTATTGTCGGATTTTGGGATTTTTGGTACAAATCTTTAAAAAATATGCTATCACGTCATTATCGACTAAAAGAAAGTGATCATGTATCAAACACTTCGCGAGATCAAAATTGGCATGTGTTGAAAAGTGACTTCAAGAAACGTAACAAAAAAATGAATTTATCTTAAAAAAATCGCCTAATAATTAACCGTACACTTTACGTAAAAACATGCACAACTTTCTAGTTATCCACTGCTACCACAAACTTGTAAAAGCATAATGGATCTCCAAGAGTACAAAGTTTCAACAGAGCGTTTTGCTAAAACTTGTCATCGAATTTCTAGTTTTTGTTATGGGTACTTGTACATCATCATTAGTCATAAAAAGTGATCGGTTAACTAAAGCCTTGGTATATGGTCTCAAAATTCTATAATTTTAAAAGCAAACTTCAAGTTGTAATTTAAAATAGATTAAAATAAAAAGTCTTAACAAGTCGCTAGACAAGCAAGCAGAACATGCAGGCAACAGTATAAAGTATCTTGTATCCATAGATTTTTGGTTATGTATGGATCCATCCGCCCAAAGAATCCTACATAAAAAAGTTGCATCTTCGGCGTCCACATGAAGTATAAATCGACAAGAATCCATTCTTCTGACAGGAACCCGTTTCTTGAAAATGTGTACTGGCATGTAATGGTACGGATACAGACCAGTTGTTTGCGCAGTGAACCACACCTTCCACTGTGAAATACCGTATAAAGGCGATATGCAACAGCGTAGATGGATGCTGTAGGACCTTGTTCATAATTTCGAAAAATTTGGTCATCTTAGGGATCATATAGATGATGCCTACCTCACCTCTAACATTCGAAGGGCCTACCGGTATCACTACGACGTCGTCGGAAGGTTCCTATCTTGCGCAGACGTCGAAGACTCCCAGAAAAAAATCTTTCGTTGGGTTGACTGCGATTAGGGCACTTCCGTTTGTATTCCGCGTTTCCATTGCATAAACTAATGTCCACAAACTCTTCATTTGCAAACATAATGAACACTAGTGAACACACTGTAGATCGATCGTGAACGTACTTACGCTAAAGCTGAAACTGTAGATGATTTCTGTGCACGCGTGAACGCCGACGCCGTTGCCCGTTCTAAAAGTAGAAACTCAGCTGTTACGGCCCACTGGATCTTAATTTGCACAGGCGTGTGTTCATTATTGTCGATCTACACCATGAAATATACAGTTTCAGCTTTAGCGTACGTACGTTCATGATTGATCCATGGTGTGTTCACTAAAGATATCATCCTTAATTTTAGACCTGCTTCGTTTTGGATGATTTACGACCTCTCATTTATAGATGAGTTAAAATCTACGGATAGACGATACTTTGTAAAGTGGCTTGCATGTTCTGCTTGATTACCTAGCAACTTTTAAGAGATTAACCAGCGACTTTGCAAGACTAATCCATCTTAAATTACAACTTTAATATTTCTTTTAAAATTATATAACTTTTTATGACTAATGATAATTTAGTAGTACATTATTCAAGTACCCAAAACAAAAAGAAGAAATCCGATGACAACTATTTGTAAAACACTCCGTTGAAACTTTGTACTCTCTGAGATCCATTATGCTTTTAGAGATTGAATGGAAGCATATTGCCTGTGTTTATCACATTTGCAACAAGTTTGTGGTAGCAATAGATAACTAGAAAGTTGTGCATGTTTTTACCGCAAAGTGCACGGTTAATTATTAGGTGATTTGGGTGATAAATTCTTGTTTTGTAACGTTTCCTGAAGTCACTCCTCAACACATGGCAATCTTGACACCATCTCGCGAAGTGCTTGATAAATGACCACTTTCTTTTAGTCGATAATAACGTGATAGCATATTTTCTAAAGACTTATGCTAAACATTCCAAAATCCGACAATACAATTTTGTTTTATTAGGGTTTTCGATTGGAGGTCTGCATTATAATGAAAATCTCTAAAATCAATTTATCTACGAAACTGTTGAAAATCGGACCCTACCTTATACGACTTTTTTTGTTGTCTTCTCCTAAAGTATTTTTCATTTATCGTAGAACACCCTGGATAATTGTGGTTAAATAAAAAGTGTGCTAAAAGTGTGGTTTTGCCGAATATCTATATAATATACAGGGTGTCCCAGGACGATTCCCGACTGGCACCGATTTATGTTATAATATGTTTGAATTATATGTTTATTCTTAATAGATAAAAAGTTAAAATGCCCTTAAATAGATCGCGAAATGGTTAATGCGTTGCCGCCATTATCATATTCGTACGTCACTTCGTCACGATCACGTGCTAACCGAAGCATACAATCGACAAGTACATAAATAAGACCTGTTAGCGTAACCGCACTGAACGACCTTCGTCCTTTTTTTGCTGTAAAATCGAAAGTGTTATGGAAAGTGAAAGTGATGAAATAAAGTGGGCCACACACGTTTCAATCATCTTTACAACAAAACTTCAAACGTTGATTTATCTGTAACACATGCGAATTTAAGAATAATTTCTTTTGATATCGGCTTCACATTTCGAAACCTAAGTGTGATTTCTTTTTTCGGGATTCGTCGTATATCGCATTGACTACTTGACTAGAACCTACAATAGCGATACTTCCTATCAGATCACCTGAAATGCTTTGGTAAATTTTAAAATTTTATATTTTTATTAATATTCTAAAAGTAGCCCCCTAGTGAACTAGAACACGAGCCGTCACTGCGTTCATCTACCACATATAGATGTTAGGGTTGAAGTCCGAGAATGGCTAATGTCGGCATTAGCCGGCTAATCTCGAGTTTAACAGAAATGATAGGTTGATGTTGAAGGGAAACCACATATATTGACTTTAACCGGTTTCATGTTGAGATTAGCTATCTTCCCCTGCTAATGTTAAATAGAATGATGCAGCGTTGCCAATTTTACAAAAAGGAATCATTTATTCAAACATGACAGACCTCCATGACATGAGTTACATAGTGTATTAGCTGCCTTACAATGGCATTTTTTATATCCCCGATCACCAGAGGCCGCTACAATTTCACGTAGAGGCTATCCAACATCTGAAACTTTTTCAGTAGCAACAAGGGGAACCAGGCGGACCCTAGGCTATTCATTAAAAAAAAACTAGGTTTTACAGCGAGGCCTTTTCTTTTTGAGCTGATTTTCTGTGTTTCCGTCGTGGCCAATATTCGATATCGGTATTAATATGTGCCTCATACAAGATATCGAATATTTCATCATTTTTTACGTAATAGCCTTCTTAGCCTCTTGTAAAGCAACAATGAGCTTCAATTCGTTTTCTACCTTCGCCAAATCATATTTGGCCAAGCGTCGATATGACAACGCTGTTTTCTTATCTTCCTGCTTCTCGTAAAACCGGTATTTGAATTCATTGGCATTTTTGATCAACTATAACTCTAATTCATCACTTTTCGCTGGCAATACTTGTTATGTTTGTGAGCCGAGTGTCAGCCGTATGCGAAAAGTGTTCTCGAGTTTAACAAGGCGCATCTGTTAATGTCGACATTAACTGGTTAATGTCCGAATCGTGCTCCGGTACATTTTATATTCGAATATTAACCAACCAGACATCTTATTCTCGTCATTAACTGATTAATATTGAGATCAGCGTTATTTCGAACTTTAACCGTAACATAGACACTAGAAACTAAACAGGATTACATTATACGTTGAAACGCCGCGCACCCGTATTTCGCGCAAATCACCTGTTAGTAGTATCATAAAAAAAATGAATATCGCAGCGATTATAAAACTTAGAGGCTTAGGTTAGATCAAATTTGAATTGTTCTTGTACTTGAAGAAATCGGTAGTTTAAGGAAACTTGAATCAATTTTTTCAAATCAAATGCAAAATTTGATAGCTTTCGTAAAGATATAAGGTTGTGAACATCAATCTCTGGTAGTTTTTACTTAATTTCAAGTTTTCTATGAAATCGGTGTTTTTTAGTTTTTTCCACCTTAAGCAACTAAATAAAATCCTGTTCACATACAAGAAAACAACTGAGGGCCGGTTTCTCAATGTCCAGTTAAATATTTATCTGGAAGTTAACAGTTATCTGTCAGATAAATTGTTTAAACAATTGAAGGTTAAACTTACGAATTCACTTGAGAAATCGGCCCTGAGAAACTGACCCTAAGTTATCAGAAAGGTACAGATGAATTACAATAAATAAATATAAAATAAACTACCCAGAAACAACGACGGTAACATATCTAAGGTCAAAGATCAGCTGGAGTTCGACAGAAATGGATTCTTTCCATAGCCTATTAGCTACTGCAATGTACTATCAAATGAAAGGAAAACTATCAGTGACTTTCCAAAACGACAAAAAATATTAAATGAAAAGAAAACTACCAGCGGTTGAATGAACTTTGTATGTACAGGGTATCCGGATATTCGACCGGCAACGCTTGACGGGTGCCAGACCTCATATGTTTATGAACATTGAGATACGAACATCAAGCCTTAAAATGCTAAATTTTTAAGATACAGGGTGTCAAATTTTCACTTTTATTTTCGTTTTTTCTCAATTATTACGCAATAAAATGGTACAACGACCTAAACGTATCGGGGAGTTTTTTAACTCGAGAAATTCAAATTCAACCACGGTTTTGCTATCATGAATAGAGGGAGCCACTTACAGTATATCGACCTTCTTTAAATTAACAAAACTTTTTTCCTGTTTGGTGCATCAATGTGAATATTATGAAAATCGTTTCCGTATTACGTTCTACGTAAAAAAGGTATACTTTGTTTAAGTCGCTAGAGGTAACTTTTTTTGGAGATAACCTTTATTGAAGTTTCCAAGGCAACCCAATTAGTTTTAAAATGTGATCGAAAGCATTATCGGTATATCCCGAACGAATGAATATTAGCATTGATTAAGGTATTAACGTTAATACCTTAATCAATGATATTAGATCAAAAACATGTTTCAAACATATCTAATTTTAAAATAGGTGGTGTTGAAGTTATAGATACTTCGTTAATGGCATGCAAAAGTACGAGCCTACTATTCTATTGTGCGGAAATACCGATAATTCAGTCGCAATGGGAATTTCAATGAAGGTTATCTCGAAAACGGTTACCTCTAGGGACTTAAGCAAAGTACACCTTTTTCGCGTAAAACATATTGAGGAAACGATTTGTTTTATACTCACATTGATGCACCAAACCGGAAAAAGGTGTTGATACTTTAAACGAGTTCAATGTTTCGTAGGTGGCGCCCTTTATTCATGATAGCAAAACCGTTGTTGAATCTCGATCTCTCGCCTTAAAAAACCCCCTGATACGTAACGTTAGATCGTTGTGCCATTTTATTGCGGAATAATTGAAAAAAAACTAAAATGGAAGTAAAATTTTGTCACCCTGTATCTTAAAAATTAAGCATTTTAAGGCTTCGTCTTCCTATCTCAATGTTCATAGAAAAGTGAGGTCTATCACCTGTCAAGCATTATTTTTCATACTTAAAAACTTTGTAAATAACTATGTACAATAACATAACACTGTAAGATTAGCGGCTATACATACAGGGTGAGTTTTTAGTACCGGCTCGGTCGATAACTCCACTACTATAGAAGATAGCGAAAAAAGTTGTACATAAAAGTTGTAGCCACGGATATGCTCCTTGCTCAGAAAATATTTAGATTTATACAGGGTGATCCATAACTACGTGGTGATACAAACATGCATTTTTTTAAATGAGACACCCTAGATATTATTCCATATTCAGATTTTACTAATGATTTCCGTTCTTCCAATATAGGGCATTGTTACATTATACAGGGTGTTTCAAAAGTTATGACCATTTTTATATCCAAATCGCGGACAAATGAACGTAGTGTACATCAAAAGGTAATGAATCAAAAATTATTTTTTTTTACATGAGAAGATTAGAAATATCCTCTAGTTTTAAAATCGGCTATAAAAGAAGCCCGAGACGCATATTCGTATACAGGGTGATGTATAATGCAAAATCAAAATTTTCTCTTTTTTTTCAAATGTAACCCCCAATATTTTATTATCCCAAAGAATTGCTTTTAATATGCTCTTTCATCTTTGTATAGCACTTGTTGTACCTACGTCCATCAGTTTCCGGGATATTTCGATTTTTCGGTAAATTTAAAATATAGCCTCTATTTGTGTACTGAAATTTATTTATTTTGAGATAGTACTATCTGATTTGTTTTTTATTTAACGAACAACTAAATTATAACGTCTTGATAGCATTGGATGAAGTCAAAACCCTAAATCATCGAGATAATGAAGTCATGTATGCTGAGGAAACAATTTTGTAGGCGTCATGCATAATTATCAAGTAGTTGTATCAGGTAGGCTTCGAAAAATTGACAGTTTTCATAACCTACTCAATAAGTCCGTACTGTGTGAAAAACCAGCTTTGAAAATTAATTTTTTCATTGAGAGTATTTAGGAGAATCTTTGAAAAATTGTCTACTTGCCTCTAGAATATATCAACTATAAATAGCAATATCCAGAACGGAGGCACTCTAAAACTAATGCGCTTGAAAGATTGAAGAACCGTTTTATTTGGACTGTGTCGGTTAATATTTCATAGCCTACCTGATACATCTGCTTGATAATTATGCATGACGTCTACAAAATTGTTTCCTCAGCACACTTTGACCTATATTATCTCGTTAGTTCAGTGTTTCGACTTGATCAAGTATTATTATCGCCTTATATTTTAGTTGTTTGTTAAGCAAAAACAAAATTTGGTAGTATTTTCTCAAAATAGATAGATTTTATTAAACAAATAGAAGGTATATTTAAAATTTGTAGAAAAATCGAAATATCTCAGAAACTAATAAATGCAGCCATAATAAGTGCTATACAAAGATGAAAGAGCATATTAAAAGCAATTCTTTGGTATAATAAAATATTGGGGGTTACATTTAAAAAAAGAGAGAAAATCTAGATTTTGCATTCTACATCACCCTGTATACGAATATGCGTCGCGGAATTTTTTTATAGCGTATTTTAAAATTAGAGGATATTTTTAATCTTTTCATGTAAAAAAAATAATTTCTGATTCATTACTTTTTGATATACAGTACGTCCATTTGACCGTGATTTGGATACAAAAATGGTGATAACTTTTGAAATACCCGGTATAATGTAACAATACCCTATATTGGAAGAACGGAAATCATTAGTAGAATTTGAATATGGAATAATATATAGGGTGTCTCATTTCAAAAAATGCACGTTTGCAGCACCACGTAGTTATGGATCACCCTGTATAAATAAAAATATTTTCTGAGCAAGGAGCATATCCGTGGCTACCATTCGTATATACAATTTTTTTCGCTATCTTCTACAGTAGTGGAGTTATCGACCGAGCCGGTACTAAAAACTCACCCTGTATATGCCGTTTAACACTTACGTATATTAAAAAACAAAACATTAATTAGTCGTGTTATAAAGCATCAGACAAAATGCGTTACAAAAAATTAAATTTGGATGCTTAAAGTTGACCTTAAAAGCTTTAACGTTAGCGGGGATTTTCAGGTAGAAATACTTAAATAACATTTAACCTACAAAAAAGTCTCGATCGACTGGTCAGTTACTTTTCAGATCCTCAATCATCCAAAATAAAAAAAATTGTTTACCTGTTCGCTGAATTCATCCCATCTTTCATGATCCCGGTGAACTTTCTTTCGCCAGTTCTAGTATAGTCACCCTAAAATCAGTGTTTACCATCACTTACATGTATGTACAGGGTGGCCTAATAACAGTGGACGCCGGCAATATCTCGGTAACCGTTAATCATATAACTTCGAGGAAAAAATGTTAGGTAAATCGGCCAAGAGAAATCGCTGGAAATTATTTTCAAATTCCGCAAGTGGCCGCTAGGGGGCGCAACTGTTGCGATCAATCAGATAAATGGCTTTTTCTCAAAAAATATGCAAGTAAAGGTATATTATAAATTCTACCATCATGTAGACAGGACAATTCTCGATTTTTTTGTTAACAGTTTTTTGCTCTGTCTTGTAAGATGTAGTGGTGGAGGAATGTCAAAATTTTTTTTATTTAAATGGCCATAACTTTTGTATAAGTTAACGGAATTAAACACGCTAGGTATCTTTTGAAAGAGCTGTTTTGTATAACAAGTGTGCTGTGAGATTCAGAAACAATTGTTGCTCTATAGGGAAATAGCCTCCGTCAGATCGTTTTAGTAATCATTCTATAGAGTACTCAAGTGAAACCACTAGAAATCATATTTGACTTTCTAAAATAACCACCAGGTGGCGTAGTACTCGCCAATAAGTGCTGTAACCAATTTTCATAATAATGGAACTATTAAAAGAAACAAATAAAAATAAGTTACAGTATAAAATTAATTATTATTTTTGTTATCATTAAACGTCAATTTGAGCTGATCACAAAGTGTTATATGAACTCAACAAGCAAACATAGTAAGAAAAAATCGATGTGAATAGATCTTAAAAATTAGGGTTAATTAACAGCAAAATAAAGCAAAGCAACGTAGTATAACAACAGAGTTAACAGATAAAATAAATAAACCTAACTCACACGCGTATACTATATCTATTTTCAGTGTTGCTCTAGTTGTTCAAACTGGCAGGTTTATCCACGCGTGAATGGATGCATCATCATAGTCACAATGTCTTAACAGACATGTTGCGAACTCGTAAAATGTACTCATTTTACGACCTTCTCTTGGGATATCTTTAAGATCTTTAATGCAGTACTTTCCCATTTGCTTTCTGCATCCTCATGCCGTTGACCAGATGTATCTACTGGTTCATCCGCCTTTAGGGACAATTTCTCACCCCAAGGACAAGAAGGTGTCCTGACTCTTTTCAACTCGTCCACCCAAAGCTGCTGGTTGAGAAGAGCTTATACCGACAGTAGTTCGGTTCCTTTTAGTCGCCTTTTACTACACGCAGGATATATGAAGGGAGATATTCTAACCCGCCCCCACACGGGGAAATGGATGCATAAGTGCATCTAAAACGATGGACGCCAGCGAACATCTAAGGCAGCATTGACAATAGGTATTGTATGCGCATGTTAATTAGGCTTATGTATTTTTTGTTTGTTATCCTTGTTGTTATACTATCTTATTTTGCTTTATTTTGCTGTTAATTGGTCTTAATTTTTAAGATCTCTTCACATTTATTTTTTCTTACTATCTTTGCTTGTGGGGTTCATATAACACTTTATGATCAGCTCAAATTGACGTTTGATAATAAGAAATATAATAATCAATTTTATACTGTAATTTCTTTTTGTTTGTTTCTTTTAAAAGTTCCATTATTTTGAAAATTGAATATAGCACTTATTGGCGACTACTACGCCACCTGGTGGTTATTTTAGAAAGTCAAAATATGATTTCTAGTGGCTTTACCTGGGTACTATCTATAGAATGATTACTAAAACGATGTGGCGGAGTCTATTTCCCTATAGGGCAGCAATTGTTTCTGAATCTCACAGCACACTTGTCATAATACTTGTTTTATTGATATCTCCGGTTTGAAAACAGATAGGAAGTTGAATCTTGCAATGACTTTTAAGAATTTCGTCCTCTATATATTTGTGTTAAAATAGATATAGCATACGATTTGAAATTTTCGTAATAATGCGTAATTCTGTTAACTTATACCAAAGTTATGGCCAATTGAATAAAATCTTTTTTGACAATCCCCCACCACTACATCTTACAAGATAGAGCAAAAAACTGTTAACAAAAAAAATCGAGAATTGTCCTGTCAAAGTGATGGTAGAATTTACAATATACCTTTACTTGCATATTTTTTGAGAAAATAAATAATAATTTCCAGCGATTTCGCTTAGCCGATTTACCTAATAATATTTTTTTCTCGACGTTATATGATTAACGGTTACCGAGATATTGCTGGCCTCCATTCTTATTAGGCCACCCTGTACACAGCCAATACATTAATTTGTAGTTCAAACATACACCAAAAATGAAATTGCACACGACAAATAAACAGAGATAGCGTTAAATTTTGCAGTACCTTAAGAGCGTTTGTGCCAGCGTATTGCTTGCTGATAGTATCACCGTTGTTTGCCCAAAGCAGTTGGAAGGTATTCTTTATGTTCTCGGGCATGACTCCTTCCGGTGACACCAAACCCAATTTACAGAACTGGATTTCCATCACAGCTTTGCCTAGTGCTGTCTGAAACGCAATTGAAAATACAAGCGTCTAGAGTTCGACTACGGATTTTTGGCATGGCCAATGAGATAAGAGCATCCAATGACTTGACAGCCACTAATGTACGTAGATAAAGCGCAGTTAAAGTTATAAACGTTGAACGACTTGAGTTGGCATTTGTTTATTACGATTTTATTGATTCCCGAAAATTTGAATCATCCAACGACGACATAGATTGTGACATGACATTTATTAAAATAAAATACACTTTATTATGGACAGCTTTCATATACCTTTTCAAGTCTCAAGTATTAACTTTTTCAGTAATGGTTTTGATGCTTATTGCTTACTATAATGTATGTCTATCATTAATAAATTATCAAATGCGCATCGTACATATTCGACTTTAATAATATTTGGTATTTTTCGAGGTATTTTTAATTTGTATTGTTTTTTACTTCCCACACCGATAGGTGAGGGGAGTATTGTGATCGCGAAAATTTTCGATTTTGAGATAATACACTTTTTGGGCGTTTTATGATGCCTACATCACGAAAATCCACGTCACTCATTTCCGTCGGTCTGTCTGTCGGTCTGTCTGTCTGTTGGCGTTTTTCTAGCCTCCTAATCTCAGTAACCGCTACATAGATTTTGATGAAATTTGGGTGGTGATATGGTGTAGGGTCGTAGTAGGTAATGTTGCTACAATTTTGAAAATCGGTGCATGCGCGGCGGAGTGATTAGCAAAAAACGAAAAATTTCAAATATGCCTCAAACTTCGTTTTTAGGCGTTTTAGGGGTTCCTGATCATTTTCTACTTTTTTTTTTGTGGGGGTGAAATTGGGGTGGTTGGGAGGTAGGGGGTTGTAAAGCTGAAAAATTTGTTGTACTCATAATAGGCTGTCCACTGACCTCAGAGAGAAAGACCTAGCGCCATAATACACTTTTTTAGGTCCATCCGAACATTGCCTTGTGTATTACAGGAACCAAGGGACTTAGAGAATTTTCCGATGTATACATACGAGTATTGCTTTAGATCGTTCTGTATTTTATAATGTTGAAATTACTGAAGTGATGTTAATGAAATTTCGGCACAGTATTACTACTTTGGCGAGGAAGGAAAACGCGTCTGATTTTTAGAAATCGTCTCAGTGGCGGCGCAGCAATATTAAAAAAACTAAAAATATGAAAACAGCTCAAACTTCGTTTTTAGGCGTTTTAGGGGTTCCTGATCATTTTCTACTTTTTTTGGGGGTGGGGGTGAAATTCGGGTGGTTGGTGGGGTGGAGGGTTGTAAATCTGAAAAATTTGTTGTACTCATAATGGGCTGTCTACTGACTTGAGAGAGAAAGACCTAGCAGCATAATACACTTTTTTAGGTCCATCCGAACATTGCCTTGCCGATTACAGCAACCAAGGGACTTAGAATTTGTGGTGTATACATAAGTGTTGTTTTAGATCGATATATTATTATATTGCGTATCGCAAAAATTATTGAATTGATTTTAATGAAATTTTGACACCGTATTACTACCGCGGCGAGGATAGAAAACGCGTATGTTTTGGAAAAAATCATGTCAGTGGCGGCGCAGCAATAATAAAAAAACTAAAAATATAAAAACATCTCAAACTTTGTTTTTAGGCGTTTTAGGGGTTCCTGATCATTTTCTACTTTTTTGGTTGGGGGTGAAATTGGGGCGGTTGTGGGGTGGAGGGTTGTAAAACTGAAAAAATTTGTTGTATTCATAATAGTTTGTCCATTGACCTGTTGAAAAAATACGTAACGGCATATTACACTTTTTTAGGTCCATCTGAATATTGGCTTGCCTATTACAGAAACCAATTTTGTGATGTATACATCCGAGTTTTGCTTTATTTCGTTCTATGTATTTTGAGTAAAGCGAAAATTATTGAATTGATTTTAATGAAATTTTGACACCGAATTTAGTGCCGCGGCAAGAATGGAAAACGCGTTTGTATTTGAAAAATCGTCAGTGGCGGCGCAGCAATAATAAAAAAACTAAAAATATAAACACAGCTCAAACTTTGTTTCTAGATGGTTTGGAGGCTCCTGATCATTTCGCATCGTTCAATTGAAGCATGCAGAAAAAAAATGTGGCGTCCTACTTCTAAGGAGGGAGACGCAAGAAACTATTTACGAGAGGTTTTTGTGTTGGATGTTTTTTTGCGAGCGGCTGGGCGATTATTTGGTTGCAAAGGATTTCAAACTATAGCTTCATGCAATGGGAAAATAATAAAATGGTATCATCATTATGTGTGGGAAGTAATGAGTCAATCAACTTGACTCCATTTTTCTTGGAAACATAAAATAATACGTCGTTATTCCGTGTACTGTAGAACTCTGTCTATTTAGTGTTTTCCTTTTGTCTATGTACATATAATTGAAAATAACTGCTAAAACTACCTCACCCATTATTATTATTACTTATTATATTATGTAGGTATTATTGCAATCTCATATACACCTGGTTACAGAAAAGCCAGACTATGGCCAAATGCACTCAAGATCAAATTATCCTATTAACAGGTTATATCCATAAAACCTATTTCATACGGCCAATAGTCAATATAAACTGCAAAGTTTCAAGAAAGCTTAATGGTGGTTTCATATAAATTCTGTTGAAGCTATTTTGTCCTTACAGCTGTCTTGAGACTTACCAACTTTAAGAAAGTTTTCTGGAAAGCCTAATGGTTTTAAACAGTTGAAGGAAAATACTCAATAAAGCTGCCTTAAAACTACATATTTTCTAAGTCAAATAGGCACAACTAAATCTTCCATCAAACTTGTTGGCTTTAAGGATGCTTATGATAACATAGAAAGGTTTTAAGTAAGTAAGTAAACATTACCGATAAAGCCATCTTAAATTATGTATTTGTTAGCTAAGCTTCGATAAAATTAAAACTTAACAGTGGATCCAAACTTAATATGTGGTGCAAAATAATTAAAAACGGACATTTCAAAAGCAAAATAAAAAAAATATTTGGCGATAAGAAATACCAACAATTTCAAGGGCTCAACTCCAAGCACAGCAGCAAATAATGGTTTCATGATGCTCATAATGAAATAAGCAGTTACGTTACCATAAAATATAGACGAAAAATAATTAGTCAGTGAAAAAATTTTTGAAATCCGTCAATAAATGGCAGAGAGGTCAATAATTAAAGTTTGCATGTTTAGCGCGAAATAGTTGCCGCCTTCAATTTCACAAACACAAATGTCAAAAACTGGCATCTGAATCAAATAATTATAGGTTAAGAGTTGCTGAAGCCAAAGAAATCTTCGGCTTAGCTTTTTGGCATTTCAGCTCAAGTTAAATTTATGAATTACAGCGGTGAAATTATTTTTTTTGCTGATAAGGTTTCCAACCCCTTTTTATACAAACGATAGCAGTGTCTTCTAATTGCTTCCTAATGTTCGGTCGTATGTGATTTAAAATGTCATCCTGTTTATTCTGTTATTATTTTGTATTATCCAATGAACCAACTTTAGTAAAGTACAAAAGTGTATCGGCGATACGAAAAACAAATTATCTGGCTCTCAATAATGTATTATTGCCAAAAACTCTGGAAGCGAATCCGATGTTCCACCGAAATTGGTACCAAAGATATTGTGCTCTACCGCCAAAGTGCAAACAATTTGCATCCACATGCGAAATGGGCCAATTTCCAATGAATGACCATGCGAGCAGCTAAAATGTTAAGTCACACATATTTTGCAGCTAATATATTTTTTCGTGATGAACTTGCATCAACTATCTGCAAATTTTCTACTTCACTAAAATATCCCAGAATTTTTTTTCCAAATACGCATACTCTCAATGTTTTGGGTCATGGAGTAGCATCAGCTAACATCGGGTTTTTTTGGTTTTTTAACAAAAAACTAATCTACAAGAAACTGTTCATTCTCAGTACAATTAGACTATTATCTTTTGACTTATCTGAGAACCACTGACGTCTAGGACGCCAATACTTAGAAACGCGCTGTTGACACATTGATTAAGTAATTACAATGGAGTCAAAATAATAACTAATTAGGTTAGCAGATATTTTAGATGGAGAGCTTATAAATAGCTAGTAAATATACAAATAATTTATAAATAATTACAAGATTACTGATATACTCTGCAACTTTTCTAAAGTCCCGAATAAATTTCATAAATGGATGGCACTCATTTGACTAGGCGTACCGAACAAACGTCCTTTAAGTCGTGTCGCGCAGTGGCAGCGGCCGCCCGCACCGGATAATGAGATGTCACGTCACGCTACTCATTCAGACGGACCAAAAATATTTTTGCGGAGCGCGACTTTGAATTGAATTTTTTTATCTTTAGATATACAGGGTGAGTTTTAGTACCTACCGGATCGGTCGATAACTCCACTACTGTAAAAGATAGCAAAAAAAGTTGAGTATAAAGGTTGTAGCTAAGGATATGCTCCTTGCTCAGAAAATATTTTTAATTATACAGGGTGATCCTTAACTACATAGGTGGTGATGCAAACATACATTTTTTTAAGCATAAGTTATTTTAACATTATACAGGGTATTTCGAAAGTTATGACCATTTTTATATCCAAATCGCTGTCAAATGAACGTACTGTATATCAAAAATTAATGAATCAAAAACTATTTTTTTCACATGGAAAGATAAAAAATATCCTTTAGTTTTGAAATCGGCTATGAATAAAGTCGACGACGCATCTAGATTTTCTCTTTTTTTTTAAATGTAACCCCTTAATTTTATTACACCAAAGAATTGCTTTTAATATGCTCTTTCATCTTTGTATAGCACTTGTTATACCTACATGCATCAGTTTCCGAGATATTTCGATTTTTCTGCAAATTTCAAATATACCTCCTATTTGTGTACTGAAATTTATTTATTTTGAGAAAATATTATCGAATTTTATTTGTACTTAACGAACAACTAAACTAAAAGGCCATAATAGTATTTTATCTAGTCAAAACACTCAATTAGCGAGATAATAATTAGTCAAGAATGCTGAGGAAACAATTTTATAGACGTCATGCATAATTCGAATAAAACGATTCTTCAGTCTTTCAAATGCATCAGTCTTAGGCTGCCTCCGTTCTGGATATTGTTGTTGTTCGTTGATATATTCTAGAGGCAAGTAGGCAACACAGCATAGTAAACAACCAGCATATCTGTGAGGATTTCCTATATAAAAATGGTTACCACAGAATTTGACCTTGAGATGATTTTACGGCTGTGAACTTTGGGTAGAGATGCGAAAATGAAAATATCGATACCGGTACCAACTCGGTATTTTTCAGCCAAATAAGCGCGCTTGGTTCATACAGAGAATTTTGTGCAATTGATTACACCCCTCAATAGTTATATAATTATTTTAGATACCGGTTCCGCTACAAAAGTATCGATACCACTTGGAATCGCTCAAAAAGTATCTAAGCCAAAAATACTCGATATTAGTGCAGAAGTACAAGTATCGAAGTATCGTTAGCATCCCTACAAAAAATCATCCAAAAGTGGGGATGCGCGTGTAATTTCCGCCAACCTGAAATATTGTGGGCAATTTGTCAAAGATGCTCCTAAATATTCTCTATTTGTTCTTCAATAGAAAAATTCATTTTTAAAGCTCGTTGTTCACACAGTATAAAATTATTGAGCAGGTTATGAAAAATACCAATATTTTAAAGCCTACCTGATAAATCTGCTTTCGTAATTATGCATCACATCTACAAAATTGTTTCCTCAGCATACTTGACTTTATTATCTCAATAATGCAGGGTTTTGACGTCGTCAAATACTATTATGGCCTTATAACTTAGTTGTTCGTTAAATAAAAAACAAATTCGAGAGTACTGTCTCAAAATAAATAACTTTCAGTAGGTACACAAATAGCAGGTATATATTTGAAATTTGCAGAAAAATCGAAATATCTCTGAAACTGACGGATGTAGGTATATAACAAGTGCTATACAAAGATGAAAGAGCATATTAAAAGCAATTCTTTGGTATAATAAAATATTGGGGGTTAAATTAATAAAATAAAAACATTTAAAAAAAGATAAAATCTTTATTTTGCATTCTACATCACCCTGTATACAAATATGCGTCGACGGCTTTTTTATAGCCGATTTTAAAACTAGAGGATATTTTTCATCTTTCCATGTGGAAAAAATAATTTTTGATTCATTACTTTTTGATATTTTGATTTGACAGCGATTTGGATATAAAAATGGTCATAACTTTTGAAATACCCTGTATAATGTTAAAATACCTTATATTCTAAGAAAGGGGATGATTAGTAGAATCTGAATATGGAATAATATATACGGTGTCTCATTTAAAAAATGTATGTTTGCATCACCACGTAGTTATGGATCACCCTGTATAATTAAAAATATTTTCCGAGCAAGGAGCATATCCTTAAAGGGGTGATACACGTACGAACTTTAAGTACGCGGTTTTTAATTTCGCAAACTTACTCGGCTCGACGTCGGTCACACACGTGAAGCCGAAAGCAGTCATTTTGATAATTTTCCTAAATAAACAAAACTTTTAACAAACGCCAAACACAACAAGCGTTGCGCATCGATGGCCTGCCGAAACAGAGTGGTGGCTCGCGGCTCGCAGCACGAACCGAGACAAGCTACGAGCAGGATTTCAAACCAGTTGGATCGCCGGCGGTTTGCGCGAGGGTTTTAAAGTACGCGTACTTACGGTGACACACGGTCGAAAAAGGTCGTCGAGCCATAAGTACGCGTACTTGCTCGTACGTGTATCACCCCTTTTAGCTACAACTTTTATATATGTTAAGAGCAAACACCGATTTCGGCCAATGGACGGAAAATATGTCCAAAACGCGTTTTGGCTGCTACCATTTTACCAATGTCCGAATTATCGCTTTCCGACTGTTTAATGCAGCCCAGAACGCGTTTTGGCTGAACTACGATTGCCAAAACGCGTCCAGTTCTACTGCGATTGCCATAACGCGTGGTGGATTTTGTGAGTGTCTCAGCTTGTAAACGATACCTCTGGAGCTAGTGTATTCATTTAGTATTTGATCTTTGTGCGGGTTAGACAGTAGCTAGAGAGCGCCATGGAAGACCTAAGGTTATGTTTTAATGTCGAACTGCAAAAAGTCATAAGTAGTAGCAATGATCGTAGTAATATTTGTATAAGAGAAAGATACGACCAAACACTCACAGAGGTAAAGGCGGCAAAAGCTTGTAAAAGTAACGGTGATACAATATCTTAGAAACAAAGACAACGATTGAAAAGGTATGATATTTTAAAAACTGGCTATATCGAAAAGCTAATTGAAAGAAGGACAGACGAAACAGCCGAACTGCGTTATTTTTGCATGACCCACGAGTTATTTGACATTATTGTGCTTTTATTCATTTTAGTTATGGATTCTAAGCTCAGAGGAAATATTGTAACACAACAGGGCAAATAATTGAGATTTATTTATTCGTAGTAGAATATAGAACGTGTTTTGGCAATCGTAGTTGACCCAAAACGCGTTCTGGGCTACATTGAACAGCCGGAAACCGATAATTCGGACATTGGCAAAACGGTAGCAGCCAAATCGCGTTTTGGCCATATTTTCCGTCCATTGGCCGAAATCGGTGTTTGCTCCTAACATATACAACTTGTTTTGCTATCTTTTATAGTAGTGGAGTTATCGACCGATCCGGTAGGTACTAAAAACTCACCCTGTATATTCATCTTTTTTCTAAACTTTTATTTTTCTTATATATTTTTTTGAATCCATAAAAAAAATTTAGTAAACTTCCTCATTATTTATGCACGAAACCACAAAATCATTAATTTTTTGCTTGTCAATTGCAATGGCACGCAGAATTGCCAACTTCAACAGGTTAAACTGCTTACAATATATTACGGAAAGGGAAATATCTTTTGAGGTAAACTATTTTAAAACAATTAGACCAGTGTCAAGACCATATTATCCATATGCAGGACTGGTGAGTTTTAAGGTGGTTTCAAGAATATCCTGGAAATGGGCCTCTACCGCGCCATATTTTTTTGAGTTGCTGATTACCACAATTATTTTATGTATGTAATTGTATTTGATAATAATGTACAATTCCTAGCGTGTATATCGAGTGAACATATATTGCACGTAAACTTTTGCATTTTGAAACTAATATTATGCGACTTTAAATTTTAACCTAAAAAAATTTGAATATTTCTTAAGTAAGATTTTTATCAGAATTATAATTTATTTGGAGGGCTTATAAAGTTATATCAATAAACTGTAATTCGTTTTATTCTTTTTATCGCAGTAATCGAGAAAATTCAGAATTTATGATCACAAAATAATAATAGATGGTATACATATATACTTACAATACTCCATGTTGTGATTGTCTAGATAAAAAGGCTTTCCGTTTTGTGACAGAGCAGTGATAAAATGTACATAAAACCAACTTATCTTTATACGTCATTTATCTACCAAAATATCTACATGAAAGCAATCTTAAGATAGAATAGTTATATCATGGCCTCACGTTAAAGTCTAAAGGATTTAACAAAGCATTAGAAACAGAAGAATGAATATTTATCGGAGACTTAACGGAGACTAGATCAACTTAAGGTGGCTTTAAGGCTAGTTTTAACAAAAGCCGTGACAGCTCTCTCAATTGTGGGCCCTTTCGGCTGTAAGGAGGTTAATGAAGTTCTTTCAGGCAAGTTTGCTTTAAAAGAACATGTTGTATCAGCCTCCTGTAGGCTCTGATAAAACTAAAAATGTTTCGGGGGTATTCTTATTAGGGTCAAGTTTCTTCAAAAGTAATGTCATAGTAAGGTAATTCATTTCTATGAGATAACGGTATAGGTTCATTTGACTGTGTGGCGGATTACAAATTAAATCTTACCTGTACTACATTTGTGCGATCCAAACAGTCTATGCAATTGACACGGAAGACGCCGTTTTGTGAGCAAATGTGACCTTGTTTGTCCCTCCAGCAGTAGTTCATGTCTTTGATAGTATCACTGACCGCATTTATCAGGATCGATACATTTTCAAAATGCATGCCTCTGCTGCAAAAAAATAAACTATTGAACTTCCATGACTTTGATACTTTATACAGTGATTAGCTTTAAATTTCACATCTGGGGAGCTGCTTTTTCATCGGCGTGCTGTTGGCGACCTTTGACTTATCTACCCGCATTCAAACGGAGCCTGCTCCTCTGAGCCTATTAGAAGCACCCGCGTGACCGCTGCATCTCAGCGCAATGCGGTGGTTCAGCGGCAGTACTGTGGTATTTAGGGTTTGCCTTCGCGGTTGCTCAGTTGAAAAAAATGTTTCCACTTTTTTGTGGACTTTACAGGGGCTATGTACACAAAATTAAGGACGTTCGTTCACGAAAGTGTTTATTAGATGAAATAAATTTTTTTTAATTTTTGAGTTTAATCAATCTACCCTAAAAAAATCAACACCTGTTATTGATCATTCCAGAAAGTTATTAACGATTAAAAATCAGAATTTCAACATGGGCTTAAAGATAGAATAAACATATTTTAAATTGATGACACCAACGGCATGCAAATTTCTAAGTGATTTGGATCCTAGATTGAGGATTAGAGACACAAATTCACAGCTTATGTATCGACTGATCCTAATACAATTCGCGAACTTGTAGTAGATTTGTTGGAAGGGCGCGTGACAAAATTTCATATGCTAAGCTTGCATTCTTTTGGTGCCATCAATTGTAGTAACAAGGTAGAGAAATACTCTTTGGAATATGTAATTATTTATAGTATTGCATTAAAAAAATTGACTACTGTTTGAATTAGTTATTAACTATTTTAATCATGGTAGTTAAAACTGTTTCTTATCATATTGCAATCTGGCAACAGCGCTTCCCTCTCTTTACAAAAGCCTATCACAACAGTGTCATACAACGTCGGTTAGGGTTGATTACTTTGTTGATTATCGTTTGTGTGTTATAATCTGGGAGCTGACGTCACATTTCGCCGGACCATTATACTGATGCTGTTTTTTCAGTATACGGTTTCGTGATGTTGATGATAAAAAAGGTCTATGTTAGCTGGTCCTGATTCTTCCAAGATTTATCTCACAGCCGTTTTAACATTAGAGATGAGCCTTAATATTAATTTGTCGAGATGGCCCAACTACGACTTTTATCTATGCTTTATCTGTTTTTCGCCATGTAACAGCATCCGTTTTCATTTAAAGCGCAGCTAACAGGTTTAATCACATCCGCATATCAGTTAACAATTACTTTTATAGTTTTCATACCATTAATTGTCATATAAATGAATTTTCAGTAAAATAGTCCGATTTTTCCAATTTATCATACAAGTCACACAGATTTTGCAGCTAACATATTTTTTCGTGATGAACTTCACGAACATCAATTAACTAGCTGCAAATTTTCGACTTCACTAAAATACCCCGAAATTTTCTTTGCGAGATACGCATACTATCAAAATTTCAGGTCACGGTGTCGCGTCAACTAACATACGTTTTTTTTTCGTTTTTCTACAAAAAACTAATTTACAAGAAACTGTAAATTCTCAGTATAATTATGCATGAAAATTTGCCGCCAGCGCAACGACTATTATCTTTTGACTTATCTGAGAACTACTGACGTCTAGGTCAATGCTGAGAAACACACTGTTGACAATGGAATCAAAATAATAACTAATTTAGATTAACTGATATTTTTAAATAGAGAGCTTATAAATATCTAGTAAAAATAATTTATAAATAATTACAAGATTATTGATATACTTTCCAACTTTTCTAAAGTCCCGAAAAATTTCATAAATCAATAGCACTCGTTTGACTTTAGGCGTACCGAACGAACGTCCTTTAAGAGGTATTAATAAAACTTACCAGTATTCATGAAAATCAAAGGTGGCATACGTAATGAAAGGGCTATTATATTGCAACACCATTTGAGAATATGCATCAAAAATGATTTTCTCCTTTCCAGATTGATCGATCAAATTTATTATGCATATCGGACCGTATCGCTGTATTTCTTTGTTGAAGTGTTTCTCAAACGCTACTTGTGTTTCTGCCTCACCTGAAAATCAACAACTATTGTAGACATATTAAAAAAAATATTTTTTATCAAAATGAAAGCTATAATGCGAAACGCTTTGGTTTGAAACCTCCTTTTTATGAGCGGGAATCTTCTGTATTTCAGGCCGAGGTGTATGTTATCCTGCGCTGTGCAAGGATAAACACTGAGCGAGCGTACAAAAACAAAAGGATCGCTATACTCAGAGACAATCAGGCGACACTCAGAACATCACACCATTTCCAGCAGTAGTTTCTAAAGCGTTAAGTAATAATTCGGAACGGTCAGGTTAATTTTCCAACTCGTCACTTGTAATTTTAGTCAGTAGAATATTCCAAAGCATCAAATGTAAATTCAATTCAAATCGTCAACTGAATATTCAAAAGCATCAAAAGTAAATTACAAGGTATCGTTTTCACAATTTTATCTTTGTAATGCAGTAAAAATACATTTTTTATGTTGTGTCAGATATTGTGCGGACACTACATACATAAATAGTGCGACCTTCAGCATTTATAATATTTGAAATTACGTACATCACAAATTAATATAATTTGTAGCAAAACGATTTTCTTGGTGCCATGATATCTCAACGGTTAAAGGCGCTAGCCTCCTACCAAAAATGTTCGGGTTCGAGGTTGGTTCGAGCCCAAGGCATAACATATTTTTTTATTTTTGTACAAAAAAATTGAATGTTATATGCTTTTTGTACATGGTACACAAATTTTTTTCTACGATCGAAATAAATGTGTCTTTAAGTCGAATTTTATTTAGTCTATTTTACAAATCTGGCACCTTATATTGAATCTTATGATTCTTTAATTCCTCTGTTGCCCAATACATGGCGAAAGGTAACTACTTCATACATATTAATTTTTAAGTGGGTTTGCTTGAAGGCTTTTTCATGTAAACTTCTTACTGTTTGCACTACGTACTGCAAAGGAGTGCCTATAAAGTTACCGCGGTATCCAATCCCGGGGAAAATGAATGAGTGGCAGTGAATTTATACCGTGTAATAAGAAAAAAAAGTAGCCCAGCTTGGGAACCGATCCTGGCACCTATGAATTTGAAAGCGTACTGTAACCTACTGAACCAACGAGCCTTTCAGTATCTCAGTTTCACTTTCGCAAAATCGTAATATTAATATCCATGATGTCATCTTTTTAATGCTATTTATGATTTCAAAGTGTAACAATAAATAAATAGCGTAAACCGTAAATTAGTCGTGTCGTGGATAACTGCCTTTTAAAACATTTTCTCCGTTTAGGCGTGCCAGTTTTCATTCGAATTCGTTGGTCGCGTTCTACCTACCTACTATAAAGTAAAATTACAAGGGCTTTAAAACGCATTTTGACCGAACTTTCCCTGATAATGTCATTGCGCAATTATACAAAGATTACTGTTTGTGTCTGTCGAACGTCTATGTGGACCTCAGGCACGTTAGAATATTGAATTGACACATTAGAAACTACAATTGATGACTTAGAACTTTCATTTGACTCTTTTGAAAATTAATCTGATGCTTTTAAATATTCAATTGATTATTTGAAACTACAATTATTGACGCGTTAGAATTCACTATTGATTGTTTCAGACTACATTTGATGCTTTAGAAAATTTACTTGACTATTTGAATTTACAATTGATGTTTTGGAAATATAATTTGATCCTTTAGAAGCTACTGCTGGAAAGTCTCAAGGTAACGACTAGTCTGGGACTGGTAACAGCAACTGGGTAGGTAAACATTAGAGTGGGTGTCACCTCTTAATAAAAAGGCAGATGGGCTTCCAACAAAAGGTTCTTCTAATGGCGCAAAACATGCCTTGAGGGTACCCAAAAGCATAATTAGGCACCAGGTCAGGAAGTGGGTGAAACTCCAACACAAGGAATATTTGGACCTTACGACTGGATGTACACATGGTAAAGCATTCATCACAGCCCCATGCCAGAAAATAGCTGAAGCACTGCTTTATTTGACCAGGAATCAACTTGGAATAACAACTCCTTACAGGGCATTGTGGCCTGAAGAAACACCTGAAGAGAATGGGACTATACGATGGAGATCTGGACGGCAGACTATTTGATAGAGGGACACGGTCAGCCTTTCATGTGAGTACCAAGCGGTTGATCACAGGAAATAAAAACTCTTTGAGAAACCTGGGCTAGAACCTATAGAATTTAAGTCTGTACATTACTGAACATTTGTCCAATAAGTACTTGGGCTTAATACTGGATCAACATTTTGTCGTTAGTCTCATATTGCACGTGTTAATAAGCGACTGAGGAGTAATTTAGCACTGTACTTCACACTGGCGTATACGGCCGACAACGGTGGATAAAACAAATCCGGCAAATCTAACGAAGACGGTCACAGTTGCGCCGTCCAGCACTGCCGTACACAGACTTGTTCGGCCGATTGTCCCTAGAAAACAAAGCATTTTGTTTTTTTCGGTTGTGTACGGCAGTGTCTCCCTCTCTCTGTCTCCCCCTCTCTCTCTCTCTCTCTGTCTCCCTCTCTCTCACGCTGTGTCTCACTCTCTTTCTCTCTCTCTCTCTCTGTCTCTCTCTCTCTCTTTCTACCTCTTGAAAATGGTATAGAGCACTTCCATGATGACGCGGCGTGCTGTCATGATCAGCTGATATTGGGCAAACATGGCTTGTTTACCATGTACCGCCATGTAAAATTGAGGACTTTTATTTGTGTTTTTTTACAATTTTTTTAGACATTTTTATCATAATTGTTGTTGTGTTGTGTTTTCCAAGGAATCTTTTTTGTCAGGTAAGCACATCTGTCAATTAAAATGATGTAATTTATTTTATGAGATAATGCATGATAAAAACTTGAATGCATATTGAAAACAGCAAAGAAAAAAAACGTTTATTCGCAAATTACAGTTATCACATTCACTAGGGCGACAGTTAGTCATACTACATCTTTGCCACTTGATAATCGAAAGTAATGCATTTCTTTTCTTGAAATTTTATTTGTGAAGTAGAAGTAGTGAAGTAGTTCATTGCAGTGGCCAACCTTTGTTGGATTATGTTAAAGCCCCTAAATACGTTAATCAATGGTTAAAGTAGCAAAAACCTCCATTCGTTGGTAATCATTGCTAGTTTTATATGTACATATAGGCAAGTTCAAGGAATGGATCAATTAAAACATTAATCTTTTGACATAACCTAAAAGTTGAGTTTCTGGAACAAGAGATATATGTAAATATGCATAAAAAAAATAGGTACATTATATTATGACTATTCACTTCTCTATTAAAATAATTTGTGCACTATTTCAAAATGCTTCTTTTTTGTCATTATAGGTGTGGAAAAAATTCTTCAGCTTCCCAAGTATTCGAGACAGAAGAGGCAAACCGACACCAGGAGGCAAAAAGTGTGATGACTTTCTAGAAAGTAGATCCTGGTATATTTCACATACTGTGTATACTAACAGCACCAATAAATGCTCATGTTATCTATCTATATATTTTTTAATAAATGGTGGAGAAAAATGAATTATTTATTATTATAGGGTATGCTTCTCACATAATCAAACTGAACATATTTCCTATCATTAGCTTATACCCACATTCATACTTTTTTCCAAATATGTAACATGAAATGGCGTCTAGCTACAACGAGGTGAAAATATGTATTTTAAATGGCACTTTGCACATAATGTGATTAATTTGTATCTTATCAAACAGGGTAACTATCTAAAAAACACTCATTGCGTGATTGTAAAGTTGCACATACCAGAAGCTAAAGGGTTACTTGAATAAAACTATTAGTGATATTTTCCTATGTATTTATTATATATATTTTCCTTTGATGTATTAGGGCTTGTTCCGAACAGTATATAATTCAGTGTATCGAAGGGCGATGAGTGAAAAACCATTCAGTGATGTGCTGCTGCAGTCCTCAGTCAAACAGTATGGGCCAATATTATCGATACTATTGAGTTTATGCCTATAAACATAAAGATGCTTCAGGTTTTGTCCAGTTCCTTAAAGTAGTTATTCAGTTCCATCTGACATCCTGAAATAAATTATATTTAAAAAAAAATGAAAAATAGAGGAAAGCTAACTGATGAGTGATGAAAATGCATTAAACATAGTGCAAGTAAGAACTTTCATTCTAATATTTTAAATAATGATTACTACTGTGACTGCTATTCATATACCTATTATGCACCTTGTTAAATACAAAATAAAACTGACACAGCTCGATAGATTTTCTTGATCTGGTAAAGATTGAGTGAGAAAGATGCAGTATGACTATAACACCTGTCACCCTAATGAATGAGAGAACTGTAATTTACGGATAAACGTTTTTTTCTTTGCTGTTTTCAATATGCATTCAAGTTTTCATCATGCATTATCTCATAAATTACATCATTTTAATTGACATAGCTGCTTACCTGCCAAAAAAGGTTCCTTGAAAAACACAACACAACAACAATTATGGTAAAATTGTCCAAAAAACTGTAAAAAAGCACAAATAAAAGTCCTCAATTTTACATGGCGGTATACGGCAAACAAGCCATGTTTGCCCAACATCAGCAGATCTAGACGTTTGAGGTTATGGTCGTGGAATTGCTCTATTGACCCATGCACTCTTTTTGCCACTACATAGTATATACACTAATGGTGTTTCAGACAGCAGCAGTTCGTCCTCCTTCATTTTCGATTGGTAATTTACAATATCAGCAGAAAAAATCGCCAGAAATACGTGCAGAATGACCAAAAATTCATCAAAGTCGGCCGATTAGGTCGCCCGTTCATGCCAGTGTAAAAAATCGGCCGAAGACGGATGCACTCTGACCACCTCATTCTTTCATCTATATATTTTACTTTTCTTTTGCTTTTATCTCTACCTGCAGAACTATTTTGTAAGAAATTTCTTTGAACCAGGTATGATGTCCTACTGCCTAGATCGTAGTGCCTGGTTTTTAGGAAAATTTCATGCTCTAAATTTGGTAAATTATTAATTTCATGTACTGTACAACTTAGAGAATAATAATAAACAATAAATTAGGATCAGTAGGAAAACTGTACAAACTAGTCCAAGTCAGATTACAATTATTAAATAGTAACATATAAACCTTAAGGCTGATGTATTAACACAAGAATAATTTAAAGAAAGTCAAGTATTTCATTCCCAATCTTTACCTCTATCAATCCTAGGTGGAGGTCTATACTTGAATCCAGGTTGCGACCAATATACTGGTACCGATCCTCGTATCTGTACAAATGATACTTCATGAGTTTGGTAAATTACCATTTGTTCTGTTTCAACATAATTCGCCACCTCTCCATTTTCATCCACCCCTCTTCTTTTATACCTAAAATCGGATAGGAAATAAGTATATTGTTAGCAAGCTATATTTTGTTGATAGTTGAGTCAAACCGTTTCGTTTTGGTTCAATTGAAACGAAGAAAACGCCATGAGTTTTTTTTAGTGAACAGGGTTTTTTTTGCTTTTAAATTTGTTGTAGTATAAAAAGTGGTAAATTAAATCCTTTACTTTTCATTTTATATAGTAATGATACTCCTGATATACTGGAGTATTGCTAAAATAAAGTACTTCCAGGCAATACATCCAAATAATAAGTATACAGGGAGTTTACAATCTTAATGCCGTTATATAAAGTACGAATATTACACATCATTGTAATGCTGGTACCACAAACTTAATAGGAATATCCCGAATTTGAGGTTTCGAAAAAATCGTAACATTTTTTGATAACATAGAATATGCGGTAACAATGTATTTGAGCAGCACTTCACAAGGATCATGACTTATGAAATACACGTTCGTTGGACTTATTCCACAGAGCTGTTTTGAGTAAGCAAACGCAAGTAACAAAACAAATCTATTTTGCGGCAATTTTAAAATCTGTACATTATTTATCACTTACTGAAAGGAACTGTTCGAAGTTATCGCCGTTATGTTTAATGCATAGTCTGGCTCGCGATTTATCCATGAGGCAGAGCATGCTCGACGTAAAGCCCCTACGTCATTCCGGATTTCCATGGCCGCGTTGTCGATGCGTTGACGTAGTTCCTCTATCGTGTGGACTTCTTGGCTTTACATCGGACGTTTCATGTCCCTCAAAGATAGAAATCCAAGGGATTTAAGTCCGTAGATCTCGGTGGCCAATGAACGGGACCTCCCTGCCAATCCATCGTTGCCCAAACGTTGCATTGAGAAAGTCACGCACGTGTCGGTGGAAATGTGGGGGCGCACCATCATGCAAAAACCACATGTGTTGGCGTACTCCCAAGAGAACGTACTCTAACAGTTCTGGCAGTTCATTTTGCAAAAATGATAGGTAGTCTGCACCAGATATTCTGTCCGGCAACACAAAAGGGCCTATAAGTAACCCATTTACTATGGCAGCCCAAACGCTAAGAGAAAATCTGTGTTGAAAATGGCTTCTTTGGACTACATGCGGATGTTCCACTGCCCACGTATGCATGTTACGCACATTAGTGACTCCATCCCTCGTAAACAGTGATTCATCGGTTACGAGTATCTGCAGTGGAAAATTTTCGTTCGCGGCATGTTGATCCAAAAGCCACTGGCAAAACTGCACACGCTGGGGATGGCCTCCTTCTTCAAGGGCCTGAACACGCCGAACATGAAATGGATACAGCTGATTTTCGCTTAGGGTGCGCCACACAATTCGATTCGACAGGTGCAAAGCACTACCAACCACACGTGTACTTGTCGAAGCATCATCATCCACCATTTGCAAAATGCGATTTTCAGCATTCAGGACTCGCATGGGTCTTCCGGGGCCCCCGTCGCTTCCACGTCTAGGTTGCACGCTACCCGTATCTAAGACGCGTTGCACCACGTTGACAAAACTTCGCGAATGTGGTCTTCGGCGATTGGGAAATCTAGCTGCATAAAGCCTAGCAGCTGCGGCACTGTCTTGGTGAGCTTCTCCATAAATGAGGAGCATGTCAACATAGTGTCTATTGATAAATTGTTCCATTGCACGTTAGACAACAACAAATCCCGTAATTCGTCGGTGGTACTCGCGCGACCGCAGACCAAAATGAAACTAAAAGTGTCTAGAGATAATAGCATTTGTTTACATAGATATGCAAAAACACCTGACAAAAACTGGGATGAATACTTGGATGGTACTATACTACAGTCGGTCACTGGGCAATGGGAGCGCTCTGGGCAAT
Organism: Callosobruchus maculatus; assembly: GCA_951848785.1. Classification (NCBI taxonomy): domain Eukaryota; kingdom Metazoa; phylum Arthropoda; class Insecta; order Coleoptera; family Chrysomelidae; genus Callosobruchus; species Callosobruchus maculatus. Next base: position 3,573,767 of record CATOUR010000127.1, read on the forward strand.
GTTGTCAGATTGTGATTTTGCAGTCATATTTTTTTTTATTTTTTTCTGTTTAACTATGCGTTAACTAGTGAAATGGTACTGGGGTTTTAGGTTCGAAATATCGTGATCTATCGTTCCTCCAAATTAATGCACTAAGTTCGTAAACACCCTGTATGTGTGAAATAAAAACCTTGACAATGCACTAGAAATTCGAATGAAAGTAAGAGAATCTTCATCTAGCTAAACATAAATATAATAAAATTAAGTGCAGTGAACCAACAGAGGGCAAATACCTCTACCGGCATTAAATTGCGCTATCAGTTCTAGTGCCTCCTTTGCAGGCAAAATCAAGAAAGTGATTTCCTTACCCAAAGCGAGCTCAAGGATATTACAATCCTTGTTTAGAACATGCCCTGAATCGCATCAGGCATGATGTTGCTAGCGCGCTGTTTCGATCTAGAGGATCACAATAGTGTGTTTTAATGCAGGTAGAGGTATTAGCCCTCCAAATAGTAGTTTCTGTTGATTCACTGCTTTCATATCAGCCTGATACCGGGCTATACCCAGGCCCTCCTGATGAGATCCTAAACAGCGCTGTCGTGGGCTGAGGACATCGTGCCTGATGCGATTCCAAACAAGGATTGTAATATCGATGGGATAAGACTGGAGAATGTTTTGAATATAATACATCTTTGTATATATAGTTGATACCTGGTTCCTGCTCTGAATCTGCTTCTTCTAGATAAAATACAGAGTGTGAATATTTCATAGCTTTTTTGAACAGTATCTATCAACTCTCGCCCCATCTCTACTTTGCATTTTTCTATTTGGATGTATCCCTGAATGATGGGCAGAATCCAAGGATCACATAGAGGGTTCTGAAACAGGTGAATTGAACAAACTTATTGCTGGCAAACTTAATAATAACCCGCCAATGTATTGTGTAGGTGCATGGTTGTTGCTATTTTTTTGTTTTTGTTTTACTTCCCACACCGATAGGTGAGGGGAGTATTGTGATCGCGAAAATTTTCGATTTTGAGATAATACGTTTTTTGGGCGTTTTATGATGTGTACATAACGAAAATCCACGTCACTCATTTCCGTCGGTCTGTCTGTCGGTCTGTCTGCCTGTCTGTCTGTCTGTCTGTCTGTCTGTCTGTCGGTCTGTCTGTCTGTCTGTCTGTCAGTCTGTCTGTCGGTCTGTCTGTCGGTCTGTCGGTCTGTCTGTCTGTCGCGTTTTTCTACCCTCGTAATCTTAGTAACCGCTGCATGGATTGTGATGAAATTTGGGCAGCGGTATGCTGTGGGGTCGTAGTAAGTAATGTTCCTATAATTTTGAAAATCGGTGCATAGGCGGCGGAGTAATTAGCAAAAAACAAAAAAAAATAAATATTGCTGAAACTTCGTTTTTAGGCGTTTTAGGGGTCCCTGATCATTTTCTACTTTTTTTGGGTGGGGGTGAAATTGGGGTGGTTCGGGGGTGGGGGGTTGTAAAATTGAAAAAATTGTTGCTTTCATAATAGACTGTCCACTGACCTGTGAAGGAAGACCTGGCGACATAATAACTTTTTTAGGTCCATCCGAACATTGCCTTTGCCTATTACAGAAAGCAAAGGACTTAGAATTTTTTTTGATGTAAACATACGAGAGTATTGCGTCAGATCGTTGTAACGAGGAAACTGTTGAATTGATTTTAATGAAATTTTGAAACGGCATTACTACCATGGCGAAGATGGAAAACGCGTATGGTTTTGATAAATCGTGTTAGTGGCGGCGCAGAAATAATAAAAAAACTAAAAATATAAAAACAGCAACTTCGTTTTTAAGCGTTTTAGAGGTTCCTGATCATTTTCTGCGTTTTTTTTGGGTAGGGGTGAAATTGGGGTGGTTGGGGGGTTGGGGGTTGAAAAATTAAAAAAATTCTTGTACTCATAATAGGCTGTCCACGAACCTGTGAAGGAAGATCTAGCGACACAAATCACCTTTTTAGGTGCATCCGAACATTGCCTAGCCTATTACAGAAACTAAAAGACTTAGAATTTTCTGTATACTATACGAGAATTTATTGGTCTAAATCGTTTTGTATTTTGTAACGTGGACACTATTAAACTGATTCTAATGAAATTTTGACCCAGTATATTGTTACTGTGGTGAGAATGGGAAACGCGTATGTTTGTTAAAAATCTTGTAAGTGGCAGCGTAGCAATAATCAAAGAACGCGACAAGTATGAAAGCAACTCAAATTCGGTTTTTAGATGTTTTAGGGGTTCCTGATCATTTCCTACCAGTTTTTTGGGTGGGCGTGAAAGTGAGATGGTTGGGGGGGGGGGGGTTGTAAAACTGAGAAGTTTGTAGTATCGATAATAGGCTGTCCATTGACCTATGAAGGAAAGACCTAGCGGCATAAGACAATTTTAGGGAGGGGGGGGGGTGGGCAATTGTTTGGTTGCAAGGAATCTTAGATTAAAGCTTCATGCTATGGGAAAATAATAAACTGGTATCAGCGTAATGTGTGGGAAGTACTGAGTCAATCAACTTGACTTCATTTTTACACAACCAACTGGTCTCTCGCCACAACTACAGCTAATATCATTGTTTTTGAATCGACAAAAAGCCATGCTTTGTTTTTACACGTCTCGAGTCTTTTAGAGGTGCCTTGTAGGTAAATAGCGTCTGAAAGTGTTACATGTGCACTAGAGGTGATACTGCCAAGCTGTGTACAAAGTTCAATGCAAATATATCTTTTTTTAGGTGCTCGGATTTCACTTGCGAGTAGAATAATTTTTTTATCTGCAAATTGTATTAAAGTATCAGCTGTTAATTACGACTCTTAATATTTCTTTCTCTATATCGATCTTGATGAACTGCCTGACTATAAAGTGTTGCATTCATTATTTTACTTCCCACACCGACAGGTGAGGGGAGTATTGTGATCGCGAAAATTTTCGATTTTGAGATAATACGCTTTTTGGGCATTTTATGATGTGTACATAACGAAAATCCACGTCACTCATTTCCGTCGGTCTGTCTGTCTGTCTGTCCGTCTGTCTGTCGGTCTGTCTGTCGGTCTGTCTGTCGGTCTGTCTGTCGGTCTGTCTGTCGGTCTGTCTGTCGGTCTGTCGGTCTGTCTGTCGGTCTGTCTGTCGGTCTGTCTGTCGGTCTGTCTGTCGGTCTGTCTGTCGGTCTGTCTGTCGGTCTGTCGGTCTGTCTGTCGGTCTGTCTGTCGCGTTTTTCTACCCTCGTAATCTCAGTAACCGCTGCATGGATTGTGATGAAATTTGGGCAGCGGACCCCACAGGGGTCGTAGTAGGTAATGTTGCTATAATTTTGAAAATCGGTGCATAGGCGGCGGAGTAATTAGCAAAAAACAAAAAAAATTAAATATTGCTGAAACTTCGTTTTTAGGCGTTTTAGGGGTCCCTGATCATTTTCTACTTTTTTTTGGGTGGGTGTGAAATTGGGGTGGTTGGGGGGTGGGGGGTTGTAAGATTGAAAAATTTGTTGTATTCATAATAGACTACCCACTGACCTGTGAAGGAAGACCTAGCGACATAAATAACTTTTTTAGGTCTATCCGAACATTGCCTTATGCCTATTACAGAAACTAAAGGACTGACAATTTTTTCCGATGTATACATACGAGTATTGCTGTGTAGATCGTTCTATATTATGTAACGACGAAACTGTTCAATTGATTTTAATGAAATTTTGACACAGTATTACTACCGTGGCGAGGATGGAAAATGCGTATGGTTTTTATAAATCGTGCCAGTGGCGGCGCAGAAACAATAAAAAAACTAAAAATATAAAAACAGCTCAAACTTCGTTTTTAAGCGTTTTAGAGGTTCCTGATCATTTACTGAGTTTTTTTGAGTGGGGGTGAAATTGGGGTGGTTGGGGGGTGGGGGGTTAAAAACTGAAAAGTTTGCTGTATTAATAATAGGTTGTCCACTGACCTGTGAAGGAAGACCTTGCCTATTACAGAAAGCAAAGGACTTTTTTTTCTGATGTAAACATACGAGAGTATTGCGTTAGATCGTTGTAACGAGGAAACTGTTGAATTGATTTTAATGAAAGTTTGAAACAGCATTACTACCATGACGAAGATGGAAAATGCGTATGGTTTTGATAAATCGTGCCAGTGGCGGCGCAGAAATAATAAAAAAACTAAAAATTTAAAAACAGCTCAAACTTCGTTTTTAAGCGTTTTAGAGGTTCTTGATCATTTTCTGCGTCTTTTTGGGTGGGGATGAAATTGGATTATTTGGTTGCAAGGGATCTTAGACTAAAGCTTCATGCTATGGGAAAATAATAAACTGGTATCAGCGAAATGTGTGGGAAGTACTGAGTCAATCAACTTGACTTCATTTTTTTTGTTATTTCAAAAAAGATTATATGTCGGACGATAAAAGCTGAATTTGTCACTCTACTCGAGGAGTTGTCAAAAACTCACTCACAATATTCTTGGATCTTTGAAATAATGAGCTTAAAAAATGCAAGAAGCAACCTAGATAATTATATCTTTACATACTTTTTTTAACGTAATGTTGCAAACTTAATGATGCAAAAAGTAAGTGAGGTTTAGAAACAGGTAAAATAATCTACCAAAGTATTTTTCATTTGCATTCTGGTTCAAGAAATTTAACTGAATATTGTTCAAGATTTTGCGTAATGTATGAGTCTTTAAAACTCACCTCTAACTCTATAATACATTTGAGCATATGTTTGTTCCAGAAAAACCTATCATCCACAGTCTTCCACAGAGCCTGGGGATCAATTTCACCCTGCTTTTCTAAGTTGCACAGCCTCTGCAGAGAATTGGTCAGATCTGTCGTTTTCGAATAGTAAAAAGAGTTTGTATCTGTGAAGATCTTGTGAAACTCCTCGATGATCTGCCTCTCAAATCGATCCTTATCTTTGACGTTGTTTTTCTTACCGCCTGATGCCATAGCGGCAGCTTGTTGCGTCGTATTTTTGATAGTGTTTCCTGCACTTTTGAGGGTACCCCACGTTTTGGAAAATGCCGCATTCTTCTGAAAATTGAAATTTTATATATATCAGATCGCTTCAAAAAGTAAGTATTTTTTAGTATGTATCTATCTACCTTTTTTGGCATAGATAGTTAAATATATTTAATGGTCTGTACAGCTTTTTATAGTTTCCAAAATTTTTACAAATATGAACCTAATGTAAATAGATTTCCATAAACTAAGTCATCCTTATTAATATATCATTAAGTAAAGTAAGAGACTACACAGTCTAATTCATAAGTACTGAGTCTATCTACTTATTCTGAAAGTTTTATAAGGTTATAGCATATATAATTTGCTTTGTCATCACATATATGTAGTCTCGTGTCACATTGGAACTATTTATAGCCTGTCCTAATATAAAAATCAATGTAAAGGAGCGTTTCCCTAGAGACCATTCAAAATAAATATTTTTTTCCATTAAATATGTGGTGGTATCAGCCCTTATATATCCAGCCAAAGGGTGTAAGAATTGATTATAGTCTATTCAAGCTAATAGCTATTTCAATATCAATATTTAACAATATGTAAAATAATACCTGTAAATCAAATAAAGAACTTGTTGGTTGACTTGGTTTTGATTCTGTAGATTTGTGCTTGCTACATGGTTTTAGATTAATATCAGTCTCATCACCATTCAAAGACAGAAATGCTACTGACTTTATTTTGAAGACCTTGTTGTCACCATGGAGTTTCCCTGAAAATTGAAAAAACACATTTCTATAATAACAGAATAAAACATGATTTTTGTAATGCCATTGCTGTACTGAGAAGATTTGTCAGGGTGAAAGTACTGAAAGTGGTATAAATGCATTGTCTAAAGTGTATTCAAATCCGCCGTGCAGTGGCTGTAACAATAACACGCGCTCGGCGGCTGGCCTGTGGATGTCGGTCGCCAGAGCCGTATTCAAAACAGCAGTCATAAAGTCCATAGTATCGGATGTGGAGTAGCATTTATGAATCATATTTTTCCATTACAGCTGTATAGATATATTTTAGATTTTATATATTATTCTTATCTTAGGAACCTTCATTTTGGGGGTACAGTTGAGAAGGGGTCAATACTTCAGCTACATTTGTCCATCTATTCCGAGTCTGATGAGCTTAATGTACTGCTACCATTGAGGTTAACTATAACAGGTTCAATATTCTCTATTGTGGTGTCTAATCGCCACATTTCCTGTTCCACTTTTTCTTGGACATGTCGAATGCACTTTCGCCATTTATCTGCAGTAATAGATCCTACTGCTTCTTGGAAATGGTTTTTCACATCAGCAAACTTGAACGTAGTGTTTTTTTCAGCTACAGTGTTTTTAATTTCAGTCCAAAGTAGCTCAGTAGGATTGAGTTCACAGTGGTAAAGTGGAGGCCTCAAAACTATTTTATTTTGCTGTTTGGCCATTTCATCTATTCTATATTTATTGTACTCAGCCTTATGCTCATTCACAATTTTGAGTAATTCAACTTTCAGTAATCATTCGTCAAAACTAATGTTTTTCGATCGAAGCCAGTCCTGAATATCTAATTTGCTGGAGGCATTTGTTGATACTTTCTCTAATTTGCGAGAATGATAAGGGGTATTGTCGAGAACAATTACAGAATTATCATCGAGCTTTGGTAAAGTATTCTTGAACCAATTTTCAAATGAGTTGCCATCCATCTCCTCATGGTGATCTGTAGTTTTTTTGACTCAAATGTCCACAAAGAATGCGGAACAAATCCGTTTTCACTACCGATGTGACAGATTATTAACTTCTTCCTTTTTCCAGAAGGGTTTTTCAGTCCTGTAGAAAGTCCCTCTAAAAATGCTCACCTAGATGAAGTCACTGTAGTTGTCTATTCAAACCTTGGATCGCGTATGGCCAGCATTAATCCATGTCTCATCTAGGTAATAGATTTTCCTTTTTTTCAGCCCTAAAGGCCTTAATTTTTCTGAGGTAATCCCTCCTCCTTAAAATTATATCCTCCCTATCGATGAGAATACTTTTCCTTCCTCGTTTCCCAAATACCAGGTTAAGCTTCTTTAATAGCTTATAAAACGTGTTCCGCTTAAAATTGGGCAAGTCACTATCGTCATTCACCTCTTCTAGGACTTTGTCAATAGTCGGACGTTCATTTCGGAAAAAGAACTGATGCACCTTTCTTCCGATTGCACTTTTATCGCCATGGTTCACAAGGTCAATGCAACGTTTGCGATTCTGATTAGTTAAAGGTGCAGCAAAAGTGTGTCTGGTAGATACCTATTTTGAGTGCAACCTTTTCCATAATATCGTCAGCAGCAGTTGTTAATGATTTATATACGTTTAATATTACCTCCTTAAGCCTCACGTCAAAATGGCTCTTTTTGACCTCTGCCTTGGTGGACTCAAATCCTGACTTATAGCCACATCCATGGGTTCATCTGCAGTGTCTGTGCTACTAAGCCTCTCCCTTGGTAGATTTAAATTCTGTCTTGTAGCCACATCCATGGATTCATCTGCAGTGTCTGTACTACTAGACATCCTTCAATATCTCCTTCAAGTTATCGGGGAATAACAAACACCACTAATAACTATTAAAACAACAGTACCACACATAACACTAAAATTCGCACAACAACCCAGATAGGAGCGTGTCGTCCTTAGAACGACCTATTTTGGTCTTCACTGGTCTTCGACGTCGTTTGGCCGAAAAATGTCGTCCAAAAGACGGCCGCTAGTGGACGTCCGCAAAACGTTTCAGCGTAGACATCTGTAAGACGTTCTAATTGGTCCTAGTGAGCACAAAATTTAAAAACTAATTCATAAGCATTTAACTCAAAACAAGAGGTGACAGACGATAGGTATTTGGAACAAATTAGGCCGTTACCGTTGCGCGGTCCGCAGTTTGGTATCGGTACTTCTGTTGGACGTTGGACGGTTCACGGTGATCGGTTTGTGCCGTTTCTTTTGTGGCATATAGTGGATTTTGTACAAATTTTATTATTCCCGCCTTTCCCGGTCTTTTCCTCTTTTGTTCCTTCCTATGTGGTGCATTTCTATCTCGATCCCACTGCGACCCCGACCGTATCTATTAATAATACAATAATAGCCTAATGGCGTACGTACTGGAGGAGTTCGATGACGGTGGCGTCGCGGTGGTAGCCAAAAGTTGGCTGGCGCAGAAGAAAGAAAGAAGTGTTTTGGCCTCCTGTGAAGCAGCAGACTCATTTCGATCGTTAGGCCATTTAGGCCTAATTTATAGGCAAAGTTCGACCATAGTTAAATAGTTATTTATTTCTGAGGCAATTTATGGAGTTGTTTGTGCCTGTGTCTTATTTTAATTCATCAAACTACCGGCTTTTTATGTTTTAGAATATAAACAATGGTGGAGTGAACCAAATGCAATTATCTGGCAATTTGTCGACTTGTATATACAGGGTGTCCCAGAAGTCAACGTCAAGCCGCAACAGGGTGAGAGGATTGGTTGTAACTATCATGAGAAAAATCAGAAAAAAAATCTATCCCATGCAGTTTGAAAATTATGGGCATTTAAAAAAAAACCTAGAAATTTGGTCAAATTATAACTGTATTTTGGTTATTGTGGTTAACTTTTATTATTTTTGTTCATTTAAACTTTGGAACCGAAACCCTAAATAAGATTTCTAGAAGCATAGTCAAAGATAATGACACAATTGCCCCAAGTTTTCTAGAATGAGGACTATTTATTAAACTATGAATTTAAAATTTTCAAAATTTGCCGACTTTGAAAGACCCTCCACTAAAAAAGATGTACTAAAGTGCCTTGGCAGGTGCTATTAAAAGTTGGCGCATTTAACGAGGATTGTAAAATGGTACAATACTTGATAGTTTCATACTAAAAAAAGACGAGTAAAAAAGGGAAACCTCAAGTAATCCGATTTTTTCACTCAGGTTCAGATGTTCTTTATTCGCACAAACTTCTGGTAAGCTCTTAATTTTACGGCAAAATGATGAGAGAGGTGGATAGTGGATTTGTTTGCCATGAGTGAGCGAGACAGATAGTGACGCCACTTTTAACAAAGTCAACAAAAATAAGTAAAATTAATAAAATAATGAAAATTCTTGACCTAGCTTAGTTTAGGTTTATTGGATTAGAAGTCCGATAGGGAAATAACATGATTTATTATAATAGAAGTTCAAATTGTGTATCATCAGCCTCAATACACGCCCTACATTGTCTTAGAAAAGATCTACTTATTAGCCAGGCACATTTAATGCGAGAAGACGGATCGCAGTATCGGTTTAAAGTAAGCCTGTGGACCGGAATTTTAAACGTCAAAATTGTTGGGCCTTTTGAGGTGCCTGAGAATTTGAATGGCAAGAATTACCTACATTTTTTACGATAAAATCTAGTAACTTTGTTAGAGGGCGTACTACTAAAACGGCCTACAGATGTTGATGTAAGCCGCGATTCCTCAATCGGCTCATGAAACTTGCATCAGTTGCATAAGGTCCTACTCAAATCGATGCCTGAATCGACTTGCTATTTCATACACGTTTCATGCAACACAAGAATAGTAGGGTGGGCTTATTTCTTTGCATGGACACAATACTATACACGTCGAAACCTGCATCACTACATCATCGTCACCGGCTCGGCGACATGGCTCACCGACCATAATAGGATTCCAAAATCTGCATCGCTGCAAGCCGCAACTGATACCAAATTCGTGATTCAGTACCACACACGCTGCTACTTGCGTTATGAAACGTAGAAGTCGATACCTGAATCGCAGCATGCATCAACGTCTGTAGACCGCTTAACAGATCGTTGCCACATAAGGTATCAACGAGATGGCTGCCCAGCGCTTTACGCAGTGCAAGTAAGAGCTTTCCTTGACCAAAAATACCCGGGAGGTGGAGGTAGACGTTCAGGCACCATCTCGTGGCCAGCCGATCCCCAGATTTAAATCCCCTGCAATTTTTTTATTGGGGTGTTCTCAAAGAAGAAGTTTATTCAAAGCCCATTGAAAGCGTAGCCGAGCTGCGTAAACGAATTTATCAAGCTTCTGACGACATCAACTCTCGAGGATATGCCTGACTAATAAGTAGATCTTTTTTAAGAAGATGTAGGGCATGTATTGAGGCTGATGGTAAAGAATTTGAATATTTATTGCCTGACCTTTATTCCAATAAACCTAAACTAAACTAGGTCAAAATTTTTCATTATTTTATTAATTTTACTCATTTTTGTTGAGTGCTAAAAGTGGCGTCACTATCTCTCTCGCTCACTCATAGCAAATATGTTCATTATCCATCTCTCAGATCATTTTGCCGTAAAATTAAGAACCTACCAGAAGCTTGTGCGAATATAGAACATCTGACCTGAGTGAAATGGGTTAGCAAAAATCGGGTTCCTTGAGGTTTTTATTTTTTTACTCGTTTTTTTAGTAGGAAACTAACAAGTGTTGTACCATTTTACAATCCTGGTTAAATGCGCCAACTTTTAATGGCACTTGCCAAGGCACTTTAGTACATTTTTTTTAAAGGAGGGCCTTTCAAAGTCAGCAAACTTTGAAAATTTTAAATTCATAGTTTAATAAATAGTCTTCAAGAAAACTTGGGGCAATTGTGCCATTATTTTTGACTGTGCTTCTAGAAATGTTATTTAGGGTTACGGTTCCAAAGTTTAAATGAACAAAAATAATAAAAGTTAACCACAATAACCGAAAAATTGTTATAATTTGACCAAATTTCTAGGTTTTTTTAAATGCCCATAATTTTCAAACTGCATGGGATAGATTTTTTCTGATTTTTCTCATGATAGTTACAATTAGTCCTGTCACCCCGTTGCGGCTTGACGTTGACTTCTGGGACACCCTGTATATAATATTTAAAAAGAAGTACGAATAAACATTCATTTCTTAATTGTTGTTTGTTTTCATCCAAAACGCAATAAAAAATCGATCATGGTGACGTTTTAAGAGACGACAAAGGGACGTTCTAAAGACGTCAAGACATTAAAAAAATACGTCCAGTATATGACTCAGTTGAACGTCCTGAAGACGTCATTATATCTGAAGATGTCAGTATGTGACGTCTTCTGGCTGTGACATTTTAACGTCCTGCTAACGTCTTTTGGACGACAACTGATTCGTCCCCTTCGGCCACAAGATGACGAGAAATGAACGTCTCTAAGATGCCCTCTTCCTACCTGGGAACACGGCAGGTATGCGATGATAAAAGCACGATGTACGCTATCATTAACACGACGCGTCGTATACAATGATAAACACACGGAGCAACTGATTAAAATACAACCCTGTTGTTGTTGTTATAAATGCCGCCTTACCCGGGCGGCGTGCGTGGTATTCTATTTGTTTACAATCTTCTGCACCTTGGATTTGAATACGGTATAGTAGGTTTTTATACAGGTTGTCCCCGACGATTAAAAAGCAATATATCGGAACTGGGCAGAAGTTGAGGATTATAATTTTGAGCAAATGCTGTACCTTTTCTTATTATTGTGTTATCCAATAAGGTATTTGTTTTTGGTCATGTGACGTTTGATTCAAAAATTATTAATGGGACATCCTGTATATTTGTCCCTTTTTGTGTTCCTCCTGACAAAACAATTCCAACAAACTAGCACACTTGGGGTCTTAAGTAAAAGATTGTACCACTACCATTAAAAATGATACCAACACTAGCAAAACAATTTAACGGTAGGGGTACATGGTATAATCAATTGTAGTGGTACAATTCTTTAAGTACCTATAGCTTTTGAATGAATTACTTTAGACCTCAAGTGTGCTACTTTGTTGAAATTGTTTTATCGGGAGGAACACAGAAATGCACAAATATATAGGGTGTCCCATTAAAAAATTTGAATAGGGTAGGTACTTGCAGAGGTCGTGAAATCGTCTCGGGAGTCGGGAGTATACAAAGCGTAAAGAAAACCATATCAAGAAGCAGTAGGAAACAAAAAACATGATTTTACTGACGACCAAAAAAAGATATTTGCAAAATAAAATAAGGATACATTCAAATTTTTCCACGTGACTTAAAACCAGGGCTGACGTCACAGGTATCTTATCGATATCGACAATCGATACTGCTACAGTGCAGGTCAGTGAGATTCAACTGCAAACTAGAGATGATCTGAATTCTTCAACAATGCGACTCAATTTATTGATACTTAAACATATTTGAAACAGGCAATTAACCCACTAGCATTTTCGTTGCAATACATTTTTATATCTGATAGGTATCACAGTTCATCCTGTTTGTGACCAAGATTCGCAACTAATCAAAGAGATCATTTTATTTCGGCACATCCCATTATGAATGAATCCAAAGATTCAAGCCCATCCCTACAAAGTGACTTAGTAATCTAGCCTAACTTTTATTCTTCTGTCTTTTGTACTTTTGTGTGTGACTGTGTTTTGTGGTTATAATGATCAATGTCAAAACGTTAGGTTAGCACTGGCTATCGATATCGAATATCAATACTTTATATCCCATCACTATAGGATATCACTGACGTCAGAGGTTGTTTGCACAGCAGATTCCGGCATTTGAAATAATTTTTGGAATATCTCTCACAGCCGATTTCAAAAAACCAAACAAGTGATTTTGTCATGTTTACTAGGCTCTAAGGACATAATATTTTTTTCTGCAAGTACCCTATTGGATGTCACATGACCAAAAACAAACAAAAACAAATACCTCATTGGGTAACACAATAACAAGAAAAGACACAACATTATTTGCTCTAATTCACATCCCCAAAATTATAATTCTCTACCACTGCCCAGCTCAGATACATTGCTTGTCCTGAATGTCGTAGAACACCCTGTATTTGGATATTTAATTACCAACTATCTTTATGTCCTACTCAATAAACATCATCAATACTTGTGAAACCATACTCAATGACAATGGAAGTGTCACATCCAAAAAGAATTATTTTTTTATCTTTTTTAATATTTTTATATCACCTTATGTTTTCTGTCAGTACAGGGGGTAGGAAAACATGAAGACCTTTTGGTTGAAAAAAGTATTCTATAGACTGTTAAAATAGGCAGGCACTTGAGACTGGTTTGTGCCTATGCATCTGAATGATGAAAACTTTGAAAACTCCATATTTTCAGTATGTATTTTATTTTGAGCTACTTACCAATTGGAAGACTTTCTTTGATAAGCAATAGTCTAGGATCAAATAGAGGGCTGTGTTCTACTTTTCCAATTATTCCATCACATATTCCCAAACAAACTGGATCATCTGCATCTGTTAAATCCCAGCCTAAAATTGAATTAATTCATTTTATGCTAGTTGTTTCTTCCACAACACTAAGCATATGATTTCAGGACATCACATATGTTAAGTAAACTTGTCACAGCAAGTTTGATGAAATATTCTAACATAATAAATACAACAAAAATTAACAAATATCATGGCAATATTGGAAGGAGGCCTCTTGTATATCCTCTGCATAGAGATGTATCACTTGAATTTTGACATCATATTGTAGAAGTGTTTTCTTAGTTAACAGTGTCCAGTAACAGAACCAGGTGCAATGCAGAGGTTTTGCATGGGCATATACAGGGATTATTTAGCTACCTCCTCACTATAGGGAGCTAATTATTTCTTTATCAGTTGAGCAGACAAAAGTATCTTTCCAAGCAGCCTTAAAAGCTTTGTCAATGGACTCTCTTAACAGTGCTGTCATTGCTCAAGAAGGCAAGACACAAAGAGGCTTAGCTTAGGTTCTAGGATTTTAGTCTTGGAATCAGCAGATTCTGGTATTTTTGCCTGTATGTTAGTTTGATCAATTTGTTTTCTTGCTATGGCTATGCTGGCCAGATCCAACAGAGTATTTCACATAATATTATGATAGAATGAGTACAAACATATTTCCATTAGATGATCTACAAAATAAAATGCCAAATCTAGATGGTGATGAGAAACATCACTTAATGCACATACAGCTTGAAAATAGTCAATAAATCCTTTTATAAATCTAAATATACTAATATAGAGATGGAGAGCTAACATGAGTAACATGATGACTACCACTCAATATTATAGCACTGATTGCAATACTACTATCAGTTAGTTCTATTATCTATTATGTATACATATGATTTGTTTAATAAATTTTCATGCTGTAAGCATTATTATGTGACCTATTATCTGTATTAGATATTACAAATAATTTAAGCTTTTAATAAATCTGAATCAATGTGCCAATTTGCAAGATATCTGCATTATTAAATTAGCCCTAATTAATAATTTACTAGCAATACCGCCGAGTTAAATTAAGGGGCGTCAATCAAATAATAAACGCTTTACAACCCACACAAACTGAGTCATGAGACTTACCAGTTTTTGGTATAAAAGCTCCTGTTTGTCTGTCCCACCATAATGAATATTCTCCATTAACGAATATGTAGAAGTCATTGGTCTTAAACAGTTCCATTTTAAGGTGAAATTCTATCTTGGTTCACGAGATTTCCATTATTTATTTTTCTCCTCGTTCTGTTTATTACTCCAAGCTCTCATTTGCTATCATTTCATTCATGAATAAGGTATCCACTGACAAGGTATCTGATGTTAAACGTCAATAAAATGACACGTGCGCGTTAGTTATCCAAACATATATTATAGAACCAGTAATACAAGCCTTTGAAATAAGTGGTGCCTACAAGTCGGTTAAGGATGTAATTATTTACGTACGTATAGAAGTTAATGCGTCACGGTTTCAGTGTTTCACTGCCATAGAAATATTCTACAGGATTTTGGCGCGTTTGGTTGTAATGTTTTTTAGGTAATATATAGAAGAAGAAGATAAGATTTGAGTTTGACGATTCCGAAAACGAATATATAACTGCCATCACTAGCCCTCAGGGTTGCCAGATGGATTTGAAGGATTTCCCCCAGGTCAGGTTCAAAAATCTCCCAAATTAGACATATTTAAAAAAAATCCCCCAAAATGTTGTTAAGCAAAATATCAAGAAATAAATGAATATTATTTTTTTATGTATTACACGTACACTCAGGGATAGTGAAATGTAAACAAAGTCGAACAAAAGATGTTCTTCTGAAAAACGCATTTATGGTCATTTCTTGTATACACTGAGAAAACAATCCTTGAAACGCAAAAAGAAATAAAGATTAACAAACACCTTTTGAGGTTGTGGTTTAACAAAACAAAAAAAATAAATTCTTTCATAGACTAACATTATTAATATGTAATCTTCATAACAATAAAATATAAACATTTTAAGTATAATGTAATTAAATATAGTAAACAAAAAATGTATGAGGTTAAACTACGAAATTTATTCAAATAATAATAATAACAATAATATAGTGAGGGTTTGCTAGATCCCCTCAGTGGCGCCTCCCCAAGGTGGCGGATAGGGGAACGCCTCCCAGATATGGGTGGTACCGGGGAAATCAAATACCCGGGGCGGACCAAAACTAGCACGGTGGAATAGCGTCTGCATCCAGAGGATCGGCTATTCCTCAACAATTAGGACACGACTGATCTCCATGTGAGGAGCGGTACTCCGACAGCGTCTGACTCCATGTTAGGGGCGGCTGATAATACACCCGCAGGAAGCCACCCAACATCAGTAGGCTACCCGGTGCGTGGCGACACCGCAGGGTATACCGAAGCCCAAGGATGTAATCCAGCCGGCAACCTTCGCAGGTGCATCCTCAGGAGGCAATTTGGACGGCTGCCTCCGGAAATGTCGTCTGGGGGCCCTAAGGCCAACCACCTGACGGGCCCTATCTTCGGGTTCGACCACCCCGGAAGAAAAGCACCCACACCGAGCCGGTTTCGGAAGCCGGCGTTGGGCAAGGTGGCGGTGCTTCGAATTGCCCTGTTGACGACCCCCGCAATGACATGGACCGTTTTAGGTGGACGACGGAGCTCAGGGATGACCTACTGAGCTGCTACGAGAGCAGTAGCCCGCGCCGTAGGGGATACATGTCCCGCATGTATGAGAGGTGGTGTGAAATGCACCCAGAGCATAGCACGCTTACCTCTCAGAATTTGCGAGATTATGTATCGTACCTCCGGAGGCAGGGATATGTTCGTGCTCCAGCTCAGCCTGCCCCTTCGGCGGACGGAAGGCCTGTTAACCAGGCTGAAAGTTCGCCGGTAAGGCCCGCTGAGAGGGAAATCGACCAAGTCGTCTCACCTGGGGATTTCAGAGACCGAAGGGCCTTGCATAACAACGGAAGGTCCTTGAAGCTGGCAGATTTAAAGAGAGAGGATGAGGTGGTTGGTGAACGTCTATCGGAGGCCTCTGACATTTGGAGCATCAATTGCGAAATTTACGCTGCGGCTCTGAGGCTAGCTAGACAGGGGAGAGTGAGAGACTCTCCTGTTGAGAGAGCACAGAGACGGGTGCGCCAAATGGAAGCGAAAATCCAGTTGGCTCGCCAGGAAGCATCCCGTGTCCAGTGTGTGATGGAATATAGAGCGGCTGGGAAGCCATTTACGCGCCGAGTGCGCCAGATAGCCTACGGGTTGAGGCGCGACCATCACACACTCAGTCAAGCGGTACTGGTTGTTGTCAAGCAACACTGTCTTGACAGGATACGGATGCTAATCGCTGCTAAGCGATCGTTGGTGGCGCGGGCGAGAGGTCTGGAACAGAACAGAATGTTCTACGAAAGACCTTCTCGCCTTTTCCAACAGCCGCCTCCAGCCATAGAGCAGCCGCCAACTGCTGATCGCGTGGAGGCCTTTTGGAGGGACATTTACGAACAGCCCAAACCTCTCTCAGCAGACACTCCGGCCTTGGCGCAGTTCGAGTCCGTTTGCAGGAGGACTCCTAACTTGAATGAACTGCGTCACCCGATAAACACGGAAGAAATTCTTGACGCCTTACGAGGCGCAAAGAATTTCGCAGCTCCTGGCCCGGATGGCATAAACACCTACTGGTGGAAAAAATTCCCCAGTTGCCACCGGCATTTAGCTAGAGTTTTTAACTCGTGGCTAAATCAGGAGCAGCCAATTCCGGCTTGGTTTGTCGAGGGTCGAACCGTGCTTCTCCCGAAGACCGGAGATTTGTCTGATCCCAAAAACTACAGGCCAATAACATGTCTGAACGCATGTTACAAGCTCTTCACCAGAATCTTGTACATGCGTCTCCTTCAAGCTGTGAATCCTGTATTTCTCGACGTGTATGAACAGAGAGGGTCAAAGAAAGGAGTAGCTGGCTGCAAGGAGAACTTGTTGATTGACCGATGTGTCACGCAGGACTCCGTGCAGTACAAGCGAAACCTTTCTATGGCCTGGATTGACTATCGCAAGGCATTCGACAGCACGTCTCATGAGCTCATTGTGCGGCTGTTGGAATGCCTTTCGGTGGATAATCAGATAGTGGGATGCATCAAACAACTGATGCCACTCTGGAAGACCCGGTTCACTATAACATCAGGTGAAACTCGGGTTCAGACAGAGTTGGTGTCATTGAAAAGAGGTGTCTTCCAAGGAGACTCCTTGAGTCCCTTGCTCTTTTGCATCTCACTTTTGCCTCTGTCCATAGCGCTGAGAAATACTAAAGGATACAGCTGTGGCACGCCCAATAACCGGAGGCACAAGATCACCCATCTGTTTTATATGGATGACCTAAAACTTTATGCCTCCGGCCAACGCGAACTACAACAATCGCTGAAGGTGGTGCAGGAGTACAGTCATGCTATCGGAATGGAGTTCGGGACAGACAAATGTGCATTGGTTCATCTCAAGAAAGGACGAAGCGGAGATAGTGGAGATGAGGAACAGCTCGTTGATGGGAGCATCTTGCGACAGCTGCATGCCGGAGATACTTATACCTACCTTGGAGTGGCGCAACGTCATGTCCAAGAGGCAGCATTGGTTAAAGAGTGTCTCCGCCGCAAGTATTTGCACCGACTCCGGCAGATCTGGTCGTCAGAACTGTCCGGCAAGAACAAAGTCGCTGCCACTAACATGCTTGCGGTCCCATTGTTATTATACACCTTTGGTGCTATACACTGGAAAGTGAACGAGCTGAAGGAAATCGACACGAAGACCCGCAAAAGGATGAATATGGAGAGAAGCCTGCATCCTAAGTCCTCTGTCCCGCGAATATACCTCCCGCGACACCTGGGAGGGCGTGGACTATTGAGTTTGGAGCGTCTGCACAACAGAGTAGTACTGGCCACTGCCTGCTATGTAACGAACAGCACCGATCCCCTGATCCGCTTTGTGCGAGAGCACGAGAATGCGGGAAAAGGAGCCTTTCTTTTTAGCGCAGCGAAACGAGCAGCCGAGGAGCTCAGCCTCACACTCGACTTCAAGCGGAGGTGTCAGCAGTCCATTACGGAACTTGCTCCCGCAGAATTAAAATCCCACCTTAAAACTGCCGAAGTCGACTTCCTTTTAAGACTTCATAAAGATAAGCCAATGCATGGAATCTTCTACAAACATCTGGAAGAGCATGGCTTGTCTGAGCAGTTGACCTTCTCTTTCCTAAGGTCTAGTGGGTTGAAGTCGGAGACTGAGGGCTTTATAATGGCTTGCCAAGACGGTGTCTTCAACACCTTGGTGTACCGTAAAAGGGTTATGGGTGTAGATGTACCCGACACCCTTTGTAGAGCTTGCCGACAGGCGCCAGAGACGCTTATGCATCTCTTGTCGGCGTGTAAGACGTACGCTGGGACGGCTTACGTCCATCGGCACAACGCGGCTCTACGAGTGCTCTACTATCATTTGAGGCACTCTTACGGTATCGATGAGACACCGGTGCTGCCATACGCTCCAGGGGATATAGAGTCCGTTGTGGAGAACGAGAGATGCCGGATTTACTGGAACTACTCGTTCCCCACGCTCGAGCTTGTACAGGCAAACAAGCCCGACATAGTCCTTCTCGACCACCAACAGAAGACGATGTTCGTTATTGAGTTTTCGGCGCCTGCCGAGGTGAACATCGTCTCTAAGGAGGAGGAAAAGCGGACCAAATATCAGGAGTTGCTCGGACAACTTCGCAGGCTCTGGCCTGACTACACTGTAAGTCTGCTGGTTATGGTCATTGGATCCCTAGGTGGAATGAGGAATACGCTGCTCTCTGCACTGCGCAAAATACCGGTGTGCCGTGCGGCGGCGCACATCTTAGCCGCCAGAATGCAGAAGGCAGTCATCCTTGGGTCCCTTCGTCTACTTAGGGCGCACGATTCGCGGACCCAGTGATTGCTCACCTCACGGTGTGAGGAGTAGTCATTGGGTAATGGAACAGCAGCTCGGTGTGTCGGAGCCCGAGCTGCACTTTTTTGTTTTTCACATAAATAATAGTGTTCACTATAACATCAGGTGAAACCCGGGTTCAGACAGAGTTGGTGTCATTGAAAAGAGGTGTCTTCCAAGGAGACTCCTTGAGTCCCTTGCTCTTTTGCATCTCACTTTTGCCTCTGTCCATAGCGCTGAGAAATACTAAAGGATACAGCTGTGGCACGCCCAATAACCGGAGGCACAAGGTCACCCATCTGTTTTATATGGATGACCTAAAACTTTATGCCTCCGGCCAACGCGAACTACAACAATCGCTGAGGGTGGTGCAGGAGTACAGTCATGCTATCGGAATGGAGTTCGGGACAGACAAATGTGCATTGGTTCATCTCAAGAAAGGACGAAGCGGAGATAGTGGAGATGAGGAACAGCTCGTTGATGGGAGCATCTTGCGACAACTGCATGCCGGAGATACCTATACCTACCTTGGAGTGGCGCAGCGTCATGTCCAAGAGGCAGCATTGGTTAAAGAGTGTCTCCGCCGCAAGTATTTGCACCGACTCCGGCAGATCTGGTCGTCAGAACTGTCCGGCAAGAACAAAGTCGCTGCCACAAACATGCTTGCGGTCCCATTGTTATTATACACCTTTGGTGCTATACACTGGAAAGTGAACGAGCTGAAGGAAATCGACACGAAGACCCGCAAAAGGATGAATATGCATCCTAAGTCCTCTGTCCCGCGAATATACCTCCCGCGACACCTGGGAGGGCGTGGACTATTGAGTTTGGAGCGTCTGCACAACAGAGTAGTACTGGCCACTGCCTGCTATGTAACGAACAGCACCGATCCCCTGATCCGCTTTGTGCGAGAGCACGAGAATGCGGGAAAAGGAGCCTTTCTTTTTAGCGCAGCGAAACGAGCAGCCGAGGAACTCAGCCTCACACTCGACTTCAAGCGGAGGTGTCAGCAGTCCATTACGGAACTTGCTCCCGCAGAATTAAAATCCCACCTTAAAACTGCCGAAGTCGACTTCCTTTTAAGACTTCATAAAGATAAGCCAATGCATGGAATCTTCTACAAACATCTGGAAGAGCATGGCTTGTCTGAGCAGTTGACCTTCTCTTTCCTAAGGTCTAGTGGGTTGAAGTCGGAGGCTGAGGGCTTTATAATGGCTTGCCAAGACGGTGTCTTCAACACCTTGGTGTACCGTAAAAGGGTTATGGGTGTAAATGTACCCGACGCCCTTTGTAGAGCTTGCCGACAGGCGCCAGAGACGCTTATGCATCTCTTGTCGGCGTGTAAGACGTACGCTGGGACGGCTTACGTCCATCGGCACAACGCGGCTCTACGAGTGCTCTACTATCATTTGAGGCACTCATACGGTATCGATGAGACACCGGTGCTGCCATACGCTCCAGGGGATATAGAGTCCGTTGTGGAGAACGAGAGATGCCGGATTTACTGGAACCACTCGTTCCCCACGCTCGAGCTTGTACAGGCAAACAAGCCCGACATAGTCCTTCTCGACCACCAACAGAAGACGATGTTCGTTATTGAGTTTTCGGCGCCTGCCGAGGTGAACATCGTCTCTAAGGAGGAGGAAAAGCGGACCAAATATCAGGAGTTGCTCGTAGAACTTCGCAGGCTCTGGCCAGACTACACTGTAAGTCTGCTGGTTATGGTCATTGGATCCCTAGGTGGAATGAGGAATACGCTGCTCTCTGCACTGCGCAAAATACCGGTGTGCCGTGCGGCGGCGCACATCTTAGCCGCCAGAATGCAGAAGGCAGTCATCCTTGGGTCCCTTCGTCTACTTAGGGCGCACGATTCGCGGACCCAGTGATTGCTCACCTCACGGTGTGAGGAGTAGTCATTGGGTAATGGAACAGCAGCCCGGTGTGTCGGAGCCCGGGCTGCACTTTTTTGTTTTAACATAATAATAAAACGCCAACGCGAACTACAGCAATCGCTGAGGGTGGTGCAGGAGTACAGTCATGCTATCGGAATGGAGTTCGGGACAGACAAATGTGCATTGGTCCATCTCAAGAAAGGACGAAGCGGAGATAGTGGAGATGAGGAACAGCTCGTTGATGGGAGCATCTTGCGACAACTGCATGCCGGAGATACCTATACCTACCTTGGAGTGGCGCAGCGTCATGTCCAAGAGGCAACATTGGTTAAAGAGTGTCTCCGCCGCAAGTATTTGCACCGACTCCGGCAGATCTGGTCGTCAGAACTGTCCGGCAAGAACAAAGTCGCTGCCACAAACATGCTTGCGGTCCCATTGTTATTATACACCTTTGGTGCTATACACTGGAAAGTGAACGAGCTGAAGGAAATCGACACGAAGACCCGCAAAAGGATGAATATGGAGAGAAGCCTGCATCCTAAGTCCTCTGTCCCGCGAATATACCTCTCGCGACACCTGGGAGGGCGTGGACTATTGAGTTTGGAGCGTCTGCACAACAGAGTAGTACTGGCCACTGCCTGCTATGTAACGAACAGCACCGATGCCCTGATCCGCTTTGTGCGAGAGCACGAGAATGCGGGTAAAGGAGCCTTTCTTTTTAGCGCAGCGAAACGAGCAGCCGAGGAGCTCAGCCTCACACTCGACTTCAAGCGGAGGTGTCAGCAGTCCATTACGGAACTTGCTCCCGCAGAATTAAAAGCCCACATTAAAACTGCCGAAGTCGACTTCCTCTTAAGACTTCATAAAGATAAGCCAATGCATGGAATCTTCTACAAACATCTAGAAGAGCATGGCTTGTCTGAGCAGTTGACCTTCTCTTTCCTAAGGTCTAGTGGGTTGAAGTCGGAGACTGAGGGCTTTATAATGGCTTGCCAAGACGGTGTCTTCAACACCTTGGTATACCGTAGAAGGGTTATGGGTGTAGATGTACCCGACACCCATTGTAGAGCTTGCCGACAGGCGCCAGAGACGCTTATGCATCTCTTGTCGGCGTGTAAGACGTACGCTGGGACGGCTTACGTCCATCGGCACAACGCGGCTCTACGAGTGCTCTACTATCATTTAAGGCACTCATACGGTATCGATGAGACACCGGTGCTGCCATACGCTCCAGGGGATATAGAGTCCGTTGTGGAGAACGGGAGATGCCGGATTTACTGGAACTACTCGTTCCCCACGCTCGAGCTTGTACAGGCAAACAAGCCCGACATAGTCCTTCTCGACCACCAACAGAAGACGATGTTCGTTATTGAGTTTTCGGCGCCTGCCGAAGTGAACATCGTCTCTAAGGAGGAGGAAAAGCGGACCAAATATCAGGAGTTGCTCGGACAACTTCGCAGGCTCTGGCCAGACTACACTGTAAGTCTGCTGGTTATGGTCATTGGATCCCTAGGTGGAATGAGGAATACGCTGCTCTCTGCACTGCGCAAAATACCGGTGTGCCGTGCGGCGGCGCACATCTTAGCCGCCAGAATGCAGAAGGCAGTCATCCTTGGGTCCCTTCGTCTACTTGGGGCGCACGACTCGCGGACCCAATGATTGCTCACCTCACGGTGTGAGGAGTAGTCATTGGGTAATGGAACAGCAGCTCGGTGTGTCGGAGCCCGGGCTGCACTTTTGTTTTTTGAAATATAATAATAAAACGAAACTAAATTCTAGAAATCTTACAAAAGCTATCAACACATTTGCTATACCAATCCTAACATATTCATTTGGCATTATCAAGTGGTCGCACACTGACATAGAAAAAATCCATATACTCATCCGAACAGAACTCACAAAACACAGAATGTCACATCCCAACGCATGCAAGGAAAGGCTCACCATAGACAGAAAACAAGGGGGCAGAGGAATTATAGATATACAGTCACTTCATGCAAAACAAATAAAATCACTCAGACAGTTTTTCCACAGTAAACAAACAAACTTACATAAAGCAATAGTAAAAGCAGACAAAAACTACACACCACTCGCCCTTTCTTGTCCAGACCACGCAGCAGACGCACACAACCACATACAAGCACAACAAGAAAAAATAAACACCTGGTCGCAGAAGGCACTCCACAGCAAACATAGATACCGTGTTACACAAGACCACATTAATGAAAAGCAGTCATACACCTGGCTGCAGGATGGCCAGCTCTTTCCGGAAACGGAAGGTTTTATGCTTGCTATCCAGGACCAAGTGATTGCGACACGAAATTACAAGAAGTACATAACTAAAGATCCATCCATCTCTGATGATAATAATAGTGGATGCAAAACCCTCGCTGGAACTGAGTATACAGCCAGGCATAACTCTGCAGCCAAAGTCATACACCAAGCACTAGCCACAACAAACAAGCTAATTGAAAACACAGATCCATATTATAACTACACACTGACCTCAGTACTCGAGAACAATCAATTCAAACTATACTGGGACATTGAAATACATACAGACAAAACCATCCCAGCAAATAGGCCAGATATAGTTTTCCAGTCAAAGACGGACAAAGTGACCTACTTAATAGATATCGCGATTCCCAATGACATGAACATCTAAAACACCTACGCTGGGAAGATATCTGAATACACCGATCTCGCCATAGAAATAAAACGACTATGGAAACAAAACAAAGTTGTCATTGTCCCCCTCATTATGTCGGTCTCAGGCCTTACTCCAGATACATTCACGCCACACCTGCAACAATTGGGCCTGGATGAAAAGTTACATAAAACCTTCCAAAAATCTGTAATCCTTAAGACCTGTAGCATTGTACGGTCCTTCCTGAATTCAGAATAATAATAGGTCAGGTATTGACTTGGCACAGCCCGTCAATACTTGCTACTACCGCAACCATGCGAGAAAAAATAAGAAATGCAAAATAATAATAATAATAATAACCCCCATCGGGTGCTAGAACGTTGACGTTCGTTTGGGGGCTTAGCAAGTGACTTTTCGATAGGCGAGCTATGTCGGTGGATGGCTCATCGTGGGCTTTATTGCCACTGCAGAGCTATGACACTGGCAGGGTTCTTGGTCGAAAGGTCACTTCAACCAAGGCTAGCACACTCAGGAAGCTAGGTGTTCGGTAGATCTTACTTACCCTACCTAGCACCAAGCTCTTTTCCCCAAGCTATCCTGACTTCGATCAGATAGGGGTTTGGCAAACCCGGGGAAATATGCCACGGAGGACTGAGCGCCGGTCCTTCCGTCAAACACCGTTATTGCGCCCCACACTTCAACGACTTCAGCAGGGCGTGGCTGGGGAACGTCGTGAGGGGTAAGCAACCGGAGGGCTTGCCTTAATCGGCCGGCCTGCGAGGAGAAAGCCTCAACAAAACCCGACAGTAAAGTCGTAAATCCTCCGGAGCACCTTGGGCCAACTTCGGAGTAAATATAAGTCCCTTCTCTCCTGGAATGGGCGTCACCCGGGAGAGCGACATTTAGATCGTCCCTACTCGTGGGAACACGATGGATAGAGTTAATTTTATGAATAACCAACGACGGCCTAGGGTGCGTCGATTAAACTCACCCGAACCCCAAACCCAAACAGAACAACCCATAGAACGCAACCAGCTGCGGATGTTTTGCCGACGCAGCCGGCAACCACCAAAGCTGGTAAACCAAGACAGCGATTACAATGGACCACAGAAATGAACAAATCTGTAATGCGCTGTTACTATACTGCCACAAAACTAGAAACCATCTCTACAGGCTACAGGCACGAGCTGCACAGGCTATTCTTAGCACAATACCCACACCTTGCAGAACGTATAACTGAACAAAGACTCATTGACCAAAAACGAGTCATAACTAAAAACAACCGCCTTACACCTCAAGAGCTTCAAGCGATAAAGATGGTTGTATCCAATGAAATAAATACTGTCCATCCGAATGACTCGCAGAGCTCAAACACAACCGCAACCAACAACACTATCAAACACTCAGAGATAGATCCAGAACGTGAGCATACACCAGATATACCAGACAACACTGTCCTACCTAATGATTCGTTAGCCACTGAATCAACAGAAGGGCAGACCGTTCATACCTGCAATAACCAACCTCCAAACATAGACAACCAATAACACCAGCATACACTTGGAAATAGATCCAGAACATCACCATACAATAGATACACCAGAAACAACGTCTACTAACGTACCTTCCACAGCCACACAAAGCCAAAACATTAGTCTACCACCTTCCATCACAGAATCTGCTGAACAAGTGATGAACATACAATATAACAAATGGTGTGGCACCAATCCTGCACTGCGAGATCCCCTGCCCAGACTAATTTTCAAGAACAACACTCGACAAATATTAAACACAATAAATTCCAATATAATACCACACTTCTTAACAAGCGACAGTAACCTAGAGGACATCCATACCGTTATATATGCTGCCGCAGCAACCACAATCATAGTTAATGGACAAAAACTTCCAAAACGATCTAAAGACCACATAAACAAAAGATCTAAACCTAAATGGCAAATCAGGATAGAAAATAAAATTAGCACAATCAGAAAGGATCTCGCACACCTCACGCAATATACCAACAATAACAACCTCTCAAAACGCATACAGGCAACAATAAACAGACTCAAATCTAAATCACCGCAACAAACAATACCCGAAATATCCGACACACTCAAATAGAAACTCGCAGTTTATGCAGCTAGACTTCGCAGATACAACGAATCCAACGACAGAAAGGATGCTAACAATCTTTTTCAAAAGAGTGAAAAGCAGTTTTACCAAAAGATGACATCCAATAATCAAATAACAGCAACAGAACCTCCAAGTAGACAAGAATTAACCGAGTTCTGGGGAAGTCTATGGTCAGAACCCAAAACCCATAATGAAAACGCTCCATGGATCAGACAAGAAGAGGAAAAATAACAACACATACCGGAACAGGGAGATGTTATCCTTACACCACAGGAAATAGCCGAGGCAATAAGACACACCTATAATTGGAAGTGCCCAGGCGTAGACAACGTGCAAAATTTCTGGTATAAGCAATTTAGTGCAACATATGAAATGCTCACAGATCAAATAAATAAGGCCATACTCCAACCTGATAGGCTGCCCAAATTCCTCACACAAGGAATAACGTATATAAAACCAAAAAACGGAGATACCAAGAACCCTGCCAATTACCGCCCGATCACTTGTCTCCCAACCTTGTACAAGATCATTACCGCAACAATAGGCAAAAGGATTGAACAACACCTCAATCAAAACAACATCCTGACTGAAGAGCAGAAAGGATGCAGAAAACAAAGCAAAGGTTGCAAAGAGCAACTTATAATTGATAGTGTGATAATGGAGCAAGCTAGAAAAGAACACAGAAATCTTCATACCTGTTTCATCGATTATAAAAAAGCTTTTGACTCTGTACCCCATAGTTGGCTAATGAAAACTCTTCAAATATACAAAATTAACCCAGCCCTTCGTCAGTTCCTTTCAAGAACCATGGAGACATGGCGAACCAACATACATCTTAAAACTCAGGACGGCCATATCCAAACGGAGGAGCTACACATAAGGGTGATTCACTCAGTTCACTGTGGTTCTGTCTTTGTTTAAATCCGCTCTCTAACGCACTTAACAACACAAATTATGGTTTCAACATCAGACACCTGAAAGTTAACCACTGTCACTCAGACATCACATCCAAATTTCAAGTTTAAAATGAATAGATCATCGATAAAATTGATGACGAATGCATGCTGCTGCTCAGGGTGGATCCATTGAAGGTCAAACCATCGAAAGGCGTACGAATAGCAGTACAAGGGGAGGCAACGTGGAAGCAGCAGCATAGTTAGGTTAGCAAAATGTCAAATGTACATTTTCAAGTTATAAATGCCAATACCTCACACAAGGCTTGGCCTTCGAGGTGAAAATTATTTGTAATTAACAGTACAAATAAATAATAATATTAATAATAATAATAATATTAATAATAATAACCGCGAGGGTTTGCTAGATCCCCTCAGTGGCGCCTCCCCAAGGTGGCGGATAGGGGAACGCCTCCCAGATATGGGTGGTACCGGGGAAATCAAATACCCGGGGCGGACCAAAACTAGCACGGTGGAATAGCGTCTGCATCCAGAGGATCGGCTATTCCTCAACAATTAGGACACGACTGATCTCCATGTGAGGAGCGGTACTCCGACAGCGTCTGACTCCATGTTAGGGGCGGCTGATAATACACCCGCAGGAAGCCACCCAACATCAGTAGGCTATCCGGTGCGTGGCGACACCGCAGGGTATACCGAAGCCCAAGGATGTAATCCAGCCGGCAACCTTCGCAGGTGCATCCTCAGGAGGCAATTTGGACGGCTGCCTCCGGAAATGTCGTCTGGGGGCCCTAAGGCCAACCACCTGACGGGCCCTATCTTCGGGTTCGACCACCCCGGAAGAAAAGCACCCACACCGAGCCGGTTTCGGAAGCCGGCGTTGGGCAAGGTGGCGGTGCTTCGAATTGCCCTGTTGACGACCCCCGCAATGACATGGACCGTTTTAGGTGGACGACGGAGCTCAAGGATGACCTACTGAGCTGCTACGAGAGCAGTAGCCCGCGCCGTAGGGGATACATGTCCCGCATGTATGAGAGGTGGTGTGAAATGCACCCAGAGCATAGCACGCTTACCTCTCAGAATTTACGAGATTATGTATCGTACCTCCGGAGACAGGGATATGTTCGTGCTCCAGCTCAGCCTGCCCCTTCGGCGGACGGAAGGCCTGTTAACCAGGCTGAAAGTTCGCCGGTAAGGCCTGCTGAGAGGGAAATCGACCAAGTCGTCTCACCTGGGGATTTCAGAGACCGAAGGGCCTTGCATAACAACGGAAGGTTCTTGAAGCTGGCAGATTTGAAGAGAGAGGATGAGGTTGTGGGTGAACGTCTATCGGAGGCCTCTGACATTTGGAGCATCAATTGCGAAATTTACGCTGCGGCTCTGAGGCCAGCTAGACAGGGGAGAGTGAGAGACTCTCCTGTTGAGAGAGCACAGAGACGGGTGCGCCAAATGGAAGCGAAAATCCAGTTGGCTCGCCAGGAAGCATCCCGTATCCAGTGTGTGATGGAATATAGAGCGGCTGGGAAGCCCTTTACGCGCCGAGTGCGCCAGATAGCCTACGGGTTGAGGCGCGACCATCATACACTCAGTCAAGCGATACTGGTTGTTGTCAAGCAACACTGTCTTGACAGGATACGGATGCTAATCGCTGCTAAGCGATCGTTGGTGGTGCGGGCGAGAGGTCTGGAGCAGAACAGAATGTTCTACGAAAGACCTTCTCGCCTTTTCCAACAGCCGCCTCCAGCCATAGAGCAGCTGCCAACTGCTGATCGCGTGGACGCCTTTTGGAGGGACATTTACGAACAACCCAAACCTCTCTCAGCAGACACTCCGGCCTTGGCGCAGTTCGAGTCCGTTTGTAGGAGGACTCCTAACTTGAATGTACTGCGTCACCCGATAAACACGGAAGAAATTCTTGACGCCTTACGAGGCGCAAAGAATTTCGCAGCTCCTGGCCCGGATGGCATAAACACCTACTGGTGGAAAAAATTCCCCAGTTGCCACCGGCATTTAGCTAGAGTTTTTAACTCGTGGCTAAATCAGGAGCAGCCAATTCCGGCTTGGTTTGTCGAGGGTCGAACCGTGCTTCTCCCGAAGACCGGAGATTTGTCTGATCCCAAAAACTACAGGCCAATAACATGTCTGAACGCATGTTACAAGCTCTTCACCAGAATCTTGTACATGCGTCTCCTTCAAGCTGTGAATCCTGTATTTCTCGACGTGTATGAACAGAGAGGGTCAAAGAAAGGAGTAGCTGGCTGCAGGGAGAACTTGTTGATTGACCGATGTGTCACGCAGGACTCCGTGCAGTACAAGCGAAACCTTTCTATGGCCTGGATTGACTATCGCAAGGCATTCGACAGCACGTCTCATGAGCTCATTGTGCGGCTGTTGGAATGCCTTTCGGTGGATAATCAGATAGTGGGATGCATCAAACAACTGATGCCACTCTGGAAGACCCGGTTCACTATAACATCAGGTGAAACTCGGGTTCAGACAGAGTTGGTGTCATTGAAAAGAGGTGTCTTCCAAGGAGACTCCTTGAGTCCCTTGCTCTTTTGCATCTCACTTTTGCCTCTGTCCATAGCGCTGAGAAATACTAAAGGATACAGCTGTGGCACGCCCAATAACTGGAGGCACAAGGTCACCCATCTGTTTTATATGGATGACCTAAAACTTTATGCCTCCGGCCAACGCGAACTACAACAATCGCTGAAGGTGGTGCAGGAGTACAGTCATGCTATCGGAATGGAGTTCGGGACAGACAAATGTGCATTGGTTCATCTCAAGAAAGGACGAAGCGGAGATAGTGGAGATGAGGAACAGCTCGTTGATGGGAGCATCTTGCGACAGCTGCATGCCGGAGATACTTATACCTACCTTGGAGTGGCGCAACGTCATGTCCAAGAGGCAGCATTGGTTAAAGAGTGTCTCCGCCGCAAGTATTTGCACCGACTCCGGCAGATCTGGTCGTCAGAACTGTCCGGCAAGAACAAAGTCGCTGCCACTAACATGCTTGCGGTCCCATTGTTATTATACACCTTTGGTGCTATACACTGGAAAGTGAACGAGCTGAAGGAAATCGACACGAAGACCCGCAAAAGGATGAATATGGAGAGAAGCCTGCATCCTAAGTCCTCTGTCCCGCGAATATACCTCCCGCGACACCTGGGAGGGCGTGGACTATTGAGTTTGGAGCGTCTGCACAACAGAGTAGTACTGGCCACTGCCTGCTATGTAACGAACAGCACCGATCCCCTGATCCGCTTTGTGCGAGAGCACGAGAATGCGGGAAAAGGAGCCTTTCTTTTTAGCGCAGCGAAACGAGCAGCCGAGGAGCTCAGCCTCACACTCGACTTCAAGCGGAGGTGTCAGCAGTCCATTACGGAACTTGCTCCCGCAGAATTAAAATCCCACCTTAAAACTGCCGAAGTCGACTTCCTTTTAAGACTTCATAAAGATAAGCCAATGCATGGAATCTTCTACAAACATCTGGAAGAGCATGGCTTGTCTGAGCAGTTGACCTTCTCTTTCCTAAGGTCTAGTGGGTTGAAGTCGGAGACTGAGGGCTTTATAATGGCTTGCCAAGACGGTGTCTTCAACACCTTGGTGTACCGTAAAAGGGTTATGGGTGTAGATGTACCCGACACCCTTTGTAGAGCTTGCCGACAGGCGCCAGAGACGCTTATGCATCTCTTGTCGGCGTGTAAGACGTACGCTGGGACGGCTTACGTCCATCGGCACAACGCGGCTCTACGAGTGCTCTACTATCATTTGAGGCACTCTTACGGTATCGATGAGACACCGGTGCTGCCATACGCTCCAGGGGATATAGAGTCCGTTGTGGAGAACGAGAGATGCCGGATTTACTGGAACTACTCGTTCCCCACGCTCGAGCTTGTACAGGCAAACAAGCCCGACATAGTCCTTCTCGACCACCAACAGAAGACGATGTTCGTTATTGAGTTTTCGGCGCCTGCCGAGGTGAACATCGTCTCTAAGGAGGAGGAAAAGCGGACCAAATATCAGGAGTTGCGCGGACAACTTCGCAGGCTCTGGCCAGACTACACTGTAAGTCTGCTGGTTATGGTCATTGGATCCCTAGGTGGAATGAGGAATACGCTGCTCTCTGCACTGCGCAAAATACCGGTGTGCCGTGCGGCGGCGCACATCTTAGCCGCCAGAATGCAGAAGGCAGTCATCCTTGGGTCCCTTCGTCTACTTAGGGCGCACGATTCGCGGACCCAGTGATTGCTCACCTCACGGTGTGAGGAGTAGTCATTGGGTAATGGAACAGCAGCTCGGTGTGTCGGAGCCCGAGCTGCACTTTTTTGTTTTTCACATAATAATAATAATAATAATAAATATATAAAATTAACCCAGGACTTCGTCAGTTTCTTGCAAAAACCATGAAGACATGGCGAACCAACATACACCTTACAACCCAGGACGGCCATATCCAAACCGAGGAACTACACGTACGACGTGGTATCTTCCAGGGTGATTCCCTCAGTTCACTTTGGTTCTGCCTCTGTCTAAATCCACTCTCCAACGCACTGAACAACACAAACTATGGTTTCAACATCAGACATCAGAAAGTAAATCAACACAGAATCAATCATCTCCTCTACATGGACGATATAAAACTATATGCTGCCACTGACGTGCAACTGAGACAATTACTCAGAATAACAGAGGTTTATACGTCAGATGTCAGGATGGAGTTCGGGATGAACAAATGCAAGGTGCTACACATAAACAAAGGCCAATGGAAGAACCATCCCGAACAGGAAATAGTAACAGGCCAGACGTTGGAGAACATGGACAAGGAAGAAAGGTACAAGTACCTGGGTTTCAATCAGAGTGTTAAGATCGACCACACACAAATCAAAGCAGAACTTAGACAAGTGTTTAGAGACCGCCTCATTAAGCTTCTGAAAACAAAACTGAATTCTAGAAACCTTACAAAAGCTATTAATACATTTGCAATACCAATCCTCACGTATTCATTTGGCATCATCAAGTGGTCACTCACTGATATAGAAAACATCCACATCCTCATACGGACAGAACTCACGAAACACCGAATGTCACATCCAAACGCATGCAAAGAAAGGCTCACCATAGACAGGACACAAGGAGGCCGAGGGATTACAGATATACAGTCGCTTCGCACAAGACAGATAAAGACACTCAGACATTTCTTCCAAAACAAACAAACAAATTTACATCGAGCAATAGTAAAAGCAGACAAAAACTATACACCACTCAACCTATCATGTCCAGACCACGTCGCAGACACACACAATCCCACCCAATCACAACAAGAAAAAATAAGCACCTGGTCGCAGAAACCACTCCATGGCAAACATAGATACCGTGTCACCCAAGACCACATTAACAAAAAACAGTCATACACCTGGTTGCAGGATGGCCAGCTGTTCCCAGAAACGGAGGGTTTCATGCTTGCTATCCAGGACCAAGTGATTGCAACACGAAACTACAAAAAATATATAATTAAAGATCCATCCATAACTGACGATAATTGCAGAAAATGCCAACAACAAAAAGAAACAATAGATCACATAACAAGCGGGTGCAAAACTCTTGCCGGTACCGAATACACAGCCAGACATAACTCTGCGGCCAAAGTCATCCACCAAGCATTAGCCACAACAAACAAACTAATAGAAAACACAGATCCGTATTACAATTACACTCCGACATCAGTACTCGAAAACGATCAATACAAACTATACTGGGACGTTCAAATACATACAGACAAGACTATCCCAGCCAATAGACCAGATATAGTTTTCCAGTCAAAGCTCGACAAAGTTACATACCTGATAGACATTGCTATTCCCAATGATGTGAATATACAAAACACCTACGCTGGGAAAATATCTAAGTACACGGACCTTGCCATGGAAATAAAACGCCTTTGGAAGCAGGACAAAGTTACTATTGTTCCCCTCATTATGTCAGTTTCAGGCCTTACACCAAACACGTTTACACCACACCTACAACAGTTAGGCCTGGACGAAAAGTTACACAAAACATTCCAAAAGTCTGTAATTCTGAAGACCTGTAACATCGTACGATCCTTCCTAAATTCCGATCAATAATAGTCCGGGTGTTGACTTGGCTCAGCCCGTCAACACTTGTTGCTACCGCAATTATGCGAGAGGAACTTAGAAAGATGAATAATAATAATAATAAAGGCCAATGGAAAAGCCAACCCGAAAAGGAAGTAGTAACTGGCCAACCACTGGACAACATGGATAAAGACGAAACGTACAAGTACCTGGGCTTCAATCAGAACGTTAAGATAGACCATACACAAGTTAAGGCACAACTAACCCAAGAGTTTAAAGACCGCCTCATTAAACTATTAAAAACAAAATTGAATTCTAAAAATCTCACAAAAGCCATTAATACATTTGCGATACCGGTACTCACATACTCCTTTGGCATCATCAAGTGGTCACACTCGGACATAGAAAACATCCATATACTTATACGAACAGAACTCACAAAACACAGGATGTCACATCCGAACGCTTGCAAGGAGAGGCTCGCCATAGACAGAAAACTAGGTGGCAGAGGAATTATGGATATACAGTCACTCCGCACAACACAGATACAAACACTCAGACATTTCTTCCACACCAAACAAACTAACTTACATAAAGCAATAGTAAAAGCAGACAAAAACTATACACCACTTAACCTCTCTAGTCCAGATCACGTAGCGGACACATACAATCATATCCAATCACAACAAGAAAAAATAAACACCTGGTCGCAGAAAGCACTGCACGGCAAACATAGATACCGTGTCACCCAAGACCACATTAACCAAAAACAGTCATACGCCTGGTTGCAGGATGGCCAGCTGTTCCCAGAAACGGAGGGTTTCATGCTTGCTATCCAGGACCAAGTGATTGCAACACGAAACTACAAAAAATATATAATTAAAGATCCATCCATAACAGACGATAATTGCAGAAAATGTCAACAACAAAAAGAAACAATAGATCACATAACAAGCGGGTGCAAAACTCTTGCCGGTACCGAATACACAGCCAGACATAACTCTGCGGCCAAGGTCATACACCAAGCATTAGCCACAACAAACAAGCTAATAGAAAATACAGATCCGTATTACAATTACACTCCGACATCAGTACTCGAAAACGATCAATACAAACTATACTGGGACGTTGAAATACATACAGACAAGACTATCCCAGCCAATAGACCAGATATAGTTTACCAGTCAAAGGCCGACAAAATTACCTATTTGATAGATATTGCGATTCCCAATGATGTGAATATCCAAAACACCTACGCTGGGAAGATATCTAAATACACGGACCTTGCCATGGAAATAAAACGACTTTGGAAACAAAACAAAGTCACAATTGTCCCCCTCATTATGTCTGTCTCAGGCCTTACACCAAGCACGTTTACACAACACCTTCAACAGTTGGGCCTGGACGAAAAGTTACACAAAGTATTCCAAAAGTCTGTAATCCTAAAGACCTGTAATATTGTACGATCCTTCCTAAATTCCGATCAATAATAGTCCGGGTGTTGACTTGGCACAGCCCGTCAACACTTGTTGCTACCGCAACTATGCGAGAAGAACTTAGAAAGTCAGATAATAATAATAATAATGAGAATGAATGTTCTACGAAAGACCTTCTCGCCTTTTCCACCAGCCGCCTCCAGCCATAGAGCAGCCGCCAACTGCTGATCGCGTGGAGGCATTTTGGAGGGACATTTACGAACAGCCCAAACCTCTCTCAGCAGATACTCCGGCCTTGGCGCAGTTCGAGTCCGTTTGTAGGAGGACTCCTAACTTGAATGTACTGCGTCACCCGATAAACACGGAAGAAATTCTTGACGCCTTACGAGGCGCAAAGAATTTCGCAGCTCCTGGCCCGGATGGCATAAACACCTACTGGTGGAAAAAATTCCCCTGTTGCCACCGGCATTTAGCTAGGGTTTTTAACTCGTGGCTAAATCAGCAGCAGCCAATTCCGGCTTGGTTTGTCGAGGGTCGAACCGTGCTTCTCCCGAAGACCGGAGATTTGTCTGATCCCAAAAGCTACAGGCCAATAACATGTCTGAACGCGTGTTACAAGCTCTTCACCAGAATCTTGTACATGCGTCTCCTTCAAGCTGTGAATCCTGTATTTCTCGACGTGTATGAACAGAGAGGGTCAAAGAAAGGTGCAGCTGGCTGCAAGGAGAACCTGTTGATTGACCGATGTGTCACGCAGGACTCCGTGCAGTACAAGCGAAACCTTTCTATGGCCTGGATTGACTATCGCAAGGCATTCGACAGCACGTCTCATGAGCTTATTGTGCGGCTGTTGGAATGTCTTTCGGTGGATAATCAGATAGTGGGATGCATCAAACAACTGATGCCACTCTGGAAGACCCGGTTCACTATAACATCAGGTGAAACTCGGGTTCAGACAGAGTTGGTGTCATTGAAAAGAGGTGTCTTCCAAGGAGACTCCTTGAGTCCCTTGCTCTTTTGCATCTCACTTTTGCCTCTGTCCATAGCGCTGAGAAATACTAAAGGATACAGCTGTGGCACGCCCAATAACCGGAGGCACAAGGTCACCCATCTGTTTTATATGGATGACCTAAAACTTTATGCCTCCGGCCAACGCGAACTACAACAATCGCTGAGGGTGGTGCAGGAGTACAGTCATGCTATCGGAATGGAGTTCGGGACAGACAAATGTGAATTGGTTCATCTCAAGAAAGGACGAAGCGGAGATAGTGGAGATGAGGAACAGCTCGTTGATGGGAGCATCTTGCGACAACTGCATGCCGGAGATACCTATACCTACCTTGGAGTGGCGCAACGTCATGTCCAAGAGGCAGAATTGGTTAAAGAGTGTCTCCGCCGCAAGTATTTGCACCGACTCCGGCAGATCTGGTCGTCAGAACTGTCCGGCAAGAACAAAGTCGCTGCCACAAACATGCTTGCGGTCCCATTGTTATTATACACCTTTGGTGCTATACACTGGAAAGTGAACGAGCTGAAGGAAATCGACACGAAGACCCGCAAAAGGATGAATATGGAGAGAAGCCTGCATCCTAAGTCCTCTGTCCCGCGAATATACCTCCCGCGACACCTGGGAGGGCGTGGACTATTGAGTTTGGAGCGTCTGCACAACAGGGTAGTACTGGCCACTGCCTGCTATGTAACGAACAGCACCGATCCCCTGATCCGCTTTGTGCGAGAGCACGAGAATGCGGGAAAAGGAGCCTTTCTTTTTAGCGCAGCGAAACGAGCAGCCGAGGAGCTCAGCCTCACACTCGACTTCAAGCGGAGGTGTCAGCAGTCCATTACGGAACTTGCTCCCGCAGAATTAAAATCCCACATTAAAACTGCCGAAGTCGACTTCCTCTTAAGACTTCATAAAGATAAGCCAATGCATGGAATCTTCTACAAACATCTAGAAGAGCATGGTTTGTCTGAGCAGTTGACCTTCTCTTTCCTAAGGTCTAGTGGGTTGAAGTCGGAGACTGAGGGCTTTATAATGGCTTGCCAAGACGGTGTCTTCAACACCCTGGTGTACCGTAAGAGGGTTATGGGTGTAGATGTACCCGACACCCATTGTAGAGCTTGCCGACAGGCGCCAGAGACGCTTATGCATCTCCTGTCGGCGTGTAAGACGTACGCTGGGACGGCTTACGTCCATCGGCACAACGCGGCTCTACGAGTGCTCTACTATCATTTAAGGCACTCATACGGTATCGATGAGACACCGGTGCTGCCTTACGCTCCAGGGGATATAGAGTCCGTTGTGGAGAACGAGAGATGCCGGATTTACTGGAACTACTCATTCCCCACGCTCGAGCTTGTACAGGCAAACAAGCCCGACATAGTCCTTCTCGACCACCAACAGAAGACGATGTTCGTTATAGAGTTTTCGGCGCCTGCCGAGGTGAACATCGTCTCTAAGGAGGAGGAAAAGCGGACCAAATATCAGGAGCTGCTCGGACAACTTCGTAGGCTCTGGCCAGACTACACTGTAAGTCTGCTGGTTATGGTCATTGGATCTCTAGGTGGAATGAGGAATACGCTGCTCTCTGCACTGCGCAAAATACCGGTGTGCCGTGCGGCGGCGCACATCTTTGCCGCCAGAATACAGAAGGCAGTCATCCTTGGGTCCCTTCGTCTACTTAGGGCGCACGATTCGCGGACCCAGTGCTTGCTCACCTCACGGTGTGAGGAGTAGTCATTGGGTAATGGAACAGCAGCTCGGTGTGTCGGAGCCCGGGCTGCACTTTTTGTGTTTGTGAATAATAATAACACAGAATAAATCATCTTCTCTGCATGGATGATATAAAACTATACCTATGCAGCCACTGAAGTGCAACTGAAAGAATTACTCAGAATAACAGAAGTCTGTACGTCAGACGTCCGGATGGAATTCGGAATGAGCAAGTGCAAGGTGCTCCACATCCAAAAAGGCCAATGGAAGAACCATTCCGAACAGGAAACATTAACTGGCCAAACGCTGGACAACATGGACAAGGACGAAACGTACAAGTACCTGGGCTTCAATCAGAACATTAAGATCGATCACTCAGAAGTCAAGGCTCAACTAACACAAGAGTTTAGAGACCGCCTCGTTAGACTACTAAAAACAAAATTGAATTCAAAAAATCTTACAAAAGCAATCAACACATTTGCAATACCGGTCCTCACATACTCCTTTGGTATCGTCAAGTGGTCGCACACTGATATTGAAAACATTAACATCCTCATACGAACGGAACTGACAAAGCACCGAATGGCACATCCGAAAGCGTGCAAGGAAAGGCTTACCATAGACAGAAAACAAGGGGGTAGAGGAATTATATACATACACTCACTTCACACAAGACAAATAAAAACGCTCAGAGACTTTTTCCAAAGCAAACAGACAAACTTACATAGGTCAATAGTAAAAGCAGATAAAAATTATACTCCACTCACCCTATCCTCCCCAGATCACTCAGCAGACACACACAATCACATGGAATCACAAAAACAAAAAATAAACACCTGGTCACAAAAAGCTTTCCATGGCAAGCACAGATAACGCGTTACACAAGAGCACATTAATGAAAAACAATCATACACCTGGCTGCAGGATGGCCAACTCTTTCCAGAAACTGAGGATTTTATGCTTGCTGTCCAGGACCTAATTGCGACAAGGAATTACATGAAACACATTATGAAAGATACATCCATAACCGACGACAATTGCAGAAAGTGCCGCCAACAGAAAGAAACGATAGACCATATAACCAGCTCATGCAAAACTCTCGCTGGAACCGAGTACACAGCTAGACATAACTCTGCAGCCAAAGTCATACACCAAGCACTAGCTACAACAAACAAGCTAATAGAAAACACAGATCCATATTACAATTACACACCGACATCAGTACTGGAAAACAATGAATACAAACTATACTGAGACGTTGAAATACATACAGATAAGACTATCCCGGCAAATCGGCCAGATATAGTTTTCCAGTCGAAGGCAGACAGAGTTACCTGTTTGATAGATATTGCTATTCCCAACGATACGAATGTCCAAAATGCATACGCTGGGAAGATATCTAAATACACTGACCTTGCGATAGAGATAAAACGGCTTTGGAAGCAAAACAAAGTTACTATTGTCCCCCTAATTATGTGTGTCTCAGGCCTCACACCAAACACATTTACACCACACCTAAAACAGTTGGGCCTGGACGAAAGGTTACACAAAATATTTCAAAAGTGTGTAATCCTGAAGACCTGCAATATTGTACGATCCTTCCTAAATTCCGATCCGTAATAGATCAGGTGTTGACTTGGCATAGCCCGTTAACATCTGTTGCTACCGCAGTCTTGCGAGATAACCTTGAAAAATCAAAATAATAATAATAAACGTCTTTATTAAACAGTTAGATTTATACGTTCTACTACACGATGGCGAGATTTAGCTAAAGCTATTCTTACACCTAACCATCCGCTACACCCTGAAAAGATGTTCCGTCAGAATAGTGCAAATTATCAAATGAAGAATAACTATCATAACAAATTTTACAAAATAGTAAACCGCGATTCCATGGGGGGGGGGGGGTGGTAGAAAATTATAAAGGTGATGTTAAAATCAACCCTGAAGAAGTAACCACTTTATGTGTTTCTTAAATCTATTTACAGACATGTTTCTTACATATGGTTCAATGTTATTATATAGATGGACAGCATTATAACTGAAACTCCTTTGAAAAATAGATGTAGTATGACGGGGGACGGTGAGTAATGACGAATTTCGTAAGGTTCTATCATGAACATTGTATGTGAACAGGAGCTTATCTCTGAGATAACTAGGTATGCCAGTATGTATTAATTTATGTACAAATATTAGGTAGTAGTATTTGATTAACTGTGGTAACCTCAACCACTTGATAACGGTATAGCTATTGGATACATGACTAAACTTTCTTAGACTAA
Source organism: Callosobruchus maculatus (assembly GCA_951848785.1). Taxonomy (NCBI): domain Eukaryota; kingdom Metazoa; phylum Arthropoda; class Insecta; order Coleoptera; family Chrysomelidae; genus Callosobruchus; species Callosobruchus maculatus. The sequence goes on from CATOUR010000127.1 coordinate 3,613,061, forward strand.
ATATAAATCGGATACAATTATTTTATGCAACAGAGAGCCTATAGCGAGACGCATAATCGAGACAGGGATAATACACTAAACAACAGTAACTAAATACAGACATAACCAGGGATTCACATAACTTTTTTCGGATCTTAAAATTTAACAACGATTTATTTGCATACAATAATCTTAATTTTACATAACTCTTCTGTAGCAAATTGCAAATGTGACTGTGAAATCTTAATTTTTCATCAATAATCAGTCCGAGGCACTTCGCGCACTCGGAAAAGTTTAGGACGTCTCCATTTACAGTAATGTTAAGGTGTTGTTTGATATCATCTCTTTTTGTATCATGGCAGAATAGCAAAGCAGTCGACTTGTCACTATTTATTACTAACCTATTTTTACTTGAATACGAACACAATGCACTGATGTCGGCATTCAATTCCAAGTTTGCAGTATCCATATCATTGCAGTTAAAGAAATACAACAACTGCGTATCATCTGCATACGAATATATAATAGAAAACTTTGCTGATTTATTAATATCCGCTGTGTAAATCAGGAACAAGAGCGGACCCAATATAGACCCTTGGGGAATCCCAGAGTGAACCTTAGATGCTTCTGATACTGTATTCTCAATGGACACACTCTGAGATCTGTCAAGCAGATAGGACTTAAAAAAGTTAAAAGAAGTACTATCAAACCCATAGTACTTCAGTTTAGAACACAATAGTTTATGGAAGGGGGTGGGTTGGCCCAGTGGTTAGGGTCGAGGGCTCGTGACCGGAAGGTCCCGGGTTCGATTCTCGTTAGAGGCGGAAATTTATTTCTGGTTTTTTCAACCAAAAATAAATATCCATAAAAAAAGCTCAGCGAGAATCCCCGCCTGAGCATTCACTATTGGCTTCTAATTAACAGTGCTCTTCCTAAGTGGCGCCGGGAAACAGTAACAAAGCCTACACAGAACACGAGGCTAATGACCAAAGTAGTCGATGCCGATGACACAGAAGTAAAAAAAAAATAGTTTATGACTGATTTTATCAAAGGCTTTGGAAAAATCTATGGAAACAAGAGCAACACACATTTTATTATCTAAGGCAATAAATACATCGTCAGTTAGATTTAAAAGGGCTGTTGTAGTACTGTGAGACTTTCTAAAGCCAGACTGACTGGCAGGAAGGATACCATTTGCGTTCACAAATTCAATAATTTGAAGGTAGGCCACTTTCTCAAGTACTTTTGACAGAACACTTAATAGACTTATTGGTCTGAAGTCTGAAAATTCTTGTGGATTTTTCACCTTAGCCACTGGATGTATTAAGGTTACTTTCCATGAACTGGGAAAGTAACCCAATTCTAAGCATATGTTGACAATATGCGTCAAATAAAGGATGTCTACAGGTAAACACAATTTCAGCATAAAAAGCGAAATATTATCAATCCCTGCTGCATTGGATTTTAGTGACATAACTACGGATTGTATCACGCTGGAATCTACAGGTACGAATGAAAATTTATTCTTATTAAATGAATTATTTTCGTAATAATCCAAAGCAGAAGGGCTAGCTTCACACTTATCAAAAACGGAATAAAAGTAGTTATTCGCTTGAGTTGGGTCAAGCAAATCTTCAGGCAATTTAGAGCAGTTATTTTTGGCAGAGCCAACACTAAGATTTTTGAGTTCATGCCAAAGTTCTTTGGACATGTGCCTATGTTCCAGAAATGATAAGTATGCAGCCTTTTCACGCCTAATTGACGAAAGTGCAAAATTGCGCTTTTCCTTGTAGTCGTTCCAGTTGTCCGGTGTCCTATTAGCTTTGAATTTTCTCAGCTCATCATCTCTTTCTATGAGAATCATTCGCAGAGGATAAGTCAGCCATGGAGCACGTGGCTTACTTACCCTTACTGTTCTAACTGGTGCGTGGTGATTGAAAGTATTCAGGATATTTTCAGTAAAGAATTTCACCTTACTGTCGATATCATTAATTTCTATTATTTTGTACCACTCAATATTAGTTAAATCGTTAAAAAAGGTAACTTCATCAAAGTTTTTATAATCCCGGAAAGTTACAAACTTCTGAGCTTTTAATTTATTTGGCATAATATATCTAAGGCATTGTCATCAGCAACTTTATACACATGTCTGCGTTGAACCTGCGTAACATATTCTCAGTTGGTGTAAAAAGTTAGCACAGCCCAAGCACAGCCAATTTTCATAGTTGAAATCTCACCCTTAATATTGCCGCAAGTCTGCCAACCCACTTTTAAAGCTTAATTCAGATGCACACGACATCCGATGATACGACAGTACGAAACAACTTCTGCTAAATTTAGTTGTATGGAAAGAAACAAAGGAAAGCAATAAAAAAACAATAATCTGACTTTCAGTTCCATGGCAGAATTACCTGGGAAGGGGTGTCGTAGCATACGCTATCCCTACGTGGTTGAAGTTAGCTTCAGATTCAGATTCGAAAATCGCGAGATTACAGTCGACCAGTTCAGTAGCAAAAGCAAATGAAAAATACCTCTATATTCCAAATGATCGTAACTAAACTTGTTTGATGTTGATTTACGTATCGTAAATGGATAATAATTGGCCGAATATGCATAATAGATATTACAGTACAAACTTATAGTTATACAAGGCGATTCCAGCCCCATGGGACAGGTTGATAATAGGAAACATCGTATAAAGTAAATTAAAATTTGTACCACCAACAAACCTATACAATTTATGCGCACCTAGGAGAGTTACATAGCTGTGATATAGATTTGCAAAAATTCAGAGGCGTACAGGGTGATTCTGACCGCCCAAGAGATAGGCACCCGAAACTAAGATAAGTCGTATAAGCCAAACGAAAATTTGTACCACCAACAAACTTTTACAATTTATGCATATCTACGAGGGCTATATAGCTGTGATATAGATTTGCAAAAATTTAGAGGCCTACAGGGTGGTTCTTACCGTCTTAAGAGATAGGCACCTGAAACTAAGATAAGTCGTACAAGCCAAACGGAAATTTGTACCACCAACAAACTTCTAAAATTTATGTGCACCTAGGAGAGTTACACAGCTATCGTATAGATTTGCAAAAATTCAGGGGCCTACAGGGTGATTCTGGCCGCCCAAGAGAAAGGCACTTAAAACTAAAATAAGTCGTACAAGCCAAACGGAAATTTGTACCACCAACAAACTTCCAAAATTTATGCATATCTAGGAGGGTTATATAGCTGAGATATAGATTTGCAAAAATTCAGAGGCCTACAGGGTGATTCTGGCCGCCCAAGAGATATGCACCTGAAACTAAGATAAGTCGTATAAGCCAAACGGAAATTTGTACCACCAACAAGCTTTCACAATTTGTGCACATCTAGAAGGGCTATATAGCTGTGATATAGATTTGCAAAAATTCAGAGGCCTACAGGGTGATTCTGGCCGCCCAAGAGAAAGGCACTTGAAACTAAAATAAGTCGTACAAGCCAAACGGAAATTTGTACCACCAACAAACTTTCACAATTTATGCATATCTAGGGGGGTTATATAGCTGTGATATAGATTTGCAAAAATTCAGAGGCCTACAGGGTGATTCTGGCCACCCAAGAGATAGGCACCTGAAACTAAGATAAGTCGTACAAGCCAAACGGAAATTTATACCACCAACAAACTTCTACAATTTATGTGCACCTAGGAGAGTTACACAACTATCGTATAGATTTGCAAAAATTCAGGGGCCTACAGGGTGATTCTGGCCGTCCAAGAGATAGGTACCTGAAACTAAGATAAGTCGTACAAACCAAACGGAAATTTGTACCACCAACAAACTTTCACAATTTATGCATATCTAGGAGGGTTATATAGCTGTGGTATAGATCTGCAAAAATTCAGAGGCCTACAGGGTGATTCTGGCCGCACAAGAGGTATGCACCTGAAACTAAGATAAGTCGTACAAGACAAACGGAAATTTGTACCACCAACAAACTTCCAAAATGTATGCATATCTAGGAAAGTTATATAGCTGAGATATAGATTTTCAAAAATTCAGAGGCCTACAGGGTGATTCTGGCCGCCCAAGAGATATGCACCTGAAACTAAGATAAGTCGTATAAGCCAAACGGAAATTTGTACCACCAACAAACTTTCACAATTTATGCACATCTAGAAGGGTTATATAGCTGTGGTATACATTTGCAAAAATTCAGAGGCCTACAGGGTGATTCTGGCCACCCAAGAGATAGGCACCTGAAACTAAGATAAGTCGTACAAGCCAAACGAAAATTTGTACCACCAACAAACTTTCACAATTTATGCATATCTAGGGGGGTTATATAGCTGTGATATAGATTTGCAAAAATTCAGAGGCCTACAGGGTGATTCTGGCCGCACAAGAGGTATGCACCTGAAACTAAGATAAGTCGTACAAGCCAAACGGAAATTTGTACCACCAACAAACTTTCACAATTTATGCATATCTAGGGGGGTTATGTAGCTGTGATATAGATTTGCAAAAATTCAGAGGCCTACAGGGTGATTCTGGCCGTCCAAGAGATAGGTACCTGAAACTAAGATAAGTCGTACAAACCAAACGGAAATTTGTACCACCAACAAACTTTCAAAATTTATGCATATCTAGAAGAACTATATAGCTGTGATATAGATTTGCAAAAATTCAGAGGCCTACAGGGTGATTCTGGCCGCCCAAGAGAAAGGCACTTGAAACTAAAATAAGTCGTACAAGTCAAACGAAAATTTGTACCACCAACAAACTTTCAAAATTTTTGCATATCTAGGAGGGTTATGTAGCTGTGATATAGATTTGCAAAAATTCAGAGGCCTACAGGGTGATTCTAGCCGCCCAAGAGATAGGCACTTGAAACTAAAATAAGTCGTATAAGCCAAACGGAAATTTGTACCACCAACAAACTTTCAAAATTTATGCATATCTAGGAGCGTTATATAGCCGTGATATAGATTTGCAAAAATTCAGAGGCCTACAGGAGGGTGACTCTGGCCGCCCAAGAGATAGGCACCTGAAACTAGGATAAGCCGTACAAGCCAAACGGAAATTTGTACCACCAACAAACTTCTACAATTTATGTGCACCTAGGAGAGTTACACAACTATCGTATAGATTTGCAAAAATTCAGGGGCCTACAGGGGGATTCTGGCCGCTCAAGAGAAAGGCACTTGAAACTAAAATAAGTCGTACAAGCCAAACGGAAATTTGTACCACCAACAAACTTTCACAATGTATGCATATCTAGGAGGGTTATATAGCTGTGATATAGATTTACAAAAATTGAGAGGCCTACAGGGTGATTCTGGCCGCCCAAGAGATAGGCACTTGAAACTACAATAAGTCGTATAAGCCAAACGGAAATTTGTACCACCAACAAACTTTCAAAATTTATGCATATCTAGGAGCGTTATATAGCCGTGATATAGATTTGCAAAATTCAGAGGCCTACAGGAGGGTGACTCTGGCCGCCCAAGAGATAGGCACCTGAAACTAGGATAAGCCGTACAAGCCAAACGGAAATTTGTACCACCAACAAACTTCTACAATTTATGTGCACCTAGGAGAGTTACACAACTATCGTATAGATTTGCAAAAATTCAGGGGCCTACAGGGTGATTCTGGCCGTCCAAGAGATAGGTACCTGAAACTAAGATAAGTCGTACAAACCAAACGGAAATTTGTACCACCAACAAACTTTCACAATTTATGCATATCTAGGAGGGTTATATAGCTGTGGTATAGATCTGCAAAAATTCAGAGGCCTACAGGGTGATTCTGGCCGCACAAGAGGTATGCACCTGAAACTAAGATAAGTCGTACAAGACAAACGGAAATTTGTACCACCAACAAACTTCCAAAATTTATGCATATCTAGGAGGGTTATATAGCTGAGATATAGATTTGCAAAAATTCAGAGGCCTACAGGGTGATTCTGGCCGCCCAAGAGATATGCACCTGAAACTAAGATAAGTCGTATAAGCCAAACGGAAATTTGTACCACCAACAAACTTTCACAATTTATGCACATCTAGGGGGGTTATATAGCTGTGATATAGATTTGCAAAAATTCAGAGGCCTACAGGGTGATTCTGGCCGCACAAGAGGTATGCACCTGAAACTAAGATAAGTCGTACAAGCCAAACGGAAATTTGTACCACCAACAAACTTTCACAATTTATGCATGTCTAGGAGGGCTATGTAGCTGTGATATAGATTTGCAAAAATTCAGAGGCCTACAGGGTGATTCTGGCCGTCCAAGAGATAGGTACCCGAAACTAAGATAAGTCGTACAAACCAAACGGAAATTTGTACCACCAACAAACTTTCAAAATTTATGCATATCTAGAAGAGCTATATAGCTGTGATATAGATTTGCAAAAATTCAGAGGCCTACAGGGTGATTCTGGCCGCCCAAGAGAAAGGCACTTGAAACTAAAATAAGTCGTACAAGTCAAACGAAAATTTGTACCACCAACAAACTTTCAAAATTTGTGCATATCTAGGAGGGTTATATAGCTGTGATATAGATTTGCAAAAATTCAGAGGCCTACAGGGTGATTCTAGCCGCCCAAGAGATAGGCACTTGAAACTAAAATAAGTCGTACAAGCCAAACGGAAATTTGTACCACCAACAAACTTTCAAAATGTATGCATATCTAGGAGCGTTATATAGCCGTGATATAGATTTGCAAAAATTCAGAGGCCTACAGGAGGGTGACTCTGGCCGCCCAAGAGATAGGCACCTGAAACTAGGATAAGCCGTACAAGCCAAACGGAAATTTGTACCACCAACAAACTTCTACAATTTATGTGCACCTAGGAGAGTTACACAACTATCGTATAGATTTGCAAAAATTCAGGGGCCTACAGGGGGATTCTGGCCGCTCAAGAGAAAGGCACTTGAAACTAAAATAAGTCGTACAAGCCAAACGGAAATTTGTACCACCAACAAACTTTCACAATTTATGCATATCTAGGAGGGTTATATAGCTGTGATATAGATTTACAAAAATTGAGAGGCCTACGGGGTGATTCTGGCCGTCCAAGAGATAGGTACCTGAAACTAAGATAAGTCGTACAAACGAAACGGAAATTTGTACCACCAACAAACTTTCACAATTTATGCATATCTAGGAGGGTTATATAGCTGTGGTATAGATTTGCAAAAATTCAGAGGCCTACAGGGTGATTCTGGCCGCCCAAGAGATAGGCACTTGAAACTAAAATAAGTCGTATAAGCCAAACGGAAATTTGTACCACCAACAAACTTTCAAAATTTATGCATATTTAGGAGCGTTATATAGCCGTGATATAGATTTGCAAAAATTCAGAGGCCTACAGGAGGGTGACTCTGGCCGCCCAAGAGATAGGCACCTGAAACTAGGATAAGCCGTACAAGCCAAACGGAAATTTGTACCACCAACAAACTTCTACAATTTATGTGCACCTAGGAGAGTTACACAACTATCGTATAGATTTGCAAAAATTCAGGGGCCTACAGGGGGATTCTGGCCGCTCAAGAGAAAGGCACTTGAAATTAAAATAAGTCGTACAAGCCAAACGGAAATTTGTACCACCAACAAACTTTCACAATTTATGCATATCTAGGAGGGTTATATAGCTGTGATATAGATTTACAAAAATTGAGAGGCCTACGGGGTGATTCTGGCCGTCCAAGAGATAGGTACCTGAAACTAAGATAAGTCGTACAAACGAAACGGAAATTTGTACCACCAACAAACTTTCAGAATTTATGCATATCTAGGAGGGTTGTATAGCTGTGGTATAGATTTGCAAAAATTCAGAGGCCTACAGGGTGATTCTGGCCGCACAAGAGGTATGCACCTGAAACTAAGATAAGTCGTACAAGCCAAACGGAAATTTGTACCACCAACAAACTTTCACAATTTATGCATATCTAGGGGGTTATATAGCTGTGATATATATTTGGAAAAATTCAGAGGCCTACAGGGTGATTCTGGCCGTCCAAGAGATAGGTACCTGAAACTAAGATACGTCGTACAAACCAAACGGAAATTTGTACCACCAACAAACTTTCACAATTTATGCATATCTAGAAGAATTATATAGCTGTGATATAGATTTGCAAAAATTCAGAGGCCTACAGGGTGATTCTGGCCGCCCAAGAGATAGGCACTTGAAACTAAAATAAGTCGTATAAGCCAAACGGAAATGTGTACCACCAACAAACTTTCAAAATTTATGCATATCTAGGAGGGTTATATAGCTGTGATATAGATTTACAAAAATTCAGAGGCCTACAGGGTGACTCTGGCCGCCCAAGAGATAGGCACCTGAAACTAGGATAAGTCGTACAAGCTAACCGGAAATTTGTACCACCAACAAACTTCTACAATTTATGTGCACCTAGGAGAGTTACACAACCATCGTATAGATTTGCAAAAATTCAGGGGCCTACAGGGTGATTCTGGCCGCTCAAGAGGAAGGCACTTGAAACTAAAATAAGTCGTACAAGCCAAACGGAAATTTGTACCACCAACAAACCTTCACAATTTATGCATATCTAGGAGGGTTATATAGCTGTGATATACATTTACAAAAATTCAGAGGCCTACAGGGTGATTCTGGCCGTCCAAGAGATAGGTACCTGAAACTAAGATAAGTCGTACAAACCAAACGGAAATTTGTACCACCAACAAACTTTCACAATTTATGCATGTCTAGAAGAATTATATAGCTGTGATATAGATTTGCAAAAATTCAGAGGCCTACAGGGTGATTCTGGCCGCCCAAGAGATAGGCACTTGAAACTAAAATAAGTCGTATAAGCCAAACGGAAATTTGTACCACCAACAAACTTTCAAAATTTATGCATACCTAGGAGGGTTATATAGCTGTGATATAGATTTGCAAAAATTCAGAGGCCTACAGGGTGACTCTGGCCGCCCAAGAGATAGGCACTTGAAACTAAAATAAGTCGTATAAGCCAAACGGAAATTTGTACCACCAACAAACTTTCACAATTTATGCATATCTAGGGGGGTTATATAGCTGTGATATAGATTTGCAAAAATTCAGAGGCCTACAGGGTGATTCTGGCCACTCAAGAGATAGGCACCTGAAACTAAGATAAGTCATACAAGCCAAACGGAAATTTGTACCACCAACAAACTTCTACAATTTATGTGCACCTAGGAGAGTTACACAACTGTCGTATAGATTTGCAAAAATTCAGGGGCCTACAGGGTGATTCTGGCCGCCCAAGAGAAAGGCACTTGAAACTAAAATAAGTCGTATAAGCCAAACGGAAATTTGTACCACCAACAAACTTTCAAAATTTATGCATATCTAGGAGCGTTATATAGCCATGATATCGATTTGCAAAAATTCAGAGGCCTACAGGAGGGTGACTGGCCGCCCAAGAGATAGGCACCTGAAACTAAGATAAGCCGTACAAGCCAAACGGAAATTTGTACCACCAACAAACTTCTACAATTTATGTGCACCTAGGAGAGTTACACAACTATCGTATAGATTTGCAAAAATTCAGGGGCCTACAGGGTGATTCTGGCCGCCCAAGAGATAGGCACTTGAAACTAAAATAAGTCGTATAAGCCAAACGGAAATTTGTACTACCAACAAACTTTCAAAATTTATACATACCTAGGAGGGTTATATAGCTGTGATATAGATTTGCAAAAATTCAGAGGCCTACAGGGTGACTCTGGCCGCCCAAGAGATAGGCACTTGAAACTAAAATAAGTCGTATAAGCCAAACGGAAATTTGTACCACCAACAAACTTTCACAATTTATGCATATCTAGGGGGGTTATATAGCTGTGATATAGATTTGCAAAAATTCAGAGGCCTACAGGGTGATTCTGGCCACTCAAGAGATAGGCACCTGAAACTAAGATAAGTCATACAAGCCAAACGGAAATTTGTACCACCAACAAACTTCTACAATTTATGTGCACCTAGGAGAGTTACACAACTGTCGTATAGATTTGCAAAAATTCAGGGGCCTACAGGGTGATTCTGGCCGCCCAAGAGAAAGGCACTTGAAACTAAAATAAGTCGTATAAGCCAAACGGAAATTTGTACCACCAACAAACTTTCAAAATTTATGCATATCTAGGAGCGTTATATAGCCATGATATCGATTTGCAAAAATTCAGAGGCCTACAGGAGGGTGACTGGCCGCCCAAGAGATAGGCACCTGAAACTAAGATAAGCCGTACAAGCCAAACGGAAATTTGTACCACCAACAAACTTCTACAATTTATGTGCACCTAGGAGAGTTACACAACTATCGTATAGATTTGCAAAAATTCAGGGGCCTACAGGGTGATTCTGGCCGTCCAAGAGATAGGTACCTGAAACTAAGATAAGTCGTACAAACCAAACGGAAATTTGTACCACCAACAAACTTTCACAATTTATGCATATCTAGGAGGGTTATATAGCTGTGGTATAGATCTGCAAAAATTCAGAGGCCTACAGGGTGATTCTGGCCGCACAAGAGGTATGCACCTGAAACTAAGATAAGTCGTACAAGCCAAACGGAAATTTGTACCACCAACAAACTTCCAAAATTTATGCATATCTAGGAGGGTTATATAGCTGAGATATAGATTTGCAAAAGTTCAGAGGCCTACAGGGTGATTCTGGCCGCCCAAGAGATATGCACCTGAAACTAAGATAAGTCGTATAAGCCAAACGGAAATATGTGCCACCAACAAACTTTCACAATTTATGCACATCTAGAAGGGTTATATAGCTGTGATATACATTTGCAAAAATTCAGAGGCTTACAGGGTGATTCTGGCCACCCAAGAGATAGGCACCTGAAACTAAGATAAGTCGTACAAGCCAAACGGAAATTTGTACCACCAACAAACTTCTACAATTTATGTGCATCTAGGAGAGTTACACAACTGTGGTATAGATTTGCAAAAATTCAGGGGCCTACAGGGTGATTCTGGCCGCCCAAGAGAAAGGCACTTGAAACTAAAATAAGACGTGTGCCGACGGTCAAATTTCTAGGTTTAACGATGGACTCAAAACTCAACTGGAGAACGCACCTTCTTAATCTTGTGGATAAATGTAAACAGACGCTAAATCTGATTGAGTGCTTATGCTCTACACGCTGGGGTGCTGATGCTGATACTCTTATCACTATATATAAGAGCCTTGTGTTATCTCGTATGGACTATGGCAGCATTGCTTATTCTTCTGCAAGAGCCTCTGCCCTAAAACTGCTTGACCCCGTTCAGCATCTAGCCCTCCGCCTTTGCCTTGGTGCTTTCCGCACCACCCCAGTGGTGAGTTTATGTTGCGAGTCTGGAGTTGAATCGCTTGACATCCGAAGAAATAGATTAATATTATCCTATGTATCAAAAGTGATGGCTCTGCCTCTACATCCCAATCATACTATTGTTTCCAAAATTAGGGCTGAATACGCACATAGACCTACAATTACTAGACCACTATCCGTTCGAGCACAAGAGCTTGCCCAGCAATTAGACTTACCACCATGTCTAGTATATCCTTTTGTTCATAAAGATTATCCACCCTGGGAATTACCTACGGCAAACATTCGATTAGATCTCACATTCTTCCACAAGAATAACAGTCCTCCTCAGCAAATAGTGTCACATTTTTACAGTCTAATTGAAAGTTTTCCTAATGCCAAAACGTTGTACACAGATGGATCCAAAACCGAAACGGGCGTAGGCTGTGCACTGTTTGATGAAGATCGCGGTTACTCGTGGACTTTATCACAACTGGCATCTGTCTATACTGCTGAACAGTATGCAATCTGGCAAGCCTTAAGGTATAGTGAAATGACTACATCGGATACTGTGCTAATTGCAAGCGACTCGAAATCAGCCTTAACAGGACTCCTTGATAGATACACAATGGACCCGTTAACCCAAATGTGCCTTCAAACCCTCAAATTTCTCAGTGACTCAGGAAAAAGCATTATATTTGTCTGGATACCTAGTCATGTTGGCATCCCCGGCAACGAAGCCGCTGATGCCGCTGCCAAGCAAGCTACAAATTCGCAAATAATTGATGTTCCCCAAATAAAAGTCTCGGATAGAAAATGTACAATAGCAAAATACACTCGCGATAGTTGGCAAAACCGTTGGCGTCATGCTAATACGCATCTTAGAACAATCAAACCTTGTATTAGCCCTTGGTCCCCTAGTCTAAGATTAACTAGGAAGGAAAGAGTATGCCTCCATAGATTACGCTTAGGCCACACTGCTTTGACCCATTCATACCTCTTGCTAGGCTTACAGCCCCCAACATGTGATCTATGTCTAGAGCCATTGACGGTTAAACATCTTATAATCGATTGTCTATTCTACGCCCAAGATCGAGAACTTTTTAATATCTCTGGGAATTTAAGAGATTGCCTAACTAATCCTGCTAAGATTAAGCAAGTACTAGCTTTCCTTAGGTACACTGGTCACTATTGGAAAATTTAAATACTATTCCACAATCCACACTTGATTGTAACATTCAGTTTTCCGACAAGTTTTTTATTTTATTTATATGTGTAGGTATATATAATTATGTGTGAGTGTGCGACTATGAATATTTGTGTATACAGGTATTTTTATATATATTATTAATATTTATTATGGTTTTAGCGCCTTTTGTTTTCAAGACACCCAGATCTACCCCTGTGGTGTGAAATTGTATGCGGCTAATAACCTTAGATGTTGATGCCGCCAAAATTAAAATAAAAAAAAAAAGTCGTATAAGCCAAACGGAAATTTGTACCACCAACAAACTTTCAAAATTTATGCATATCTAGGAGGGTTATATAGCTGTGATATAGATTTGCAAAAATTCAGAGGCCTACAGGGTGATTCTGGCCGCCCAAGAGATAGGCACTTGAAACTAAAATAAGTCGTATAAGCCAAACGGAAATTTGTACCACCAACAAACTTTCAAAATTTATGCATATCTAGGAGGGTTATATAGCTGTGATATAGATTTGCAAAAATTCAGAGGCCTACAGGGTGATTCTGGCCGCCCAAGAGATAGGCACCTGAAACTAGGATAAGTCGTACAAGCTAAACGGAAATTTGTACCACCAACAAACTTTTACAATTTATGTGCACCTAGGAGAGTTACACAACCATCGTATAGATTTGCAAAAATTCAGGGGCCTACAGGGTGATTCTGGCCGCTCAAGAGAAAGGCACTTGAAACTAAAATAAGTCGTACAAGCCAAACGGAAATTTGTACCACCAACAAACTTTCACAATTTATGCATATCTAGAAGCGTTATATAGGTGTGATATAGATTTGCAAAAATTCAGAGGCCTACAGGGTGATTCTGGCCGCCCAAGAGAAAGGCACTTGAAACTAAAATAAGTCGTACAAGCCAAACGGAAATTTGTACCACCAACAAACTTTCACAATTTATGCATATCTAGAAGCGTTATATAGCTGTGATATAGATTTGCAAAAATTCAGAGGCCTACAGGGTGATTCTGACAACCCAGGAATAGTGTCGCATATATAAAAAGTTTTGACATCAACTGACTAATTTGATGAAAATAAATCAAAAACTTCATATAGACATATATCCTAAAATGCACGCTTAGCGAAATACTCAATATGATACAGTTTTGCTCACTATAATTCCATATACCAAATACATGCGAGAGCGGCGGTGTATCTACGGCTTACCGTACCTATCGAGTTTGCATCGACGCGACGGCTACGTGAGTTGGTTACGGCTGCGGCTGTTGCTTGTGGCGTTTCGCTATTGTGAATTAAGGCATTGAAGCTTTTTGATATTATTTTAGTTCTTTCAGTTTTCATATTTGTTTTATCTTTTATCGTTTTTTCTTGTCCTTTCTTGTCTGTGCGTACTTTCGCAAGGTGATCAGCGAATGAGTAGTAGTTGACGGAATAGGGTAAAGCTGTTTCAGGAGGAAAAACTAAGTTTTTTCCTGTTTTGTTACTTTGAGCGGTCTCTCTCTTAAAGCACTAAAATATATTTTTGAATTTCTGTAGGTATACGATTGACATAGCTAAACAGAGATGGGGAAATTAGGACGGGTTCCAAAAAAAAGCATAACTACAGAGAAAATGTTGGAGCTTATACAAATATTTGGCTCTGATTTATTGTATTGCCGAAAAAGAGATAAGTTGTCCTTGCTGGCTCAGGCGTGTTTGCGTTTGCATCTAAAGAACACCCTTCAAAACCGAACTTTGCTCAAAATGAGGCTACAACGCGAGTGGCAGAAAGTTGGACATGTGTGTAACACTCCAGCGCCGATTTCTCGCAGTGAAAAATGTATCACTCCTGGAAATGTTGATTTGATAACCAAGGGCGGTTCTTTTGAGCAAACACGTGCGAAAAATGCCGCCGATTCTGTAATGACGGATGGTGTAGATAAACATATTACAGCACAAAATAGTCATTCTGTGCTAGAAGCCGCCTTGCCTAGAAATAGTCAAATAACGACGAATGTTGTAAGCTTGAAAGACTTCGCGACAAAATTTCAACATTCCTTCACTCTGACAGTGTGCCGTTTTACGGCTCCAGGACAAGATTTGTGTAACGATGCAGAAGCCAGACGCATATTTTGGAGAGGAAAACTTCCCGATATGGGTATATCCTGCGTGATAGCTTTTAAGGGGCACCGTTACAATAAGCTCAGAAAGCAGCTCGTGGAATATGCCATATGTAAGCATACTAATTGCCGTGATTACAAGTTTTATTATGAACTTGGAGAGACTCAAATTATCGTACATCTAAAGTTTAGAGGTGTTACAATTGTGAGTCATACTGAGGAGTACGCATATCAGCTAAGAGGAATGGAAAGAGCGCAAGTTAAAGAAAAACTAAAAAGAATGAACCCAAATGTTTTACGGACATCTGACATCAGGGCTGTGGATTCTGATTTAATGCGAGAAGGTAATTGGCAGAATTTAAGATCATTGGCTGTATACCAAAAGGCCAAGTCTGAGGCGAACACAGAAGGTGACTTCCACGCAGACGCTTTCCTTGACGTCCTTTTAAGAAGTACCAACCAAGAAGGCAAAAAATATATTCAGGTCCCCGATGGCAGAACGAATATTCATATATATTCAAAAGAACAAATCGAGGTCGCTTGCAAGTCGGGAAGAATCGATGGATTTTTTGATGCAACAGGATCTGTTGTGAGGCCCAATGTGTTTGAAAAGGGAAGCAGACTTCTATATTATGCCACAGTTGTAAACCTGGAAGGGCAAATAGTTCCAGTAGCAGAGCTGATTTCAGCAAGTCACGATTCAGCGACAATAACATGTTTTCTGTTAAAGTTTAAGCATTTCGTACGGACTTGCTGCAAAAAGACCTGGCCGATATTCAATGTTATTGTCACTGATTGGAGTTTTCCGCTTATGATGGCAACTTGTCAAGGTCTGAATGACATGACTCTTTACACATACCTGCAAGTGTGTTATAAATACGTGACGAATACAGTATTCCTGGATGGAAGAGTCATATCATTAATTGTATTAAAGTCCTGTTGCGCTCATTTCATAAAAATGGTATGTAATCGCCTATCAGTCATCAAAATAAAAGGACTTATCCGAAATGTCATTACTAACTCAGTTGCAGTTCTTGTTCAATGCAGTTCTCTAGAGGAGTTAAGTTTGCAGTTTAAAAATGTTGTGGTTATTTTGCTCCATCCAAAACTCGATGATCACGTAATTTCTGCTTTAGAAGGGCTGAGCGGTACGCCATATGAGTCAGCGAATGAATTGCAAGGCTCAAATAACGACACGACGAGACTGAATTTGAATTGAGCTTGGATGAAGAAATAACTAGAGGGGAGTACTCTACCTCTCCATTTTTCATATATTTCTTCAAAATATATAGTCAGGTATTGGAAGCTACACCGAACATTTCAGGCGACACCGACATAAATATTAAGGTGAATCCTTATAGATCAGAGGAGTTTTGCCAATATATTTTGAAACGCCTGATGCCCTTTGCACCTCTTTGGTCTAACATTTTAGATAATGGGCGTTTTAGTAATGCCAATGTAGAATCTTGGTTCAAAACGGTGAAAAGTGAGATTTTGGAGGGCCGCACAAACCTGAAGGCTGGTCGTTTCATTTCGTTAGTACGAAATTATGTTGAGACTGCTGTTAAAGCTATTGAGTTGAACATCAAGAAAGCACCAAGGAAAAATAAAAAAGAAAATCAAAACCAAAAAACCGAAAACAAGTCGCCTCAGCTAAACATCACGGAAATCGACAATCCAACTATCGACGAAAAATGGAAAAGGAACAAGCCTAGTAAGGGATTCTTCCACAGCAGATATTTAAAAAGGTTTAAAGTAGGAAAGGACTTCTGTAGTGCTAGTGATAATAACATTCTAAAAATTGATGTTCAACCCGATGTTAGTGAATCTGTAATAACAACCTCTGATAATGTCAATATCATGAAATGTGATATTCATAGCGATGTCAGTGAATCAAATAATACTGTCATTGAAGAACCTGATTCCAGAGCTTTTGAGAATGGTTTATTTTTCAGTGCTGACTATTATATGAGGCCAGCTGTAACAGGTGTGTCGTACACTTTGGGAATTTATTCGTATGGTGGTACTCAATTGAAACTACGTAGCTCGGAATTAAAGTCTCTTGTTTCGCAGCACAATAGATCAATTGATCTACCTAACGGCCCTACTGATAGATGGATCAGCGATCACTGTGTTGATGCTTTTGCATTTTCCATTTTGAGAGAGCGAAAGGATATATACTATATAGATGCCATTTCATCGTATATCATTCTAGATGGCGATGTCCAAAATTATTCAAAATTTGAGCCACTAAATACATCGCTCAAGGGTGTTAAGCTCATAATATTACCTTGGTGCCATTCTCGGGTACACTGGATACTTATCGTGCTTGATCTGTCTAGCAGTAGGATATACGTATTGAATCCCAGCAAGAAATACAATGTTTCTGAGAGTGACATTTTTAGGAAGATCAAAAGGTTTTTCAGCACAAGGGACAGGCTGGCGAAGGAATTAGAAGACGGGGTAATCTTGAATGCGAGGAGGTGGACATTCGCTTATATGGACAATTATCCTCAACAATCATCAGCTGATAATGAAAACTGTGGTGTGTACACAATGTACTACATTTGGACTTTATCAAAGATTCATATCTCAGAATCCAATTTGTCGTTTAAAGGTTGTCCATTTAGTCCCGAATACTTCAGAATAAATGTTCAAAATGTTTTGTTGATGTCATCCAGTCAAGTGTATGATTTGTGCCTTATATGCGGCGAAGGAGGAGGCAATGAAAAATACATACAGTGCCGTACCTGCAGTAGATGGGTACACTTAGAAAGGTGTTCCGGATTGAATTATATGGAAATGTCCGTAGAACACATAGAAACCCCTGAGTTTATATACGGTTGTGATTTATGTGCCATTCATCAGTTTCAAGATCCATTTGCAGAAAAGGAAAACCAATTCACTATTTATTTGGAGGATATTGAGCTAGAAAACCTCATTATTCATTATAAGAATTATTTGATCAATTTGTACCACAATAAGGAAACTAACGAAGAATGTGCAAGATTCAGAAATAGCAAAGACCATAAGAAACATTTAAAATGGGACTACTCCACCGCATTTATCGAAATGCAATCGAGTATAAAGATCTGCCAGTATATTAAAAAGCATACTGGCATCTCCGATTATGAATTTATTGTGTATGTTTTGTTGTGCAAAGTCAATGAAATAATAATAACCAGATTTTACGGCACAAAATTAGGCCTGTATGATAAGTACAAACAGTTACACAATATCCAAGACCATCTGTTTGACTTTCCGTCACCGTACACACTCGATGAGATACTTAAGTACCTTTAACTAAAATATGTACAAAGAACACCTTTATAATAAATCACTACCGTCATCAATAGATTAAGGCTACTTGCACAAAGACACAACGATTTTGGACGGCCGGAGAAATCTCGTATTAGATGGACATTTCTCACTGTAGAGTGTAGATCACCGGCGCCGGGCCGATGCCGTCAGTATAGTGGCGTACGTATTCAAATCTGAATTTGCACAATCACCGATTGTTGACCGATCAGCTCTCCTCCTCATTTCTCGTTGAGCATATAGGACCATAAGAATACACTATAACGGCCCGGCCCCACGTGCATGCTTTACCGCGTACTTACTTGTGCAAACGAGTTTGTATCGGGAAGCGCGAGCATGTGGACGGTCAGACAGTAGCTTGCGCAACCCGAAAAGCGCGGCTTGTGTAAATTTCAGTCTGCTGAAAGTTTTGGCTTGCGCCAAATGGTCTGCACGGTAAAGCCAGTGTATGTGACCATAGGGTTCAGTTGTAAGGATAGCAGCACCCGAGGCAGCACCAATAATTATGAAATAGTCGGTTTCAGAGTTATTAAATAATGGAGGTTTGCGTATACCGTCTTTGTTTTTTGCAGTTTCAACTTCTAAGGTCATTAGCTGCATAACACGGTAGGTATTTTAATGCGTTTTGTTTTTAGATCTTAAAGTACAATTTCGTACGTCTTGGGAACAGAAGAATCCTAACCAATTGCTGTTTCACCGGTTATACCTAGTACCAGTTTTAAATTCTTATAAATGGGACAAGAACCGAGCAAGTGACTAACAGTTGAGCGTTCGTTACACTGTTGGCACAATGGTCTTGGTCCAGCGCTGAGGATACACAAATATGTAAGCGCAAATTATACCGTTCAGGCAAGTCGCTGTGTGTGGCCGCCGCTTTACGTTAGCAGATTGCGTTGTACTAGGACTGCTAGAATAGACCCCAATAATATAGTGCTAGATAATGGCACCCTCGATTCGTTAGCTGCAGCATTACCGGTATAATAATGAAATTTACTGGATCATTTTAACCAAGCAACTGACCGGTAAAAATCCGGCGTGTGTGAAAGCAGCGCGTCTCCGATATATTACCGGCTGTCCACAACCGGCGTGTCTGCAACTAGCCTTACTACAAATATAAATAATAAAAGTTGACCAGAATCACCCTGTAGGCATCTGAACCTTTGCAAATCTATATCACAGCTATTTAACTCTCCTAGATATGCATAAATTGTGAAAGTTTGTTGGTGGTACAAATTTCCGTTTGGCTTGTACGACTTATTTTAGTTTCAAGTGCCTTTCTCTTGGGCGGCCAGAATCACCCTGTAGGCCTCTGAATTTTTGCAAATCTATATCACAGCTATATAACACTTCTAGATATGCATAAATTGTGAAAGTTTGTTGGTGGTACAAATCTCCGTTTGGCTTATACGACTTTTTTTTTTTTTTTTTTTTTTTGTAGGCGGCGTCAACTGCAATGGTCATTTGCCGCTTCGACCTACGCTAGTATTTTTTTAAATACTATTGTGTTTATCATACTCAAGGTAAGTTCCAATTGGTATTATAGTATTACTTGGTGGCGTTTATATTTTGTAAAACAGACCCGTGTTTTTAAGAAATTGAATAACTTTTCTTATTTCGTCCAGGTTACTGGAGTTCAGAATACTCAGGCTTGGGGGAATTTGTAACCTTTGCATTGCATTCCTGAAAAGTTGGCAATGGCAGATTATATGCTCTACTGAGAGAGACTGTTGGCATTGCTCACAAATGGGGCTTCTTTGTCTGAGCAATATGTGTGACTTAGTGAGACGAGTATGTCCAATCCTCAGTCTTGCTATTACAACTTGCTCTTTTCTTGTGATACCTTTAACTATTTTGGGGCTCTGAATGGTTGGACATATTCGTCTCAATTGTGTATCACATACTTCCCAGTCATTTTGCCATGACTTGTATATTTCTTTTTTTAGTGAACTTTTGAGGTCACAGGCTCTAATAGGGAGTTCTTCTGGGGAGTTTCCTACTGCATTGCGAGCACTTTCGTCTGCTGCATCATTTCCAGCAATACCAACATGTCCAGGGGTCCAGACAAAAATAGTTACTTTACACTGTTGTTGCAGTAAATGGTGCAAGTGGAGGATTTCTTGAACAAGTGGATCGGTACTGAATGTGTTCCTAATGGATTGCAGGGAGCTTAGGGAATCCGAACAGATTAAGTAAGTACCGGTGCTTTTATTTTCAACATATTTTAGAGCTTGGTAAAGAGCAGTTAGTTCTGCGGTGTAAATCGAAGCCATTGCGTTTAAACTGCCTTTCCAAATTTCTTCATCACAAGCCACTGCAGCTCCAACCCCGAGAGCAGATTTGGATCCATCAGTAAAGATTGTTAATGTTGGTCCATATTCATTGATTATACTTGATACCATATTTCGGTAGATAACTGGATTAGTATCGCTTTTTTTAAACCTTGCACATTTCAGATTTATCTCTGGTTGTCGTAGAAGCCAAGGAGGGGTTTCATACTTAGTGGTATACACAGGTGGTAGTTCGATAACTATGTTATTTACCATCTCTCTACCTCGTACTCCTAGTGGCCTAGTTATAGTTGGTCTGCCATTAAACTTATCAAAGATCTCGTCATTGAAAAGAGTGTGATGATTGGGGTGTGATGGTAATGCCCATATTTTTGTCAGGTAATTAGCAGTGAGTAGTTTTGCTCTGACTTTTAGTGACGGAACACCCGCTTCGCAATAAATTGACGCTGACGGGCTGGTGCGGAAAGCCCCGATGCAAAGTCTAAGGCCTTCCCTGTGTATCGATTCCAGCTTCTTCAGGTTAGATTTCCTTGCTGAGAAGTATACAATCATACCATATTCTATTTTGGCCAATACAGTTGCTTTGTATAGCTGAAGGAGTACGTCTCTGTTAGCGCCCCAAGAGATACTAGATAAGCATCTGATGATATTTAAAGACTGTTTGCATCTATTACTTAAGTCTTCGATGAGCGGTTTCCAGAGTAGTTTCTTATCGAAGATTAATCCCAGGATTCGGACAGAATGCTTAACTGGGATAGAACTACTATCTACTGTTATGTGAGGATCTGAATGGGGGGTGCGTAGCCTACAAAAATGGATGCAACTTGTCTTAGTAACAGAAAAACGGAAACCGCTTCTTCTTGCATTCGCCAATATTTGGTTGACTGAGCTTTGCATCTTTTCTTCTACATGACTCATATCACTAGCTGAATAATAAATACAGAGGTCATCTACATACATGCATTTTCCGATTTCTCCATCAAGGTTGGATATTAAGTTGTTCACTGCTATTAGGAATAAACTTACGCTAAGTGTGGACCCTTGCGGGATTCCGTTTACTTGGGGTACTGATTCGGATAAAATATTTTCTACCTGAACTTTGAAAGATCGATTGCTTAAGAAAGTCTCGATAAATTTCAGTAGACGGCCTTTTATTCCCCAATGACACAGAGTGTTTAATATACCTTGTCTCCATGTTGTGTCGTATGCTTTCTCTAGATCGAATGAGATAGCTACTAGATGTTTTCGGTCAGCAAAGGCATTTTGTATTGCTGACTCTAGAAGGACTAGTTGGTCTGTAGTAGATCTATGTTTGCGGAATCCCATCTGATAGTCAGAGAGCAGTCGTTTCGATTCCAGTGTCCACATTAAGCGTAAGCTTACGATTTTTTCTAGAAGCTTGCTAAGGCAGCACGTAAGAGATATTGGGCGGTAGTTGGAGGGGTCTGTGATATCTTTACCTGGTTTCGGTATCGGTATAATGGTTGCTTCACGCCATTTTTCGGGGTACTCCCCCTGAATCCAAATTTTGTTAAACAGCTCTAAGATTATTTCTTTGTCTGTTTCAGGTAGTTGACGAATCATTTGATAGTGCACAAAATCGGGACCAGGTGCACTGTCATTGGTTTCAGAGAGCGCTTGGAGAAGCTCTGGCATGGAGAGGGGTAAGTTATAATTGTATGTATCTGTTTCTGTTGGGTTATAGTTTTCCGTTGTGACTACAATCTCTCTTAGTGCTGGATCGATGTTCACAGTAGAGCTAACATGACTAAAATATCGAGCTAGTTCGTTCGTATCACGGCTATATAACGCTCCTAGATATGCATAAATTTTGAAAGTTTGTTGGTGGTACAAATTTCCGTTTGGCTTATACGACTTATCTTAGTTTCAGGTGCATATCTCTTGGGCGGCCAGAATCACCCTGTAGGCCGCTGAATTTTTGCAAATCTATATCACAGGTATATAACCCTCCTAGATATGCATAAATCGTGAAAGTTTGTTGGTGGTACAAATTTCCGTTTGGTTTGTACGACTTATCCTATTTTCAGGTGCCTATCTCTTGGACGGCCAGAATCACCCTGTAGGCCTCTGAATTTTTGCAAATCTATATCACAGCTATGTAACTATCCTAAGAGCCTATGAATTGTAGAAGTTTGTTGGTGGTACAAATTTCCGTTTGGCTTGTACGACTTATTTTAATTTCAGGTGCCTTCCTCTTGGGCTGCCAGAATCACCCTGTAGGCCTCCGAATTTTTACAAATCTATATCACACCTTTATAACCCTCCCAGATGCGCATAAATTGTGAAAGTTTGTTGGTGGTACAAATTTCCGTTTGGCTTGTACGACTTATCTTAGTTTCAGGTGCATACCTCTTGGGCGGCCAGAATCACCCTGTAGGCTTTTGAATTTTTGCAAATCTATACCACAGCTATATAACCCTCCTAGATATGCATAAATTGTGAAAGCTTATTTGTGGTACAAATTTCCGTTTAGCTTGTACGACTTATCTTAGTTTCAGGTGCCTATCTCTTGGGCGGCCAAAATCACCCTGTGGGCCTCTGAATTTTTGCAAATCTATACCACAGCTATATAACCCTCCTAGATATGCATAAATTGTGAAAGTTTGTTGGTGGTACAAATTTCCGTTTGGCTTATACGACTTATCTTAGTTTCAGGTGCCTATCTCTTCAGACGGTTAGAACCACCCTGTAGGCCTCTGAATTTTTGCAAATCTATATCACAGCTATATAACCCTCTTAGATATGCATAAATTGTAAAAGTTTGTTGGTGGTACAAATTTCCGTTTGGCTTATACGACTTATCTTAGTTTCAGGTGCCTATCTCTTGGGCGGCCAAAATCACCCTGTGGGCCTCTGAATTTTTGCAAATCTATACCACAGCTATATAACCCTCCTAGATATGCATAAATTGTGAAAGTTTGTTGGTGGTACAGATTTCCGTTTGGCTTATACGACTTATCTTAGTTTCGGGTGCCTATCTCGTGGGCGGTCAGAATCACCCTGTAGGCCTCTGAATTTTTGCAAATCTATATCACAGCTATATAACCCTCTTAGATGTGCATAAATTGTAAAAGTTTGTTGGTGGTACAAATTTCCGTTTGGCTTATACGACTTATCTTAGTTTCAGGTGCCTATCTCTTAAGACGGTTAGAACCACCCTGTAGGCCTCTGAATTTTTGCAAATCTATATCACAGCTATATAACCCTCCTAGATATTCATAAATTGTAAAAGTTTGTTGGTGGTACAAATTTCCGTTTGGCTTATACGACTTATCTTAGTTTGGGGTGCCTATCTCGTGGGCGGTCAGAATCACACTGTAGGCCTCTGAATTTTTGCAAATCTATATCACAGCTATATAACCCTCTTAGATATGCATAAATTGTAAAAGTTTGTTGGTGGTACAAATTTCCGTTTGGCTTATACGACTTATCTTAGTTTCGGGTGCCTATCTCGTGGGCGGTCAGAATCACCCTGTACGCCTCTGAATTTTTGCAAATCTATATCACAGCTATATAACCCTCTTAGATATGCATAAATTGTAAAAGTTTGTTGGTGGTACAAATTTCCGTTTGGCTTATACGACTTATCTTAGTTTCAGGTGCCTATCTCTTAAGACGGTTAGAACCACCCTGTAGGCCTCTGAATTTTTGCAAATCTATACCACAGCTATATAACCCTCCTAGATATGCATAAATTGTGAAAGTTTGTTGGTGGTACAAATTTCCGTTTGGTTTGTACGACTTATCTTAGACGGCCAGAATCACCCTGTAAGCCTCTGAATTTTTGCAAATCTATATCACAGCTATATGACCCTCCTAGATATGCATAAATTGTGAAAGTTTGTTGGTGGTACAGATTTCCGTTTGGCTTGTACGACTTATTTTAGTTTCAAGTGCCTTTCTCTTGGGCGGCCAGAATCACCCTGTAGGCTTTTGAATTTTTGCAAATCTATACCACAGCTATATAACCCTCCTAGATATGCATAAATTGTGAAAGCTTATTTGTGGTACAAATTTCCGTTTAGCTTGTACGACTTATCTTAGTTTCAGGTGCCTATCTCTTGGGCGGCCAAAATCACACTGTGGGCCTCTGAATTTTTGCAAATCTATACCACAGCTATATAACCCTCCTAGATATGCATAAATTGTGAAAGTTTGTTGGTGGTACAAATTTCCGTTTGGCTTATACGACTTATCTTAGTTTCAGGTGCCTATCTCTTCAGACGGTTAGAGCCACCCTGTAGGCCTCTGAATTTTTGCAAATCTATATCACAGCTATATAACCCTCTTAGATATGCATAAATTGTAAAAGTGTGTTGGTGGTACAAATTTCTGTTTGGCTTGTACGACTTATCTTAGTTTCAGGTGCCTATCTCTTCAGACGGTTAGAACCACCCTGTAGGCCTCTGAATTTTTGCAAATCTATATCACAGCTATATAACCCTCTTAGATATGCATAAATTGTAAAAGTTTGTTGGTGGTACAGATTTCCGTTTGGCTTATACGACTTATCTTAGTTTCGGGTGCCTATCTCGTGGGCGGTCAGAATCACCCTGTAGGCCTCTGAATTTTTGCAAATCTATATCACAGCTATATAACCCTCTTAGATATGCATAAATTGTAAAAGTGTGTTGGTGGTACAAATTTCTGTTTGGCTTGTACGACTTATCTTAGTTTCAGGTGCCTATCTCTTCAGACGGTTAGAACCACCCTGTAGGCCTCTGAATTTTTGCAAATCTATATCACAGCTATATAACCCTCTTAGATATGCATAAATTGTAAAAGTTTGTTGGTGGTACAGATTTCCGTTTGGCTTATACGACTTATCTTAGTTTCGGGTGCCTATCTCGTGGGCGGTCAGAATCACCCTGTAGGCCTCTGAATTTTTGCAAATCTATATCACAGCTATATAACCCTCCTAGATATTCATAAATTGTAAAAGTTTGTTGGTGGTACAAATTTCCGTTTGGCTTATACGACTTATCTTAGTTTGGGGTGCCTATCTCGTGGGCGGTCAGAATCACACTGTAGGCCTCTGAATTTTTGCAAATCTATATCACAGCTATATAACCCTCTTAGATATGCATAAATTGTAAAAGTTTGTTGGTGGTACAAATTTCCGTTTGGCTTATACGACTTATCTTAGTTTCGGGTGCCTATCTCGTGGGCGGTCAGAATCACCCTGTACGCCTCTGAATTTTTGCAAATCTATATCACAGCTATATAACCCTCCTAGATATTCATAAATTGTAAAAGTTTGTTGGTGGTACAAATTTCCGTTTGGCTTATACGACTTATCTTAGTTTGGGGTGCCTATCTCGTGGGCGGTCAGAATCACACTGTAGGCCTCTGAATTTTTGCAAATCTATATCACAGTTATATAACCCTCTTAGATATGCATAAATTGTAAAAGTTTGTTGGTGGTACAAATTTCCGTTTGGCTTATACGACTTATCTTAGTTTCAGGTGCCTATCTCTTAAGACGGTTAGAACCACCCTGTAGGCCTCTGAATTTTTGCAAATCTATACCACAGCTATATAACCCTCCTAGATTTGCATAAATTGTGAAAGTTTGTTGGTGGTACAAATTTCCGTTTGGTTTGTACGACTTATCTTAGACGGCCAGAATCACCCTGTAGGCCTCTGAATTTTTGCAAATCTATATCACAGCTATATGACCCTCCTAGATATGCATAAATTGTGAAAGTTTGTTGGTGGTACAAATTTCCGTTTGGCTTGTACGACTTATTTTAGTTTCAAGTGCCTTTCTCTTGGGCGGCCAGAATCACCCTGTAGGCCCCTGAATTTTTGCAAATCTATACGATAGTTGCGTAACTCTCCTAGGTGCACATAAATTGTAGAAGTTTGTTGGTGGTACAAATTTCCGTTTGGCTTGTACGACTTATCTTAGTTTCAGGTGCCTATCTCTTGGGTGGCCAGAATCACCCTGTAGGCCTCTGAATTTTTGCAAATCTATATCACAGCTATATAACCCCCCTAGATATGCATAAATTGTGAAAGTTTGTTGGTGGTACAAATTTCCGTTTGGCTTGTACGACTTATTTTAGTTTCAAGTGCCTTTCTCTTGGGCGGCCAGAATCACCCTGTAGGCCCCTGAATTTTTGCAAATCTATACGATAGCTGTGTAACCCTCCTAGGTGCACATAAATTTTAGAAGTTTGTTGGTGGTACAAATTTCCGTTTGGCTTGTACGACTTATCTTAGTTTCAGGTGCCTATCTCTTAAGACGGTTAGAACCACCCTGTAGGCCTCTGAATTTTTGCAAATCTATATCACAGCTATGTAACTCTCCTATGTGCGCATAAATTGTATAGGTTTGTTGGTGGTACAAATTTTAATTTACTTTATACGATGTTTCCTATTATCAACCGGTCCCATGGGGCTGGAATCACCTTGTATAACTATAAGTTTGTACTATAATCTATTATATCTCAGGTCTCGACTCGTAAATATTAGATATGTAGTATCCCAGCGAGAGCGTAGGCCACACACTTCACAGCCAAAAATCGATAGGGACCCTACGATACCCACCCGTACTACCTGTACCGATCATTCTTTTGCAGTGTGTCGGCCACACCGCACGTCCGTCGCTTCCCGCTTTTTCGCTGTGTGTGTAAACAATCGATTAAAATGTCTAAAAGGAAACGACGCGTTAGTGATAGGGATAAAACGCTGCTTAAATTAAAGTATAAGATTCGAAAACTAGAAAAACAACGCCGGCATCGTTCGCCATCACCGGCATCTAGCAGCGGCAGTAGTTCACCGTCACAATATTCTCGGTCTCCTTTGTCTTCGAGGGAAGTGTCGCCTGATCGTAATGCTTTGTTACCACGGGTTTGCAAAGACCCAGGTAAACCCTATCGACGCCGTCTACGAGTTCTATCTTCGTCGGACGAGGAATGTTATATTGGTAAGTCTTTACCTTGGTACTATTAGTTTATAACATATTTTCTTTCAAATTCCTACTCAAGCAGTAGAGATACTTATTATCTAATATCCTGCTATAGTATTGGCAGAGAGGAAATATACCTTATATACCTAATTTTTTTTTCCTACCAGTAAGGTAGAGGACTGAAAGAGTCTACAATATCCATATCATTATTACTTATACTCCCCCTCTGTTTTTTTATATGAATTCAATACATCAAATTTTCCTCTTCTTTCAGAAGGAGAGAGACAGAGGGGAGATAATGATGAGGATGAGGCGGTTCACGATAACCAGGAACCATTGGATGAAAACCTTTTGGAGCTACTTGGTCCCAATGTTTCACTCAATGAAGTGAAGGGGTCAGACATTCAAAAAGACCTAGCTGTTAGATGGGAGGCTATTTTAAGACAGGGGGTTAGCATTGAAGACAAAACCACTATTATCAATGACTACCCTGTTCCCAGAAATTGTCAAGCCTTAAATCCTCCTAGACTTAACCGAATTGTAAGCGCTGCGATAACCGACTCTACAACTAGGAGAGATATTAAATTGTCACTAAATCAGACTCAAATTGGCGCTGCAGTTTCCGCAGTGGGAATGGCCATTACTGCTCTTCTTAAGGATAAAAAAGAGGAGCACAAGAGCATTATTAAACAGCTGAGTGATGCTGGTCGTCTTATGGCCGACTTATTTTATAATCAATCACAGTATAGAAGAGAGCTTCTTTTATTTAATTTAAATAAAGACCTTAAAGAGACCTTAGAAAAAACTGAGCCTTCATCTTGGTTATTTGGCGATAACCTCGAAGAAGAAATTAAGACAACCAAGACTCTGCAGAGAACCAGTGAGGAATTAAAACAATCAAGTTCTAAGGCAAAGAAAGTTTTCAGACCTTTAAACTTAAAAAGTCTGTCTCGACCAAACAGCGGCCTCCCTCGGGACAGACTGAACCAGTCGCAGAGGTCAGCAGGGTACAACCCACGACATTATCAACGCCAATACAACAACCAACACAACAGGACCTTTTACAACCGTCGGCAACAAGAGAAGAAGAATCGCCGAGCACCTCCAAACAACAAGAACCGATAAAGGTTAGTAAGCTAGCTGGCAGGTTAAGCCAGTTTCTTCCCGAATGGCAGAAGATTACATCTGATAGAATAACCCTATCATATGTATCAGGTTTATCAATACCTTTTTCGAAAAGACCCTTTCACAAACGTCTACCTCGCGAACCTAACTGGTCTCCTGGTGAAAAAATCGAAATAAGAAAATACATTAGTAAACTTACAAAGATCGGCGCTATATCCAAGGTTGTTGCATCTCGAAATCAGTTCATTTCTAATATATTTTTGACACCTAAGAAGGATGGTTCAAAAAGACTCATAATAAACTTAAAAGCTTTAAATGTTTTTGTAATTAATGAACATTTTAAATTAGAAGACCACAAAACAGTTGCTCGACTCATAAAGCCAAACTGTTTTATGTCCACTATAGACCTTAAAGATGCCTATTTTTTACTCTCATTAAAAAAGTCTCATAGAAAATATTTAAGATTTAGATTCAAAGACACTCTTTATGAATTTAACTGTCTTCCTTTTGGATTGAGTTGCGCCCCCAGAATATTTACTAAATTATTAAAACCTGTCTTAGCCATTTTAAGAGCAAACGGTTTAATTTCGAACCTATATTTAGACGATTTTTTACTTATGGGCAGCAGTTTTGAAGCTTGTCAATCAAATGTAGAACAAACTATAGAAGTTTTAGAAAAATTAGGTTTTATTATTAATTATTCGAAAAGTAGCTTAATCCCCAAACAGAGTGCTACTTATTTGGGTTTTTCGTACAATTCCTCAAAAATGTCTATTTCGCTGCCACTTAAAAAACAAATAGGAATTAAAAAACTTATAAATAAATTTCAAAAAAGAAATCCTGCACAATAAGAGACTTTGCTAAACTAGTAGGCACCTTAGTTTCTTGTTGTCCTGCTATACCCTACAGCTGGTTGTATATAAAGCCCCTTGAAAGGGAAAAATATAAAGCACTTAGAGCGAACAAAGGTCGCTATAATGCAAAAATGTCTCTAAATCCAGCATTGACCAACGACTTCATATGGTGGAGTTCTCACATTTCCTTAAGTAAATCTCTTAGTCCCCCGGTTTTTGTATTAGAAGTTTTTTCAGACGCCTCTACGACGGGGTGGGGCATATATTGCAATGGTCAAAAGACTCATGGCTATTGGACTGATCGGGAAAGACACTTACATATAAATTGCCTTGAATTGTTAGCAGCCTTTTTTGGCCTAAAATGCTACGCCTCCGAATTGTCCAACAGCTGTATTCTTTGCAGAATAGATAACACTACGGCCATTGCCTGCATAAATAGGATGGGAAGCATACAATACCCCAAATTAAATGAGATCTCCAATAGGTTATGGAAATGGTTGGAACAGAAAAATTTATATGTATTCGCTTCCTACATAAAGTCCTCAGATAATTTCGAAGCGGATAAAGAATCCAGATCTCTTAAGGATGAGACAGAATTTGAATTAAGTCCTATTATTTTTAATCAAATAGTTAGAATTTTTGGTAGCCCTCAGATAGACCTATTTGCTAGCCGCGATAACACAAAGTGTGATACATTTGTTTCATGGCGCAAAGATCCAGATAGTTTAGCAGTTGACGCGTTCACTCTAAATTGGAGAAATTTAAATTTCTACGCTTTTCCGCCCTTCTCCCAGATTCTAAGAGTCTTACAAAAAATTGAAATGGACCAAGCAGAGGGTATAGTAGTGGTACCAAAATGGGTTACCCAACCTTGGTACCCCCATTTTAGGTCCCTTTTAAAGTCGGAACCCATTTATTTCTCACCAGGGAAAAACCTAATATCCTGTTTCTCTAATAGGCATCCACACTCTCTGGGTCAACAAGTTACCCTGGCTGTAGGTCTCTTATCCGCCAGGCCTTAGAGAAAAGGCAGGTTCCTAATGAGGCTTTAGACATTTGCATGGCATCCGTAACCAACTCCACCTTAAAGCAATACAACAGTGCCCTAAATTTTTGGTGGAAATATTGTATAGATAATAACCTGGACGTTTTCTCTGTAACACAAATAGATATCTTAAAATTTCTATCATTTCAATTTCACAGAGGTTGTTCTTACGGTACGCTAAATTCTTACAGATCGGCTATAGGTCAGATAACAGGCGAAGAAGCCTTCCAAGGTCTGTTGTTAAAACGGTTTTTTAGAGGTATTTATAACCTGAGACCTAATCAACCTAAATATGATTCAATCTGGGATCCTTCAATTGTTCTGGACTTTATTGAAAAATGGAATAATGATACCCTTAATCTAAGAGATCTTACTTTTAAATTAACTATTCTTTTACTTTTATCTACAGGGCAGCGTGTACAAACGATAGCCAATATCGAAGTTTGTAATATTGTAAACTCTCCAGATGGAATTTCTATCAAGATTCCAAAAAGATTAAAAACCTCGGGTAAAAACAAAGTTCAACCTAACATAAGATTACCATTTTTTCCAAACACACAATTATGTGTGGCAAAAACTATGAATAAATACTTAGAAAAAACAGAACAATTAAGGAACTCTCAGGCAAACAAGTTATTAATAACCTTTAAAAAACCATATAAAAATGCCTCGTCTCAATCTATTTCTCGATGGGTAAAATGTATGCTCAAACTTTGTGGTA
Source organism: Callosobruchus maculatus (assembly GCA_951848785.1). Lineage (NCBI taxonomy): Eukaryota > Metazoa > Arthropoda > Insecta > Coleoptera > Chrysomelidae > Callosobruchus > Callosobruchus maculatus. Next base: position 3,643,936 of record CATOUR010000127.1, read on the forward strand.
TAGATACGGAAATTTTTACTGCTCATAGTACCAGACACGCTGCTACATCAGCAGCAGCGGTTAGGGGTACTAGTATCGATACGATTAGATGTTCAGCTGGTTGGTCTGAAAAATCCCAGGTTTTTGGAAGATTCTATAATAGACCTATTATTATTAACAACTTTGCCGAAAGTATTTTAGGAAATAGGTAGATCTATTAAGAGTATACATATTTAGCTAACTATGTTTGTTAAAATAGGAATTCGTAAAGAATTTTTTTCATAGGCTAAGATTTATTTGTTAAATTTGTTCTTAGAAACGATTAGATGTTCCCCATTTGTCTTAACTTCAGTTGGCTTCATAAAATTATGAAATGTCTGTATTTTCAACTTCTCATTAAATATATACATATATGTGTGTGTCTTGTTTAAAAATTGTTGTATGGGCTTTAAACATCTACATATCTAATATTTACGAGTCGAGACCTGAGATATAATTGAGAGATCAAACGAACTTACCTAAGTGATGTTCGATCTTAATTATATCCAGGTCTCGACGAAGTAAATATATCCCAACCCATCCCAAAAAAAATATAATCTCCTTTTTGTGTTGATCCCGTATTTAAACAACAATTTTTTAAAGGCTTTAAAATGAATGATCGGTACAGGTAGTACGGGTGGGTATCGTAGGGTCCCTATCGATTTTTGGCTGTGAAGTGTGTGGCCTACGCTCTCGCTGGGATACTACATATCTAATATTTACTTCGTCGAGACCTGGATATAATTAAGATCGAACATCACTTAGGTAAGTTCGTTTGATCTCTCAATTATGCATATTCGGCCAATTATTATCCACTTACGATACGCAAATCAACATCAAACAAGTTTAGTTACGATCATTTGGAATATAGAGGTATTTTTCATTTGCTTTTGCTACTGTCGACTGTAATCTCGCGATTTTCGAATCTGAATCTGAAGCTAACTTGAACCACGTCTATCCCTTTCTTTCAGAGTAGCTTTTTGCGAGCTCATGTCGGCGAAACGCAGTTGTGCTTTCACTAATCGTGTTACGGTGTTACTGTCACGAGCGTAGACGATTTCCTTGTAATAGCCCCAGATGAAGAAATCAATGGGATTTAAATCTGGACTACGAGGGGGGTCAACTGATGGCCCAGCACGACCAATCCACCGGTTCGGGATGAAGGTGTTGTGTCCAAGTAGTTGCGCACTTCCCTAGTGTACTGGCATGGAGCGCCATCTTGTTGGAATATTAGTTTCCTTCGTATCTCAAGGTTTACGTCTTCTAATGAGTCGGAGAAGTTATTTTGTAGGAAATCTAAATAGGTCCCTTCATCCAACCTAGATGGCAGTTCGACGGGGCCTATTAGTTATCCATTCACTACCCCCGTACACAAGTTGACACTAAATCTGTTCTGAAAGTTCGATTGTCGTGCAATGTGAGGATTTTCCGATGTCCAATAATGGTAATTGTGAGTATTAAATAGTCCAGTCCTCTCAAACCGGGTTTCATTGGCCCGCAAGATTTTATTAAAGAACTCGGGATCTTTTCGAACCCTTCGTAACATGAGTTCGCAAAAAGCTACTCTGAAAGAAAGAGACGGCGTATGCTACGACACCGCTTTCCAGGTAATTTTGCCATAGAATTGAAAATCAGTATTGTTTTATTATTCCTTTCCTTTGTTAACATTCCATACAACTTAATTTAGCAGAAGTTTAATAGTAGGTACATAGCAAAAACACGTCAAAAATCACAATTTGGTATTAGTTTTTTTTCTTAAAAGTCATTAAAACATCAATGATTATCGGGTTTATCAGTTATGAGTTTTTTTCTTTAATTCTTCATAATAAAGTAAAATAATAGTTTTTTAAATCATTTTGGAAATTCGTGAATTATCACCTTTTTACCTTTAACAGTCACATACGGCGCAAAATGCCCCCATAAATGCTATTTTTTCATTATTATTTCGAAAGTGTAATGTCTAGCAAAGTTTCTAAGATTAGTTTGGAGTTCCAAAACCAGGCATACATATTTTTAATTTTATTTTGAAAGTTTTGGTCTCTTGACTAAAAACAGTGATTTCAAACTTTGGGCCCAAAATGTACTTAATGATTGGTCGCATGTACAGGTTTTCATTATTGGATATCAAAATAGGCTTAATACTGAGTATAATTACAGAAAAAATAAAAGCCAAAAAGCATTTTTGTTGTTTTTGACGATTTCTTGAAAACACTGGAAAATCTCTAAATTTTCCAAAAATAAATCATAACTCGAAAACTATCAAAAATTGCTACACATACATGGGGGTGTTTAGGATAGGTCTCGGTACGCGCTATCTAAAAAAAAATATTAACGTCACCGTGTATATGCTGATATTTTAGATTTTCCCATATCCTATCCATATTTCTCTCGCTGACGTTGAACAGAGACCTAGCCTACCATGTATTATTATTATTAGTTATCATTTAGACTGTGAATATTTATAACCATTACTTTATTATACAAATATCAATAATAAGAGCCAGTTTACCACTATTATTAAGACATTTTTGAATCGCATATTTCAACATATCTATATAAATATTTCACCAGTAAAATAATTCATGATTAATAAATACAAAACAAATGTTACGAACCGAATAATAAAAGACAATATCATAACATTTCTGTGTTTTGATTTCATTCTCTTTGAGTTGGTATACACATGCATGCTAAAATAATCTGGTTATCACGGGCACACACCAGTGGCGTATATAGAAATTGATTTGGGGGGGGGGCCGATCGGAAAAATTAAAGTTTATTTCATACGTTAAAATATTGGCGTATTATAATCCTAACTTAAATACAGGGTCTCCCACGACGATTAAGACGAGCAATATATCGGAACTGGGCCGTAGTAGCGAATTGTAATTTTGATCACGTGACGTCCGATTCAAAATTTTTAATGGAACACCCTGTATATTTGTGACTGTTTGTGTTCCTCCCGATAAAGCAATTCCAACAAGTTACACACACTTGGGGTCTAAAGTTATTTATTCCAGAGCTACAGGTACTTAAAGGATGGTACCACTACCATTTATTATAACATGTTCCCCTACAGTTAAATTACTTTGGTAGTGTTTCATAATGGTAGTGGTACAGTCCTCTATAAGTACCTGTAGCCCTTGAATGAATCACTTTGGACCCCAAGTGTGCTAGTTTGTTGGAATTGTTTTATCGGGAGGAACAGAAAAAGTCACAAATATACAGGGTGTCCCATTAAAATTTTTGAATCGGACGTCACGTGATCAAAAACAAATACCTCACTGCGTGACACAATAATAGGAAAAGATACTATATTTGCTCTAATTTACACTCCCAAAATTATAATTCGCTAATATTGCCCAGTTCCGATATATTGCTTGTCTTAATCGTCGTGGGACACCCTGTATAAAATAACAATGTACTAATATTAACGAAAATAATTATACATATATACCACATGTGCATATTAGAAATGTAAATTTCTATTTTTATAGATAATAATTCTAAATTGAAGCAAAGAAACCAAGGTGTACTTCCTAATCAGACATCTATGATCATTAAAGTTGTCCTATTTGCTTTATTATTAGATTACATTTTGATGTCGCTGCTAATTTTATTCAGTACTATATTTTTTGACAACTACTTCAGCCTCTTCCCAGACGTCAAAACTGAATGCGTGGCTGGATTCGGGGGGGACCCCCCCTTATACAACGCCAGTGCACACACACACACAACATTGGGTTCTAAATTCCACCACTAGACATCTTGATCACTTTGGCTATTTCAAAATTTGGTATCGATTTTGACAGTGACCTGTTGCTCACTACACACTTGTCAAATTTGAACAGGAACTTAAGCCATGAAAAAATGATCTGTTGTTGATGTAAAACCGGTAATAGAAACTAAAATTCATGTGTATGAGTCTTTCAGGTACCTACCATATCCCATCAATATTGCATGACGTCACTGGTGGAACGATAGCGACCACTGTACGTTCTACAAGTATAATCTTCCTAATAAATGTAATAGCAATGTTGCAATTTAGTAATTGTAAACTAATAGTGCCCCAATTAGTATAAATCAATTTCAGAACTCCGGACAGTGACTTCGTTAAAGTTTCTGGTTTCAGCGATGAGCTGCAGCGAATGTTTCCAATATTCCAATAAGTTGACGTTAACGTAGGTAGGTAAACGAATTAAATGCTAACAAGGTACACTTTCTCATTTCGCTATATACGTAGGTAACACTGGCGGTTCATAGGAGGGGGCATACGGCATACCCCCCAAATTCTTAAACAGCTCATTCTTATTTCGTATTTTTTAATTCATATCTATTTTTCCTATAATGTGTATACAATATATCTATACAGGGTGTTTCATACTGATGTACAAATATTTCAGGGGCCTGTTTCACGAATGCTACATGTGACATATTTAAAAGTTCGCCTTATCAGCTACTTGCAACTACAATTGTACAAGTATAGGTGTTTCACCAAAATTTTTGACAGTTGTGAAAAAAGTTACAGGTGTAATTCAATTAATCACAAGTAAACCGGTTTTGAAAAAAGAAGGCAAAATAAGTTTCCCAAAATATGTCAGAGATGCTAAAGAAATTCTATTTGGATCATTCTCTGATAAATTAACCAAAGAAGATAAAAAAAGAGAGTGGAAAAGCATCCATGAGAAGGCGTTAGCTTTAGGGTTTGATTTCAGCCAACAAAGAATACATTTAGGTAAGACTTCGTTTTAGCGGAAACCGAAATGGCCGAGAGTGGTGTCAAACGATTCGGTTTGACGTCCTGAATCGAAGGAGACCACTTCCAGGCTGAGGAAACGTTCTGGTGAAAAACTACAGCATTTTGTTGAGCTCAAAATGGGTGTTAATCGACGTGGCTGAACATCGTGACTCAACTTGACTACTTCCAGAGTGAGGAAATATTCCGGTAAAAATATATGCGACTTTGAAGTTTGGAAATATCAATACCTTACCTGACATAACCTAACAAAATCGGTCGGGCTAAAAGGGGGTGTAAATTGACTCGGTTTGATGTCCTGACTGGAATTGTATCAATTAATAGAAGTAAAACGTTTATTTTGATTCTCAATTTAGGAAATTCAGCCATAAAGGTCTTCGAGGGTCTGCGCCTGGGGCCTATTCCAACACACTGAAAAAACTGAACAGGTGATAACCCTATATACCTGGGGTATGTTACCTAGAGTATTCAAAATCTACAAAATTAGTGACGTCTGGGGGGCCAGCCCTCCCAGGCCCCCCTCTTTATGCAAATGAACAAACCTAATTCAACTTAATCTTACCTAATTTCTAGGAACATTAAGAATTCAAAGTATCATCATTTTTTTATTTTCTATTTCTTGGTGCTGCCTCTGGTGTCGTTGTACTCTACTCGTCAAGTACTTCGAATTGAGTATATATTTCGTGAAAAAATATCGAAATTTTGAAGTGATGTTTAAGTTAGGTTTGAAATTTCAAAGAGGTGTAGATTTTCATCTTGCCGTTTTCTCAGTGTGGGAATAGTCTAATCCCGCTCAAGGCGTCAAATCGTTCAATTAACACTCCTTTAAACCCTTTTTAACCGATTTGACCTCAACAACTTGACCGGTCGGGTTAAGTTAGGTTATAGGTACTAAAACTTTAAAGTACCGTAGTTTTTCACCGCAGCGTTTCCTCGGTCTGGGAATGGTCTCGTTTTACTAAGGACGTGAAACCGACTCGATTGACACTACTCTCAACCCCCATTTCGGTTTCAGCTAAAATAAAGTCTAGCCTACATTTATACTATTATAGAGACACTTACTGGTAAAATTTGAACAAATACACTATGGTAAATATGATTTGTTCAATAGCTTATCAGCATCGCTAATTTCTCTTAAATTTCGGTCGTTGAAATCCATTTCTCATTATTTTTTTATGCCCAGATTTTTTTTGTATTTTTCAGAAAAAAAATTGATAACAGAAACCGAACGGGCAGTGCGGGTGGAACATATTGTAAACTTCCCGAAGCAGACATCGTAGTTTTAGATATACTTGGACGTGACAGCTCTTTAGTGCAAGGTCTTCCTTCTTCCGAAAAATGGCAAACAGTGCCAGCTTCATCAGCAAATACGACAGCTCAACAGCACGTTGAAGAGAATATCGAACAGAATGCATTTAACCCACCCATAATAGCTACTCCTAAACAATCAAACGTCATTGTAGAAATACGCAAAACCTCAAGTAAGGAACATGAGTTGATGGAAAAGAAAATTAAGCTTTCGATAGAAATTATGGAAAAGGACTACAACCTCAAGAGTCTTCAAATCCTAAAAATGAAAAGGCAATTAGGATTACCCCCATCAGACTACACACGACAATTCCCAACAGAATCTGTTTTAGAAACGACAAGCTTATAATGCTAAAAATGGAAATTGTATTAAACTTGAAAATAAAGAACTTTTATAAGTGTAAATATTTCATTACATTATTGCTAAACAAAAAAACTAGTGTTGGTTAATAAATGTTTAAAATTGGTGCTGATCGGTGGTTAATAAAAATGTTAGAAAGCAATGTCAAGTAAGCACCGAGATAAAGTGCAAGAGATATTTATTTCAAGTCATTAGATTCCAGATACATTTATTCTATGTTTTTCTTTACTTTACATACTAAAATATCCCAACGGCGGTATTATGAAGTCATCGGAAAAAATCAATAAGCGCTTGAAGTCTTCTCTCACCGTCAGGGTTTGTTTGAGCGCGGACTACCTCTTCGTCAGCTCCGCCGGGGCGTGCTTCATCTTCATTGGTTCTTGCAATATTTCAAAGGGTGAAACAACATTTGATAATTGCACAGGCAAAATTTGGGTTGACTCTCAAACCGTTAAGACAAGGAAACTTCTCTTTCAGAATTCCAAATGAGTTTTCTATAATTCGTCTGGTAAACTTATGTGTACGGTTAAACCGCTGCACTGCTGGATCATTCAAATTTACTGGTTACTACTAAACTTGTGACCCTGTTTTCGAGAAACACTTGTAACTCACGTAAATTACAGGTTTGCCATGTTTTACTAGTGAATATGTAACTTGTAACTTTCGTGAAACAGGCCCCAAGGGGTGATTTTCTGGATGATTTTGAATAAAAAACTTTATAGGAACGTATGTTCTAACCGTCATAACCTTTGGAGCTACAGGGTGTTAAAGTTCTAATAAATAAAAATTATTTTTGTAATAACGGTTTAGTTTTCTTCATGAAATTCGGTCTATGTACCAAAAGGTACTTTTTGATGAAGAAACTTTTTTATTTCTACTAGTGGCGTTCGTGCGGGACATGATTTCAACATTTTCAACAAAAAAAGGGGTACGCCACTGTTTGATTCTGAATTAAAAGATTATTTTGAATTCGCATTTCATTTTTCAGCAATTTCCGTTGCTTGATTTTTTTTCGTCCGAGGCTCGGTTTTTGTTAAAAAAAAAAAAATCATTTTCTTGCTAGCCGATATAGCTTATTTCTGATACGATGCATCAAATAGATTATTTTTGGTAAAAAGTTGTTTTAATAGATATTTAATATTAAACGAATTCTAAACTTTTAAACTAAGACAACAAGGAACTATAGGTATTAAAATATTAAGCGTAATGCTAGGAATGACGTTTCCTAATAAGAAAATTGTACACTGGTATTTAACATTGCTCATTCATGAGAACCATGTTAATAATAACAAACTAACGTATACTATGTGCATGACAAAAACTATAGTTACAAAAATTGTTGGAAGTGGCCCCCTTCACTCATAATACAAGACTCTATCCGTCTTCTCATCGAAGCACGTACCCTCTCAAAAATCCCTGGGGTATTGCGAATTATCTCAAAAGCTGCTACGATTCGCTCTCTTAACTCTTCCATGGTGTGATACAGTGGCGGCTCGTGACCCACGAGACCGCTGGAGCCAAAATATAAAATATTATTAACCTAAATTTATCGGCAGCGGCACCTTAAAAAATATAACAAAACAACAGTAAAAACACCCACAATTTTATCTGAATATAACCTATGTACAAAAACAAAAAATACATTTTTAAATTGCCCAGTAGGTAAAATCTAATCGTTTTTCCTTATTTTTTGCAAAAGTGTCAATAACTTGTTTGTTAAAATTGTCAATATTTTTTAAAAACTTTTTGTTGTTCGTCAGGAGTGATGGCAACAAAGTTAGTCACCTCTTCGTGATAAACTTTAAGCATGTAGACCAACAACTCATTTTTAATTGTTTTAGAGGCTCCTTAAAATACTGCCGCTTTGTTAAAATGATCCTCTAAATCCCTATCTTACTGAGAACTAAAATTTATTAGTTCTCGGAATACTCCTTTGTTTACCGATTCCTGTGTTTCATTATGACCACGTAATGCTAGTTCTAAAGCACCGCAAAATGGAATACAGTTAATTACAATATTTAAAATGTAATGGTTTTTGTCAACTTGTTTATTTTCTTTTATTATCGATTCTCTATAAGCCAAATTGAACTGAGAAAGTACAGGGTGTCCCATTTTGGGCACTTTTACGGGGTATCTCGGTTATTTTTGAAGATAGAGAGTTGCGGTTTTCGCGACAGTGTGCTACTTTTTTGTGAGACTAAAGATGCCGTTAACAAAATTATCATGGCCCTCTTGGTTTGTTGAGATACAGGGTGAAATCGAAAGCTATCGATTTTGAGACCACCCTCGTATCTCGGTTGTCTTTTATCTTATTGAAAAATTATATATAGATTTTTTTCTGTAGAATCGCGTGGTGTAATTTGATTTTTTCTTACTCAAACCATTTTTGAGTTATGAAGCAAACATATATTTTTTTAAATGAAACACCCTGTATTTTATTTTTCACGTCAATCGGAAATAATTCAAGCTTTTCAAAAATATACAATGTGTTCCACCATCATGTCGACAAACTTTGAGGTATGAAAATATAATTAAAGTTATCGAGAAAAAATGAGAAAAACAAGGGGTCAACCTTTTAATTAATTTTTTAGTACATTTTCAATTTCTGTATCACGACTCCATGGGTTCGCGCAGTTGTAATAATGTTCACTAAATATTATTTATTGTATTACATTACTTAAAATCAAACATTATATCTGAAGAATATCAACACACTATTAAATTTGAATTTGAATCAAAATAAAAACATCGAGGAGCTTTTAGAGATGTTGGTTCAAGTTGGAGACTATTTTCTCGAATGCAAATCTGGCACAATTTCTTATTCTTTCAATGGCATTTAAAAGAATTATTGGTTTCCTTCGTGTTATGGCGCTTAAAAATTCCCAAGCTTGGATCCTGTGCAAATGTTGAAGTATCTTAAACTTGTATGGATGGTAATTGTATTTTTTTTAAATTATTTCTGCAGTTGATTTTTATACCCCTACAGCTTTTTCTTTGTGCTTACAAGATGATGAATGCGTTGCTTCTATGTAACCTAATACGTTTGTTTCCCGTTGCTCCCTATTCTCTTCGAAATAGGTTTTAGGACGTGGTTGAATAAAGGATCCGTACCTAACTAAATATATTTATTTTTAGACAAGAAAACATACCTGAAAACGGTTGCTGCCTCTCTGGGTATCTAACCTGCCATTATTATAGAAAATTGGCAATAATTAAAAAGAAAACACAGAAATAACAAGGCTATTTTTAATAAAAATATAATTAGAAGCTGACAGTCTCGCAGGTTTTTTACAGAATTGCTTTTTTGTTTTTAATAGATGAGTTATAACCCACTATTTACTCAATATTATAATAACACAATATTCATGATTTTAATGAGACATTATTATTTGAAAAAAATGTATTTTGATTCTGTTTTTTCGAATTTGGGTAGGAAGTCTCTTGTAGAGTAATAACTGCTTAGATGCTTATTATTTATAGTTGATTAACCATGGCCTACTGGTACAAATAGAGTAAAAATTTGAAAAATCAAGTTTTGAGCGTAATTTTCAAAATAACGTAATACTAATATATATTTTTGAAAAGCTTGAATTATTTCCGAATGATTTCAAAAATAATATACAGGGTATTCCATTTAAAAAAGTATATGTTTGCTTTATAACAGAAAAATGGTTAGAGTAAGAAAAGTCAGACTACACCACTGGATACACAGAAAAAATTATATAAGACCCTTTTCAAACTTTTCAATAAAGTAAAAGACAATCGAGATACGAGGGTAGTCCCAAAATCGATAATTTTCGATTTCGCCCTGTATTTCAAAAACTAAGAGGGCCATGGTAATTTTGTTGACGGCATCCTTAGTTTCACAAAAAAGTAGCACAACAAAACCGCAACTTTCTGTTTTCTAAAATAACCGAGATACCCCGTAAAAGTGCCCAAAATGGGACACCCTGTACATTTGATTTTCCAAGCAAAGCAAAGCTAAACGTATTATTTACATGCACTCTGGAATTTTCATGCGTTTTAATTTTCCCATAGATATGCACTAAGTCGGTTAGGTACTCCATTCTTTGTCCAGGTAGGATCGCCACCAAACAAAACACACGGGAAACAAAAACTGCGTTTTTCTTAAAATTTCCACAAATCCAATTGTTTTTATTGTACATATTTCGATTGAACTTCCGTAGTCGGCTTTTAACATTCGATGAACTAGACACATTTTGCGTTTTTTGAATATTTAAATCGGGAAGCGGTCTTCCCAATTCCTTGATTTCAATTTTTTCCTCAATCGAGTATGTGGAAAATGGCTTTAAAAAAAAAGCTAATTATTATTTATTTTGGAAATAGTCCCTCATTACGAGTCACCACTAAATATTATAACTTGCAACTTTCACGTCGGGGCGCGAAACGACAGCAGAAATTAATCCGAATATTCCCAATCGTCAACGACAACAAGATCTAGTCTTGGTGAGCCAGCAGTTATGAATCTGGCTCCTTTTCCTATTAAAGTCGCGCTCTGCGCATAACGTTAATATGACCTCATTTAACCTTTCGGCTAGATGCATGTAGCAGAATTGTCGGTGATTGGGGCCGGTGACAGTTTGGCTCCGACACCGCACGCCGCGGCGCGCCGTGCTTTCGCAGCAATAGTCTGAGCGTGTTTGGCGAAAAATTAGGATAATATATTGGATTTCTCTGAATGTTTAATTTTTGCTAAATAATTTAAAAAATATGATGTAATATAATACTTAAAAGTAGCACAAAAAAAGTTAGGTAGGTACTCGATTCATTGTGGTGGTGCCATGGCCCTTGGCTCCTTAAGGCGAGCCGCCACTATGTGTGAATGGGAGTTTTATACACAAAGGTTTTAACATGGCCGCACAAATAGAAAATCTAAACTATTCAGATCGGGAGACCTTGCCGGCCATTTTTGGGGCCCCCTCGGCCAATCCAACGGTTAGGATAAAGTGCATGTAAATGCTCGCGCAACATTGCACTGAAGTGAGCAGGAGCACCGTCATGCATGTAACACATGTCATTCCTTAAAGCAATCGGTGCATCTTCGAGCAATAGAGGTAATTCTTCTTGGAGAAAATGATAATAAGCCTGACCATCTAAACGCCCTGGTAAGAAAAAAGGTCCTATAAGATTATCACCAATAATACCGGCCCAAACATTAACAGAAAATTGGTACTGATAGGTCATTACCAACGACGTCATACTGATAGACTACGCTTTGTATACCGAATGTTTGTAAGCGTTTCTGGCGGTGCGACGGAAGGGGGGAACATCAGCTGTATTGACATAGACACACCCGACGTTGCCAGTTGTGCATTAGGGCATGCTTGGTGCATGCAGCAATGTTTGTAAAATATAAAAATGGCGTTAATTCTTGACAGAATTGCAAAATTAAACGTGTTTTACAAAAGAGTATCTTCAGAGTACTTTTTCTATTACAGATAAGCAAGCCACAATCATATTTTTACTTTTTTACAACATACGTTCCATACATTTTTCTGAAAATTCATTCCAAATGATTGTCAACTTGGCATGCTGCGATGTACCTTGTAAACAATGACGTCGTTGCTTGTAAATATTCCGTTGACATTCCCAATGTTTGGAATGCCGACAAACAAATAAGGTGCTTTCCTTTTACATCTGCACTTACTCAGATCACTTAAAAATGAGTTGGCTCAGCTCAGTTGGAAACCTCAGATGCTCAGATGCGTTAAAGGAACGTGTTTGTGCAGTTAAATGTCATTCCTCAAAATTTTGTAATATGCTATGGTTCTATTATCTGTCGATCCTTTCCATAACCTAGTTTTTTACGTTTTTCGTCACTCACCTTACACTATCGACTATCCGTACACCATAAAACCAGAAAAACCTGCTAAAATTCAAACTTACATACAATCTTAACCTCATTTATTTGACATCTAAATGATCTGAGACAAGTGATCTACCTTTCGAGCTTGTGCAGATGGGCTTAAGTGGGGGTAAAATATCTCACTTTAGTCTCAGTTTCAGAAAACAAAAGGAACGTACATCGAACTGAGTCATGACGTCACAAGTGAGATTTATCAGATAAATCAGGTAAAAGGAAAGCGCCTTTTGCCTTGGATGCGTAGTCTATCAGTATGACGTCGTTGGTCATTACTGTGATGGCATGAGGGTTTTCTTCCGCCCACAAATGGTTGTTGTGAAAATTTTGTATGGCATTTCGAGAGAAGTTTGCTTCGTCCGTGAAAATAGCTTTTGTATCAAACCAAGGATTTTCTGCAAGTTTTCTCGTATACCAATTGCAGAAGTTCGAACGACCTGGAAAATCTCTTGGCAGTAAAGCCTCTTTGAATGTGGTACGGATAAAACAGAAAGTCTATTAAAATTCTCCAAACAACAGTGTAACTCATACTAAGTAATCTTGCAATCTTTCTAGTGCTAGTTTTCGGGTGTTCATCGTCTCATCGATCTCTTGTAATACTACTTCCTCAGTTTTAGCGGTTCTTGTGGTTTGAAGTCTACCTTCAGAAGTGCTTTTCTGAAAGTTACCGGTCTCGCTGAGACGACGATGTATGTTCGAAAAAGTTCGGCTATTAGGTAGAGTACCATTAGGGTATCTTTCCTGATAAATTCTTCTCACTCTCAAGATATTACCATTAGCAAGACCATACACGAAATGCATCGACGCCATTTCGGCATTTGTGTTATTTACCATAATTAAAGCAAACTTACAAAAGTTAACGTTAGATCAAATGAAATTAGATTTTATCAAAACGTCACTCATTTGAAACACCAGCCTACTACGCCAATTTGAAAATTAATCTGTTTCACTTGAAATCGGTTCCTTTTCGATTCATATGAATTTATTAATGAAAAGAATATTTCAAGTCCATGCTCTCGTACCCTTAAACAAAAATAAGGAGACAACATTTCTAATAAACTTTGTCTCAATCGAGCAGAACGCGTATATAGTCGCATCGTATCAGAAATTAGCAATAGCCTGCAAGAAAATAATTTTTATCTTTTTTAACAAAAAACCGCGCCTCGGACAAAAAAATCAAGGGACTGAAATTGTTAAAATATGAAAGACGAATTCGAAATAAGCTTTTAATTAAAAATCAAACAGCGGCGTACCAGTTTTTTTGTTAAAGATATTGAAATCATGTCCCGCACGAACGACACTGGTAGAAATAAAAAAGTTTCTTCATCAAAAAATACATTTTGGTACATGGATACATTACACCAAGTTTCATAAAGAAAACTGGGGCGTTACCAAAATTATTGCAAAAAGAATTTTTTTATTAGAAATTTAACACCCTGTAGCTCGAAAGTTATGACGTCATATAAAGTTTTTTATTCAAAATCATCAAGGAAATCACCCCCTGAAATATTTGTACGTCAATATGATTAGGTGGCATGGTATGAATAATTTAAAAATCAGACTGTGATCATAGACAATTGAATGAATAATTTTCTATTATACCAACACCCCCACCATCGCCGTCAAGTGAGCTGTACGTGCAATTTTCATTATTAATCCTTCGCTTGCTATTTGTGTTGCCTAATATACCATGCAAATTCAAAGGTACACATTTACCCGCCAAGCCAACGGTTACGTTTTTATCCGACCGACGAAAAAGTTACAAAAAAACAAGTTCGAGTCGATTCCTTAGAAACGTGGAAGACGACACACTTCTTCGACTACCTCTTCGATCTTCATACGGTGATACAAGAAAATTCGTTAGACCATTTTCCGTTCGGAAAAACGGTTTTGAAGATAAGTGCTAAACGAGACCAGGGGGCCCCCAGCAGAGGCAGGCATCAGCGAGACCGATTCTAAGGTAGGTGTCCTTGACTTTGCATGGGTTCCCTATTTACCAAACAAAAAAATACAGTCCACTGAATTCTACATACATTTTTTGGCCCTTCTCACCCGATGATTGAATCGGCATTTTTCAATTCCGTTCATAACTTTATCATTTCATTAGATTCCTTTTACAACCATATTCTCGAAAATTCATTAGTCTTATAAAATCTTTACAATCGTATCAAATTGAATTCTGCAATTAGCAACTACTCGTATTCTTAGACGGTTGATTGGTAGAGAGGCGTGAATATTATATTTTCGACATTTTTAAATAAATTACGTACATAGTTTTGGTGTCGTTCTTGAGGAACTACTTTTTGCTTTACAGCTAAATTACTTAAGGGGACGCTAGATTTATTATAATATTTATCCTTAAGGGGATTATACTCAGATTTTGGAATCACTATAAGACTCTAGTTTGCTCTTTTGCTTCATTATGTCGAAAAATAGGCTTACGCAACAGAGGAGAGTGGCAGTCACTCGGATCACTGAGACTTATACTTTGGCGGTGAAGGCTAAAACAGACACTAGCCAACATGCACTATTTCGAGTCAAATATGAGAACTTGGAAGAATTCTACAATGAGTTCAAAAGTCTTCATAATGAAATTATTGGCCTCACTGAGAATGATGAGGACTTTACAGCTGAAGATACCATTAGACAAAACACAGATTCCTTCTATTTTCAGTCCAAAGAAATATATCTCTCTTTATTTCCGGGTACAGTCAGTAATCAAAATTTTGTTTCCGCTCCTACACACCAAGAACAGGCTAAATTACCAAAGTTAAAGGTACCATCCTTTGATGGAAATTTGCAGAAATGGCCAACCTTTTATGATATTTACTGTTCTTTGGTTCATGAGAATACGGCTTTGCCAAATATATCAAAGTTTCAATACTTACTTTCGTTTTTAGAAGGTGAACCCTTAAATTTGATAAAATCTATACAAACAACTGATGCTAACTATCCAGTTGCATTCCAAACTTTGACTAATAGGTATCAGAACAAAAGAATCTTAGCTACAACATACTGGAATGCTATTACAAATGTTTCGCAAATGAAATCGAATTCTTCCAAGGACCTTCGTAATATTTTGGACGTTTTTTCCGAAAATTTAGCAGCACTTCAAATTCTTCAGTTTCCAGTCGATCACTGGTGCTTTGTGTTATTCAACCTTTTACTTCAAAAACTCGACATTGGAACCAGAACTGCCTTTGAACTAAAATATAGTGACACAGAAATTCCAACGTATCAAAATTTGAAACATTTTCTAGAGAGACAATGCAAAGCTTTGGAGTCTGTACACTATATGCCAAATACTATAGTACCCAATCACAAATATTCCAAACCATTAGGATATGGGCATAATCAAAACCAAAATTGCTCTTCTTACCAGTCACGAAAACATGCTCATACTTCGACCTTCCTTAGTCAAAATTCTCATAGTGGGCGACCCACTAATACAACACAGCCTCCCCATTCTCATCCTACTTCAGCTTTTGTAGCCAGTACGTCGTCTATACAAAATGATCCAGATAAATGTCGTTTGTGCAATAACCAGCCACATATTTTGCCGCAATGCCCTGTATTTATTTCAAAAACTCCTTCAGAGCGATACTCCTATGCAAAACAACAAAATGCTTGTTTAAATTGCCTTAGATTGTCTCATAAATTAAAGAATTGCACTTCTCGCTACAATTGTCGCATCTGTCGTTATAGACATCATACTATGATTCATTTTGCATCTAGCAATGATACTAACCGATCCAATAATAATTCGCAAGCTCAAAATGCCAATGCTTCTCCGAATATGTCGCAGAACCAACATAACGCATCAAACTTTCTTCAAAACCGTATACCTCCAAATTCATCGTACAATAATACTACCTGTATGCCTTCGACTTTGCAAAATTCAACCTCGCAAAATTCTTCGCTTACCACATCTTTAAATCACACGTCTGTTCAACCAAACAATGAGTCGTCCGTAAACTGCAACTGCACTGCTCTTTCTTCTTATACCCCTACTACAACGGTACTCTTGTCTACTACCAAGGTAGAAGTTTTAGACTCTAGGGGAAATTATCAGACTGTTCGAGTCATTCTAGATTCCGCCAGTCAAGCTAACTTCATTAGTCAAAGTTGTCTAAATCGACTTGGATTACCAAGAAAAACACATTCGGTACCGGTTCTTGGTTTGAACCAATCATCTTCAGTTACAAATGGCACAAGCTACTGTACAATTCGACCTTTCAAACAAATCGAACCCACTTTTTCTTTTGAAGTTTTTGTTTTGCCGAAACTCTGCTCTGATATGCCTTCAGTAAAAATCAATCCAGCAGATTGGACACACATATCGAACCTAAAATTAGGTGATGATCAATTCCACACTCCCTCGCCAGTGGATATGCTATTAGGTGCTGAGATCTACGCACATATTCTAAAGGCAGGTCGTGTCCATGGCAAGCCTGGACAGCCGACGGCTATCGAAACTATTTTCGGTTGGGTTCTTTTAGGGAGAACTGAATTTCTGTCGAATCCTCCCATTCAATCCTATCTAGCTTCGTTCGATTCAGCGATAGAGTCAACAATTAGGAAGTTTTGGGAACTCGAATCAATTCCATCCAATATTCACACATCTCCAGAGGATAGAAAGTGTGAAGCCATCTTCCAATCCACCCTCACCAGGGAGAGCTCTGGTCGCTTTGTAGTATCTCTACCGTTTCGACATGGGGAACCGGATTTGGGAGATACTTATTCAACAGCCTATCGTTGCTTTATGTCACTGGAAGCTAGACTTCAAAAAATCCTTAGTTAAGAACCTTGTACTGCGGTTTTATGAACGAATACTTGAAAGATGGGCTCATGAGCCTCATTGAAAATCCGACACAAAAACCAAAACTTCTTTGCTATCTTCCTCATCACGGAGTGCTTAAGTATGATACTGATAAACCAAAAATCCGAGTCGTTTTTAATGCTTCGGCAAAGGGATCTAAGGGCTTAAGTTTAAATGATACCTTATTGCCTGGCCCAAAATTACAGTCAGATATCACTGTCATTCTTTTGAAATTTCGAATATATCCTGTTGTTTTCATAGCCGACATTAAACAAATGTATTTACAAATCCGTGTAACCGACACCCATCGAGATTTTCAAAGACTTCTTTGGCGTGCCGATCCTAGTGAACCTCTACAAGAATATCGCCTTAACTGTGTTACCTTTGGTATAAGTTCGAGTCCGTTCCTAGCCATTAGAACTATAAAGGAGTTAGCAAATTCAGAAAGCTTAAATTTCCCCGAAGCATCAAAGGTTCTTCAAAATGATATATTTATGGATGACATATGTGTGGGAACTTCCACTTTAGAACGCGCGTTAGTATTACAAAACGATTTAATCTCATTGCTTAAGTTAGGAGGGTTTAAACTACGTAAATGGGCAAGCAATTATCCGGAACTTCTTACATCTTTAGCTCCATCTGATTGCCAAATGCCTATATCCTTTGATAAAGAAGACCCAACTAGCATAAAAGTTTTAGGTCTAAAGTGGGACCCCAAGGCCGATACATTTTCATATACTTGCAATCCTAGGGAAAGCCCATGCACTAAGCGAAATATATTATCAGAATTGGCACGCATATTTGATCCGTTAGGTTTTTTATCTCCAGTGTCATTTTTGGCTAAGCATCTCATGCAAAGACTTTGGATTTCACAAGTAGACTGGGATGAGATTCCTCCACAACATATTGTCGACGTTTGGTCCCAATTTAAATCAGAACTTCCATGTCTTTCTCAAGTTCTTCTTCGTAGACATATTTTCTCTGAACATATTCAAAGATGTCAGCTCTTTGGCTTCTGCGATGCATCTGAACATGGGTACGCTGCCTCAGTATATTTGCGCATTGAATTACCAAATGATATCTATCAATCTTCTTTAGTCATAGGGAAAAGTAAGGTATCACCACTTCGAACCATTAGTATTCCTAGGTTAGAGTTGCTTGGCGCAACATTGCTAGCAGATTTACTAAAGTTTGTCATTAGTACATATTCTTCGTTAGTAACAATCGACGAAATCTATGCATTTTCTGATTCCCAAGTGGCTCTTTCGTGGATATCCAGTTCTCCACATAAGTGGAAAACCTTTGTTGCTAATAGAGTAAGCCATATCCAAGAAGCGATTCCACATGTTTCTTGGTATCATATAGTATCTTCGGAAAATCCTGCAGACTGTGCCAGTCGTGGATTAACGCTAAAAGCGTTTATAAACCATCCTCTTTGGTTCAAGGGTCCACCTTGGATCACTTCTCCGCGTTCTGAATGGAAACTCACTTCATTATCTTCTCATCCATTAGACATCTCTCAAATTTCGGGAGAAGAAAAAACCCTAGTCTTATCAACAGTTATTGAACCAAATTTCTTGGATAATTTCCTAGAGAACATTTCTGCGATTACAAAAATTCAACGAATTATTGCCATATGTCTACGGTTTATACACAATTCCCGAAAGGGGACTACAAACCTGGCAGGCGCCTTTTCGGCCGTGGAACTTCAAAAGGCTTTGTTGTTGCTGGTTAAAAGAGTCCAGGAAATTCACTTTAATGATGTAATTTCAAAAATTCAAAAAAATGAACTACTTCCAAAACCTTTTCGCAAGTTGGCCCCATTTCTCGATTCAGAAGGGTTTCTCAGAGTGGGCGGAAGACTTCGTCACTCAGAACTATCCTTCGATGCTAGACATCCTCTTCTTTTGCCTAGAAACAGTAGACTAACCGAGTTGCTAATATTAGATATTCATCAGAGAAACTTACATCCTGGCTTAACTACCGTGCAATATTTATTACGTCAACAGTTTTGGATACTATCCGCTAGGCGAGCAATCAAAAACATTTTGTCTAATTGTATAAGATGCTTTCGCTTAAAACCAAAATCTTACATCCCATATATGGGAGACTTACCTTCGTTTCGCACGTCCCAATTGAAGTGTTTCTCTCACGTTACGCTGGACTATGCTGGACCTCTGAGAATTAAGATGGGAAGGTATAGGGGTGCGAAAATACTAAAATCCTATATCTGCATTTTCGTTTGTTGCGCGACAAAAGCGATACACATTGAGCTGGTGTCAGATTTAACTTCAGAAGCATTCATAGCCGCCTTTCGTCGTTTCATTTCACGTCGGGGTAGATGCACCAACTTATATAGCGATTGTGGGACTAATTTTATTGGTGCAAACAATCAAATTCTACAATTTTCAAAACTTGCCGCAGAGAATCTCCAAATCGTTTGGCATTTTAATCCTCCGGGTTCTCCTCATTTCAATGGTTTAAGTGAAGCTGGAGTTAAGTCGATCAAAACTCACTTATTTCGAGTTATCGGTGATCAAATTTTAACATACGAAGAGCTTCTCACAGTTCTCACCCAAATCGAGGCTTTGTTAAACTCGAGACCTCTTTGCGCACAAAGTTCGGACCCTAATGATTTGCTACCACTTACACCAGGACATTTCTTAACGCTTGAGCCTCTGAACTCATGTCCTGATCCCGACCTTTCTACGTTGAAACTGAATACATTATCTCGTTGGCAATTGGTTCAAAGACTCAATGCAGATTTCTGGAAACGATGGAAAAATGAATATTTAAACACATTGCAACAGCGATCCAAGTGGACAAGCCCGTCTAACAAAATCCAATTAAATACATTAGTTTTGCTAAAGGACGAAACCAAACCGCCTTTGCATTGGTCTCTGGGTCGCGTAGTTGAGCTACATCCCGGTCCTGATGGACATGTAAGAGTAGTTACAGTGAAAACTCAAAGTGGATTTTTTAAGAGAGCAATAGTAAAGCTTTGCCCTCTGCCTATCAATTAGCCAGTTTCGTAAATCATTAGAATATTTGTTTGTAACGTCCTTACGCATAGATTTAGTTTCATTTCATAGTTTCTTTTGCATTCGCATTTTTGCCATTTGGATGGTAAAGTGTGAGTTATTTTTCTTTTTTGGTTAATTTATCATTAGCTTGTTATATCTGTATAAAACGTTGTTTTATAGTGGGCGGAAAATGTACGTGCAATTTTCATTATTAATCCTTCGCTTGCTATTTGTGTTGCCTAATATACCATGCAAATTCAAAGGTACACATTTACCCGCCAAGCCAACGGTTACGTTTTTATCCGACCGACGAAAAAGTTACAAAAAAACGAGTTCGAGTCGATTCCTTAGAAACGTGGAAGACGACACACTTCTTCGACTACCTCTTCGATCTTCATACGGTGATACAAGAAAATTCGTTAGACCATTTTCCGTTCGGAAAAACGGTTTTGAAGATAAGTGCTAAACGAGACCAGGGGGCCCCCAGCAGAGGCAGGCATCAGCGAGACCGATTCTAAGGTAGGTGTCCTTGACTTTGCATGGGTTCCCTATTTACCAAACAAAAAAAATACAGTCCACTGAATTCTACATACATGAGCTATGACGGAAAGTGGTAGGTGAATCAGGGCCGGTATTCTCAACTTGCTCCCCTCACAAGCGAGCAAGCCGTCAAAGTCAACGAATTTGAATAGGTTGTATTGAGTTTTATTCTCAGGTAACGAACATCAAAAATTTTCAGACCTTCAGATCTTCAAGTTCAACCTAAATATCTAAAATCGTTATCAGGACGAAAAGACGTGTCATGTGTAGTTTGGGGGCCTAAATACAAATCCGACCGTTGTTTAGAACTTCAGCCTCAGGTAACGAAGATTAAAACTTTTTCAGGCACTCAGATCTTCAAGTTCACCCTATTCTTTATTCTTTATTTGTACTGAAGAATACAAATATTGCCACCTCGGAAGGCTATGCCTTGTGTGAGGTATTGGCACCGATATTGAAATATACACTAAAATTTTGTCTAACCTAATTTCACTGCTGCCTCTCTTTGGACTGTTGTATTTGTTCGCTTTTCAATGACTTGTTTCTCCTCTTCTCCTTGACCTTCTATGGATCTATTCTCAGCAGCAGCAGCAGGACATTCTCTTCTATAATTTTTTTGATGATTTCGTAATTTGAACGTAAAATTTGGATGGGATCTGGCTTCCTAACAGGACGAAAACGCGTCATGTATAGTTTGAGGGCGCCAATTAGAACTGCGGCCGTTGTTTTGAATTTCAGCCTCGGGAAACGAACACTAAACATTTTCAGACTCCCAGATCTTCAAGTTCCTCATGAAAATCTAAAATCGTTATCTGGCTTCCTATCAGGATGAAAACTCATGTTATGTTTAGTGTGAGTGCCCTCACTACAAATCCGACAAATGTTTTGAATTTCAGCATCAGGTAACGAACATAAAAAATTTTGAGGCCTTCAGAACTTCAAGCTTACTCTAAAAACCTAAAATCGTTATCTGGCTTCCTATCTGGACGAAAACTCGGTAGTTTGGAGGGCCCTAATTACAAATCCGGCCGTTGTTTTGAATATCAGTCTCAGGTAATGAACATCAAAAATTTTGGGAGCATCAGATCTTCAAGTTCACCTTAAAAATCTAAAATCGTTATCTGGCTCCTTATCAAGACGAAAACGCTTGTCATGTATAATCTGGGGACGCTCACTACAGATCCGGTCGTTGTTCTGAGTATTGGCCTCAGGTAACGAACATCAAAAATTTTTCGGATCCTCCGATTTTTAAGTTCACGCTACAAATCTAAAATCGTTATCTGAATTCCTATCAGGACGAAAACTCGTGTCATGTATAATTTGAGGGCGCTAATCACAAATCCGGCCGTTGTTTTGAGTTACAACCTAAGGTAACGAACTTCAAACATTTTCAGGCTCCCAAATCTTCAAGTTCACCCTAAAAATCTAAAATCGTTATCTGGCTCCCTATCAGGACGAAAACCCTTGTCATGTATAATTTGGGGGCGCTAATTACAAATCCGGTCGTTGTTTTGAGTTTTGGCCTCAGGTAACGAACATCAAACATTTTCGGACTCCCAGATCTTCAAGTTCACCCTGAAAATCTAAAATCGTTATATGGCTCCCCATCAGGACTAAAACCCTTGACATGTATAATTTGGGGACGCTAATAACAAATCTGGCCGTTGGTTTGAGTTTTGGCCTCAGGTAACGAACATCAAACCTCAGATTGCCAGATCTTCAAGTTCACCCTAAAAATCTAAAATTGCTATCTGGCATCCTATCAGGACGTAAACTCATGTCATATATAACTTGAGGGCGCTAATTATAAATCCGCCATTGTTTTGATTCAACCTCAGGTAACGAATATCAAATATTTTCAGACTCCTAGTTCTCCAAGTTCACCCTAAAAGTCTAAAATCGCTATCTGGCATTCTGTATCAGGACGAAAACTCATGTCATATATAACTTGAGGGCGCTAATTACAAATCCGGCCATTGTTTTGAGTTTCAACGTCAGGTAACGAATATCAAATATTTTGACTCCCAGAGTTCCCCAAGTTCGACCTAAAAATCTAAAATCTGGCATCCTATCAGGACGAAAATTCATGTCATATATAACTTGAGGGCGCTAATTACAAATCCGGCCATTGTTTTGAGTTTCAACCTCAGGTAACGAATATCAAATATTTTCAGACTCCCAGATCTTCAAGTTCACCTTAAAAATCTAAAATCTTTATCTGGCTCTCTATCAGGAAGAAAAGTCTTGTCATGCATAATTGTATGCCAGACATGTCGGTACCATGGATGGAACAGGACTTACTAGTCCTGTGTAGTCTTGTGCGACTATAAACGCGTCGACCACGTCGCTGAACTATCGAAGGGTCGTATTCATAGTCGATACTTAGGGATCCCTTTATATCTGAGGGTCCCTTGAGTAAGGTTTTGTGTTTCGACAGCAACTTGAGGGTTCCTTACGTAAGGCTCCCTTGGGTGATACTCAAGTAACGAAATGTCAACATGACATGTCAACATGACATTTCGTTGCAGTCAGGGCGATTTTGTAGGTTAATTTTGGAGTAAGATGTTCTCAGTTTCTGTCACATCCGGGAAAATATTCGGCACAAAACACGAAATTCTGGCACAAAACAAAAAGAGATAACATAGAACATCAAAATGCGTAGGCATAGGCATAACAAATTGACTTATATTTGAAATATGACAACGTCGCCAAATGAATCCCACCCTCTCGTAGAGGTTGTCTAGGAAAAGGAAAGCCACACTTGAGGGTGCCTTAAGCACCTCTTGAGTGTTACTCAAGGGAACCTTAAGTATTACTGAAGGGACGACTATGAATAAGGCCCTTACTGACCCTTCTTGTCTTGTCTAAGTTCGGTGCTAAAATGTACGGTGTAATCTCCTTGACGAAATCTTTCCCTCTGTGTATTCTTGGCAGCTTTACAAAATACAATAACAGCACAAAGCTCTTCAGATTTTCTCGTATAACAAACCCGAAGGCGACCGAGCGCTGCGTCTCTTGAAAACACTCTTACGGCTTGACTCTGTGAAGGACTGACTGTCTGTCTTATATCCATGTCATGCTAGTGCTAGTGTGAGATCTTGTTAGCAGGCAGACACATATAACTACAGGCGCCGCGCTCTGGCATCCCTTTGAATTATAATTTCGCCGAAGACGCATTGTTCTGATGTAATATTATACTACTCGCAAGAGAAATCCAAACGCCTAGAAAAAAGGGATATTTGCATTGAAACTTTGTACATAGCTTGGCAGTACCCTCTCTACTACACCAGTGGCGGATTTAGGATTTCCTCTAAGGAGGGGCGGACCAGTGTTGCCGTGGTCGAATTCATGATGAGCTAGAAATTCACCCACATGGACGCGCTGTAATTTTCTGAACAGAACCCAACTTCTTTTCCTATTTGTATAATTATTCCGTGTTTCCATTACAGCTCTCGGGTCTAGAGAGTGAGACCAGTGCTGCCACGGTCTGAAGAGCAAAAAAAAGGTTACCTTTTGGTATTTCTATAAATATAACATGCTTCCGTAGGGCTCTAGGGAGGGGAGCGTACGCCCTCCTCGCCCCCCTCTTAATCCGCCACTGTAGTACACACGTAACACTTTTTGTTCATTCGAACGCTATTTACCTACATGGCACCTCTAAAAAACTCGAAACGTGTAAAAACGAAGCATGGCTTTTTGTCGATTCAAAACCGATGATATCGATTGCAAATGTGGCGAGAGACCAGTTGGTTGTGTAAAAGAGATGCATTGGTTTAGCCCTAGCCCCTAGGCCTAGCTCAGCCCCAGTTTACGTAGTTAAGCCCCTTTGAATTGGAGGCCAACGAAAACGTGATGCTTCTTTTAGAGCAATTGCTGTAACCATGGGGCGTAGCGTGGCTACGTTGTAGCAGCATGGCGTGCATGGATCGTAGAAGGGCGAATGCAGCGAGCTAGAGGTTCTGGAGGATGAATACTGGCCCTTCGAGACAGAATGCGATCCACTCGAGCTGTTGCTGATGCTTGGTATGCATCTGTAGGGAGGCACATTCGAATCCACTCGGTGTAGCACAGATTGAGTCAGATGGGCTTAGGATCATATCGTCCGCATCTAGTGTTTCCACTCACTGCAAATCATCGTCGCCAACGGTTAGATTGGTGCCAAGAACACCGACATTGGCATGCTAAGTGGCATTAGACGGCCTTCTCCGACAAGTCCAGGTTTTGTCTGGGGCGCATGATGGACGCCAACGAGTAAGACGACGACGGGGTGAACGACGTGACCTTCAGTTTGCTGTTGAGCGCCATGATGATTGTACACCGTCCTATTGGTTTGATGGTTTGGGTGCCAATGCATTTAACAGCAAGTCACCTTTACTTGTGATTCGTGGCACAATGACTGCGCAACGTTATGTGAATGAGGTGTTAGAACCAATTGCCGTTCCATATATCCGAGGCCTCGAAGAGAGCAAGATATTGCACGTCCTCATATTGCAAGGGTATACATAGATGAGGTTCCTACAGGAAGCTGAGGTCAGGGTACTCCCCTGGCCTCCACGATCGCCCGATTTATCGCCAATTGAAAAAGTATGGGATTGGATGGGTCGATACATAGGCGATTTAACCAATCCTCCGACCACGCTGGACGAACTGGAACATGCTGTGAGGGCAGCTTGGGAGACTGTACCTTCTAGAGTTTATCAACAATCAGATTACGAGCATGCCACGTAGGCTAGAGGAGTGCATTCGTCATCATGGAGGGCCCATCCATTATTGATCTGTTGTATTTTTTACAAACTAATTATGGCAAATGAGTTCGTTTATTATTGTATTTAGTCCTACCGCATTTCTTCAACCGCAACACTTTTTTTCTCAGTGTTCGGATTTTACTTTTGAGTAGTATACCTTGGACATGCATGATAGTCCAGGCGTTAGGGGTTTTTGAACAGCAAAAGGTCCGAAAGAAATTAAATTTGGTGCCTTTGGTGGGTGGTAGATATTGGTCCCCTGAATCTACTCATAAGTTTGTGACCTCGGGTGGTTGCCGCTGGGAGGGGGGGGGAGTTGAAAACTTTGCTTCGCAACGATTTTCGAAAAATAGCGTCGTTTCGGTAAATGTTATAGGAAAAAGCTTCAAATATTTATGGATAGAGCAAAATTTTGTATATTTTTTGTTTTTACATTTTTCGTGTGCGACCAATCATTTCCGTCCTAGAATGCACCAAAGTAAGTCACTAAAATCAGAATTTCATCACGGATTAAGACGAAGAACTGTATCAAAAAATGAAGTTAAATTTATTGACTCAGTACTTTCTACAAATTACGGTGATACCAGTTTATTATTATCCCATAGCATAAAGCTATAGTCTGAGCTCTGAGATTCCCTTGCAACCAAATCATCGCCAGCTCCCCCCACTCCCCGCCCGCCAAAAAATTGTGTTATGCCGCTACGTCTTTCCTTCACAGGTCAATAAACAGCCCATTATGCATACAATATTACAACCCTCCACCTCCCAACCAACCCAAATTAACCTCCACCCAAAAAAAGGTAGAAAATGATCAGGAACCCTTAAAACACCTAAAAACGAAGCTTGAGCTGCTCTCATATTTTTATTATTTCTGCGCCGCTACAGACACGATTTATAAAAGCCATACGCGTTTTCCATCATTGCCACGGTAATAGTAATGTGTCAAAATTTCATTAGAATCGATTTAACAGTTTCCACGTTATAAAATACAGAACCATCAAAAGCAATAAATACTCGTATGTACATACACAGAAGATACTTAGCTTCGGTAATAGGCAAGGCAATGGTCGGATGGGCCTAAAAAGGTGATTTATGTCGCTAGGTCATCCTTGACACAGGTCAATGTTGTGAATACAACAACATTTTCAGTTTTCTAACCCCCCCCACCCCCAACCGCCCCAATTTAATCACCACTCAAAAAAAGGTAGAAAATGATCAGGAACCTTTAAAACGTTTAAAAACGAAGTTTGAGCTGTTTTTATATTTTTAGTTTTTTTTTATTATTTTAGCGCCGCCACTGACATTATTATTAAAAACCATACGAGTTTACCATCCTCGCCACGGTAGTAATGCTGTGTCAAAATTTCATTAAAATAAATTTAATAATTTCCTCGTTGCACAATACAGATCGATGTAAAGGCATACTCGTATGCTTACATCAGAACGAAAATCTAAATACTTTGGTTTCTGTAATAGGCAAGGCAATGTTTGGATGAACCTAAAAAATTATTTATGTCGCTTGGTCTTCCTTCACAGGTCAGTGGACATCAGTTCATTATGAACACAAGAAAATTTTCCATTTTACAACCCTCTACCCCCCAGCCACTCCAAATTTCACTCCAACCTAAAAAAAGTAGAAAACCATCAACACCTAAAATACCTAAACACGAGGTTTGGGTGTTATTTGAAATTTTTTGTTTTTTGCTCATTGCTCCGCCGAATATGCACCGTTTTTCAAAATTATAGCAGCATTACCTACTACGACCCCACACCATATTGCTGCCCAAATTTCATCACAGTCCAAGTAGCGGTTGCTGAGATTACGAGGCTAGCAAAACGCCAACAGACCGACAGACAGAACGACGGAAATGAGTGACGTGGATTTTCGCTTCAAAACGCCCAAAGAGCGCGTTATCTCAAATTCGAAAATTTTCGCGATCGCAATACTTCCCTCACCTATCGGTGTGGGAAGTAAAAGTCGTGTAACGTTTTTGATTCCCTCAAAGAATGATATCTTCTCATTTCTTTATTATCTGCAGCTGCATAATCTCAGGCATTTGGTTTAAAAAAATACGATATTTAGGAATACACCGCCCAACTACCGATATGTGCTGTTGCGAAAAATATCTTATTTGTGCATACTTTCACTGGAAACGCGCTGTTTAATTTCATTTTATTTTTTGTTTAATTGATGCATGAGTGTTGTACTAATTTAGCCATAGCCACCAATGTAGAGGCTCAACAAACACAAAATAAGTCTCATTCGATAGCGAAACATGTAGACTGTAAACTAAAGGTGAACATTTTCGAAATTTCATTCCATGTCAGGGTAAAGAAAATTGTTAAAAGAAAATAATTGTGTAATTTTTTGCGTTTCTTTGCAATTTTAGTTTTGTCAAAAATCTAAGCTGTTAACCTACATTATTTTATTTCTAAGCCATAGTACATGATGTTTCCTAAAAAAATAGTTGTACATCTTAGCCCTAAGTAAAGTAGTTTTTCTAAACTTATTAGCTTATGCTAATTAGCTACGATGGTTTGAATATAACCCTTTATTGTTTAATCTGGCAGTTGGGAAGGCTTAGTGGTCCCGTCATTTATTTTGGGAAAAAAGAAGCAAATGTTACAACCATTGTTCAAAATGTCCTCCTTGGTATTGCAGACATGCTCTTGCTGTTACTGACACATACATTTGCAGCGAATACTCGGTAAATGTGTGGGCAGGAATGGTTGATGATATTTTGATTGGCCCACTCATATTGCCAGCCACAATGATTGGCCCTAGATTTCTAAAGTTCTTGAAAACCGACTTCCTGGACGCCATTATGGAAATAGCGCTGGCCTATAGGTCAAGGATGATTCTTCAACTGGACGGAGCTCCGGCAAGTTTCAAATATTCCTCAAACTTGGTTTTTAGGCATTTTAGGGGTTTCTGATTTTCTAATTTTTTGGGTGGGGGAAAATTGGAGTGGGTGGGGGGTGGGGGGTTGTAAAGCTGAAAAATTTATTATATTCATAATAGGCTGTCCATTGACCTGAGAGAGATAGACCTAACGGTATAATACACTTCTTTAGGTCCATCCGAACATTGCCTTGTCTATTACAGGAACCAAGGGACTTAGAGAATTTTCTTATGTATACAAAATACATACGAATATTACTTTAGATCGTTCTGTATTGACTTGATTTGAATTGACTTTGATGACATTGTGACACAGATTTATTACCGTGACGAGAATGGAAAACGCGTATGGCTTTGTTTCAGTGGCGGCGCGGCAATAATAAAAAAACTAAAAATATAAAAACACTTCAAACTTCGTTTTTAGACATTTTAGGGGTTTCTGATCGATTTCAATTTTTTTTGGGTGGGGATGAAATTGGGCAGGTTCGGGGGTGGGGGTTATAAAAGTCAAAAGTTTGTTGTATTCAAGATAGATTGTCCATTGACCTCGAACATTGAAAGAAGTACCTAGTAGAACAACACACTTTGTTGGTTGGGAGAACGATGATTTGGTTGAAAGGGGATCTCGACGGGAAGTAGTGAGTCAATCAACTTGACTACATCTTTTTAAACTATATTTATCATTGGCGATTTCCGCTTAAAAAAACTGCGTTTCAGTTCCTTTCTAACGGTTGAATTTGGTAACATTTTTAATGATATATGTAATATTTTTTTTATTGTATTTTAATGTTCATAATGCTGAATTAAGTCCGTTTGGGTTTGTATAATGTTTTATGTTACCATACATTCTTATTACACTCCAATTAAGCTAGTTCCGACATTCTCCAAAATTTCCGAAAGTTCGCGAACGTTCGCAACGAAAAATAAATTACGGTAACTTTTGTAGCGGTTCGATATTTCTTTATCTGAGTCAGTACGCGATTTTCATTTTGAGACGCCCTGTACAAAAGGAATGATGTGTTGCCCATGAGCAACATAATGATATTCCCATATATTAGAAAAATATCTGAAGAGCAAAAAAGGAGGAATTTTCGAGATGGAGAAAATGTAGCGGTCGTCTTCAGCACTTGCAAACCTGCCGGGATGTTTTATGGGTGCGTGTGTGTGTGACTGTGTGTGTGAAGCCTCATAACATATAAAGTAATCTATTATAGAAAATCTAGTAGACCTTAAATTAATTATTATCATTTATTCCGATTTCTTTAGAAATTTATTATCATTGTAGGCTTCTTTTGCCACCAGCACGTGCATTTGCAGTATGCATGTACTTTATGCAAGCCAAATTTTCTGATGCCGTCAGCCACCATCCACTGCTTCAGTCTTTAAGCCGTTGTACTGCTCGGGAGAAACCTCTGAGCTCGTAATGCTTGGGAGCCTCCATCGTGTGAATCCCGTTTAGTTGGCGTTATCCCTTAGGGGGTAAGAATCTCACCGAGAGGATATAAGGTCGTATTCACCATTTATATTTGGTCAATAAAAAGTCATCCCTGGGATCCAGTTTTTACCATAAGCCTCGTGTCGAACATTACGAACAGTTTTTGTCCGTACTGGAATTAACCCTAATGTGAAATCCCCTCAAAGGTCAATGAAGTTTTGAAGAACTCTATTGTTTCACAATTTTTAATATTTGTTCTACTGTAATTTCAACATATGAAAATTATATACCTAAATTGTAAACCAATTTGACAGTACTGTTGATGCGGGTCATTTAATCGATAAGTTTGATATAATGCCTATAGGTTTAAATATTAGTCTACTATATCAATTTTTTCGTAAATGCGGTTTTTGTGAAAATTACATAATATTATACATTTCGTAGCAATTAGGTAATCAGCTTGTTTGTTTCACCATTTTCGTCGACTATATCGGCTGGCGCCCTGCCTGGCTTCATTCTTATTAAACGGGCTTTAAATAATATTTAATTTAATAACAAGATACCCACAGTCTCGTCTCTGACTGAGCTATATAAAAAAAGACGTCAACCCCAAATAGATAGTACGTTACACTTTCCAACACTAGACGTGAGCATAACGTTCCTGTACCATATCCCGTGTTATCAAGACGCCATGCCATGCCACTGTTCTAAGAGGGTGCAATTCTCCGGCCGTAGGTGGCGGTGGGAGGGCGTGAGGCGGCCGCAGACTCTTTCGGTGACCTAAAAACCCTCCCCGAGTGCCTACTTCTCCTTGCCCGGCGACTTCGTCTGCCACGCGTTCCGGTCCGACCACGTTCCAAGTTGTGGTTTGCGGTTCTCAGAACACTGCACTGCGAAGAACTCGCCTTGAGGTGCACAAAAATCTTCTTACTTTTAGCACGCTTTTATTAACTTCACCTGTATGTGGGTTTCTGGGTATGCGGGGCTGTGAGCTTGTAACACTCCTTTGGCTTACTACTCTTTCTATTAGGGACGATACGATTTTTTTGAGCAACGATATTCTTCTTCGTATTGATGCTTGGTATACAACCCATGTAATAGGCAAAATGGGGATTCACTATCCTTGGCTACGCGACGCCAAAATGTAAGTTCAGTTACGTAATTTTAGCAAGTCTGCTTTTTAATACGTTGTCTTATACCGGGTGTCCCAGAATTTCCTTGACACGTGATATTTTCGTAAAGAAAAACGGTTCAAGCAAGAACTGACACCTGAGTCTGCTTTTTAAGACGTTGTCGTATACCGGGTGTCCCAGAATTTCCTTGACACGTGATATTTTCGTAAAGAAAAACGGTTCAAGCAAGAACTGAGTGGTACTTTTGAAGGTACTATAGGGTCTATCATACCATGCATTCAAAACATTTTTTTGTACGTCAACCCCTAAAACTCACCCCCAACTTTTTTTTTTGAAATAGCACCCCATAGGTTTTCCTACATAAATAATATCCCCATTTTATTTAAAATTTTGTGGTACCTTTAATTTTATATGCAAACTTATTTTTTCCGTAAAATCATAAGCATAAGAAAATGAAATGATAATTTGTTTGACGCCTGATATTTTTGTAACAAAAACGGATAAAAAAGAAAAGTAAGTGGGTGTTTCAAGGGTAGTGAATGATCTATCATTCCTTGCTTATGAACCATTTTTTTCTTACTTCAACACCTGCAATCCACCCCTAGCTTGTTCTTTCAAATTTCAATTCACAATTTTGCCTGAAAAAATAAATTCTTTACTTGAATTTAATTATCGTAGTGCCTTACTTTTTATGCACTTACTGCAATTTATCGTTAATTTCGGCGCCCGTGTGCGGGGCACACCCTGCACACGGGGTTGGCGCGGCCCGATGTAGTCATAAAACTTTTTCACGCTTTTGCACTTAGTTTTGTTCTCACATTTTTTTATTAGTTGATTCATGAATATTTTCTACACATGTGTTTTAATTAATTTATGTTTACGATTTCATGGATTAAGCAAAAAAAAATTGACGATAAATTGCAGTAGGGGCATAAAAAGTAAGGCACTACGATAATTAAATTCAAGTAAAGAATTGATTTTTCCAGGCAAAATTGTGGATTGAAATTTGAAAGAACAAGCTAGGGGTGGATTCCAGGGGTTTAAGTAAGAAAAAAATGGTTTATAAGCAAGGAATGATGGGTCATTCACTACCCTTGAAAAACCTACTTACTTTTCTTTTTTATCCGTTTTTGTTACAAAAATATCAGGCGTCAAACAAATTATCATTTCATTTGTCCTATGCTTATGATTTTACGGAAAAAATAAGTTTGCATACAAAATTAAAGGTACCACAAGATTTTAAATAAAATGGGGATATCATTTATGTAGGAAAACCTATGGGGTGCTATTTGAAAAAAAAAGTTGGGGGTGAGTTTTAGGGGTTGACGTACAAAAAAAATGTTTTGAATGCATGGCATGATAGACCCTATAGTACCTTCTAAATTACCACTCAGCTCTTGCTTGAACCGTTTTTCGTTACGAAAATATCACGTGTCAAGGAAATTCTGGGACACCCGGTATACCTTTTCTTATACAAAAACCCAATGGCAGGCACCTATTTCGATGCCTAATGGGTTTTAAAAAATTTCAAATGTTGAAAATTTTATGAAAAGTTGCGGTATTTTAGCAAGGATGAGAATAATACTTATGTTATTCACATTATTATAATAAATGTAGTTTTTGAACGGCAGACACCTAGGTGGGTTTCAACATACTGGCAGACGCTATAATGTCCCAAATGCAGAGACATGCCGTAGCATTTTTATAAATTTAAAAATTTTAATCCTCCCGTGTTTATATATCCTCGAAATGTGTGTATACGTTTTTAAAAACAAAAACAGTTTCCCAATCGTTGATTGAAGAAAATAGGGAAGATACGCAAAGCCCATGTTAAAAATCGTGACGGCTCACTTTGCAGTCCCCTTTCCCCCCGACACTCCAGCAGCTAGCGCCAAATTCCGCCAAGCGGTCGTATTCGTGCGATTTCGTCTTCGGAAGAATTCGGGCACGTGACGCGGCTTAGCCTATGTGTATTTTGCATTTTTCTGCTACCGTGACACCGACCGGTTGAAGGGATTTATTATCAGCATCGACACATTTTGAATTATTTTGGATGGGAATCAGAATGCGAGACGAATAATGACGGGCGCAGGCCAGCGAAAATATCAAATATCCAAATACTTTATATTTCTTGCATGTGTCGAGTGGTTGATGTTGAGAATTAAGGAGGTCCTACTGGAAAATCAAAATAGAAAATGAATGTTATCAACTGAATGATTTAGAAATTTTTTGATGAAATGTATGAATGCCTTATGGTCTCCTATCGACCATTTTTGAAATAATCTGAGCTTCTGAACCTGTCGATCGTCGACAGGAAGATAAATTGCATGGAGTAAACATTTATACGGTTCAACCGTTGATTGAAAAAACTTATTACCACTGACTTTAGTT
Source organism: Callosobruchus maculatus (assembly GCA_951848785.1). NCBI lineage: Eukaryota > Metazoa > Arthropoda > Insecta > Coleoptera > Chrysomelidae > Callosobruchus > Callosobruchus maculatus. The sequence goes on from CATOUR010000127.1 coordinate 3,677,248, forward strand.
TTGTACAAGGTGTACAGTCAGTCCCAAATTTGAGAATTTTTGTAATGTTTCTGATTATTAATCTTTCCTTACCAATGATCAAAAATGCATAAAAATATATACTAACTTTCATACAAAAATGACATTTTTTTTTTTCGTGGCGAGTTTGTTGCAAACATTAAGAGTTTCAAATAAAACAGTCCAAAATTGCAGACCATAAGTTAAAAGAGACCTAAGTGCCATTTTGAAGTGTGTCCTCTCACTCTAGTAGCCTGGTGGATCTTTTTCTGACTACTCACCCTGTCCCCTACAAGATCGACATACAGTCTCCTTTAGGCAACTCCGATCATGGCTTAGTTGAAGTTACGTTCCCCTCTGCGACAGATGCGTCCTCGGAAATCCGCCCAAACCGCAAAATCTGGCACTACGGCCATGCTGACTGGGATGGTCTGAGAGACTCTTTTTCCAGTTTTCCCTGGAGCGAGGTTTGCTTTGCAAAACATGATCTATCAACTGTCTGCTCAGAAATCACAGAGGTTATACATGTCGGCATGGAAGCATACATCCCGTATACAACTAAATCATACAAACCAGATTCCAACGGCTGGTTCAACAAGTCCTGTGACAGCTCGTCTGCAAAAAGTTCTGGCCCACCGAACTTACTCACAGAACCCCACCGTCGAAAACTGACAGGCTGATATTGAGTCCAGGAACAGATACAATGAAACCATCCGACATGCAAAAAGCCAATACGATGCCAAAATAAAAAAGAAGGTTATGCTACACCCCAATGGCAGCCGCTCCTTCTGGACTCTGGTCAAACAAATAGAGGGTAACTTCTCGAGGAGTAGCTTCCCACCGATCACATGTGCGGATGGAACAGTAGCAACTGCTTCCAAGGACAATGACGAAATATTTGCCAAGACATTTGCAGCAAACTCCACTGTAAAAGTCCCATCCAGTGTGCAGTTACCATACATACCGAGAGTGCCCCAAGCCATGAGCGAAATAACGTTCAGAACAAAAATAGTTCGGAAGGTGCTGCAGTCACTTGACACTAATAAGGCGAATGGGCCCGACATGATCCCCTCCATTGTTGTCAAGAAGTGCGCACCGGAGCTCGCTCCCATATTCACCCGCCTCTTTCGGATGTCTTGCGATTCCGGCATTTTCCCAAAAGACTGGAAAACAGCTTTCATCCAGCCGGTACCAAAAAAGGGATCCAGAACTGATCCGACCAACTATACCTATAGCTCTGCTTTCTGTAATCAGTAAAGTGATGGAGAGATGCGTCAGCCAAGAGCTCATTAAATACCTAGAGTTCCATTACTTAATCAACGACAGACAATATGGATTCCGACACCAAAGACCAACTGGAGATCTCCTGGCTTATATCACACATGTGTGGAGCAAACTCATCCAGTCATTTGGCGAGGCTCACGTCGTTGCTCTCGATATTTCAAAGGCATTCGATCAACTGTGACATGCCCTTATGGGCTCCCTGTTAAGCTCTGCGGTTGGCTCGCAGACTTCCTCTCAGGTCGGAAAATCTCTGTCGTGGTAGACGGCTTTTCCTCTTCTTTCCATAGCATCAATGCCGGGGTTCCGCAGGGATCGGTATTGGCTCCGACATTGCTTCTGCTTCATATTAATGATCTACTCTCTAGCACTACAAACCCAATCCACAGTTTTGCGGATGACAGTACGCTGCATGCAGGCATCATGAGCAATAGACCGATCTCTGTGGTCGAGCTGGAACGCAGAAGACTGGCAGTGGTAGCTTCACTTTCAAAGGACCTCGATACCATTACCGCTTGGGGGCTTAAGAATATGGTTAAATTTAATACCTCCAAGACTCAGTATTGTACGCTATCAAACAAGAAGTGCCCAAGCCAACACCAGGTTCTGATGAACAACAAGGCTCTGCCAAGGAGTCACTCATTCAAGCTGTTAGGAGTCAACATTACAGAAAATCTGATCTAGCACGAACACGTCGCGTCAATTGCAACAACTGCTGGTAAAAAGCTTGGGTACCTATTTAGAGGCAGAAAGTACTTCTCACCATGTAACCTCCTCACGCTATATAAAGCCCAGATAAAGCTTTGCCTGGAGTATTGCTCTCATATCTGGGGAGCTGCTGCCCCTACTACCCTGTCTATACTAGATGCCGTCCAGAGAAGGGCAATTCGACTAATTGGCGATCCGGCCTTAACGCACCACCTTCAGTCATTGTCTCACCGGCGCCGGCGTGTTGTTGGTGACCTCTCACTCTTCTACCGATATCCCAACGGAATCTGCTCCTCTGAGCTATCCTCTATCGTTCCGCCGCTCACTGCTCCTATCAGATGTACCCGTGCGACCGCTGCATCTCATCCTAAGACGGTCGTTCTTCATACATCAAGAACTGAGCGGTACAACCGCACATTTATTCCCAGGGTGTCCAAGGCTTGGAATGGACTGCCAGAAGATGTATTTATTGGGCCTGCGGGTATTGACCCATCCAAATCTCGCGTTAACAAACTTCCCCTAACATAACCCTTTCACAGCAGCCGCGGTACTCTGGTATTTAGGCTTTGCCTGCGCGGTCTGCTTAGTTATAAAAAAAGTGATTTGATTATATTGCAATGAAAGGGTCTATTCCAAGAAGTCTGCATGTGAACCTCGATACTATGAAAGAATCTGTTTGACAAAGAACCACCTTCTTCTTCTCATAAAGGGCAGTTTTTCTTAATTATCTTCAAATTCGTTTTTTGGCACTTATCTTTTTAACTTACAGTCTTCAGTTACTATCTGATAATTTTTCAATATTTTTATTATGAAGTATTAAGAAGATATTTAAAAATCGTATATTATTGTGTTTTGTTAGTGAAAGAGTTCAAACAAAAACATAATCCAGTTACCTTTTACCAAATTATAATGTTAGAAATATAAATTTATCGGTATACATATGAAAATTTTCACAAAATTATGTATTTAATTCAAAATGTCCAAAAATCACAATTTTAGGTTTTTCGCGGTGAGATTGTTACAAGCATAAGGTCTTAAACTAAAATAGACCAAAGTCACCGATTTAATGATTTTTCAATACTTCTACTATGAATTATTCAGTAAACGTTTGAAAATTATAAATAAGAATGTTATTATAATAATTTTTAAGAATATTACAAAATTTAGACAAATTTCTGTTTACTAATTAAAAGTGAAGACGTTATTGTACAAAATGTCAATTTTTATCAAACCAAACGATCATAGCAAACCCAACCTATGTCCCTATCATTGATGGCAAATCAAGTTGTCATAAAAGTATTGTTTTGAGCTTGGTTAAGCAGTAAGTCCACCGTGTGGGGGCGGGTTAGAATATCTCCCATAGTATATCCTGCGTGTCGTAAAAGGCGACTAAAAGGAACCCAACTACTGTCGGTATAAACAGTAACCCCTTCTCAACCAAGAGCTTTGGGTGGACGAGTTGAGAAGAGTTAGGACACTCTCTTGTCCTTGGGGTGAGAAATTGCCCCTAAAGGCGGATGAACCGGTAGATACCGTCTGGTCAACGGCATGAGGATGCAGAAAGCAAATGGGAAACTATTGCATTAAAGATATTTAAGATATCCCAAGAGAAACTCGTAAAATGAGTAAATGCACTTTACGAGTTCACAACATGTATGTTAAGACATTGTGGCTATGACGATGAAGCGGTAAGTGGTTTTTCAGACATTGAGAGAATTACACCTACTCAAAACTTTTAAGTCAAAGTATGGGGTAAGAACTAATTTTTAACCTCAAGCTATGAATATTGAATATATCAAAAAATTTGGAAGTTACTGTTTCTTAACGCTTTGGATCCTAGAAAGCTACTCTGATCATTCTTGACAAGTCATGGTGACTGCATGTATGTGTATGTGCATATGTTTATATGATACAACAAATAATTTAACAGGGGACTTCTCCAATAAACAAGAAAGACAAACCAACTTGAACGGACATAAATGGACTTAAATCTAATAAATCAAATAAATAGGGGGAAGTTGCAGGCATGACCAACATGGTCTACCGCTTCCCATTCTTTCTGACGAGATGCATAATATCTGTGTTAGTATGGGGGGCTAAAAACTATTACGTGTTCGACAAAATTCTTATTTTTGTATGTGGTTTATTTCCAAAATGTCCACTTTTATGACTGGATATTTTTTCAGAATCCCAACAAAAAAATAAACCAAAAACCAGCGAAAAACACGTCGCTATGTGACAAACGATCGAGACATGCAACGCGACTCGCCTTCGCACACTGTTATCGACTGATATGAACAGGTTGAATGAAACCATCAGCCGCTTCCCTACTGAACGCCGCAGCGCGAAAGCGAAATCTCAGACACCTTTTGCTGGTGGCGTCCACATCGCCATCTATTTCTCGGACACTTTCCGTGTCACGATTTCGCTCATTACATTGCGTATCTTCCCTATTTTCTTCAATCAACGTTCCCAATAGTGAATCACGTACACGATAAACATACAAGAAGTAAAGATTTTTTGTTAGTACCATTTGCAAGTCAACTGCAAACTCTCCCAAGGTGATGGGATCGAAAATTTTCAATCCTCTGCCAGACTTTATAAAGAATAACACCAATATAAATACATTTAAACGAGAGCTGAAAAAGTATCTATATATTGGAAAAGTGTTTTTATAATGTGTCTGATTTTCTGTGACATTCATCCTTCTGTTGCGTGATTGTTTTTCTATTATTTTATGTAAAGTAGTTTTTAAGAGCCTTTTGATGTATTTGACCATTCTTATACAGGTATCTATCTGTCTATGGAAAATAAGCGAACTGAATTGAATTGAATTGTCTCTCTGTGGGCTAATACGTCAAAAGTGGCTACTAAAACATTAGGAACCGCAATAAGTGTCTGCCATTGAGTTTTTAAATAAGAAAAGGTATATACTTCATTATATTAAAACGGTAGTCTTGCTAAAATCTCGTTTTAGAAGTAACTTTTGACGCTGTTTAATTAGCCGACAGAGAGACATTATAGCGTCTGTCAGTATGTTGAAACCCACCCACATAGGTGTTTGCCGTACAAAAACTACATTTATTATAATAATGAGAATAACATATATCATCATTATGATCCTTGCTAAAATACCGTAACTTTTCATAAAATTTTCAACTTTTGAAATTTTTTAAAGCACATTAGGAACCGGAATATGTGTCTGCCATTGGATTTTTGTATAAGAAAAGGCATATACTACAATATATTTTTAAAGGCAGCCTTGCTAACATCACGTTCGAGAAGCTATTTTTGACGCTGTTTAATTAGCCGACAGAGAGACATCATAGCGTCTGCCAGTATGTTGGAACCCACCTAGGTGTCTGCCGTTCAAAAACTACATTTACAGTGATAATGTGAATAACATGTCATTTTCGTCCTTGTAAAATACCGTATTTTTTCATAAATATTTCAACTTCCAAATTTCTTAAAACATATTAGGTACCGGAATAGGTGTCTGCCATTGGGTTTTTTATAAGAAAAGGTATATACTACAACATATTAAACAGGTGTAATAGTATACCTAGCATTAATATGAACTTTGCTAAAATACCGTAAGTCTGTCGATCACTGGCTCTTAGACTATATCGGAAAAAGAAGAATCGAAATTGCCAGCAGAGGGTTAGATTTTATTGCAGATTAATTACTTTTGATAGCATACCTTTCTTTTCGAGAAACATAAGTCATTTTGATCCATAAAATGAAGCTTGAGTGATGACATCACTGGTCATTCCTTATAAAGAACAAGCTATATCTGGTATATTATCGCATGGAGTGAAAATTGTTTGTTATTAGTAAAGTAACCATCAAAATATTTTCATCTTAATTTATACACAAACAAACAACAGTTTGCAGTGATTTAAGCACCAAGTTAGATCAGTATATTTGAAAATTATGGTTCTTCATTCAATAAAACACAAGGTAAATTCGTTCCTTGAGCGAAAGCAGGAACTCCTATCTGAATGTAGGCGAAGGGAAGACAGGAGAGATCGTTGTTGTTTTAAGCATATTTTAAAAATTATGTTTCACTTTTTTTTTAGTTCGATGTGCTTTAAAAGCGTATTTTTTTTACTATATTTATATTCAACGTTTAACGCCATTGTTGACTGCCCTATAGATCAGTCAACCCGTCACAACTCATCCGGATAGCGTCAGAAGGTTCACATGAGGAAAAGGGCGTGAGCAAGGCCCTTACTTATTTTCACATCCAGGCATTCCCATGTCTGAAGTATATAGGCATTAATAACGTTCCGCACTCCTAACTATATTTGAATTGATCAATCATCACGTAGTACGCCACTCGCAGGTCAAAATCAATGAGTAAACTAATTGAAACAAATTGATGGTCTTTGAAATGAAATAGTTATACCTTTTTAGCGGACTTGAACGTAACGATTGTACTGTAAGAAGTGGGGGGGAATAAACAAATGCATCAAGTTTCAACATTTACTAGATTAAATGCAAGTGATTAAAAAAAAATGAAAAATGGAAGTGATGAATATAGTAACGGTGATGGTAATTACTGATTGAAATTTTATATACAATATAAAAAAGAAAAAAAACAAGATTTGGCGAAATAGTTTAGCAAAATTAATTCGCAGCAATTCGTGAAACACAAAGTTTGAAAATTTACAAAAACTGAATGTCTAAGGAAGATGAACCGTAGGTGAGAAAGGTAAAGATGTTAAGGTGTATTAAAGAGAAGGTAACAAAAGTTCATAAATGGCTGATACAGAGTTTACCTTCTCCGAACCCCGAGTGCATCCCCTTGACAATAAAAAGACACAAAAATTGAAGAAATGGTGATATTGCTGATTACGTTAAACATTAAAAAAAAATACATTTCTTAGCCTGGCACTGGTAAAAGGTCTCTGCCTCAGTGAACGCGCTGCTGCTGGAGTACATTATAGGGGTGTACGGTGTGCGTGTATCAACGCTGGGGGTGTTTAAGACCCGGTCCGTGTGGCCCTCAACCCCAGCGTCGATGGTAAGCACCGACTATAAACCTTAGACCCCTCATCCCATTCATAAATCTACATTTGTAACGTCGGAACATTAAGTATAGGCCAGCGGGCAGGGGGGAAGCAAAAATGGCCGCCGTCTAGGTTTTGACAACCACGACACAGATTCCGACCAGGGGCGTATCACAAAAAGTATAATAAGGCACTTTCAATAATGCTCTGTGGAATAACGATGATGGATTTTAACTACAAAAAAATGGCGTCAAGTAGATTGACTCTGTATTTCTTACACATTTTTGCTGATCAAGTAGATTGACTCTGCACGTCTCACATGTATTTATTTTGAGATTTTAACTTTTTTGCCAATTTTGAATACTTTGGATATTTTGAATAAATTTCGTATATTTAAAAATGTGTGCTGTATGTTTTGAAGGGTGGTTTAAGAAGTGATATATACGACATCATATAGAATTTGAGTCAAATTACAGGTAAAGGAAGAGAAAAGGAGAAGAAAAATACAATAAAAACACAGGTAACGGTGTAGGTCACAGTTTCTTTATTTATTTAATACACTTTACAACAAACATCTCTCTTGGGGTGATTACAGGTAAAGGAAGGGAAAAAGAAAAACACAATAAAAACACTTATTAACAGTGTAGGTCACAGTTTTGTAAGCTGTTTCTGAACAGGCACTAAAAAAGTGCATAGTTTGTTACTGTTTTACAAAGTAATTGCACAATGCCAACATATTGTTGATTGGAGGCAAATTATTAGATATATGAAATATTATTTCCACTTCTTAATCTAGACTTCTATATTTTAAAGGTTATCAAAAACAGTCCTAGAACTTAATATAACTGACAATACAGAATATAAAAGAATTGCTTGTCTTTCTCTCCTTGTAGACAGAGTTAAAACTATCCCACATTGATCTACATGAGGTAAAAACATTTTTTAGCACAAAGACATCTCAGCAGCCTTTTCTGTACTTTCTCAGTCTGACTGCAGTTGTTGGTGACCATATATTCGATGCATACTTCAATTTTGGTCTCACAAAGGCGTTATATAGTTTTATTATTGTTGCAATATTGAAATTCTTACTATTAGTAATTACAAAACCTAACACTTTATAAGCTCTATTCACAATATTCACAAGATGATCCTAAAATCTGAACGGAGATTCAAAATGAACTCAAAGGTCTTTAACTTTATTACTCCTTACTAAAGATGCGCGTTTGATATAATCACGTACTGTCCAGTTATGCTTTCAAGTATATACTAGTAATTGTCTCACATGCATGTCTGAGAAAATTCAGAGATTTGTAATTGTGGACTTATTAGGTGCGAAACCGTATTGCGATGTTGACAGTAATGGTTTTACATGCTCAAAAAAAATTTGTACAAATAATGTTATCAATGTATGGATATGCAGAAACGCTTTTGAATTGCTTAAGAATAATTTGGAGCTTCGAATAATAATAAAGAATAATTTTTATCTCAAGAATGACATACATATCTTTCAGAGGACGAAATCTTAAGGTCGTCGGTAGAGTATAATAGGCAGAAAATTCAGGCCAGTAAAAAATATATACTATTTGTTCATATGTTACGCTTTCTGAAATGTTTATTGTCTTTTTCATGAGTAAAGCCTGGGGAACCATCAACTGATTGGTACCATTTACTAATTGTATTCAGATGTGGTAACGATGAAATTTGTTGAATGCGCTTCTTACAAAATTATACGCTCTAGGGGAGTAAAAAGATAAAGTTAGTGCAAATTATCTTAATAACGAGCCGTATTTTTGTTTAGATGGTCCCTTCAGCAATCTCTCGAATAATTTGAGCGACGAGCCAAACAGCGATGCCTGAAACAGATACATCACTTTAGATTTTGTATCTATAAGAAGTGCGGATAAAAGTACCTTTAAGATATTCTCAGATGAGTCACTTATGTAGGACTTTTTCTTCAGCAGTTGAAGTTAAATCGTTTAATGTTCACTCTTCGTCTTAGTGTTCTAACTGTTCTTTGAAGCCAATCGATTTTCTTCCTCTGAACAGTTATCACGTTTTTTATAATTTTAAAAATTTTTTTCGCTCTTACTGGTAAGCAAAAGTCGTCACTGGTCATGTCGCCAACATATTTACTTTTCCTAAAAGTTACATAAAACAATAAAACTATATAATACATCTAGGAATAGATTAATTGTGAAATATTTGGTCAGTGGAGAAGACCGTGTTAACAAATAACATATCTCAGAATCCGTGGGGGTCCGACAAAATAGTCAAAATCGCAGAATAAACAGAAAGAAATAGATAATCAAAACTTTATAGATTAATATGAAAAAATGACATAGCACAGGTAACAATAGAAATGTTAGATAATAGTTATTAAGTAGCAAATTATTAAATGTTGTTGAGCAACAAAAAATCCTTTAAGTTTAAGTTGGAATGATTTTAAAGATGACCCTTGAAACTATTTGTTATTGGAGTTATAAAAAAACTGCATTGCAGGAGAAACCACATTTAAAAAAAGAAGTAGAATGCTAAGGTATTCTGATATTACAAATGTATAATTTGTTTGTGAATATGACGAGTGATATATGTTTCTAGGAGATATACTGTATCAAAAATTTTAGCAAATTTACATAAAAAACTTTGGTAGTGATACTATATTATTAATCTTGAGTAACTTGAGTAATGCAAAATTATTTGGAAGGTGGTCATGTTTTATTAACTCACAAATTATTTGCAGTCTGCCTTTGGTCAACTGGGATGGATAGTAAACAATTATGCCATAGCTTCTAGTTAAAATTATAGAATGTTAAAAATATAGCATATAGAGATTTCCATGAAAAGTCTTGAGTTTTTGTTATGTCTGTTTAGACAGCATGTTTATGTGGCTTTATGAATCTTAATTTTGGGTCCACTAAAATCTAAAAGAAATTCTGAATCTGAACAATCCAACTGTGAGCAATCTACGACTACATTAAATTAAGTAATGGCAGAGTGACTTCCTTTATATTTTAAACAGAAATATGCTAGAGTTAAAATGAAAAAATAAAGTACACAGAAAGGTTACATTATACCATAATAGTCACGTATAGATTTTTACCAGAAGGTTTTGACATTATAAATTAATTTTAATATTATACTATAATATATTTATACCTATCTATATGTGTGAGTGTGTGTTACCTTTTCTTCCCTTGTCTCTTCTTTTCTCTCTGGTCTACTTGAGGATGGATAATTCTCTCAACAAAGGTGAGCTTTTCATCTACCTCTGATACAGTAGCTGTAGATGAATTTTCATCAGCAACCATGGGCAACGATCGTAAGCTACTTGAGGGTCCAGGAAAATTGAGAGCTTCATCATATGGTGACCTTTATAAAAAACACATTTTTGTATGTTTTTAATTATCTTGAGCTTATTAACGCAACCATAAAATTATAATGATTATCGTTTTATATATTTAGTTGAAACTGGCTCTTAAATTAGTTTGTTGTTCAATGATTGAACTAACTTGATCAGACAACCAAACAAGCTACCAACTAAGTTATCATTTTATACATTCAATCCCTGTATTTCACCGTAATTTCTAATGTGTGCTAGCTAAATGTTTTTTTTTTTGTATTCTCACTTTGTTGGCTTATCAGCTGAAATTGCTAGTGACCAATACATGTAGCACAATCTGTCAGATATATTACTATAACTAATTTATGAACTTGACATTTCAAGAGTTAACAGAGGGTATTTCATACAAATTCCTGAATAGAAGATGTACTTACTTTCTTTTAACAGGGCTAACTTGTAGAGACAGAATGTCAACTTCAGAATGTTGCTGTGAGCTTGACAAAACTGTGATCCTTGTCTGGGCTGCTGATAGAGTCAATGCTCGTTGACTCTGACTCTGAACTAAAATATAAAATAATTGGTTACAACGTTTTTCATCAAAAGATAGAAAAAGTTAGGAACATATGAAATACTATTTTACAATTTTCATTTCTATGCAAATAAATTATATTAAGAACTTCATCATTTCTTTTCAAGTGCTCTGTTGCAGATTGAATAATGTAATTGACATTCAAAATCTTTAATACGTAACAAAAGTCAAATACAGACTTAATATTATCTAATCAGGTTCAAAATTATGAGACGAGAATCATAAACAATATTTGTCAGATAAATACAAGAACTAACTTACATGTTTACAATCCTGCAATAAATTCATCAAAAACTTTATAATCTACTTAGGGATATAAAGAATATAAAAAAATTCAGTTACTTTGTTACAAACTGAAAAAACATTTTCTTTAGTTTTTTCATTTTGTTAACCGCCCACAAAGTTTGAAAGCCTATGGCGTTGCAGGAGCGCTGTGAGAGCAAATACATATTTTTTATTTAGTTTTATTTTCTCGAGGCTAATGTTGCAAACACTGCTTAGATAAATCTGTAACAAACTGTTTGTTTTGTTAATAAAGAATTGTTAAAAAAGCTGATACCTGATATTTACTGCAGAATCGAAGGCAGAATGGACAGGAGTTGGAACAGCACCCATTTTAAGATGCCTACATCCATCAGCCAAGTACACGAAATCACTCTCCTGGAAGTGTTTCGAACAGACATCAACATACTTTGGAAATGAATGATCTTTTTCAAATCCCAAAAGAGACATCCAAATAGCTCTTCTTGAAGGATTATTAGGAAACCTAAAATTGACGAGAAAAAGCATTTTCAATTTTACATAGCGATTACAAGTAATGAAAAAAGGAGACAAACAGGCCCTATTTCGACAAATACACCCCTGAACACGTGGGCATGCAAAGTGTGCAAGCAGCAAACATTATTTCACGTCTTTGATAAATTTATAGTAGAAATATTGGCTATTAGAATGGAACTACACATTTCGAATAAAATAAATTAGTGGAGACACGATAATGCGACGCCAATGATGTATGTTTATAACCTCAAATTCTAGTTAAACTTTATTTTACTTACCGATGGAAGGTTAAGCCTTGCGATTCAGGCTGGCGAGAATACACTTTCCACGCATAACAATAACGCACCATTATCAGCAGGAAATTTGCTATAAAATGCATAAACAATAAAAACACACCAAAAATGCAGCTCAGGTTGACCTAATTACAACAATCGCAAATTTGAATGACAACGTCAAGCATACGTCAAATGTCGTAAATGCTTGTAGTAAATGGTGTAGCGGCGTTGCCAAGTCAACAATATAGCTCCGTCGTATGTACCACATTCTTATATTTCAGTTTTTAAGTCCTCAGGAATTAGAATCTATAGACATGGCTCATTGCTCAAGCATTATATTTATGTAATATATTATTTCTAACTTTTACTCCAGGTTCTATCTTCTACAGGTCTAATGATACTGAAAACAATGGACATGCATTTCGTAAATTTAGCTTTCCTATGTTGTATTCGGGCAACAGCGCTCGAATGTTCCGACCAAGGATTTTTGTAAATAGATGTGTCTACCTAGGTTTATAGTCGGTGATGGTAAGCCAGAGGGCTAGGTGACATTTGCCCTCAGACAGCGACCAACCCAAAGGGAGACTCCAGGTCCTAACATGGTCCCCAGATTATGGAGACAGTGAGGCCTTCAAGACACGGCTAACACATCTCAGATCTTAAGATGCTGCCCAAAACTCATCCTAAGACAATCCTAATAAAGAGAGTTCATAGGAAGAGACTACAAAGAAGACACTGGAGATACTCCTTAAGAAAGAAACTCCTTAAGACACTCCCAATGAAGACACTGCTACGGAAGACACTGCCTGAAAAGACAGACAGGGCTAATATACATCACACTATACTATTATTTTTAGATAAACGGCGTATAGCCATGGAGACAAAAAAAAACTATAAGCGAAAAATTGTATTTTACTGCAAGAAAAAACTAAATGGAATGAAAGGAAGTTACCTAGATGTTTATGTTACGCTCAATAGCCGAATTCGGACAATGCCCGAAAAAAATACGCAGAACTAGTTTTGAGCAAGAGATATTTCCCAAACTCGAAATATTAATTTCATTCGGCTATTGAGCATTACCAAATAGGCAGAACTAGTTTTGCGCACATTGAAAGGCACAGAACTAGTTTTGCGCAACTTGAAATGCACAGAACTAGTTCTGTGCATTTCAAGTTCTGTGCATTTCAAGAACTAGTTCTGTGGTACTGAATGGCCAGCAACAGTTATATTAAAAAAGTAAGGTTATGTTTATGTTGTTGCTTTGAATGTTTTTTGTTTCAGCTTGTAGAAAAATGCAAGCTAAATTCGAGTCCGAATTAGTTCGGCTACTTGAAGCTGCAAGTACACAAAAACATAATCTCATGACAAAAGATCATATCCTCACTATATTGAATGAACCTAACCTAACCTAACCTTCATGTCTCTGCAATAAAAAATTTATCAACAATCTATCGAAAAAAAATCTCCTCTACAGTTCTAAATGCCACCATGCCAAAATATACAGAACTAGTACTGTGCATTTCAAGTTGCGCAAAACTAGTTCTGTGCATTTCAAGATGTAACGATACCTCTAACTAGAGCATTCTAAGCATCTGTTGAACTGATTATTAGAATTTTTTATTACTTCATGTTACATTTCTGTTTATTTCATGTAGTTTTTTGTGAAGTAAATTATATTTGAAAATTCAAACAGACTGCAATTCAGTTTTCAGTTTCTGTGATTTTGCTATTAAGTAGTCTATTGAAGAACTTGAAGGGCTCCAGTCAGAGGTATCGTTACTTTTGACTTACGAAAATCACTACTTTTTTATGGGATTAAATGTGAACATTCATTCTATAGGTATAGATATTCTTCGGCCAGTAACAATCGCTCGTAGTTTTCCTATCATTATTTACTGATTTTGGAAAAATAAGCATTCTTGTTGCCGCCGTTGTTTCTGGTTAGAGTTGATATGTTGTAAGGGATTTTTATAATCTTGCCTCATTAGTCAAGTTCGTTTGCATCTTTCTACTAAGTCAGTTGGTTTCTTCCATCCGAACGGGTTTTTGTTTATTTTTCATGGCCTGCTAGGTTGCGTCCTCTGGTGTTTGGCCAGATGAATGGTGCACATCAATATTTGTTCCATTTCATAAAAAAGGATCTCCAACAAATCCAGACAATTATCGCCTACTTTCGTAAATCTGTCATGCAAGTAAGGTTCTATTTTACAATCTCGTTTGGAGGGTTTTATTGGCTACTAAATTTCTCAGGCGCAGGCAGGTGTCGTGAAAGGTCGCGGTACGCGTGATCAGATCTTAAACTTAAGACAAATTATTGAAAAAGCCAGAGAGCATAATTTTCCATTTTTATCTGCTTTGTGGACTATTCTAAGGCGTTTGATAACGTAAAGAGGCCTAAACTGGGAAATCCTCATCTCTGTGGGAGTCCACGAGTCTAATTCGGCTCGTGTAGGCAGTAAATAGGAAACGATGGCGAGCTACAGTTCTCATAAACTATTGATAATATTCGTGTCGGCAATACGCTAGCTCCGACTTAATGCATTTTACGAGTTCACAACATGTCTGTTAAGACATTGTGACTATGATGATGCTAGGTTGCTTGTACGTATGAAAATTGAAAAACACATATTTGACTGAAAATTTAAAATAGAATGAAAACTAAACAATACTGATATTGAGATTCCTATACCGTTAGAAAGGGAATTAAATTCTACATCTGATACTATAAACAAAAATAGGCATTGCTGTTTGAAAAACTCAAGTTACCTGTGATTGAAGTTGTCTTAATTAGTCTACTGATCTCTCCAAGTACAAAAAGAATTCAAATTTGACCGCCTGTCCTAAGGTGACGCACTTCATGCTTACTCGTACCACACTGTCACGAACTTATAAGTTGTATAATCGTTGCGATATTCAATTTTTTCTGATACCTACTTACACCAAAAAAGGTGATTTGCGCCTAAAAGATTACATTAAAGTTCCATATGCGATACATAAAGTCGCACTAGAATTCAGCAAGGAATCCAAATATGCAATAATATATAGAGGGTACTATTAAAAAATGTAAGTTTGATATGAATCACCCTGTATAAACGTCAAAAAGGAAAATATTTTAAAGTTATAGCCCTCAAGGCTCCCTCTATTGATTTTTTTTTTTTTTTTCCTCTGGGAGCCGTCAGCACTTAAGCCTTTAAGGCCTATTGTGCTATGACTTCCCAGAGGGGGGACGGTGGACGGCCAGCACCGTTGGAATCATCCCGGATGGTCCAGGCCCCGGACGGTCCGACGGGGGTCCCCCGTCCGGGCCATCCGGTCGATCATCCAAAGTGCCGGCCGCGTAAGATGCTCCGATCAGCGCTCGTGTGGGCGACACCGGCAGCCAGTCCAAACTGTTCAGTCTCTCTGGTCACCCAACCAAGCGCTAATCGCGCACAAGGCTGCTGCTGCCCCACTATCGAAATAAGACGCTGTTCACCGCGCAGCCACGTGGGTCCCCAGGCTCCCTCTATGATCAAGTGACATATTTTTGAAATATGTTCTAGTAAGCCTACAATCTTCCGTCCACTCACTATTGTCTCACCTGTATTTATAAGGAAAATACAATGACTTTACCCATTTTCGGAAAAAATCGAAAATACCACTCGAATGTCGATCGAACATGGAATTTGTCGCGTCGTCCTGTCAGAGTTGCCGGCAGTCAGGTTGGGAGCTCTCTACACGCTACATTTCAGTACCGTGGTTCCTGTTGTCTCTGATGGAGTAGTTGGTGTAGGCACGCCACCGCAATCATCAAAATGATTAACAACATGAAAAAAGACCTGTATATCATCTTAATGATCTTTTTTCATGTAAATCGTACGTAGTACTCTCAAACCACAAAAAACATTTTTTTTCGAAATAATGACACATCTATCTCTATTTTAACACTTTATTTTGATCTGACAATATACACACCCGTTTATTACTTTTACAATAATGGTTACCTCAGAGTATTTACACTATACATTTATATAGATACGTAAAATATATAAAAATAAGACCATTCAGGATTAGCCTACCCGTAAGGATGTAAATTCGTTATATATATTTGATATACACCTTCTACCTAACATATATTTACATTAAATTCTACTAATATACAAAGTAAAAGTTTTATCCTCGTGCGAATTACAGCTAATCCTGAGTGTCAACAAGAGATATTCTGTTTATAAATCTATAGATATACTGTTTTCTGTGACTTTTTTAAAGACTGACGTCTTTACCTATACATAAAAAAATAATAGTGAGTAAGTTTAAACTAAATGTAAATCTGAAAACGTATACTGTGGTTGCCTCTTAAGCGGCCCACAGACGTTGATGCGTGCTGCAATGCAGGAATCCACCCAAGGTTTCATGAAACTTGCATCAGTTGCATAAAGCGGCCTACAGACGTTGATGCATGCTGCGATTCCTGAATCGACTCAAGGTTTCATAAAACTTGCCTCAGTTGCATAAGTTCCTACTCAAATCGAAACGCATTGCGATGCCTGAATCGACTTGATACTTGACTTGAATAGTAGGGTGGAGTTAAATAGTTATCGTCTTTGCATCAACGCAATACTATACACGTTGAAACCTGCATCAGCGTTACTGACTCGGTGTCATGGCTCACCGACCAAAATGGGATTCCAGACTCTGCATTGCTGCAAGCCGCAACTGATGCCAAATACGCGATTCAGTACTACACACGCTGCTACTTGCATCATGAAACGTAGAAGTCGATGCCTGCATCGCAGCATGCATCAACGTCTGTAGGCAGCTTCTGGTCCTTGCTAACTAATTTTTAAAGCCTCAGCCACACTGCTCGTGAAGTTCCCTTGAAATTCCTTGTCGAAGTAAGTCAAATACGAGGAGCATCACCACAGTACTCGCTTAGTAGTAGTAGTGGTGGGGAGGCGAAGCCAGGGAATTAGGCCCTTTTTGCCAACCATATTGAACCAACACTGAAAACACTAAAATCCTACGCCCTATAAAGATCCTTGTCGACTCTACCAGATCTCTTGACGAAAGTTAGTATGTTCGACCGTCACCCTGAATATTGTGGCTCCTCCCCGAATTCCGTCGTTTCGAATGTCTGAACCCTAAAGTTGCGATATACAGGACATCTGCCGAGGAAGTAGAACGCTGTCATTCTCATGAGTGACAAAGGTCTATTCAGCAGTCAATGGCCAGTGAGAACGTCTCTCTGCCTTTATTCAGAAGCCACAGCGTTTGGCTCTTATAAATCTTTTAGCTTGTCTATAATCATCTCTCTCTATACCTAGGCTTTCACCAGTTCCTCGTAGGCCCAGTCGTCCAGGGCAACATTGACTTGGCGCCAGCTAAACGGTCCGCTCTCGTTACGCGGTACACCAATGTGTCCGCGGACTCACAGCACGGCCACCTTCTTATATGTCTTGCTAGTTTCTGAAGGGCGATAGAGCAAGAATGCTCAAGAATGAGCCAGAGCCTATCTGAGCTGCCTGGCTGTCAGAACACTGTTCGACTTCCGTCGAGTGTGTCGCCATCAATATGACGTGAACCTTCGCCTGAAAGATAATCGTGTAGATCCCCAACGCCAAGCTTCGCTGCTCCCCCCGGATCTCGGCTCCTTTGAGCGTGCTCCGTCAGTAAAGCACACTAGACTATGTGGGGAAAATTTTACTTTTCCGCTCATTCAATGGTCCCTTTCCGGGATGATTAGTGAGAATCTATTATCTAGACTTTGGCGCTTTCCACCCTGAATGACGATATCGGGATATTATTCTCCACGAATCGCCAACTAGTGGTTCTCGTGCTGTCTACGTTCCCCCGTCACGCATTCTCAGGAAGGCCGACATCGCCTCCCCTCTATCCAGAGGGGGAGGCGAGAGTGCAGAGGGAGCAAGACCAAGAGTATCTCCAGGGCAGCACTGTGTTTTCCTCGTGGTACCCGATTTGCTTAGTGCTGCAAGCCTCTGAACATTAGCGAACTTGAGCATAACAGAGACCTTCTCTACGCTCGGCCACAAGACCGAACCGCCATACTGGATCCTGGTTTTGATTACCGCCGTGTAGAGCCGGTTTAGGACCTGGGGCTCAAGCTCAAACCAACTACCCGATTCAGCTGCCCTGTGAGTCTACTGTCAATTACCACCCTCACTACTCGCTTAACTTTAGGAGGAATTCTTCTCGGCGGACAAGAACCAAACTTGTTTTGTTAATAACGAAAGGGATGATGGTGTGCAAGAGGCAGCTGCACTAGCATTGTGCACTTTCACATATTTCAATTATATAACTCATTTTCATCACAAAACAGAGCATTTTCTTTCGGCGAGTAAGCCTGAGCAGTGTGGACGGTCACTTCGCCTCGCGACTTCGATCTTTTGCCTCGACCTCGGGTAACTTCGCAAGTAATGTGGCTGTGGCTTAACTATCTATAGATGATTCTGAAACACACAAAATAATACTCATTAGTAGATCAGCGTCTGTTTTATGAATGAATGATGTGACATATTGATTGCAGTCCCAAGATGTGACAATACCGATTGAATTCCCAATTCATCAGTTGACTGTGACTCAGTACGGTTGGATTTTTCTTGGTTTCCTTATGGTTTGTTATTGGATTCCAAATGAGATGCGGTATCATCAGGTCTCAAAATTGTTCAGCTTTTTGCTTAATCTTTATCTGATTTACACAAACATTCGACAAAGTTTCAATTAAAAACAAAGCATGGGACCAAAATTAACAGAAATGGAAATGCCATTCATTGTTTCTGTATGATGCCTACTAGACCAGTACAAGACGTCAATGTTATGAAAAAGTAAAATTATCTCATCACATTTCCAAAATAGCACACATTGGTCCTATAAAATATTAATAACATTTAATAACTTACATTTTTCGTAGATATGTTGACATCAAAGGTATCATAGCCACACACATTTCGATTGTTTATGTTTCGCAGTGGTTATAACTATAATTTATATGATAAGCTGATAAGCTACGAAGTTTATATATATTATATCCGTCTTTCTAAGCCAGTCTGTATATACCTGTAATTATTCAAAATATATTTGTTTTAAATTCAGTTATTCATCATTCACGTCAAATATGATTATTTTGTATTTGATTGATAGTACGCACTTTGTATTATATTTGAATTAATATCAAACCTTGTAAACAATACTGTTTTTAATGCAATATTTGTATGATACTGAACAAATTATAATTATTATTAACTACAGCCTATATTTAAAAGAAGTTGCACATGGTTTCTTCTTTGCTCTTAGATATGAAAAATGTTCCTCATGTCCTTTTTTGGATTTTTAGCTACTCTGTACAAATAGTCTGCTAGAAATTTAAGCTCGGTACATATGTATATACAAAAATAACTACTTAGCTACTTATGGATTGTACGTTATTGGTCTGCCATGTGGGTTCATTTATTACTTATAATACAATATTTACATAAACTGTTTTTTTTAAATACATACATATTTTCTCTACTATCCTTAGGATAAAAGATTGGTCAAGTTCATACTAGGTTATTATGCTTTTGACCTTTAGCTTTTGCAATGGACGAAGCGTGTTCGTGCCAAGTGTCTGTCATTGACGTCTTACCCCTATAGACCTGGCAAGCTATTCATGAATTATTGATTTTTTATTTTCACACATGTCTGTGGCGCGAAACAGGAACATTTTATTCATAAATTAGCAAATATGGCCGACCCCAATTCCTTTGACGCGTGTTGAAGGTTAACAAATACAGGGTGGGCCAATAGTGCGTGGACGGAAGATTGTGGGCTTACTAAAAAGTATTTCAAAAATCTGTCACTTGATCATGGTAGGGACCCTTGAGAACTATAACGTAAAAATATTTTCACTTAAATTTTGACGTTTATACAAGGTGATTCATATCAAACTTATATTTTTTTGAATGGAGGCCCCTATACATTATTCCATATTTGGATTCTTTGGTCAATTCTAGTGTAAATGTATATCACACATGGAACCTTAAACGAACCGAAAAATTGAATACCGCAGCGATTATAAAACTTAGGAGGCCGTGAATTTGCGGTACTACTAAGCATGAAATGCGTCACCTTGGGTCAGACGGCTAAATTTTAATTCGTTTTGTACTTGGAGAAATCAGTAGATTAATTAAGGAAACTTCAATCACAGATAACTTGATTTTTTCAAATGAGAATGCAAATTTTGGTTTAAAGGACCAAATGTAAAATTTTTACCTTTCTAACGATTTAGCATTCTTGATATCAATCTTTTATAGTTTTCATTTTATTTTAAATTTTCAGTCAAATCGGTGTTTTTCAATTTTCCTGTGTGCCAGCAACCTAGCGGGCCATGAAAAATAAACAAAAGCTCGTTAATATGGAAGTAACCAACTAACTTAGTAGAAAGATGCAAACTAACTAGAGCAACGAGGCAAGATTATGAAAGTTCCTTACAACATATTAACTCTAACCGGATACAACAGGGCAACATATCTAATGTCAATGAGTAGCTGGGGTATGACAGAAGTGTTTGTTTTTCACAGCCTACTAGCTATTGAGGTCTACTAGAGCTTGAAAACTTTCCAAAACGATTAAAAATTTTGAAACAAAAAAAGGAAAACTGCCAGCGATTTTTGCTTACAGTCTAACATGTTTAGAATGAAATTTCATAATTAATGGGATACAAAAATCAGCCATTTCCGTTTAGTTAAGTCAAAAGTGACAATACCTCCAACTGGAGCATTCTGAACATCTATTAAAATAATTGCTAGAATTTTTTAATTACGCTATGTTGTAATTGTGATCATTTCATGTAATTTCCTGCAAACTAAATTATGTTTTACAATGCAAACAGACTGTAATTCAAGTTTCATTTTCCGCGTTTTTGCTAATAAGTAGAAGTACCTACTGAAGAGTTTGAAGGGTTTCAGTCAGAGGTATCATTACTTTTGACTTACGAAAATGGCTACTTTTTTATAGCATTAAATGTAAAAATTTATTCAGAAGACAGATATTCTACTGCCAGCAACAATCACTAGTAGTTTTCCTTCGATTAAATATTTTTTTACTGACTTTGGCAATTGGATAATAGCTAGTAGGCTGTGAAAAATGAGCGTTCTTGTTACCGCTATTGTTTCTGGTTAGAGCTAACATGTAGTAAGGAATTTTCATAATCTAGCCTCGTTGCTCTAGTTAGTTTGCATCTTTTTACTGAGTTAGTTGCTTTCTTCCATATTAACGAGCTTTGTTTATTTTTCATGGCTTGCGAGGATGCTTGCATGCAGGAAAATTGAAAAACACCGATTTGACTGAAAATTTGAAATAAAATGAAAACCAAAAAAGATTGATATCAAGAATGCTATATCGTTAGAAAGGTAATCAAATTTTACATTTGATTCTTTAAACCAAAATAGGCATTCCCATTTGAAAAGATCAAGTTATATGTGATTGAAGTTTCCTTAATTTATCCTCTGATTTCTCCAAGTACAAAAAGAGTTCAAATTTAGCCGTCTGGCCTAAGATGATGCATTTCATGCTTAGTCGTACCGCAAAGTCAAGGTCTTCTAAGTTTTATAATCGCTGCGATATTCAATTTTTTTCTGATACCTGCTTATACCAAAAATGGTGATTTGCGCCTAAACGGTTTGTTTAAAGTTCCATGTGTGATACATAAAGTCACACTAGAATTAACCGAGGAATCCAAATATGCAATAATATATAGGGGGTTCCATTCAAAAAAATGTAAGTTTGATATGAATCACCCTGTATAAACGTCAAAATTTTAGTGAAAATATTTTTGCGTTATAGCCCTCAAGGGTCTCTACCATGGTCAAGTGACAGATTTTTGAAATATTTTTTAGTAAGCCCACAATCCTCCGTCCACGCACTATTGGCCCACCCTGTATATTTCAAATGACATAGGCGTATCATGAGGTACGCCAATTAAGGTTAGAATCGATAATACACCGAACATAGAATTATTAATTGAAATATTGGACGTCATGTTCTTAAAAATGATAAATACACATAAATAGTCAATCGACTTTTGATTGTTTGGCGTAGCAATAAGAAACACTGAAGATTTAGATTAAATCTTCCCCGAAATATGCTAACATAGCGAAACACGTGTCAAGTTTGAAAAAATCAGTTTGGTGAGTGGCAGGAGTGTACGATATTTCTTAAATACACGGAAAAACAACGTTTTTCATAAAGGGAACATAAGATGCTTAAAACATCCAGCGAAAGTACTTATTTTGTCTACAAAAAGTTATATTAAAATGTTGCTTATCCAGCTACTAACCAAATTTTGTTAACTGTTTATTGGAAAAAGATAAACTTCTTTCAAATTTAGGTCAAAGCTGTCAGCTATTGACGCTGTCGTCTCTCAAATCATCTCAAATGGTGTTTGGCTATAGATGAAAATTGCGTGAGAATACGTTTACAGAAAAAAAAACGAGGTATGTGGTAGATATTGCTACTACGTCGTTATTCTCTCAAAAATACTCAATTTAGATTATTTCCCGATAGCGCGATTTACTCTTAAATTCATCCCGCTTTTGAAAAAGTGCAATCAATTATGAAAATAGGCGCAAGTTGAGAATTACAGAGAACAAAGATACATTTTTATTAAGATATTACTAAAATATAACAGTCCAAAGAGAGATAGCAGTGAAATTAGGTTAGCAAAATTTTAGTGTATATTTCAATGCCAATACCTCACACAAGCCATAGCCTTCGAGGTGGCAATATTTGTATTGTACAGTACAAATAAATGGAATGAAACTATACATGATAGGCACAGCTTGTGGTAAAAAAGTATAGTAATTTAGAAACATTGTTCAAAATATGTTTTATTAATTTAATAGAAGTTAAACTTTAAATTTTGTAAACAGAAAATTGCTAACGCCATGCGAATGACTAACAAACAACACAACCTACCTATGAAAGGATAGTTTTCACCTTCCAGCATTTTCTGCTTCCATTTTTGCACGCGTAACACCTTTGCCTCGCCACAGTTTATAATAATTATCCCGAAAATATATAAGCAAAAACTAGAAAATAAGTCAATCTCCCTGCAACAAAACGCACACAAAAATGCCGCCACTAATCAGCCTAACGTCAACCCGTTACGCACATAGTTGAATTGGAAACACTTGACAATGCCGCAAGTTATAATAAAATATCCTGTATTTGAAGAACGAAATATCATTAGAGTGTAAAATATGACTGAAGTTGCTTCAAAATGAGAATATCGACTCGTCAATAAAATGCCGGTTACAGTGAAGGCTCCACCAATATACTTGGGGGCTAGGATAAGTTTAGCAACATGACAATTGGCCTAAACAAGACAAGTTTTTTGCGAATAACTTTTGATGTAAACATTCCAGGTCTATTCGGTAAGACGTCTGTGGGTATATATTTACCATAGAGTAACGCAGATAAAAATATTGCATCAACAGAAATGGAAATGGTATGACGGAACAGTCAAAACATCAAATATTATGAGGAAGTAGCGAGTATACATACAGACATGCCATTTCCGTATATTCCGTATAGGTACCGGTTATAAGAGCAAACGACGTTTCAGGAAATATGTGAGAGTCGACTTACTTCCGGCCAAAAATAAAATGAGCAGACTCGAACGCGTACGTACTATACCTTTGAACCAGAATGCGAAATTGCCTATTGTACGGAATGAACAATATACCCCAGCGGGTTCAAGTTTCCCAGACAAACAGGTGAAATTAGCTGGATCGAGCCGTCACAATGTTGTGGGCGGATCTATTGAATAGACCAGGCGATACAAGACTGCATTTTACAGTATAGTGTATAGGATTCGCGAAAACAAGAACAAAAACTTCCAGTAAAATCACTGATACTAAATGTTTTGTCAATATAATACACATTTTTATAACCGTTATGCCGATAGCCTGTACACGTTGAGGAGAGACAATATCATCTACTCTTCACATTTCATTCTTAAGAAGACGCGTTCCCAGAGTTGCCAGGTGTGACAATTTTCTCCCAATGTGGCGATTTCAAAACAGTATTAGCGACCAAAAATCGTAGCTGGGAGATTTTTGGTGGTGCAAAACATACATATCCATAATGAGTTGGCGACTTTTGGCTATTTCCAACTTCCATTTCATTGGTTTTTCTCTCAAAAATAAAGACTAGCCGCATGAAGCGGCGATATTGCCAGTTGTTTAACAGTAGATACTTTGACCATAGTGACTCTTCAAGGAGAGAGAGAGAGAGAGAGCGCAGGCAAGTAAAATTGGTCGATCTTCGTTATCGGTATTTGAAGTCATTTATTCATAAGTGGAAAGATCATTATATAAATTTTACAACAAAACTGTTTTTGCTCTCTTTTTTTCGCACTAATCCAAAAGTTACATCAAAATAAAAAAGCGTTTTTGAATCCAGTATGTGACGGTTCACCCGTTTTCAAAATTATTTTTATATTATTTACTTGGCTACCATATACAAATAGTTTACAACTTCCATTTTTAGCTACTACTTCCTCATTATACTAGTACATTTTTATAACTATTTTGCTTCTCACCTCTACCTTTTCCCATCTCTATTTCTTTCAGCTGGAAATATTATATTATACAATCTGCGCAAGTGCGCACAAATTTTGGGAAAAATCTAATGAGTGGGGGAGTATGCTCTCTCTCTACCGACGTTAGCTTCTAGATGAAATGTAATGGTTTATTCCTTTCACTTCTGAACTCAAACAGTTAATACCTAATATAATTATGCCTCTCTAAGACAATCTTTTGTGTCTGTGCAGCTATGTGGTAACCAAGGTAAGGGATTCATATTCCCAATGCAAAATCATAACGATTTGATTGCTATGGTTTCGCATATGTTTATTGCTTCTGCTTTTTTATTTTACAGCTATGTGTAGGAATGTGATTTTTCCGATTTATACATTTTTTTCCATGAACTTGTGGTGGCGAACATTTTAATCTTTAAATATTAAGTCAATCATGCACTGTATGTTTATTAATTATCTAACAAAACAGTCGCTGAACATCATCCTTTGTTTCTAGCCATATATTTTTGTGTTACGATGCGCGATCTTGTGTGTATTTTAATGTTTCAATTTTTTTATAACATTCCTTACGTAAAAATACCTAGCAGTCAGATTTGCTAACTAAGAACGCAACGAAAAGATCTGTTGGACATTTTTGTAATTTTATTTTACGAGGCCTGACGAAAAAGTTGTAGATTTTCGAACATATTTTATATATACTTTTTTTTATTTATCACCATATATCCGAAAAGATCCGCTAGGACTGTAAATGTAAAGCATTTATGAATTTTTTTAACTATTGTTCTATCTATTCGCTCTTATATATATCTTTATTTTTTTAATCTTTACCATGTGAACATTTGAAAGTTATCTGCTTTTATGAAATTATAAGTATATGAACGCAATTTTTCAAAATGTAAGAACGCATGAAGGTCCATACTTCAGAAACAGATCGTGAAGTCCTGTGAAGTTCTCTAAAAGGTGCTAATACCAGCCATAACTCATTCACAGGAAAACCACCTTTTTTTCCGGGGTGCCACCATCAAAACCACCTTTTTTTTGGGGGGTGCCACCATCATGAACACTTCTTTGGGGTGACACCACCAGAACTCCTTCTGAAGAAGCCAGCCTTCTTTTGGGTGCCAACAGCAGCATGTAACACTTTCTTTGGAGCACCACCTTTTCTTCGGAAGGGCACCACGAGAACTACTCCCTGGACTTCCTCCCGAAGTTAAGTTCTTGTTTTTAAAAAAAAATCAGATAGAATACAAATGTACTGCATTCATATATATGAAATAAATCTTTATTAAACCATTGTTGTCATGTTTTCATTTCTTGGCGGCTAGCTAGACTCACACACACACGCACGCACCCACATACCCTTGTCTCATGCAAACCAATTGAGCTGCTGGTTGCTATGGGCAATATGTTGGTTGGTGGCTCATCACCAATCAGCACTTGTATTGTTACAAGTACGGAAAACATGTCGACGGTTTCCGAACCCGTGAGACGTCACGATTGTGGTCACGCTGTTCCTTTCGCCAACGACGTCCTACTCCGATAGTAGTTTCCAGGTTCCCAGCCAATCGTAAAAATAGTTACTTGTAACTAGTGTATATATAACCTGTATGTGTGTATAACATAGACGATGAATGAAGTTTGCAGCTCAAGACAAAGTCTACGATCGAAATAAATATCTTTTTGAAAGTTTGAAATTAGATTATAAATTCCAGTAATAAAGTACCGCTGGATGGCGCAGTGTTTTAAAGTGTTAAGCTAAATTCAGATGCACACGACAACCGACACACGACATACGACGAACTGACTCTGTCGTATAATCTAAAATGTATCCATTCACATGAGTCCGAAATTTTCGTACGAAATTTGGTTACAATCTTGGGAAATTTGTATTTTCATAGTTGGCACCTATTAAAGTTAAAGCAAGTCTTTGCCCTGAAGAAATAGGTTCGCGAACGCAATAAATTCTACTGAGCCGTGGACCAATAATTTGAAGCAAAGATTTAAATGCATTACTTGCATTACTTGACATTCGCAAATAATTAAAATATTTTTCTGTGTCAGTTAGCTTCATCTCCTGCAACATATTATGGTACGCTCCTTGCTTCTTTCTATTTTTAAAAATCTCTCGAACACAAATTCTTCGCGTTCTTCCTCTTTTCTTCATTTTTATCCATAAGAGGGATAAAAGTAAAATATTTATCGAATTTACGTATTGCGCTCGCAGAATTATCATTTCCGAATACAAATTAATGTATGACATCGGATAAAAAGTTAAAATATTTTCAACTTATCCGACCGTCGTATAAAAGCTGAAATCATCGGACATTTAGTTTGGCGCCAATCCATTTTGAATATCTCAACCAATAGGAGCAGTTTCGTACCGTCGTATTGTCGGATGTCGTGTGCATCTGAATTTAGCTTTAGACGGCCAATCCGTGTTCGAGCGGCTGTTGGTTAGAAACTCAGGCCTTGCAACTCTTTTTCATTTTATTTTCTATCAAAAAATTATTGATATGCTTTTTACTCATGTTATACACATGCTTTTCTACGAGCGTCATAAATATGATTTTAAATCAAATTTTATTAGAGATCTTACAAGTACAACAAAAATTACTAATAATTTCACTTTTTTGAGGTAACCTCAATTTTGATATCGTAATCAGAGCAATTGGCAATTTATATTGACGGACAAACTTCCTTTCCAAGGATTTTTTGAATTCTCCACAGCCTCCGATAGTTTTTGCACTATGTAGTGCAAGTAAAATGTCTAATAATACTTGATTCAAAAACATATTTATGTCGATCGTACAAAAAATGTGTGTAACGAGTAAGAAGCATAGCAATACATTTTTTGGTACAAAAAAAATAAAAAGAGTTGCAAGGCTTGCGTTTCGAACCAACACCCGCACGGACACAGATTGCCCTTTTAACACTCTTACACACTGTGCCATCTGGCGTTGCGGAGGAGGTCGCTCAAAAAAAATTAATTAGGTACTTTTGTACTGGATTTGTAATCTAATTTCAAACATTCAAAAAGATATTTATTTTGATAGTACTTCCTCTCGAGCTACAAACTTCCTTAATCGTCTATGTTACAACAAATACTCACTAGTTCCAAGTAACTATTTTCACGATTGGCTGGGGATCTAGAATCTACTGTCGGAGTAGGACGCTGTTGGTGAAAGGAACATCGTGACCAAAATCGTGACGTCACACGGAATCGGGAGCTGTCGGCGTGTTTTCGGTACTGGATTCAAAGACCCATGTTTATTTTAATACAACTTTTGAATTATTGTAAATAAAAGAAAACAAAAATAGTTTTGATATAAAACTTATATATGCTCTTTCCATTCATCACAAATTTTTATTAAAAACTGCAATTCTGTAACAGAAGTCCTTTCCTGTTTTCAATTGCTGCTTCCTGATGTTGACGTGAGAACGTAGGATTATTAAAAAAATATTTCGAACCAGATTCCTTTCACCATTTATATTGTCTCGACAACCGTCACAGCTCCAAAATAAAATACAACGGCACTCGAGGTTTTTTAGCGAGCATACTTTAGACCGAAATAGGATGCTTCAAGCTCGTTCACCAAAAGCCCACTTCTACTCGTTCCTTTTAATATCCGGCTTGCTTTTATATTTATTACTGCACAAGGAATTAATTGCTGGAATAATGCAGTATTTTAGTTCTATGCCAATAGGAGAGGAAAGTAAAACAAAAGGGAACTTGCCGATTTCTTTTGTATCAATTATATGATCTATATAATCATTCCCCAATTATTCCAAAAAGTTAAAAATAACGTTGTTACAAGGCTTCAAAGCTTAGCGCGCTGGAAGAGCGTTTGAAGCGACCTATTTTGCGCGCCACACTGTCTGACGTCATGATGTATAACAGCGCGTCGCTGAGACAAGGATCTGCCTAATCATACCGATGAGCAATACGAATGTAAGCTGATCACCAGACGATAGATCCACTGATTCATTTATTTGGTATTAGTTGCATGCGGAGATAAAACATAGATATTTGTTTACTTGTCTCGTGCACTTGTAAAATATATGAAGCTTTTAGTATTGATCAAAGTGTCGACAAATACTCCAAATACTGTCTGGTGCCACTAGGCAAAAGTCCGACAGAAAAAACACCTTATAGAATATTTATTATTAGACTGCCTTGTGACCCTAACCGCCGAATTTTTTTTATGGTCAGCCTCCCGCAAAGGCTGAAGCCTATGGCGCTGTAGAAGCGCTGTGAGAGGGTAAGTATCGGTGCACGTTAGATTTGAAATTCTGCAGGTTGTAGCCGTCGGGAAACAAATTCCCCGTCAGCTAATTCCACAGCGTCGAAGTTCTCTAAAAGAAGGCTGGAGGAGACTGGTTCGGGGAGCAGGGATCTCGACTGTAAGGATGAGTTCCAGTGTTCCTCGTTCGAACGGCCTTCGGCGTTATTATGTTATTATCTGTTGATGTCTTTTGTGAGGTTAGGTGTATCGATTAATCTAATTCTCTTCTAGATAGTGTCCAGAAGCTTTAGAGACTGCAAAAAATACTACAGCTCCTTACTTGAACTCAACCGACAGCTGGATCTTAATATGATTCTCTTCAGGACCTATTTTTTTTTTTGGTTTCACTGTAATGTAGTCCATAAAAATGGTATGACTTCAGGCTCGTTACATATTAAAAAACCATTCAAGAACCATAAGTGGCACTCAAAATGTCAACAAGCACTAGTGAATTTTGACAATGAGTACAATGACATCTGACTTAAGGACAGCCTACTCCGATAAAAATTTACATTCGGGAATTTACTGTGTACTGACTAAATGATAATGATTTCACGTAAAATGCTTGAAACAAAATAATCTTCAAAATTTACAGAAATAAAAAAATTACATCATTTTAAAGAGGCTTAATGTATAGTTAGTGGCACCCTCTACAAGTGGCATCCGAATTAAAAACAAATTTGAATTTCTTGCCTCAAAAAACACCCGAGTTTCTAATTTCGTGCCCTTACGCCATCCTGGTGATGAATTATTAAGCAAAAACGATAATTACAACTGTGACACCCTGTATTTCGGTTATTATCAACTTGCACTGTGCACTGAGGTAAGTTTATAGTTAAATCTCAAGTTTTACGGAAAGAATCTGCAGTTCTGCTGATACCATTAATTCAGTCTTAAAACAACCCATGCAGTCTTCTTAAGGTGTCCATACACTCTAACTTAAAACTAAACCACCAACCCATCTAGATGACGTCCTCGCGTTGCAAGTTGACGATTTCGTGTTCGGAAACGTTAGTGAATCGCTGCGCGATGGCCTCCGCTCTGAAGTCTGACCTGAGCAGGTGGTTGCAATGCATCTCGCTGGACGGGTTGCTGCAGTTGAAAGGGGCCGCGTCCCGTCGTTGTTTCTTCGGCCAGCAGATCAGCTTAGAGCTGAACGCGCAGCAACTCTGCAGCGTCTTCTTAAACGCCACCCTGTGAACAAGCAGACGGTTTTCATGGGACAGCTTTAGTTGATCGACTATAGTTCATCTCAAACAACGCATCATTGTTGCAAGGTCGTTTGCCGTTTAATTTCCAACAGTCTAGCTCTTCAATAAGGAGAATTAATGGTTTTACTCTACTTAAGGCTCGGTAGAGTAGAGTAGAGTAATTTATTGGTCATATTGTACATAAATAAATACTTATGACAAGTCAAACAAAACTGGACAGAAGTACGATTAAAGAAAAATAGTACATACAAGTAAGGTAAATATAAACAAACAATAGCTACAGCTTGACAAGTGTAACAAGAGCCGTGTGAAATATGAAATAGACAAGGATAGCAAGAGACAAGAGGATATGAAATAACGTGTGCGTGTGAGACAGTGGCGAAATTCCAAGTCTCTTGCTACACTTGTCAGGCTGTATAGAACGAGGAAATAAGCATACACAAAGTATTAACATTTAAAATTTAAAAATTTGATTGTGTCGTAAAAACAATGGTCGAGGAGGAAGTTCTTAACGTGCTGTTTAAATTTTATATAGTTTAGCTGTCTAATTGTTCTAGGAAGTGTGTTGTACAGCTTTAAGTTTAATGAATTGCGTGCAGAGGCTGCTAATCTCAATCGTGGTGGTCTTATAGCAGATGCTCCTCTCGTTGAATATTTGTGTATATCTGAGTGGCAAGTATACGCATTGGAGATTTCATGAATATGTGAAAGCGTATGAAAAATAAAAACACAAGGCAACGGCAGTATTTTTAGCATTTCAAATAGAGGTCTGCAATGGTCATCAAATTTAGCCCCTGCCACGATCATCACCACTCGTTTCTGCAACTTGAACACTTGCGCTGCATGGCAAGATCCATCCCAGAGAATAACTGCATAGACCAAATGAGAATTAAAAAGTCCAAAGTTGAAATATGCGTTTTAGTTGACGTAAGACAGAAATCTGCGTTGATAGCTTACAGCACATGAATTTGACATGGGCCTCCCAATTGACTGAGTTATCAATTTTCAAGATACTGTTTCATTTTTATTCAGTCTATCGTTTACTGAAAGACTTATTCTCTGAGTTTTGTCTCTATTCAATTTCAAGCAGTTTGCTGTAAACCATCCTTCAATTTTATTTTCTACTTCATTGGCATTTGCGATCAGAACATTCTGATCAGCATGCGATTGAATTAGTGTAATATCGTCAGCAAAGCAGACGCACTTGACCGGTAGTAAAAAGTGAAGAATATCATTGAGGTACGGCACAAAGAGTATAGGTCCCAAAATAGAGCCTTGGGGCACCCCAGATTCTGTAGACCTTAAATGGGATTCCTTGCCATTCGTGCTTACGATCTGAGAACGATTTTCGAAATATGATGTGAAAAATTTTAAGGAGTGTCCACAAATGCCATAAAACTCGAGCTTCTGTAATAAGATTTTATGCGAGACACAATCGAAGGCTTTGAAAAGATCGCAAAGCGTCAGCTGTGTTAGTTTACCTTCCTCGAAACTTTCAACCGCACATCTAACAACTCCAGCAACAGCCTGCTTGGTAGAGCATCTCTGTTTAAAGCCATATTGGTTTTTGTCTAATACATCAGCAAAGTCAAGAAATGACTGTAACCTATTTTTTATTAGTTTTTGAAGTAACTTTGCTATTAGCGGAATTATGGATATAGGTCTGTAATTGACATCACATGATATATTCCTTTTTTTGTGAATGCGTATAATTTTATTTATTTTAAAAGCATTAGGATAGATGCCTTTAGTAAAAAACAAATGAAGAGGTGGGTTAACGGTTCTGAGAGTACTTCTAAGGTTAGCTTTAAAACTTCGCTATCTAGGTCGTATAGATCCATGCATTTAGAATTTTTCATCAAAACTATAGCATTAGACACCTCCTCGGATGTAACAGGTGATAGAAAAAAAGGAATGTTGAGGTTTACGAAGGTTATTTAGAAAGCTCATTGCCTGATCCTGTACATAGGGTAGTGATTTCAAAATTCTATTTCCTATGGAAGAGAAAAAGTCATTAAACGTATCTGGAGAAATGTCATGCGGAGAGGTACAATTCGGTTGCTTATTTCTTGCAAAATTGATGATTTTCCATAAATCTTTTTGCTTAGCTGATGAATCAATTATGAAATTGGTGTTTGTCACCTTTCTCTCTCAATTATGGTAGATCGATAAAATTTCAGATAATTTTTGTAGTTATCATAATCACAGATATTGTTTGTGACATCATAAATGGTTTTAAGTGCTTGTAAATGATTTCTTATACTATGCAACTCTTTGTCAAAAAAGTTTATTGGATTTAGTGATGCTCGGCATTGCTTCTCAACTAGAGGCATACAGTTTTTTAGCACTGTTTTAAAGTCCCAATCAAATGATCAGCCAGGGAATTAGGATTGGCCGACGAATCTTTGTAATGATCGAAATTAAGGACTTTTAATGCCAATAATATTTTGTTTACTAAAATTTTAGAAAATCGTCCTATCCAGATAGTAGGCGTATCAGCGAGCTGTACAGTAGTGTTAAATACTATGCGCTGACCCAAGTGGTCGGACATATGAGGATCACAGATACTTACCTCAAAATTATGTTCTTCTAGATTTGTAAGGATGTTATCTATGCAAGCAGAGGACATACACGTTATTAGACTGTAGTCCTTTATAGTTACCTTTAGGCTAAAAGATTCGACAAGATCAATCCAATCAGAGGTGACACTATTTTTGATAGAGGTATTTATGTTGAAGTCGCCTACAATAATGACTGAACAATATCTGCCACATACGAAATTCATAAAATTATTAAAATGTCTGAAAAAGATGCTCAGGTCGCGATGACTGCAGTTCTAGTTTCCACGATTTCGATTCCACAAAACTCCACATGCATTTCTTCACAGAAAGGCTCACATAATGATTAGAATGTAGATAGCTACTAGTGAATATACAAACGCCACCACCTTTATGAGCGGTGCGACAGAAGAAGCTAGCTAATTATGACGACAGATTTGTCGTTTTTAAGATATCCTCTCTCAGCCAATGTTCACTTAAAGGTGTTATATTGTCATCTAAATTTTCTGCATACACAGTTACCTAGTTCATTAATTTTATTAGACAAACATTGAATATTAACATGTAGTACGCTAATTCTGTCCAAAGAGTATTTTTTCGTAATTGTATCATAATCAATTACTGTATGCGTAGGTATGCTTGACCAAGAGCAAAAAGCTTTGAGCCTAAGTAAACAATGGCGTGGTCGACTTCAAAAGTCCGCTATATTGGATTAAGGGTGCTGTCAAAATATTTTTCTAACAAATTTCGGCAAGCTCTTTCATTTGACCCCAGAAGTGCATAAAAATAACGCCACATTATTTTTCGAGCTAATCTCAACAAGACCTTTCATCTAATACCCATATTGTCGAAGTGCCTAAAACATAACTATTCTGCCATCTTGGATGTTCCGCCATATTGGATATAGTATGACGTCACATTATTTTTTTAATGACTCTCAACAAGCCCTTTCATTTTAATACCCACATTGCAGAAGTGCATAAAAAATAACTATTACGCCATCTTGGATGTTCCGCCATACTGGTTTTAGAATGACGTCACATTATTTTTCGAGTTACTCTCAACAAGCTCTTTCATTTGATATTCATATTGTAGAAATGCATTAAAAATAACTATTCCGCCATCTTGGATGGTCCGCCAAATTGGATTTAGGATAACGTTACACGCACCGACTATTAAAACAAATTCATAGTCGGTGGTTACACGGCTCATCGTGTATTGTCATCCAAACTAAACGTGTATGCAAAAACAGATTCCACCCGAACAAACACAGATGTACATACATACCGGGTGTTTCCTCATACTTTGCCACCCTTCCTATCTTTTTTACTGGAAGAGATAGAAAAAAATGTATATGAAAGTTTTATAGTTTTCTCTTGTCATTTAGAATTTGATACGAACAAAAAGAAAAAAATAATAAAAAATCCTGTGGTTCGTATAAACTTGTCTTTTTTTAAATTGGGAGGCCCTGTATATTATATCAGAGAAAGAAATATATTTTTCTCTTGTTTTCAAAAACATCTTACTTTGAAAGGTTTTTAAAATATCTTACTTCTATGTTTATAAAATCTGAAAGTAAACCTCAATCCACTATAGTCATGGTGACAAAAAAACGATTGAATGCGGTAATGTTTGTGTAATTCTGACACTTTGCCGAGATAAAAAGCGTCGCTTTGTTTACAAGTAGTGCAAATAACTTCCAGTTTTATTGTAAAAAAGGCCGTTATTTAGTTATACTGAAAATATAACTTCAAGTTGTTTTCTGTTTATCTGAACGTGCTTCTTGACGGCACAGGTTTGCCAAATTAATAATGCCCTGTATACTCTCTATAAAATAAACGTATAATTGTTAGTTTTTGATTTTCATTATAATAAATAAACGGGATTTTTTACAATAAGACCTAAGGCTATTTAGATTTATAAACAAAGCGATGCTTTTACCTCGGCAAAATGTCAAAAATGTCAGAATGATACAAAACATTATTACCGCATTCAATTGTTTTCCGCCATAGCCACATTTTAGAAAATTTCAAGCCAAATATTTTTTAAACCTTTCAAAATAAGGTAAATGAGCCGTGTATTTTTGAAAACAGGAGAAACATATATTTCTTTCCGTGATATAATATACAGAGTGTCCCATTTGAAAAATAATAGTTTATACGAAAAAAGAAAACGATTATACTTATTATTTTTTCATGTTTTGCTTGTCAAATTCTGAATGCTAAGAAAAAACTATGAAACTTTCAAATAAAAACTTTTTTCTATCTCTTCGAATAAACAAAATACGAGGGATGGTGAAGTATGAGGAAACACCCGGTACATACATTGCAAGTAAATAAAACCTTATTTTCTGATACATTCTCATATAACTGGAACAAAATCAGAATATTTCTTTTCAAACGGCCGAGTATTTCGCCGTTTCGAGGTTCAAGGTAGTCGATCGAAAATGGGATTCCAGTGAGCTCGTTAAAATCATCCATGCCGATAAAATGTTGTACAATCCCATTAGGCCGGTGATATCAATAATTTATTGGGTGGGATGGCTTGTAAATTGATTATTCTATCCAATTAGTAATTGCTCCCTCCACGAGCTTCCATGCAGCAATAATAGCTAAAAAGTGGTTGAACGCAACAATTTGCAATTTGGTCACATTTTGTGGGATAAATAGAGGGGTGTCCCGTTTTTGCACATAATTAAATGTCCTCTCAGTTTTAAATGAGATATACAGGGTGAGTCAATCTCAACGCCTCGGACTCTTATGACCAAACGTTATCCGTTTTCAGAAAAATAACTACGTGAGTGTATGTAAGTCGAGTTGGACCACATTTTAAAAATAATGACTTGTTGTATAAAAGCATGTTATGTCAAAGATACGTTTTTTAAATGTAATACACTGTATAATATTGCATCTTCAGATTCTTTGCTAGTGCGACTTTATGTATCACATATGGGACTTATAACGAACAGTTCAGGTGTAAAACACCATTCTTGGTATAAGTAGATATCAGAAAAAAAAATTAATATCGCAGCAATATAAAGGTTAGTAGACTGTGACTTTGCCGTCAGACTAAGCATGAAATACTTCAACTTAGGTTAGACAATCAAATTTGAATGGTTTTTGCACTTGAAAAAATCGATTTGTTAATTAAGAAAACTTCAAAGAGAGATAACTTGACGTTTTCATATGGGAATGCCTAATTTTTTTATACGAATCAAATGTTAAATTTGATAATTTGATAGCCTTTGTAAAGATATAAGGTTGTGTTTACCAATATCTAAGTTTCCATTTAATTTCAAAACTTCTATGAAATCGGTGCTTTTCAATTTTCCTTCCTGTAAGCAACCCAGTAGGCCTTGAAATGTATACAAAAACATGCTCAGATGGAAGAAAACAACCAACTTAGCAGAAAGATACAGATGAACAAAAGTAAAGGGACAAGATTAGGAAAATTCCTTACAACAAACCAACTCCAACCTGAAACAATTGCGGTAACATGTCTACAGCAAAGAGAAACTGGAGTACGACAGACATGGATTATTTTCACAGCCTACTAGCTACTGCAATGTACTATACAGGGTGGGCCAATAGTGCGTGGGCGGAAGATTGTGGGCTTACTAAAAAATATTTCAAAAATCTGTCACTTGATCATGGTAGGGACCCTTGAGAACTGTAACGTAAAAATATTTCCACTTAAATTTTGACGTTTATACAGGGTGATTATGATATCAAACTTACAATTTTTTGAATGGAATCCCGTATATATTATTGCACATTTGAATTTCTTGGTCAATTCTACTGTCACTTCTAGTGTCACTTTATGTATCACACATGGAACTTTAAACGAACCGTTTAGGCGCAAATCACCATTTTTTGTGCAAGTAGGTATCAGAAAAAAATGAATATCGCAGCGATTATAAAACTTAGAAGGCCGTGACTTTGCGGTACGATTAAGCATGAAATGCGTCACCTTAGGTCAGACGGCTA
The DNA here is from genome assembly GCA_951848785.1 of Callosobruchus maculatus. Taxonomy (NCBI): domain Eukaryota; kingdom Metazoa; phylum Arthropoda; class Insecta; order Coleoptera; family Chrysomelidae; genus Callosobruchus; species Callosobruchus maculatus. The sequence goes on from CATOUR010000127.1 coordinate 3,713,839, forward strand.
AATTAGAATTCTTTTTGTACTTGGAGAAATCAGTAGATTAATTATGGAAACTTCAATCACAGATAACTTGATTTTTTCAAATGGGAATGCCTATTTTGGTTTAAAGAATAAAATGTAAAATTTGATTACCTTTCTAACGATATGGCATTCTCGATATCAATCTTTTTTGGTTTTCATTTTATTTCAAATTTTCAGTCAAATCGGTGTTTTTCAACTTTCCTGCGTGCAAGCAACCTAGCAGGCCATGAAAAAGAAACAAAAGCCTGTTAATATGGAAGAAACCAACTAACTTAGTAGAAAAATGCAAACTAACTAGAGTAACGAGGCAAGATTATGAAAATTCCTTACAACATATTAGCTCTAGCCGGAAACAATAGCGATGACAAGACACGTTCATTTTTCACAGCCTGCTAGCTATTAGCCAATTTCCAAAGTCAGTAAAAAAATATTTAATCAAAGGAAAACTACTAGTGATTGTTGCTGGCAGTGGAATATCTATGTCTTCTGAATAAATTTTCACAAAACTAGCCATTTGCGTTAAGTCAAAAGTAATAATACCTCTGACTGGAACCATTCAAATTTTTCAGCAGCTTATTAGCAAAATCGCGGAAAATGAAACTTGAATTGCAGTCTGTTTGAATTGTAGAACATAATTTAGTTTGTAGAAAACTACATGAAATAAACACATATTGCAACATAGCGTAATTAAGAATTTCTAGCAATTATTCCAATAGCTGTTCAGGATGCTCCAGTTAGAGATATCTTCACATTTGACTTAACTAAACGGAAATGACTAATTTTTTTATCCCATTAAATGTGAAATGTCATTCTAAACATATTAGACTGTAAGCAAAAATCGCTGATAGTTTTCCTTTTGTTTCAAAATCTTTAATCGTTTTGGAAAGTTGTCAAGCTCTAGTAGACCTCAATAGCTAGTAGGCTGTGAAAAACAAGCACTTCTGTCATACCCCAGCACTCATTGACATTAGATATCTTGCCGCTGTTGTATCCGGTTAGAGCTAATGTTGTAAGGAATTTTCATAATCTTGCCTCGTTACTCTAGTTAGTTTGCATCTTTCTACTAAGTTAGTTGGTTTCTTCCATATTAATGGGCTTTTGTTTATTTTTCATGGCCTGCTAGGTTGCTTGCACGCAGGAAAATTGAAAAACACCGATTTAACTGAAAATTTGAAATAAAATGAAAACCAAAATATATTGATATCGAGGATGCTATATCGTTTGAAAGGTAATCGAATTTTAGATTTAATTCTTTGAACCAAAATAGGCGTTCCCATTTGAAAGTTATCTGTGATTGAAGTTTCCTTAATTAATCTACTGATTTCTCCAGGTACAAAAAGAATTCAGATTTAGCCGTCTGACCTAAGGTGACGCATTTCATGCTTAGTCGTACCGCAAAGTCACGGCCTTCTAAGTTTTATAATCGCTGCGATATTCAATTTTTTTCTGATACCTATTGATACCAAAAATGGTGATTTGCGCCTAAGCGGTTCGTTTAAAGTTGCATGTGTGATACATAAAGTGACACTAAAATTGACCAAGGAATCCAAATATGCAATAACATATAGGGGATTCCATTCTAAAAAATGTAAGTTTGATATCAAGTATCAGTATAAACGTCAAAATTGTGAGTGAAATTATTTTTATGTTATAGTCCTCAAGGTTCCCTAACATGATCAAGTGACAGGTTTCTAAACTTTATTTTGGTAGGCCTTCAATCTTCCGTCCACGCACTATTGGCCCACCCTGTATAGAAACTAAAAATGTCCAATAGCATTGAAAATTTTCAAATGAAAGAAAAACTTCCATCGGTTGTTGCTGGTAGTCTTCAGCATGCAGTTTCACATTTAATGCTATACAAAATAGTAATTTGCGTCAAAGTCAAAAGTAGCGATACCTCTGACTGGAGCCCTTCAAATTATTCAGCATTATTAACAAGATCGCAAAGAAAGTAATTATTTAATATGTTTTATAATTTGAACCCCCCGTGTGGGGGCGGGTTAGAATATCTCCCATCGTATATCCTGCGTGTCGTAAAAGGCGACTAAAAGGAATGGAACCGAACTACTGTCGGTATAAGCAGTAACCTCTTCTCAACCAACAGCTTTGGGTGGACGAGTTGACAAGAGTCAGGTCACCTTCTTGTCCTTGGGGTGAGAAATCGTCCCTAAAGGCGGATGAACCGGTAGATACATCTGGTCAACGGCATGAGGATGCAGAAAGCAAATGGGAAACTACTGCATTAAAGATCTCCCAAGAGAAACTCGTAAGATGAGTAATGCATTTTACGAGTTCACAACATGTCTGTTAAGACATTGTGACTATGATGATGATAATTTAAACAGATTTTAATTCATTTTTCATTTGCTCTCACGTTTTCTCACATCTTACTAATAGGTACAGAAGAATTTGCAGAACTCCCGTCAGAGGTACTGTTAATGTGAAATTTTTCAGCCAGCCACGTTGGCTGGTAGTTCCCCTTTTCTATTTTAACTGTTCTAACTGTTTTAACTGTTCCTTCAATTACTGGATAAATATTAGATGTTTGTCAACACCTTCATCAAATTCCTCACTTCCACTGGAATCTGCCTCAACCCATATCGCATGCTTCGTATCAAAATGACTCGAGTGACCAATTGAAGGATCCAATGCAAGAACCGGTTATGTCGTTAGAGTAAATATTTCAGGAGAGAAGAAAAACAGCTTGAAGGTACTTTGAAGGAGTAGAGAAGGTTTTGACTGTGGCATACTGTGGGCACAGCTATACAAAGTTAGAAAATTGGTTAGTGTCATGTTTTAAATTACTGAATAATAATAAAAATGTTTGATCTTAACCTGTTCTTGCACACTTTTTTGATCCTTCAATATTAAAGAAGCAAAGTAAAATATAGATTTGAAAGCAGCTTCAACTGGTTACAAAAATGCTGGTCAAAGTAATAGCTTGATTTTTATTTATTAGGCTCAATGCATCAGTTGATGCCATTTTTATATCATGATTCCAGCCAGAATAAGAAAGCAGACTTGAAAACCTCTACAGCCTGACAAGTGTAGCAAGAGACTTGGGAATTTTGCCGCTGTCTCATACGCACACGTTATTTCATATCCTCTCGTCTCTTGCTATCTTTGTCTATTTCATATTATTCCTCACGGCTCTTGTTACACTTGTCAGGTTGTACGTGTATGTCACTACGTGAAAAATTCCGAGAGCACGAAATTCTACAAAAGAAATAACGTTCCGTACATTCAAGTAATGTACTAAAGACGACATTTTTATTTTGTTTTCGTCGAACTAACACATTTTTGCTTTTATCCCTATAAAGACTTCTTTGGTGTCTTTAAGGGGTAAAATTTCAAATATATATAAGTCCGCAAACGCTTCTTTGCCGATCTACAGGGTGTCTCTCAATTTTTGAGGTATTTATCTCAAATTTGAATATAAAACACCTAATAGGAGTTACATAATTGCACATGTCAAACGATTGCTAGAATCTACAGGGTGTTATTTTTTCAGGGGTCATGCCCCCTTTTCCTCTCCTGAAAATTTTTGTGGTGCCCCACAGGTAAATTCAAAACAACAAAATAAATTTTCCATCTTGTTCAGAAACTTTTTATCCTCTTGTAATTTTTTTATACCCTCGATCCTTAGCGAGAAAAACAAAACAGGACTCTCTGTTATTAGGTAGATGAAAATGTATTTAAAATATGGTCTAGTAGGCTCTGGCTTTATTTGGTGCAAAGTGTGAAAGTATTCTAAATACTCAGTTCAGGGTAAGAAAAGTGGGACAAGACCCCTGAAAAATATTACCTGTAAATTCTGCCAACCGTTTGACATGTGCAATTATGTAACTCGTATTGCGTTTCTTATATTCGAAATTTGAGCTAAATACCTCGAAATTTGAGACGGTGTGCTAAGAAGAAGTCTTAACGTTATTCGCTTGTTTACATCACGTCGAAACTTCGACGCGGTTGAGCCCTAATCTAATAAATTTAATCTAGCTTAAATGGTAATTAATTCTAACAACACGTCCGATTAACGTTGGGTTAGATAGGGATCGAATTCATACCTGAATTCTCTATTAAAGTAGGCGTAGATGATCGGATTAAGGGCAGAGTTGAAGTAGCCCACCCAGAACACCAAGGTCACCACCCATGCGGGGCTGTAACACACCTCGCTCCCACATAAAGATGATATCAGGTACCTGGAATAAACCATGAATCAAGTTAGAATGATAGCCTTACAAAAGAACTGATATTGTTATAGTTTTGAGCCGAATGGCACAATACTAGATTTGTTATCAAATTTCATATCAAATTTGATCGCAAATTTTTTATGAAATTTATTAATAATAATGGTACCAAAAAAGTGCAGAGAATTTGAAACTGTATATGATACCATCTCAAATTTGATATTAAATTTGAGCGGGGCGCAAGCGCAGTTGAAACTAAATAACACAGTTGCCAATACCGGGTTGACACTATTGACAGATATCATGCATCAGCTGGAATTGCACAATTGACAATTCGACATGAACGCGTTTTATAGGTTATGTTAGCATTGCGTCATTAATCATTATTAGACGCGCCCCTTTCACACATTTTATCAGATATTCACTCAAAAAAATGCCGTTCGTAGTATTCATAAACGCTCTTTATGAGTTAGTTTTTTATTGTATCGATAATTTCATTTATGGTGCACACGAAACCTCTTTATTGGCTCATGTTCATATTTGTGGATACAATAAATCGACGTTTATGGAAATAAAATCCGATGTGAGTTGTACGTTATGACGAAGCATTAATATAAATATACAACAATTTATTTGTGCTGACAATTAACAGCGTGTATTAATAACAAGAACCGTATTTATCAATTTGAAAACTGTATTTTATTAAATATCCTGAAAGAACAGTAACATCCGTTTATCATAATAATTAAAGTATTAGTTATTTCAACAACCGTGATTGAAGAAAACAAATAGAAGTTGTGGAGATGGACTATTTAAGAAGATCTTGTAGAGTTTCGAAATTAGAGCATATTCGTAACGAAGAGATTAGACGACGCTCGAAAATGGAAGTCACTGTCGACAACAGGATAGATACACGTCAACTGATCTGGTATGGCCATGTGATGAGAATGACAGATGAACGATGGCCAAAAAGAGTTCTCAGTTATACACCAAGTGGTAGAAGGAGAAGAGGGAGACCGGCCACAACGTGGAGGCAAGGTATAGAGGAAAACATGAGGTCCAGGGAAATAAAAGATGATGAATGGATGGATAGAAAAGGCTGGAGAATAAAATGCGGGAAGCGGCCACGGCTGTAGGATCCCCGCTATATATATATATATATATATATATATATATATATATATATATATATATATATATATATATATATATATATATATATAACAACCGTGATTGTGGGCACCATTAATAGTTTTCATTGATACTATAAACCTATGTTTATGTAATTATGTAAATCACAAACGCCAATACTTGTAAAACGCATTTGTAAGATCAATAAACGCTGTCGTGAATATCATGAAACCGTTCAACGAAAGGCTGTTTTGAAAGTAGCGCCACTAGGCCTCTTGGCGTTAAACATACCGAATCAGTGGAAGCGTCTGTGCTTAACACGTACACGTAGTTTGTGTTTGTATTGATGGCTCGTGGACTGTGAAAAAAAGTGTTGCTGTTCTGTTGGGAGTCTAGCGTCCTTTAGGAATATTTAATAAAGAAATACTGTGCTTCTTGTGTTTCTGTGGTGGGATAAGCTACTAAAAGGTGAGTTTCTTCCTTCCTCCAACATTACATCGCGCTCACTATCTTCTAGCGGGTACCCCAACATTGATCCCGAACTGTTCTGCTCTCCATACTGGCACGAATCGTTGCTGCATGGATTCGCCAATTGAATTTAACCTGTACAAATACATATACCTTGCTTGTCCTTAATTTTGGAAGAAGGATGAGAACCTAACCAGTGAACGGAGAAGCATTATTGATGACGATATGTACCTGTAGAATTTTTCGCATCACGCGCCAATCTCTTTCTCCGGCACGGCGTTCGGGATCGCTGTTAGGGGTACCTATACCCGCTAGAAGTTTCTTTCACGTCCAGTGGTTATAGTTTTTATACGACATTCGAATTTTGGGTGAAAATTCACTTTTTTTTGTTTCAGTATCCAATCTACATAGAACAAACTAGATGTTGATGAAATCCACTTTAGAAGAAGCAAATGTTGGTAGCATTTTTACATTATATTTTTGTTTTGTTTGTTACATATTTCAAGTTGAAAAATAAATGGTTTTTATTTGAACAAATGTAAATTTTATTTGCCTTTTTCCAAGAACAGTTAACCACCTTCCAGTGAGAAAGAGTAAAACGAGTTCCACTAAATTCTGTTTATATTAGGTTAACAAAAAAATTGGCACGTCCCTTGCGCCTCCCCGACATAATTCAAAAATTTAAGTAGTCTCAGTCACACCGTTTCCTTGATGCAGTAAGTAAAATACGTTAAGACCATAAACATGAGTAATTGAATTGAAAAATGCGTTTGTTATATCAGATGGTGATTACTAATACCATAATATACAGGCTGCCCTGAGAGGGAACTTTCCCCCGAATTCGTCATCATTGTGTTATCAACCCTTTCATCTCCAGCAGTCCCTAATCCAAAATCTTAAAAGAGACCACGATACTTATGATATATTATTTTGAAGGGAATTCAAATTGATTTATGACAAGTATGGTAGTCTCATTTAAGATTTTGAAGTAGGGGCTGCTGGGTGTGAGGAGGTTAACAGCGCAGTGTTTACGTATTCGATGGAAAAAATCCCCCTCGGAATACAAATCGACGTGTCACGACGATTTTCAATTTTTATGATAATTTCAGAGATAAGATGGGTGGGAAATTTTAGTTGGGACACACTGTATATTTATTATATCAATAAACTTGATTTGCTTGAATTCACCAACAGTGCTTATAAAATGCATAACTATTCTTTGTGAATACAGTTAATCGCATTCTTGATACAATATGCAGAATACGCTAGGACCATAAAGATTGGTATCAACACATATATTTATTATATCAATAAACTTACTTTGTGCCATTCACAAACGGTGTTTATGATATTCAGAAACTATTATTTGTAAATACAATTACTGAGAGACATCTCTCAACAATTCATAAATGCTCGTTCATTGGATACATAAAACCGTTGGTTGGCGCGAATTTTATGAACAGTTTATTGTTAGCACAAACTTTTTTATTATAATTACGTACCTTTTTGGTTGAGTGTTCTCACCTTAGATCGGTTTGCCTCAGTTTTATCAGTTTTATGCGCGTTCCATTCACGAAATGAGAAGAGAGAGAGGATATTTGTTCCCTATTCATCTCTCCAGAGCTTGGTTTTTGTGGTTGTGCTCCGACAAATTTTTTGGATCACTAACCTTACTGTCGTTTTTGTGTATGTTTGTATATTGTGTATTTATGTATTAGTTATTTTATCAAAACAAATTCCATGTTACGACTTTTGTTCTACATGAATATTATAATTTTAATTTTACAATAAAGGAATGTAGCGACGACACATGAATGTGCGGCAATGAAAAATAATTAGCAGGTCTACAGTAGTAAAAAATGTAGAGGAGCAGAACTTACAATGTCCCTTGCAATGTGATTGCAATTTGATTTGCCTAAATTTGAATTTAGGATGCAAATATGCAAAATAAATATAAAATGACGTTAAACTTGAAATGATATTTGCACGAATATTTGTCTCACATCTGAATGGAACGCACCTTTTAATGGCGCGGCGTTGACACCAAAAACAGGTTACGATTTGTTGCTTTTGACAGAAGTCAATATGACAGGTGTCAACTCCATTATTCTTCTTCTGCGTACTTTCAGCGCAGTTTCGATATCAAATTTGTTAGATAATTTGGTATCAAATTTCATCTGAAATATTGGCTCAAAAACCCGTATGGCACCCTGAGTCCTTTGTACATCAGTTCATCAGTTGTGCTCTTCATATTAGTTTTATTTATACTAGGTAAACATTAGAATTAGTTCTCGTATTATAAGAGTGGACTTCACTATTTGTTCTCAAATGATCAGAACTTTTGTAATCTACCTAGTTTATTTTTATTCAAAAATAAAAATAAAGATGAGCCATACTCAAAATGAGGTTTTATTATTGTACTATAAATAGTTATTCTTTCAAACATTGAAAGCTGTTTTGAAATTCTTGAGAAAAGTATAATTTTTTGAAATTTTCTTGATAATGTATATGGTCTACTGGTTTTTATTAAGGCTTTACTTTTATGCGCTGTAGATATTATCGTGGCCTTGGTTTTTTGAGTATTTAGCTTCAGTCTATTAGATTTCAGATATCTTTCAATGCGTGCAAGGTATCCATTCGTCATACTAATTCCTTATCTAAGTTTTTGCAAGATAAATAGAGCAAAATATCATCTGCAAACATATTTATGGAGTAGTTTTGCAGGACCGGTTCAATATCATTGAGAAATATGATAAAAAACAAGGAGCCAAGGAAACTACCCTGTAGGACTCCACAATCAACGGAATGAAAATGAAAATCCAACCTTGGTCCTTTGCTGTCTGTCATACTCACAGCTTGTAATCTATTTCAGAACTGTGCCAACAGAGCCATAGTGTTGCAGTTTATGTATTAGTATTTGCCTGTCTATTGTTTCAAAGGATCTTTTGAACTCAAGAAAGACTGAAATCGTACAGGGTGGTCCAATAAGCGCGCGGAGCTCTCTAGCGGTCTTAACGTTGAAATTAGAAGGAAATGACTTGGATAAAAAACGTTCAAGTTGTCTATACTTGCGGAAAATAATTTCAAAGATGGCGGACATCCGGATATACCGGTATTAACTTCCTTATTTTAAATAGAACACCCTGTATATTATTACGTTTTTGAATTCAGCATCGATTCTTAGGTCCAGTTTATGTTGAAGTTATTCAGCAATCTTTAGAACATTTTACTGTAGTATTTTACAAAAAATGTTGACATCTCGAAAACTAAGTACGACAGAAACATGAAGTTTTCGGTTTTAAAACGAGCAAGCAACATACTTTTGTTTCAGTATGATCACTGTTTCAAAAGCACATTAAATAAGTAGACCACCAATTTTCCAATTTGAAAAGTTTAAAACGTTAAAAACTTTTTTTTCCAAATGGGATAGTATGTACGTTTCATATCAGTGGATGCGAAATTAAATTATTTTTCACTTTTATCCATCATATGTGGTTCTATGTTTGATGGTTTTCACGATATTTACAATTTTGTAATTAATCCGTAATGATGCGTAGGAATTGGAAAAATCGTAGGAGGCATGGCTCGCAGATGAAACAATAATTGGCACGAAACCTTTCATCCAAAGTCCTTCGGCCTCTAATACTAAAATGTGCATTCGCTCCATCTAACTCATTTAGAAAATTTTGGAAAACATTACTTTATTATGCGGTTTCTAATAATACCCCAAATGTTTAGACTCCATGCTGGTTGTCAACAAACCTCTCAAAATTTGGATTTACGTCTGTGTAAAATTTTGAAAATTGCTAGTCAATTTATTTAATGTGCTTTTGAAACAATGACCTTACTGAAACACAAGAATGTTTCTTGCTCGTTTTAAAATCGAAAACCACATCTTTCTGTCATACTTAGTTTCCGAGATATTAACATTTTTTGTGAAGGACTACAAACGTCAAATTTTGTAAAGATTGCTGAATAACTTCGAAAATAGGCTTCGTAGATATAAACTATGGTTAACAAACTGGACTAATACTGAATTCATAAACGTAATAATATACAGGGTATTCTATTTAAAATAAGAAAGTTGATACCTTCTTCCGGTATACCCGGATGTCCATCATCTTTGAAAATATTTTATGCAAGTAAACCATTTGAAAAGAAGCCTTTTCATTCAAGCCATTTTCTTCAAATTCAAATGGTAAGGCCGCTAAAGAGCACAGCGCGCTTATTGGACCACCCTGTATAGTTATGATCGTCTATGAAGTTTTTCCACTCAGTTATTATAAATTGTAGAGCTGTTTCACACGAATGCTCTTTCCAAAATCCAGATAGCTTTGACATGAGTAACTTACTATTTTCAAAATACTCTGTAACTACATAGTTTATACAGGGTGAGTGTTTAGTACCGGCTCGGTCGATAACACCACTACTGTAGAAGATATCGAAAAAGTTGTATATAAAAGTTGTAGGCACGGATATGCTCCTTGCTCAGAAAATATTTTGATTTATACAGGGTGATCCATAACTACGTGGTGATGCACACATGCATTTTTTTAAATGAGACACCCTATATACACTAGTATATTATTTTATCTATATCTCTCTTTATCATGTCAGTATTTTTTTACTTATAAATTAGTTGTATTATAGTCATACTACCACGCACAAGGTTCATGACCTTCTGTGGTTCTACTATTTGTTTACCTCATGTAGTGGTGAATAAATCATTATTATTATTATATTATTATATATTATTCTATATTCAAATTCTACTAATGATTTCCGTTCTTCCAATATATGGTATTGTTACATTATACAGGGTATTTCAAAAGTTATGACCATTTTTATCTCCAAATCGCTGTCAAATGAACGTACTGTATATCAAAAATTGATGAATCAAAAATCATTTTTTTACACGGTTGGATAAAAAATATCGTCTGGTTCTGAAATCGGTTATAAAAAATGCCCGCGACGCATATTCGTATACAGGGTGATGTAGAATGCAAAATCTAGATTTTCTTTTTTTTTAAATGTAACCCCCAATATTTTATTACACCAAAGAATTGATTTTAATATGCTCTTTCATCTGTGTACAGCACTTGTTATGGCTGAATTCATTAGTTTCTGAGTTATTTCGTTTTTTCTACAAATTTTAAATATACCTTCTATTTGTTTACTAACATGTATTTACTTTGAGAAAATAGTATCAAATTTTATTCAACCAACTAAAATATAAGGTCATAATAGTACTTGATCAAGTCAAAACACTGGATTAACGAGATAATATAGGTCAAGTGTGCTGAGGAAACAATTTTATAAACGTCATGCATAATTAATTATTATCAAGCAGATCTCTCAGGTAGGCTATGAAATATTAAACGAGACGCTCCAAATAAAACGATTCTTCATTCTTTCAAACGCATTAGTTTTATAATGCCTCCGTTCTGGGATTTGCTGTTCATAGTTGATATATTCTAGAGGAAGTAGGGAATTTCTCAAAGATTCTCCTATTTAGGAGAAGGTATTTACCCTCAATGGAAAAATTATTTTTTAAAGCTCGTTTTTCACACAGTATGGAATTATTGAGCAGGTAATGGAAACGGTCAATTTTTCAAGGCCTCAAAATAAATAAATTTTATTACACAAATAGAAGCTATATTTTAAATTTACCAAAAAATCGAAATATCTCGGAAACTGATGGACGTAGGTACAACAAGTGCTATACAAAGGTGAAAGAGCATATTAAAAGCAATTCTAGATCAAATCTGAATGGTTCGTGCGTTTTGCACATCTGATGGCGGTAGAGGTTTGAGGTTATACTGTCAAATCAGTCTTGATCCTGAGGTTCCACGTGTAATTATTGAATAAGATAAAGATCTGGGATAAATTAAAATATATGAATTATTAATCGACCTATGCTCGATTATAAGCGCTTCGACCCATGTGCGGATGGCAGACTCGACAGTTCCATGGATCGAGCAGACCATAAATTCGTCAACCAGATCGACGATAGACCTATGTGGGGAGGCGCTAACATACAGCCACACAGCCTTAAGGGTCTAGGGTATAGCGCGCCAAATTGAGAATCCAAGGTAATAGGTATTCCCGTGTTAAAACCAAATTCCATGTTATGACTTGTTTTACATAAAAATTATAATTTTAATATTATACACCGAGTCCCAGAACGAATCCCGAAAAAAAAATCGCACTTGAGTTTCGCATTTGTTACAGAGAAATCAAAGTTTGAAGTTTTGTTGTAAAGATGATTGAAACTTGTGTGACCCACCTTATTTCTCTCTCACTTTCTGTAAAAACATTTTCGATTTTACAGCAAAAAAGGGCGAAGCTGATTATGTACGGTTGGATGACCACACATAATCATTTCGCGATCTAATTAAGGACATTTCAACTGTTTAACAATTAAGAGTAAACGTATAATTTAAACGTATTATAAGTCGTGCCAGAAATCATCCCTTAAAGTTTTGAGGATTCGTCCTGGGACACGATGTATAGATAATATAAAGGAATGTAGCGACGAGACATGAAGGTGTAGCAATGAAAAAACATGAGCAGAACAATACCAATGTTCCTTGCAATATGATTGCGATTTGATTTGCCTAAACTTGAAATTAGAATGCAAAATACATATGAAATGATGTTAAACAAACTAAATTGATACATAATTTATTAATTTAGAGCTGAAGTCTCAAGCAGCAATACAAATTGTTCATAGTACCATACCTTTTCTGCTCATTTACCTTTCCTATTATTGCGGAGATATATTTTGTGTTAAATGTACTGAAAACAGTGAAACATATATTTAAAACAATATTTATTTATATTACACTTTATTTACAACTGTGACATTTAGAGATTTGTGTTTTGTTGTGAGAAGTAAAATGTGAGCCAACTCGTTCCTTTCATTTAACTATGCGGTGCGAGTTTTTCGTCTCAAGAGATGAAGTGATATTTGTCTCGCAGAAAGGAACGGCTTTGACACCAAAAACTTAGGTTACGATTTGTTGCTTTTGACAGAAGTCAGTCAGTCAGATGTCAACTCCATTATGCTTCTTCTGCGGACTTTTACGCGCAGTTTTATATTCGCTAGTATTTAGAAAAATTTATAGTGATTTTGATATCAAATTTCATATCGAATTTCGTCTGAACTATTGGCTCAAAAACCCGTATGACATGTTAAGAAATTTCATAACAAATTTATTCGCATATTTGATATGAAATTTGATAGCAAATTTAGTGTCGTGTCATACGGCTCTTAGCGAGGAGGCGCGGCCGCCTCCAGTATGCGTGTCTAAAATGAGGGGAGGTAAGTCCAAAAGCGAAAGGTAAAGACAAAATGTTCAAAGGTGAGGTCCAAATGTCCAGAGGGAAGGTCAAAGGGTCGCCATAAAAATGAATTTCGCATTTAGAAGCTTCTGACGTTACCTTTAAACTTACAGTAATGATTCAAAAAGCAAACTGAAGAAGAGAGCTGCGCTATGTCGCTTCGGTGGCTTTGATTTGATATCGTGTTCGATTGTTAAATTACAAACATTTGAATATTGTATGATTTTGAATTGCTAGTTTTTCTGCACACTAAAAAACTTTTTTGAAAAAATTGCTCTGAGATGTCATTCATTAGGGTCCTAACTATAACCCTCTGAAATACTATGTATGAAGTATGTAGTTTGAAAAACAAGTGAGTTGTGCGTTTACTTGCGAATCCGTGTTTTGCAAATGCGTATGTATAATTGCGTGTATCCCTTAACATCGCTTTAAAAAACAGCTGCTGGCAAACCCATCCGCAATTAGATTATCTAGCCGCTAGATAGACAGTACCAGAGGCGATTACTTGTTAGTTTCCGTGCAGTTCAGTGAACAGCAAAACAATATTCTCGCAATATCTCTGGCAGTCAGCAGAATTAATAAGTTTATAATTGTTCGTAGCGTTCCAAACATATCAACTTCTCTATCCAATCGTAAACTCACAAATTCGTACTTCGACATTCGTATTCGCACACAGGGTGTTCATTTGAAAACTGCCCACCACTATATACGCAGCAGCATATACAGGGTGGGGCAGAAAGAACTCCCCGATTTGAAAACCGTCTAGCTATGGCTATGGTGGTGGTAGCGGAGTGGGGGATATATCATTCGACAATCGACAGGTGCAGTCATGCCATTTTTACTATTTTTAGTGTGAACCGTGGCTTGGTCGGGACTGCACCGTGCTTTCGTCGTGGAAGAGCTTATTCGAAATGGCGGTTCGACGATAATTACTCAGCGTGCCTTTCGGATTCAGTTTGAGCTCGGGCGACATGACTCCGTTCCCGATAAAAAGACAATACGTAACAGGGTGTCAAACTTTCGAGCAACTGGATCAGCATTGAAAAGAAAATCTCCTGGTCGACTTCGGACAGCGACAGGACTAGCAAATGCAGCCGCTGTGACATCTGCAATTCGGAAGTCTCCGAACCGCTCTGCACGCAAACACGCGACTGCCTTGCGCTTATCAAATCGGAGTGTTCGAAGAATTCTGCATCGGGATCCTCATATGCATCCCTATAAAATTGCCATTGTACAGGAGTTGCGTGAAAGAGACCGTGAAATGCATACAACTTTGTGTCAAGAACTCCGCAACATTCCTCGGATGGACGTCTTAATCTTCAGTGATTAGGCACATTTCCATCTCTCAGGAGAGGTGAATAAACAAAACTGCAGGTATTGGTCTGAACATAATCCTTGGAAACTGCACGAGCAACCACTTCATAGCTCTAAGGTTACAGTCTGGTGTGCCATTTTGCAATGTGGTGTACGGGGTCCATAGTTTTTTGAAGAAAATGGTGCTACTGTTACGGTGAATGTAGACCGGTATACTGTATGTTAGAGAGCTTTCTACGGCCCAGATTGGATGCTATTGTCAGGGAATATGGACAAGAGCATGTGTGGTTTCAACAAGATGGGGTCACAGCCCACACAGCTCGTCGTTCAATGGCAGTTCTGAGAGAAATGTGTCCTGGACATATTTTCTCTTTGAATGGTGACATCGGGTGGCCGCCCTACTCGCCAGATTTGAGTCCGTGTGATTCTTTTCTTTGGGGTTTCCTCAAGGAAAAGTGTATATGAACACCGTCCCCAAACTCTGGAAGCTCTTAAGGAGATGATAACTCATGAAATTGCTGCCATTCCGCTCGAAATGATCTGCAAGGTGATGAATAATTATCGGGAGAGGCTCAACCAATGTATCAACATTGGAGGGGACCACTTGCGTGATGTTATTTTTAAAACCCATTGATTCAAAATGGCATTATGTAGAACCCGCGCTTCTCTGGTGGCAAAGCGGACGCGCCGAGCGTTCCACCAAGAAGTCTGCTGCTGTTTAGCAGCGATTTCTTTGGTTTGCCGTTACCTTCGGGTACCAGACGGTGCACCGGCAGATCTTTTCTGTCGCCTGCTCTTTTCCACCACGAATTTATCGAAAACCACCAAAAACTACTTCCTTACCTTGTACCTTCTGCCCTCCAGGGTCACCCGGCCTCTTAAAAATTTCAAGTGACAAGAGGTATCGAATAATATCTCGTTTCATAGGTTTTCGAGAAAATTAGAAAAATCTTTATGTACCTTGATTTGTTCAAGTAGAAAACAAAAACACACGAAAATATCACTTTTTATTGCAATAAGTGTTCCAAATGTTGCACATTATTGCCCGAAAAATGATATAGGCGATGTTTTAATCCCTGACGGACTGTTACAAAAATATTTTGTGGGATATCATGGCCGCTTTCGATGATGCGTTGATGAAGGTCATCCAAACTTTCGGGTTGAGGACTAGATTCTAAATGGTTCCATAGAAAAAAGTCTAATTGCGTCAAATCAGGAGATCTAGCAGGCTATTCTATAGACCCTCTTCGCCCTACCTATTTATCTGGAAACGCATTGCCTAGCCATTGCCGAACCGGAAGAAAACAGTGAGCAGCAGCGCCGTCTTGCTAGAGGGTGATCTGATTGCTCATTGCAATCAGATCACCCTCATTTGCAATCAGATCACCCTCATTCAGAGATAGTCTTTCTGGGTGACTTCAACGTTCACAACTCATACTGGCTGAAACACTCAAACAAAACGGACGACGAGGGACGTGAAGCTGGAGCCTTCGCTATCAGCTGCGGCTTGGAGCAGATAGTCAAAGAACCAACAAGGATTCCCAGCCGCCATGGAGATTTTGCTAGTCTGTTGGACCTATAT
The DNA here is from genome assembly GCA_951848785.1 of Callosobruchus maculatus. Lineage (NCBI taxonomy): Eukaryota > Metazoa > Arthropoda > Insecta > Coleoptera > Chrysomelidae > Callosobruchus > Callosobruchus maculatus. The sequence goes on from CATOUR010000127.1 coordinate 3,729,883, forward strand.
CTCACAACTACTCCAACGGTCTACACAGTGAAGGTAATCGCCCCACTGGGATCGTCTGACCACAACACCGTCTCGACGCTATGCAGAATGCATTCTCCAGATCTCTACCATGCAAAGCCTCGTCGGGTTTGGCATTACGGATCAGCAAAATGGGACGACCAAATGGAATACTACCAGTCCTTTCCCTGGAACGACGTCTGCTTCAAGTCACGAGACCCATCAGCTTGCGCCCAAGAAATAACAGAGGTATTAATATCCGGCATGGAAGCCTATATTCCTCATGTCGTCAAGCATCCCTCCAAAAGCAAGCCATGGTTCAATCAGCGTTGCAGAGATGCAATTACCTCTAAAAACCAACATTACAGAGAATGGAGGAAAAATCCAAATGCTGAGAGCCACCGCAGTTTTATCGACGCCAGAAATGACTGTAAACGCGTGATTGACAGCAGCAAGGAGGAACACAACCAAAAAATTAAGAACAAGCTCCTCTCATGTCCTAGCTCGTCCAGAACATTCTGGTCTGTAGCTAAGGCTGTTAGTCAGAACTTTTCCTATTCGTCAATACCACCCTTGACCAGAGAGGGCAAATCCATCGCTTCTGCTCCTAAAGAAAATGCAGACATCTTGGGGAAGCTCTTCGCAGCCAATTCTACTGTAGACTTTCAAGGAAGTACTCCGACCACCACCATAAGCGTGAACTCGAGAATGGCAGAGGTCAAATTTCAACATCGAGATGTAAAAAGCATCCTCCAAAAACTGAACACCAATAAAGCTACTGGTCCTGACCAAATTCCAGCCATTGTCCGCTGTGCCGCTGAGCTTGCACCTATTCTTTGCAAGCTCTTCAAACTATGGTATCAACGAGGCGTGTTTCCCGCTTCGTGGAAGATTGGCTGCGTACAACCCATCCCTAAGAAAGGCAAAAAAAATGATCCCGCCAATTATAGACCTGTGGCTCTTCCCAGCATCATGTCTAAGGTTATGGAGACTGTCATTAACACACAGCTGCTGAAATACCTGGACAACAATAACATTATAAATGATCGCCAGTATGGCTTCCGTAAGCACAGGTCTACAGGTGACCTCCTTGCCTACGTCACTCACTTGTGGAACAGAGCAATAGAAAATCATGGCGAATCCCGTGTTGTTGCACTTGATATATCGAAAGCTTTCGACAGAGTATGGCATGACGGACTTCTGGTGAAGCTTGCTGCTTATGGACTACCACCTGGCCTGCGCCAGTGGCTGAATAGCTTTTTGAACGACCGATCACTGTTTGTCGTAGTCGAGGGCTGCTCATCAGACGTATTTTCAATAAACGCCGGTGTTCCTCAGGGATCTGTCCTATCCCCTACACTGTTTCTGCTGTACATCAACGAGCTGCTGGAAATAACATCCAATCCAATCTACAGCTTGGCAGATGACAGTACATTAGTGTCGTGCATGGAACCAGGCAAGCCACTAGCATCCCAGGAGACGGTACGTCGGCGACAGCAGCATGCCTCACAGATCAACGCAGATATCAAAACAATTGTCGAGTGGGGATTAGCAAATAAAGTACAGTTCAACGTACAAAAAACTCAGGCAACAACACTTACAAAGAAGTCTCACGATGGCTTACCAACCGTGGAAATGGAGGGTCACCCCATAGTCGAATCACCTTCCGTCAAGCTTTTGGGAATCAACAATAACATGTCCTGGCACGACCACGTCGTCAGTATTGCTAAAACGGCATCCCAGAAGCTTGGAGTATTGTTCCGCTGTAGAAAGTTGTATACACCAGAGCAACTGCTGCTGCTCTACAAGGCACAGATCCGACCAGCGCTGGAGTATTGCTCCCGTGTGTGGGGATGCGCTCCAAAGCACTCTCTAAAGCTTCTGGACACTATCCAGAAAAGAGCGATTAGACTAATCGATACGCCTAACCTCACAAAGGACCTCCACAGCCTGGAACATCGAAGGAGGGTGGCTGACCTATCCCTGTTTTACAGATTCTATCACGGAAGATGTTCGAGTGAGCTCTCTCAGATAATAACACCACAGGCCGTCCGAACTAGGAACACTAGAGAAGCTCTGCGAGCTCATCCTTACCAGGTCGAGGTCCTTACTCCCCGAACTAGTCTCCTCCAGCATTCCTTCTTTTGGAGAACTTCGACGCTGTGGAATCAGCTGCCAGGGAATTTGTTTCCCGACGGCTACAACCTGCAGCGTTTCAAATCTAACGTGAACCGATACTTATTCTCTCGCAGCGCTTCTACAGCGCCATAGGCTTTCAGCCTTTGCGAGAGGCCGACCATAAAAAAATAGATTTCAGCCTTATTAAATGTAGGGTTTCCATCCACTTCAATTTGGTTTTCCGTGGTTTCACTGTCAAGCGGATTGATGGTATTTTCCAGCATACCCAAATGAAAGCCTTCATTTAAATTTCCATTGATAAACAATTACACAATCACTTTGATTCTTAAAATGCCTGCCCATAGTCCCATACATTAATTTTTTGGGGGTACTTGGTATGCCCTTTTATAAAAGTATTGTGTAAAACTTTCGCGGCCATGATCCGATAAACTGTTGGTTCTTGGGCTGTTCGGCCGGCGTCGACACGCTTCGCTGCTTGACGTTTCGCCAACACGAGTGGTCGGTATCCTCAGAAGCTGATGTCACCTCTTCGGCGTGTTCCGAGAGACTGAGACCGCGTCACGGGGCTGGCACCTAAATTCCCCGGATTAGGAGTGAGGGCGGCTGCGCTGTGCACTGCCGATGCCTGTGGAATCCCTGCGCATCCCAGAATCTTTGCGTCTCTCAAGGCGGGTATCCATATTCTGTTGAGCTTATATGCTTCTTCTTTGTTGTTGAAGTCGTTCTTATGTTTATAAATTTCAATGGACTCGCTGTACAATCTGGCGTAATTAGAGGAGGTCGTAGCCAGAATCTGTGTCTCGTCAAACTTTATCTTGTGTTTTTTTTAATCAGCAGAGAAAAAAATGTAGTCTCATTGATTGACTCAGTACTTCCCACACATTCCAATGATACCAGTTTTATTATTTTCCCACAGCATGAAACTATAGTCTAGATGCCCCTGCAATCAAATCATCGCTCGCCCGACCGCAAAAAGGCGTTTTATTCTACTAGGTGCTTCCTTCACAGGTCAATGGAATACAACAAATTTTTGAGTTTTACACACCCCCACCCCCCTGTCGAGTCGGAGACTAAGCAGCGTCGGGCGTGGTTAGTACATGAACGGCTGGCTGGCGTGTGAGTGGGGGAGGGACTTTTAGAGCTCAGAAGAACTCCCTTCACACGTTAGGTCGAGTTAGTTCATGGACGGCAGGCGTCGAGTGGGGATAAATCCTCCCACGCTTGCTCGTCGCACTGGCCGCGTTCGGTCGCTCTTGGTCACACTCTGGACTCGACAGTTTTCACAGCACCGCGGATCGGCAGTCGGTGGGCAGATGGAACGACACGCCGTCTGCTGACCGCGCATATCGTCCCCCCCCCCGAGAGTTATAGCACAATAAGCCCACAGGAGCTGCAGTGCTGACGGCTCTCGGGGGTTAAAACAATAAAAAACCACCCCCGAACCACCCCAATTTCACCCCCAACAAAACAAAAGTTTTAAAATGATCAGGAAACCCTAAAACGTCTTAAACGAAGTTTGTGGTGTTTTTCAGATTTTTAGTTTTCTTCGAGGTTTTTTTATTATTGCCGCGCCGCACTGATATGATTTCTAAAAACCATACGCGCTTTCCATACTCGTCGCGGTAATAAATCTGTGTCAAAATGTCATTAAAGTCAATTCAGAAGCTTCTACGTAACACAATACAAAACGATCCAAAGTAATATTCTTATGTATTTTGTATGCATCAGAAAGTTCAGGTCCCTTGGTTTCTGTAAACGACAAGGCAATGTTCGGATGGACCTAAAAAAGTGTATTATGCCGCTAGGTCTTTCTCTCTCAGTTCAGTAGACAGCCCATTATGAGTACAACAAATTTTTCAGATTTACAACCCCCCACCCCCTATCCACCCTAATTTCACCCCCACCCCAAAAAAAGTAGAAAATGATCAGGAACCCCTAAAACGCCTAAAAACGAAGCTTGAGCTGTTTTCATATTTTTAGTTTTTTTAATATTGCTGCACCGCCACTGAGACGATTTCTAAAAATCAGACGCGTTTTCCATCCTCGCCAAAGTAGTGATACTGTGCCGAAATTTCATTAACATCAATTCAGTAATTTCAACATTATAAAATACAGAACGATCTAAACCAATACTCGTATGTCTGCAAAATTCTCTAAATACCTGGGTTCCTGTAATACACAAGGCAATATTCGGATGGACCTAAAAAGGTGTATTATACCGCTAGTTCTTCTCTCTCAGGTCAGTAGACAGCCTATTATGAGTACAAGAAATTTTTCAGCTTTACAACCTTCCACCCCCCAACCACCCCAATTTCACCCTCACTCAAAAAAAACCGAAAATGATCAGGAACCCCTATAACACCTAAAAACGAAGTTTGAGGCATATTTGAAATTTTTAGTTTTTTGCTAATTATTCCGCCGCCCATGCCCCATCATCAAAATCTATGCAGCGGTCACTGAGATTAGGAGGCTAGAAAAACACCAACAGACAGACAGACAGACAGACAGACAGACAGACAGACAGACAGACAGACAGACAGACAGACAGACAGACAGACAGACAGACAGACAGACAGACAGACAGACAGACAGACAGACAGACAGACAGACAGACAGACAGACAGACAGACAGACAGACAGACAGACAGACAGACAGACAGACAGACAGACAGACAGACAGACAGACAGACAGACAGACAGACAGACAGACAGACAGACAGACAGACAGACAGACAGACAGACAGACAGACAGACAGACAGACAGACAGACAGACAGACAGACAGACAGACAGACAGACAGACAGACAGACAGACAGACAGACAGACAGACAGACAGACAGACAGACAGACAGACAGACAGACAGACAGACAGACAGACAGACAGACAGACAGACAGACAGACAGACAGACAGACAGACAGACAGACAGACAGACAGACAGACAGACAGACAGACAGACAGACAGACAGACAGACAGACAGACAGACAGACAGACAGACAGACAGACAGACAGACAGACAGACAGACAGACAGACAGACAGACAGACAGACAGACAGACAGACAGACAGACAGACAGACAGACAGACAGACAGACAGACAGACAGACAGACAGACAGACAGACAGACAGACAGACAGACAGACAGACAGACAGACAGACAGACAGACAGACAGACAGACAGACAGACAGACAGACAGACAGACAGACAGACAGACAGACAGACAGACAGACAGACAGACAGACAGACAGACAGACAGACAGACAGACAGACAGACAGACAGACAGACAGACAGACAGACAGACAGACAGACAGACAGACAGACAGACAGACAGACAGACAGACAGACAGACAGACAGACAGACAGACAGACAGACAGACAGACAGACAGACAGACAGACAGACAGACAGACAGACAGACAGACAGACAGACAGACAGACAGACAGACAGACAGACAGACAGACAGACAGACAGACAGACAGACAGACAGACAGACAGACAGACAGACAGACAGACAGACAGACAGACAGACAGACAGACAGACAGACAGACAGACAGACCGACGGAAATGAGTGACGTGGATTTTCGTTATGTAGGCATCATAAATTAATACCAAGAAAACGAAGGTTATGACAATTGTTCGGCAGAACATCAATATCACGATTAACGTCGACGGAGAACAGATAGAACAGCTAACACGTTTTAAGTACTTAGGATCCACACACAGCAAATGGGACTGCGATGAAGAAGTAAGAGCACGGATTGGATATGCGAAGACTACATTCCTTAAATTAAAGAACTTTCTTCTAGCACGAAGTCTTCCGTTGGCTCTGCGGCTTCGGGTAGTAAAGTGCTATGTTTGGCCCATATTACTTTACGGAGCAGAAACGTGGTCTCTTAAAGTACGAACACTGACCCGCATAGAAGCACTTGAAATGTGGACACTCCCGAAACTCCTCCGCATTCCCTGGACTGCACATAAAACCAACGAAGAAGTACTGAGAATCGCTGGCGTAAACAGATAACTTCTTGATATTGTCAAACATCGGAAAATATCTTACCTTGGTCATATCCTTAGAGGTGCCAGATACTCGATACCCAAATTGATACTGCAAGGTAAGATAGAAGGCCGACGAGGTCTGGGGAGGAAACAGCACTCTTGGCTTCGAAATATAAGGGATTGGTGCGGAATAAGAGATGCCGCCACAATATTCAGACAGGCAGAAAATGGCACCCTACATATGATTTGAGAAGAATACGAAGGATCGCCGACGTGCGGAATTACACAGGGCACACGAAGAAGAAGAAGAAGGCATCATAAAGCGCCCAAAAAGTATATTATCTCAAAATCGAAAATTTTCGCGATCACAATACTCCCCTCACCTATCGGTGTGGGTTGTAAAAACATGATGGTCTTCTGGGGTTTTGAAAATGATGTTATGTTGCACGCACCGCTCTTTGCGGCGACTGGTGGTCCCAGTAAAAGACCTCTGCACGCTGTCTCTTCTCCATACAGCAACGAGACTGCGTGAGCATTGCGCCATTACCGCGGATGTCCTTTAATCAGCAGTCTTAGCTTTCACTTTAAGTGTTTTGTAGAGAGTCCCTACTTAAATCATCTTGTGGATGGCCTTCCAGTTGCTTTCGGACTGCAGCATCAGTGGAACCATGTTGTTGGGAGTGATGCCTGAGCGTATTCTGGTTTCATAGCACATTTTGACATTTTGCCACCTTGGACATACAAATGTAGTCTGGCAAGTGCCGTCCTCTGCATCGTAATATATACAGGTAGGTTCAGCTACTAATTCGAACCTATGCAGATACGCTGCAAAATATTCATGACCTGTCAGCACCTGAGTAAGGTGGTAATCAGTCTCACCATGGGGTCTTGTTATCCAACTTCTGATATCGGCAATAAGAATTCTTGTCCAACGTCCTGTAGTGGAATGGTTCCATTGTTCTTGCCATCTGATGTACAAAAGTTCTCTGGTGGCGTTATGAGCCATCCCATTATGAGTATCACTCCTTTCGCGAGCTAATAAATCTAGATGTGGGGTACTCGCTACCACATGAGATGCTGCGGCAGACACCGTGCGGTAAGTGCAGGAAATTCGGATGGAGATTTTCCTGCTTACCGCTATCACTCTCTGTCTTAACTTGCCCTTTGCAAGAACTGTTTCCCAAATTGGTGCAGCATACAATATTATGGAGTTACAGACTGGCGCCATTACTCTCCGTTTGCTGTTGGCCACATTGGGCATTAATCTGGCAAAGCTGATACCGTTTGCCCTGATTTGAAAGCTGCTCTGCTAATATGCCTGTGAATGTCATTTTTGTGTCAAGCCAGACTCCAAGGTACTTAATTGCACTAGACAGCTTAATTTCGAGCCCGTCTACATTGAAAGTAACTTGACGCAGCTTCCATTTCGGTGCTAATAGAACTGCTTCAGTCTTAACTGCAGCAAGAGCGAGAGATTTATCTGCAAGCCACGAAGCTATTTCTTCGTCTTCGGTTAACTCTTGCACTATTTGTAGCTTGAATGGATAAAATTTATGGATTTTAGTAACTGTTTGTATAGAACCAAATGAAATACCAGTCGGATCCACAATTTTGCATAATATTTTGCATTATGGAGTATTGGGATTTATGCCAAAATGACCCAAAAACTTCAACTTGAGCGACTTCATCCAGAACTCTCCGCTTTTTATTTGCAACATATCCCGTTTGAATGAATTTCGTAACGAGGTCTCCTTCATATTAGGCGTTTCGATTGCACATCAAAGTTATCTATATTCGTATTCCAATTTGGTAAATACGGAGGGCAATGAGTGTATACAAAGCTGTTGCTCTATGCAATATAAATTCCGCAAGTTTTAAAGCACAGCATATTTGTCAAAAAACTCGTAAGTGCGCTGCAGCTAGGCGATAAATCATCCTGCGAGAATTTATTGCTTTCTCCACGCGTTTGGTATTAAACAGTGTAGGTACTTGAGAAAACATGTGGGTCGGGAATATCGCATTCTGCTGGCTCCTTATAAGCTACGCCTACAATAAAATTTACGGCTATTGTACAATGTAAAGCGTCTTACTGATAGAGGGAAGAAAAATTGTAGACCTTTTAGTACTCAATCATTTAATCCCTATACATTATTTCTCCAATGGTAAGTTTCATAGCCTGCAGATTTCCAGCGTAGACCTGTCACTCACGTACGCGAGGCTATCTAGGTGCACAGCGAACAGTTTTTTAAAACAGAGCATCTGATTGATTACAATATAAAACGTTTTACTGCCGAACGGAGGAAAAGTTGTAGTCTTTTAAGTACGCTATAGATATGGATATTAATTTGTTTTTTTGACATTGTTACTAGTATTAGGGATTAGTAGATAAAGTACAGTTTAACGTACAGAACACTCAGGCAAAAACACTGACAAAGAAGTCTCACGTTGGCTTACCAACTGTGGAAATGCAGGGCCACCCAATAGTCGAGTCACCTTCTGTCAAGCTCTTGGGAATCAGTATCAACAATAACATGTCCTGGCATGACCACGTCGTCAGTATTGCTAAAACGGCAGAAGCTTGGAGTTTTGTTCCGCTGTAGGAGGCTGTATACACCATCAGAGGAACTACTGCTGCTCTACAAGGCACAGACCCGACCATCGTTGGAGTATTGCTCCTATGTGTGAAGATGCGCTCCGAAGCACTTTCTAAAGCTTCTGGACATTATCCAGAAGATAGCAATCAGACTAATCGATACGCCTAACCTCACAAAGGACCTCCACAGCCTGGAACATCGAAGAAGGGTGGCTGGTATGTTTGAGTGAGCTCTCCCAGATAATAACACCGAAAGCCGCCCTAACGAGGAATACTAGAGAGGATCTGCGAGCTCACCCCTACCAGGTCGAGGTTCCTACTCCCCAAACCAGTCTCCCTCAGCATTCCTTCTTTTGGAGAACTTCGACGCTGTGCAATGAGCTGCTGCCGAATTTGTTTCCCGACAGCTACAACCTGAAGCGTATCAAATCTAACGTGCTTAGACACTTATCCTGTAGCAGCGCTTCTACAGCACCATAGGCTTTCAGCCTTTGCGGGAGGCTGACTATAAAAAAAAGCTGAAAACAGTTTGACTCAATGTATTGTGTTAAGGCTGGTCTAAACGCTACGTTTTCACCACGATTTGTCTGTGCAGTTTTAAAACTGAATGGAAACGTTGCAAAAATAGTGCGTCCACATGATGCCGTTTTGTATTCATTTTTACGCAGTCTTGTTGACATCGATTATGGAGAAAGTCTACTCTGGTCGATTTTTGCATGTTGTCTTGTGAAGAAGAGGAAGCAAATGGACTGTTTACAAAGTATCTGGCGTTCAACGTGGTCGAGAAAATGGCTCCTTAACAATACAAAACCTTGCCCACGTCAAATTACTGCGTGAATTACGTGATGAACCTGATTGGCAAAACTATTTAATCGTTTAAGAAATGCAATAAAACGAAATAGCATAAATATAGATTGTCTCAAATGGACGAAATTTATTTTTGCTATTTTACGGAAATACTCCTTTAAGAATTAATTTTCTATCGGCGGCCGACATTTTTTTAATTGCTCTACCAAAATCTAATACGCCTGCTTCTTTTTGTCTCTGTTATTATATTTGTCGGATTTGATATCCCAAATTCATTGGAAACTTCCATATAACGCGAAAAAACTTAGTCGAAAGCTCTCAGGAAACTGTCGAAGGCCACGTTAAATTAAGGAACAAAATGTATCGAAAGACAGAGCTAATGTCTACACGCACCGACTTGTCTGCGCAGTTCATGGATAACTATGCTCACCAGCTCAGTTATCGTTGCAACTGCACCGTCTCCGCGCAATTCTCAAATACACCGTTTTACTTCCCACACCGATAGATTAGGGGAGTATTGTGATCGCGAAAATTTTCGATTTTGAGATAATACGCTTTTTGGGCGTTTTATGATGTGTACATAACGAAAATCCACGTCACTCATTTCCGTCGGTCTGTCTGTCTGTCGGTCTGCCTGTCTGTCGGTCTGTCTGTCGCGTTTTTCTACCCTCGTAATCTCAGTAACCGCTGCATGGATTGTGATGAAATTTGGGCAGCGGTATGCTGTGGGGTCGTAGTAGGTAATGTTCCTATAATTTTGAAAATCGGTCCATAGGCGGCGGAGTAATTAGCAAAAAACAAAAAATTAAATATTGCTGAAACTTCGTTTTTAGGCGTTTTAGGGGTCCCTGATCATTTTCTATTTTTTTTGGGTGGGGGTGAAATTGGGGTGGTTGGGGGGTGGGGGGTTGTGAAATTGAAAAACTTGTTGCTCTCATAATAGACTGTCCACTGACCTCTGAAGGAAGACTTGGAGACATAAATAACTTTTTTAGGTCCATCCGAACATTGCCTTGCCTATTACAGAAAGCAATGGACTTCTGATGTAAACATACGAGAGTATTGCGTTAGATCGTTGTAACGAGGAAACTGTTGAATTGATTTTAGTGAAATTTTGAAACAGCATTACTACCATGGTGAAGATGGAAAACGCGTATGGTTTTGATAAATCGTGCCAGTGGCAGCGCAGAAATAATAAAAAAACTAAAAATATAAAAACAGCTCAAACTTCGTTTTTAAGCGTTTTAGAGGTTCCTGATCATTTTCTGCGTTTTTTTGGGTGGGGGTGAAATTGGGGTGGTTGGTGGTTGGGGGTTGAAAAATTAAAAAATTTCTTGTATTCATAATAGGCTGTCCACTAACCTGTGAAGGAAGATCTAGCGACACAAATCACCTTTTTAGGTCCATCCGAACATTGCCTAGCCTATTACGGAAACTAAGAATTTTCTGTATACTATACAAGAATTTATTGGTTTAAATCGTTTTGTATTTTGTAACGTGGACACTATTAAATTGATTCTAATGAAATGTTGACACAGTATATTGTTACCGTGGTGAGAATGGAAAACGCGTATGTTTTTTAAAAATCTTGTCAGTGGCAGCGTAGCAATAATCAAAGAACGCGACAAGTATGAAAGCAACTCAAATTCGGTTTTTAGATGTTTTAGGGGTTCCTGATCATTTCCTACCAGTTTTTTGGGTGGGGGTGAAAGTGAGGTGGTTGGGGGGTGGGCGGGTTGTAAAACTGAGAAGGGATCTTGGACTAAAGCTTCAGGCTATGGGAAAATAATAAATAATAAAGCGTAATGTGTGAGAAGTACTGAGTCAATCAACTTGACTTCATTTTTTCTATCCACACGCAACGTTTTGTCTGCAAAGTTTTGAACTGCACAGAGAAAATGTTGTGGAAAACGTAGCGTCTGGATCAGGCTTAAGGTTTTCGCCATATGATCCGATGAACTGCTGAATCTTGGGCTGTTCGGCCGGAGTCAACACGGGTGGCTGGCATTCTGAGGACATGTTACCTGTTCGACTAATCCCAAGAAAGTTAGCCAGGTCAGCGGCGTCGGCATTTTGATGCTTTCGGAACTGAGCCCATCTACTTGACTTCTTTTTCAGTCAATTCAAATATGTTGAGGTTTAAGATGGGGGGTCGGCAAAAAGGGTCAAAGGTGGCCTACTTGCCTGGCTTCGCCTCCCCACCACTACTACTACTACTACTGAGGTTTAAGATGTTCCTTTACTGGCAAATCCTTATTATGAATTTTAAATTCTCGTATAGATTAAGGGGCCTTGGTACACACAGTTATACACATATATGTATTTGCCATGTAAAACACGGATTCCAATTTCCAACAGAACTCACTTGTTTTTCAAACTACATAAACTTTACTTCAGAAGGTGATATCTGAGACCTTAGTGAATGATATTTATTTTTATTGTTTTCAATAAAGTTTTTCAGTGTGCAAAAAACTCGCAATGCAAAATTATAATTTTTCAAATGTCTGTAATTTAACAACCAAACACGACATCAAGAACAGTGACAAAGCGCAAGCTTTCTTCTCTAATTTGTTTTTTGAATCATTATTGTAAGTTTAAAGGTAACGTCAGGAACTTTGAAATGCGAAATTCATTTTTATGGTGACTCGTGGACCTTACTTTTGAACTTTTTGACTTTACTGTCAAATCAATTTTATGAATTTTAAATTTTTGTTTAGATTAAGCAATCCATCTTTAGAATTGCGTACGTAACTGAGTCCATCTACTTGATTTATTTTTCTGTCAATTTATGTGCTGATGTTTGGAGTACTCATTTACTGGTAAGGCCTTTCCATTAATTTTTTATTCGCCTATAGATTAAGCAATCAATCTTTAAAATAGCATACGGAACTGAGTTAATCTACTTGATTCCTATTTCAGTCAGTTTATAAGTTGATGTTTGAGGTGTTACTTTACTGGCTAAGCCTATTCATGTATTTTGAATTATCATATGGATCAAGGATCAAGTACTCCCAACGGAACTGACTCAATCTACTTGATTCTTATTTCAGTCCATTTATATGTTGACGTTTGCAGTACTCATTTACTGGTAAAGCCTTTCCATGAATGAACGAAGATGTTAGATAATGCAATGGACGGAATTGTTTACCGTTGCTACGTTTGTCTAGAAAATGAAAGAGGACTTTTTGAACATAAGATTAAATAGTGTGTATAGTTATAATGATTTTTTTTTGTTAGTGTATAAAATAAATATTTTGTAATTTGATGATAACATACTGCTTACTTATTTTTTTTCGTATTTAAATAAAGAAGATAAGTCAAATAAAATTCATAAATGGCATTTTTCCTTCTCTACATGATGACGTGATTCAATTTTTGATCTGACGTTTTATTTCTTCGTTATCCTCATCAAAGAACAATGAAGATGTCTTTCTGAATCCGAAACGTCGGCTAAATGAAAACTGTGATATATCGTGTTATATAGAATTAAAATTAGAGTTTTTTAGGGATATAAAAAAGTTGTCGAGTATTTAAAAAACCAAAGTTGATGACGGTTGCTAAGAAACGAAACGTCAGATTGAAAATCTAATGACATCAGTTTATAGAGCAGGAAAAGTTGCAATCGGAATGTGAAATTTGCATTGTCATATCTTTTCAAATAAAGTGAGAAAAAACAAAAACGAAATCGGAAAAATTCGAATTTTCCCGGATATCTTCAGAAGTACTCGGAATTTTAAAATTTTAAAACGCCATATTTCAGGGTCAGCAAGGCGCAACTTTTCTCTTATTTAATAACCTTTGTAAATCTTCTGTTTTACGAGATTCCTGTAGTGTGCATTCCTATGCAGGACACCATGTATATGTAAGTGGTGAACTGAGTACACCACGCGTGTACACTTAGTACAGTTTTCAAGCAGGGCGCGTGTAGCTAAAGGTTAACAGTTTAGTTCTCATTTCGGTACTTCGGGAGAAGGATTGGAGAATCCTTCGCGTCCTTTCTGCAAGTAGTGCCGGTCATTCTGATCCCACCGCCGCAAAAGTAGGGTTTTTTATAAGTATAAAGTGTTTGTGTATGTGTTTCTGTCTTTGGCGACTCTATTTACAAAGGGCTGGCTGAAGACAATTTGGTGTAGTTTTATTCTTTTTAAAGCTGAGAAAATCAATGGTGGTGTTTAAAAATGTATAGTTTTGTGCTATTGTGCAGTGTGCAGTGTCTTATTGGATACATTTTAAAGGAGGAACCTCATCAATGCTCGCCGGATCTACTAGTGAAATATAATCCCTTTAGGTGAGATTAGGTTTATACAATTTTTCAATTTAGCTAGCGATTCTTCGATATCTTGCAAGTTATACTAGTCCAATTACGTCTTTACGGCCTTTGACAGCAAAAGGTCGGAAAGAAATGAAATTTGATGGCATGGTAGACATTGATACATCTAAGTTTTCGACCTCGGGGGGTTGCCGCTCGAGGGGTGGGGGTGTGAAAACTCTGCTTCGCGACGATTTTCAAAAAATAGCGCCGTTTTGGAAAGCAATATCGAAAAAAGCTACAGATAATTTATGGAGAGAACAAAATTCTGCAGAATTTTGATCTGTGCAACTAATTCTTTCCATCCTGCAGTGCGCCAAAGTTAGGGGTTGGTTTGTGATTTTCACTAAAATCAGAATTTCACCGCGGATTAAGACGAAAAACTTTATTGTTAAGTCACGTTTAAAACAGTAATTAAAAAAAAAACAGTCGGGGGCGATGACAGTGAGTTCAGTCATATTTTATTTTAATCAATCGATCATTGAAGCATATTAAACACAATACTAATATAACGCTGACCTGAGCAAACCTAAAAACAAGAGTGGTCCTTCGACAAACAAAAAGTCAACTTGGAGTTTGCCTGCGATTCATCAAGCCCAACATTTATCAAAAAGTCGTGTAAGATTTTTCTTTCCTAAAAGAATGACATCTCCTCATTTTTGTATTATCTGCAGTTGCATCAACGTATGCATTTGATTTAAAAAAAAATTACGACATTTATTATGAACACACCGCTACCTACTACCGATACGTGCTGTTACGAAAAATACCTCATTTGTGCATACTTTTAGTGGAAATGATAGTACCTCGGCGTTATTTAATTAAGATAAGATTGAATTTGCGACCTCTGGGGGTTTCCACTCGAGGGTAGGGGAAAGGGGGGTGACGGTTTTTGACAAATAGCGCCGTTGTGGTGAGTGCTATCTAAAAGAAGTTTAAATAATATATGGAAACAATAAAATTAACTACAAATTTGATCTTTAAATTTTTTGTGCGACCATTAGTTCTACAGTGCCTCAAAGTTAGGGGGTGGTTTTTGAATTTTACTAAAATCAGAATTTTATCGCGTAATAAGCCGAAGAACGCCATCAAAAAGTTCTGTAACACTTTTTCTCCCAGGAGACTATCATTTCTCATATTTTTATTATCTGCAGCTGCCTAAATAACACATTTGAGCTCAAAAAAAAGTACAACATTTAGGAACACATCTCTACCTACTACCGATATTAACCAATCGATAAGTCCTACAGAAGTCTTTTGAGCGCAAAGGTCAGAAAGAAATGAAATTTGGTGGAATGGTAGATATTGGTCCCCTGAATGTACACCTCAGTTTACGACCTTGGGGTGTTGCCGCTCGAAGGGTGGAAGGGTGAAAACTCTGCTTCGCAAAGATTTTCGAAAAATAGCGCCATTTTGATAAGTGGTATTCAAACGATTTATGGAGAGATCAAAATCACCGCCCCCCCCCTCAAGCGGCAAATTGAAATCTCTTATTTGAACCCTTTTTTCGATAGCACCAAAACGACGCTATATTTTGAAAATCTTCGCGAAGCAAAGTGAAGCAATTTTTTCACCCTCTCACCCCCCGAGCGGCAGCCCTTAGAGATCGCAGGTTCCAGGGACCAATGTCTACCATCCCACCAAATTTCACTTCTTTCTGACCTTTTGCGCTCAAAATATTTTTGTAAGATTTAACGACTAGCTAATATCAGAATAGGTAGCGATGTGTTCCTAAATGTCGACCCTTTTTTAAGCTCAAATATAGGGAGCTGCAGATAATAGAGATATGAAAATTGTTATTCTCTTAGGGGAAAAAGCGACACAGTACCAGAAAATCGATCCCTACTAAGTATGATTATACCATTGACGGTAAGGTTTTGGATAGGATAAGCGAAGCAAAGGACCTAGGAGTCTTTTTTCAGTCAAACCTCAAATTCAATAACCATTATATGTATACATATTGTGAGCAAGGCGCAAGGTCCCTTGGTTTTATCCTGAGAAATGGCAGAAGCCTTAGTGTCGAAACATTGATTCAACTCTTCAATGCTCTGGTGAGACCACATTTGGGGTATGCTGCTCAAATCGGGATGCCCCTGGCCCAGTGTCATAAATACCAAATTGAAAAGGTTCAGACACGTTTTCTGGGATTTCAAGTTAAATGGGACATACCCATTTATGGTCTCATATGAATCGATGCTAGGTATGTTCAATGTAGTTTCTCTTGTTCAAAGAAGAGATATTCACTATTAATATACAATGTAGGCAATAGTGCAAAGTACAAACAATGCAATCTAATTGAGTTTATTAATTTTAAAGCTCCTAGAATTAACCTAAGGATTCTTAGTGTAGATACATTTAAAACTAGTCAGGATAAGTTATCTCCTTTAAATAGAATGATGGAGCTGTGCAATATCATCAGTAGGGAAAACCCGTTTGACATATTTAACACTAGCCTCTCACAGATAAGAGCCAATTGTTGTAGTGTTTTTATGCCTCCACTTCGCATAAAATATTTTTTATACTTCTAAGTGTTTTGTTAGTTTTAAGCTTTCTTCTATGTTACCTTTACTACCTTCGGGTGTTGGTGAATATGTATCAATAAAATAAAAAATGGAGTCAAGTTGATTGACTCAGTACTTCCCAGACATAACAGTTGCAACCAAATCATCGCCCGCCTGTCGTCAAAAAAACATCTAACATATATATAGATATAGAAGCTACCTGTTTACAACTGATTTGTAAGTTGGTGTATTTCGGTAAGCCGTTTGCGTATGATGCGAATGGAACAAAGTGAGTCTTGTTGAAATTGACTGTTAAAAGTCGATTACTGAACCAGTTGAACATTTTTTTAAAACCCCTTTGATTTTAATATTTCCCAACTTTCAGCAGAAAATATAACAGCTGTATCGTCTGCAAAACTCACTATATCTCCGCTCACATCAACCGCAAATAGATCATTTATATATATGTTAAAGAATAATGGTCCCAGTACCGTTCCTTGAGGAACACCGCATGTTATAGGCAATGGAGAACTAGAGCATTTATTTATCATAACAGTTTGTGTTCTATTACTTAAATAACTTTTAATTAGATGATAGATTTGACCTCGTATACCATAATTTTGTAAAGTTTTCATGAGTATCATATGATCAACTGTGTCAAATGCTTTTGCTAGGTCAACAAATACACATAATGTTGGAATATTTCTGTCTACATTTTTGCATAGTTCTCCTATTACATATGTCACCGCATCTTCAGTAGATTTATTTTTTTTTGAAACCGAACTGTTTATCAGAAAATATGTTATATTTCTCTAAAAATTATGTCAATTTGTTCTTTATTATATTTTCAAAAACCTTTGCCAAACAGGAGATAAGTGAGATAGGTCTATAATTGGATAAATCATATTCATCACCAGTTTTATGTACAGGCATCACAGTCGCAATTTTGAGTATAGATGGAAAAATACCCTTTTCCAGACAACAATTAATTATTCTAGTGAATGGCTCCGAAATCAGATGTGCTACGATTTTGAGTGTTTCAGCAGTTAAATTGTCTATTCCAGGTGTTTTGCCATTTTTCAGCACAGCATTATTGAATTAATTACTTCTTGTTCAGTGATTTCTTGTACTACAATGGAGTTTGAGAGTCTGATTGTTTGTGTGTCTAGGTATCGGATACTTGATTTAATTTTTTCTGCTAGACGTTTACCAATAGAGCAAAAGTATCGGTTAAATTCATTACTAATATTTAAGTTAGTGTTCAACATGTCTCCACTTTGAGACATAATTTTACCAATGTCTTTACCAGAGTTATTTACACCTATAACGTTATTCACACATTTCCATAACTTTTGTGTATCGTTGGTATGGTTCATGATTTTATCTTGATAATATGACAATTTTCTAGCTCTGATTAAATTTGTAAGCTTATTATGATATTTTTTATATTTTTCTTTATTTTCTACTATCGGATCATTTATCATTATTTTGTAAAGCCTATTTTTTTCATTTACGGAATTTATTAAAGCAGCAGTGATCCATTCTTTTCTTTTCTGTTTGTTCTTTTTTATTCTCACTTTTGTTGTACAATTTTTAATGTGTGTCAGAGTTGTAATGAATGTTTCTGTTGATTTTTCAATTTCACTAGCGAAATACGCCTCATTCCACGATTCATTTTTTAGTTCATTTAAAAGTTTATTTTTATTTAAGTATTCTTTGTATCGCAACATTTCACTATTAAGTGGATTATTTGTTCCTGGAAGTAGTATCTGTAGTACTTGAGAAAAATGATCTGTAATTGATGTTTCAACGATAACGGGAATTATTTTCACATCTTTAATTTTGTTATTAATAAATATGTGATCAATACACGATTTTGTACTATCAGTTATTCGAGTGTAGCTGTTTATTGCAGATGTGAAGCCATGAATGCTTAAAATATTAAGATAGTCCTGAATGTTGGTTTCTTCTCCAAGAATATTGATATTTATATCACCTATTATAACATGCATATCTGCAGATATGCATGTTGCAAGATAGTGATTGAGATTTTCAACAAATTCATTTACGAGTGTTTGTGGTGATCTATATATGCACGTAATCAAAATTCTTTTATTACACTTAGTGAAGTATATCTGAACGATTTTGATATTCCCAATAATAATTGTATTATATTTTTTGTTTTTTTTTGTTGGAGGCATACGGCATCGACTACAAAGGCCATTAGCCGTTTTAATATGCAAAACTTATTTATTAGATGAGGGGGTGTAGAATCTACCGGTCCTCATAGGCACCGAATAAATATAAAGTACTGAACTTGGAATGGACGAAGTTTAGATCGTGTCATATCTTGTGAAAGAGCTTGATTATTTTCAGGAACTTAAGTAGTGAGAGAACTGACGTGTGGCTATAAAAACAATTTTCAAGAGAGTCCGGCACATTAAGCCTCGACTTTTCTTCCCGGAATTTTGGGCAAACTAGGACATGGTCAAAATTCAGTCTGCACTGGCACTCTTCGCATATTGACGGTTCGGTACCAAATAAATGACAGGACGTCAGCCGACTATGACCAATCCTTACACGAGTCAGGCAGACTTGTTCCTTTCTAGAAAGGCCCTTGGGATAACACCAGCTCTTGATTGTGGGCTGCAGGCGTTTTAACTGGGTATCGCACCCCTGCCATTCACGTTGCCAGTGTTCCTGACATTTTATTTTGATGAATTGTTTCAGGTCTTCGTATTTAACTTTGGGTTCCGGGGAACCATCGGCAATGGCTGTCTTTGCGGCTTGGTCTGCTAATTCATTTCCGTTTATACCTATATGGCCAGGTACCCAAACAAAGACGACGGTTTTGGATTGGCTACATAGCTGGAGGTTAAGGGAATTAATCTGCTGGACTAAAGGGTCTTTCGAGAAGTTATCCTGTAGGGAGAGGATGCTACTGAGAGAATCGGAACAGACAAGATAAGTCCCAACTCTATTGTTCTGGATGTAGAGCATTGATTTGAGTATAGCAGTAAGCTCCGCTGTGAATATAGAGCAGGAGGGACTGAGTTGGAATCGGAGTGTCTCTTTCTCGGTTACGATTGCTGCTCCTACGCCTTCCTCTGTCTTTGAGCCATCAGTGAATATAATCTCTTTTGGGCTATCATAGTTGTTAACTATATCTCTGAAAACTTTGAGATATAATGAGTTAGGCGTGATGTCTTTCTTGTACTTGGCGCAGTCCGTCCTAACGCAAGTTTTCTTACATGACCAAGGTGGTATTGCGGAGAGTCCTCTGATATGGGCTTCGGGGAAACTAATCTGTAGGTCATTCTGGATTTGACGAATTCTAGCACCCAGTGGTCTTGTTATTGTATCTCTCTCAAGAAATATGTCATGTTGGCCAGTTTCACGAATCATTGAATGGTTTGGATGAGAGGGTTGCGTTAGCATATTGGCGGCATAATTCAAACATAATATCATCGCTCTCGTATGGAGGGATGGGATTCCAGAATCACAGTGCAGAGCAACAGAGGGACTTGTTCGAAATGCTCCAGTGCACAACCTGAGACCTGCTCTATGTATTCTTTGGAGCGCCTGCAGATAGGATTGACGAGCTGAGGAGACCACCACCAAGCCGTATTCCATTTTTGACAATACCAGTGATCTGTATAAGGTCAACAAGGTATCTCTATCTGCGCCCCATCTAAGGTTTGACATACATCTTATAATGTTCAGAGCTTTCTTACATCTAACAGCTACATCGTTGATGTGGGACTTCCAGCGGAGCTTACTGTCAAAAATTACACCTAGTATGCGATGTTCAGCAAGGACTTGAATGTTCCAATCTTTTAGTTTGAGCAGGGGCTCTCTATGAGGTTTTCTAAGTCTACAAAAATGAATGATCGCAGTTTTGGATTGAGAGAAGCGAAATCCATACTTATCAGCTGTCTCAACGATCCTATTTATAGCTGGTTGCAGCACTTCTTCAGTATCCTCTATAGACGTACCTGATGCGAATATTGTTAGGTCGTCCACATAAATGCACTTTCCGATGCCTTGGTCTATCGATTCGATGAGATTATTTACAGCAATACCGAAGAGTGTAACACTGAGTGTAGACCCTTGCGGTACGCCGCTCAGCTGATTGTGAGGATCTGACAATATATCGGCGATTCTCACTCTAAAAGTTCTCTGCTTCAAGAAGCCTTTGATAAATTGCAAGAGCGGTCCTCGACTGCCCCATTTTTGTAGAGAGACAATGATCCCCTCACTGCGAGTTGTATCGTACGCCTTTTCTAAATCGAAGGATACAGCAACCAAGTGCTTTCTTAGTGCAAAGCTGTTTTGGATTGCTGTTTCCAAGAGTACTAATTGGTCAGTTGTTGATCGAAATTGCCTAAAACCCATTTAGGTATAGGAATAATAATTGCCTCACGCCATCTTTCAGGGTATATTCCGCTTTGCCAAATATTGTTAAAAAGAGCCACTATAGATTTTTTCCCTTCATTCGGTAGTTGACGAATCATTTCATAATGAATGGAATCTGGTCCTACTGCGGTATTACCAGAGTCCTCAAGCGCCTTTTCGAATTCAATATCGGAAAAATCTACATTATAGGATAATGGTGTACTTTCTTCTACATTCGCGCCGGTAGCGTTAACTTCTGCTTGAAGGTCTGCAGGTTGCGTGGCACTTGTTGACGAACAGGTCGCTTGAAACTGGCGAGCAAGTGCGTTAGCAATTTCTTTGTTACCAGTAACCTCAGTTCCTTCCACCAGGAGCATCGGTGATGGAGGTGCAAATGTTTTGCCTGCAATAACTCTTACTTTCCCCCAAACCTCTCTGGTTGGTGTTTGGGTTGTAATGCTTGACACGTAACTTTTCCAGGATTCCCTCTTGGCAGATAATATCAATTTTCTAGCTGTCGCTCTCGCTCTTTTGCATTTAATTAAATTTTCTGAAGTTGGTCTCCTTTTAAAAATATTATAAAGATGTTTCTTTTCTTTGGTGGCCTTTGCTATGTCATTATTCCACCAAGGAACGACCTTTTTACCTTCCTGGTAAACAATTCTGGGAACAGAAGCCTCTGCAGCTTTGATGATGTTACTTGTAATCTGAGATACAGATTCTTCAACTGTGTTTTCCAATGGTAGAGGTTGAAGGTTCAGCCTAAACGATTCCCAATTAGCTTTTTCCAGGTTCCATCGTACTGGGAAGGGAGAGGGGATATTTTCCTTTGCCAAAGAGATTTTTATTGGCAGATGATCGGATGAGTGGTCGTCCAGAACCTCCCAATGGAGTAAATGTGAGATGTAAGGGCTGCATAAGGATAAATCTATTGCACTAAAGTTGCAAGATCTACTGTTCAAATATGTTCCCTGTCCATCATTTAGTAAGGCTAAGTTGAAATCGTTTAAGAGTTCCTCGACGCGTCTTCCTTCGGTGGTGAGTGAAGACGATCCCCATAGGGGGTTGTGGGCATTAAAGTCGCCGACTAAAAGAAAGGGACCCGGAAGTTGATCGCAAATCTCTTTCAGTTGACTATAACGCCAGTTGTGGTCTGGAAGGTATAAGTTACAAATTGTAACTTTCATAGGAAACAGCAGTTGAATAGCAATGACCTGAAGATCTGAATCTATCCTAATCTCTACACAGGGTAGAATATCACTAATAAATATAGCAACACCACCCCGTGCGCGATGGCGAGGAGTAACATCCTTCCTGAAGCACTGGAACCCTCTTAGTTTGAAATTGGTCGACGGGGAGAAATGTGTTTCTTGCAGACACACACAGAAAGGGCGATACTCCATCAACAGTGTCTTCAGTTCTGGGTAGTGGCATGCGCAGCCATTAATATTCCATTGGACAATGTTGATGTTGAAGGTTTGAGTATAAAATAGGTGTAATAAGTTAAATTAAAACTAAAGATAAATAAATTAAGGGAAAAAACTACAAACTAATGAGAAAAAAGGGGTTTATCACAGTAGGTATATCACAGTAGGTATATCACAGTAGGTATATCACAGTACTTGTATCACAGTACGTATCTCACTTTTCTATGCTACAATAGAGAATTTGGATTAGCTTGACTAAGTTGGCTAATCTGACTAGATTGACTAGAAAGCAGTGGTTGAGTTAACTGACGTTGTCCCGACTTATCTGACCGAGTATTTTCAGCAGATCTGTTAGGACTGGTGTCAGGTGTTTTTTTGGGACGGCCTCGACATCGTCTTTTCTGAGGAGCTAGTGAACCGTCTAATCTGACTGAACTAATGCTTTCATCTGAAAGATCTGATGCCTCAACAGAATCCTTAGGTTTTCTTTTGGATGAAGAAGATGCGTCGGACTGAGTTCTACTCCTAGGTACTAGATTAATTGGTCTCCTTACAGGAATTGGGGCAGCAAATTCCTTTGAAGCTGTCTGGCTAGTTTCGAAAAGTTCCATGATAGTTGATCTAACGACATCCTGTACTATAGGTCGTAATCTATCTTTCTCTTTCATTGCAACTTGCGCGTATGATGTATTTGGTCTGGGAGTTTGTACCAAGGCTTTCCTCTTGGCTTCACCATAGCTTAGTTTTTCGGTGACAATTAACTTTTGGATCGCTACTTCCGATAGATACTTTGGACATGCTGTGGATCTAGCTGAATGTGGGCCACTGCAATTGATACATTCTATAGGTTGGTCGCATGGTTTGCCTACATGCATCGCTTTTCCACAAACACATACTTGATTCTCAGAGCAGTTCAAGGATGTGTGCCCAAAACGCTGGCATTTGAAACAGCGCATTGGCGAGGGGATATATGGCCGAACCGCCAGGACGTACATGGCAACTTTAACTTTCTGTGGTAAGATGGGGGTATTGAACGTAAAAATATGATTAGGAGTGGCTTGCAAATTACCTTCCCGTTTCACTTTCATTCTTTCAACTTTAATTACTCCTTCAGATTTTAATTCATCTTCAATCTCTGATTCACTGCAGTTCAGTAGGTCTCTGCAAAATACTACGCCTCTGCTGTAATTTAGTGTAGCATGTGGTTGAACGACGACTGGATTACCCAAAAAATGTTCTATTCTCATTAGTCTTTGACTCTGAGCACTTGTTTTGGTTTCAATCAATAAACCTGATTTTGTCTTTTTGATAGATTTGCTCTCTCCTATCAAACCATACATTGTCTTTGATATTGCAAATGGATTCATACCATCAAAGTTCTGTCCATCGACTTTTCGTATAATGAGGAACCGGGGAATTGGACCATCCGTCTCCTTCATAATACTTCTTCCAACTGGCGTGGCGGAAACTCCACTGCCCGATGGATTATCGTTTGGTGAGTTTTAAAATGGCCCACCGCCATTATCTTTGTTGGGTTTGTTCTTTTTCATATTGGTCCCACGAGTAGCAAGGGAATAGAGGTCAACTGTAGCAGAGCTCCGCAATACTACAGAAAGGCTATTTACTACCGGAGGGCGCCTAGTATCCGGAAGACACCGTTAACGACTCACTACGTGGAGCCATTCACCCCTCGGCACGGTTTACTCCTGTGGAGGGAAAACGGACTTAGGATGGAAAGATAAGATAGGGTAGGGGTTGGGATAGACGGGATGAGGTAAAAGGTCAGCGGACAGCTGGTCGGGCGCTGGCGGTACGGTCTACGACATTACCGTAGCACCGGAGCACCACCTAAAGCAAAGCCTTGAAGATGGAACTCCGAATGGCCAGACGGCCAATTGTATTATAACTATGTAAAGTATTTTCTCTTATATACACTACCACTCCATCATTTTGATTCACATCGCCATTGTTGTACACTAATGTGTATCCATCAAGCTTATACAACGATATATCATCTAGCTTCCAGGTTTCAGATAGAATTATAAAATCTGAACTAAAATTAAGTTCACTTAGTAGTAATTTAAGTTCATCTAAATTTTTGTTTAAACTCCTAATGTTCATATGAAACATATGCAAACTATTCTTACTTTTTGTAATATTTAGTAGGTTATTGAGATCATGTGTGTCTTGAGCAGTATGAGTATTAAATGTTTCGATTTTAAAATTTCTAATATAACTATCCATTTAATACTTTATGTATAATTATTATCTAATTTTATTTTCGTTCAATCAAATATAGTTCAAAATTCAATGTTCGAAAGGTACTGAGATTGAAAATATTTGTAAGTAGGACATTTCTGATCGTCGGATGTGTGGGTAACATCGTAATTTCTATTAAGGGTCTCATTATAATATGTACAATTACAACATTTCACTAAATTTTGTTTACATGATTTACTTTCATGATTTTGACCACATATCGCACAAACATGTGAATTTAGACAGTGTTTTTCTGTATGATTGAATCGTTGACATTTCCGACATTGCAGTACTTTATTATTTTCGTAAACGTTTAAAACTTGGAAATCAACCAATAGTTTACTACTATAGTTTTCAAAAATATTCCTGAAACCCTTACCTGATATTTCAGCATAAATTATATACATTTTTTTCTTTGTTATATATCTAATGTAGGTGACTTTAATTTCATTTTCTTGTAAAAAAGGATTTTGTTTAAGTATGGTTTCTTCTATTTGTTCCACTGTAGGCGTCTCATCAGATTTAAAACCCGAAATTTGAATTTTTGGCTTGAACGTCTTCGGTTCCGTAATTTTGTATTTTTTTGGTAATTTCTGACCCATTTCTTCTTTCATTTTGCAGCAATCGTTTTCTTCTATATGTAATTCTACGCAACCGTTTTTCATATTGCGAACATTTTCTACTCGTAGCTTAAGATCTTGTAAATTTATGTGTTTAGTTAAGTCATTTCTAGTTTCATGACACGGTTGGATTACGTCAGGCTTTACAATGATCTTTTTCAGTTTTCTTTCTTTCTTTTCAGTATTATTTTTCGTGATTTATGCATACGATAACCTGTTGCAATCTTTTTCCTCCAAATGTTCAAGTCTTTTGACTACTGAATCTAAGGTGTCTACTATAGAGTCTTTTGGTGCAATATTAGATGTAATCAATTCATATTGTTCCAATAAACGTCTATTTTCACTTGTAATTTGACATATAAGATTATCTTTTTCTGTTAATATTTCCTTTAGGTATTTATTTTCTTCTGTTAATAATTTTATTTTATTTTCATACGCATTTTGATCTTTTGTTATAATCGGTGAAGCTTCATCTGTGTTTTGAGAATTTTTATTTCTTTTCTTCCTATTCATACTGTATGCACATAGGCATTGGGATAGACGTTGACTTCAGTTGACTTCCACTGACCTTGACGTTTTATCTTGAACTGTCTAAATATCAATACAAATATGGCCGATCGACAAGGGCGTACCCAGGTAGGGGCAGGGGGGGGGGCAGCTGCCCCCCCCTAGAAGATTAAATAAATGTAATTTTTTTTGGCAAATAAAAATTAAAAACGTGTTACCTACTCTGCGCAAAATGAAGTGTTGGAAACAAAATATCTTTTCAGCCAGATTTGTTCTTTATTTTCTATAGTTAAATATTCTACAACATTCGATATAGAGTCTGTATAGTGAGTCGTGTCGGTCGTGTCACAACGTATTTATTAGAATATTTTATATGGCGACCTTCAGCCGCCGTCAAACGAAACGCAAAATGTTTTGATCAAGTTTTGATACACTTTATTTATTTCTTTATTTCGTTTTTATTATTTGTTAGTTATCACTAACAAATGAAAGTGTCAGTAATGATTTATAGTCGATAATTTAATTTCTAGAATCTGATTTTGATTACGAGACAGAATAAATAAAAATTAAGTACGGTTTTGATGCAAGTTTGGTTTTATTATATAATTTTTGTTTTCAATGCTATGCTAAAATAAAATAATATTCAATATGTTGCATATTATTTTAAGTAGTATATATCTGTACAGATTTAGTTTAAGATTCTTAGTGTTCATAAAATAAAATAGTGAAAGTATCAAACTCAAATTTCATAGCATATTCTATTCAGTGCTTACAACTAAATTATTTTTAAATTTGCCGCGGTTATTTCTGTGCCGCGACTCACTAGACAGACTCTAGTATACTGTTAGCGATGCAATATAATTTAAATCTCCCACAAAACCGTGGTATCTCGTAGTTTCCGCTTCCGACGAGACAATCAGAGCCATATAGGATTAAAGCTGAATATAATTGGAAGAAAATAACATCTAACGCCATCTAGTTTCGGACGGCAGTACTTTTTCCAGTAAAAAGAAATAGGCTCAATGTATACTGTATACGGTCAATAGAGACATCTAGTATTGAATAGCAATACCACGAAGAATATTCTAGCATGGACTATTCCGGAAAGAAAAGACAGTGATAGCATGTATTATAAGACAAGGATGGAAATAGAGTCGAGCTCGAGTATTTTCTACATATTTCGGGAGCGAGAATATTTTCAATATATAAGCGGAACGTAAGGCAGAGCACGTGAATTTAGTTCGAATACAATTCAGTTCGGAGTGGAATACGAGCGAATATTTCATACGCCATAGATAGTGTCTTATAGTTTCGTTGCGGAGACACGAGATTTACGTTTACTGCGCAACAACTGGAAATATTACTCCGTCAAATGGATATCAGGAAATTCTTTGAAAGAGGTGAGTCAAAACAAAACACTTAAGTACATACTTAATATGATTATTTGATTTGTTTAAGGGGGGCTATGACTCTTTTGTAAGTGTATATCTTAGGCATTACTTACAATACTTAAATTTATTAATTACAACACGTGGTTTTGTTATAATAGCTAAAATAACATTTGTGAATATTTTGTGATAAAAAAGTTAAAAAAAAAACATAAAAGAAAGATCCTTGCAATATTTTGGATTTATTAATAAGATCATACCGACAACAAAATCCCTTTTCTCTAACGTCACAACAAGTGTATTATTTCAAATTACTTACCTAGTTTTGATTATTTGGCGTTCAAACCATATGCAAGAGAATGTGAAACTTGATCTTTGATTTTCGTCCTATGCAACCCGCCTAAACACTGTAAGGGTAATTCTGTGTATCCATTTTTTAGGGAGGCCACGCGAAAAAAGAAAAAAAGGTCGGGAAAGTAGCAGTGGAAGCGATGAAAATGACAACCATGATAAAACCACTCATGTAATGCCAATATCATTGCATGCTAACATTGGACAAGCGTCAAATTCTTCAGTAGAACCTCTTAATATATCTGTTGCCGACTATTCTTCTCCATCGACATCCCAACAAACTTATGACGTCAACGTCGATCCTGAAATTATAGTGGACGATGGCTGTCATGAAAATGATCTGGGTCGTTATGTTGGATTGGCTACCCAGCTATCGACGGAAAAGAAGAGGGAGTTGTTACAAAATCCTTGGATCCCGCCCAGAAATTACGATTTTGAAAGTGATGCAAGCCATTTAAAAAGAAAATTTAATCATGCTTGGTTGGATCAATATTCACCATGGCTAGTATATTCCAAGCGACTAAAAGGTGCTCTTTGTAAGTATTGTGTTTTGTTTCCTCCGCCCATTAGCACTGTGAGAGGAATTTTGGGATCGTTTATGGTCAGGCCATATTTAAAGTTCAAAAATATGCATGAAGACTGCCGAAAGCATGCAACGACCAACCTTCACCAAACGGCGACAAATGCTGCAAAAAATTTTCTTGAAAATGTTCCTGTAGACATCCAACTGCAAAGTGGACACCAAAAAGCAATCGATGAAAACAGACAAATATTGTCATCAATTATTTCTTGTATAGTATTTTGCGGTACACATGATATGCCTCTTAGGGGCAAACAAGCAGATGAGGGTGTTTTATTAGATTTATTGAAGTTGAGAATCGATTCAGGGGACAACAAATTAAAGAGTCACTTTGAAAAGTGCCGTCGAAATGCAATTTATACTTCGCCAAGAATACAAAACGAACTAATAAATTTATGTGGCGAAGTTATTCAGGAGAATGTAATTAGTGAGGTTCGGAAGACCATGGCTTACTCAATCTTAGCTGATGAAACAGCAGACGTATCTGGGAAAGAACAGCTGTCAATAGGCGTGCGGTTCTACGACGAAAGCAAAAGTAAAATCAGAGAAGAATTTGTAGGGTTCGTTGAACTAAAAGCACAAAATGCTTCCGCAATCGCCGAAGCAATTGACAATTTCTTAATTAGTTCTAACCTCTCCAAAGAAGATTGCGTAGGGTTTGGATTCGATGGCTGTTCTACAATGGCAGGAAAAGAGGGTGGCGTACAAGCCATTTTGAGAAAAAAATATCCTCGTGCTTTATATTTTCATTGCTCAAGTCACAAACTCAACCTTGTTGTGAATGATGCGAACGCAGTGCCAGAAATTAGAAATACTGTCGCCACTGTAAAGGATGTTATAACGTTTTTCAGAGAATCGACTACACGTCGAAACTACGCTCCAAACCTATCACGATTATGTGAGACGAGATGGTCCGAAAAATATAAATCAATCAGAAAGTTTTCTCAACATTTTTCAGAGCTCGTGAAATCTCTAGAAACGTTATCTGTAGAGGGAAATTATGCCACCAGAAAATCTGCATATCAGTTGCATTCAGCCGTTACAAAACCAGTGTTTATTGTTTCTCTACAAACAATAGCCAAATATTCAGCAGTTATAGAACCAGTAGTTAACGCACTGCAAGCTAAATCGATCGACATGATCTCGGTAGGAAAACACATTAAAAATATCAAGGACATTCTCAGAAATGACCGCGAGTTTCCTGATAGAATAAGTAATGAAATACTTCAAAAAGCACGAGCTGTTGCAATGGATTTGAACATAGAAATTTCGGTTCCACGTCTTGCTCATAAGCAAACACATAGAAGTAATCCGCCATCAGACAATGATAACGAATATTGGCGGCGTTCCCTGATAATACCATACATTGATTCACTCATTTCATCATTGAATATTCGATTCTCCCAAGAAAATACTCCGGCGTTTGCTTTAGGCAGGCTACATCCCTTGTATATGACAAAAACCAGCATTGCAGACCTACACAAAAACGCAGAATCATTCCAAGAATTTTATAACCTGGATATCACCGGGGAACTGAACCTTTGGCATAATTTATGGGTGACGAAGGCTTTATCAGATGATCAATTAAAGGACATAGAAGTAGTTGATCTGTTCAAAGAAGCGAACATTTTTTACCCTGCTGTCAGAAAGGCATTAATTATTTTAAGCACTATCCCATGCACCACGGCGACCGTAGAACGGTCCTTCAGTACGCTGCGAAGAGTTAAAACGTGGCTAAGAAGCACCATGGGTGAAGAAGGGCTTACGGGTTTATGTCTGATGAGCGTACATCGCAATTATTTAAAAGACAACAGTGAGTTTATTGAAAAGATTGTCATAGACAAATTTTCGGCAAATCCGAGAAGATTACTGTTAAATTAAAATAAACATATATAATATTATATATTATACATAATTATTATGTACTTATAATATTTGTTTTGTGTCATCATAAAAGTTAATGAATAAAAGTCAATTTTCGAAACAGGTATAAGCACTAAGCAGCCCCCTGCCCCCCCCTAACTGAAATCCTGGGTACGCCCTTGCCGATCGAACCTCTTACACAGTTTCTCCCGGGCTGCCTTTATGTCCAGCAATACAATTCAACTTAACAATACCTTAGCACAGCAGTTATCCAAAATTTGTGACTTCTGTTAGAAAAAACGGTAGGTGTAACAAGGAAGAGCTTTTTAGAACGTAAGTGTAGTAAGTAGTAGTAAATTTAAATCCTGCAGATTTCTGTAAAAAGGTACATCGTGTTTTTGAACACAGTAAATAATAACAACGGGATCATGGACACACTCACATGCCTGTTAGAGCATGGGCGTTGCTTTTTCTAACCTATTCGAATTCGTTAGAATGTATAATCTACCTGTTCAATAAAGACGATTAACGCCTCCCATTGATACATGCCTAACAGGCTGCCCTGGGGGCATTTCCTTGTGCATTGTTTTGCAGTGATCACTGTGATATCCTGTACTGTTATGTGAATACTGACCAGAGAAAGAACGGCATCCAGCAGGCCAAGAACGCCGAGACGATGATGCCCAACGTCCTGGCGGCTTTCCGTTCCCTCTTCATATTGGAGCCCCGCGAGCCCGCCGAAGATTCGTCGGCTTCGGGCGTCCGATGGACGCCGCTCGGTGTCGCCGCACCCTTAGTGACGTTGTCTGCCCCGCCGCCACCTCCAGCCCCGTCGGCGTCGTCGTCGTACGCCACTGCGGCCATCGCTGCTGCGGCCGCTTCGTCTACGCTCGCCCTTAGCTGCGAAGACAGGCCCGTCGCGATCCCGTTGATCTGCAGGTGCTTGTTCAGCAACGCCGCCGCTACTTTGCTCCTGCAAAGAAGATATTATTATTATTATAAGCTCGTGTGACACGATACTAAATTTGCTATTTATTAAATTTCATATAAAATTTGATCTCAAATTCGTTATGAAGTTTCTCTGCAAAAATGGTATTGAAAAAGGGCAGAAAATTTGAAACTGTATGATACCATCTCAAATTTAATATCAAATTTGAACCACGCGCACGCGTAGTTGAGACTAAAAAGGACAGTTGCCAATACTGGGTTGACACTACTGACAGATATCAGCTGGAATTCCATAATTGACAATTCGACACGGACGCGTTTTATGTTAGCGTTGAGTCATTATTAGATGCGTTCCTTTCATACATTTTATTGTATATTCTCACCTTAGATCATTTTGCCTCAGATTCGTGCACGTAGGCGCGTTCCATTCGCGAAATAAAGAGAGTTTGAACTGATGATATTTGTTCCCTATTCACCTCTCCCGAGCTTGGTTTTGATGTTGTGCTCCGACGAGTTTTTTGGATCACTAACCGTACTTTCGTTTCGTGCATGTTTGTGTATTTATGTGTTATTAATTTTTTCAAACCAAATTCCATGTTATGACTTGTTTTACATGAAAATTATTATTTTAATATTATACACCGTGTCCCAGGACGAATCCCGAAAAAAGAAATCGCACTTGGGTTTCTCATTTGTTACAGAGAAATCAAAGTTTGAAGTTTTGTTGTAAAGATGATTGAAACGTGTGTGGCCCACCTTATTTCAATCTCACTTTCTGTAAAAACATTTTCGATTTTACAGCAAAAAAGGGCGAAGCTGGTTAAGTACGGTTACGCTAACAGGTTTTTTTAATATTTTTGTCGATGATTTACCTCAGCAACGTACGAATATGATAAGGATGACGACATATAATCATTTCGCGATCTAATTAAGGGCATTTCAACTGTTTAACAATTAAGAATAGACATATAATTTAAACATATTCTAACATAAGTCGTGCCAGAAATCATCCCTTAAAGTTTTGGGGATTCGTCCTGGGACACGATGTATACATACATACATACAGGGTGTTTCATAAGTTGGGACTTTTTTCATACAGCTGATAGTACTCGCCAAAATGAGTGTTTTTTCCCGGTAACATATAAACGAAATATTTAGACAAACCGAGATATTGACCATTAAAGAAATCCTCAATTCTAAGTCCGTCCCTGGGCAATGGCTCACCATGTCACAATATCACAACAAACAAGGCAGCGCTAGTGGTGCCCGAACTGCCGATGTCGGTGAGAAAAACAGGCAGTTGATCATACCGTCGCGTTGCTGTTGCTACATCTGCCGATCGGACTTTAAAAACAACAAAAATGGTGCATGCTTATAACAATAGTGAACTGGTGAACATGATTTTGATGTACGGTGAGTGTGGTCAAAATACCGCTGCGGCTTCGCGAGTGTACGCCGATCGTTTCCCTAACCGTACTCACCCTGCACTTCTTCGATTTGCCTGGGTCTGGCTTGTGCAAAGAGCTAGACACAGGATATCTGAATCCACATCGTGGTGGTCACGCTGGAAGACCTCGACAACATCGTGTGGTCCAAATGGAAGAAGAGACATCGCAAATCGTACTTTTACCTGTAAGGCGCCTGCGGCAGGACAGTACTTACAACTTCCGTAGCTACCAAATAGTGAGTACTTGCTTGAATTTTTTTTTACTGTTTTGCTGCTGATTCACCGTCCATTAGCTTGGCCGTTTCAAGGGCCGGTGCTTTTTAAGAGGAAAGTCCCAACTTTTAGAACACCCAATGTAGCGAGGACATTTGACGGTGCAGCAATGAAAAATCATGAGCAGGTCCACAATAATACACAATGTAGAGGAGTAGAAATGTCAATGTTCCTTGCAATGTGATTGCAATTTGATTTGCCTAAATTTGAATTTAGAATGCAAAATAAATATAAAATGATGATAAACAAACTTAATTGATACATAATTTATTAATTTAGAGCTGAAATCTCAAGCAGCAATACATAGTGTTTATATTACCATACCTTTTCTGCTCATTTACCTTTCCTATTATTGCGGAGATATATTTTGTGTTAAATGTACTGAAAACAATGAACATATATTTAAAACTATATTTAGTTACAACTGTGACTCGTTTAACTATGGTGCGAGTTTTTCGTCTCAAGTGATCAAGTGATATTTGTCTCGCATGTGAAAGGAACGGCCTTGACACCAAAAACTTAGGTTATGATTTTGCTGCTTTTGACAGAAGTCAGTCAGTCAGATGTTAACTGCATTATGCTTCTTCTGCGCACTTTTACGCGCAGTTTTTATACTTGCTAGTGTTCAGAACAATTTATAATGATTTTGATATCAAATTTCATATCCAATTTCGTCTGAACTATTGGCTCAAAAAATTGTATGACATGTTAAGAAATTTCATAACAAATTTATTCGCAAGTATGATATGAAATTTGATGGCAAATTTAGTATCGTGTCTTACGGATCTTATGTATAGGCCACCGTGTTAATCAAAGGCGTATTTAGGGGAGCCTTGGCGGCCCTGGCCCCATCCGAAGCCAATTTGTTTTGACTCTATACTACTGCAACTCCTCTAACCTTAAATACCTACAAAAATATTTAAGAAGCAGTACATCAGAAAGTAGATTGAATGACTTGGCTAACCTTTACATCAACCATGATATTCCTGTAACCCGAGAAGTATCTGATAACATGGCGAAGTCGGGTAGACGAATTATGTTGGTTTAAGTTGTTGTTGAAAAGTGGATAAATGTAAACCCCAATTTTACAACTTTTTCTACAATATTGTAAAAAAATCTACTGAGCTGTTTATTTTGTCTGTTTTTTAAGAATGTAAACCTGATGATCAGATTAATATACATAGTGTCTAATCAAGCTTGTTTTTTTAATATTTTTATACTTTAGTATTTTAGGAAGATTTCGAAAAGAACATAGGAAGACACATCAAACTCTGAAAGATTATATTGTATTTAATATTTTGGAATCCTCCAAAAAAAGTGTTGCCCCCCCTCCAAATGAATTTTCTAAATACGCCACTGGTTTTAATCACGCATTGATAATAATTTATTTATTGCAGGCATCCAACACCGTCCAAGTAATGGACTTATCGAGTTAAATCAACACGACAAGCTAAAAAATGAAGTCAAGTTGATTGACTCAGTACTTCCCACACATCACGGTGATACCAGTTTACTATTTTCCCGTAGCATGAAGCTCCAGTCTGAGATCCCCTTGCAACCAAATAATCACCAGCCCCCCCCCCCCCCTAAAATTGTCTTATGCCGCTAGGTCTTTCCTTCACCGGTCAATGGACAGCCTATCATCAATACTACAAACTTTTAATTCTTACAAACCCCTACCCCCAACCACCCCAATTTCACCCCCACCAAAAGAAGGTAGAACATGACCAGGAACCACTAGATCATCTAAAAACGAAATTTGAGTTGTTTTCATACTTTTAGTTTTTTGATTATTGCTACGCTGCCACTGACACGATTTCTAACAAACATACGCGTTTTCCATCCTCACCACGGTTATAATACTGTGTCAAAATTTCATCAGAATCAATCTAATAGTTTCCACGTTACAAAATACAAAACGATCTAAAGCAATAAATACTCGTATGTATGCAGAAAATTCTAAGTCCCCTAGTTTTCGTAATAGGCTAGGCAATGTTCGGATGGACCTAAAAAGGTGACTCATGTCGCTAGGTCTTCCTTCACAGGCTAGTGGTCAGCCTATTATGAATACAACAAATTTTTCAGTTTTTCAACCCCCCACCCCCCAACCACACCAATTTCACCCCAACCCAAAGAAACGCAGAAAATGATCAGAAACCTCTAAAACGCTTAAAAACGAAGTTTGAGCTGCTTTTATATTTTTTGGCGGGTTAATAGTTATTTATTAATTCTAGAATTTAGGCAAACAAGTCTGGGAGCGTGATGTTGTGAGGCAACTCATCTTTGAGTTTTCATTGCATAATAAATAACAGTTCGTCTTATATTTCATTTGAAATCAACAGAATCATTATTCCAGACTTTATTTCAAGAAACATATATTATGGACTCTGTCAAGGGTATATCCTGGACAGTCACTTCTAGGTCAGTCATTTTTGTAAAGATCCAAAGTCCTGTCCAAAATGATCTCCGTAAACTTAAGCTCATCTAAGCTTTTTAAGGGCCGGTTGTACAAATGCCGGTTTAACTCAAGCTTTATTAAACCTAAGCCTAGGCTTAAAGTTGGTGAAAGTTGAAAGATGAAGTTGATAAAATTGACTAGAGTTTGCACAAATGAAGCAATGCGTAGATACTGTTATAAGTATCTAGAAAATGACTTTTTCTGTTTTGTCACTTGTGACGGTTTGTGTCAATTTCGGGCAACGGCCGTTTCGGTCTCTCTTCTTTTATTTGCTTTCTTTGTTAAATTCATCATCATAATCACAATGTCTTAACAGACATGTTGTGAACTCGTAAAATGCATTAAGTCGGAGCTAGAGTATTGCCGACACGAATATTATCAATAGTTTTGAGAACTGTAGTTCGCCATCGTTCGAGATTTCCTGTCAGCTCAGTGGCGCTCTTGATACTCATATCTAGCAACTGTCTCGTCGTATCCACCCAGCGTGTAGGGGAACGGCCACGGCGCCGCCCACTCGGGGCGTGACCCTGAACTACAAGTTTCTCCATCTTATCGCTTCTGTGAATATGTCCGAGAAATGTATGCATTCTCGTCGACACAATGGAGGATAGTTTCTTTGGATTACCGAGCTCATCCAGTATGGAAGCATTAGTTCGATGGGCGGTATAAGGAATTCTCAGCATTCTCATCCACGTCCACATTTCAAAAGCGTCTATGCGAGCTCGATCTTTTTAACAGTTCAAGTTTCCGAGGCATCCAAACATATGGAGAACACAAGAGACTGGTTAAATTAGACACAAATATTTCCAAAAATATAATCTAATAAAGTGACAAGTGACAAGTAAATTGAAGGTTACTGCTTGATACATCATGTCATTTGTATTTAAACCTTAGTTGAGCTCTGGTTAAGCTACAAGATTCGTTCATGTTAAGCTTGGAGTAGGGGGCTAAGCCGGTATTGTACAACAGTGGTCTTGCAACTTCCGTGGTTTAACGCCGGCGTACCATACCGAAGCCTAAGGTTCCATTGTAAAATCGGTCCCAAATATCCTTTATCTGGAAGAGGTGTAACAGATGAGCTACACGTTGACGCAGTTCTTAAAGAATAGTTAATATCATGTTAGGGAGCATTGAAGGCTACAATTTTAAAATATTTTCAGCTCTAACCAGAGAGAACAGCAGTAACATATAGGTAAAAGAAAATCTAGAGTATAACAGAATAAGAAATGGATTTTTTTAGTATACTAGCTACTGAAATGTACAACTTATTGCTTGATTGGCAAATTGAACTAAAAATTTTGAAATTAGAGGGAAACTACATGCGATTGTTGCTCTGGTACTCTGATACCTTCAGAATGAAATTCAACACTTTGTAGCATAGACAAGTAGTTATTCCCGTGAGGGCAAGTTAGGATACCTTTACTG
The DNA here is from genome assembly GCA_951848785.1 of Callosobruchus maculatus. Lineage (NCBI taxonomy): Eukaryota > Metazoa > Arthropoda > Insecta > Coleoptera > Chrysomelidae > Callosobruchus > Callosobruchus maculatus. The sequence continues at coordinate 3,766,168 of CATOUR010000127.1, forward strand.
GAGCCCTTCAAATTCTTCAGTACCTAACTATTAGCAAAATATGTGTTCTGTAAGCTTTGCTGGGCAGAAAGTAAATGACATAAATTCAATTACAACGTAAAATAATAACAAGTCTTAAAAATTATTCGAATAGAGACTCAAAATGCTGACCATCTTGTTCCAAGCACATTTGATTCCTCCGGAAGGAATAGATGTAAGACATTATTACTATATTATGACAACTTAGAAAAATACCCGTACATTCACGCTAGTTTGATCCTACATATTTTCCTACCAGCCATGGCATAAATAAACGTGAAATTATTTCTGGGCCACAGAAAGATAAAGACCCTTTTAGGGTCTTGTAAAAGGGTACAGTGAGAGACATGCAAATCCCACAGATACGTCATTTTTCTGGTCGTCTATCCTCCCGTGTCCTATTACGTATTCACAATGCGTCTCACATGATCGGCTTCCGTTTCTTGAATTTTATGCAACCAGAAGACGAAGAGGAGGCATATACGGTGTTAGGCCTGGGCGGAACATAAGTATCCGCCTAGGTAAACTGGCTACCGTTTTCCAAGCAGAAATAGCCGCAATTTTGAATGAGTCAAGTTGGTTGACCCAGTACTTCCCACACATTACGGTGATACCAGTTTATTATTTTCCCATTGCATGAAGCTATAGTCTGAGAATCCCTTGCAACCAAATCATCGCTCGTCCGCCCGCCCTCAAGAAACATCCAACACAAAAAATCTCATAAATGGTTTCTTGCATATCTCTTCGTAGGAATCAGGACGAAACAGTTTTTATTCTGCAGTCTTCAACTGAATTGGTATCCCAATCACATGGCATGTCCATTTCCCGATATTTAAATACAGAAAAACCCACAAAAACGTGTAGTAAATGGTCTAAGATGCCTGTAGTACCCAAAAATAGGATTGAATGGCTTTTATATTGTACCACTACGAATACAACAAATTTTTCAGAACCCCCATTCCCATACTACACTAATTTTACCCCTTCTAGAAAAATGTAGAAAATGATCGGGAACCCCAAGTCGCCTAAACACGAAGTTTGAGCTGTTTATATTTCAATTTTTTTATTTTTGCTGCACCGCCACTGACACGGTTTCTAAAAACCATAAGTGTTATGTCTTTCTTTATAATGGAGAGTTTATCATGAATACAACAAATTTTTCAGTTTTGCAAAACCAACAATATGAATTTGATTTTTTTGTTTTTTGCTAATTACCCCATCGCACATGCACCGATTTTTAAAATTATAGCAGCATTATCTACTGCGACCCCACAGCATATCACCAATCACCAACCAAATTCCATCACAATCCATGCAGCGGTTACTGAGAATACGAGGGCGAGGCTAGAAACACGCCAACAGACAGACCGACGGAAATGAGTGACGTGGATTTTCGTTATGTAGACATCATAAAGCCCCCAAAAAGCGTATTATCTCAAAATAGAAAATGTTCGCGATTACAATACTCCCCTCACCTATCGGTGTGGCAAGTAAAAGACTATCTATGTAAACACAGATAGCCGAGCGGCCCTGATGATGGCCTTAGCGAGTAATCACACACTTCAAAAATAGTGTGAAACTACCATAATACCCTAAAGACACTGGCGAAGACCAACAAGGTAACATTATCTTGGGTGCCTAGTCATACATGAGTAGGTGGGAATAGGTGGCCGACAGGTGTGCCAATGGAGGTGCAGAACCATGTGGTACATCATACGACATGCTACGGACAGCTGACACCAGTTGGGTGGGGATTGTGCAGCCTAAGATGATGCTCAGGGACCCTTGTGTTCTAGTACTGCAGACGCTCTCAGGTTGCGCAGGAAGGAACTACGAAACGTGATTAGATTGATAACTGGTCATTGGACGATCGATGTGGCAAATCCTTTATGCAGGAAGTGCGGTGAGGCAGAAGGTTTCCTCTAAGCTAAGCACGTTATCTTCGACTGTCCTGCCTTGAGTGAAAGCATGAACTCCTGTCTGAATTTGGGCTAGGAGGGAAGACAGGAGAGCATTGTCCAATGGATCTCAAGATTCGCAAAGAACTTAGAATGGGACTCTGGTTAGCGTCCCAGATAGCAGACATTGAGCCATTGGATGTCCAATGGAGATCCGCTCTTGGACACATAGGCTGTACAATGGATGTCCATAAACTGTACAAATGCTATCCAATGGATATCCAATGGACATCCAAACGATACATCTTTGGACGTACATCTGGTATTCAAAACTCGACCAGTAACGTACGTACATGCATTTGGATACATTTTGGACATTATAAGGATATTTGCTAAATGGGTTTATATCAAAAAACACGTATGCATACATTATTTATTATACAAATAACTATCATTGCATAAACAGTCAATATATCTCAGAAAAAATGGAGTCAAGTTGATTGACTCAGTACTTCCCACACATTACTGTGATATCAGTTTATTATTTTCCGATAGCATGAAGCTTTAGTCTGAGATCCCCTTGCAACCAAATCATCGGCAGCCTCCCCTCCCCTAAAATTGTCTTATGCCGCTAAGTCTTTCCTTCAGAGGTCAATGGACAGCCTAAATCATCTAAAAACGGAGTTTGGGTTGTTTTCATACTTTTAGTTTTTTGATTATTGCTATATACGCTGCCAGTGACACGATATTTAACAAACATACGCGTTTTCCATCCTCACCACGGTAATAATACTGTGTCAAAATTTAATTAGAATCAATTTAATAGTGTCCACGTTACAAAATACAAAAAGATCTAAAGCAATAAATGCTCGTATGTATGTATACAGAAAATTCTAAGTCCCTTACTTTCCGTAATACGCTAGGCAATGTTCGGATGCACCTAAAAAGTTGATTTATGTCGCTAGGTCTTCCTTCACAGGTTAGTGGACAGCCTATTATGAATACAAGAAATTTCTCAGTTTTTCAACCCCCCACCCCCTAACCACCCCAATTTCACCCCACCCAAAAAAACGCAGAAAATGATCAGGAACCTCTAAAACGCTTAAAAACGAAGTTTGAGCTGTTTTTATATTTTTACTTTTTTTTATTATTTCTGCGCCGCCACTGGCACGATTTATAAAAACCATACGCGCTTTCCATCCTCGCCATGGTAGTAATACTGTGTCAAAATTTCATTAACATCAATTCAACAGTTTCCTTGTAACACAATATAGAAGGATCTAAAGCAATACTCTCGTATGTTTACACCAGAAAAAAATAAGTCCTTTGGTTTCTGCAATAGGCAAGGCAATGTTCGGATGGACCTAAAAAAGTTATTTATGTTGCTAGGTCTTCCTTCATGGGTCAGTGGACAGTCTATTATGAAAGCAACAAATTTTTCAATTTTACAACCCCCCACCCACCAACCACCCCAATTTCACCCCCACCCAAAAAAAAGTGAAAAATGATCAGGAACCCCTAAAACGCCTAAAAACGAAGTTTGAGGAATATTTAATTTTTTTGTTTTTTGCCAATTACTCCGCCGCCCCTACACCGATTTTCAAAATTATAAGAACATTACCTACTACGACCCCCCAGAATATCGCTGCCCAAATTTCATCACAATCCATGCAGCGGTTACTGAGATTACGAGGACAGAAAAACGCGTACAGACAGACCGACAGACCGACAGACCGACAGACCGACAGACCGACAGACAGACAGACAGACAGACAGACAGACAGACAGACAGACAGACAGACAGACAGACAGACAGGCAGACAGACAGACAGACAGACAGACAGACCGACAGACAGACCGACGGAAATGAGTGACGTGGATTTTCGTTATGTAGACGTCATGAAACGCCCAAAAAGTGTATTATCTCAAAATCGAAAATTTTCGCGATCACAATACTCCCCTCACCTATCGGTGTGGGAAGTAAAATGAAACTAATTATACAAAAACAAAAATGGAATCAAGTTGATGGACTCAGTACTTCCCACACATAACAGTAATAATATCATCGCCCGCCTGTCCTCAAAATACATCCAACACAAAAACTAGTAAATAGTTTCCTAAATCTCCCCGTAGGAACTAAAACGACACAATTTTCATTCTGCGAGCTTCATCTGGAGGAAACAAATCAATCAGGAACCCTCAAAATGTTTAAAAACGAAGTTTAAGCTATTTATGTTTTTAGTTTTCTTACTACTACGCCGACGGCACTGAGACGATTTTTGAAAACTATACGCGTTTTTCATCCTTGCCACGGTAGATATATTGTGTCTAAATTTCATTAAAATCAATTCCATAGTTTCCATGTTACTAAATTCAGAGCGATCTAAAGCAATACTCGTATGTATACATCAGAAAATTCAGTCCCTTGATTTCTGTAATAGCAAAGGCAATGTTCGGATGGACCTAAAAAAGGACATTATGTCGCTAGGTCTTTCTTTCATAGATCAATGAACAGCCTATTATGACTAGAAAAAATTTTTGAGTTTTGCAACCCCTTACCCCCTAACCACCCCAATTTCACACCCACCCAAAAAAAAAGTAAAAAATGATCAGACCCTAGAACGCCTAAAAACGAAGTTTGAGGGATATTTATTTTTTTCGTTTTTTGCTAATTACTCCGCCGCCCCTACACCGATTTTCAACATTATAGCAGCATTACCTACTAGGACCTCACAGCATATCGGTAACCAAATTTCATCACAATCCATGCAGCGGTTGCTGAGATTACGAGGGTAGAAAAATGCGAACAGACAGACCGACAGACAGACCGACAGACAGACCGACAGACAGACCGACAGACAGACAGGCAGACCGACGGAAACGAGTGACGTGGATTTTCGTTATGTAGATATCATAAAACGTCCAAAAAACGTATTATCTCAAAATCGAAAATTTTCGCGACCACAATACTCCCCTCACCTATCGGTGTGGGAAGTAAAAAAATGGAGTCAAGTTGATTGACTCAGTACTTCCCACACATTACGATGATACCAGTTCATTATTTTCCCATAGCATGAAGCTATAGTCTGAAATCCCTTGCAACCAAATCATCGCCCATTTGCCCGCAAAAAAACACCCAACACAAAAACTCTGGTAAATAGTTTCTTGAGTCTCCCTCCTTAGGAACTAGGACGCCACAGTTTTGATTCTGCATGCGATGCGAAATTCTCAGGAGCCTACAAACCGTCTAAGAACGAAGTATGAGCTGTTTCTATATTTTTATTAGTTTTACTTCCCACACCGATAGGTGAGGGGAGTATTGTGATCGCGAAAATTTTCGACTTTGAGATAATACGTTTTTTGGGCGTTTTATGATGTGTACATAACGAAAATCCACGTCACTCATTTCCGTCGGTCTGTCTGTCGGTCTGTCGGTCTGTCCGTCTGACAGACCGACAGACCGACGGACCGACGGACCGACGGACCGACAGACCGACAGACCGACAGACCGCCAGACCGACAGACCGACAGACCGACAGACCGACAGACCGACAGACCGACAGACCGACAGACCGACAGACCGACAGACCGACAGACCGACAGACCGACAGACCGACAGACCGACAGACCGACAGACCGACAGACCGACAGACCGACAGACCGACAGACCGACAGACCGACAGACCGACAGACCGACAGACCGACAGACCGACAGACCGACAGACCGACAGACCGACAGACCGACAGACCGACAGGCCGACAGACCGACAGACCGACAGACCGACAGACCGACAGACCGACAGACCGACAGACCGACAGACCGACAGACCGACAGACCGACAGACCGACAGACCGACAGACCGACAGACCGACAGACCGACAGACCGACAGACCGACAGACCGACAGACCGACAGACCGACAGACCGACAGACCGACAGACCGACAGACCGACAGACCGACAGACCGACAGACCGACAGACCGACAGACCGACAGACCGACAGACCGACAGACCGACAGACCGACAGACCGCCAGACCGCCAGACCGACAGACCGACAGACCGACAGACCGACAGACCGACAGACCGACAGACCGACAGACCGACAGACCGACAGACCGACAGACCGACAGACCGACAGACCGACAGACCGACAGACCGACAGACCGACAGACCGACAGGCCGACAGACCGACAGGCCGACAGGCCGACAGGCCGACAGACCGACAGACCGACAGACCGACAGACCGACAGACCGACAGACCGACAGACCGACAGACCGACAGACCGACAGACCGACAGACCGACAGACCGACAGACCGACAGACCGACAGACCGACAGACCGACAGACCGACAGACCGACAGACCGACAGACCGACAGACCGACAGACCGACAGACCGACAGACCGACAGACCGACAGACCGACAGACCGACAGACCGACAGACCGACAGACCGACAGACCGACAGACCGACAGACCGACAGACCGACAGACCGACAGACCGACAGACCGACAGACCGACAGACCGACAGACCGACAGACCGACAGACCGACAGACCGACAGACCGACAGACCGACAGACCGACAGACCGACAGACCGACAGACCGCCAGACCGCCAGACCGACAGACCGACAGACCGACAGACCGACAGACCGACAGACCGACAGACCGACAGACCGACAGACCGACAGACCGACAGACCGACAGACCGACAGACCGACAGACCGACAGACCGACAGACCGACAGACCGACAGACCGACAGACCGACAGACCGACAGACCGACAGACCGACAGACCGACAGACCGACAGACCGACAGACCGACAGACCGACAGACCGACAGACCGACAGACCGACAGACCGACAGACCGACAGACCGACAGACCGACAGACCGACAGACCGACAGACCGACAGACCGACAGACCGACAGACCGACAGACCGACAGACCGACAGACCGACAGACCGACAGACCGACAGACCGACAGACCGACAGACCGACAGACCGACAGACCGACAGACCGACAGACCGACAGACCGACAGACCGACAGACCGACAGACCGACAGACCGACAGACCGACAGACCGACAGACCGACAGACCGACAGACCGACAGACCGACAGACCGACAGACCGACAGACCGACAGACCGACAGACCGACAGACCGACAGACCGACAGACCGACAGACCGACAGACCGACAGACCGACAGACCGACAGACCGACAGACCGACAGACCGACAGACCGACAGACCGACAGACCGACAGACCGACAGACCGACAGACCGACAGACCGACAGACCGACAGACCGACAGACCGACAGACCGACAGACCGACAGACCGACAGACCGACAGACCGACAGACCGACAGACCGACAGACCGACAGACCGACAGACCGACAGACCGACAGACCGACAGACCGACAGACCGACAGACCGACAGACCGACAGACCGACAGACCGACAGACCGACAGACCGACAGACCGACAGACCGACAGACCGACAGACCGACAGACCGACAGACCGACAGACCGACAGACCGACAGACCGACAGACCGACAGACCGACAGACCGACAGACCGACAGACCGACAGACCGACAGACCGACAGACCGACAGACCGACAGACCGACAGACCGACAGACCGACAGACCGACAGACCGACAGACAGACCGACGGAAATGAGTGACGTGGATTTTCGTTATGTAGACATCATGAAACGCCCAAAAAGTGGATTATCTCAAAATCGAAAATTTTCGCGATCACAATACTCCCCTCACCTATCGGTGTGGGAAGTAAAAAATGAGATTATGAATATTAGGCTACATTATCAGGCAAAAATGGTTTTACACTGACAACACCAAAACAACAAAGATTTATAATAGGCTTCCACAATTATTCAAAACTAAAAACAATTTAAAATGTTTCCATAAAAACCTTGAACCTTCCTTGTTACAAAAACCTTATTACATCATTATTTTACCTTTGAGTAATAATTCACTCCAACAGGTTTGCACTAGATCACAGGTTCAGTTAACAAAAAACATCATGTGAAGTACAGTTTGTCAAAGTGAAAGAATTGTAAATAAAAAAAAAATGGTATAGTAACAGACATAAAAGTGTGGATGCATGAACATAAACATAATAGTGCAGGCGATAGAGGTAGTTGAGTATGCAAAATGTGAGTACCGAATTTTGCCAAGGGATTTGATTACAGAACTAATCAAAGATTAAGAATGTGGATCTTGCCGCATGCCGGTCAAGTTTCTAATCTATTTTTTGTTAACCCCCTCTACTCCTCTACTCTTATTCGCTTAACAGCTCAGATTTTTTGAAAAAGATGGAATTTAAAAAACACGAAAAAGTTACATAATTATTTTCTTTTAACAATGTTTCTGCCCTTTTATGAAATAAAATTTGGAAAATATTTATCACTAGTTTATGGTCTACATGCTTCGCTATTGAATGAGACTGTTTTGTGTTTTTAGGACCTCTACAGGACTAACTATGGCTGAATTAGTACAACACTCAAGCTTCGATTAAAAAAAAGAAAATGGCTGCCATTTTATTATGGTGGGAGAAAAACTACTATTGGGGGTGATAAAAAAATACTGTATTTCATTTCCCTAAAGGCTCCGATACCGATGACCGGACACATTGTATAACGTATTTTTTATTAATAAAAAATTAAAAATTATTACTTTAATTTTGTTTTTTTATTAAATGAGAATCCATCCTGACTTTCACAATTAGAACAAACTGTAAATTATTACGAATATATTTATTAAAATTATTTTGCCTGATGTACTCAATAGAATCCCTGTCCGAATAAGAGTAGAGGAGTAGAGGGGTTTAACAAAAAAGTGGACCAAAAACTTGACCGGTAAGATCCACACTCTTAATCTTTGATTAGTTCTGTAATCAAATCCGTTGGCAAAATTCGGTACTCACATTTTGCATACTCAAGTACCTCTATCGCCTGCACTATAAGTTACAACCATATCTAGTCAAAATGTTGTATGAGAAATGGTAATAAGAAAAAAGTAATGATTAAAACTTAATATCAAATAAAATAAATGCTAAATATTCCACATAGGCCTGATTAAAACTTAATATCAAATAAAATAAATGCCAAATATTCCACATAGGCCATACCTCAATGATATCTCTTAATGTTCATGATGAGCCTGTATAAAACTCGTAAAGTGGGTTCACAAACATTTCCTCATTCAAAAACATGCGTTTGCCATTGGCTCAATGTGAGGTATGTAGTTAGTTAAGAAGCATTTAACACAAAGTTAGTACAAGTCAGGTACATGAAATATCAGATACTCCACAAAATATAATAAATAAGAGACATAAGTCCAAAACTAAAACGTGATAAAATAAACACAGGAACTTCAAGTACCTACTTGCAACAATAATGTATAACATAATGCACAAAACATAATGGTAGCCTAGCATATTTCATCCTGCTCATCTGATCAATGAATTTAACTATTGTTAGAATCAAAATAATAAATACCCTGAGCACCGATTTTAATACGTCAAAAAGAGAGAAAGACAACCCCGACCGCCCACGGTCGGCACGCCGGTGATCGATCTAGGTCATTCTATGCGTACCGCTCGAGTACGACGGAGCTGTTGTGGTTGTCTTTGTGGTTTTGTGCTAAAAATCTAACATCGGAAGCGGGACTGACACGCTCACATCGTAAGTACAGTTGCATTTTGTTTGTATTGGATGCATTGCCCTGTTTTACTGTTACTGCTATGTGTTGATGTTTTTGCGCCTGTTTTCATTATATTACGGCAGGCAAACTGTGCGACTAGGTACGAACGTATTGTCTGACGGTTTAACAATTTAAGGAAGCAATTTTTTGTGATCCCAAGAAGAGAATTATTTATTTAGATTGCTCAATTCTCTTTCAACTGAGTCGCACTATTTTACACATTGTTTATTTGTAAAAGAGTTGTACACCATTAAATTAATTGATTTACGTCCCCGATGCGAAATTTCGGATTTTACATGACCGTTTACAGTGTAATAAGAACAAAACAAAAAAATAATAATAAACGATAATCCAGAGTAGATCAAGATACATCATCAAATTATAGTTCTTACTCATTTTATTAATAGTTACTGGAGGGATTACAAGTAGGTCAAGGTTTTTATTTATTTTTTTAGTGTAGGACGTCTTTACTGAACTAGATTATTGCAGGTTGCATTAAAAAAGGGTTAGATACCAATTCATGTTGCATTGAGTTAGTATTATGCATTTAAATTTTGTGTTGTAAGGGAACATGTATTGAGTTTTATTTGTATTGGTTTTTGCTGCGCAAGAAAAAAAAAACGAGAAACAGCTACGTCTATTATTTTCATTTGACTCGTTTTTATCCCATACTATACACGAGAAACAATTCAGTTTTACATGTTTGTTGTTATTTGTTTTTTATTCATATGTCCGGACGCCGCATAGTAAATCTGCGCTTATATTCACAGTCAAATCATCATGGAAGGACACAGTGCTAACGATTCTACGAAAGATCTACTTGCAGAACTTGTTAAGGCCCTTAGATCGACTCGTACAGCGCCTGAACAAGTTGATTTGCCGATTTTTCGACCGGATATAAGTGATGCAAAAAAATGGCTTATCGAGATAGAGAACATTAAAGATGAGTTTGAGTGGTCAGATCAACAGTTGATTGTGAGGTTAGGCCGTTTTTTAACGGGTATTTCTAAAACGTGGTTCGAAAACTGGTCGCCAGACATTAAAACCTGGGACATCTTTGTCAGAGACTTTTTGGAAGCTTTTCCACCAAAAAAAATTTTGGGTGAATTACTTTTGAAGGCGGCTGAGTTTAGCAGTAACCGTTGTAATACCTACGAGGCCTACGTGTTTGAGAAGGTGACTCTTCTTCGGAATTTACGTGCGCATTGGGATGAAGCAGATCTCGTAGAGATTATCGTTCACGGGATTGTGGAACGCGACGTACGCATCACCGCAAGCAATCAAAATCATAAAAAAATATCTGAGCTCATTTCATATTTAGGATCAGTGCCAAAACGTCGTTTGGATGAACCAAGAACTGATAGAAATTCGGAAGTAGGGGAACCCCCTCGTAAGCGATTTCGTGAGAGTCTTGACGATGATCGAAAACGTAAGAGACCACTTACTTGTTACGGTTGTGGTAAAAATGGTCACACTTTGAAATTCTGTTTTGAACGCAAAAAAGACGAAGAAACTCCCAAAAACTCACTCTCTGCCGCTTCATCGTCAAAATCGAGTAGGGCAAATTCGGATTTATCGTGTTCATTTTGCTTTAAAACTGGACATAAAGTTGAAGACTGCTTTTTGAAAAAGGGTATCGAGAAGCGCCGAAATGTAAATCGTTGCAGCAGTGGCAAATCGGGTGCCCCTTGTGAGATGATAATCAATGGAATATTGATGAAAGGCATCATTGATACTGGTGCAGATGTTTCACTTATCCCTCAGAAGCACGCTGAAATGTTTCGTAATAAAATGGTAGCACGTTGTACCATAATTGGCGGATTATTACCGGGACATTATGTTTCAGAACAATCGATAACATGCAATTTTGAGATGTCAGGTGTAAAGACAGAGCTGACATTTATTGTTGTACCTGATAGCTTTCTAGAATACGACGTATTGGTGGGGTGTAATCTATACAATGATCCCGACATAGTTACAATAACAAACCATGCTGGTACCCAAATTGTCAAGAATAAAGTTGCAAGGGTTTTAGACATATTTCCAAATTCTGAAAATTTCGACTTGGACGTGCCAGATATACACAGGCCTAAACTGTTAAAAGTTCTGTCACATTACAGCGATATTATCGCTACTAGCGGAAACGCAGTCTCCTGCGTAAACAATACTACATTGCATATTAGACTTCGCGATAACTATATTGTCAACAGAAGCCCTTACCGATTGTCATTAACTGAAAGAAAAATTGTTCAAGACATTATCAATGACCTTTTGAGTAACAATATTATTCAAGAAAGCGAATCGCCATTTGCAAGCCCCATAATACTTGTAAAAAAGAAGTATTGTTCATATAGGATGTGTGTGGATTTTCGTGACCTCAATCAACATACAATCAAGGATCGGTACCCTCTGCCATTAATTGATGACCAGTTGGACCGCCTGGGAAAGGGTAAGGTGTTCACTTCTTTGGATATGTCATCTGGATTTCATCAGATCCCTATTGATGCCGACTCTGTACATAAAACTGCATTCGTAACGCCAGATGGACATTTTGAATACTTGCGTATGCCATTCGGCTTGGCAAATGCCCCGGCAGTATTTCAAAGAGCAATTAATAGGGCATTGGGTAATCTTAGAAATACTGAAGCATTAGTTTACCTTGACGACATACTGATACCATCTGAAACAGTTGAAGATAATTTGACTTCTTTGGGTAACGTACTGCAGGCGCTTAAAAATGCAGGATTCAGCTTAAACTTAAAAAAGTGTCACTTTCTCCAAGACAAATTGGAATACTTGGGCAGAGAAGTATCTGCGGAAGGTATACGCCCTGGGATACAAAAAGTAGAAGCGCTGACAAAATCCCCCATGCCCACTACAGTAAAACAAGTACGGCAACTGATGGGGTTAGCTGGGTACTTCCGTAAATTTATTCCAGAGTTTGCCACGCGTACTGCATGCATCACCAAACTAACGAAATCGAACGAACCTTTCTCTTGGACTGAAGAACAAGAGTCATCCAGAAAGTATATAATTGACTATCTAACATCACGCCCTCTTTTAAGGGTATTTGATCCCGAACTTCCCACAGAACTACACACGGACGCAAGCAGCATTGGATATGGCGGAGTGCTCCTGCAAAAATCGGATGGAAATCTACGAGTTATTGGATACTTTAGCAAAAAGACAAACAAGTATGAAGAAAAGTATCATTCTTATGAGCTGGAGACCCTCGCCGTTGTTAGCTCCATGAAGTACTTCCGTGTCTATCTTCTGGGTATCCATTTCAAGCTTGTCACTGATTGCAATGCTATCAAAGCTACTGCAGCGAAGAAAGATATTTTACCAAGGGTAGCTCGTTGGTGGGTGTACATGCAAGATTTCGATTTTGAGATTGTTTATAAAAAGGGGTGTTCGTTGCCACATGTGGACTACTTAAGCAGAAATCCGGTGGTGGTTCGTCGGTTAACAAAACATGACAATTGGTTATATATCGAGCAACGTGGGAACAATGAAGTTAAGATGCTGCTCGATGATTGGAAGGAAGGACGCTTAGATAAAAGTCGTTATGCTGTTAAGAATGATATTTTGCACTACATTGTATCGACGCGTGATGGATCTGTTCCTAAGCCATTTGTGCCCAGACAAAGCAGATTAGGTCTGCTAAGGATTTTTCACGATGAACAGTGTCATGTTGGGATCGAGAAAACATTAGAATCAATACAAAGGCACTTTTGGTTTCCTCGCATGCGACATTTTGTTACAAAGTACATTAAGCATTGTCTCATGTGTGCTGTAAAGAAAACCAGGTCTGGTCCTTTACAGGGCTATATTACAAAAGTTGACAAACCTAATGAGCCTATGAACGTCATTCATGCTGATTGTCTGGGGCCTTTGGAAACCACAAGTGCAGGACACAAGCACATTTTAGTTTTAATTGATGCATTTACCAAATATTGCGTGTTATTACCGTTGAAAACGGTCCAGGCTTGTGAAACAAGAGAAGCTTTCCAACTTTTCATATCGCTATTTGGCACACCTAAACAAATAATCATGGATGCTGGTAAAAACTTCAAAAACTTGAGCCTGCCAGAATACTTGGATTCTTTGGCTATTAGCTATCACTATACTACTCCTGATGTTCATAGATCCAACGGACAGGTAGAGAGGTATATGAGAACAATCATGAACCTTCTCCGAATTGAAACAAAGATTCGGTCAGAATGGTCGAGTGGACTATGGAAAATTCAGTTAGTCTTGAACACCACTGTACAGAAAGCAACAGGGATGACACCACTTAGGGCACTGATTGGCATTGATAGCTCAACGCCACTGATCCAGAGCTTGCTTGCCAATATAAATTCTGACTTACAACCAATCAGAAATTTGCAGTTAGATCGCAGCAGGATAAAAGACCGTCTGGATTCATCAGCACAAACAGAAATTAAGGAAAACAGCAAACGATGTAATACGAAGAACTTCAATATTGGTGATTTTGTCCTTATGCACCGCGATGATCGAATGCATCAAGGAAAACTGAAATATGAGTTTCAAGGGCCATTTGAAATCGTGGGCATTACACCAGAAGGTCGTTATGAAATGAGAAGAGTCGGCAAATCTCTTGTGACTAAGGCTGCTAAGGAACAATTGAGAAGCTGGCCAAGTGACTGGTCGATGACGATGAACATGGAGGAGCTACTGCAAGATTTAGAAAACGAGTGAGTAGTCTGGATATGGGCCAGTGTTAGAATTTGTTTTATGTGATAATGTATTGTGTATGCTTGCATTATGGAGTGACTAAAATATATTGCACCTTACTGTTTTATGCTTAAAGCTTGGTACGCTTTGCATGTGTTTATTGTGTTTGAAAGCTAGCTACGCTTTGCACGTTACTGTTTTATGCTTAAAGCTTGGTACGCTTTGCATGTGTTTATTGTGTTTGAAAGCTAGCTACGCTTTGCACGAAACTGTTTTATGCTTAAAGCTTGGTACGCTTTGCATGTATTTATTGTGTTTGAAAGCTAGCTACGCTTTGCACGTTACTGTTTTATGCTTAAAGCTTGGTACGCTTTGCATGTGTTTATTGTGTTTGAAAGCTAGCTACGCTTTGCACGAAACTGTTTTATGCTTAAAGCTTGGTACGCTTTGCATGTGTTTATTGTGTTTGAAAGCTAGTTACGCTTTGCACGAAACTTTTATGCTTAAAGCTTGGTACGTTTTGCATGTATTTATTGTGTTTGAAAGCTAGCTACGCTTTGCACGTTACTGTTTTATGCTTAAAGCTTGGTACGCTTTGCATGTATTTATTGTGTTTGAAAGGTGGCTACGCTTTGCACATAACTGTTTAAGCTTTAAGCTGGGTAAGCTTTCCACGTAACTGTCTTAAGTTTAAAGCTTGGTACGTTTCACATGGATTTAATTTAGTCTGAAGCTGGCTACTCGTCGCATGTCATTCCTTTATGCTTAAAGCTCGTTACACTTTGCATGCCATTGTGTTATGTTTGACACCTAGTTTACTGTTTATGGCATCTTGGTATATTTTGTATGTACATGTTAGAGGAAGCAGTTGCTTGTTTGGATGTCATGAACCTTGTCTAACAGTAAGATGTCGTGTATTTAACGAAGGTATTGCTTTCAGGGACGAAGGAGACTGGACCGAAGATGAACCTAGAGCGGAAAGTTGTGAATAATTTTTGTGATCCTTTATTTGTTAAAGAATTACTTTGTTGATACTAATTGTTGTGTTCCTTTATTTGCTAAAGAGTTAGTGTGTTGTTGCTAATTACTATTTTGATAATATACTGTTCCATTTTGCTTGTAAATTAGTTCAGTCTTCTAGGGCAGGCTATCGCTCAGTTGACGTCGAGAACGACTTAGTACTCAGGTTGGCCGTGTTAGAATCAAAATAATAAATACCCTGAGCACCGATTTTAATACGTCAAAAAGAGAGAAAGACAACCCCGACCGCCCACGGTCGGCACGCCGGTGATCGATCTAGGTCATTCTATGCGTACCGCTCGAGTACGACGGAGCTGTTGTGGTTGTCTTTGTGGTTTTGTGCTAAAAATCTAACACTATATTTGTTGCATCTGTGTGTTTTACTGACCTTGTGACTGCTTCTGCCACCTTTCTAAACAGACAAACTATGTACCTACTTGTATATAGAGAAGAATTGAATATTTCAAATGAGATTGATACTAACACTAATTGATCTTGGTACAGTAAATTCATAAAAAAGACGTACAAGAGTTAGAAGGAGAACAACGTTCATCATATTTGTGTAAAACGGGCTGGTGCCAGTCATTCTTTATTGGAGGTTATTGCCAAATTTCATTCATGACAAACACTGATGACAGCTGCTGGTGTTACACAAATATGATGTTGATCCTTCTCTTTCTAATTCTTGTATAATAATAATAATACACGGATCTTGCTATGGAAATAAAACGACTTTGGAAACAAAGCAAAGTCACTATTGTCCCCCTAATTATGTCGGTCTCAGGCCTTACACCAAACACGTTTACACAACACCTTCAACAGTTGGGCCTGGACGAAAAGTTACACAAAGCATGCCAAAAGTCTGTAATCAGTGTAATCCTGAAGACCTGTAATATTGTGCGATCCTTCCTAAATTCCGATCAATAATAGTCCGAGTGTTGACTTGGCATAGCCCGTCAATACTTGTTGCTACCGCAATTATGCGAGAGGAACTTAGAAAGTCAGATGGTAATAATAATATAGGGGAATAATAACTACCTCAGTGGCGCAGGGGAATGCCTCCCAGATATGGGTGGTACCGGCGAAATGAAATACCCGGGGCGGACAAAAACTAGCACGGTGGAATAGCGTCTGCATCCAGAGGATCGGCTATTCTTCATTAACTAGGACACGACTGATATCCATGTGAGGAGCGGTGCTCCGACAGCGTCTGACTCCATATTAGGGGCGGCTGATAACAGACACCCGCAGGAAGCCACCCAACATCAGTAGGCTATCAGGTGCGTGGCGACACCGCAGGGTATACCGGAGCCAAAGGATGTAAGTCAGCCGGCAACCTTCACAGGTCCATCCTCAGGAGGCAATTTGGACGGCTGCCTCCGGAAATGTCGGCTGCGGGCCCCAAGGCTAACCACCTGACGGGCCCTATCTTCGGGTTCGACCACCTCGGAAAAAAAGCACCCACACCGAGTCGGTTTCGGTAGCCGGCGTTGGTAAAGGTGGCGGTGCTTCGAATTGCCCTGTTGACGCCCCCCGCCATCACATGGACCGTTTTAGGTGGACGACAGAGCTCAGGGATGACCTGCTGAGCTGCTTCGAGAGCAGTAGCCCGCGCCGTAGGGGATACATATCCCGCATGTATTGAGAGATGGTGTGAAATGCACCCAGCGCATAGCACGCTTACCTTTCGGAATTTGCGAGATTATGTATCGTATTGAGTTTCCAGTGTTTATTCTACTACTCTGCCGATAGGGGCCGACATGAGAGGTCTGTGGGGAGAACGACAGGTAGCGCAAAATACCTGTCTTTCTTTGCTCAAGCCAATACTTCAGCACTGGAAAATTACCGGGTGGGAGTACAAGTCTCGCCAACAGGCTACTCATGGACACACAACATCATTGTGTAAATCACCTTCGGAGATTTATGTCTAACTGGCAGTACTGCCTAATACTATACCGTCTGGGTCTCGGGTTAGAATGGTCCCAGGGTTTAATTTACCTGTCGTAAGAGGCGACTAAAAGATTGGTAGTCCTTGCCTTAAAAGGGCCTATGGTGGTCACCGGCTGTGAAAGCAGGCGTATGAACCTACATAGTGAGGAAACGGCTGAACCTATGTCAAGGACGGTTTCCCGACTGCGAGTCGTAAAAGGCGACCAAAAGGAACCGAAACTACTGCCGGTATAAGCAGTAACCTCGTCTCAACCAACAGCTTTGGGTCGACGAGTTGACAAGAGTCAGGACACCTTCTTGTCCTTGGGGTGAGAAATTGTCCCTAAAGGCGGATGAACCAGTATCTACATCTGGTCAACGGCATGAGGATGCAGAAAGCAAATGGGAAACTACTGCATTAAAGATCTCTAAGATATCCCAAGAGAAATTCGTAAAATGAGTAACGTGAGAATCAGCGAGGCCTCGGATGTGATGTCTCGCGGTCCGACTGGCAATCGGCGCTGTTCCTCGTCCGGGGAGGTCAGTGTGAAATTGGTGACCGGGCATAAGGAGTGCGACCATCAGGCTTCTTGTGCGAAATTAACTACTGATGACATTTTTAAAACGCGCCGAAAACATCGCCTGGCAACTTGGAACGTTAGAGGTCTTCAGGCTATAGGAAAGCTCAGCATCGTCGAACAAGAGCTTACAGCAAATAAAATAGCCATTGCTGGATTATCTGAGACTCATTATAGAGACACAGGTCATTTTACTTCTAGCAAGGGGAATTTTGTTTGCTTTTCAGGTAAATCTGATGAAAGTGTTAACGGTGTTGGCTTTTGGGTGGCGAAAGCGCACGCAAGGACCATTCTTGGTTACAAGTGTATTAGTGACAGAATTATAACAATACGTATCAATGCAAACCCTACACCGATCAACATTGTGCAAATCTATGCACCTACGTCAAATTTGGATGAGGAAACGATCGAATCTTTTTACAACGATCTTGAGTCTGCACTTGAATCTCTTTCGAATCGGGAAATGGTCCTCATTTTAGACGATTTTAACTCAAAGGTTGGTCAAACCATTGATGATGAACATCTTAGGGCACATATTGGTAAATTCGGTCTTGGTGTCAGAAATGAAAGGGGCCAACGTCTGCTTCAATTCTGTATTGACCATAATTTCTCAATTGCCAACACTATGTTTTCACAACATCCACGGCGCCTGTATACTTGGACCTCTCCCAACGGACGATTTCGTAATCAAATTGATTACATTTTAGTTCGTACACGGTGGAAGTCATCCATTAGCCTTTGTAAGACTCTACCAGGCTGCGGCTCAGACCATCAATTACTCCTGTGCGAACTTCAGTTAAAACTGAAGGTATGTCCACGTTCTAAGCGGATAGTACGGATGGAGATCGTTGACCCTTCTTCTTTTCGGTCAAAATGTTCAGAGCTTTTTCGGGATGCCTCCATAACAGATATGTCAAGTTCAAATGATATGTGGCTATCATTAAAAAATGTGCTTTTACATGCTGCCCAGATAAGCCAACCAAAGGGTAGCACTCAACCAAGACAACAATGGATTAGTAGCCACACACTGTCCGTTATTGAGGCACGTAAAAGCCTTAAGATTTCAGGTCTGGATTCAGATACAGAGCAAAACACATATAGACAGCTCTCATGCGAAATTCAAAGATTATGCCAGAAAGATAAGAACTCTTATCTACAGCAATTTTGCAGGGAAATAGAGATGCATGCCAATACTAACCATCCGAAAGAGATGTTTTTTAAGGTCAAATGCCTCAGTCGGGATTTTAAACCCAAATCTTGCGCTATTAAAAGTCCTGAGGGAGAGCTAATTACCAACCTGCATGAGGTTATTGACGTATGGCGAAATTATTGCGAAAATCTGTACCATGAGAATGGCCTTCACGCCCTCTCATTGGATTTTGAACACGAACTGGATATTCTTTTGTCTGAAGTGGAACATGCCCTCAACAAGCTAAAAAATACCAAAGATACAGGCATTGATGCTATTTCTGCTGAAACGTTGAAATGCTTGGGTGACGACGGCATCGCCCTTTTACATAATATTTGTAAGAGTGTCTGGTCGTCCGGTGTTTGGCCAGATGAATGGTGCACATCAATTTTTGTTCCACTTCATAAAAAGGGATCTCCAACAAATCCAGACAATTATCGCCTACTTTCGTTAATCTCTCATGCAAGTAAGGTTCTACTGTATATTTTACAATCTCGTTTGGAGGGTTTTATTGGCTGGCAAATTTCTCAGACGCAGGCAGGTTTCGTGAAAGGACGCGGTACGCGTGAACAGATCTTAAACTTAATTATTGAAAAAGCCAGAGAGCGTTATTTTCCTGTTTTTATCTGCTTTGTGGACTATTCTAAGGCGTTTGATAACGTAAAGTGGCCTAAACTGTGGGAAATCCTTATGTCTATGGGAGTTCCCTATCACCTAGTGTTTCTCATACAGCAACTCTATGAGTCTAATTTGGCTCGCGTAAGAATTGATGGTAAAACCTGTCTAGTCAAACTGCAACCAGAAAAGGAGTTCGTCAGGGATGTGTATTATCTCCGATGTTGTTCAACATTTACTCTGAATTTGTGGTGAGACAGGTATTAGACAACTGGAATGGCGGTGTAACTATTGGCGGAAGCAAAATATCCAACTTAAGATTTGCTGACGATACAACCCTTATAGCAGCTTCTCAGGAAGAACTATTAGCTCTATTAAACATCTTAGAACAACGTAGTGCAGAGTATGGTCTTGGTATTAACTACAATAAGACCTAGGTTATGATCGTAGATAGAGAGCATGATAATTATCGAGAAATAAAGTCAATAGGCCGTTGTGAAGTAGTTCAAAGTTTTATATACCTCGGTTCTTTGATCGATAATTCGGGTAGCTGTGAAAATGAGATTCGACGGCGCATTTAACGGGCACGTGTGGCCATGACAAAGCTTACTAAAATATGGCGTGACCATAACATCACTAAAGCTACAAAAATGTCGCTGGTTCAGTCTCTTGTGTTCTCCATATTTTTGTATGCCTTGGAAACTTGGACTGTTAAAAAGGCAGATCGAGCTCGAATGGATACTTTTGAAATGTGCCCCGAGTGGGCGGCGCCGTGGCCGTCCCCCTACACGCTGGGTGGATACGACGAAACAGTTGCTGAATATGAGTGTCAAGAGCGCCACTAAACTGACAACAAATCGCGAACGATGGCGAGCTACAGTGCTCAAAACTATTGATAATATTCGTGTCGGCAATACTCTAGCTCCGACTTAATGCATTTTACGAGTTCACAACATGTCTGTTAAGACATTGTGACTATGATGATGATGATGATGATGTATCGTACCTCCGGAGGCAGGGATATGTTCGTGCTCCAGCTCAGCCTGCCTATTCGGCGGACGGAAGGCCTATTAACCAGGCTGAAAGTTCGTCGATAAGGCCCGCTGAGAGGGAAATCGACCAAGTCGTCTCACCTGGGGATTTCAAAGACCGAAGGGCCTTGCATAACAACGAAAGGTCCTTCAAGCTGGCAGATTTAAAGAGAGAGGATGAGGCTGTGGGTGAACATCTATCGGAGGTCTCTGACATTTGGATCATCAATTGCGAAATCTACGCTGCGGCTCTGAGGCTAGCTAGACAGTATCCAAACAGAGGAGCTACACATACGACGCGGTATCTTCCAGGGTGATTCGCTTAGTTCACTGTGGTTCTGCCTTTGTTTAAATCTATTCTCTAACGCACTTAACAAAACAAATTATGGTTTCAACATCAGACACCAGAAAGTCAATCAGCACAGAATAAATCGTCTCTACATGGATGATATAAAACTATATGCAGCCACTGAAGTGCAACTAAAAGAATTACTCAGAATAACAGAAGTTTGTACATCAGACGTCCGGATGGAATTCGGTATGAGCAAATGCAAGGTGCTCCACATCCTAAAAGGCCAATAGAAGAACCAATCCGAACAGGAAATATTAACTGGCCAAACGCTGGATAACATGGAGAAGGACGAAACGTACAGGTACCTGGGCTTCAATCAGAACGTTAAGATCGACCACACACAAGTCAAGGCTCAACTAACACAAGAGTTTAGAGACCGCCTCGTTAAACTTCTAAAAACAAAATTGAATTCCAAAAATCTTACAAAAGCAGTTAACACATTTGCGATATCGGTCCTCACATGCTACTTCGGTATCATCAAGTGGTCACACACTGATATAGAAAACATCCATATCCTCATACGGAAAGAACTCCGAATGTCACATCCAAGCGCATGCATGCAAAGAAAGGCTCACCATAGACAGGAAACAAGGAAGCAGAGGGATTATAGATATACAGTCACTCCGCGCAAGACAGATAAAAAAACTCAGACATTTCTTCCAAAGCAAACAATCAAATTTACATCAAGCAATAGCAAAAGTAGACAAAAGCTATACACCACTCAACCTGTCATGTCCAGACCACGCCGCAGACACACACAATCCCATACAATCACAATAGGAAAAAATAAACACCTCGTCGCAGAAACCACTCCATGGCAAACATAGATATCGTATTACGCAAGACTACATAAATGAAAAACAGTCATATACCTGGTTGCAGGATGGCGAACTCTTTCCAGAAACTGAAGGATTTATGCTTGCTATCCAGGACCAAGTTATTGCGACGAGAAACTACAAGAAATACGCCATTAAAGATCCATCCAAAACCAACGATAATTGCAGAAAATTTCACCAACAGAAGGAAACAATAGACCACATAACAAGCGCATGCAAGACTCTCGCTGAAACAGAGTACGCGACTAGACATAACTCGGCAGCCAAAATCATACATAAAGCATTAGCCACAAGAAACAAACTAATCGAAAACTCAGATCCATATTACAAGTATACACCAACATCACCACTCGATAACGATCACTACAAACTATACTGGGACGTTGAAATACACACAGACAAAACCATCAATGCAAACAGACCAGATATAGTATTTCAGACAAAGGCAGACAGAGTTACCTACTTAATAGATATCGCTATTCCCCGAGCTATTCCCAATGATGTGAATGTTCAAAACACTTGCGCTGGGAAAATATCTAAATACATTAACCTTGCCATAGAAGTGAAGCGACTCTGGAAACAAGATAAAATTATTATTGTCCCCCTCATTATGTCGGTCTCAGGCCTCACACCGAACACATTTACACAACAACTAGAACGGTTAAGTTTACACAAAATATTCCAAAAGTCTGTAATCTTTAAGACCTGTAATATAGTACGATCTTTCTTAAATTCCGATCTGTAATAGTTCAGGTGTTGACTTGGCACAGCCCGTCAACATTTGTCGCCACCGCAGTCATGCGAAAGAAGCTTGAAAAAACATAATAATAACAAACGTCTTTATTCGTCATCCATATAAATTATAAACGAGAGCGGAAAATTCAAATAAAAATAATGAAGATGAAGAATGGGCGAAGTTCAGCCGTACACCACAGGTGATGCACCTCTGTTCTACCACTTGACCCCTTACATACTACATACTATATTGATATAACAAATGATGCATATACATATACACACACGCACGCACCCTCTCTCATATAGACACAATACATAATAATCCCTATAAATAGATGTTTAAGCTAAATGGCTAATTTACATAACCATTTTTTTTCATTTTTTAATTAGTTATCTTGTTTTCTCTTCAACTGATTTTTAAATAGCAAAACGTTCAATATTTTGTATTCACTTGCGATTCCGTTGTACACACGACATTTGGTAGGTAAAACTTTGTTTAGAATATTCGTGGCGGAACTTAAGTGGAATAAGTAGACCTTTAAATCTTATTTTTATAGTGTGTAGATCGGTTCTAAATTTTATTTTTCTATACAGATATATGGGCTGCCTAACAATAATTAATCTATGATACATACAAGCTGCATGCAGAAACCTTCTGCTATGCATGTGCAGCCACCCTATTTCAATCAACTTGTGAGAAACGCTGTTTGGTCGACAGATACCGTAAATAAGCCTTAAACATGAATTTTGCACTTTTTGTATGTTCTTTTTATAAATAGAATTGAGATGCGGTCCATACAGTATATCAGCATAGTTTAAGATGGAAAGAACTAGACTTTAACAAATAACTATCTTAATGTTTATCGAAAGGTAATTTCTCTTTATATACTAGTTTTAAAGCTGCATAAGATTTTTTCAACAGTTTATTTATATGAGGTCTAAAGGTTAAATCGCTATCTAGAATAACTCCGAGACTTTTAGCTTGTTCTGTTATAGGAATACACACATTACCAATAAATGTCGGTATGAGGTTTTAAGTCATCACTACGCACCTTAGGTCCAAACAACAACATTTTTGATTTTTCGGCATTATTTATCAAACAATGATCCTTGGCTGAATTTATAAAGATGTTGAGGTCTTGATTCATTTTATTACACATTGTATGTACTTCATCTTAAATGAAAGGTAGATTTGCGAGTCGTCAGCATATATATGTAGCTTAGCATATCTAAGGGTATGTACTAATTGACTTGTGTAGATGACGAATAACAGGGGCCCCAACACGGAACCTTGGGGTACTCCGGCTTTATATTCATGAAAACTGAAGATTCTCTATTCAAAACTACTCGCTGCTGCCTATCTTGCAACTATAACCTGACCTAAATCCAGATTGAATTTTGGCCCCTTTTAACTGTATACAGGATATGAGTTTGTAGTTAGCGTAAATGTTCAATAAATGTGGTTTTTGTTAATGGCCAGATGAGTAAGGCGAATCAGAGACAGCCATAGGTAGGTCTGGAATGATCTTCTTCTTTAACTTGGGTAGCGAAACAGGCTGGGGAATCCTCTTCAATATCTGTAGGATCACATAGACATCATTGATTTTGATAGCTACTACTCACAATATCTAAATTTAAAAATATTCTGTATGTGGAAATTGACAATAAACTTCATGTCCTTTACATACTGGGTAATTAAAAACAGGAGTTCAGAAACTAATTTCATATAGTGTAACTACATTACTTTTAAGAAGCAGTTTAAAAGATATCTGCTGGTTCCTCAAATTCAAAATTCAAAAAGCCAATACTACGTTCGTTATTCTTTTGTGTTTTCATAGCTGCTTATTTATGAATATTAATATTATTATTAATATTAATAATGTTATGTATAGAATAGATTTATTTATGTCAGGGCCCGGCCACATCTCCACGTCACGACGTCATCAACGTGGAACGGTCGGCGACGACGTTCGACGTGGCGATGGCGTTCCCAAATGATGTTCGAAAGTTGTTACCGTCAGCAAGGTTGGGGTTGCCAATTCATTCTAGCCAAGGTCTCTCCATATATGTAGGTATGCTCATTAGAAGGTATGTAATGTCAGAAATAAAAAAATATATCCGAGTGGACTCGCGCGTAAATCGCTTTGTCTGGACGGGCTCTTAGATCAACAGACTTCACTTTCAACACAATGTTCTGCTAAAGATATGGGATACTATATAGACCAATGACTAATGACAATGAAGTGTCATACATATGGAATGGGGATGCGTGCACTAGTTTGCGGCTAGAATGACATAGCGCTAGTCAGGGATGCTTGTAGAAAATTTGCCGACAGCGTTGCCAATGCTCGCTCTTCAGAGCGATATCTCGCTCTTTTTTGCCTGATCCGCTCCCTCGCTCGTCTTCGTCAAAACTCGCTCTTCTTCAACCATTCAAATATTTGACTAAGATACATTATAAAAAAGCTGACTGACATTTTTTCTATATAGCATATAAATTGTATATTTTTAAAAATTTGTAAATCGAAGGTATAATGTGTATTTATAATGAAAGTTGTAAATTTACTAATTGATTAGAGATGACGCCTGTCTTGATACTCTATACGTGGTTGCCTGTATTCAGTACACAGTGCTATATAATATAAATTATGTTTTGGCTCAACTTGATACTTACAATTTACAACTCACGACACGATATTGAATGATGAAACGAACTTACCTGTAAGTGATGTTCGATCATAATTATACGAAGCGTCTCGTCCGAAGATGATCACGTATGTATGTAGTACCCCAACTTCCCGCCACAAATTTTAACGCTAAGCCTGACGGCTCTCTGCTCCTCTCTGCACCTATGCTCCGTGACCACAGCGTCACGAACGTCATTACTCATCTTTGTGCATGTGAAGCAACACGCGTATTTGCGTTTCAGTGTTTTTATTTTAGGTTTCAAGGTATTTTCTGGGTCGACATGGATTTACGATAGAAAAACGATAACGAATATCTGGATCCTCAGATACGAATAGCTCAAGTGAGGATGAAACGCGATATTTGAAACGTGAAGAAACTGCAGAAGGAAGGGTGGAAACAAGCGGCAAAATGGCCACTTAAGTGATTGACCCCTATGGACGAGCACGGATGTTATGTTAGCAACGAAGGAGTGGACGACGATATACCTGTGGAACAATCATTTTTTTATACCAGTAGATGATGGGACCACCAATCACTGCGGAATTTCTCCTGTGGAGAGATTTCCCAAAGCCCTCCTGTGGAGGCAAGAAGTCCTTCTGCGAATGCAAAAGTCCTTCTGTGGAGGCAAAACGCCCTTCTGTGAAGGCAGGATAGAAGAATAAGGAAAAGCCCTCCTGTGGTGGTAGAAAGCACTTCTATGAAGACAAAAGCCCTCCTGTGGAGGCAATAACGCCCTTCTGTGAAGACAAGATAGAAGGAGATACTTTTTTGTGACCTTTTTTCATATGTGCTAAATAACCATATGCTAAATAAATAAAAAGAAGAAAAATCCCTCCTGTGGAGGCATAAAGCCCTTCTGTGAAAGCAGAAAGCCCTCCTGTGGAGGTAACTCAGGTAACGACTCTCCTGTGCAGCTGCTAATTGTAGGTGGAGGTTTCTGTTCTATGTTAGACCATCCTGTGGAGGCTTATGTGTTTTATGTGTTACACTCTCCTGAGGAGGCTTACGTGTTACGCTCTCCTGTGGAGGCTAAGCGTTACATTCTCCTGTGGAGGCTTACATGTTTTATGTGTTACACCCTCGGGTGGAGGCTAAGCGTTACATTCTCCTGTGGAGGCTTATGTTACATCCTCCTGTGGAGGTATTTTATACTTGCATGAGAAATCCATCTTGTCCTTTTATGTATTGTACACACAGACATTACAACTGCACAGGAGATGATGAGGGAGCATTGCTCGATGGCAGACTTTCCTGTGACTGGGTGCTCTGCACGAAATATAATGTCCATCTATTTTTAGAGAACACTTCTGTTGGTGCGTAAGAGCACACTGATACACTTCAGGTAGCTCTACCTTTAAGGGATATGATTCCCAAACATCTGGGGATCAGATGATGCTCCAATATGACAGGGCGAAGCTATTCATCCAGACTTAGCAAGCACCATTCAGTCTGAACTAATAAAGAAGTCAAGGTAGCAGTGAATGACTCAGTCTCAGTTTTTGAAATGGAATGAAAGATTGGCTGCTGTTAGCAGAAAACATAAGGTCCGTGAGTACTGTGAGTAGTGTTCTGGGCTATAAAAATCACAGATAAAAATAGAAGAAATCTGAGGATAGAATGTTGTTCTTCCTCTTTCGAACTGTCAATTGTCACTTCACAGATGCCAGCATAAAACAAATTGTCACATGGAATGTCAATTGTCACACTTCACATTGTCGGAGTATTCCGTTTCCGTATGATCCGTATAATAAAATCGTCCGAATAGTTACAAGACTAACCCTAATCCCTCACTACTAAAGAAAGCTCGATGAAATAATAGATGAACTGCTACAACAAATCAGATCTATGATGTTCTCTATGCGCGAGCTGTACGTTTATGAGTTAGAAACGAGCTCTCTATCTCTATCTGTCTATGTGTAGCTTAAGAGCTCAGTTGTGTGGAGAAGGGAGAAGGTAATTATGCTAAAAGCTTGTTTTAAATGTAAAGAATTCCGGTGTGACGCTCGCAGAGACGCGAGATAAAACGGAATAAAGCACTAAATTAACGGCTTTCGTTTGACTTTTAATTTCCTCTCTGTACTCTGTGCGTATATACAATACACTGCGTCAAGAAGCTTCTGGGCGAAATTAAATACAAGTTTCGTCGGCTAAAAATAATTAGGTACCTACTGTTTGAAATTTCCTTCCATTATTAGTCCTGATGGCAGTGTTGCTTTGAAAATTCTTCACTTCTGCATATAATAGGAAACATCCTCGGAAACATCATTTTAAATGTAATTATTGTTAGAAGGCGGCGTTCTAAAATACAAAGAGTACTAGGAAGGTTTTGCAATACTGTTTTATTTATTTCATTTTTTCAAAGTAATTTCATTCAGTACACCTCTTCATCCTCCGAAACCACCCTTTAAACCATGATGTTCATTACCTGAGGTCGCAACTCATAACAACGACCGGATTTGTAATTAGTGCCCTCAAAATATAGGTACATGACAGGAGTTTCCGTCCTTATAAGAAGCCAGATAATGATGATTTTAGATTTTTAGGGTGAAGTTGAGTGGTGATCTGAGGATCTGAAAATTTTTGATGTGCATTACCTGAGGCCGAAACCCAAAACAACGAACGCATTTATAATTAGCGCCGTCAAGAGTTTTCGTCCTGATAGGAACGCAGATAACGATTTTAGATTGTTAGGGTGAACTTGAAGATCTGAGAATCTGAAAATTTTTGATGTTTGTTGATGATGTCTGGGCTTAACTCAAAATAACGTTAATTTTTTGCGAAAGTGTTCCCTACTAGACGTATCAGATAAACATAGGTGTCTACTTTCTCTGATTTACACAACTAGACGTCAATACCTATATTTTATCAAATAAAATGACATGATAAATTATTCAAGAAATGTTGTGGTGCGACTCTGTCACAATACCTCCCCCGCTTATTGGATTGGTATGTAAAATGGCTGCAACATTCACTTACAAAAAATATATCTTTACCGTACTATTATTTGTGGCAGAAACTTTCTGAAAAGAATGCTATATATTTTCCTTGTCTGATTCTTTACGACTCTCGCATTTTCAGCATTTGGAAGTTTCACGGAAATTTAAGCATGAAAATCCCATAAAGATTATTATTGAGCATCTCCTCAATTCTTATGGATATTTACCTATACATGTGGCTTGTGATATTTTTTAATATCACCGTAATTTGCATAAAGATTACACTAAAGTATGGCTTTGATGTAGCAGTATATCCCATTATTAAGGTTAATTTTTTACGCATGTGTGCTTTGAAGTGTTATTGACATGACGGAAATTGAGTGGTTGAATTACAAATTCCACTACTGAAATTATACATTAAAGTGCCTACCTACAAGTGCATAACAGACTCTTTAAAGCACGCGTGAGTTTTCGGGCATGACTGAGCAAGTGCTTTAAGGGCCTGGATACACACATTTATACACACGTATTTGCTATGTAAAACACGGACTGACAATTTCTCGCATAACTCACTCTATTTTCAACTTACATATTTAATATTTCAGAAGGCGATAGTTAAGACCTTAATGAATGACAACTATTTTCGATTTTCTCAAAAAAGTTTTTTAATGTGCAAAAAAACTCGCAATGCACAATCATACATTCTATAAATGCCTGTAATTTAACAACCAAACACGATATCAAAAAAAGGCTAAATAGTTGAACAAGTGCAAGCTTTCTTCCTCAATTTGTTCTTTGAGTCATTACTGTAAGTTTAAAGGTAACGTCAGGAGCTTGGAAATGCGAAATTCATATTTATGGTGACCTTTGGACCTTACCGGATTTTTGGACTTATCTCCCCTCACCTTAGACATACATACTGGAGAAAGGGAACAGGCGGCCACGCCTCCTCGCTGATACGGGAATACGTCTTTTCTTTGATTCTCAATTTCGCGCGCTATACCCTAGACCCTTAAAGAGCAGTTATACATGAGTACTTTACTATTTTTTGATTGATGCTCTTCGAAATCATAAATAAGATTACAAAAGATGGAAATAAGTAGGAACTAGTAACGTAAAATGGATAAAGTCGCGATGTGATATTGACAATGAAACGATATTGTGGGTACCTGTATTAATATTACAGTTTTGACAACACGATACCGAAGGGCTCCTTGGTTCAACACGGTACGCTGCGGATTTCCATACAGAGGTCCGGTGATCGATTCTCAAGCTAGGCGACCTTTTTAAACGAGATAAATTCGTTGCCACTCATTCATTTTCCCGGGTTGTTGATGGTTTACTATAGTAACTTTATAGCACGCTGTGCAGTGATAGTATATTTTTCAACAAGCGGTATTACTATAGGTACTAAATCGCCTACAGCTTTTGCTGCAAACCTCAACTGCATGCATGATTACCGCAATTGACTATTGACACACTAAATTATATTTTCCTTGACTAAGTTGTCAGTTAAATATAGTCTGGGTTAACCACTGCCCTTTCAACGCCATTGCAAGAAAGTACAAGGTTAATTGCTCTCAGAATTTGGCAAACCAGTAAGGATGCCATTAGTGCTGTCCTGACCTCTTACAGGATAAGATCTGAATTCCAGGGCCGCCTATAAGTTACAGTTAAGTATAGGCTGGCAAGACATCCAACTATTTCCGGTACGGCAACTGAGATGATTGCCAATCAAAACTTAATAACACTTCACTTTGTCTTCCTCCAATTAACCGAAGGTTGAAAGACTCATTCCACTCGAAAAAGCGACGGAATTGCAAAGGATGAGAAGGTTTTTTCTTAAGGGTACATTCTTTTTATAGCTTGTAGCTGTATACTATTTTAAAGTGTATATGTATGCAGGGTGTTTATTTGAAAACTTCCCACGACGGATTTATCGAAAACCACTGTTTAAAAGAAAAAACGGCGAGACATGTCAAAAGATGTGTCAAGGGGGACAACTTTTTAACCAAAAATTGCTCTCTACACCTCAGCATCATTCCCTTACAAAATTTTAATATAAGGGGGGATAAGGGGTATCGAGTAATACCTTATTTTAAAGGTATGTCGAAGTCCTTTATTTTGACGTTTGATTTTTAAAATTGGTCTATTCGGTTTCGAGAAATTAGAGAAATCTTAATGCGTCTTAATTTGTTCAGTTAGAAAACAAAAAAATACGAAAATATAACTTTCTATTGCAATAAGTGTTCAAAATGTTGCCCGTTATTGACCAAAAAGTGATATAGGCGATGTTCAAATCCTGACGGACAGTTGCAAATCAATGTGCTTGGCAAACTGCTGTTACGTTTCACGCCAGACATTCGGGGAAGATAACTTTGCATAGGTATGTTTTGTACCTTGTTACGAAATTTATTCAAACTGGACCTGTTACAAATAAAAAATGTTGAGGTTTGGATGAAGCCGCTCAAGTTGAAGTTTTGTACCGTACGCCCAAAAAATTCATGTATGGGTAGGTATTTTAGGAAACAAAGTGATTCGGCCATTGTTTATTAATGGAAATTCAAATGGCAACATTTATTTGGATATTATTATTTTATTTGCAAGAAAACTACAAATAATGCCACCCCTAGAAGGCTGAGCCTTGTGGCGGGGTATAGGCATACTTAGTAAGATAATTATAATATGTCACAAAATATTTTACGGTACCATTTTCTAAAGCCAATGGTTATCCAACAGCATTAGCATCTCATCGTTTCATACCAGAACTGGATCGCGACGACTGATATCTTGTGATAGTTGTCTTTCCGTATGCTTCATTGGACTTTCTGCGAACTGGTTTACTTGAGGCAACCAAAGATTGGTAGCAAATAATACCAATAATGTTTTCATAAGTAATTGTGCTGTTAAAACTAAAAATTTAGGAAATCTGATCGAATAAACGTCATTGAATTTGTTTTATTTTAGTATAGGTTATAATAGTTTTTTTATCTATATTTACTATTGTCATGTTTTTGAGCCATACGATAAATAAAAAAAACCAAATCGAAAAGAATGGAAACCCTATACTTCATGTAGCTGAAATCTATTTCCTCACTATGTTCTTCCGATTCAGCAATAGCTAGGCGACGCATTTCCAAATAAATGGATAGGTCGAAGAGGGCCTATAGAATGGCCTGCTAGATCTCCTGATTTGACGCCGTTAGAGCCAAACTACATGAGCGGACTTTCCGCGGCGTATTTCACGCGGCGGTTTACACGACGTAATAAGAACCGTGCCATCAAACGAGCGCAACTACACGAACGGGAAATCCGTTGCGTTGTGTTTCTTTCCGTCGGCGATGAGCGTTTAGAACGCTCTCGACTGCGTTAAGATCGTCGCCGCCGCAACCACAGCATAAAGAGTAAACCAGCAACGCAACTGAAACCAAATGCTTGAGGACATTTTGACGACCTTGAATTTTTCGGGTGTCGCGTCGACCATCGCGGTATGCCGGTTTTCCATTGAACGGACAAAACAAAAACAAAACACAAACTCCTGTCGAGGAGAACAAAATTGCGACATTTTGCAAACTTTTTGAAGATTGGCGTGTTTTGCGACAGTTCGAGTTTTGTTTTTCGGGTCTCGCTCGAAGACGGTACATCAAAGGGTTTCGACATGTTTTGAAACTCGAGTCTGTCTGATGGAACTGGAGAGTTTTATACTTAGATATACTTTGTCTTGCAAACGTAAATTGAGCTTTGATAACTATCCCCAATGGCAAGAAACCACAATACGACCGCTAATCCACCTTTTACATAAACTAAATCTCTAAGGTTTGTGTTTTTTTCAACTTTTTTGTCAATTAATATTATTAGCGTCACAGATAGACATTCTCAAACAATTAGAAAATGAGAAACGTAGCTCTCGGTGCAGTCCCATGTCATCATTTTGGAAATCGTTCATCAGTTGTGCAAGTAGTTATTTGTCTAGAGAACAACCATCGAACCCAATATCTGTGTTGGCGTCGTTTTCTCCTAAAATAATAGTACTTATACCTCCCGCACCGTTAGGTGAAGGGAGTACTGTAATCGCGAAAATTTTCGATTTTGACATAATACACTTTTTGGGCGTTTATAGATATCTACATAACGAAAATCCACGTCACTCATTTCCCTCGGTCTGCCTGTTTGTCTGTCGGTCTGTCTGTCTGTTTTTCTAGCTTCGTAATCTCAGTTACCGCTGCATGGATTATAAAAATAGCTCAAACTTCTTTTTAGGCGTTTTTTGGATTCCTGACCATTTTCTACTTTTTTTGGGGTGGGGGTGAAATTGGGGTGGATTGTGGGTGGGGGTTGTAACAGTGAAAAATTTGTTGTATTCATAATGGGATCTCCATTGACCTGTGAACTAAAGACCTAGCGGCACAAGAAACACCTTTTTTTGAGGGGGGGCGGGCACTGATTTGGTTGCAAGGGAATCACAGACTATAGCCATTAGTAAAAAGTAATATGTGCTCCTGGCCAATGCCGCATATAAATGCGGAAAACAAAAACGAAACTCGAACATAATATGGTACACTTGATGGAAACAAGAGCTTTGAGTTTGTTTTAGTTTTGTTTTTGTTTTTCAGGTTCCAGACAACTTAAACAAAACATTCACTCAACTATCCGTTTAGTGGAAAACCGGCATTACAGAAGCGATTCATACAGGACCAGGACAGGACAATTTGGGCAGGTAATAAGCGTATACTGAAAGTGGCCTAATCCTCTGCATAGGGAAGTAGGCGAAAAAGTTTGTACAAGTTTCTCGCATCAATTTGAGTGGCGCTGCTGGTTTACTATTTATGCTGTGCCCTCAGAGTAACAACTGAACATAGAGGCAGTAAACAACTAATTCTAATAGGCCAACATCTTTTCTTACGTTGTCCTTTCGACCACCAGATACGGCAATCATAATTGTTTACTATCGCCTTAATTGTATAGTATCCAGAAATATTCCATTCTACGTTAAAAAAAGACGGTATTTTGATGGTTCAGAAATGATTACAGTAAAATCAATAGATATGTTGACCTATACTGCGTTACTGCATGTTTCTTCATCATTAATGCAAATTCTGTCTTACATAAATTTTGAGGAGTTGGCAACGCCTATGTAATTTTCCTGCGATTTGTTTACGGTAACCTCCGACTGTCAAACGTTTGTTTTGTTTGTGCGTCTTTTATGCTTGGTCAGTAAAATCGAATTCGCTATTTGTTGGTAACTGTAGTGAAGCTTTACGGACTTGCTGTGCTATATTCGAGTGTAGTTTAACAGTTTTTCGAGATGGGACAGTGCAGAGCAGTGTTTGTAACGTGGGTTGCATTGGAAGAATTTTCAGGTTAGTTGGCAATGTTTGGAGGCTGAAGTGTCAAAAGATGATGGCTTTGAGCACGCCATGCTGAAGTGGTTTGTTTACTACCTCTATGTTCAGTTGTTACTCTGAGGCTGTGCCACAACGCAACGTGTTGTTCAATATGGAGTAAACTAGACGAGGTAACGGTGCGCGACGGATTCGTTGACGGTATAGTCGAAAATAAAATGTTTTAAACGGAAGTTTTTATTGGTGAAATTAGAATTTACAATATAAAAGTAAAGACTATAGCAACAGAGATTTTAAGGCAAAAATTTGGGAAGGAGTGGACATACAACAGCAGCGCAAACTAACACATTGCTGTTCAATTTATAACTGAATATACCTACTCAACGGAAAACATGTTTTCTTTTTGCTGCCAATTCCAACAGAAATCTCGCCGCGTGAAATACGTCGCGGAAAGTCCGCTCGTGCAGTTTGGCTCTTAGATTTTTTCTATGGGGACAAGTAAAATCCATTTTTTGCGCATAACTAACCAAAACTGCACCATTTACCTAGGTGACATTACAGCGTTGCCGGAAGTTCTGTGTTATCAAGCAACTTATCTACAGGTTTTTGCAAAAAAATGATGTTTCTAAAATTGACAAATTCATAGAAATGACGTTTTCTACTGGTTGTATACACTAATATACTATTGAAATTGGTACAGTACCTTAAGGATCTAGGGTATAGCGCGCGAAATTGAGAACCAAGAAAAGACGTATTCCCGTGTTAGCCCTTTCTCCAGTGTGTGTGTCTAAGATGAGAGGAGATAAGTCCAAAAATCCAAAGGTAAGGTCAAAAGGTCCAAAGGTCACCATAAAAATGAATTTCGCATTTACAAGCTCCTGACGTTACCTTTACACTTACAGTAATGACTCAAAGAGCAAATTGATGACGAAAGCTTGCCCTTGTGCAACTATTTAGCCTTTTTACTATTTAGCCTTTTTTGATATCGTGTTTGGTTGTTAAATTACAGGCATTTATAGAATGTATGATTTTGCATTGCGAGTTCTTTTGCACTTTAAAAAACTTTTTTGAGAAAATCGAAAATAGTTGTCATTCATTAAGGCCTTAACTATCGCTTTCTGAAATATTATATATGTAGTTTGAAAAAAGAGTGAGTTATGCGAGAAATTGTGAGTCCGTGTTTTACATGGCAAATACGTATGTATAAATGTGTGTATCCAGGCCCCTTAAGCGCCTGAAATCTAAAAACGTCGAAATATGTAAACTGTCAACGAATAATTATAAAACCTGAATAATTGCATTCTTAATATGGTATGTTACAAAGTTTACCACTTAAAATTTGCCGCTTTCTATTTTATATAAAAAAATAAATATAAATGAAAAAAATTAGATTTTTACAGGTAATCTGATGCATAACGCGCTTTTGAGACCAGTTTTGGGATTTTGTAAATACATTTTTGACGTAATAGATATTAAACTTTAATAGTAAAAATAATAAAACTAGCTTCTATTTCACTTACACTTATAATAGGAGATGCATTTGAACAGCTATTGCCATTGCACTGTGTATTATTCGATAAATTATATTATTACTGTGTATTATACTATAACTTATTTCTCAACATTTCTATGAGTCGGCTTTTATTATTGCTATTTCCAGGGATTTCTCTTGGTCAATTAGTCATATAGGCTTCATCTTTGGGTTATCCCGGAATGGGGAGGGGGAAGGGCAAACATAATTATACATATTACATAAATAATAAATCAGTGGCGCATCTACGCGGGGCGGGGCGGTAGTGGTACGTGATGGGAATTGTTCCACCCCCGCCGATTTTGCCGAAAAAACAAAGGTAGTTATTATAGTTTCCAGCAGAAAGGAATATGTGAATACTGTTAATTATAATAAATAAGGAGAAGATAAGCAGCAACTGAAACAGTCGAATCTTTGGCACTTTAGGAAGATGAAAAAAGATATCGTTTGATGTAATAATCAATCCTAATTAGATCAAATACAAAACAGAAATATAGTTCGTATTAGTGTGAGCATTTTTAAATATAGCACAAACAACTAAAGGGTCATAAACACTAAACAGCCAGGTAGTCTGGGCACTTCGGCTTAAAAATATTAATAATATGTGAAAAAAGGAGTTAATACTTTTTTTTTGCAGTGGATCTTATGTTATCGCAAGGTTTGCAGAATTTTATTTTCAATTGAATGATACCTGCCTCATATATGTAATTTATTTAGAAAATCAACGTTGTTCAAAAATATTAGGAGAATGAAAATTAGTGTACAAAATATGCGAAACTAGAAATACATTATGCAGTATATGCATTGATTTTGCTGTGATTTTATTAGAAACACAAAGTATATTACGTAACTCAAGTTTAGATATGAATCATTCAATACTTGAGAAAAACAAACAGAAATAAATTAAATTTTTGGTAAAACATCTTACGGGGTAATTATCTCTGTTACTCCCCCCTTGTAGGTGTGCATGCTATCTAATAATTCATATAATTTCCAGTTTTTCATCAGCTTTTTTACTTCCCACACCGATAGGTGAGGGGAGTATTGTGATCGAGAAAATTTTCGATTTTGAGATAATACACTTTTTGGGCGTTTTATGATGTGTACAACAAAAATCCACGTCACTCATTTCCGTCGGTCTGTCTGTCTGTCGGTCTGTCTGTCTGTCGGTCTGTCTGTCTATCGGTCTGTCTGTCTGTCGGTCTGTCGGTCTGTCTGTCTGTCGGTCTGTCTGTCTGTCGGTCTGTCTGTCTGTCTGTCGGTCTGTCTGTCTGTCGGTCTGCCTGTCTGTCGGTCTGCCTGTCTGTCGGTCTGTCTGTCTGTCGGTCTGTCTGTCTGTCGGTCTGTCTGTCTGTCGGTCTGTCTGTCTGTCGGTCTGTCTGTCTGTCGGTCTGTCTGTCTGTCGGTCTGTCGGTCTGTCGGTCTGTCGGTCTGTCGGTCTGTCGGTCTGTCGGTCTGTCGGTCTGTCGGTCTGTCGGTCTGTCGGTCTGTCGGTCTGTCGGTCTGTCGGTCTGTCGGTCTGTCGGTCTGTCGGTCTGTCGGTCTGTCGGTCTGTCGGTCTGTCGGTCTGTCGGTCTGTCGGTCTGTCGGTCTGTCGGTCTGTCGGTCTGTCGGTCTGTCGGTCTGTCGGTCTGTCGGTCTGTCTGTCTGTCGGTCTGTCTGTCTGTCGGTCTGTCTGTCTGTCGGTCTGTCTGTCTGTCGGTCTGTCTGTCTGTCGGTCTGTCTGTCTGTCGGTCTGTCGGTCTGTCGGTCTGTCTGTCTGTCGGTCTGTCGGTCTGTCGGTCTGTCGGTCTGTCGGTCTGTCGGTCTGTCGGTCTGTCGGTCTGTCGGTCTGTCGGTCTGTCGGTCTGTCGGTCTGTCGGTCTGTCGGTCTGTCGGTCTGTCGGTCTGTCGGTCTGTCGGTCTGTCGGTCTGTCGGTCTGTCGGTCTGTCGGTCTGTCGGTCTGTCGGTCTGTCGGTCTGTCGGTCTGTCGGTCTGTCTGTCTGTCTGTCGGTCTGTCTGTCTGTCGGTCTGTCTGTCTGTCGGTCTGTCGGTCTGTCTGTCTGTCGGTCTGCCGGTCTGCCGGTCTGTCTGTCTGTCTGTCTGTCTGTCGGTCTGTCTGTCTGTCTGTCGGTCTGTCTGTCTGTCTGTCTGTCTGTCTGTCTGTCGGTCTGTCGGTCTGTCGGTCTGTCTGTCTGTCTGTCGGTCTGTCGGTCTGTCGGTCTGTCTGTCTGTCTGTCTGTCTGTCTGTCGGTCTGTCGGTCTGTCGGTCTGTCGGTCTGTCGGTCTGTCGGTCTGTCGGTCTGTCGGTCTGTCGGTCTGTCGGTCTGTCGGTCTGTCGGTCTGTCGGTCTGTCGGTCTGTCGGTCTGTCGGTCTGTCGGTCTGTCGGTCTGTCGGTCTGTCGGTCTGTCGGTCTGTCGGTCTGTCGGTCTGTCGGTCTGTCGGTCTGTCGGTCTGTCGGTCTGTCGGTCTGTCGGTCTGTCGGTCTGT
This sequence comes from Callosobruchus maculatus, assembly GCA_951848785.1. Lineage (NCBI taxonomy): Eukaryota > Metazoa > Arthropoda > Insecta > Coleoptera > Chrysomelidae > Callosobruchus > Callosobruchus maculatus. The sequence goes on from CATOUR010000127.1 coordinate 3,803,768, forward strand.
CGGTCTGTCGGTCTGTCGGTCTGTCGGTCTGTCGGTCTGTCGGTCTGTCGGTCTGTCGGTCTGTCGGTCTGTCGGTCTGTCGGTCTGTCGGTCTGTCGGTCTGTCGGTCTGTCGGTCTGTCGGTCTGTCGGTCTGTCGGTCTGTCGGTCTGTCGGTCTGTCGGTCTGTCGGTCTGTCGGTCTGTCGGTCTGTCGGTCTGTCGGTCTGTCGGTCTGTCGGTCTGTCGGTCTGTCGGTCTGTCGGTCTGTCGGTCTGTCGGTCTGTCGGTCTGTCGGTCTGTCGGTCTGTCGGTCTGTCGGTCTGTCGGTCTGTCGGTCTGTCGGTCTGTCGGTCTGTCGGTCTGTCGGTCTGTCGGTCTGTCGGTCTGTCGGTCTGTCGGTCTGTCTGTCTGTCGGTCTGTCTGTCTGTCTGTCGGTCTGTCTGTCGGTCTGTCTGTCGGTCTGTCTGTCGGTCAGTCTGTCTGTCTGTCGGTCTGTCTGTCGGTCTGTCTGTCGGTCTGTTGGTCTGTCGGTCTGTCGGTCTGTCGGTCTGTCGGTCTGTCGGTCTGTCGGTCTGTCGGTCTGTCGGTCTGTCGGTCTGTCGGTCTGTCGGTCTGTCGGTCTGTCGGTCTGTCGGTCTGTCGGTCTGTCGGTCTGTCGGTCTGTCGGTCTGTCGGTCTGTCGGTCTGTCGGTCTGTCGGTCTGTCGGTCTGTCGGTCTGTCGGTCTGTCGGTCTGTCGGTCTGTCGGTCTGTCGGTCTGTCGGTCTGTCGGTCTGTCGGTCTGTCGGTCCGTCTGTCTGTCGCGTTTTTCTACCCTCGTAATCTCAGTAACCGCTGCATGGATTGTGATGAAATTTGGGCAGCGTTATGCTGTGGTGTCGTAGTAGGTAATGTTCCTACAATTTTGAAAATCGTTAAACGGGAGGCGGAGTAATTAGCAAAAAATGAAAAATTTTAAATAAACCTCTACTTTTTCATGGGTGGGGGTGAATTTGGGGTAGTTGGGGGGTGGGGGGTTGTAATACTGAAAAATTTGTTGTATTCGTAATGGGCTGTCCATTGATATGTGAATGAAAGACCTAGCGGCATGATACACTTTTTTAGGCCCATCTGAACATTGCCTTGCTTATTATAGAAACCAGGGGACTTGATGTATACATACGAATATTGTTTTAGATCGTTCGATATCACGTAACGCGAAAATTGTTCAATTGATTTTAATGAAATTTCGACAAAGTATTACTCCCAAGGCGTGGATGGAAAACGCGTATGATTTGGAAAAATCGGACCATTGGCGGCGTGGCAATAATAAAAAAACTAAAATTATGAAAACAGCTCAAACTTTGTTTTTAGGCGTTTTAGGGGTTCCTGATCATTTTCTACGTTTCTTTGGATGAAGGGTGAAATTGGGGTGATTGGGGGGTGGGGTTGTAAAACTGAAAAATTTGTTGTATTCACCATGGGCCTGTAAAAGAAAGATCTAGCAGCATATTGTACTATGTTGTCCTAGTTCGTATAGAGATGCAAGAAACTATTCACGAGAGTTGTTGTGTTGCATGTTTTTTTTTGAGGGCGGGCGGGCGATGATTTGGTTGCAGGGGGATAAGATCACTGTTATGTGTGGGAAGTACTGAGTCAATCAACTTGACTCCATTTTTTAAAACGCAAATATGGTAGAATATCAACTGCAACAAAGACATCGTTTATTTTAATCTTATTTCTATTAATAAAGAGTTATCTTTATTTTTGTGTGATAATCTGAGTTGTTTTGTAGTTTGATGCTCAGTTTGTTTCAAAATTCCTATTCCTTCTTCAGACGCGTAGTAACAATTACAATTCATACTCGTATCACCAATGGATAGTCTAACTAACATCTGGCGATCCCCCTCCTCTTCACTTTCTCCTACTCACACCTGCTTATATACATATTTTTGAGTTAAACATTTGTAGAAGATGATGCTTAATATTAATTTTCCTTCAGTTATGGATATACTATGGAAATATCAAAATATATTTTCATTCGAGGGGGAAACTTTAAAAATTGCTTAAGATCATTAAAAAAATGGAGTCAAGTTGATTAACCCACACATAATGATGATACCATTTTATTAGTTTTCGATTGCACGAAGCTATAGTTTGAAATCCCGTTGCAACCAAATCCTCGCCCACCAGTCCGCAAAAAAACATCCAACGCAATAACTCTCGTAAATAGTTCCTTGCGTCTCCCTCCCTAGAAAGTAGGACGGCACAGTTCTCTCTGCATGCTTCAACTGAACGATGCGAAACGATCAGAGCCTCCAAACCGTCTAAAAACGAAAGTTGAACTGTTTCTATATTTTTAGTTACACGACACTACACTAACACGATTTTTCAAAAACAGACGCGTTTTCCATCCTCCAAATTTCATTAAAATTCAAAGTTCAATAATTTTCGCTTTACGCAATGTACATAGAACGAAATGAAGCAAAACTCGTATGTGTACATCACAAAATTCGTTTCTGTAATAGGCAAGCAAGATGGACCTAAAACAGTGTAATATGCCGCTAGGTATTTTTTCTACAGGTCAATGGACAAACAATTTATGAATACAACAAATTTTTCAGTTTAACAACCCCCCACCCCCCAACCACCCCATATTCACTCCCACCCAAAGAAAAAGTAGAATATGATCAGGAACCCCTAAACGCCTAAAAAAAAAATTTTGGGCTGTTTTTATATTTTTTGTGTTTTTATTATTTCTGCGCCGCTACTGATACGATTTTTCCGAAACATCGCGCTTTCCATCCTCGCCGCGGTAGTAATACTTTGTCAAAATTTCATTAAAATCAATTCAATACTTTTGGCGTTACGCAATATAGAACGATCTAAAGCAATACTTGTATGTATACATCAAGTCCCCTGGTTTCTATAATAAGCAAGGCAATGTTCAGATGGGCCTAAACAAGTGTATTTGTATTATTGTGTAACTGTATTATGCCGCTAGCTTTTTCATTCACAGGTCAATGGAGAGTCCATTATGAATACAACAAATTTTTCAGTTTTACAACCCCCCCACCCCCCCATCACCTCAAATTTACCCCCAACCAAAGAACTAGAAAATGATCAGGAACCACTAAAACGCCTAAATCGAAGTTTGAGGAATATTTGAAAATTTTTGTTTTTTGCTAATTACTCCGCCCCCCCGTACAACGATTTTCAAAATTATAGGAACATCACCTACTACGATCCTACAGCATATCGCTGCCCAAATTCCATCACAATCCATGCAGCGGTTACTGAGATTTCGACGTTAGACAAACGCCAACAGACAGACGGAAATGAGTGACGTGGATTTTCGTTATGTAGACATCATAAAACGCCCAAAAAGTGTATCATCTCAAAATCGAATTTTTTGCGATCACAATACTCCCCTCACCTATCGGTGTGGGAAGTAAAATAATAAATAATCGAAAGCGGCAAAAAAGATTGGTAAACATTTTAGTATTATATGTATTTAATGTAATTCAGAAGGATTTACATTAATACATGGACAGTTTTCGGAGTCCGAGGTCAAACTCCCTGGGTACTCCACTAAATACTTTGGGTCATTTTTACGAAGGTGCACACATTTATATAGCATAGGGTATGTACAAATAAATTTAATACAAATACAAAATTACAGTGCTGAAATGGGTAGCAATCTAAACTTAACCGCCGCTGATATCATATTCTCACATGACGCTTTTAGATAATAGCAATTCTCTGGAGGAAATTATGCCATGTATTCTCAAGGTAGATGCGTTATATTCAGACTCGTATTCAGATCACTCTCCCAGTGAACTCTCAAACTAAATCCAGCTTCTGTAAACCTACTCTATGCTGCTAATTTATGAACTGTCACAGCAGAATGCACAGTTATATTTGATGATGATTTTCTATTAAATGTCACACTTACAGGGTAATCTGTGAAGGTATTATCACCGCGAATTTGAGGCAACAGATTTTCTGCATAATACCTACAGGGTGAGTTTTTAGTACCGGCTGGGTCGATAACTCCACTACTGTAGAAGATAGCGAAAAAAAGTTGTATATAAAAGTTGTAGTTACGGATATGCTCCTTACTTAGAAAATATTTAGATTTATACAGGGTGATCCATAACTACGTGGTGATGCAAACATGCATTTTTCTAAATGAGACATCCTATATATTATTCCATATTCAAATTCTACTAATGATTTCCGTTCTTTCAATATAGGGTATTGTTACATTATACCGGGTATTTAAAAAGTTATGACCATTTTTATATCCAAATCGCTGTCAAATGAACGAACGTATGGTATATCAAAAAATGATGAATCAAAAATCGTTTTTTTACACGGATGAATAAAAAATATTCTCTAGTTTTAAAGCCGGCTATTAAAAAAGCCCGCAACGCATATTCATATACAGGGTGATGTAGAATGCAAAATCTAGATTTTCTCTCTTTTTTTAAATGTAATCCCCAATATTTTATTATACCAAAGAATTGCTTTTAATATGCTCTTTCATCTTTGTATAACACATTCATTAGTTTCTGAGATATTTCGATTTTTCTACAAATTTTAAATATACGTTCTGTTTGTTTACTAAAATTTATTTATTTTGAGAAAAGACTATTAAATTTCATTTTTGCTTAACAAACAACTAAAATATAAGGCCATAATAGTACTTGATCAAGTCAATACACTGAACTAACAAGATATTATAGGTCAAGTGTGCTGAGGAAACAATTTTATAGACCTCATGCATAATTATCAAGCAGATCTGTCAGATAGGCTATGAAATATTGAACGACACAGTCCAAATAAAACGAGTCTTCAATCTTTCAAACGCATTAGTTTTAGAGTGCCTCCGTTCTGGATATTGCTGTTCATAGTTGATATAATCTAGAGGCAAGTAGGCAATTTATCACAGATTCTCCTAATACTCTCAATGGAAAAATTAATTTTTACAGCTCGTTTTTCACACAGTACGGAATTATTGAGCAGGTTATGAAAATTGTCAATTTTTCAAAGCCTACCTGATAAATCTGCTTCATAATTATGCATCACGCCTACAAAATTGTTTCCTCAGCATACGTGTCTTTATTATCTCGATGATTCAGTGTTTTGACTTCATCGAATACTAACTATCATGACCTTATAATTTAGTTGTTCGTTAAATGAAAAAAACAAATTCGATAGTACTTTCTCAAAATAAATTAATTTCAGTACACAAATAGAAGCTATATTTTAAATTTACCGAAAAATCTAATATCTCGGAAACTGATGGACGTAGGTACAACAAGTGCTATACAAAGATGAAAGAGCATATTAAAAGCAATTCATTGGTATAATCAAATATTGAGGGTTACATTAAAAAAAAAAAGAGTAAATCTGGATCTGGCATTCTACATCACTCTGTATACGAATATGCGTCGCGGGCTTTTTTTATAGCCGATTTTAAAACTAGAGGATATTTTTAATCTTTCCACGTAAAAAAAAAATAATTTTTGATTCATTACTTTCTTATATACAGTACGTTCGTTTGACAGCGGTTTGGATATAAAAATGGTCATAACTTTTGGAATACCCCGTACTATGTAACAATACCCTATGTTGGAAGAACGGGAATCATTTGTAGAATTTGAATATGAAATGATATATAGGGTGTCTCATTTGAGAAAATGCATGTTTGCATCAACACGTAGTTATGGATCACCCTGTATAAATCTAAATATTTTCTGTGCAAGGGGCATAATCCGTGGCTACAACTTTTATATCCAACTTTTTTCGCTATCTTCTATAGTAGTGGTGTTATCGACCGAGCCGGTACTAAAAACTCACCCTGTATATCCCAGCGTAAGTATTTTGGATATTCATATCATTAGGAATCACAATCTATATGAAATAGGATACTATGTCTGCCTTTGGAAAACTATATCTGGTCTATGTACAGTAGCGGAGTTATAGACCGAGCCGGTACTAGAAACTCACCCTGTATATTACAAAAAAACGTGAGATACAGGGCTAATCAGTTAAATAAGAAAATTTAGGAGAGACGGCGAAAATTAGGAGAAGATGGGGATAGAGGTGGAAGGATCGGGCAAAATAGGTAAAAATCTGGAAAAAATTACAAAATCAGAAAAACTGGAGATACCCAAATAATAGAAAAACACTGCGAATAACCCGGAAAAAACCGGGTGAAATAAATTGAGAAAATTCGAAAACAATTGGAAAAAACCCGGAAGTATTTGAAAAAACGAGAAAAATCTCAAAAAACATATAGCGATGAATGAAGATAAATCGATCAACAAGTCGAAAAAAAAAACAGGAAGAAAAGGCAAAAATCCTAAATAATCCACCAAAACAAAAAACTGTGGCAATTTCGAGGAAAACTGGTAAGATCAGTAAAAACTTGGGAACATTGGAGAAAATGCGGCTAAAACCTCGAACGATAAAGAGGAAGCACCGGAAAAAGCTGGTAAGAGGTGAAACATAGAAAAAAATGGAGTCAAGTTGATTGACTCAGTACTTCCCACACATCACTGTGATATCAGTTTATTATTTTCCCATAGCATGAAGCTTTAGTCTGAGATGCCTTTGCAACCAAATCATCGGCAGAGGCAGCCTAAAACATCTAAAAACGAAGTTTGAGTTGTTTTCATACTTTTAGTTTTTTGATTATTGCTATATACGCTGCCACTGACACGATTTTTAACAAACATACGCATTTTCATCCTCACCACGGTAATAATACTGTGTCAAAATTTAATTAGAAACAATTTAATAGTGTCCACGTTACAAAATACAGAAAGACCTAAAGCAATAAATACTCGTATGTATACAGAAAATTCTGTCCCTTAGTTTCCGTAATAGGCTAGGCAATGTTCGGATGACCTAAAAAGTTGATTTATGTCGCTAGGCCTTCCTTCACAGGTTAGTGGACAGCCTATTATGAATACAAGAAATTTCTCAGTTTTTCATCTCCCCACCCCCCAACCACCCCAATTTCACCCCCACCCAAAAAAACGCAGAAAATGATCAGGCACCTCTAAAACGCTTAAAAACGAAGTTTGAGCTGTCTTTATATTTTTAGTTTTCTTATTATTTCTGCGCCGCCACTGGCACGATTTATAAAAACCATATGCGTTTTCCATCCTCGCCACGGCAGTAATACTTTGTCAAAATTGCATTAGAATCAATTTAGCAGTGTCTACGTTACAAAATACAAAATGATCTAAAGCAATACTCGTATTGTATACAGAAAATTCTACGTCTCTTAGTTTCCGTAATAGACTAGGACAATGTTGGGATGGACCTAAAAAGTTGATTTATGTCGCTAGGTCTTCCTTCACAGGCTAGTGGACAGCCTATTATGAATACAAGAAATTTTTCAGTTTTTCAACCCCCCACCCCCTAACCACCCCAATTTCACCCCACCCAAAAAAAAACGCAGAAAATGATCAGGAACCTCTAAAACGCTTAAAAACGAAGTTTGAGCTGTTTTTATATTTTTACTTTTTTTATTATTTCTGCGCCGCCACTGGCACGATTTATACAAACCATACGCGTCTTCCATCCTCGCCACGGTAGTAATACTGTGTCAAAATTTCATTAACATCAATTCAACAGTTTCCTTGTAACACAATATAGAAGGATCTAAAGCAATACTCTTTCGTATGTTTACACCAGAAAAAATTCTTAAGTCCTTTGGTTTCTGTAATAGGCAAGGCAATGTTAGGATCGACCTACAAAAGTTATTTATGTTGCTAGGTCTTCCTTCATGGGACAGTGGACTGTCTATTATGAAAGCAACAAATTTTTCAATTTTACAACCCCCCACCCCCCAACCACCCCAATTTCACCCCCACCCAAAAAAAAGTAAAAAACGATCAGGAACCCCTAAAACGCCTAAAAACGAAGTTTAAGCAATATTTAATTTTTTTTTCATCACAATCCATGCAGCGGATGCTGAGATTATGAGGCTAGAAGAAAGCGACAGACAGACAGACCGACAGACAGACAGACAGACAGACAGACAGACAGACAGACAGACCGACGGAAATGAGTGAAGTAGATTTTCGTTATGTAGACATCATAAAACGCCCAAAACGCGTATTATCTCAAAATCGAAAATTTTCGCGATCACAATACTCCCCTCACCTATCGGTGTGGGAAGTAAAATTGGAAAGATCATAAAGTATCTGAAAAAAACGAAACATAATCAGGCAAAATCGTGGAAAATCGTTAAAATCAGGTAATAATTAGGAAAATCTGCAAAATCCTGGAAAATCGGAAGAAATCGAACACATTAATAATTGAGAGAGAGAGAGAGAGATATATATTTGTATATAGAAAACGAAAAAAAAAATCAGGCAAAGTGAATGAATAATCATTAAAAGCATGTAACATTCAGAAAACCCGAAAACCTTGAAAAATCGAAAAAATCGACAAAACCGAAATCAGGTAAAATACAGAAAACGGGAATAATTTCCCGTGTGGATGTGCAATGTCTCTGGACATCCCACATATACTAGGTTGTGTGCCAGCGAATCACCCTCTATATAAAGTGCTTAAACAACAGATCGAAGCACTTGAAGAAGCAGAAGGCAGTTTGCTGGAAAGTTAAGCAGATTTAGTTTGTTATACGGTCTCAACGTAAGGCGGCTGGGTGGCCAGCTGAAATTACAAAGTTAATTATGCTATTATAAGCATTGTTCGCTAGTTGGCTTTATTTTGCATAATTATGCTTGTGATGGGTGATATGGTAGGAAGACTCCTTTTACTTCCCACACCGATAGGTGAGGGGAGTATTGTGATAGCCAAAATTTTCGATTTTGAGATAATACGCTTTTTGACCGTTTTATGATATCTACATAACGAAAATCTACGTCACTCATTTCCGTCGGTCTGTCTGCCTGTCTGTCTGTTTGTCGGTCTGTCTGTCTGTCGGTCTGTCTGTCCGCCTGTCTGTCTGTCTGTTGGCGTTTTTCTAACGTCGTAATCTGAGTAACCGCTGCATGTAGTAGGTGATGTTCCTATAATTTTGGAAATCGTTGTACGGGGGGCGGAGTAATTAGCAAAAAACGAAAAATTTTAAATATTGCTCAAACTCCGTTTTTAGGCGTTTTAGGGGTTCTTGATCATTTTCTACTTTTTTTTGGGTTAGGATGAATTTGGGTGCTTGGGGAGTGGGGGATTGTAAAACTGAAAAAGTTTTTTGCATTCATAATGGGCTGTCCATTGTCTGTGAATGAAAAACCTAGCCGCATAATACACTTTTTTAGGCCCATCCAAACATTGCCTTGCTTTTTATAGAAACCAAGCTTAGAATTTCTGATGTATATCTACCTACATACGAGTATTGTTTTAGATCGTTCTATATTGCGTAACGCAAAAATTACTGAATTGATTTTAATGAAATTTTGACACAGTATTACTACCGCGACGAGAATGGAAAACGCGTATGTTTTGGAAAAATCGTGTGAGCGGCGGCGCAGAAATAATAAAAAAACTAAAAATATAAAAACAGCTCAAACTTTGTTTTGTTTGGAAGCCCCTGATCGTTTCGCACCGTACAGTTGAAGCATGCAGAAGAAAACTGTGGCGTCCTAGTTCCTCAGGAGGGAGTCGCAAGAAACTATTTACGAGAGGTTTTGTGTTGGATGTTTTTTGCGGGCGGGTGGACAATGATTTGGGAGCAAGGGGATCTCAGACTGTAGCTTCATGCAATGGAAAAATAATCAAATGGTATCATCATTATGTGTGGGAGGTACTAAGTCAATCAACTTGACTCGATTTTTTTCATCTTTTCCATCCTAATAAAGGAAATCTTTTAGTGCCTCCGTCCGCAAACAATGCCCGTCAGGAAAGACTTTTTAAAAGGTCTGGGGAAACAAATTAAATGGAAATCTTTTATCATAATAGTGCTGATCTAACCAAGGAGCATTTTCTAACGACTCCCTTTGTGTCGTGTCTCTTGGAGTTTTAGCATTTTTTCCCTCGTTTTTTCATCGTGTTCCCAGTGATTGTTCAGGCGCTGCTCAACGAATTCAGTTCGGACGAAGAATCGCTTGTAATACATACCAAATCCTGTTCAAGATTAGGAGTGCTTTAGAATCGATTATCATTACTTTCTTAGATTGAAAGCCCCCCAAACGAATAAGAGGTTGCACCTTGACAGATGACTCTCAAGGATAATGTAATATAGTCAGGTCAAAAACACACAGATTGTAATATTGTTAGCAACCTTGTGAAATTGTCTATTTCCAAGATGACATCAATAGCTTGAAGTACCTCAGAATACCAGCAAACTAAGCTTTAAATGCAAAGCAGAATGTGATGTGATGCAGTCATTTGACACCTATATGGCTCCTGTTCCAGACATGTTACCTGTAGTTATTGTTTTTATGAGGTGGTCTGCGCTGGAGGTCGTTCCCATACTTCCCCACCTCATTCCAATTCCATACAACTTCAAAACTAGAAGTTTGCAGACGGTGCTACAAAATGAGTGGCATGGATTTGTGTAATGTATGAAAATTTGCCACGTTCCCTTATAAAACGACTGTATGTACTCTCTCGATGAAAAGGCATTCGACAAAAAACTGAACGAAGGAGAAGAGCTGAACTCATCACGAAATTCCTCAATCTGAAATTAACGTGAAATTAACACTTCAGCTCCAAATAGCATAAAGACTCGTCTGAAAAGTCCGTTAGCACAGACTTTTTATAAGATCTGGGGAAATACTTCAATTATATTAAATAGAAATCTTTTATCATAACAGTGCTGATCTAACCAAATTGCATTTTCTAACGACTTCCTTTGCGCTGTGTCTCTCGGACTTTTCATCGAGGAACGAGGAAAGAAAATTCTTTCCTCGTTTTTTTATCTGGCTTCCAGAGTTTGTTTAGGCTACTGCGCTGCCACTGACACGATTTCTAAAAACCATACGCGTTTTCCATCCTCGCCACCGCCGTAATACTGTGTCAAAATTTCATCTAAATTCATTCAATAGTTTCCAAGTTATCCAATGCAGAACGACCTAAAGCAATACTCGTATGTATATGTTACGCTCAATACCCGAATTCGGGCAATGCCCGAAAAAAATACGCAGAACTAGTTTTGAGCAAGGAATATTTCCCAAACCCGAAATATGAATTTTATACGGCTATTGAGCATTACCGAATAGGCAGAATTGGTTTTGCGCATCTTGAAATACGCAGAACTAGTTTTGCGCAACATGAAATGCACAGGACTAGTTCTGTATATTTTCTGAATGACCAGCACAAATTCTGCTTCTTCCATTTAATCAGCGCCAGCGACGGACTCAAATAAATATACAGGTTGGAGAAGTTAAATATATTTTAATGAATACCAACAAATAATAAATCGCTAACTGAGGCTGGTTTAAATTTTTTATTTGATTGTGTGAGCATCAAATTGGCTTGTGCTTCCAAACTCTTTTTGCGTTTTCGCGATTCTTACTTATATTGCAGGATCGTTGGCAAAGAAACCTAACCTAATCTAACCTAACGTAAACGATAGATTTTTGCTGGTTTTTGACACACAATGCATAACGAATGTTCACTTTGGTTGTCACTCCGTACCACAGAACTAGTTCTGTGCATTTCAAGTTGCGCAAAACTAGTTCTGTGCATTTCAAGATGTGCAAAACTAGTTCTGCCTATTTGGTAATGCTCAATAGCCGTATAAAATTAATATTTCGGGTTTGGGAAATATTCCTTGCTCAAAACTAGTTCTGCGTATTTTTTTCGGGCATTGCCCGAATTCGGCTATTGAGTGTAACATATACCTACATCAGAAAATTCTAAGTCCCTTGGTTTCTGTAATAGGCGAGGCAATGTTCGGCTAGACCTAAAAAAATTGTATTATGCCGCTAGGTCTTTTCCTCACAGTCAGTGGACCGCCTATTATGAACAGAATACATTTTTCAGCCACCCCTCAACCACCCCAATATCACCCCCACCAAAAAAAGTAGAAAATGATTAGGGACCCCTAAAACGCCTAAAAACGAAGTTTGAGGAACATCTAAAATTAGGTGTTGTTTGCTAATTACTCCGCCGACCATGCACCGATTTCTAAAATTATAGGAACTTTACCCACTGGGTACGACCCCACAGAATATCGCTACCCAAATTTCATCACAATCCATGTAGCGGTTACTGAAATTACGTTGTCAGAAAAACGCTAACAGACAGACAGACTGACGGAAATGAGTGACATGGATTTTCGTTATGTAGATACCATGAAACGCCCTAAAAGCTTATCATTTCAAAATCGAAAATTTTCGCGATCACAATACTCCTCTCACCTATGGGTGTGGGAAGCAATAAAAATTGAGTAAATGATGGAATCAAACGTTCTAGTCAACATTTAAAAAATTTTCAATTAACTAGCTATATTTCCAGCTTATAAACTACAATCATTCATTAACATCTTTAGGGGCTACAATACATAGAGGCAAAAAAGCAACATAAAAAATTGATAATACAAACAAAAAGGTAATATTTTCAGACAAAAGTATTTAACTAAAATAATCAAACCGAGGCTATTTGGAAACGGAGCAATAGCATGGATAAAGATGACACCGCTGGCTATAAGTCCCAAAATTCTTACTAACGATATCAACAGCTTTTTCAAAAACGGAACATTGGATACCATAAAAAAGGTTTCATCTACTCATGATCAAAGAGAGAATGTTCATCCTAATATCGAAGGACCAAGGCTTTCGATGTTGCTATATCCTTTTACTGATACGGAATTCTTTGATAAAACTAAAATGGAGTCAAGTTGATTGACTCAGCACTTCCCACACATTACGGTGATACCATTTATTTATTATTTTCCCATAGCACGAAGCTACAGTCGGAGATCCCCTTGCAACCAAATCATCGCCAGCCCCCCCCCCCAAAATGTCTTATGCCGCTAGGTTTTTCATTCATAGGCAATGGACAGCCTATTTTCAATACTACAAACTTATCAGTCTTACAACCCCCCACCCCGCAACCACCCCAATTTCACCCCCACCCAAAAAAAGGTAGAAAATGATCAGGA